>OY728159.1:1453520833-1456020833 GCA_963277665.1 Viscum album | reverse complement strand
TTTTATATGATATAGATTTATACAGAATCAAATAATAGTTTAATAAATAGTTTTATATTGATACATCTATGTTAGAACTTATATTCTTATCATTAAATCCACAATTAATTATTTCATTAATTTCATAATATATTTAATCGTGTAACTCATTAAATAATATCATTAACAAATTTGATTCATATTTTTATACAGAATAAACTATATATTTTAATTTTTCAAATATTTAAAGACATTTTAAAATTATCAAAATTACTGGAATCATATATGGGTACACCGTAATTTACCTGAAATAATAAATAATGATTTATTTTCTTAATTAAAATAAAATAACTTAGTTAAACACTAATTTGTGTTAGAGTTTATTTACCATAGACTATTAGTATATTAAAAAATATGTGATATCATAGTGCATTATATAATTTATGAAATCAACTGAATTACGAAATTAAATGAAAATGTGGAGAATTCGAATGTGGTGGTTATTAATCCTTATAATACATTTATAGAACAAAAGGAATGTTGTAGAACATACAAAGAAAAATACATTACTCCTAATAACTAGAGATTTTAATTATTAATCAATGGAAAATCATCACATTGTTTTGGGGGATTAAAATATAGAGTTTAGTGAAGTTTACATTCATATGATTTTCCATCATGAATAAAAAGTATAATACCTTAATAAAAATATAATGAAAGCCCCATAAGTATAGTCAACATATTTATAATAAATATAAACCAGAGCATGTATCGAACCCAAATAATTCCCATTTAGTTGAATATGGTATGACTCATTATTAAAACAACAATCACATCCACCAGTACCAAAAAACACATTACATGAACCAATTGGCACCAACATGGAAAAATATTTTGTGGTCAAATCATAAAACCTCACTCTATTCCATTATTTTGATAATAAATACCAAATAATCATTAAATAATTCCAAAAATAACATCAATAATAATATTTAATGTATACACTAATTACCATGTAGTGTCTTAGATAACCCCCTTTGAACATCCTATACACATTATTAATATTATCAATTTATCAAACTAATTTTTTTCCAAATTACTTATGATATTATAAACATAAAAATACCATGATCACTGTGAAATAAATTCCAAAACACTATATGTTATATGTGAAGGACATGTACCGGGAACTGATGATATCCTCTACTACATCCCTCATAATTGTGGTTTGAAAAAGATAACTATAGAGCACCCTACATTTTCTTCAATATATATTTTATCTAATAGTTGTTTAGAATAACACGATTCTTTTGCATGATCCTCTTCCCAACCAGGGCATACTAGTATCTCATATGACCATGTAATGAGGAAGTGGGATAATTGAAAAGGCTAATAAATAAGAGTTAATGGAATTATAAGGCATAAATTTCATATCTTTATGTTTTCCTTAAGACATTTTCTATCCTTTTTATTTATTTACTACAACATTATAATATATACAAGAAATTCATGTGGTAAAAAAATTGTAACCATTTCCCCATAATTTAATCAATATAGTTATGTTATTTGATACATTCCCAATATTTATAATTATTATTAATGGATAATATCGATATTATCCAAGAAGTAATCTTTAATTAGGAACATTTATGGGTTGTTGACAGGTAAAATATAAAATGTACAAAATGATTCCTATATCATAATAGTTTTAATAAACTTTTATGGTATAAACATGATATTTAATATAATTTGTATAGACAATGTCCTATTATATACATAAAATTCCATATGATATCCCTTAGTCCATTAAATATGATATAAAATGACTCAATTAATGTCTTTCCAAATGACATTATTATTTTATATACTACTATATAGATAAAAATATCATAAGGTTTATAATTCATATAGGCCATAATTAAATTGTAACATACTAATATTTTGGGATATATTTATCTTTTAATAAATTCATTGTGTTTGATAACACGTTTGACCTGAAACATTTAACTTAAATTAACTTTGATATGCTATTGAAATTTTTTTATTAAATTTTTATTATTATCTCTTAGACATTATAGTATCTACTATAAATAGTAATAAGTAAATTATGAAAAGTATTTTGAAATTATTAGGTAATAATTAATACTTAATAAATATATAATCATTTGTAATTGTTAAAAATAACATAATTTTCTACTATATGGTCTTATTTTTTATGTGATATATATTAATTTTTATTATGTATCTTGATCATCAATGAAATTAATTCAAATGAAATAAATTTCTATCCATTTTTAAAAATATATAATTTAATGATTAATTTATTTTGAATTTGGTAGTAATGAATATAAATGTATTTGAATGTAAAGTAGATATATTTTTCATAAAACCATATTTAATATGAGCTATGTAGTTTATAAAAATATTTTAAATTCATTTATGTTGATTAATGATTTTAATTAATGGTTATGATGATATTATTAATCTGTTATATTGAAACTCATATAATTTTTTTACTATGCAACTGATAAAAATAAATTCAATTTTATTTTAAAAATGGAATTATTCTTAAAAAAAATCATTGTTTTTTTATATTATTTTTTAAATTTTTTTTTAACATATTTATTGAAATGAGATTTTATAAAATGGGATTCTAATTTTTAATCAAAATTATCACGTTTTGTGACATGTTTTATCTAATTTTCAACATATAAGAATATTTACCATGGTAAAACATTGTCCCTATGGAATGGGTTTAAAGAAATTATAATGGGTCATATATAAAGATATAGCGTAAAAAATAATAAAAACATTGTTAAATGTTACTAGAACTAATAATTTAGTCAAAAAATTATTTTATCATCAATTTTTAACCATGGTTCTATATGCACATAAATTTGAATTTATTATATTTTTTCATTTTCTGTATTTAAATTTCATCTACCCACCCCACATATAAAAGGGAACAACTTATCCTATATTATCAACACCACATGTGTTCTCCAGATCAATAAACATGTACTGAAATATTATCCAAATGTAACACCCTTGTATTTTAAAATAATAAAATTTTGTTTGAAAACAAATATGAAATGAAACACCATGATTTTAATATATTTTAACACACAAATAATAAATTAATTATTTTATTAATTACATTTCATGGAGAGTATCCATTACATAAAACATCGGGTCTTAACAAACCATTATATGCTATTTATTTTGTTAATTAAACAAGAATCTTATAAATTATTAGTCATGTCATCAAGTATTAATATTAATAACAAAATTATGAAAATTATATGGTCTAAAAATGTATTAAAAAATTAAATGGTTATCTAATGAATACAAATAAAATAATACCCATTTGAAATAGAAAGTGGGGTTAATTTCAAAAACTATATTTTTCAAAATGACTTTGAGGAGAATAATGAACACATCATTTAAAATTAATTTAAAACAATTATAGGTTTTATTTTTTAAAAATAAATAATATATTTAAAATATAAATGTTAAATTTATTTTTGTGTTTATTTTTTATGATTTTCTTAAATAATTATTTTTAGATGCATAATGAAAAAAATCTAATTTTTAATGAAAAACACATTTTCATAAAAATAATTTAAAATGTTAAATTAAATTTTAAATATAATTTAAATAATAATTAAATAAATTATATTAAAATTTATCTAATTTATTTCATTTTAATCAATTTCATATTGAATTAATCAATGAAAACAAGTTATACTTTTGATAGTTTTCCAAATGAAAACTTAATTTTTTTCAACATGACCGTTGGTTTAATATTAAATTAAATTATAACACATTTTATAATTGAATATTTATAATTTTATAAAATATTTTTATACAAATAATAAACAATTTCTAATAAATTTAAATTTTTTTCACCATAATTATTAGTGAATATTGAATAAATTAATTACCTCAGTTAAGGTAAATATTGTTTCTCTGGCTGGTACAACTAAACATATTAGGGTTAAATGACCCAAAAACATTTATAAAACTACTTTTATGGTAATATTTTTACATTATAACATTCATGGTTTGATAAAGAACAATTTTGGATTCCTTTTTCATGATAAAAACAACGGTGTAATTTATTATTTTCAATAATTTTCAGGTGTGTCTCCTCCCCCACTTCTAAAAAGATAACCCATGTCTCCTCCTATCCACACATACATAACAATTTTTTCCTAATATAACTAATAAAATATGTTATTTAATTCCATACCCACATTATGTAGGCCATGGTTAGATTATATATCTAATATAGGAAGGCTTTAGGTTAAACCTAATTAGTTATATCTAAGAAAGAGTAATGATTTAAACTAAGCAATATCATTTTACTTGTTTTTCTAAAAATATAAAATATTATTAATCTGTAATTAAATAATTAAACTACTATGTTATATACTATTATATGTTATTATGTTATGGCAATGACTTATGTCCATCTACTCATCAATTAAATGGGAAACAAAACTGTCGATCTTATATACGTCGGACTACCACCTTGCGGTCCGATGTAATTTATATTCTATCCCCATATCTAAAGGTTAGATACAATAATGGAGTAAACAAATATATATGTTTATTATTAAATAATTATTACCTTAAATCAACATTTTACATATACCTTCTTACTTTCCATTCTGTGGGTCATAGATAACATCCATCATGTGTACAACAATCTACCGTCTCTCGAAGGATGCTATTATATATTAACCTGTGATTTAAATATAATCTATTAAGGATAAAGTTAGTGAATATATATTTTTATTATGAGATAAAAATACATAATAAAATATAATATTACAAATACCATCTTTTCTTCCAAACATTTTAGAAACAAAATAACATTACCCGTGAATACGTGGGGATCACCAAATCCATGTTGTGATGTTAAATGTTTTTCATGTTATTTTTACATGGATGGTATTAAAGATGAATGTGATTAATATAAATTATTTATATAACATAAAAATTATTCATTAAATTAAAATTAATATACATTTACCTTTCATTCCATTCATAGGGGCCAATGAAATATTATTCATGTGTACGCACGACTTACCGTCTCCATGAAAGATGCAATAAAATTACACTATCTATATTTTATGAATTAATATAAAGAAAAATATAATAAATATATTTCAAATTTATATCAGGATTTAAATTAATGAGATTATGGAATCATGATTAATGTAATAGGACCCAAAACACAAAACCAAAAAATACATGAAAATCAAGAAATTATCACCTAAAGTAGTGATTTTAACGTATAATTATTAACAAAATTGGGGTAAAATACTACAGGTAAATCATATATTTTATGATATATATTATTATGTTTCTCACATTGATTTATATAAAAATTATATTTATTATATATGAGGTATCAACATGTTTGATGGTAATTAGATTTGAGATAAGGGTTTCTCATCTCAATTTTACGTCTTTGAAACATATTCCATATTTAACACTAATTATTTTATGTGGTGTATATAATTACACATTGATATTTTATATAATTTTTTCCTTTTTCATTATCTTATTTAGTGTTTCATCTTAATTTATGTATTTCAGGGGGCTTAAAACCAAAAATATAACAATATTTTAATGGTTTACATTACAATCAAATTTTTTATCAAGGTTGTTTATGATTAAATTTATGGTAATTAAATATTGTGATCAGTCACAAAATAAAGTCATGAATATTAAAATAATATGATTATTAATGAAATTTTTATAAAATAGTACAATTTTCTTATACTACCTTCTTAAATTTATTATGATAATATTTTTAAGAAAATATGACTTTATTTCTCCCATCAATCAGAAATATTTTCTTCCAAAATTTATTTTCAAATAATGTTCTAAAAAATGTTCTAAAATTTAAATATTTATTTATTAATGATAAATATTCCCATGTTTTACTTTTCACAATTTTTTAAAAAGGAAAATTGTTTTCATTTTTTGAATAATGAAATTCATTAATTTTTACCGAAGTGTGAAAGGAATGTATAATTTTAAATTTTGTAAAATGAATAATATATTAACCATCATGACAATTATTTTCATGAAATACTAAAATATAAGTATCCACTGAGAATTTAAATGATTGTTATTTCATTTTCTTTTTGTAAATTTTTCTTTTTTAAAAAATTCAACTAAAAGATATTTAACGTAAAAAATTATTCAAGTGATCCTTCGTAATAATTTTATATATAATATTACAAATGATTTACAAAGGATAAATTTTTTATATAATATTTAATTTTTTTATTGATTCTTTATGATTATTTTTGATTAAGGAAGTACATGTTTAAAATAATTCTCCATATTACTCTGAATAGTTTACGGTTGTTTTCAATGATTTGGGAAATTATAAACATCTCATATGTTAATTTTCAATATTAATGATTAAATTTATTATTGTTAACCACTTTAATATGATGAATGAATTGAAATTAGAATGTGAGGGGTAGTTATAACTATAGAAACTTGATGCATTTATAGATCTCATAAGAAAAACTATCTTAGGGTTTTGGAAGAGGTCTCACACAATATTTTAATCTATCACAATAAGAGAACATAAAAATTGATTTTGAGGTTTAGAATTATAAATTCCATTATTATTATTTTATTTTATTTATTCTCATGTGATTATTCAATTATTTGGAATATCAATTGAAAAGAATCATGATCATGTGATTACGTATAACAAATTATTTGATCAATATTTAATAATTATATTTTATGATCAATATATTTATTAAATTTCATATGTTTAAGTTTTTTACCTGGAATTATTTATTAGGATTTATTTAATCACATCTTCTATTATACTCATAGACTTATTAGTCATTTGAGATCACCCCTTTATTACGTTTCATTCCCTAGGGTTCCAAGATGAGTATTCAGATTTAAATACAGGGTTATGGTGGATGGAATAATGTTGTTCATGAAGAAAAAGATTCTTTTCATTTCTAAAATTAGAATCAATTGCGTATATATTTTTATATAAACACTAAACTATTCAGTCCTTCATTATAAAATTTCATGTATCTTGTTCCAATGTAATTATGTAACGACTGGGGATATGAGTGATTAGACTTTTAGAGGCTACATTTATTCTATCTTAGGAGGCTAATGTTTCCATCACTAGAGTCGTTCCCTCCCTCACTCCGGTGTAACTCGGACAGCTTGGAATCATCTTTCTCTATCTCAACATCTGCTCGGTTTTCTATTGTGTCTTTTGGCTTTATATTCTCAGGTGAGGCACTATGTTCATCACCCTATCACACCCAGTGGTCCTGTTTTGGTTTTGGGAATACAGAGGTGTTAAGTGGGATAGGGTGTCTTGGATCATGTGTGTGGCTTCAACTTGGCCTCTGAATTCATCTGCTCAGGTAAGGTGTTGGCCTGTCATGCACAGAAGGTGATGTTTTCTATAGGCACAACTATGGATATGGGTAGGAGGAGGCATGTTGAATCATGCTGGCATCGGTGGGTGGGGCCCGATGTCAAGCCCAGAGTGGTGTACATGGGGGGAAAGACTTTTAGATTAGACTTCCAGCTGTCCTGCAATCTTCTAGTAGATCTTCTCATAGTGAATATTTTATTTTGGCTGTTGTTTTCGATGATTTGGGGGAACTTCTTCTATGATACGATCACGTCACGGTGAAGGGGTTTAGTGAAGGATTGTGATTTTTGCGTACGGTGTTGAATGGATTAAAGTGGTGGTGGATTTCATTAGTTTCCTAGGTGTTTCTGCTCCTCACTGTGAATTGTTTAACTGAGGCCTTCATTACGAGGGCTATTGATCCGATATTTTCTTCAGAGACATGTCTAGATGATGTTTAGTGCTGCATGTTATCCCCATGAATTTGCGATTCAGTTTTGGATGATTGAGAGGTTATGGCCTTGGACATAGGTATTGGACCATATTTGTACAAGAATTCATTTCATGTACCATTGGAATGGTAGAGGTGGAATTAATGTTTTTTATGCTGGGGAGGGTCCTTCTTCAATTTTTTGATCTTGTTTTATCATTTTTTGACTGTTGGGGATCAATTTTATTTCTTCATTCTTTGATGTCATGTATTTAGTTTATCACTTTTTCGTAAAATTGTTACTATAATAAAAAATATAATTTTCAGTCAATGTAATGAACAAATCTGGGTTACTAGGTCATGTTATTAACACAGAATATCTTTATCCCATAATATGATGTTTTTTCATTAAAAAAATTCATATCCAAGAATTCATATTGTACATTCCGATGGAATAAATATGAAGATGAGGTATATATCATTACTGGCCTTTTCAGGGTTGTATTCCTTAATCATCCTCTAAATATCCTTAAAAAATCATAACATAATTACATCGGTATATTTAATATACATATTTGATTTGACATTATTTTTATATTAATTCTTTGTCTTCATCACATCAATTCAAAAATGATAACATCACTCATGCTTATGTGTACATGACCTTGTCAATAAGGACATGACATTAATTTTTCATTTCCTATATAAATGGTGGTACATAAGGATATATTTTAACTATATAAATTATAATAATTATATATAATTATACTATAATTTTGAAAAATTGTTTACTTTTCAATAATTGTATCCATTGAATTATTGAAACATCACACTCAAGAACTTATAAACTACTTTATACAATATGTCACATATGTCTTTTTTCATCAAAATGATATTTGTATTTTTATAAAAAAAACTATGTAATTAACATGATAATTCAGAAGTTATTATTATTATATTGATGAGGAAACTATAAAAATATTAAAGGGATGGAAATATTAAACTGTTACGTGTATGGAAAATTGATCAGTTTAAACCAGAATGTCCATTTTCAATAATATTATTTAACAGAAATGAAAATGGGTATTATAACTATATCACTAGTCTAGAACCCCCTTTTTTAAAATAATCAAAATTCATTTTTATTATGTGTCTAATAAGTTTAATATTTCTGGATAGTCAAATATTTTTTTGGCTATAAAGAAAAAAATTACTAAAGTATAGAACCAATAGAAACTACAAAATGTTAGTTATAATGTTCCTAATATTAGTTGAAATAAGATACAATCATAATATCTACCACTAAGTGAAGCTTCCATTAGTTTATGATTGTTACCTCCAAAAGAAAATTCTCTGATGTTCAACAACTAAATTTATATACCATCAAGTGTTTCTATAGTGTGGCATCTCTACCGCCTAGGGGTTTTTGGATTGAGGACTACAACTAGAAACTAGAACTACTTCCAGTATCACTAGTTCTAAAATCTTCGACTACAACATTCCGTTGAAACTAGTTTTTCAAGATACTACTAAGAGAACCTACAACAACGTATTTTCATCAACAAGATGATACTTCTACTATAATTGATAATAATAAAAAACCCACATAATAATTATAATGGTTTGATTATACAAATAAAATAATCTTGAAGAAATATAGAATAAACAATGATTATTCATAGAAACTGTACAAGGTTTTTAATGAAAAATGTGACTTTATACATCTATCTCTTAGTATAAGAATATATTTTTTCCGAATATTTTATTCAATTGAAAATTAGATATTATAGAATTATCTGAATTTAATGGAATCCCTTATTAATGTGGTAGGGTAAGATTTTGAAAAATAAATAGGCATGTTAGATAACTTATATACCTCTCTCACTATTATTTTCAAGGATATAGTCATTCAAGAAAAAAAAATAATCAAATCTATGGCACATTAATTTAATACAGTTCCAATAAAAACTCAGATGATTGTTTTCAACAGTATAGTCAATAACTTATGAACAATCAAAGAAAATTATATTGAGTGGTGCCAATAATTCTTAATTTCATTACATTTCTATTTTGGTTTCTACTTAAATTTAGAGCTTAGTTTTTTTATTTTATTTATATATAAACAATGTCTCTAGAACTAAACTATATAGTTACAGATGTTCAATTTCAATTAATTTAATTTTTAATCACACTTTTATCATTTGAAGAGTTTTTGTGTGACTTTGAATCTTTTTACCCCATGATGAACTATGAAATGTATTTTATATAGCATGGACATTTTGAGTATAAGTGGTTGTAAAACCTAATATAGGATTTGAATCAGATTATTATTTAATAAACTACTTGGAAATGGGAGATTTCAATGTTTATTGGATTTGATCATAGATTATGGAATACTCCCTTTATTAAATTTTGCTGCGTTATTTTTTTAGATTTTAAATATAATGGCATGTACTTATAATAAAAAAACCATATTCAGATAATTAAATATATTTTTTTATATTCGTAGTTTGATAAATATAAATTATATAAAATAGTTATTTTGTTTTTTATGACTAAATAACTTATCTTTTATCAATCCATTGATAAGAAATTTTGAAATTTAAATTTAAATTCTTATTTTGATTTACTTAACTGGGTGCATTATAGAAATTTTGTGATTTTGTTTTAATGATTTATAAACATAAATTTTATTTTGAAGTCGATTAAACCCTCTCTTGAGGTCATAACTATGAACATGATTTGGTATCAATATGTTTCAAAAATAATTTTCACTATGATCTAGTGTAATCAAAAGATCAAAATTTTCATTAGTTCTAAATTTCCATCTTTTGGGATTATAATAGACAAGAAGAAACTCCCATTAATTATCTTGTTTTAATGGATCAAACTACGATCACTTTATTATCATGATGATAATCCATATTGAGATAATGGGTTTTGATATTTGGATAATTATTGAGGAGAAATATTAATAAACCTGTGATTATAGTGCTAAATAGTGTGATTCTAGAAAGACAGTGATTGACAATACCTACAAATAAATGAATTAATTATATAGTGAATTAGGTTATAAATAATTTAATAGAATATTTTCTTGTTTTTATGATTTTTATATTTGTGATACTATATATCTCATAGTGGAACATGAAAATTTAAAGAGTTGCACTTAATTAATTATACTATTAAATGAGATATATTTAGAATGAATCCTGGGGAATCAATTTTTTATATTATCTCATATTAATTTAGAATTTTAATACAATTAATTCAATAGGAACGAAAATTACATACAAATATCATGTGATGTAACTTTAGAGATGTCTACCAAATTGGTGTACAAAGATGAAATATATGAAAATATATGAGGGAAAAGGAAAATGATATAATGTATGAGTGTTTTTTTGAGTACCATAATATATAAGAAGATATTTTTAAGAAACAAATGATAAATATATTGTGTTAAATAAAAATTAATATTATCAATGTTTTATAAATATTATTTTTCATTGGAAAATGAAAATAATGTTGATATCTTAAAATAAATATTATTTTTTAAAATATAAAATGAGAAATTGAGAAAAAACATTAATGGTTTTCCTATAATAAAATATACATTAAAAAATTATGGGAATTCAAGATATACATAAACTAAGAGTTCATTTTGGTTCTCAAATTGGAAATTAATTTACAGAAACCATTGTATTCCTAATTCTAAAATTATAACATTAGTTTTTTAACATACATCTTGTTATGGAAATGATAATAAAAATTTTAGACTTACAAATACATTCCCTTCAAAATATATTAAATGTTTTTCAATCAAACTTGTAAACCCAATTTGTATTGCAAAGTAATTGATTGATAATCATTCTAGACCTATGAATTTATGGTTACCAAAATCCACATGTAATTAATTGATTTCAAAGAAAATTCTTGAATATTACCAAAAAAACCAATGGTATCAAGATATTTGATACACTTTCTACATAATTTTTGATTAATCTGGCATCAAAAAATATTATCAAAGTTGATTGTGGTAATCTCAATTTTTGTGACAATTTAAAAGGTAAAATCATTTGACTCAGTCAAATGGTAACTCTACTAATTTTTCCTGATTTCTAATGAGTTATTTAGAGATGGGTAAATATATAATTTGGTCAATATCTCAAGGTTGTTTGATTATAGGAATCATGTGAGATTTTAAAAAATGATTATGAAATTTAGGATTCTAAAATTTTTATTTGTTATTAACTTATTCGTGTATTGAAAATAATTTTCTTATTTTAATCAATTATTTTATCAAAGTATTTCTTATTTAATTTCCTTTAATAGTGAATTAGATTTTGTATAGGACACTAGGAAATTCAAACATGCACTCACTTCAAATGATAACAAGTAAATGACTAGTAGATGCTCTACCTAAAAAAAATTTCATGTAGAAAATTTCTACTACCCCTGTGAAAAATAAAAGTAACATAAAATCTATTTCAAAAAAAATAAAAATTGTCAACTTCACATCACTTAGAGTGGTTTCACATTGCCTTTTTAATATCCTGTAGAGTTTTTTCATAAATGGAAAGAACAATTCTTATACTCCCGTAGATGAATTTTCTAGATAAAAAACAATATTCTTTTTTTATATCACAGAAGTGAGGTTTATTATTATATTTCCATGCATTAAATATATAATGAAATATGTAGTGTACATACCATTCAAATATTAAATTAGTAATCATGGTGGTGTGTTTTAAAATTAATATATAAAATATCTATTCCAAAAATGTGGCTATAATAATAAATTTGTTTTCATAGGGCTCTACAGAAGAATAGTGGAGTAGAAATATGAAATAGAACTCCTCAAAAATTTCTTCAAAAAAGCTTCATGGTAATGATTTAACAATTTACTAATTGGTATAGGATATAAATATATCTTGAAATATTATTAACAAAGTTTTAGTTATAAGCTTTTTAAAAGAAAATCCTATATATGTATATAATAGGTGAAAACTAAATTCTAATTACTATAGTG
Organism: Viscum album; assembly: GCA_963277665.1. NCBI lineage: Eukaryota > Viridiplantae > Streptophyta > Magnoliopsida > Santalales > Viscaceae > Viscum > Viscum album. Next base: position 1,456,007,966 of record OY728159.1, on the reverse strand, counting down.
TTTTTTCTGCAATATCATTATACACTCAATTTTTATGAAATACTTCCATAATAAATGATGATGTAATTTTCCATGGATATTCAACATTCCATATATTATAAATGGTATTAAATAAATAGAACAACATTTTGGAATAATTATAATATATAAAATTTGAGGAAACAAATTAACATGAGACTATGAAAACATACTAAAATATAGAGGATGGACATTCAAATTTAGATTTCAATTCTAGTCCTAGAGATAATTCAATGAATAATTCTATAAAAATCATATAGTTTGGTGAATAAAATAGAAATAAAAACTAAATAAGAGAATGTAGTGTCAAATAATTCAATTCCTAGAACCATTAGGACAAAAGGGGACCATTCTCATTATGCATTTGCTGGAGATTTACGTAACAGAACATATTCCATATAATCTCATAGAAACCAGGTTGAACGTGAAGCATTATTGTCACAACTTGAACCTAATAACACCATGGATGTTATAAATGATTATTTCATTGTAATTTAAATGCATGAAGATATAAATTATTATCTAATAAACAAATTATGGGATCTATTGGGATGTCCTAAGGCCTTTTTGACCATTATAACTGTGTGTGTGTTCTGGGACAAGGTAGTTGACTCAAGCACTCTAATTAAGGTAGAAAATCCAATGGTAGTATATATAATGATATCATAGATGATAGTAACATATCCAATGGTAGTATAAGAACTTTTTCACCAAATGGTAGACTCAAATGGTAGAATACCAATAATAAAACATGGATGTATGCTATCCATGGTACAAAAAGAAATAGAAGCATTGTTATGGAATTAAAGAATTGCGATTTAATCCTATTAGAAATAATTAAAATTTAAAAATAAGAGGCTTAAAAATTATAATAACATTTTTATATATAACATGGGTCATTATCTGAAAATTCCATTTCTCAATGAATATGTCTCCAATAGGATATTGAATCCAAATTAATTGAAGAGGTATATAAAAAAATTTAAAGTTTCCTCTCAAAATGAGATGTCTTATATCAATCAAATATTTAATGTTTTTAATAGGAATGGGTATTTTAGTATCATATGGTATCAATATATATACATTTTATGTCAAATTAAAAGTGAATAATAAATAAAAATGTTTACAAATTTAATGTTTCATATGATGATGTTACACAAGCCTACCTCTAGATTTAATTCTTCTACCTATCATAATATTATACTTTCTATATTGGAAGATAAAATATTTATGCTAAAAGGTGATAAAAAATGAACTATGTGTGGTGGAGTATACCAAAGTCATGTCACCAATAAGTGGATGAATATAAATTGGAACCCTTGACTAAATGGATTGGGGGTTAAAAATGATAAGTCGTGTGGGTAATTAAACACTAAATAAATATTTATAGACCAAAACAAATTATCTATTCCTGGACTAAATCTAGGTGATTTAGAGGATTATTCATCCATTGATGAACATGAGGATATCATAGTGATAAATTTGAATATAAGGAACCTTTATATGAGGTATAAGGATCAAATTCATGTTAAGTGGAAGATAGAAGTGATCCTAAAATTTTCAGATGACTTAATTTATCATATTGAATCCTTAGACCTATTCACATATTACTACAAAATAAATTTTTCTAAATAAGAAAAAATATAAGAAAAATAATTTTCCAATATTTCTTAGTCTAATGATTCTACTTCATATATTAATTAAGTTATTATTAAGTAATTTAATGAATCTGAGTATGATCATGATGGTTTATATGAGTATGGGAAATCAAACCCTTTTGCGAAAAATGTTTTACTTTATTAATTATTGTGCTGGAGTGTGGAAAAGAATTTCTAGTATTTTTATAGTTTTAATTGATCTTGAAAATAGTTACAATTTAGTCACATCATATAATGATGATTATGATACTTAGACCATGTGGGAGAAATCCTAAGGATTAACGGGGCCATGACATAAATTCTCGGAATCTAATGGACAATATGATGACGACGACATGGGATGTCCACTATATTATAGTAGACCTACCATATCAGTAGCTCATAGTGAACCCAAGTGGTATTTGATGGAAATAATATTTTAAGTAGATATTTTGGATTATTTTCCTTTGGGTGTGTCTATAATAAGAATTTTTCATGAGGATGAATGATTTCCTGATCATGAGAATGAGTCACCTCATCATCATCATCATCATCCTACATGATATCTAAAAAGGGATAACTTGGATGCCATTAAGGTAGATTTGGTATCTGATCTCCAAGGAATTCTTCAGTCATCTTCTCAAGAGAAAAAATTATGTTAATATGAAACAAATATTATTGTTCCTATATTGGTGAATCATCTCTAATATAGATATTTCATAATGATGGGAAATATAAAAATGTAGAAAAAGAGGCTAGTTGAAAAGACATATGTTATTCCACCAAATTTACAGTAATGGATTACCATGTTCACTGAGGGGAAAATATCATTTCTAGATAGGACATAATCTTGGATTAGTAATGAATATTTACATTCTAATGATTCAAATACATGTACACACATATCTTTTTATGAGGATATGATTGAATCTATCGCGAGAAAGGTGGTATATATGATTTTAGGAAATGAAATTTCATCTAATAAATAAGTACTTGTTGAAATAAAATCCCATGGGGAGAATATTAAAAATTGTGCAAGATAATGCTTAAATGAAGATATAAGTCAAGGAGAAACAATCACAAAATTCATTATGTATTATCCCCCTAGGATTTTTACTATTCATTGACATAATTTTCATTTTAATTATTTTATGAAAATATGATGGTGCATCCTTTGACAAGAGAAATTAATGAACTAGTGAATCAATTTTAAAAAGTAGCACACCCTTGTTAATACTATTTATTGATGAAAGGGATTAAAATTTGAAATGCATGGATCATGGTGGTCTGGTTATTACCATTTCTATAAAGATAATATAAGCATCTAATTATTCTTTTTGGTAAATTCATTATCATAGCTATAGCCATTCCCATGTCACCCTCCATTTCTTACACCATTTAACACTGCTTCTAACCAACTCCCATAATTTTTCTCCTTTTAGACTAACTCTGACTGAAGCTATGAGGAATATCCAGCCCATTGTGTTCAGTCCAACTGAACCTCTTCATTCCTCCAATTCATCTCATAATATTTTTGGAAAATGAAAATACCTAGTGCATCCTACAATAATAAAAACAGAGTATGTATCTTTAAACATAGAATATGATATGGTAAGGATTATTTATTTCATTCCTTTTCAGATATATACTGATGTCTATAATATTTAATAGAAATCCTATATTTTTATTCATTTTGAGGAATTTATTTCCACTAATACTTTGTTATATATTTTTTATAATTTGAAATGGGGAAGAAGAGTCAGGAAGATGGAAAGATTCATGAACCTACATTGTATATATTCATTGACTATTATGTAGATTATATTCATTATATTAATTAGTAAATTGTTTTAGTAAGGCTATTCATTATTATGGATTCCATGACTAGTGATCATAAAAAGGTAAAAATTCTTAGTCTAGTATGTCATTATTGTAATGATCCCAAATTGTGTTTCATAGATTTGTATTAAGATCCATGTTTTATGTTATTCATCTGTTTAAACACAATATTCCTATTATCAAAAAACATTTTAAAAAAATGTGAGAAACCAAAATTTCAATACAATACATCCAAATGAAATCATAAAATAAAATCCATATAGCAAGACTATATGGACCGACCCACCGTAGCGGTTACATCGTGGTGTCAAGCCTCTACGATCATATGACCACTCATCTAACTATCTCATGTAGTGTTGGAAATTCCTTATACCAATGGCAGTGCCATACCCTCTTCAACTTCCAAATCAGAATTTTAATGCTCTATTGAATGCTTCCTATTCGGATCCTAACATGGAGCTAATTCTTATAGTGTGTTGGTTTCTTTCACACAAAAAATAAAAAAAATTGGTTAACTGTTCAATCATCGATGACTAACTACTTCTAGTTTTAATCTAGATACCTTTTGGTGAAATAATATAACATCAAAACATATACTAATAATTGAAGCATTATTTAGATCAAGTCTATGAATACCACATCAAACGTCCATGAAATAATACTAGAAACTAAATTTACCCTAAAGTGTTTTTATTTCTTAGATTTTATACTTATATGTGGTTCTCCCATAAATAACTACAACCTACAACATGAATATATATTGCTTATACTTGTTCATCAAGCTAATTATTGAAGGTATTTATACAACCAATTTATGAAGAATCCATATAGATCTCATACCACAATGTTTTTTCTACCACCCATTTCAACTTATATCACATATATTCATAATTAAATTCAATATTTATTAATCGAATAAATATATTATTGAAATTTACCAATTTTATATTCACTTTGATCAGAAAATTATTTTTCATAAATAAATCTTTATATGTTTTACAGAAATTTCATAATTTCATCATCATTCACTCAGAAAGAGGATTTTAATATTTCTAATTTTTGCCTAAAAATGGATAATTGGTCATTATGGAATGATAAATATTTATGGGAGCATATAATGAATTTTAATGAGTAAATATATGAAAAATAAACTAATAAGTTGGTTGAGTTATCCACATCTCTCAATACTATTGGATAGTACATTGTCTTCCAAAAATAAATTACTTTCAATGACTTCTAGGACACTCTATTTTTATGTTGTCTCTATAAAAACTCATTTGATCCATTCAAAATGTTTATTCAAGGAATGTTGAGAAATAAATGATAATTGTACTCAGACACCCCAAATATTACAACATTATATACATTTACGTTTCACATTCATATTAACATTCAAGATATGTTTTGGTTTTCATTTTTTATCTTCATGGAAATAATATTAAGCATAACTAGAGATATCCAATCACCCTCCATTAGGTATTTTTATTTTTAGAAATAATTATAACTATAGAAGAGGTCATGTGTGAAATGGAAAAATTTTAGCTAATGAATAACAATGAAATAGATTTTTATATCTGGGACTATTTGACAAAAGTTGTTTATAAAACCAAATCCATGCAAGGGATAATTTTATTCTTTAATAAACAGCTTCGAAACTAGTGATTTCTATGTAGAGTGTATTTGGTCATGGGTAAATACTAATACCATTTATTTACATCAAATACATGATTTTCATTTTTTATTGTCATGATTTTTAAAACAAACTAGTATTTATTTTGAAATATAAAACAATACCATACATTGATATAAAACTATAATTTGTGGCTTATATTCATTACATTGTTATGTAAATTAGATCAAAATGTTAATCTTCTTTTAATTAATATTTTAATTGAGATTTAGTCAATATTAATTATATCAATATTATTGATAAAATTATATAATTCTACAAATTTAATAAACTATGTATTTTGAAGAAATTGGGGGAATTGTGTTAAATGTTTTTAAATGGAAATATTATTATGAACTCAATTCACCTACAACTAATGTACTCACCCCAAAGAAAAATAATGTTTTTATATAATTTATTTTATGTATGAGTATCATTTTTTAAAATATTTAAGATAACGAAATATTTATTCTATAAGAGTTTTAAACACTAAGATATAATGCAAGACTTAAGTAAATGATTTGTTGTAATATATCATGGTTTTTAATGATAACTATTGATAAATTTGAATAATGGTAACTTCAATGATATTTAAAATTTAAAAAACTTATATATTCTTCTAAATATGGTATATATATATATTTATATTTATATTTATATTTCATGAATTTGAACTATTTTCCTCTCATTTTTATTAAAATGTATATAAAATTATTTTTATTGATAATAAAAACATTTTTTAATTTTATTTATTTATTTGGTCAGTCCAGTTTATATATTAATTAAAATTTTATATATACACTTTTTAAATAATTTTTAAAAAATTTTATGTTCACTTCATTTTAATTTATTAGAAATTATTTAACATGAATTATTTTAAATTTTCTTCTAGAAATTTTATTTTTAAATTAATATAAATATGATAAAATAATTCAATCTCTTAATATATACAACATGAAAACATTTTCCTCTAATCATGAATATTGATATTCCATTATATATTTAGATAAATAATTTAAAATAATAAAATCTAAATGTTTTATGAATTTTATTAAAATTTAATTAAATGAAAAGGATATATTTATTATGATTTCAGTGAAAAGATCCAATGTTATTTTAATGTCCATTGACATCTATTTAATCATTATTTGATTCTCATAATGCTTCAATGGTGATATAATCTTTTGATATCATAAAACATTATATATAAATTATGATGATTATGTTCCTATTATGATTTAAGGAAATATGTTTCTTTAGCTTGGGCTAATTAATATTTTTTGAGATAATTAATGTTATTATAATATAATGCAATTCATTTCATGAGACAGTTTAAGATTATCTAATGATGAAATAATTAATTTTTCTTGAGTATTCCATATGTTATTCTATGATGTCGTTATGAATGAAAATATGATATTTTGGATCTAAAATATATGAAATTTAGTATTTAATTATAATTTATAAAACTTTATTTCCCTCCAATGTAATGGGTAGTTATTGGAATATCAAAAGACAATATTTAATGAAATGTTCATTGAACTATAAAAACTTTAACACTAATAAATAAAACACCCCTTGGATTTAATTAAATTCATTACTCTTTATTATTGATATAGAAAACACATGAGTATATTTTCATTTATTATATCCTTTCAAATTTAAATGTCCATTATGTATCATTTCCATTGATAATATAGATTTCTAAAAATGACTATATGATTAATATAAATTTTGGGTTTTAATAAATCTAATTAAACTAAATAAATGAAGTTATGGCCTCAACTGTTGGATCATACCGTATGAATCTCATTTATTAGATTATTCAAGGGAGATAACATCACTATGATTTTACCATTATAAAACTAAATCCCAGATCCAAAAACATAAGTAGGATTAATACCATTTTATGATATATGTTCATGCTCATCGTGATCACGACCAAAACCATGTACATCAAACCTCTCCCTGAAATTCATATAATTGTGAACCTTTCCCTTTGAGAATTTGTTGGTGTATTAGTGGTATATGTAACAAATTTCTAGAAATATGATTATGTAAATTATTTTCAATATAAAATAGTAATATTTACATATTATTGTTGTTAATTTATAAATGATTTTGATATTGATAAAATAAAATGAAAAGTGTATTTTTGGGTAATATTCTAATTAATTTAATCCATTTATCATAATTAATTGATGGATTAATGAAATAAATAATATTTTTATAAAATATAATTATTTTTTTCTGTTTAATATAAATTATCATGTATGTTTTTATGTCAAATGTAATTTTTATAAGGGCCGAAAAAAATTATTATAAAAAAATCCAGTATTTCACAACAAGAATCTATTATTATTTTAGAAGAGAAAATTCACAAATATTGATAATTATTTTTATAGAATACATATTATTTTTGGGATCTTAAATTCAAAAATTACCAATATATTATTTTTATTTTTTTGAGACAATGAAATTTTCAAATGAAAATTAAATTTGGTATAAATGTACCATATCTATAATGACATTATAATGACCGAAAAATGATGTAAGAAATAAAATAAAGGGGTTCCATGACCAAATATTTGTCTTCTATTTAAAATAATATAATTTTATGTAAATTTGATTAATTTTATAAATCATTTATGAATCATCCAAAACCTAAATATGTTTTAAGGTTTTAAAATCATTTATTTAATGTAATGACTCACACACACATATAAAAGGGTATTATTTTTATTAAGTCATCCCTGGTATAATGAAAATAATGAAAAACTATATCATTTGGCAGAAACCATGGAATCAAATTTTCATAGTTTATATTTTTGATTATTTTATTATATAGAGTCCAAAACATATGTTTTATAAATAATAAATAATTCCCCATTATTTACCTATATAAACCCACCCGAGATACTATTTCACTTCATTAAAAAAATAGATCACTTGTATACCTTTTCATCCCCTCTCCATATTTCTCCCAAGGTTCCCCAATCTCTCAATATACTCTTCTAGAGATTTTGGAATAACACACTCATTTTATGGGATCGTTTCCCTATCCTCCTTATTCATGAATATTTTTTATGTTTTTTATTTTATCATCATTTACTAATATTGAGATATGTTGTTCCATATATACATTAATTTTAATTTTATTTATAAATGAAGAGATAAAAAAGTAACTGTCATCAATACCTCCCATTTACATTTATAGCCCCTATGGTGCTGACAACATTTCATCATGATTTCCCATGCCAACCAGCAATGAAGTGAGTACCCATACCAATTTTATATCTAGGATGTTCACCATTATGAACTTATAAGAATTTTATTCAGTAATTACATGTATGTTTTACATACTCCATAATCATTGAATAATATTTTATGATTTCTGATTTCCTGTTATATGTTCTATGGGGAATACATAAGCATAAGAATGAAATGAATGTGATGGGTGCGCCCAGAATTATATAACATTCAAATTAATTGGATAATGTCTTAGTCTAATGAGACATCATACAAGGGATTAAGGATTTATTGTAAAATAATATAAGACTTTTTCCATCATGATGTTTGAGTAGTTACCCTAAACCTGTGTTTAATATATAATGTTTTATATTATAGAAAAATTTGTCATTTATCTTTCATGTTGTCATACTATATCATGCCTAAATTTTCATGATTATGATTCTCACACCTTTAAGGTATCATTGATATTCTTATCATCAATCGTGTATTAATTTATTCATGTTATTCTATTTTCAATTCCCTTTTTAGGCTTTCAATATCACCTCATTTTTATGTATCTCCCCATGTTTTCTCATTCAATTTAAAATATAATGGTATATTTAGATATGATAAGGAGGTTTTCAATAATGATAATATATTAACTATTTTAAGTTGTATTATTATGAAAATACTTTCTAAATACAATACACTTTTCTATATTCAATGATGTATTCTGTTTAATATAATTTAATAAATCATGAATTAATGTATAATCAACTGCATGGTTTACATAGATAGTATCAAATGGAGGTTTTGTAATTTTTTGTATTATAATTAGAAATACCTATCAAAAGGCATAGGGATTAATAAATGTATAAAAAATAATTCTTATTTTTAAAATTTTATAGTATGAGTTCTATCAATGAAATACATATATGTTTATATTATAGAAGTTGATGCGGCTCTGACAAATATTTACATAGGGGTAAAACCTGAAAACACCTTGTTGAGAAATACTAAGCAAAGAACTACTGGAAAAAATGAGCCTTATTTTAAATATGGTTAGAAACTCATGGGGAATATTCTTTAGTAAATTCACTAGCTAGTTAGAAACCATTACTAATGGAATAAAAATACCATAATTGAATATATTATAAAGCATATGACGGATTACATAGATTGAAGCTTGAAAATTCATTAGTTAAATAATAATGGAATTTTAAGTTATGCCCTCAATGTATTTGAATAAAATTATATCAATTTAATAGTTTGAAAATACAGCACCCTAATTTTACCTTTTTTCTAAAAAATGATTAGACATAGGAGGAATTGGGTAAAAAGAAATGTGATGTGCAATGTAATGGCATCCCAATGAGATGCCAAACCCAAAGAGAGTAGGATGCAAAAATATTTTGATGATACTCTATCATATGAATCATGTTTTGAATATAACCATAGAATATGATTATTTATAAAATCCCCTTACGAAATAACATGTTGTAATTGAGACTGTTATTTGAAAAATGCCTCCGAAATTGAATAGATCATCTGATCCCTTAATCACAGAACAATGTATAAGCTCAATTGAGAGGATATTCTTCATCCTTCAATTTTCTGATCAAGAAAATGTTATTCTGGTTTCCAATAATATTAAGGGAGATGTTGATAAAAAGGTGACATTGATCGAGAATATAATGATTGAGGCATTGATCCAAGTGATGTGGTTGATGGAATTATAGAAAAAAACTATAAATATTTTCCTTAATATCTACAACATAAAATAGAAATGGATTTCTATTCCCTATAGAATGAAATATAATGAAGATATCAGGGAAATGAAAAAAAAATCACAATACCATTACAATAAACAATCAGTTTTATCATTACCCTGAATTCAAGGATGAAAACTTCTTTGGTGGGAGAAAACCCAGTTTACAAAAATCCTAAGTGATTTGAGACCATGATTACAAAGAGTAAATTGTATGATGTTCCCTCCAAGTGAAAATGACGATAAAAAAATTCTAGGGGCTTAATTTGGATACAATGAGGAATGTGGTGATTAATTTTGGCAGTTTGATGGAGAAAAATATTGCGGCTAAGAAATGTCAGCATCCCATATGTAAAAAGTGTTTGAAAAAGAAGACTGTAAATTTCCTCAAGGGAAAAATTAAATGATTTAAGTGTGGGGATAAAGGGATTCTCAGTAGAGATTTCTGAAAATAGAAATCCACTAATATTCAAAATTAATGGAATGATCGGATCATCCCATAGTGATTTTTGTTTGTTTTTATTGGAAGGAATTGTGACACTTTTCAAACCAATGCACTAAGCAATGGGTTTTTGGAGACAACTAACAACCTCCAAGGTAGAAAGGGTGAAATTATTTCAACACTACTAGTGATGTGGGTCCTAAAACTGATGTGGTGATAGGTACCCAATATATTAATTCAATAATTATAAACACAAGATTTGATTAAGGTTCTATACATTCCTTCATATCATACAAGGTCTGTATTACTTTTCAAACAACATAATAAATCCAAGAATTAGATCTATCTGTTAAAATGACAAATGGGGTGATTATTTCATCCAGTTTATATATCTCTTCCATTGTAAAAATATTTTAGGTTTTTCATTTTAGTGAACATTTTAACTCTCCGTTTAGTGGATGTTTATGCAATTCTGGGCATGGATTGGTTTTCACTACATAGAACCAACAAGAATCTCTATGAGAAAGAATTAACTCTCTTTATTGTGATTCATCATCTAATTATCTATTATTAAAAGGGTGAGGATTAATATTATATAGCATTATTATATCAATCTATTATATTATTGCCCCAGAAAAATTATATCTAACTCAAATTATTGAGTTTATTGAAATGTGATCCTTGAAGAGAAGCCTATTGTGAGGTAATATATTAATGTGTTTCCTATTGAATATTATGGTCTTCATCCTATAACATATTTAAAATTTAAATTCAATATTATACCATGGGAATTAAAATTATCCTATACTTCATTGAGAAATTATGTTGTGGAACATAAGGAGTGGATGAAAAAATTATAGATGAATCTTGATAAAAGGTTCAGATGCCCATGTGCTTCGCCTTGCGGTGGACCGATCATCTTTTTCAAGAAGAAGGATGGTACAATCCATCATTGTATTTATTATTGTATGATCCACTAGATCATGATAAATAACAAGTATCCTCTTCCATGGATAGAATACTTGCTTAATCAGAAATGTGGATAACAAATATTCATTAATGTTTCTCTTCAGTTTGGTATATTATTGAGTAATCATAATGAAAGATGATATCCCCAGGAATAAATTATGAACAATGCATGTGTGCTATGAGTTCAGAGTAATTTATTTAGGACTCAAATGTTCCCCATTGATATTCATAGACATGATGAATATTGTATTTAGTTATTACTTAATAAAATTTTTAATAGTCTTTATAGGATATATTATATTATACAACAAAAGAAAGGAGGTGCATGGTGAGCATCAGAGCACTAAGCTAAACTTCTTCTGAAAAGATAATGATTTTGAAAAGTAATACAAATGTGATTCATTATTGAAGGAAGTGCCTTTAATGGGGAATATTATCATATGACATTGGATTTCTATTAACCCATCAAAAATCGAAGAATGTTAATTATTTAAAATGCTAAAATCTATGATATATACCTATAGTTTGTATGGATTATATAGGTATTATTATTGATTTGTGATAAATTTACAATGATTGTCAAAACTTATAACCAAGAAAACTCGAAATAGAATCATGTTTTCATGGAATGATGAATGTGAAGAGATCTTAAATAAGTTTATAAAGAAACTTATCACTACACTTATACTAATAAAACCCACAAGTGTAGCTCCTTTAATTATATTTAGTGATGATTTAAAGAAAAAATTTGTTTCTGTGTTAATTCATAATGAAAATGGGATAGCTTATTCTTCTAGGAAATTGAATTATTTTGAATAGAACTACCCAACACAGGATATATATTTTTCTACAGTGATATTCACGTTGAAAATATTATGAAATTATTTATTTGGGAAGAATAATGAAATATATATGGATCACAAAAGCCTCAAGTATATATTCACATATAAAGTGCTGAATATGTTCCAATGAATATGGTTATAGATGATCAAGGACTATGACTGAACAATCTAAATACCATCTAAATAATGAAAATAATGTGGTATATTATATGAGTAGAAAGTATCCATCAATTTTATCAATTATAAGAATTTAGAAGCATCTAATTTTATTAGACAAGAAATTAATGGACATTGGAATCATAAATAAAGTAACATCATCAATCAATTCCCAAATGATTGGTCAAAAGACTCTTCAAGAGATGATGAAGGATTATGAAAGATATGATGTAGGTATTAATAAGAAATTGGAATCAATAATAATGTGAAATCCTCCATGTTCTATGTAAATAAAGAAACAGTTATGAGATTTGAGTTAATACTTGGTGCACCATAAATTATTGAGTTAAAGAAATATTTGACTGTTGATTTTTATAGATAAATAATCTCCAACCATATATGGAGAACAATAATGTATCAAGGTCACCATGTGCACTTTTGGTGAGACAATATGAATGTGATGATTTTAGAATTAAACTAAGGATGTCTTTTATGTTCACCCAAATAATTATTTTAAATTAAAATACTAAGGGACCAAATAATAAAAAACGTTCAAGGAGGTCTAAAGTATTGAGAGCCAACTGTGTCACCTCTGCTTAGGTTAAGTCAGTCCATGGGGATGGATCCAATACTAGTTTACACAAATTAGATGGAATCATGAGATCCTCGTACAACAATGAATCAGTGACTATTTTACCACCGCAAAGGATATGAAGAATGATTGTTCAATTAGAAAGTCTCCTATGGATTTTTCTTATGATATACTCAATGGACCATGGGGTGTGGGACATGACATTAAGGGAGTATTGAACCAACATTTATTTAATTTAGATGGTATAAATATAGATACTATGTTTAAAGAAAGGCTATATCCCATTGGGTGGAACATTTACCTCAGATATGATCGAATTATCATTTCCTTAGTAGCTGATAAAGGCCTAGATTACTGTACCATATTTTTCCAAGAAAAAACCACCTCCATGCATACGACCAAGATTACATGAGACACTAATTTTTATTATTATTACATTATATGAGGGGGTCCATTAAATCCACCTACCCAAGCGGGAGAAAGAGGATTTGGGTTCCTACTAGCTACAGTGACACATGACAAGGAAGTGCTACTATCCCATGGCCTCACCATGAGACCTAGTTCAACTGGAAGTCTACTGGATTTGATCTGTATTGTGAGTGCAGAGCTAGGGAGTCCTATAATTTTGGCTTTGTTTCTAGAATCCCTGATGTACCAATATATCTCATCCATGATAGTATCCCTAGTATTATGTTCTTTTATGATCATTCTTGTTTAATTATGAAAGTCCATAAGGAATTCACATCACAATTAAAGAGACTTTCACATCCAAACGTATCCTTGACGTTTCTCCACACCTCATAAGGCCACATAGTATTGAAGTAGATATGTCTAATGGATTCTTAATTTCCACTAAAATAACAACATCATTTTGAATCCAGAATAATCCCATTTCTTCTAATCATATCATTTGTTGGAATGGTATGGTCTTGAATTAATGACAAGTAAATATTCTATTGTTAAGAATAACCATGCACCGAAAAAAAAACATATTATAGTTGGGACCCCAATTACTTCCCTGAATCATAGGTCTATATGAAATGGCTGAAGAAACCTCTATTTTTGAGTTAGTGAATTCGAAATGATAATTTTCCCTTGAGATTTAAATGAGATAAAAACTACACGATGCTAGTGGTAGAGGGTGTCCTATGTGATTGAAGAGTATTTTATATCTTGCGAACAAAATATTCTTGGTTTAGGATAGCCTAAGAAACCAATAATTTGACATTCACTGTTAACAAATTATAAATTTATATCACCACACCCCTAGATACATTGGGAGTGATAATTGAGAAGTTGGATGTTCTCTTCAATCATCATCCAAGTAGTCTGGTCCTTTTATCTTGAGGCTTCTAGAACATATTTATATTTTTCTCTTAGGAATTTACATCACATGGGAATTCCTTCTAGGAAATCACATACCTACATGGCATGAAAGAATTTCATAGATCCACCCATTCAATAAATATCAATGCATCCACATTCCACAAGGCCATCAATTCTTTTTTCACAACTCCAATATTTATCCTCTATCACGACACATCCTCGGGGCTCGTGTCGTGACTACCCCATGCCCGCCTTCCATAAGCCAGGGGTTGACGACTAGAACCTAAGGCATAAATCCCTATACTTTTAAGGCATTTACTTTATAAAAGTTAAAAATCAAAATAGAGAATTCAACTGATGTAATTTCTATGTGAAATTGTATACAAAACTTTGAGCTGAAAGGAAAGGGGCCGGAAATACAAGCCCAACAGTAATGTACAACCACTGTAAATCTAGTACAACTGCAAAAAGTCAAACAACAACACCTAATTCATTATCTAGTAATACCACCTAATGGGTGGGTACAAATGGACTCCTCAGCACCCCGGGTCCATCTGTCTACTCCGAGTAGGTCTCGCCAAGTGTTCCACCTCCAAGTACTGTCCAGCTCTACAAGTCTCTACCTCGATCTGTGATTTCCAACATCTGCATCCAACAAAATGTAATGCAGGCATATCCCATGTAGGGGTGAGTATACGATACTCATTAGGGACCCTGAGTCCCCAGAAGGTCTTCTAGAATCCAAGAAGGATAAACCACATAATAAAAACACGATCAAGAATTTTCAACCAAATCTACTAAGGTATATTCCCATACATATACCTAAGTAATCAATCACAGTTCATATCCAACTATCTATCCCAAGCACAAACCAGTCCACACAAGAAGGTAAGTCAATCAAATCGATGATAATGATTGAAATACAATACACAGCTCACACAGGTATACATATTTCATATAGCGATAGAGAGGATCAGATGTAGTCACTGATTCATCTAAGCAGTCAGACCCACACAGGATACAAGACCAGCTACTCTGTCAGACCCACATAGGATACAAGTACAGAGGTCAAACTACCAAACCCATATAGGATAAATGAACAGTAGTCTTCACTATCAATCCCACAGAGGATCCTAGTAAAGTAGTCTTAATCGTCGATCCCACGAAGGATCAGAGTGTGGTAGACATCGCAGTCAAAACCTGCTCTAGGGTTCCCGCACACAGGAAGCACGATTCTTGGAGGGTCCACTACTCAAGAAAAGGGGTCGATGCATAAAATATCACAAAGTATAGTGTTTATGTATCCCAAAGTTCCGTCTCATCAAAAATAACCCAAAGTGACAGACAACACGTCAATCAAACACCCGGTCTGAGAGTTATTGGCTTTTCCGTTCCAAGGATCTAGTTGTAATTACGCACGTTCTAAACCTGACCATTTTCCAAAGACGTCCAAAACTGTATTAGAGTATCGCTAAAGGAACATCTCATCACTAGGATCGTAGTACCATAGACGGCGCGTCGATCAGACACACGATCAAGAAGTTATTTTCATTTAAGAGAAACTGGCCCGGCCCGTCAAGCCAGGAGGGCTGGCGGGTCGGCCCGGCCCTATTTGGTGGCTCCGACCTGGATGGGGGTCGTCACCCTAGCCTGGCGAAACACGGCCCAGCCTGGCTAGGCACGACGCAGGCCGGTGGGGCATGGTGCGGCTCAACCCTGTGGGACGCGGCCCGGCCCGGCCCGTGGCTAGTCGTGGCTCGGCCAGCATGCCGAGTGGAGCTGGGGGTTCATTATAACGGTGGCGCTAAGCTTCGCCGCCTCTCATGTCTGGCCAAAAGAAGTAGGCCGGCTTATTCGATGCCAGCGACCCACACAGCGGGCCCCCATCTACTCCACGTGGCACCATGGTTTCTTCAGCCCTGTCGGCAGGTGGCCGGCCGGTTCGCCCACCGAAGCGACTCACCCAGAGCGGGCCACAGTTCCTCCGACGCGTGGTGCCACATTCTTATGACCGACCGGAAATGGTAAGACGGTTCGTCATGAAAAGTGTCCCATGGGTGCGGGTCAAACCTCCTCCGCAGTGCGGCACCCAGGGGTGCCAGGGTTCCTTTAGCCTGACAAGCTTTAGTCGGCCAGTTCTTCATTAGTTGAGCTGCCCGCACCACGGGCCGCGGTTTCCGGAACGCGGCTGGTGCACGGTTGCAGCTTCCGTCTGCCATCTCCTCCAGATGCCGCCACCTCTTGTGGCCACCTCCAAATTATTCAAGTACCAATAGAGGGTCGTTGGGCCATGTTTGTTCGGCCCACACACTCCGCGTCAGATGATATCAAATGGCCTAAGACAATCACTTGAATTCTTCAATGACTAGAGTCCAATTTAATCAAACTAAAATCATACAAAAACCCCTACCTAGATTTAAGGTATGTTTCACGTCGAAGTGCCTTGGAAGATGGTTTAGCGGAAGTCAGGAGTCACGAAATACGGATGTCGATTCCGTTGACATCAGGATGCGTCTAAAGAGGAAGCTCTTTGTAGAAGTTCTTCCCATTCTTCATCAGACATGTTCTTCGCTGAAAAACGGTTTTCTTCATCAAATGATGTTCCACCATGATTTTTATCTCAATGTCTCCCCACAAATATTTTCCAAGGAAAATATACTAATAGGCTACCCCCAAAATTATATTCATTCTATGCATTTCAAATTAATTCAAAAGAACAAATGACACCTCAAAAAATTTAATAAAGGCATTAACTATTCTTGAGTTAGAAACATTATTAGTGGGTAGTGGAAAAGCTCCACATAATGTGGGATTTCAAAAGTAAATAGATGGGTTTCAAGGGGAGTTGAAGGTTTAGGGATCGTGTGGGCCCCACACTTAGTTATATCCTCTCATGGGTGGTTAGGCGGGGTGTGGGACCCGCCTCCACCTCTTATTTGGAGGAAATAACCACCACTTAATAATAAAATTCTGTACACAACATTTTTATTTAATTTATAATGAATCCCCCAAAAAAAACTTCTACTCTCGAATAAACGCAACTACGGTAAAGGTCCCCTTAAGAGAATATCGGTGTTGCGAGTTCATCGGTGTCCTCAGATTGCAATTTCATGCAATGGATTAAAAGATAGAAAAAAATGCACGTACGTTTACTAAACGTACCTGAAAAAAACATTATAAATTGATTTGGGGAAAACCGAGCTTCAGAATTAGGTGTCTTCCGAAACTGCAGACTCATAAATTTTCCAAGAAATTAGGAAAAAATTTCATTGAAATTATCAAGTCTTTACATTACCCCCTCTCATGGATTTATGTCTTTGTAAATATACAACACTAACTATGGAAACAAAAGGGGGTAATGAGCACACATCTGAGCCTCCCGATACCATGTTCTCTCCCAAAGATTCTCATGATGCTAGTGAATGCACACCGGAGTAATCGACCGTCCACATAGGACACACTCTTATCGATCATCGATCTCCACCGGGATCTCTGTGAAATTCTACATGTCATTGATGTCCAGCTCCCCATTACTGATGATGTGGGTTCGGTCGTGCACGTATCTCCTCATCTGAGATACGTAGAAAACATCTTTCACCCTATGCAACTAAAGTGGACGGGAGTAAGTAACCTCGCCTACTCTGCTGAGGACCTGGAACTACATGATAAAACATGGAGAAAACTTTCCGCCCAAGAGAAATATCTATATACCTCTTCGAGGTGAGACCCGTAGGAAGTCATAGTCGCCATCCATTGACTCTAGTGGTCTCCTTCCCTTATAAACATAGGTCTTATGTCTGCTCTGTGCAGTCTTCATCCTCTCCTAGATGATCTGCACCTTTTCTGTCGTAGAATGCATCATTTCTAGTCCTATAAATGCAGAATCTCCTGGGTCGGTCTATCACAGAGGTGATATGCAGGTTTGGCTATACAGTTCCTCGTAAGGTTCCATCCTGATGGTGGAGTGGTTGTTGTTTTTGTACGCAAACTCCACCAAGGGTATGTGATCCTCCCAACTGCGACCAATGTCAAGGAAAAATGCATAGAGCATGTCCACGAGAGTATGAACGGTCCTCTAAGTCTGACTATCCGTCTGAGGATGGAAGGTGGTGCTCAAGAAAAGCAGCGTGCCAAAATCCTCCTATAACCCCTTCCATAGCCTAGATTTGAAACAAGCATCTCAATCAGAGACGATAGTCGAAGGCACACCAAGAATCCGTAAAATCCACTGAATGTAGAGGCATCTCATTTTCTCTACTGATCCCCCATCCATTATTGGTAGGAAGTGGGCCAACTTGGTGAGTCGGTCAATGATCACCCAGATAGAGTCGTGTCCTCTATATGTACGTGGAAGTACCTTCATGAAATCCATATATATCCTATCCCACATGCACTTTGGGACCTCTAAGGGCTGAACCAAGTCTCATATAACCTGGTACTCCATATTCATGTGCGGAAATGTGAGGCATCCTGATACAAAATCTGCTACAACCTTTTTTATACACAGCCACCAGTGCTGTGATCTGAGGTCCTGTTACATCTTCACCACTTCAATATGTACCTCTAGATTTGAAGTGTGAAACACCATCAACACCTCCTCCTCTAATGCAATGTGTACCATAGTAAATCCTCTAAAGAAAATGATGTGCTTCCCACCTTCAGAAAACCCATCAGGTTCTTGCCCCGATGATATCTGAGAACTTCATGTCTCACAGTCAAAGTTACCACGATGTGCCTCTATGACACGCTGAAGAATTTGGAGAGTGACTGTGGGAGACTGATAAAAGGTTTCTCCATCTCTATCCAAAAAGGATATCAGCAACCCAGCTAGCTATTCTGTAACCTCTCATAGTAGATGAATGCTCGATCTCCTACTGAGATCATCTGCTAAAGCGTTCTACTCCCCAAGAGTATAGAATATCTCAAAGTCATTGTCCTGATGGAACTCGAGCCATCATCACTGTCTTAGGTTCTGGTCATTTTGCGAGAATATGTACCTGAGACTCTTGTGGTCAGAATATACTGTAATATGTTCACCAATAAGATAGTGCCGCCACATCTTCAAGGCCAAGACCACTGATGCTGACTCCAGGTCGTGGTTAGCATAGTTCTGCTCTTGTTGTCTCAACTGTTGTGAACCATATGCGATCACTACTCACTTCTACATTAGAACACAAATGAGTCTAGTCCATGTTGAATTGCAGTAAACTATTTACCCTATTCCCTCCTCTAGTAGCCACAAGATGGGTGCACTGGTCAATCTCTGCCTCAGCTCTTGATAGCTTTGCTGGCATATATCTAACCACACAAAGGGTATACCCTTCTTCTTCAAAACATAAATCAGTGCTGCTACTCTAGAGAAATATGGAAAAAATATCTGATTGTATCCAATCAGACCGAGGAAACTCTGTACCTCTGTCACACTCTTAGGTGGATCCCAAGAAAGTACTACCTCGGTCTTCACTAGATCCACTGCCACTCAATACTCAGAGATAACATGTCCCAAGAAGTGAACCTCTCGAATCCAGAACTGGATCATCGAGAGCTTACCATAAAGATGGTGCTCCCAGAGCTTGTCCAGTACTACCTGCAAACGGTAGGCATGATCCTCCACAGTGGTCGAGTAAATCAATATGTTTTCGATGAAGACTATGATAAAGCATTTGAGGTAAGGCTGGAAGATCTTGTTAATTAGACTCATGAACACTGGTGGAGTGTTGGTTATGCCGACATGAATAACCATGAACTCATAGTGTCCCTACCGACACCTGAAGGCCGTCTTCTGTACATCCTCATCTCTTACTCTGAGATGGCGATAGCCTAACCCAAGGTCTATCATTGGGGACCAATGTGCTCCCTTGAGCTGATCAAAGAGTTCGTCAATCCTTGGGAGTGGGTACTTATTCATCATGGTCACCTGATATAGGAAACGGTAGTCGACACTCAGTTGTAATCTCCCATCCGCTTTCTTGGAGAATAAAATCGGAGAAGCCTAGGGCGAAATACTGGGTCGGATGAATCGCTTCCCCTACAAGTCCTCCAACTGTAACCACAGCTCCAAAAGCTCAGTCGGAGCCATCTGATATGCTGGAGTTGATATCGATGTTGCCCTTGGGTACAATTCAATGTTGAAGTCTACCTCTCGACGAGGAGGTAGTCTTAGAAAAACATCAGGAAAAACATCTGCATATTGATCCACCATAATAGGAAAACTCGAAATTCGCACATCAACTGCTCCTAGGATGAGACTAGCCAAATGACGTGTGATCGGATACCCTCTCATCTGCCTAAGTCCATCGTACACTACAAAGGCTCCTTCCTCACCTGTGAATGTAAACCCAGTCCTATCCGTGTGGACACACCATAATTTGCTCCTAATACAGTCAATCTGAGAATGGACTGTAGATGACCAGTCAATACACTAGATGACATCGAAAGGCCTCGACCCCCATATAAGACGATCCTAGCCAAAGCAATCACCTCATAGAGTAAGCTCACATTGTCAGCACTAGTGCGTAATCGTCGAGTCTGCTCTTGTAAGAGTCTCTATCCATAAGGATCGAGCCAACAGATCTGTTGGATTCTCCGAGATCCGAACAAGGGAAGCAGAAAAAAAAAGAATTACTCACACATGTGTCTATATATACTGCAGCAAGGGTGGAGTAGACACAGATAGTACCTCGAATCATCTCAAGTGCACCGTGGTTGTAGGCCTCGACTTTTTAGAGCTGGTCATCCCTATTTCCACCATCTCCTTATGGTTGGGGTGGACCTCCAGGTGCTGGTGGTGGTAGTGCCTCAAAACGTTGTCCACCACCCACTGCTCGGCCAGCTCCCCTGCGATGTCCGCCTGCTCCTAGGGGACCACCACGTTCAAACCCCTGCCTCTACATGGGAGGTCCCTCAACTATCTGCCACTCGTTTGCATGGCTGGTCGGGCAGTCCCGGGCCTTGTGGCCCTGCCCACCACAATCATAGAAATTCCTACTCCTCATAATGCTGGCTCTATTTCGTGTCCCACGCACAACCGAACCTATATCCTAAGATCACCCAACTGATAGCCTGGTCTTCTTGGACCTCTGTGACATCTTTCTACTACAATCGTTAGAAGACTCTGCTATGAGTTTACATGTTGAGGGTTTCGCTGCTAGTGACTACTCAGTGAGAAACCATTCCACTAGAAGAGCTCTCTCCAGCACCACTGCCTGCATCGGGATGTTGAGTGGAATTGCCTAAGCACTGATCTCATGCCTGAGTCCCTGATCGAAGGTCTTGGCCCTGATGAACGGGTCCTGCATCATATCCGTGGAGTAGCATGAGAGGTCGGTATACCTCACTGTGTACTAAGCTACTGTCATGCTCCCTACTGTAGATGATGTAACTCTAGAATCCACATTGCACGATGGGTGGCTGGAACAATCACCTAGCAGAGGAGACTCTCGAAGTCCGTCTAGATTAATGATTCCTCTTCATTCACCTGGAGCATCAGACTCCTCCATCTACCTGCTACTGCGTGTAGAAGAATCATATAAAGGATCCCCTTAAGTGTAGATGGTGTCCCTACCAATTTGAAAACTCTAACGATAGCCTCCAGCCAATCATCAGCTGTCATTGGGTCCATCTCTCTACGGAACCTGGGCATCCTCTGTCACATGAACTCATGCAATGCACTTAGGCGTCGTGCAATATATGTTGTTGGGTATGGTTTTATCAGTGGCCTAGAGGGTAGTGGTTCCATTTTTTCCTCCGCTGTGATGTGGCCAGGCATCGAGGCCTCCTTGCTCGGTGGTCTACCATCTCGTATGTAACTCGGAACCCTATTTGGCTGCCTTCATGGGGCCTTACTGAAAAGTAATATGTGTTCCAAGGTCAAACACTATACCATTTGAGCTGACAAAAATTAATCTCAAAGAAACCCTTTTCAAAGGAAACACACATGCAATCATTGTTTTCATGTACTAAGTCAAAAATTAGAGGTCAGGGTCCTGGTGTATGGATACGTAGGCCGTCGCACCAACACTGGACTCCATGGTTTTGAAAACCACACTCAATACTCTTATCACTATTTCTTCACAGGAAAGAATGATCGAAGTCTTCAGATCTATGGTAGAACCGACTCCTCTGATACCAATTTATCACGACCCTTCATCGGGGCCCGTGCTGTGACTACCCGAAGCCCATCTTCCATAGGCCAGAGGATGGAGACTAGAAACCATGTTTAAATCCCTATACTAGGAAGTCATTGCCTTTATAAAATTAATCAAACAAAAAAGAGGATGAAAATGAAGTAAGAACTAAGTAAAACTGTATACAAAAGTATGTGCTGAAAGGAACAGTCCCGGAAATAGATGCCCAACAGTAATGTATTACTATGGTAAAGCTAGTAAAACGGGATAAAGGTAAAATGAAACTCATGAGAATTCCTCGTGGAATCCCACTTGAAGGGTGGGTACATATGGCCTCCTCAGCACCCCGGGACCATCCATCTACTCTGAGTACGTCTCGCCATGTGTTCCACCTCTGAGTACCATCCAGCTCTACAAGTCTCTACCTCGATCAATGTTGTCTGTCATCTACATCCAACACAATGTAATGCGGGCATAGACCATGCAGAGGTCAGTATACGATACTACGTATGGACCCCGAGGCCCCCGAAGGTCTCCCAGAATCCACGAAGGATAACCCACATAAGAAAGACATGATCATGAATTATCCACCAACTCTATATAGGTATATTCCCACATATATACCTACATTATCAATCACAGTTCGGCTCCAACTCTCGACCCCAAGCACAACCCAGTCCACATAGGAATGTATGTCAATCACATTGATGATAATGATTCAAAGTCAAGACTCAGCTCACACAGGTATAAATCTTCTGTATATCTATAGAGATAATCATATGTTGTCACGAATTTATCTAAACTGTCGATCCCACACTGGATACAAGACCAACTATGTTGTCAGACCCACACGGGATACAAGACAAGCTATTCTTTCGGACCCACATAGAATACAACTACAATGGTCAAACTCCCATACCCACACTGGATACAAGAACAATAATTATCACCATAAAACCCACATAGGACCTAGTATAGTCGTCGTCGTCGTCGAACCCACGGAAGTTCCCAATACGGTAGACATCGTAGTCACAACCAGCTCTAGGGTCCCGGCACACAACACACTCGATTATAGGAGGGTCTGCTCCTCGAGAAAAGGGCTTGATAAATCCTCTATCACGAATTCCATATTTGATGTATCTCAATGATTTGACTCATCAAAAGGAACCCAACGTGATAGACGGCGCGTCAATCAGACACCCAGTCTGAGAGTTATTGGATTTTCCATTCTAGGGCGTGGATGGAATTAACCTCATTCCAAACCCATCTGTTTTCCACATTTGTACATAACAAACATAGAGTATCGAGAATGGACCTTCTCGTCACAAGGATTCCAGTGCCACAGACGGAGCATCGATCAGACGCACGAACAAGATGTTATTCACATTTAAGCAAAACGGGCCCCGCCCGTCAATCCCGGTGGGCTGGGGGGTCGACCCGACCCAGTTTAGTGGGTCTGACCTCGCGCGGGGGGGGGGGGGGGGTGGGGGGGGGGGGGTCCCAGCCTGGTGGGGTACAACCCGTCCAAGCGGAAGGTGGCTCGGCCGGTCGATAGGCGGCCCGAACCGTGCAAGGGCTGCCCGGCACGTGGGCGGCTGTTGCTCAGCCTGCTGTCCGAGCGGAGCAGGGGGTGAGACCCCACAGTTCGTTGTAAAGGCGACTCCACCACTCCTGTCTAGACCGCTGAAGCTATGTACCTTTTTTGGCATAAGTTTCCCACACTACGGGCTATCGTATCCTCAATGCGTCATTGTGGTTTCTTTAGCCCTACTGGTAGGTGGCTGGAGGGTTTTCACGCCGAAGCGGTCTTCTTCCAGGATGATTATTGCCTTCCAGTTCATCCGACAAAGAGGCCCATGTGTGCAGGCCTCACCTCCTCCATAGCGCAGCACTAAAGGGTGCTACATTTCCTTTACCTTGTCCGGATTTAGGCAGCTCTTTCTTCTTTGGTCGAGCCACCCGCACCGCAAGACGTGGTTTCCATCACGTCGTCGATGCACAGTTTCTGCTTCCGTTCGTCGTCGCCTCTGGACGTTGTCGCCTCCGGTCACCGCCTCCAAATTATTCATGAACCAATGGAGTGTCGTCACGCCATGTTCGTTCATCCCGCACCCACCATGTTAGAGGAAATCAAACGGACGAAGACAAAACATCTGTTAATCAATGAAGACATTGTAGTTTATTCAAACTAAAATCATACAAAATCCCCTACCTCGTTTCAAGGTACGTTGCACGTCGACGAGCCATGGAAGACAGTTTCACAGAATTCGGGCATCATGGAATACAGACCTCGATTTCATTGACGCCGGGGTGCGTCCGAAGAGGAAGCGTCGTTGGAGATGTTCCTCGCATTCATCGTCAGAGATGTTCTTCTTTTAAGAATGGTGTTCTTCATCGAGAGAATGAAGTTCCACCATGATTTTTCTCCAAATTTCTCCACACAAATATTTTCCACAGAAAATATAATAATAGGATTCCCGCAAAATTATAATCTTTACATGTATTTAAAATTAATTCAAAAGAAATCATGACAGATAAAAATAATTAATAAATGCACTAAATATTCTTGATTTGGAATCATTATGAGGGGAAAGAGTAGAGGCTCCACTTTATGTGTGAATTCAAAAGATAAAGGAGGGGTTTCAAGGGGACATGAAGGGTTAGGGTTCGTGTGGGCCTAAACCTTAGTTATATCCTATCATGGTAGGTTAGTAGGGGTGTGGTCCCACATCCAACTCATCTTTGGAAGAAATAACCACCCCTTAACAAGAAAAGTGTGTACATAATAATTTTATTTAATTTATAATGAATCCCCAAAATAAAACTTTTACTCTCGACCAAACGCAATAGTGGTAAAGGTCCCCTTAAGAAAATACTGGCATTGCGAGTTCATAAGTGTCCTCGGATTTCAATTCCGAGCACTGGTTTAAATTATAGAAAACCCTACATGTACATTTACTGAGTGTACCCGATCAAAACTTAAAAAATTGATTCCGAGCACACCGGGCCTCGGAATTAGGTGTCGTGAGAATCTACAGACTTGTCAAATGAAAAATAATTTACGAAAAAATTTCCTTGAATGTTCTGGGTCTTTATAGCATCCCTCTACATGAGAGTCTTAAATTAAGGAATAATTAATACATTAAATGTTTTTCACAACATTTCTATAAACCTTTGGAACCGAAAGCATGTGCATGCAGATAGATGTGAGAAAATAAATGACCAATGTAGTTCATGTAACATTATAGGTATGTATAGAATAATTTGATTCTATGATTATTAATATTTATGAATTAGATAGTAATTTTACCTTAAAGGGGGAGATTTGTTTGATAGAGTACCTGACACACAATAATAGGTTTTTCCAAAATAGTACGTTTCACACAAGAGAAATTTATATCATAAAAATAATAAATTATTAATATTAATATTTTAAATAGGAGTTAGGGAATATAAATTATATTAGTAGGGATGAATAGAAATAACTATATTATGTTTAAAGATTATTGTATTTGATTTTACATTCATCCAATATTTTTTAGATCCTTAAAATAAGTGTAAATCTAGTTTTACGCATAATTACTCTGATATTATTAAATGATAGTTTTACCATCATAAGATGGAGAAAAATTTTTAAATCTAGTTTATTTGCATTTTATATGTTCCATTTGATAATTATAATAGTTTTCTTTGTAATTGGGACATAAAAATTTGCATTGGATGAATTTCTGTTATTTTTCTATTAATATAAATTTTTTAATGAAGCGTGATTTTCTTCTTTTTAATTAAAAACTACCTTTATCATATAATTCTGTTATATTGTTATATTATTATTCAAAATTGATTTAATGTATATTAGATGAGGTTTTTTACCATTAAGTACAATTTTTCTATTACATATAATTTCAAATTTATATTGGATATAATCACCTGCACATTTTTTGATTGTTTTTTTATTAAAATGTTTCCCCAATCTGTCAACATGATAAACATTTAAATAATATTAGTCACATTTTTATATTAATTTTTAAAAATGGACATATATAGTTGTAATTAGTTTGAAAAATTTGATCAAATAGGATCCAAATAATTTTTGGGGTATATTAACTTTACTGTTTTGTTTACCACAGTTAACGGGTAAATCAGGTAAATAGAAGATAAAATTATATTATAATAATATAAAAACAACTTAAAAATAGTCCTAATATTATTGGATGGGTTATAGAAGACCAAGGGAATTTGTTTTCTGATATTTTGGTCTTTGGAAACAAGTTCACTATTATTCTTATATTTATAACATTTAATTTAATGTAAATAAAAACATGTCATAAACATATATATTATTACTAAAAAACATTGATATGGAGTTAAATAATTTATATCTTAAACTATAATAATTAATTAGGAATAATATAAGATTAAAATTTTTATGTTTATATATATTTAATTTTTAACGAATAGATAATTAATTTTAATTATGACACAATGATGATGAAATAATAGATTAATTAATGGAAAAATCATATAAATGATACTAATTATATTAAAGTAAATATAATTTTAACTAATTGAAGACGTAAAGGAAATTTATTTCTTACAATAAAATATAATATATAATTTAAATGAACGGTTTCTTAGTTTTATCTATTTTTTTATTTTATTATAATTCATTTGAATTAATTATATTGAAATTGAATCTATTGATATTTTATAACGAATATTTTATTAAATTATTTAAAAATAATAAAAATATTTAAAAATTACAAATATACAATGGTAAGGTCAAAAAGTTAATAATTTATCCATTTATGGGAAATTTTCCTCATTTATGTAAAATTTATAGACTCTTAATATTTAAAATATTGTTATAACAATTAAGATTAAAACAGAATTATTAAGGGTTATCAAAAAATATAAGGTTTTAAATAAAATAAATAGTAGTCTAAAAGTTATTGAAAGAAATTATTTAAAAAAATAATTTTATTTTATAAATAAATTTTTTTTGGAACATTTATAATCTAATTATATTTTATATTTATTTAATTTTTTTAATAGTTGTAAGGGTTCCCTCCCCTCTTTTATAAAAAAGAACTCATTCCTACCTATTAATTACACATAAAAATCCATTTTTTTCTTCCATGATATGTCAAAAAACAAATCTATAATACATTTAAACATTATTTATGCCTTATATTAGTCATTACACCCTCCATAAAGTTGTTTACATGTCCTTCAAAGAATATCAATCGAAGAATCGATGTTGTTTTCTTTCATTGTTTCAATTTTATTTCTTGATACAATTCCTTCAAATCATGTCCAATTATGATGAGATAATAAAATATTAATCCTTAATGTAATGATATTTTATTATGTAAATGTCATCACCGAAATCTGTATCAAAATCTATTATATTGGAATATAATATATCCTTCGTGCGTTTGTGTGAACAATAACCTCCACAATCTGATCAAATTCGGTTTTCATAAATGTCTACTATGAATGGTTATAATAATGGAATTAATTAACATATTTGATACTAAATACATATTAATCATTATATGATATAAATATATCTGTTATTTTCATACTTTCCATGAGTATAGAAATGATAATGTTGTCCACATGTATGTACAACTTACCGTCTCCATGAATATAACATTGTTCATTTTTCATAACCATATTACATGGTCTGATATAAAGGTATAATTTATTTATAAAAATGAAAATACTTTCTTGACTATTATACTCGAGATGAAGGAATTATGGACACATGTACTAGGGACATCAAATCATATAATTTTTCGATTCACATACTGAATATCGAAAAAATATATGTAATGAACATAAATAAATATTTTATTTTTATAACATGGTCTTATGTGATATAAATAAGTCTAAAAGAAGATTATTTATCAAGTATAAATTTACCTATGTTTATTATTAAGGATGAATAACGAACATACATTAAATACCAGACACATATTAAGAGACATCATCTCTGTATCCTTTCATTGAGGCAAATTTTGATGTTATATAACACCTTCTATTATAAAATTTAAAATTAAACACATTGAACATTAATTTATTTCAATTATTTTGAAGGAATATTTTTCTATGAGTTATTTTACTTAATGATAAAAGTAATGTTTTTAATAAATTATGCGACATTGAATTTTCCACCGCCGTGACCATTATTTACTATTTGGATTCCACTATAAGAAAAAGAAATATTTTAAAATAAAAAATAAATATCATATTACCTCTTATGTTATTTTTGTATTTAATATATTTTTAATAATAGTCTGATTATATCAATATCTTGAAATGATTTTTTTACTGAAAATAAATTTTTTGAGTGAAATTATAATATTTGAAATCTTAAATATTTTAAAATTATATAATGGTACATTGACATTTGACTGGTGGTTACGTGATAATCGAAATACATGTGTTTACCTGAATAACCAATTACATGTTGTTTCATGATAAACCAATATTGGGTGATTAGATGATTACCTCCAATGCATTGGATATTGAAGTGGATAATATAGCTATTCTATTTATTTATATGTGTGTAATTCCACCGTATGGTAATTCAATATATGTATGATTATGTCTAAAGTTACTATTAAATGTAATATGTTTCATTATATGGGTAATAAGGTAATATTTTTATAACAAAAAGTTATGCAATGAGGTTATATTCAGTGATGTTTAACAACCTCTTCATACAGGTGAAAAATATTAATTTTTTATAATTTATTCATGGTTTAATTGTGTTCTTAAGAAAATAGTTTTCCATATTTTTGTATCCAATTATGATACTTTTAGGCCCATTATTTGTTTTGAAATGTTTTTTCTTTGAATATAAAAAATAATTGAGTCAATGATGGAATCAAAGAAATGATATACATTTTAATCATGATACAAATCCTTGTTTCTTTATAATTTTTATTTTTTATTAATAATTCATAGGGAGTTGAAGTCTATACGTTGTAATATTTAAGTTGTTATGTAATAGTTTTGAACTAATTCTGTATATCTATAAAACTTAAAATCTCCTCAATGTGAAATAATGTAAAATAATTAACCTATCTGATGATTATGTAATGTTAAAGGATGGGCCTTACAATTGGCACCAAATGTCAGTTTTAATAAAATTAGGAGTTATAATGTTTTTAATAGAACATAAATGAATGATTTTTATCTTACGTTAAAAAATAAAGTAACATTTTTAGATTACAATTTTTCTGTAGATGAAATAGGGAAATTTTTCTATGAATCCATATAGAGGATAATAACCTTCCTTGTCAACATCATGAGATGGTCAGAATCCTAAATAAATAGTTTGTTTTAGTGATCACATAGTGGTGTTAGGCGATAAATGGTGGTGGTTTCCATGCACAAGATCAACTAGATCCATCGTAGAAGAATTTTTCAGTAGTGAAGAATTTCATGAGGAAACACCCACATTATTGATAGGATCATCTAACTCTATGCTAGTAGAATGGTGAATTAGAGAAATAGAGAATATTTTTGATGTAATGGGGTTTTTAAAAAATAAAATGTTTTGTATTGATTTTTTTCACATTGATGGTGAATTCGATCAGTGGTTTTAAATGATTAAATATATCATTGGTGGTGAAGATATTGACATCATGGAATATGCTGGATTTAAGAAAATAATCGATTAGAAATATTTTCTTTAGGTTGTTCACCATAAGATGGAAAATCATATATTTTAATTTTTCCTGAGTGCAAGAAAAAAGTGATCTAGTAGGAAGGAAATGGGAAAACATTAAAAAATGTACATTGGTGGTAATAAATATAAATTTCCCTCTTATGGTAAGTGTGGTAATAATAATCCAAGATAATGTCACTCAATGATTGGAAAGTGCTTCAATTGTGATCATATAAGTCATATTCCTTGTGATTGTAAGGGAAATTATCAGACAATCAACGTAATGTTGGTGGTAAGATGTTTTATTTAAAATGAGTTATGGAATTATGCCAATGGGTTTCCAATGTGGATTACCTATAGTGGAAACCAGCATGATAAAAATAAAATGGGAAAATAAAATGGTTTTATACTACTACAACTTTTGTGGGACCATCAAATGATGTGGTAAATGGTATGTTACAATTTTATACAAAATATTCCAATACTCTGTTTGACTATAGATCATCACTATCATTCAATTATGAGAGCTTTTCATGTATATTAGAAATATCTCCTCATGAATATTATACAAAACTTTTGTTAAAAACTTCATGTTCAATTAGTAATGAAACAAATATTTATAGCAATCTTTGTATTTTCATTAGTAGGATGGTCTTTCCTAAAAATCTTGTTGAACATCCAATAGTGGAAATTGATATCATTTGGCATATGTATTATCATTTAGTTTATTTTTCTACAATAGATTATAAATCCAAGAGATGTTTATTCAATGATTTCATACTAATGATAACATACGTAGAAGATGAGAGATTGATTAAATATCGTAGTTAATGTTATCTCAAACATGTTATTGAAAAACAATTTATTTGATTAGTGACATTCTAATAGTAAATTAATTCACTGATGATTTTCCAGAAGAATTTTCTAGAATTATTCATAACCTGGTTGTTGAATTTACAACTGATATAGTTCCTGAGGATATGCCAATTTGTAATCCCCATTATCAAATGGATAGTGTATATGTCATAGAATTGAAAAAAATAGTTCCAAGAATTTCTTGAGAATGGTTTCATTTGACTTATCACATCAACATGTATTTCTCATATTTTATTTGTGAAAAGGAAACATTGTTATATAATACTTTTTATTCATTACATATCTTTGTTCAATATCACTATTGAAAAAAAGTATTTTTTTCCTCATATAATTGAATTGTTTGATCAGTAATAGTAATATCAGTATTTTTTGCAAAGTGATTTAGGTCTGGGTACCATCATCTAATGTTAAATGGGGATGTCATTCCAAAGGAAATATTACGAAAAAGATATGGTAATTATTGTTTGATGTTATTACATCTGGGTAATTAAATTCATTGTTATATTTATTAATCGTATGAATGCATTCTTTCATCCATTTTTGGATATTTTTGTGGACGTGTTTATAGATGATACTTTTGTATATTGTTAATTTTATTATAAACATGAATTTCACACAAGTAATGTCATTCAAACATTTAAAGAAAATAATATACCTGGAAGGTTTAGTAATATTAAATTTTGGTTGCAACAAATTTCATTACATGGTCTTTTTGTTTATTAATAATGAACAATTTTTGACCCTTAAAAAACTAAAATTATTGATGAGTGACCAATAATTTACAATATAACAGATATTAATTTTTTTCATTGATTAGTAGGTTATTAATAACGTATTTTTGAAAACATTTCTTAGTTATATATCCCACTCTCTATGTTAACACATGAGGGAGTTAAGTTCTTTCGAACAAAAAATTTGATGATTGGTTTCATTAACTGAAAAATAGAATTTTTAATGTTCCATTTGTTCCCTTCCTTCCAAGAAAGGTGAATTTTTTATCTACAGTGGTTATTCATTAAAAATAATTCACTGTATATTAATAAATAATGATTGTCTAATTTCTTATTCTAAATGTTTTTTGAAACCACTAGAGTTAAATTAACCTAACCATTATTTGTAAATAGCTTCTTTGTTTTTAATTAAAAATTTGGAGGAATAATTTTTATATTGTAAATTGTGAAATATATACATGTAATACAATTATAATGTATATATTCAGTTAGGAATAATTGAACATGAGATAGAGTATGTGGCTAATATTAATCATGGAATTTGATTTCATGATTCATTACCATTTAGGAAAAGAAAATAATGGTGTCGATTCTTTGAGTCAAAAATGTAATAATACATTAACCATACTACATTTTGAATGAGAATCATTGTTTCATGATTTGATGAATTTTTTCTAGGATGTTGATGGTGCAGGAAATTCAACTTATTTGTTTCAGGTGTTACTGAAAAAATCTCTATTAAACGAATTAAGCAGGCACAGTTTGACGATTGTGAGCTGCAGAAATAGGTAGAATTGGTTCATAAGGGTTTTATACATAAATTTAACAATGATAATGACACATTTTTGAGATTTTACAGGAGATTATGTGTGCCTTGTGATTCATAGTTGTAGAATGATTTGTTATTTAAAACTCAAAGTTCTCTATTTACAGTTAATTCGGGAAGCACTAAGATGTATAGAGACATTCAGGAGTATTACTAGTGGGATGGAATGAAAATAGATATTTTTGACATTACCCTAAGATGTCTGATTTTTCAATAGGTTAAATAAGAGGGGTACTCAACCTTTATTAGTGTTTTAGTTGAAATGATAAAATATATTGATTGATATTGTCATGGGATTACCAAAGACTTCTAAAGGTGACAATGCAATGTGGATTATTGTTGATCGATGGAATAAATATTCTCATTTCTTTCCTATATGAGATACTATATCTCTAGATAAACTGTATACTTTTTATATTAATGAAATAATTAAGATACACCATGTTCCCCTTTCAATTTTATTATATCGAGATCCCAGGTTCACTTCTAACATTTGGATTGTCCTTTAGAATACATTGGGTACTAAATTAAATTTCATTATATATTTTGCTCCTCAATCATATGTGAATTCAAAATGATCAATTTAGACAACTAAAAATATTCTACATGATTTTTCAATGGATTACCTAGGAATTTCGGATAAAAATATTTGTTTAGTTCAAATTTCTTATAATAATTGTTTTCAGATATTTATACAGATGACACCATTTATGGTATTATATGGAAAATACTGTCGGACACCATATTTTTTGGGATAGAGTGGGTTAAATGATGTTATTGGGACCATAATTGGTAGAGTAAATGATAGATAAGGTCGGTTGATTCAGAGAACCTTGAAGAAAGCACATAGTAGGAAGAAATGTTATGAGGACCGTTGAAGGAAGGATATTTAAATCAAGTTAGATGATCATATCATTCTCAATGTTTAGCAATTGAAAAGTGAAATGGATTTTTGTAAGAAAGTAAATATGAGTCAATGGTTAATTGGACCCATTTAATTATAGATAATGTTGGATTAGTTACCTATATAGTGGATTTACCTCTGAGTTTATCTCAGGTGAAAAATTTGTTTTGATGTTTCGAAATTAAGAGAGTATATTCCGAATGGATTTCTTGTTTTGAGATAAGATGTAGTTCAGTTGTAGAAGAATATTTCTTATGAGGAACATCCAGTCCAAATTAATGACCATAGAGGGAATGTGATCCAGAATAAGTTGATTTATCAGGTTTAGTTCTTGTAAAAACCCATATTATTGAAGTTGAATCATGGAAATATAAAAACTTTATGCAGAATAAATAACCCCACTTATTAGATAATTAAGTAATAATCTAAGGACGAAATATAAAAAAGGGGGAAGGATATAAAATTACATGTATTTATTGAATAATATATTTTCATATTTATTAATATTTATTAATTAGATAGTAATTTTTCATTAATGGTGATAGTTTGTCTGATATCATACATTACATGCAATAATGGGTTTCTCTGAAATCTCACGTTTCATAGAAGACTATGTTATACCATAAAATAATACACTGTTAATATTATTATATAAAATGGTAGTTAACTTCTGGAAATTGTATCAGTGATAATGAAAATAACTAGCATGATTGTTTTTAAACATGATTGTTAAATGTTTTCATATTCCATGAATAAATTTCAGTGGCTTTAATTATGAATAAATTATATTTTAATTACAAATAATCTAATATTTTTAAAATATAGTATTACCACATTTTGATGAGGATCCAGTTTTAAATATATTTTTTAACTTTTATAATTTTAATATGAAAAAATAAAAATCTTCTTTATAATATGGAGATTAAAATTAACATTG
This sequence comes from Viscum album, assembly GCA_963277665.1. NCBI lineage: Eukaryota > Viridiplantae > Streptophyta > Magnoliopsida > Santalales > Viscaceae > Viscum > Viscum album. Next base: position 1,455,973,396 of record OY728159.1, on the reverse strand, counting down.
GATTAATTTTTGCTATTTTTCTAGTAATATTCATTTTTAATGAATAGTAATAAATACTGCATTTTACATCAAAACTATCTTTTTGTATAATTTATTTAGTTTCTTATATTATCCATATCATGGTTATAAGATATAATTATATTAAATTTTTATAATTTAATCCATTTTAGTCCATGTTTAATAATTACACATTTAATTAGAATATAAACACATGTAAATCTTTTTATGGATTTTAATTTTTTAAACATGTTTCTTTAATCCATCAAAGAGATTAAATTTTAATTAATTTTACTCACTTTTGTGATATTAATATTCAAAACATTATGTACATGGTTTTAATATGTTTGAAATAGGTGATATAATAGCATCAAATTATGTTTTGTTGAATTGTAATTTGACTTATTTGTTTACCACGATTAAAGAGTAATGTTGGTAAATAATGGTTAAAATAATATTATAATTATATAAAAATACTAATGGTATATATATTAATATAATTTTATGTGTTATTGATGACCAATAAAATTTTTTCCTGAGATTTTGGTCTTTTTAATCCTCTTTGGTGTGATTATGATGTTTATAACATTTAATTTACAGTAAAGGAAAATTTGTCACAAACATGTCTATTATTACTAAAAGGATTTAAAATGGAGTTAAATAAGTTATATATTAAACTATAAATATTAATTACAAATGGAAAAATATTACCTAAATCATGTTTATTTATTTATACTTTTTATGAAATTAATAATTAAATTTAATTATGATATAATGATGACAAAATAATAGATTTATTAAAAGAAAACTCAAATAAATGATTCTAAAAATACTAATATAATTATAATTTAATCTAGTTGATTCCATAAAGTAATTTTTTAGGTTACTATGATAAATTATATGTCCATTAAATGGATTTGTTCAAATTTATATATCTGTTTTTATTTTATATAAATTAAATGAAATGAATGGGGTCAAAATATACAGTGTTAATATTTAAAAAAAATATTTTATTGAATTTTAAAAAAATTAATAGAAATATTTAAAAATAAAAAAATTGAATATAATAATATGTAAAAATTCATTATGTGTGGTTTTATCCGAAATTAATCCCATATATGAAAATGTTATAGCAACATAATATTTAAAATTGTGTTACCAAAATTAAAATTATAAGTGAATAATTAAGGGTGAACCAACGAGATGAGGTTTAAAATAAAATCAAAAAAAGTGTAAAAATTATTGGATGAGGGTATAGAAAACTATCTACATCTTATCCTATAAATAAATATTTTAGATCATTTGGAATTGAAATTGAATTTATATTAATTTAATACTTTTTATAATTACAAGGGTGCCCCTCCCCTCCCCTATAAAAATGAACTCATTCCTCTATTAATGACACTTCCAAAACCTTTTGGTTTAGCCAATATCATTCCAAAATCCTTTCTATAGTCCCAATACATATTCTTACATATTTATTGTTGGTATAACACCCTCCTTAGAGGCATGAATGTGTTTTTCAAAGGTGATAAACATAAGAATTGGTATTGTTTTCTTTAAGAATTTCTATTTTATTTAATCTTACACTTCATTAAAATAACCACCATCCAAGATGAGATAATAACTCCACTATCAAAATATTCTTATATGTTATTAGTTTAATATCTTCACCTAAATTCATCTCCACTTCCATTAAATGGGAATGTAATTAATCGATCTTTTTTATGTGTGAACTATAACCTTCACGAACTGATGTAATTAATATTTCAAAATCATCTCCCATTTCTGGTTAAAATAATGGAATTAATGATAATATTTTATATTCATGAAATATTTACCATTCTATGATATAAATATATCAATTTATTTTCATAAATACCATGTGTATAAAAATGATAATGTTGTTCATACCAATGTACAACTTATCATCTCCATGAATATAATGTTGATCATTCTTCATAACCAAAAAGAATGGTTTGATATAAATTTAAAATTTATATATAAAAATGATAATAATTTCATGAATTTTATTCTACAGATTATGGAAATATGACCAGATAAACTTGAGACATCAAACCATATTCTTTTTGACTCATGTAAAGAATATTGAAAAAACATCTGATGTGAACGTAAATAATTTTATAATTATTTTAACATGGTAATAATTGATATAAAAGAAATAATAAAATATAAAAAGGATCTATAGCATGGATAAATTAACCTAATTTTATTATGTAGTATTAAAAATGAACATATGCGATAAATCAGACTCGTTGTTAGGGACCTTTTCACAATCTCTTTTCATCGAGGCATATTTTGCAGTTATACATCACCATGGTTTGTATAGTGTATAATTAATACCTTTAAAATTTAATTTCATTCAATTTTATTTGAAATAAATTTTATTATGACGTTTTTTTGCAAAATAACAGTATGAATGTTTTTTAATTCACAATGTGACAACAACATTTCCTCTGTCGGGACAATTATTAGATATTTGGATTAATCTACAAGAAATCATGTTTTTTAAATGAAAAATTAATAAAATATTTCTTTTTAATGAATTTTTTTTATTTTAAATGGTTTTTATATTTTTTTTATTTTTTCAACATCTTCAAATGAATAATTGTGATTGAATTGAGTGAAATATTGATAATTAAACTCTTATATGTGTTATGATTATATAATGGTACTTGGAAATTTAATGGGTGCATACATTATAACCAAAATATTTATGGTTACTTAATAAACTAATGAGAGATGACTCCTTGATAAACCATGGATGGGTGATTACGTTATAACCTCCAATGAATTGGGCATGATAGTCAGTCGTATGACTATTCTATTTAGTTATATGTGAGGATGTAATATGTATGGTTATTCCATTTATGTTTGACTATTAATCAATTTTCATGTATATGTTATATGTTTCATTCTATGGGTTATATATAAATATTTTGATTACAAAAAATTTAAAAAATGAGCTTACATTCAGTGAAGTGTAACAACTATTTCCACATGGTGAAAAGTATTACTTTATGATAAAGTATTCATGCATTAATTGAGTTTGTAATAATAATAGTTTTAATTCATTATGCATCCCGTACAATGATTATTAGGATCATCTCACGTTTTGTAATTTTTTTCACAAAATTTAAATAAGAATTGGGTCAAGGATTTCATCAATGATAAGTTATTCTATTTATACATTAAAAATAACAATGAATCTTTTTAAATTATTTTGTTTCATGATAAAATGGATACTGGGTAGAAGTGTATACTTTTTAATATTTATGTTCTTATGTATGAGTTGTGACCAAATTATCTAATGCACTAAAACTAAAAATATCTTCAATGTGGATAAAACTCAAATTATTCACATATCTCAAGGTCAGGTAATATTTAAGGTCGGGTCTATATAATTATTTTCCAAATGATAAGAATATATTCTTCTAGTGGATGATGTGATTGGTGATCTTATTTAAAATCCCTTCAAAGAAGGATATTTAGATCCTTCATGTGGAGATGGGGGGCCCTAGATACTCGATGGAGAACCAAATTTGATTAAAACTAAACAAACTATGAATGTTATAAAACAGCCTCTATATTCAATGTCTTGGAGTAATGAAGCTTATTTTTTTCTATAGATTATATCCATACTCTATTTTATATATTCATCAGATAACCTGGTGGGGATCTTGATGCAGCGATAACCTCATTTAGTAAAGAAGAAAATGTCACCCTCAATGAAAATATGAGATATTCCATAAAAATTTATTCAATATTTTTGAGGCTGAATGGATCCCTCATGTTATTTTATATCCATGATTCTTCTCAATGAGTCTTTGATAAGAATAAAAATTCTAGGAGATAAGGGATCCCCTTTCCAAAAGCCACACTCCAACTTGATAAAAAACATTATTTTCCTATAATAATCACCAAAACCCATAGCGATAAAAAACACCTGATGAAAAGGTCTCCAACCTAGTTAGAAAATCCCATACAGTTCATTACCAAGAGAATGAAGCCCAATTTAAGAAGGTCGTATTTATCCAGGTTAATTTTAATAAAAACATTAAAACTATGGGTTTTTTTATTTAGAGACATTATCATTTCCTTTGATATACCAATTTGAAACTGGGAAGACCATCCATTTACAAATCCATGATGATTCTTAGGATCTAATTCTAGAAGATATTGAATGAAACACATTTAAAGTAAAAAATAAATAAACTTGTACCAGGCATTAAACCAGCTAATGGGCCTTAATTAACTGAGTGAGGTTGGGTCATTAAACTTTTGGATAAAGATTAGTGTGGTAGAGTAGACCATCCAAGGGAGCACGCCCCCAACAAATTATTCCATAATTGATTCCATCAGAACTTCTATAATGAGATTTTATGGTGTAGTATATAAGGAGGCTAGGTGACCATCTGGGAAAGGGGAGGTATTATGGTCCATAGAGTTCACCGCTTCTCAAATTTCATTATCATCCAGGAAAAATTGAAATTATTATGGATGATATGGGATACCACCAGAGGGATGCACTCAAACAAAACAATGTGACAACTAGGTTACCCACCCTGTATGAAAGTCTTAATGACATATAATAAGTATTTGATAAAAATAATCTCCTATAAATCCCTCTATCTCCATGTCATTTGAATAGGAACATTCATCCATGATATTATCAGTTCTCGATCCACTTCACCTTTCATTGATATAATATTTAAAAATGATTAATTATTGTCACCAATAATTAGCCACACAACTCTTGTATTATCATGAATAACCCCTTCTTGTAAAAGTAGAAGATTAAAATATCAGATTTCCAAATTAGTAAGGTTAAATAAATGGTGATTCTCGAAACCATTTTCCGATGAAACCTCCAACTATTCAATGTCATTTTTGAGGGCCTAAATTCAATGATTTTAGAATATGGTCACCAATTAATGACATAAGATTCACTTCTAACAATCAATGTTTGTCATGATACTTGATCAATGATTTTCCATCAATATTCTTATTATAGAATGCACTAGACATCGATTTATTGTTTTAGTTTGAAAAGACCTGGTTGAAAATACAAAGAGGCCACCAACAAGCCATTGGGAAACATGTGCAATGTGATGTTGAAATGATCTGAAATGGTGTGCACCTTGTGAGTGAATCTTACATCAAGTAAATGTAAATGAAATGAATATTGTAAATGCATAGATGTAACATATATATGGTTCTCTATATTCACTTTATGTTATTCGACCAAGTAAAATTTTCACTAGAAAAATATAAATTGAGAAGCTTATTCCATAAAAATAAACTAGATAAGTCCTGGTAATCCCTCCATGAGTAGGTTCCCCCAACTTTTTCTCTCCAACTTGTCTAGAATGTTGTTAAAATTACCCATAACTAACCATTTTATTTTACCCACATCACATCCATTGAGCTTATACAGTGGTATGTCTCGTGTGTGTGTTACAGATAGCCTATATGAAGGAGAAAAAGTATTAGAAAACGCCCTTGGGGAAAGAAGTTGTGATATGATGATCATAGGAATTAATTTTAACTATAAAGAATGAGTTTTTCTATAATAACATAAGACGATAAAGTGTCTCTCCATTTATGGAGTTGTTATGCATGCTCATATGAGTGAAACTACCAATCATAGAAAAACATTTCATTTGTTATAAAACTACCACAAATGAGACGTGCTTACCCTGAAAATCATAGGAAGAATATTTTTACTCAATCCCAAAATCCATAGGCTTGTTACATGATGAAATAGGTTATCTAAATTGGAATCTCTTAGTTTTGGCCTGAGATGAATGAGTGCCCATGTATTTCGAGGATGAATAGATATTGGGGTAGGAGATTTAGGACTGAGAAATAGTTAAAGCTCTCATAGAGGCTGGTTAAGATTGAAAAAATATTCGATAAAAGAGGATAAAGTTGTATAAATATGATATGAGTTTTTAAGTAGGGTATGAAGGTGAGGGGAGATCATCCTCATGCGCAATAAATAAGACCGTTTATTTTTTATCAGAACCCACTAGAATGTAATAGTATTTATTAGCTTTTCATCATAATAAGGACCAATTATAGGGTATTGGAGCCCCATATTCCTAGAAATCACTTGATTTAAGCATTGAAAGAGTATTGATGGGAACTAGAACTAGGTTATGACCCAAAAATGGGAGTTTAGGCATGTTTATCCGCCTCGTAATCGATAAGGAATGAATCTATAATGTAGAGGTGATAATCAACACTAACTCAACCAACATTGACTCAATTCATTGAAATTGTTAATGACATATCAATTGATCAAAATTCAAGGATATACATTAGATATTTTGTGAAGATGCATGTAACACCACTATATATTTCATATGATGAAGTACAAAGATTTTATTCTTTGTTCTAGAATAGTCTCAAAATGCTTTAAATGATTAGATGAACAATACCATGGCTTATAACAATAAAATTGATAGATAATCTAGGATGTTTATACATAAACGAGAGGGAATGTTTTGAGAATTTTAAATAAAATTCATTGTTGGATTGGATCAACATATTCAATTTGTCGAATTCTCATATAATAATAGATTTATCTTAAGCATCCAAATGGACTCCTAAAATTCTCTTTACAGGAAGAGGTGCAGAACAAAAATAGGCTCGGATGATTTTAGGGAACATAATATAAAATGTAACCAAATGGTCATGGAAATAGTGGAAAATGTCAGACCATTCAACATCACATCATGGATGCTAAGAATGGAAATAAATTTTTATTCTTACAATCATCAATGAGACCTAGAGTTTGAATTTGGAGACAATGTATTCCGCTTTATTTCTCAATGGTTGAATTTCATTAGATTTTCGAAGAATCTAAATCATAGTTTGAGATACATTAGCCCCTTTGAGACCATTAATCACATCAATGTGGTGGAATATCAATTATTACTCCCACAAAAAATATCTTAAGTAAATGATTTGTCCCACTAATCACTATTAAGGTAGTACATACCAGAACACTAACATGTACCCAATATAGAGGTTCTACCAATGGAGAAAGAACATTCTTATGAGGAGATCAGCTATAAATACTAGATTTTAGAGATATATTTCAATTAAATAAGTCAATACACCTGGTGAAATTGATATTGAGAAACCAAAAGATTGAATAAGTAATGTGGGAACCAGAGGAGGTGGTCCAACTGAGTTACCCTCATCGGTTTTAGTATTTTAAATGAATATTTTTGGGTGAAATTTTTGAATGGATGATATTTTAACGACCTAAAAATTTATTAATAAAATTATCGTGGTGATTTAATTAAATTAATTATTTTATATAAATGATATAAAAAATACATGAACTTATTTGTATTTATTACATCCAACCATATTTCAAATACTATTATGTATCATTTCCATTTATAATATAATATTTTAATAGTGATAGTATTATTATAAAAAATATAGGGTTTCAAAAAAAACACAACTGCTATAGGGAAAGCATGTGATGAACTGAACATGTAGGATCATTCCATATGAAGATCATTTTTTAGAATCCAAGGGATATTTAATCACTGGTCTTTTACTATGACTATTACCAAGTTGATATCAAATTAATTAATCATTAGTGATACCTTTTCTGGGATAAATTCAAGCTCGTCGATATTATGGCAAAAAATATGTATGCGGAACAACCACATGAAAGTATCACTATCGCTAACATTTCCCTTAGGGACGTTTCTAGTGTATTAAAGGAATGTGTATTAATACACTAGAATTATTAGAATAAACATTAACTTCCATATATTAATGGTTATATATAATTCATTTTATTATTACATGATAAATGATTTTATTTTTTATACAATAAATCTCGGAGTGTATTTTTCGGTAATATTTAAATTCAACTATGAAATTTCATTTTATTACTAAACATTTTAAAAAAAAATTCTAACAAAATTTTATTTATAAATTTTTTTTTTTCAAAATTATTTATCATATCAATTTTTAATGTTGAATGTAATTTTTATAAGGGTTTGAAAATTGTTATAGCTAAAAAACAAAACATTTATCAATAAATGATAATTATTATTGTAAATGTGAAAATTATAATATTTAGATAATTTTCTGAATAAAATATATATTATTTTTAAATATATATTCAAAAATATACAACAATTAATTGTTCATAATTTCATGAGATAACGAATGGATCGAGTTAATATTAAATGTTATATAAATATACGCTGAGTATAATTACATCATAATAACCCAAAAAGGATGTAATAAAAAATATACTATGTATACTAGATGAAATATATAATTCCTCGTTAAAATAATTTAATATTATATATATTCAATTAATTTTATAAATCCATCATAAATTCTCAAAAATTAATAACGTATTTTATGTTTCTAAGATCACTTGTTGAAGGAAATGACTCACTTCAACCACAGTGGGGGTATTATTTTAATATAATTTGGACCTTGATCTAATAAATAAATAAAACCACTCCTGTTTATTATAAATCAATGTTTGGTTATTTTTATTACTTTATTATTAAGTCCAAATCCTTTGATTGGGAAATTCGACACAATTCTCCTCTCATTTTTTATTTGAATGCACCCAAGCACCCATTTCTCATTAGTGAAAAACCAATTATAAATTCCTTACCATCCCCTCCCATATCAATATTCCACCTAAGGTAAAACCATGTTTCTAAAAATCTTTTTCCAATATTTTTGAATCACATACTCAATGTAAGGGATCCTTTCATTCTATTATTTATTCATGTATTTTCTTGATGTAATGTCATTTATCATCATTTAATAATGTTGGGATATGATTTTCAAACCCCCCTGACATTACATTTCATTTTGAAATGATTAGGGATACCATAACACTTATCATTCTCTCCCTTGAACATTTACAACCCCTTTTATTTTGTTGAAATTTCACCAATCTTTTCTATGCCAAACAATTGTGAAGTTGACACCCATACCCATTTCAAATCAAGGGAGTTCATTTTTTTAACGTAAAATTATTTTATCTAGTAAATATATATATGTTTCTTAACAACTCCTTGATAGTGGGATAAATTTTGATGATAAATTATTCGATGTTTTTCCATATATGTGGCACAATTAAGAATCTGAATGAAATGAAAGTGACAGGTGTGCTCAGAAATATATAGACCACTAATGCATTGGGTAATATTTTAGTCTGAGGAGACATCATTAAAGGGATTAGGTAGTAAACATAGTCCATCATGTTAATTTTTCCATCAAAATTTCTTTTCTTTTAGGCTCAACCTATGTTTATTATTTGTTTTTATGATGTATCCACCATTATCATGTTGTATTTTTTTATCAGGCCTTATCATGCCTCATAGTTAATTTTTAGGATTATAATACCATTAATTTATCATTGATATAACTATTTTTTAAAATGTATAATATTTTTATTCAAGTTATTTCAATCATATTCCCATAATTGGATTTATTGATAAATTATTTTTTCTGTATTCCCTCATCTTATCTCATATACTTTTTATTATGAATGATTATTATGACATGATAATGATGTTTTCTATAATGATGATGTGTTATACATTTTATGTTGTTAGGTAATTTACAAAATTCTAAAACAAACTAAAACTATTGATCTTATGGATTGTATGATCTGTAATATTATATAATAAATAATTAATTAACTTATAATAAAGGGCATGGTTCTTATATCATCCCAATTTAGTATTTAACATTGTCTACTTTTATAGTCCTTATATTTACTCTTGAATAATGAATTAATGGAATGATTATTGAATCCAATAAAATATAGTGATTTTCCACTATGATAATCATGAAAGTGGTATTTGAATATGTAAATTATTTTCAATTCTGAAAGGCATGATCATGTTCACTATCAAATGATGTGTACTTTTTTACTTCATTTTAACAACAATGAGGAGAACCTTGGTTTTATATCATAGGAAGATGTAAAAAAAATATTGAAGTGATTTTGAGAATAAACAATAAAAATAAAAACATGATAATTAAAATAATGGGGGTTTTACAATTATAAAAATATAATACATTTGATGTAAAATGTTTTGTTTCATTTTTTTAATTTGAAATGATATTGAGAAAAAAAAATGAGAAGAAATTTTTTTGGAAAATATTTTTTGAAATAATAACTTTTCTATCTGAAATTATTCAAATAATTATTAATCATTGTAATTTTGATTAATCTCCACTTAATTATGATGACCTAATTTATTAACCCTCAAACCCTATAGGAGTTTAAATTACCCTAATTTATAAATGAATTAAAACATATGCTAGATTCAAATTTTACAATCATAGAACCTTGTATTGATAGATGTTCTAAGGATATATTTTGGTATATGGTAAATTAGGGTACAGAAACAATATGTAAAATAAGATGAGTTCTATTTAACAATTATATTTTAACTCTAAAAATTGTTCATGTGCGGGTTTTCTTACAAATTAAAAACGCGTTCTCACAATTCCACATTACATGATATAACGAAATTTATGATAATTGTAAAAATTATTTCCTAGATTATTTTTATTTAAATAATCAATTCAGGGATAATATTATTTAAATTATATTATATTAGTAATAAAAAAATTGAATAAATTGAGAATTATATAAATTACTACGAAAACCTACCCTTCTTTTGGTGGTGTAGTATCCATAGAAAGAGTTTTCATGTGAAAATATTGAGAAAGGGTATTGCCAAATCAATGTTCAACTATTTATTACTTAACCAAAGAGGATGATAAAAGAAAAATATAATGGAAAAAAAATAATTGGAATAGAAGTTATTAAAATTATTAAATAATAAAATATTAGAACACACAGAAGAAGAATAAAGTTTTGATAATGGGATCCCAACTTCAAGAGTAATACCTATTTCAATTCATGGAGAATTGTAGTGTAAACACTAATTCTCTATAGTCAAATTTTTAATTCACATAACAAACCCTCCAAATGATAAAAATACTTATTTATATTGTGAACGGGATGCAAGGTTATTAAGGGGTTTGAAGTTTGAATGTGTAAATTCATCCAAATATATTAATTCATCATTAACTAACATATTTACCACAAATACAAATAAACCATATATCATATTGGAATGTTTATTTTATTAAAATTGATTCCGCTATTTAGAACCAAAATTTGAGCCCATTCTAATGTTTTATATAGATTATATGGATGAAATGGTGAAGTGGTGTCAAATGGTGTGTTTATTCTTTATATCTTGGATGTTCTAAATAAATTTTTTATCTTAATTAGTTTCTAATATTGTTATAAAAATTCCTCCTAAAATCATTCATAAAAAAATAATTATTTCCAAATTATTTCAGTGTGATTTGAACCAGAAAAATGTAAATTTCATAAATTTTTTAAATTAATTAAATGTCCCAAATATTATATAAAAAACATATTTGACACCGTGTGAGGAAATTATGTCTTTTATTATCAATAAAATATTATAAAAAATTCTCAACACCCACACACTTACCCATTTATAGTCCTTGGAAAAGTATAATTTAATGTATTCTAAAAAATTTTGATAACAAATATATATACATATTCACTAATACAAAGTGGAAATATAAGAAATTTTTGAATTTCATCAAGAGGTAATGTCTAAAAATGTTATATTAATTTTCCCACAAACTATATCAATAAAATGATATGATATTTATGACGATAACCATATATAATCATTTCATGGTTCAAATATGCTACTAATTCTATGCATGTGTGTGTGTGCCAAAAATTCAATATCATAACTCGACCCTTTAATCATTATATTAATGTCATGTAAAAAATTCATCACAACTATTTTAATTCCAACGAACATGTTCTATATTCCATTGTAATAATATTTCCATACACATTCACTTATGCATTACAAAACGTAAAACATTATGATCCTGACATAGTATCCACATGTGTTATTAATTTCATTAATCCTATATCATTATATATATATATATATAAATTTAGTGTTTTATAAGTCCATACAACTTTTTAATATCAGGAAACAAACATATGTCAATAAGCATAGTAATGAAACTAAATTGAATAGAAATTAATGTATAGATCAACCATTGATAAAAGATAAATATATTTCAACTAAGTTGTATATGAATTTAATTAAGGAGGAGGATTTAAAATTTCATGGTTTTGTGAAATTATTTATGGAGAAATTAATGAAACAATTTACTGTGAAAAAATATTATAATGAATGGAGTGAAAATATAAATTGTTTAATAATTCCCCTAACAGTCATATCATTTATGACTTATATTTTTTTATAATCAAATAAATCCATGATAATGAAATCTTTCTCATTCTTATCATGGTACTAATGAATTTTCAAAATGTTAATTTTTCATATGTTTCAAATCTAAATGAGGATGTTATATGTTGTTTTTTATTAATTTTTTTTGCCCTTTTTGTTTTATTACAATTAACAGAATGAAAATTCGCAAATTAAAAACCTAAAGAAGCTACCTGAAAATATTTTCCCCTCCCACAAGCACAGTGTATTGCTTTTTCAGCAATCTGAACCTATGATATGACATACGATCATGGAATTTAATATTCATAATAGAAAAAATCATAAACAGTTAAAGGGTTTAAAACATCATGATATTCTCAATTGTTGGTGGGGTCATGTATTGTGACAAAACCATATAATGAAAATTTAATCACTTCATGATATGGAATTTTAGAGAATGAATTTTTATCCTATAAAAAACTCCCTTTTGTCATAATTCTATCATGATCTATTTTTGATCATTACCTTTAAAGCCCTGAGTTATCATATAATTACAATTTAAACACTTTATGCTCTTGAATTTTTAGATTTTGATTAATTACAACGTGGTACAAATCCATGATGTATTTATTTATATACCAATATACTCGATGATATACGGCTATAAGAAGATGTAATGATTTACCAAAAACAATATGTTATGGTTTAAAACTAATTGATGTCTTCCATTCCATCCTAAAATCCAACAATTCATTTTCTAATTAAATTTTCAAAAACGTTCTATTCGGTTGTATGAAATTCTCCAAAAACAGAAATACTATTGATTTGAAGCCTCACCATGAAATATTTTGGGGGCGGTATGGTGTATAAATTTTATGTATCACCCCATACGTACAAAGGAGGGAAGAAACATTTTGGTTTCCAAAAAGTGTCCCATGGTTACTGATGATAGACTTTGGTACTCTAACCTTGTAGAAAATTTTATCCTTGGTAAATCCTCTGAAACATGTGAATCATTAGTCCCATTGTCCTTAGCATCTTACCAGTTACTATGAAATTGAAAAATAAAAAATTATAAAGAAACAAAATGATGTTGGATGTGGACTCATAATTTAAATTCCCCAAACAAAAAAAGAATTCGTAGAATATTATGGGTTGTTGGGGCATCATGTGTCTCCTGGATATGTTTCTGGTGTTTTGGAAATTTGAGAACAACATAAAAAAATGAGAATCATAGAACAAACATGGAAAGCATAATACATATTTAAATACATTCTTTTTCATAGCATTGGTGTATACTGTATCCACCTTAATAAATTGTATGAAAACATTCACAAGGGACTTAATGCCAGGATTTAGAACACACCTCCTTATGAATTGGTCACTGAACATGCTCTACAGGCAAGGATATTCCAACAAATAAAACCAAGACTCCATCATTAATTTTTTTAATTTCTGTTTCCTATATAAATTTGTTGTATTTTTTCGCTATAAGATAGTTTATTAAATCTACAAACCATGGATGTCTACATGGGATCACATAGAATTTCTCATTGGGGAACGGGTCCCAAATTGGTTCCTCATACAAGGTGTTAGCCTCTAGTGTATGAGTAATTATAATCATGATGTATTCTACCATGTTTATGGACCCCTTGTTTTCTTTTATCACAACATAAAATTTTTAAAATTGGATAATCCATTGGATTATTTGGGGATTTTCATATAGATTAATCATGTGGTACCACATAGATATATAATAAAGACCACTATATTAGAGCCCAGTAATTATGAATGAAAGTTTTATAATTTAAATTTATGTAAGATAAATATAATAGATTGAAACTCATTTTATATTGTGATGTAATTTAATTAGTGTGATTCCAATTTCCTCGTATCATATAAATCACATGGGACTTCCCATACACCAAATGTGATAACATAGCTCAAAGGGGGAATTTGGATGCTTCACAAAAATGCTCAGAAGAGAAATCACATCATGTGGGATATATGATCACTAGAGTGGTGAGATGATTATTTAGATCACTCAATGATACCCTACAAGAATGAACAAAAAATAAGTCAATAACTTTTTGAGTCGATCACGTTATGTGTTGAGAGATCTAACTAAAATATCTGATGAAGGACCGATAAAAGAACAATATGTATAATGATTGAATGAACATCACACACACATGTAGGATTTGGATATATTTAAATAATCAATACCTTCAAATTTTCAAGCTAAATTCCATGTTTTTACAATTTATTCTGAAACACAAATCCATGATCTACCTTAAAATTAAAATTTTAAATTTTCAAAACAATATTATTCTAAATAAAAAAATTAAACACCTTTCCCAAACTAATGATACATTTTTCATATGAAAATCCATACATTGTAAAATCATACATAAATACATTTATTTATGTATTAATGAATTTTGAAAAAAATACACACCATGCATCTCTGGAAGGTACTCTAGGCTTTTTAATGTCCAAATGGAATCCATAAGATGAGAAATGTACAAAATAGAAAAGTGAATGTTTTCTTATCTAGATCCACTTGTGTAATAGAAACATGTAATGTTCTATAAAATCCATCGAAGAAATAATAGTGTGTCTTCCTAGTTAGTTTCTCTAGTATTTAATCAATAAATGGGAGGAAAATGTGGTCCTTATTAGTGGATGGATTTAGTTTCCTATAATCAATAAATACATGCCAAATATTTTTCACCCTTATTTAAACTAAATAGTCCTTCTCATTTATAAAAACAATAAAACCACTTTTTTAGGACTAACCTAAATAGGACTCACCCACTAAGAATATAAAATATGATAAATGATATATTCCTCAAGAAAAATTTCAACATCATATATAAGAACATAATTTTTTTTTGGATTAAGTATCCTTTGTGGCTACCTACTCGGTTTATATCCTCATCTAAAAGAATCATATGCCTGAAAATTAAAGGGATAATACCTGATATGACATCCAATTTATCTAAATTTCCCTAATATTTTCCCTCAAATTATTCAATATACTTTTTTCTCTTTCAAAATTGATAATTTTTAATAATTTATTTGGTAATATATCCCCACTCAACAAGATTGGGTACTTGCGCTTTCCTATAATTTTCTTTAGTTTCAATGTAGGGATGATATATGGATGGATACATTTAAGGAACTGAAATATGTGGACAATAAACATCAAAATCAGAATCTACATAATCTAAATAAAATAATAATTCATCAAATCCATCAGCAATCTCAACATTTTGGTCATAATTTGTGTGAAAATGATCAAAATGAGAATGTGAATCAAACAAAAAATCAAATAAAAGAGTGGATTTTTCTATATAAAATGGTGTAGAAGTTATATTAGTCATAAAAAATGAATAAATTATCATAATATCTCAAAAAATAATAAAATAAATATCCTTTTGGTTTTTACATGGTGGTTAAAAATGTGATAAAAAGGGACAAATGGTTCCCTGAGGGGTGCTCCATGGGTTTAATAAAATTAAATATCATAAATTTATATCTAAAATCCATGGAAAGTGTACATTCAGAAAAATTTATAATTGTGTTTATAGTTTTGATTAGGGAATTAATATGATAAATTGATTATTTGAATTTACCTCATCATCATCCATTTTATGAACATATAAATTTGTTGGAATGATCATGTAACTTACCAATACAAGTACATCCTAATGGACTCCAATTATATATTATTTTGATCTATTCACCAACTAAACCACTAATCTCATAAGATTCAAATCGTGAATATGTGAAAAAGAGAATGTAGAGTGAGTAATAAAATTTATAAAAACTCCCAAATCTGATAATGTTTTGGATAAATTTTACTCTCCTATGTTACATGCGGTTGTTAAATAACTTGGTTCATTCACTTTGATGGCATTTCTTGAGTTAGTGTAATGAGTACTGAACCATTCCTTTAATGATTTGACATCTCATTTCCCTTGATAGCACATTGGTTGGTACAATGTTTTTTATGATTTTGGCATGCATTGGGATTTTCTTAATTTCCTTAATAAGGGGAAGTTTTTTTAAAATGCATGAATGTCCCAAAAACCTCTTTTTTGATGAACTATTCATCCATATTAATATTTTTTACTACTCTATTCATAAATTAAAGGGTTTTAGGTGTAACATAATCAATCGTTTTCTTAAATTTGTCTTTATCCTTGGGTTTCTCATTAGTTTTCCATGAATGTCACATCTCTGGGGTTGAAGTGTATCACATTAAAATGGTACTCATAGATGAATCTGTAATTTACATCCCACTTATCAACTTGACGGAACTAAGATTACCCATGGTATTGGGAGTTGGTTATTAAGGTGTTTTTAATGAGTTTATATTTTATAGATCATGTATGGAAGTGGAAATATGGATCAATTGATTCATCAACTCCCTGAACTCTGAATCAGGAATGTATATATCATTCTACTAATTGAGAACTATTTATTTCAATATTTCTTTATTATTAATATATAACTTTGTTTAGAATTCAGTTTTTTTACTTGTTGACTCATGGGATTAAAATTTCTTTTCGGTTTTGATGAAAAAAATGTTTGTAAGGTAGATGCTAATTGATGTTTTGTTGAAAGGGGGAATTTTTTTCTGGCTAGAGCCACAACACATGTCCATTTGATTTTTATACATCCTTGTTTATTTTTTGGTTTAGATAAATCACTATTATTCTTGGAATGTGGTTTTTTTCTATTTATGTGGTGTTTTGGGGAACCGTATTTGTACAATCATACATCTCTTATAATTGGTTAATCTATCGGTTAGGTTTTTTATTTCTTTGAAAATTACCCAAGGCCTTAAAAGAGTGAGTTGTGATATATTTTTATCCAATGCAATCAGACTAACTATGTTTTTTAATAATACAATTATATTTCTATTAAATAATTTTCAAGGAAAAAAGGACCAGCCTAATGTACTCTTTTAACATGTGGTGTACATCGATCACCATATTTATTAGTGTTTTGTCCCATCTTTTTTATCAATTCACTTGCAGTTTCTTGTGTTTCCAAAACATTTTCCCACCTGTCACAACATCCACAAATCTCTTTTCATATGTTTAATTCCTTCATATACATATTTTAGAATGATTTTCTCACTGAGTTTCTTATGGGGGGATCTTGGAGACATCTTCTTGAATCACTACCAGTACACATATATTGAGTTCATTATGCCTACATGATCCCCATGATCTCTATATAAAGGTATTTGGTCCCTAATAAGAGAAAACCCCTCTTAAATAATATTCATTTTAAATTTTTCCAACATGTTATATCATTAGGTTTTACATAATACATCTAATATATTGTAGTTCCATCATGTAAGAATTATAATATTCTTATATTGATTTGATAATAAATTAAAATTTGTAGTTTTAGGGTTTATGAACCAACATTAAATCATTTTAAATGTTTTTTGCATCCATACTAAGATTCCATGAAATTTTATATGGATTATCAATCCATGGTTTAGTTCGATGTCTGATTTAATATTTTATTATGCAATACAATTTGGTTGATAGTTAATATCTGCTGAATCCAATTCTCAAATAGTCTAATTGATATAATTATTATTTTTTTAAACTATTGGTTCTAGTTTTAGGATTGATTCAGAAGTGGATAAAAATTTAATTTTCATAGAATGAAGGAATTCCACATCTGGTGAATGTTGAAACATCGTAGTGATATAGTTTTCTTAATTTGAGAACCACAGATTTGGTCAATCTCTAGTTTAAGATCTAAGAGATCCTTAGGATTAATTCATTTGATAAATAAAAATAAAATGAAATGAAGAAAATAGAACTATAATTAAAATATAATAAATTATATTTGATGGTTAAAAAAATAATGAATTGTTAAAAATAGATTGAATAAATAAGATATGGGAATAGAGGAAGAATGAAGAGATGAAGGGAATGAATCAAATATTAAATAAATTCATCTAATAGGTTGAAATAATTACTTAAATCCCCACTAATGGAACCAATTTTCAAGGCCCTATAGTGGGATCTCTCATGTGATATAAAATTTTTAACTTCTTAGGTGCAAAAGTGTGGGTGGCCAAGGTCTTATCTCAAATAATAAAGTAAATTATATATCATAATAAAATAATATTTTAAATAAAATTTAAAATAAGAAAAAGAATACATAAAAATATGGTGTGTTATTTATCATTTATAAATATGAATTATGCATGTTTGAAGAAGATTTCATTTTTATTATTTATTCTTTTTGTAATGAGATTGAGAAAACGCAACACGATGTTATTATATTGAACACATTTTTTAGGAATAATAATGGATCATCCTATTATAATTCACATATTAATAAAAAAAATATAGATAATTATATAATTAATCATGATCCCATTATTTTTTTAAACATAAACCCATCATGAGTTAAAATTACCAAAATGGAGTAAAGATTTGAAACCCAGGCTAGATTCAGAATGTTCAATCATAAAACCCTTATTATAATTAAGTTCTAAGACTAGATTATGATATGTTTTAAATTATGGTATATAACCATTATTAAAATTAATATGAATTTTTTTTAGGTATTAAAATTTAACTCTTTTAATTGATCATTTGTATCTTTTAAACGATTAATATTGTGCTCTCACAATTCAGACATTACTCGACCTCATTATTTTTTGGGGAATTATTTGATTTATCATTTAGATTCATTTAATTTAGAAACACAATTAATGGTTCATAATATATGAATTATAGTACCTCATTGATTCAAAATAAATAATTTAAAAATATGATAATTAGATCAATGACAACAATAAACTACTATTCTATGGTTATTGTCTTCATCATAGAAAAAAATCATGTGCAATACTTTAGAAAGGGTATAACCCAATCATGTTTATACTATTTTTTTAAAACCCAAAATGGATGAGTTGTAAAAAATGAAATTGACCAAAATAGAACAATTGAAAGAGTTATTAATAATTTGTTTATTCAAACCAAAATATTTCAACATGAATAAGAATAAGATGATGATGAAGAAGAAGACGAATCCTTTTATGATGGAATCCATACATTAAGAGATACCACTCTTTAAATTATTGAATATTTAGAGTGTAACCACTTTTCCTATTCAATATCATTCCTAATTCAATTCCAAACACCTCCCAAAGGATAAGATAATATATTTATATATTAAAGGGTAGGCTGGGGTTATAAGAGGTTTCAAGTGTGAATGGATAAATTTAGCTTAATATTTTAATCTAGTTTTAACATCCTTGTTGACCACCAATACACATGAACTAGATTTACATTTTGAACGATAATTTTATTATAATTTAATCACTTTATAATTTCAAATTTTGATCCCAATCCTAGACCATATATAGGGGATACTACCCCAATGGTGATTTGGTGTCAAATATAGCAATTGTTGTCTAGCTTTGCATTCATATCCGATTTACTTCAATAAAATGAATAATATGTCATAGATGACCTAAATAAATGTTGTATCCCATTTTATTTGTAATTTTGTATCAAAATTTCATGTTTATATAATTAACATAAAGTAACTAATCCAAGAACACTACAATGTACATTAAAAATGTAAAAAATGGAATTTTAATCAAAATTTCAAATGAATAATCAAATACAAAATATTCATTAAATAAACAAATTTAACACAATGTGAGGAAATAATTTCATTTATTATCATTAAAATTTTAAATAAAAATGTGGATTATAAATTTCATATCTATATTCCATAAAATTATATGTTATGATAATAATTTGTTATCATGAATTAGGGTAGATCTTTTATGATTTTGTACCCTTATGACTTATCAAATTTTTTTTTCAACGACTTATGTAATGACTCTGGATTAATGGAATTATAATGATTGTTTATATATTTTATATGTTTTTATAAAGTTTACATAATCGAAAATTTATCATTTGATCACATATTATAATTTAATGATATATACTATGATTACCCAAACATTTCATTTAGGAACACCCATTCTTATGTTTCCATTCTCTGAGGGTATAAATAATGGTTGTAAATATAGTATTTTTATGAAGTGTAATATGTGAGAATAACATTAATGGATATATTGATTTCCATTAATATAATGTGTAGATTATGTATATTGAATCCTTTTTTAATCAATTATGGTTATGGGTTTTATATTATTATGATATGTATTGAATATTAAATAATAAAATATCAAATATTTATGTATGTAATTTTGGGGTCACCATAGCTGGAATAGGAGAAAGGTTAATTTTTTTTGTAAATTATGTGATGATAAATATATTGATAGAAAATAAAAAATATAACAATAAAATATAATTTATATTGTGTGAGCCAAATTCTATAATATGGTTAGCTGATGGTCCAATAATTTTGAGTATCTCATGGGAGATTTTCCAGATTACATGGTTTCTCACTTTGACTATTTTTGATTAATGATTAATCCATGTTTTTTTAATTTAGTCAATGTATAACACCATCAAGAATATGATGAACAATGAATAACATGACTAATATAATATTGTTATTCATGATTTAGAAGATAAAATGGGAGTTGGGAGGTGATATATTATGTACTTTATCACCAATATATAACAACCTATCAACAAATACAAAACTATATATAGTTTCCATAATTCTATAAAATTAAATAAATCACCATTTAAGAATTTATATATCATCTTACACATACACTACAATATTAAATCATTCACATTTAGTTTTGAAATAGATTAAAAATATAAATATATATTTTTTATTATCTATTTTCAAGACCATGATAATGCTAATTTGTATTTTTATCATTTAGATAGTGATTATAAAAAATGTTGGATTCATAAAAACAATATGAGGTAAGTGGTAAAAATTGACACCATGAGATGAGAAAATTTTAATAATGTATTTTTCAATATATATATTCTAAAAAATATTTGAAAAAATCTAGAATGTGAATTTCATGGACATAATAGATGGATAATGAATATATTAGTAACCAATGTGGAAATTTTCATGTAACATTCATGTTATGATTCATGTTTTATCATATAATATGAATGAAATGATTGTAGATTTCATAGATTTGTAATCCCAGGTCTCTAAAAGGCATTTAATATAAGTTACATTTATATATATAATGTATTTTTTCTATGATATCAATGTATAAATGTATATTGGGTACTATCATTATAATCAATTTTTTGGGAATAATAAATTAACGATATAGTTTTATAGATATTTTACTCATAACAGCCACAAAAGAATAAAAATGAATATTGCATTAGACTAGATTTCTGGTTAAAAGCATTAGGGAAATTTATAAAATGGTACTGGTTAATATTTTAGTTTAGTAAAAGGTAACCTCCAATAAGAAAATTATAAAAATAAAATAATGAGGTTAATGGATGAAAAAATAGAAAGAATGAAAAATGGAATTTTTCACCCATATGTGAATTCTATAATTTCAAAGAGTGTGGAAATTTAGAAAATTAGTGAAATAATATAAAGGTTAATAATGATAACCATTGATAGTAACCTCTTTATCCAATATATAAATGGAAGGATCATGTAATCATAATTATTGATGTTATACATTAGAAAAAATTTGATAATGAAACACTAACCATTCCTCGAAAATAAAAAAAATTATATTTGATTTTTGACATATTAACTATTTTATACATAAAGAATATTCCTTAGGTATCTAATTAACACCTAAATTATTAGTTATTAAGTTAGGAATAATGAATTTTAATGGTATGATGATCACATATTATGTATAATGCTCCTCCTTTATATTTATTGTAGGATTTTACTTATAATAAATATGATTCATGTCTAACTTGTGGAATTTGGTTATATTTTTAGCATATATATTATCTGTTTATATAGATACCTTATAAATTTTTGAGGATGGTAAGTTAAATATTATATTAAAAACAACTAATGATTATAAATACTTTTGAGGAAGTCCATGAACATTCAATGGAAATTACATCCATTATTCGAGTCTTACTTAAAAATCATGTGGGTTATTTACTAAAAATGGTTGTGATGAAACTAAATAGTAAATATAGATGTTTTTTTTGATTAAGAAGATATAGTTCCTAATTTCATCATAGACATCCCTCAAATCATCAAATTGAATATACAATAATACTTACACATAGTCTTACAACTTGTTCAACATATCCATATAGAATGATGATAATTATGATAACATAATTGAATAAGAAACTCCATGAGAATCATAATAAGAGAATAATATTACCCATTAATTAATAATATGGTTTAAATTTTCATTCCATTATCAATAGAGATACGGTAATGCTTCTATAAATTGATAATTAGTGAATTTGTGGATCATTCTAAATAAATATTATCAACAACACAATTCTGATGATCTTTTAGGTTAATAATGAGGAGATAAATATTTTTTCATTTCCTAATCATTGATATCGATATCATCACTATAGTTCAAGGAGGTTTATATACCCCATAAAGTAGTTAATATGAGATTTGAAAATTTGTAATTTATATGACTTACCAATTTACCATATTATATTAATGAATTTAATGAATATTGAATTTTGATATTACATTCATTAGTTTATGGTCTTTTTATAGATTGTATTATTCAATATTACTATTGAGAGAATGAAAATTAACATCATTATAAAATCATATTCAAGAACATGATGAAGGATATTCATCTTGTGAAATTTTTTTTGTGGGAATCCTTTTTATATAATTATTCTATATCGGTTTTTATAATCTCAAGAGAGTTTTAAAAAGTGGATCCTTCGAGGAATTTTTTTTAGAAATGTTCTTGGACAAACAATTTGACCATATACAATATTTATTATTTAATTTTATGTAAAAAATTTATATTTTTTATGAAATTACTCACTGATATCAAATCAGTTATCGTTGTTGGTGTTGACAGGTGAATAGCTTCATTTGATTAGTGAATTTGAGTAAATATTCAATGAACTAGACATAATGTTGGAATGTGAGCCTATGATTACACTAGACTATTTTGTATGTAGTTTTAAATATATATTGATGAATTATTGATGATGTGAGGATACATGCTCATGAAAAATGATACGGTGATATCTTTTACTTTCCATCAATTGATAATTCATGTGAAAAATAACATGAATCTTGGGTCGAGGATATTAATATTTATTTTTTCATGTAGTTGAACTATTTATTGTTAAAGGTCTCATATATCTAGTTATAATTAAATAATAAAGAAAATTTTCACAATGAATGATTTGCATATATTCCAAATGGGATTTTTGGTGTTGATTAATGATTATGACTACCCAATACATTCCCACCCTATAATGTTGAACAAGTTTTTTAATGATAGGATTTAGAAGGTCAGTGACATTTTATACTTAATTATAATTGAATAAGATCAATTTTTTGGGGATTTTCATATGATAAATCATGAAATTATAAACAATATGGGATGATCATATCTTAATGAGATGAAGGATCAACAATTAATCTATGTGGGGATTAATTTGTCACATAATAAAGATGTAGAATAATAAAATATGGTCTTTAATAATCCAAAGATCATCCATGACACTGATTGAATTTTTAGCTTCAGGAATTAACTATTTCTCTAATGGGTAATAGATTTAATATAGGAGGCAGTGGATGAAAATCATTGTTTTTCATTTTTTCATTATTAAATATCAATGATATATGATGAAATTGAATATTTTTTCTAGTGGGATAATATGAAAAGGAATTCTATTGAGTATGTATATAATTGAATATTATTGAATAATTCATGTTTTCTATATAAAATTCTAGGTGGATATTTAAACCATTATCCTAGAAAAAAAATTATACAACACATCCATTTATTTCCTCATCAAACCCCTCGAAACATCTATTAACTATAATGTCAATTGAGATTTAGTTGATTTCCTTATGAAGGCATCCATTTCATTACAAATATATAATATTTTTCCCATTATTATATTTATAGAATGTAAAATATTTATAATTTATGTTTTTTGGGTTCTATATTTAATTTCATCTGATCAATATATAAGGCATACATAGATGATTTGGGGAAAATTCCTACAAGTATAAAATTATATGTTGGAAATTAGAAATACATATCATCACTAGATATATGGTTTGAGTAATGGGGCAATTGAAACCTTGTATTATATCTTGATTGATTATTATGTATATTTCATAGATGGTAGGTGTAAATACCCTAATCTAGTATAAATATTATACAACAATTGATTTCAATCAAGCATATGGATGGATCCATAGGAAACATTTATACAAATATGTGTTGGACAACAAATTACATGTATAATGATGGGTAATGAATGACATTGGGACTAAATAATTATTAATAACTGTTATTGAATTTTAAAAAAAAGTAACACATTAGAGTAGCTGAAAATTGAAATAAGAGATATACTAATAATATTAAATGATATCTAGAGATCAATGTTAGTGATAATGTATTATTATCAATATATTCATTGAATAATTTAATGAGATTTATAAATAATGTAAAGTTAATCTCTATATATATTGGTTGATTTGAGTTTCATTATCATTTGAGGATGGTTTCTTATTGATTAGTTGTTCAAATAAATCAGTCTGAAGTTTGAGATATGTTTAAAATATAAATTTTGTGTATTTACATACATAATATTTCACATTTATCTAAATAAGATGATAAATTGATGAATCTTAATATTTTCTATTTTTGAGTGAAATTGTGAATGAAATTTATTATAGAGATAAATATCATTCGAACAAGACTGCACACCTAGTAAATGGTCCCTATGGAAATCATAAATTTTAGTATACTACATGGGAACCCAAGTATATGATGAGGCTGAATTATTGTCCATTTTTTATAGTAGAGTGATGGTATTTCCATGGCTAAATTTATTTAAAGGTGGTAAAACATAATGATATTAAAATTTATGATATTTTTTTCAATAAATAAATTCAATGTATTTAATAGTTTACATTACCCACATCACTAAAATTAAACAAACAATGATATTAATTGGAAATATTATTATAATATTTGATTGTTATTACCAAGTAAAGTTATAAATAAGATTATATAGTTTTAACAATATTATTAATGTATTATTTAATAAAAAATTATTCATTAATTCTTAGGAAATAAGTAATAAATTAAATGTGTTTAAAATTGAATTGTATATTGTAAAAAGGAAATTTTTTTAGAGTATTGTAATTGTCAATATACTATGTATCATGATCACTAATGAAATAGGTTTTTATAAAATATAATATAATTTAATGTGAATTAATGAATGATTTATCATACACAAAATAGTTTATAAATGAATATATTTGCATTTTAAAATTTAAATATGAAAATTTTTTTGATTAAAAAATATGATGATTAATTTAATTTTTTATTGTAAGTTGAATTAACTAGAATTAATGAATTACATTAATGAATGACCATGATAATATTTTTATTAAAATATATAATAAATTATATGTAATATTATAACATGTCACGAAATATGAATAAATTATGTGTTATGTATAACTGGAACATTTTTTCAAACGGGACTCATTGAATTTTTTTCAATTATATTAACTTTAATTTATATAACTAATATATATTTAAATTTGTAAAAAATTTATAAAATTGAACACTATGTTCCAATTTCATAATATATACTACTATGTTTTTGGTCTCTATATATAGTAACCATGGAAATTCATATCCACCACGGTAAGTGTTAACAAGAATAATGGTGGGATAAATATTGAGATAAAGAATAAATTTTCACTAAAACCGGGATAAATATGGATTTTTTTGTGTATAATTACATAATTTTATATTTTTATCAAATTTAGGTCCTCCTGGTTCAACTTCCACAATAATAATTATTTATTTTTTAAAATTTTATATACTTATATATTTTCCACACACATCATATATTAATGAAAACCACTTATCATATCTTCCTCACACCACATGATCCTTTTAGCACAATAATTATCTAAACAAATACTCTCCCAACATCATTCTCTGATTCAAATAGGTTATGGTATTTTTAAATGGCCCTTCTAAAATAATTATTATACCTTTCAAATGATGATAATAAAAAATTCCCCATATGTTGTTACCAACCTATTTCTACATTCAATCATCTTAAAAACCATCTAAATATTATATATACATATTGACAAAATATAATTATAATATTTACTATATTGATATGATTTTATGTTAATGGTAAATCTATTTTATATATCCTTACCTTTCGTGGGAAAATAAAAACATTGCCTATTCATAAGTGTAGACTATGACAACCATGAAGTGATGTAATTCATTTATAAATTCCAATTCTAATAGAGGGTAAAAATATATTTGATGTATAATTATGTTAGTTATGATGTTATAATGATTTTATAATGGTGAATTTTTATTTACCATCCTTTTCCCATATATAGAATAGAGGAAACATCACTCATTTTTGTATATAGAAAAATATACCAATGATGTGGCATATGTTTTTAATCATAACATCAATATATATTTTATTGTAAATATGTTAACATTAAAATAAATAATAAAAATGACATGATTATGATTATGAGGATGATGAGTCTGTGACTATGGTGTATGAATGAGAACCATCAATCGAAAACATTCATGGTAATCAAACTAGTTTTTTCACTTATGGTAATTTTCTGATGTTTTCTAAAAGGAATATATCAAATAAAAATGTACTATTTAACGTCATTTATGTTCGAATATGGTCCTATAATAGGTTTATAATAAATATATATTTATTATACATGATTTTGTGATTCATATAAAAGAAGATTAGTCTTTAGGTATGAGTATTGTTAAAATTTTATTTTATTATAGATCCTCCCTAGGAAACATCCATTATAGGAATTTATATGGTATTTATACATTTAAAGAAATATATTACTTCTCCAGTATTTATTTATTTAATTTTCAGGTATTTGTATAAATTAACACACCTGGGTATATGAAATGATCAATATTTTGTTTTAAAAAAATAATATTATTTAGGAAAGGAATCATTATATTCTATATCTATGTTCAAAAAATTATTTTATAGATGTTTTAACATATATATGAAATTTTTAGGAAACATCATTTTCACAACCTATGTATTTTTATACATATTTTTAAATGTAATTGTAATAATAATTATGGCCACTTCATTTTATCCATTTTTTAAAAATCTTTAAAAATATTCTCTTCTATTATATATTTATATAATATAAACTTGTTCCATCCGAACTGATATTTTATTTATATACAATCATATCTACTTCCATGAAAATTTTCAATGAATTTTTTTTCTTAAAACACCCATAATTTCGTTTAATTGTATTCAAAAGTTAAATATTTTTTCTATTTGTTAAAATAATATTTCAAATCCCATTTAGTATTATTTTTTATTTATGTCATCATCTATTTGTGATTATCTTTATAATTTCATGATTACATCTAATTATTTTTTATGTAATTAATTATTGAAACAAATTTGATTTCATATTCCTTAATTAAACTATGATGTGATTAAGAATTTGTTTATGCTACCACTAGCAACTTTTCCATTGATTTATTATAATTATATAGTCATTATATATCTAATAAACTCTTGTATTATCTATATACTAATATATGATTGAATGATTAATGATATATTTATATTTTGGCGAACATATGAATGAATTCATTTATATTTTTGGTTGGGTCAATAATTTTATATCCCACCAATGAATTTGGTAACTATTGATATCTGTTGATAAAATTCAAACTGGAAAGTTGAGTGAACTAAATTTAGTTCGGTAACTTTTAAATAATTATTTTCATAGTATTGATCCTTTAATATGGAAGTGATGGAAAGAGGATTGAACCCAATACACTATGGGAATCATTACATTATGATAATATTCATTGTGATAATTTTCTATGAAAATTATTTCCAATATATATGTTTGTGCATAAACATATGTATTGTTCTAATTATATGTTCTAATGAATCATAAATTATTATTTTTAATTTTAATCACTTTTAATGATAGTAGTTTTTTCAAACAAATCAATATTTCTCCACTCATATTTAATGATTGTTGAATAATTAAGAATTTATTTATTATATTATGATCACATGCCTATATATTTATACATATCTTATATAGAATTGTGATCAATGAAAAATGTATCAAATATTTCCATTTACTAATAATATGATCGCACACATTTTTATGTATATTATTCCCCATGTTTTGATGAATTATTGTAAATAGGATATTTATAAGATTGGTAATATGATACGTGGGCATTGAGGGTGATTTCTATGATAATTAATGAAATTATATGACTATATATATTCTTAAATTAATCTAATACATATTGTTTTGGGGATACTATTAATATGATATATATTATATATATATATATATATATAATAATTAAATATTTATTTGTTTAATAACATGGTCACTTCATCCTACAATCTCGTTCATGCATTATGTCCTTACAATTTATTTTTTATTTAACCAAATAATGTATCATATTTAATAATATATTTAAAAATATAAAAAATCATTTGGCATATCATCCATTACTATTTTTTATTTCTATTTTTAAATTCCCTTTGTATCTAAATATAAATAATACCTTGTGAATACCTATAAAAAAATTATGTTCAATATTCTATAAAGGTTTTTAGAGAATATTTGGGTATTTTAAAACATGATCCACCTTCAATTAGCTAAATTTTTGAACTGTGTGTAACAATGAATCATTAAAAAAAATAATTTTAATATTCGTAAAAATAATAAAACTACATCCTTGGTAAATAAATACGATTTATATGATCTATAATGTGAAATGGTGTCATCTTTGTTAAAACATTATTCCATATATACCATATCCATGGAGTATATTTTTTTATCCCTTTCTATGAGTAATCATATATACATATGATATAGATTCTTATAATCCCATAAATCTACTCATATATTCTTCATTACCATACAATAGATTTACTAGGTCAATGAATAAATCACATGTATTTCATCTAATAGATAACCACAACACCTTTCATTATTCTATATAGATAAGCACATGACATGTGTCAAATAGATATAGAATTAACCTATTTCAGTATATCATAAAATTAGGTTTATATCTCACACACATCATATGAGAGGACACATCACATCATGTTAATGATCAAGTTAAGCATGATGATAAATACAGCCAACCAATCAACTAATTAGCTAAACAGTTATTGTTATATATGAATGGTATCAAGTTTTATTGAAACGAATCTCTGTATCTATCTGAAATTCAGTAATTTATTTGAAAATAAACTCACACCCCTATCATAGAAAATAAATAGTAAACAACACTATATATATAATACTTGGTGGGTTATCCCACAAAAAAATGATGAACCTCATGGAATGATTTTATATCTCTCTTTGATATAATACTCATAATAATAATAATATTTCATCAAAACATATAATAATCAGTGATGATTTTAATTTAGCATTAAATAAATTTCAATCTTTATTATATCAATTAACATTTCACCTCATGACTATATGAAACCGTAATGATCGATTGATAATGTCAGAACTATATTTTCTATAACACAAAATATTATACATTATAATATTTAAATTTTTTACACTTTAAAAACCATTAATATGTGACCATATTATAATAAACGATTTTATATACATATAATAATGAATTTTATCAACATAATTTATTATTTTTGGTCACTCTCATTTAATATCCATATATTAATTATAATTTCATTATGTTATCACTAAATTAATGCCTCCCTTTAAATTCATTTAGTGAGTAACATATATACGGTCACACAGTTGTAACAATTCAGATAATTTGAAATATTATTTTAAATTATAAACTCATTGATAATGTATCCAAATTCATTTTGGTTATATCATCTATTTTTTTATTATAATAACTTTTATTTTCAATGTATGGCAGTTTATGTTTTAGTCATCATCGTTTTACTACAAATTTTTTTCACAAATTTCTTCCATCAAATTATTTTGGAAACAAATATAACTATTTATAAAAAACATTTACTAACACATTATAAAGATCTTTTGGATAGTAAGTGACATTTAGTTTTATATTTAATTGAATAATATTTTATATATAGACTTTGATAATCTCTAAATTCATATACACTCCAGAGTAAATTAAAAAATATTTTATTTCTAGATTATCTTGTTTTAAAATAAAAACAACTTATAGATTATGAATTTCCGTATATTTTATTATTTAAAACTAAATATATAAATTATTATATAATTTATACATTCATTTTATTTAGTCCATTTTTCTAAAAAATTAATATAATATTCCTTTATATATACTATTATGTATTATTTGGATCACATTAATAGATTCCTAAAACCACATGTATAATATAATTATTCATTAATAAAACATTTTTATCATAATATTTCATACAACATAGTTTGTAGATTCTAATGTATCATGAATTGTGTGAATGATATCAACCATCGCATATTGTTTATTAATATTTCATGTTAACCAAAATTCCCTTATTAAATAATATAAATGGTATGACTCTATAAATATATTATTTAGAATCATTAGAACATAGAAAATATTATTACTTATAATCCATGATTTATAATCCCCTTACTTTATAACATGATAATAAATGTAATTCACTATTAATCCAAACCAAGATTTTTACACGTTCATATTTAAAACACTAGAAATGTATACCTATTAAAGAAGATTCAAATTAAAATCAATGTATTTTTTTTCTACATCATTAACACTAGACATAGAATATATATGTTTATTATAAAACCCCTTTGAGTTCTTTAGATTATTCTTGTCCATACTGAATGATTTTCCTTCTTTTTTTAAGATCATGTATGCTTTAATGTATTTGAAGGGATACTATAAGAAGTAATGATATAAATTATAATAAAAAATTCTTTATTTTGTTAAGATAATTTACCCACTTTTACACCCAATTCCTCTCAAGATATAAAAGATCAAATATCCTAGGTTATCTAGCATTAATAAGTTTAAAAAATATAAATACATTTAATGAGCAAATATAATGAGTGAGAACATTTCAAAAAAATGAATCAAGAATGAATTTAATGACACTAAAAGTTGGATATACTTTAATATATTATATAGTATTAATATGTCATAATTTTTTGTGATTGGTTCTATGAAGTACCTTCAAGGTTTCTAAAATTATAAAGACTTTTAATAGGTTCGTTACTGGAAAACTATTAAGAGAAAGCATTCTTGATACCATTGTAATCTTGCCCAATGAAATGTTGGTCTAGGGGATAAAACATTGTATGTAAATGATTGGATTAATCATTTAAATTAACAATACAATCTATGTTTTCTCCTTGGAGATGGTTCATAGTACAACCATCTTATTTTTCATGGAATTTCATTTTTATGGATCGTGCAAGGTTTAACAAACCATGAATCCCAAATATGTGAGTATTAAAAAGGAGCCAAAAAGATTTATTTTTTACTCAACCTTTACATTAAAACAATGATTTTGTCATTCGTTATAACATTATATTTCTATAGAGAATAAATGGGATATTTATATGATTTTTTCACGAAGACTTCCCTAATGGATTCGTCAAAGTTTATTACCAGATATTTAATTTATGTTTTCATAAACTAATTTTCTCTATTAATTTCACATTTTCTTTTATTGAATCACAATTCCAGAACATCCATGACCATCACTATATTTTAAATCATTATTTTTAGTGATTTTATTCAGATACATTATAGAATAGTATAGAGACCCATAATATATATGTTTTTATGGTTCTATTAGATTAACTAATCTAATATAAGTGGTTTATCTATCAATATACTTCTATAATGAACATGATATGTGGGGGTATATGATGTTAAATTATAATCTTTATTATTTGAAAACCCTTAATATGATATATTTGTTGTATTATATTATAGGTTTCTGTGATTTTGGTATTTTTCATTGGGGAAACCCCATCAATGTGTTTATTGAGATGTCTATGTCATGTTATTTGTTTATAAGAATTGTTTTTATTATGGAAATTCAATGCATTTTCATGGTCTATTAATTATTCATGAAACATATATATGGCCTTTTCTATTTTCATTTTCGTAACTTGATTAAATATTGGAATAATATATTTTACATCCTAGTGATGAAAATGATAGGGTAAAGGTTATCAATTTATATAACTTGTATATTTTGGGAGTCATTCATTAATGGGTGTTGTAGTTAATTTCTGGAATAACTCACATATGATAAGGTTAATTTCATTTCATTGTTACATATTGGGGTGTTAGTTATTATGTTTTTTATATTCTATGTATATGTTATATGTTAACCTGATTTATGGTTCTATCCTATTTTATATAAAATGTTAGATAAAATTTTCTTATTTTAGAAGAATATATTTTTTCTATTTAGGGTATGTTTTTCTAGGATTTATATTGGAACCTTTTTTATATAATAGACAATAAACAGATGTGGTTCATTTGATAAATGAATGTGGTATAACATATACTTTTATAGTGAAGAAACATGATGAAATTGTTTTGGTTGATAAGGGATATAGATTGGAGTTGTTTATAGGCTGATTCATGGTGAAATTCTTTATTTGGACCATAGAATAATTTCATATCATATTAGAATTGTAGAAATATTTGATAATAATTTTATATGTTTTCAATTTAATAAATATTTTAATATGTATTTAGGCTTTTTATATGCATGTATGACATCAAATTTCTATTATGAAATTATTTTTTTCAACTGTAGGTTATCATAAATGGAAGGGAACATCATCATCATCATTTTATTTGGTGAATCCATCATCATTTTTATATCCTATGGTTTTTATGGAATAATCCAATGTTCAATGGAATTAGGATCATATCCAACGTGGTGGGTCCTGGTTGGGATGTTACTAATTGTAATAGTTAGGAACAATTCATCAGTCGAGATGGTAGACATGTATAAAGGATGGTTCAAACAATTCAATGTATGCTATAATCAGTTTAATAATATATATATATATATATATGTGCCTGTATATATATATGTATGGATCTAACATCAAATTTATAAGGTAATTTGGAAATGTATTGTGTTTCCAATATCTTCTTTGTGTGTAATTATAAAATCGTTGGAGGAGTAGATGATGTCAGTTCAGTATCACACATTATTTAAGATACTTCACACTATAATGTTATCATTCCTATAATATTATTTTGCTCATGAATATTTTATTTTCATTTACGATATTTAATTGTATTTTTTGATGATTGGGTGGTGATTTCTCTTGGGGAATAGAAAAAGTCCACTAAACAATATATCTAAATGTAAAAAAGATCATGTCATCAAGAATGTTGTTCAGATTGATTATTATGTAAATTATAATACATAAGATTAATTTTTTTTTCTATTTTGGGTAGTGTAATACGGTAATTCAAAAAAAGGATCCATACATTTTAGATTTCAAACTTTAATTTCAATTGAAAAACTAACTACTCATCCAGCTTGACATGGGACCTAATCATACATCGGTATATATTGGAAGGATGAATTTGATCTTATATTTTCTTATAACGATAGATGATATTAATTCCATATTATAAATATACATTCTTGATTATTGAAAATAAGAATGGTGTTATTTAGTAATCGAAGTTAAGGTCGACCTTGTCAGAAATTTGGAAGGATTTTCTGATTTTTTGAAAGTAGTATTTTAATAATAACATTCGAGAATATAGGATTTTTTTTGGATAATAAGAAATGAGTTATTTTCATTAAATTTTATAATATTTGGTTACATTTTTTATTTTACGTTGTATAATAAGTGGTTTTTAGAGATTCATTCATTGAATATATTTTTGTGTACAATAGGACATTCTCTCTAAATATGAAATTTTTTTACTCGTAACTAATTAATGCACATAAATAATGTTGAAGTGGAGGGGTTAGACATTACATGGTAATTTTTTAGAGGGAAAAAATATTTCTACTTGGTAATGGGTGGATATTATAGTGCTTAAAATAACTAATATATGTAAAATTACTCAATGAATAATGTAGAAATAATACGTAAATCAGTAGGGGATGTTTCCTTTAATAAATTTGAAAATAACTATATGGTTTTTATTTGATATTACTCAATTGATAGCCCTAAAAGGGAATATAAAACCACACATATAATGTTTCATAATTGATCCCAAATAGGGAATGTAAAATAATCTTATACTTGTCTTCTGGATTAAAAATATTTTAAATGTTCAAATAAGTTTCAATCATCTAATTATCAACTCATATGTTACATATTTAGTTTTTATGTTTTAAAAAAAACCATTAATACTTATAGATTCCTGAAACTTTCTAATATCCAAGTAGGAACCATATTAACAAGAGAGCTTAAATATCATTGAGGGCCTTTCCATCATCGTTTTAGAGATTAGAATGCATAATAAAATGATTATCATGGATCCTTGATGATTCATGGTACTATTATTATTATTTGAACTATAATTCATGTAATATTTAAATATTGTGTGCCACCACTTCAATACAATCTCATGAGGAAAATAAAATAAGGTAGATCATGTCGTGCGGAAATATATTTCTTTAGTTTTCTCTCTGAACACGCATCCTATAAATCCTAAGACATGAATCATTTTCTTGATATTTGATTCTCTTGTATCTTTCTCTGTAGATAATGGTGTATTTTGTCATGGAATGGGAATGATATATTACAAATTATGGATCTAATGTACATTGGATGACCATATAGATGAGAACCCTGAACAATATCTTGCATGAATATATAAAATAATTCCATTCCCTTACTCTCTTAAATGTACAGATCTATAGAAATAATTTATCCCGACCCCCCCCCCTTCAAGGAACATGATGACAATGGATTCTTGGTGGTGGATGATCCTGATGGAATACAATAACAAGCACAAATGGTAAATGTTTCTATCATGGGGAATATCTATTACATAAAAGGTGACCATAATTGTCCTTTTCATTAATTAAAACATCGTATTTCACCATGCATGAGTTCTCAGCTTGGAAACTTATTCCAATAGATTGATGTTATTTCCATATACAGTTGAAATCAAAGGAGTACCTCATTATGGTGTGTAAGTCTATAAATTTTAATCTCAATTTATATTTCTTATCATTTTCCAATTATGACATTATATTAACCCCCACACTCATAGGAACACCATGGAAAAGATATAGTTTAAATTTATGAGAATCAATATTTATTTCTGGCATCCAAAAATCTAGAAGAACATTATTTATTGGATTAAATAAACTCTTAAAATTGAGAAAAAAAGATTGAATTCTTATTTGGGACTCTTTTCCAGAGTTATGGTTGAAGTTAAATTGGATTTAATGATTTCTAATATTATTTTTTTAATGTTAATTACTATTAAACCAAAATAAAAATTTAGTATGAGATAAAACCTCTAATCTATGAAAATTTTATGATCATTGGGAACACAATTTCAAATTTTATGGTGTATTGGAATCAATTTTACCAACCAGTTGATAGTGAATGTTTAAAAGTGATAAATAATAAGAATGATAAAGACCCAATTGTGGAAATTCCTAAACCATATCATAAGTATAATGAAATTTTGGTAAAGAATCATACATTTCGACAATACGAGAGTATTATTTGAGTCAATCCTTGAATGATTTTGTTGAACAATAACAGATGTCACTGAGGAACACTAAAAAAATATTTTTTTATGGATTCAATCAAACAATCCCATCATGATCTTGAAATTTTGGAAGCTGGTATATTAAGGCACACTATAAGACCTTCAGGGATGGTGTAATGAACTTTTATTAACAATATTATTGAATAAAATTGTAAAGATGATGTTCCTATTATCATTATGGAATGAAATATTGGTAAAAATAATGAAGTGGTTCTAGTCACTAAAAAATATGAAACTATACCATCAGTTCTGGTAAATGTCTCAATATAGGTGAATTCTATTATGTGTATTATTATAACAACAGGAGTGAATTATGACCCGAAGACAATGACAAATTCCATCACACCTCTTTGTTTGGGAACTATAAAGAAGAAATAAAATCCTTCTATGACTACCCCAGACCATCCAGATGTGGATGATAAATTTCAGAAATTTACATTGGACTCCAGTAAGAATGTTTTTCTTGTGATTTAATCTATAGGTAATCTCTTACAATATAAATAACCTACTAAGAATGAATCAGGAACACTTGCTCTTATTTTACTTGATAGTCATTATGTATTAGGTTATTAAACTGTTACCAACAATGCATTTTCTATTAGAACGATGAATCAGAATATTTTATAGAATGTAAACCATAATGACACTATAAACAAGAGTCATGTGTCATGTCCTAAGAATTCCTTTATACATGATTCTGCTGAGGAAAATTCAGTTTCTTGTACCTCTAACATTCCCTCAACATCTTCTAAAAGTATGTAGGAGAAGAATACCTACCCAAAAACTAAAAATTATGTTAGATGATCATCTAGAGATAAGGGGTTAGAGAATTAGTAAAAAGGTAGTCCTAACTCAAAATTAAGTTCTAAATGAAGATTCTATTTTGTAATTATCTGGAAATTACCATCTCTTATACATTTACTGTTTTAAAAATGAATGATTAACCATCATCATCCAATGATGTTTTCTATTATAGATCCCAAAATTAATTTCTTCTTCTATTTACTACCATTTGTGTCATTATAGTTATTCTTTAATAGGTTCATGAAAAAAATACTCCTATTTAGGTACTAATATTTATTTCCCTTGGTTTTTGTTTGGGGAATTTAATGAAATTATTTCCTCTCGTGAGAAATCTGGTCGATCATATATAGTTATTTCTATTATTGAATTTATGACTTATATTAATTACAACAACCATGTTCAAATATAACGTACTTGTGTAAACTATACTTGGTAATGAAATAATTAAAATAGGGTAGTTTCCAAAAAATTGAAAAAGCCATCAAAAATGACGTTTCATTAGATAAATGGGACACCATCTCCATCCCCACCCTTCACAATATTTAACCTTATCACCATTCTATTATTCTATATATCTCAATCAAAAACATGAAACAATCTTTAAATTTCTCGTTTAACAATGCATGGTTTTCTAACATTGAATTTACTTGTATCATAAAAATTTTCTTGCATTTTTTGACGCAATATAATTGTACCTTTTATTGTTTTATTATGATAAAATACCTTATGAATAATCAAAAAGTATGTTGTAGATCGAAATCCAAAACAAAATTACAATGATACCCTTCTTCATAATGATGATCTTAACCATCATTATAACCATAACACTCGATCTGATTTCACCAGGGATCCAAATCACGAAATCCACATTTTTCTAAAGCTCATCCCTTCACTAACCTTTAATAATAATGCGAAAAAATAGGCATTCAATGTCAAATGGTTATCAGATAGTGAAAATAATACAATGATAGATAACTATATGCAAACAGTAATGAAATATTGAATGATGATACCCTTTTTAAAAGATGGTGAAACCCTTTTAGAATGTGAGGATGATATTTCTAATCATATTTTCTTTAAATTGAAACAATTTTCAATGGACCTGACACAAAAAAATTCCAATTATCTGAGCTTATTCTGGTGGTGGTCATTGAGGAAGATAACCCTTTCTTTAATTAATTCCTCTCGATTGTGAGATTCAATACACATTATTTTGTTTAAATCCTGATAGTGCTTCATGTCCACATTCCTTTAATAAATGTTTTTATCAACATTATAGGGACGTCATCCAATATGATGTCTAAAAACATTCCAATTAATTCTATTCCAATGGTGTGATTCCCTATTTACAAAATTATCAATATATTTCCTTGATTCCAAAAGTGTAAAATGCTTCTGAGATTCACTTGTTTAGGCCCATTTCTCTCATTAAAACAATTAATAAAATCAAAAATAAACCCATTCTTAATAGGATTTTAACTACGATGGAAAAAATAGTCTCTTGGAACATCATTGGGTTGGTCAATGGTAGATCCCTTCAAGATTGAAATTTCCTTGACTTTGAGTGTGTAAATTCAATAAACAATACTAACAGAGGTTGTAATATTGGAATTAAACATGAAATGTTAAAATATTTTGATACCATTGGCTAAAGTTATATTTTCAAAGTTCTTCAGTGTTTTATCTTTTATGATTCCTTTATCACTGTAGTCAAAATACTATTCAACTCGACCTCTATTTTTATTCTGGTCAATAAACCTCCCATGGTCTCTCTCAAATTCATCAAATATGTCAGAAAAGGTTACACCCTCTATGCCATTATATTTTTTATTGTCGATGACTTTCTCAGCCTCTTTTTCACCCATATTGTGTACCAGAACAAGAATAATCACATACATGTTTATATGAATATGAATTCCCCCACAAACCATATATATAGAGATGAAATCATCTTTTTCTCACGTGATTGTTAAAGGAATATTCAAATCCTTAAAATTTCACTCTATTATTATGAATATGTTTTTGGTCAAGCCATTAGTTGAAAAAACGTCTATTTTAAATGGGAGAAGGATTTCTATTGAGAAGAAATGTAAAATATTCTATGATTTTGGATTAAATGAAAATTCATATCCTTTTAATTGTCTTGGTGTTCCAAATTTTTGTGGAATCTCCTTGTATTGATACATTTCTAAATTTTTTATGATGTTCTTAATAAACTCCCCTCATAGAAAGGTAAATGTCTGTCTATGTCAAGAAGAAATTGACTTTTAAAACTAACAACTGTTTCTAAAATGGTATATTCTATGATGATTTATAAATTGATCACAAGTATTATTAAAAAAATGAATACTTCAATAAAAAAATTCATCTTGTTATCTAGAACACTAGGAAAGAAACTTGTGACCATACCAAGGTCAACATGTTTCAAATTTATCAATAAATTTGGTCTTGGAATAAAAAATACAATACATAAATGAGGACCTTCAAACCATACTCAAACAGAATCTTCATTAAAACAAATTTCAGTTTATCTCATTTTTCAAAAAAAAAAAAATTTTGAGAAACCATTGAAAGGAAACTCCATCTTCTTCATCTATTCTATCTATCCATCCTTTAAAAAATCTTACTCCAGTATTATAACCAACTCTAGATGGATGGTTTCCATAGAAAACTCATTGAAATTTTGGATTGATAACTAGATGGGTACTCACTTAATATCTTAGATTCCATTTTATCAATTTTTTAAGAGTCCCGATTAATCAATTATAGGTATTCTGAATTCTCAAAAAGATTATCTCCCTAGCATTGTTATTCATGTCATTGAAAACTACCCCTTTATAAAATGGACGGATTTTTAATCTAGGAGCCTTATCTAAATAGTATGATTAACTAAAAAATATTGAAAAAATTATTTTCATGACTTTGATAATGGTTTTGGTTGGAATGTTTTTGAGAAAACATGGATATAGCATTCAAAATTCACACTTATTTAACATATTTGTCACAATAAGGTTCCCACAGATAGGATCCTTCAATATTTTATAATTCTACTCTACTCTAAATTTCACCTCATTAATCGACATAAAGAAGATTCTAATCATCTCTTTCTTTCCTATTCCACATCTTTATTCCATTAGAACTATATTTTTGACATTTTATAGTATAGATGGAAGATTTTTGACTATGTAAACTCTAAAGTATTGTAATGTGTGGATATGAAAACCACTCTGTAAATTAACTACATTTTCATATTAATGATTTCTAATCTTAATCATTTTATCTCGTATTAAATAAATTCTGTTCATCATAATAATTTTTCATTCATCATTAAAGATGGTCGGACATTGATCCTTATTTCCATATGTGAAGTTTCATCATTACAAAAGGGCCATTATATCAACACTATTAATGACTTTTAGATTCTGTTGCATCATCAAATTGATGTATTATTTTCCAACCTTGATGAACTTTTTTTTATTGTATAGTGTTCTATTATCAAGTTGTATTAAATTAAATTTTTAAAGTTCCTCCAAATCAAATTCGGGTCCTGCGTGTTTTGACGATATATTCAAGAATAAATATTTTTCAGATCCTTATATGCTTTTTTGGATGTTGTGGAATCAACTCTTCTCCAGAGGCCGAAATGATGATTATTAATCGTGGTGTTTCTTTTGAAAAACTCTATGGCTAGAACAATATCTGTATTAAAAGTGATTCAATTACTATTGTCCAAGCGATTTGGAATGATGTGAATCATCTTGTGGTGTTGATTAATACTTGTTGGATGAATTTCCCCGATTCAATTCTTGACATAAACTATATAATCACACATATTTTTCTTGAATAAAACATGGTTGTGGATGACCTTTCTAATAAAGGAGTAAGACAAAACAGTACCTGACCAGTTGATCTTCTCGTGGATTTACTTCCCCTTATAATAAATATTATAATATAATTCTTGTTTTTAGACTCATGTAACATCTTTTATTTTAAAAATAATTGTGGATTGGTCTTTTACAAAGTCCACACCTTCTTCAGAAAAAATGGTAGAATTTATAAATGATACCACATGTACAAAAAAAATACCCATATTGGGAGAGGGGATTTAATTGAATTAGTGACATCAATATTCTATATTTATATTGATTTAATTAATTTCTCATGGTAGTATGTTCGATTAGTTGATGATTTTATTTATATGATCATCATAATTAAATGATTTTTAGTATTGAAAATATGTTTCTCATTATATGATCTTCTAGTTAATTATACTTCTCATGATGGATTTGATCAACATTTAAAGTTTGAATGACACATTGGGATTGGAAGATAATGTAATTTAGATGAGTGTTTTGGAATGACATTGTTATAGTGGATAAATATAACAATTAGATAAATAATTTTAATATATTTTAGGGACCATCCTAGTAAATTTGGCCAATACACATATTACAATCTAAAATATCTAACTGAATTAACACAAAAAATTAAGTGAAACTATTTACCAATTTACTTCCATAAACTACTCTTAAATATAATCTATTATATATAATTGAACTAAATAAAATTTGAAACATTATGGGTATTTTGAAAGTGTTTTAATTAAATTATCATATTTGAGAAATCAATATTCTATTGTCTTTTCTAGTAATATT
This sequence comes from Viscum album, assembly GCA_963277665.1. Classification (NCBI taxonomy): domain Eukaryota; kingdom Viridiplantae; phylum Streptophyta; class Magnoliopsida; order Santalales; family Viscaceae; genus Viscum; species Viscum album. The sequence continues at coordinate 1,455,931,673 of OY728159.1, read as the reverse complement.
TATAATGAAGATAGATGGTACACATTAGCATATTTATATTTATCATAAATTATTTTAAGTCATAATGAAAAATTAAAGTCATATTCCATGAATAATATTTCAATTTGACCAATTTAATGGATCCATGTGTTTTCTAAAATTATATATGCTAATGTAATACCTAAACCAGATTCAGGAATGAATATATTCGAATCCTAGATTTTAAATTCCTTAATGGCCATTATCATTACTTGGTCATGCAATTTTGACTGAAAAATCCTACATTTATCTTTATAGAATGTATGAACTGTATCATTAATAGTAAAATTGACTCTTTTAATTTATTAAACATTTATAAAAACATTGTTTACATTGGCATGATGGATGATAGAGAAATGAAAAGATGAATTTTACAAAGGACATTTCGATATCAATGCCTCTAGGAAAATTCTTTTAATGTAACTGCATGATGTTAGATTATCTATTACATTAGTAATTATTTATGAGAATGATATATTTGTCAATCATAAAATGAATTGGTTTTTTTCATGGTAATTTATTGAAAATGTCATGAAGGTATGATCTATCCTACTATTATCGCTATAATATAACCCCATCAACTAAGATTTTATTTTTCACTTGTCTTCAATGAATGTATTTTAAAGTAAGGATATAACATTTTATTGTATAAACTATTTCTATGAATCATACAAAAAATTTAAGCCTCTCTATTCATAAAAAAATAATTTTCCCATTCAAAAAACTTGTGGGGGGGAATTTGTTTTAGTTAATTTTATAGAACTAGATTGTGTTTTTTTCTCTTATTAGGATTAAATTTCCAATGTTATAGCTCAAAATAATAGTATTAAACTAACTATAAATATCTATAGTAAGATCAGGAATATGATGTTGTTGTTTTAGTGTTAAAAACATGGAACAACTATCCCTTTGGAGATAATTTCCTAATGTTAGTGCGTCATAAAATCATCAAGAATTCATAGTCACAAAGTCAATAAACTGTATGTAGTGGTTTCAAAGGGAGTATGTTTAAATGGTCAACATTAACGTGATTAATATAATTGGGAAATGAATTTTACTAATATATTCTTTAATTAATAAATAATATAATCAAATGGACTTGAAATAATCATATCAACCAGAATTACTTGGGTAATAAATAAAATCAATATTGGTCTTATTGAGTAAGATAGTGAATGGTAATGACTATGTTGCTCTAAAAATTTAATTTATATCATCAACATCTCATTTAAAATTTGAAATATAATATTATGTATTCTTGTGAGTAACACTGATGTTGTGGTATCAATAACAAGTTATAAATAAGAATTTATCTCCTCAATATTTCAAATCATTTATGATTCTAAATTATATAAGAGAATATTAATATAAAATAGCTCAACTCAAATTATTTATAATTTATTATAATTTTTTTTATATCGGTAGAATACATGGGTACCAACCGAACCCAACTCCTGATATTTGATTGGATTTTGAAACACATTAACTAAATGCATAATTTATTAAAATCCCAATTTTATTTATGGATATAAAATACATGTATTTTATGGGATAAAAAATTTTATTGGTACATTTACTATAGAATAATTTTTGTATTCATTATAAATATGTATAATATAGATACTTATGCAAACGAAGTGGCTTGATATTTTTGAAGACACCACCAATGTATACCTTTTAGAGGAATAAATCCCAATGATGAAAATTATGTAGAAACCAAATTTTGATTCACATTTTAATTTCATTATGAATGTATAAGTTATTAAGATGTTGGAGTTTGTTACGGGATGTTCAAGAGAGTATTCATCTGTTTCATTTCTTATTTGATATGTGAATGATTGGCGAATGGATTACGGAAACTATACAGGATCCCCAAGAAACCAGGTTAGATGAACTTTTCTTATAATGGAGGTTTCAAAATTTCCACACTATTTGGGTAATCTATCTGTAGAACCATGGGGTAAAAAATTTCATCAACGGTTTGTTGCATGTTTTTAGCGGAAGGATTGCTAAACTATGTAGTCAAACCTACCACCATGTTATTTCTTGTAAGGTTCTTCGTACCTGGTTGTCAAATAATTTTTTAAACAATGCATCTCATTATGATTCATATAAAAAGTATATAAAATTATACTTTTAACTCTAAAACTCCACAAAAAACTCATTCCAGCAAATCAATCTATTATTATCATTCTATATTTCGTCCTTGGATAATAATGGTGATTTAAAACATTAAGGGATCTCAATCATGGATTCTTGAGCATTTTTCATTGAGATTCAATGTATGTATTCCAAACTCATTATTATAATATTTATTATTTATATCTTGGAAGAATATCTCTCATAGGGATTCTATTCTTTTCTATATGTTATAGTGTAATTTTTGTGGGATTGAAAGGGAAAAAATCTAAAAACTTGGGATGTCATTCATCGAATTGAACTTTTTTGTGGTAGGTGAATTATGTTCCGCACAAAATTTACTATGAAAATGATAATTTCTAATTTATAAAATTAAAATATTTTTTGTAGTGTAAGAAAAAAATTATTAATTTTTAATATATTAACTTAATTCATAGGGTGTTTTGGAAATAATGTTTTTGGGAAACTTTTATGGCCTGTATGGAGTATTTCACATTCCTATGTTGGATTTATAAAAAAGAAATTTTTATTTTTTAAACATGTAAATTTTATCGGTTAATGTGAATTCATGTTTTATATTAATGAGTCATTTTTTTCGTCCCACTTTTATGTGAAAATGATATTAAGGTTCCTGTATTGCACCACCAAGATATGAATATTATCAACGGGGATGGGTTTTTTGTTATTCATTTTTGTTAGTTTAAAGATTACTATATTAATTATGAAACCATTGTGTTTATGAATTATCTCTTATAGGGGAGGTATTATAGTTTTTCCAAGATGAATGGGTTCATGGTGTTATGTGTGTTTATGGGAGTTTTTAATAGTGGGTATTTTTTTTAGGCCTGACTTCATTCATGTAATGATTCATTATATATTACGATTTATGAAAAATATTCAATTTTTATTTTCATGTGTCATATTTTGTTGGGGAATTTCCTACTTGGTTGTATACGTACAACTTATATAATATTATTTTTATGTATGTATATTTCTTCATGACACATAAAAGGGGAATAGATCATTCGTTATTGGAGGAGAACCTAGATGATATTGAAATTTTGATATAGGTTAGACCGTAGAGGGGGTTATTGGTTGGATCTTATTGTAGTGATATATTTGGAACCTTATAATCTCTTTTTGAGTATTCAAGCCTTATAGACAAGTTCTTTTATATTATTGTATATTTCTAATTTTTTTTATAATTACATTATGTTCTTGGAATTTTGTTTCTTCTATTAGTAAATATACTCAAAATATTTTAATGTCGTTGTTTTTTGATGACTGTAGTACTCAGTTTATGTAAAAGTCATCACACACCATTAATGTGAAGCCCAAGTTATTAGTTTTTGGGTATTGGTGTGTGAGGGATGATCCTTCTTCTAGTAGAATTTAGATCATAACAAAATATGTTGGACTTTCTAGTAATGTCAGAAATTACATTACAAAAAAATTGTTAAAGAACATCAGGTGGCACTTTAATCCATTAAAACAGTAAATCATAGTGAATATTAGAGTCGATAATGATTTTACTTTTGTAATATAACCTAAAATTCAATTGAAATTGTGAGATAACTATATTTTCCTATTTTAATCATACTGGTTCACTTTTTGGAAAATTTCATGAAAAAAACTACCCCATGATGTTTTTATAAAATGATATAAAATATATCATCTTATTACAAAACAATTCATATAATTTTTTACATATCTAGATATTTCCATAAGTAATACATGTTTAAAAATGATATCAATTTTCTATTTTAATATATTGATCCAATTATACTAATAAAAAAATGTTTCATCAAATTAGTATCATGGTTATATGGTTTTAATAATTAATATTATAAAATTCACACCAATTAAAAAATTTTAACACATTCTAAATTGTATCACAACAATTACTAATTAAAGATAAATATTTTACTATGTTTTTTAGTACAATAAAATTAATCCAAATAAACAGATATATAATAATAATATCATGAAAATCTTATATGGTATTACCATTGGAGTGTTTCTTGGGAATTTATTTATGTTAATCCATCATAATGAATTAGAATATAAGTTTTATCTACTATCTTATTTCTACTATGGTCAATAGGATATGTGTGATGAATAATAAATGGAAGAAATAGTAACATAATTATATTAGTTTCACATATTATATTAATTACTTATTGAATATAATCTAAGAGAACCCCTATTTTTCAAGACCTATATTTATGGATGCTTGAGATATTTTATTTTTTATGGATTATGAGGTATCTAATACCTAATATATTAAATGATTCTATCCACAATTCAAAATTATAAAACAATACTAATGTGTAACTCATCACATATCACATATCTTGGGTTTCCAAAAAAATTAAAAGCAAAATATAATAAAATATGTCAATATGAATACAATATAAAATAATCACGAATCAATTATGTGTAATTGATTAGAACAAAATGAAATGATTAAATCCTATAAGTCTAACAATTAATTTAAATATTTACAATCTCACTTTTCTAGAGTTTTTATAACCCTTGAGGCCAATGTGGAAACTAACCTAAATTACACCAATGATAATATACATAAATCAATATATATGTAAATTATATTATAAATATATTAACATATATGTATAAACTACAATTAAAATTTTTATTTGCACTTATAAGCTAGTGAAATTAAAGATCAGCATAATAGAACACTATATCTATTTTGATACATTATATGTAACTCCTTTGATGGTAGATTGATAATTATGAGAATTATTTTAATACATTAAACTAATTCTCACCAGAAAATAAATATAATCATTTTATATTATTCCTATTCAAATATCATTCTTAATAAAAAAATTAAAATCTTTACACAGGGGAACATTCAACTTCACGATCTCTTTCAATTGGATGTGCCACACTATGTGTCGTTGGCTGACAAAGGCAGTGTACCCCACATTCCTGCTTTGTAATGGAAAGAATCATTCATCCCATTCTTAGTGATGTTCTCTCCTAGATTAATATGGGATTAGGGGATGTTGGTTCCTCCATCCATGGATTCAAACTCATAATTTGTCCCTAATTCCAGACCACCATCATGGATTTGGGTCATAATTAATGAAATTCATTCCCATTTCAATCACATTATTTATGGATGATAGTAATGTGGTTTTTCTGAATAGTGATTCCAAGGTGTCTGGATGGGGTAGAAACCACCTGTTAGAAAAGTAGTCACATTGGGAGTCAATCTGTGTGTCTAGACACTGGAAAATTAGAACACATGTATTCTTTTTCATGATAGGGAATCTCAAGGAAACCAGAATAGAGGAAACATGTAGTAATAACAAGTTATCGATTTATGAGAGGTATGTCTTATAATGTTTTACTTAGGCATACCATGTTTATCATGGGGTAGGTCAATATGTTTACATCTTTTGATGATAGATATTTATTGATTATTATTCCCAGCGAAGTCAGATCGTAGTTGTATACCCCAAGGAGGGAGCTCCATGAATGATTATCTGATGGGGGGACCAGAACACTCAAATGGTAGTGAAATTGGGATGGTGTGTCCCATAATGTGATCATTTCACACAATAAAGGGGAATGTATTTGGGAGGTAGTAATGATAGGTTACCATTGTATGGGTTGCAATTCCTATAACAACAAACCCATGTGATGTGTCCCAAAAAGGGAATGATTTCACTGCGTGAAGGATGATCTGGACACCATTGAAGGCATATCAGAGAGGTTCACCCCAATAACAGGGATGCCAAGGTTTACCATTAGTTTGGATTGAACCTCATGGATTCTTCATACATACACAGTTCAATGGACAATTATCAAAATGTACATGGTTTAAAATGGTGATTTGGGGCTTACATATTGAAATTTCCCTTCATAAGAGGACACACTTGGTTTGATGGATATTTGTATGGGGTCTTACACATGTTTAGCTTCCTGGGTGACACTGATAGAATTGATGGAGTGAATGTGGTATATATGTAGGAACAAACAATATGGATGGAATGATATCACTGAGATGTGGTGGCTTGGGTAGGAATCAGGAAGGATATGGGGATGGTGTTGAAATTGAATGGATGTAATGGATAGAGTGTGAGGGTGTTAGTATTAAACCACATGGAGGCTTTGTACGTATCCTACTGTTTAGGAATTAATGTTGTTGTATTTTTAGAAGTGAAATATGGGCTTACACATGGTGAGATACTCGAGTTTAACATAATGTAGATGCAACCTCTAGATTATGGCATGATCCTACAAAGATACCGTGAATAAAAGGAAAACTCGGATAAGAGTGGATGATGATCATGAACCTCAAGGATGATTCCTACTTACACTGTTTAGAGGACATGTATCAATGTCAATTAAGGTTTGATAATGAGGGGACACCAAAGGAGGTGGCCCAAATAGATATGTATCATGTAGTTGGGGCGTACCCTCTTGGGCTACCCATATATATGGAGGTGGATGATGTTATATCACTAGGATAATGGTGAGGTGTTGGAAGAATGTTTGATGGAGGATGTATAAAAATACCCCTAGTGGTGGATCCTGGGGATGTTCAATAATGGAAGATTTCACATCATGAGAGTACATCCATAAGATGGATCACCATAGTTTACCATTGAATAGTATTGATCTTCAAGGAGGTTTACCACATACCATGATTTGATGATAGGGATAAAAATAGTACTTATTATGGCATGGTGTGTCATGGTTGCTACCAACCTCTTTGAAAAAGTAAGTCATGCTCATTGTGGGAAACAGATGGAAGCAACATATAATATTGCCCTGTCATGTAATATGCTTCTATGAGAGATGGTGTTCAGTTTATGCATTGAATCTTCCCAGATCGATATCGTTCTATGTGAAGGAGATATGATCCATGTGTAGAAGATATTACTCCCATGGAAACTATTGGTCATGGATAATTTCAATAGTGTGACACCCCATGTACATTTCATGGGTTGAGACTAAATTTAAATATCATGTGCTATGTATGATGGTATTTTGTAGTTTTACATTCTATTGAGTAGATGGTGAGGACTCAATCCTTAACCCTTGGAGTAACATAAATAGTACCCATCAACCCTTGGGGAAGGGAGAGTACCAGAAATTCTATATGGGAGTGCTATGATGGATTGTTTGATAGTGGGGTCCATGTTATCATGGCTATTCTTAAAAGTAAGATCTATTAGTGTGCCTATGATGAAAAGTAAGTGGATGGGAAAGTCAACATGAGACACTACCTGAGGGACCATGTAGTAAATACATACGAGCCTTGAGGGATGCATAAAGTAGTGTATTACAATGTAGAGGGCATTACTAAGATTTATTTCGTGAAGTTATAATTCTTCATAGAGGATATGTGCTCATGATGGAAAATGATTCATAGGTTCAGGTGACCCTCCATTGAAATGGAGCGAACATTTAATTTACGAGTTCTCCAAGAAGGATTAATGATCAATGAATACTTAATTACCCCAAAGGATCTCCTTCCATTTTGAAGGGAAATGGCCTTGAACAATAGTATCCCTTATAAAGTAATGGGTAAATATAAATAATGGAAAGGAAAGATCCTGATCCTCATGTAATGTGGGTTATCCATTTTCTCACTGGTTTATAGTGATCAGGTGCATTGTGAAATTGGATCTTGAAATTTGAATGTTTGGTTTAATAGTCACTTCATGGTTGGGTGAGATAAATATTTAAAATAAATTGAGTTTCACGATGATTGTCCATGTGCCTTGATGTAAAGAGAGGCTCCATGAAACATGGTGGATCTGTCAGAGTCGTTTTTCCATTCGTCAAATTTCATCTTGGTGGGTGAAAAGCGAGTTATACCTGTCAGAGTTCTACAAATTCCATTCTCACATGTAGTGCTAGAGATTTTCTGTGATAAAGCACCATGTGGAAGACCCTTAGAATTTTTTTATGACCATTGGGGATTTAATTTCTTCTCTAATAGTTGTGGTTTTGAATAAAATATCCCTTGTCATGGATTTCAATGATAAATAATACCCCCTCCCCCCTCAGAAGGGGAACTGAGGGAATGGAGGGTCAGATTCTAGAGATAAATCACAAAAACAAATGTCTTGTCACAAATTTGGTTGGATATTATTTTCATGTTGTACATGGTGATGTAGGACCATTATGGGTATTGTTGTTTAGAAAGTCTCCAAGAATCTTGGTTGGTCACCACCATTAAATAGTCCGTGAGGGGGCCTTCTATGTTCTGGATCTCCCTAAAAAATTTCCCCTGAGCTCTCTTTTATCATAGTCATCTACCCCATTGGTGTATATTAGTGAACCTTGTTTCATTTTCCTTTTCCCCAAAAACTCTAGTTACTGAATTGGAGTATCATAATCTACTACTCATTTGTGTCCCATGAAAGGTATGAGGTTTCTCTCCGATATTTTCATTCGTGAATGAACTTTATGACAGAACTTCATAAATAGTCATAGAAAATTGAATAAGTCATTGATTAAATGGCTGCCCAGGAAGAAACTTGGGTGGTACATGTAGATTCTTATAGATGAGGAAAACTAATTATCAATGTCATGATTGGGTAGTGTGTTTAGAGCCATTCATTCCACAAATCATTATTCTAAATATTGAAAGAATACTAAAAGGATTACCCCCAATATAAGAGGTTTGCCACTATATGTCTTCGTTCTGAGAGACGATTTCATTATCTGACCAACCGGTAGAGATGGACTGGATTACTGGTTCAATGGTACACTAAGGAAATATTACTTGCGTAGGGGTGATGATGGTCACATTTTCAAGGACCATACATACATCACTACTAATAGTCTCTACAATCATTCTAAAAACATCGATGGTAAAGGGCTGGAAGATGAAGCGTCTCCACAGAAATATAAGAAGTTCATAAATGAGAGGCTAAGAAACATGTAGAATGGGTGGATCAATGAATTGTACTACACCATGGTGTCATTTAATAGATGAATGCTCCTAGTCCTAATGGTATTTTTCCCTAGTAGAGTGTTTGGGATTAAGATAATGTGAGTGTGTATATATAATATACCATGGTATTCTTTATTCCATGTCCACAAACTGTGTGAAATCATTCCCATGATGTTGAGCAAATGATCACCAGATACCAACACATTTGTTATTCAATATGGTGAGGTCTGCATCATCCTTTGGTTTCTCAATAAAATTACATGAATCATAATTATTGGGTGCCATATATGATGAGTTTCTCACATTTGAGAATACTTGGGAGGATGAAGACAAGATTCCACATCTGGACAAGTCACTTCATAGTCTAGCTCAAGGCACAACATAGGATAAGAAAAAAAGGGTTGATACTTTTCAGCAGTGGTCTGGCTATTTCCCGAACATTCTAGCAGAGTGTCCATCTAATGGAGAGGAGTGACCAAAGAAGATGATTGCAGGGGCTCATAACAATTAGAGAGTCCCCAAATGTGTAAAATACGAATCTTACTAGAGGACTTCAGTGGATATATAATGGTAGTTTTGGGATTTGAACATCAATACTAAAAATAGACAAATATTTTGTCCAGTTGGATTCATTATGACACTCATACGTGGGTGGATGCATATAGTGAGATATGTGAATATGGTGGTGTGGACACCTTTTTTTATCCTGGAGGTGATTAAACTGACATAAAAACACACATATATAAGGATCTCAGTTCTCCCAAAGTTGAATAATGTGCTTCGACATATCAGTAAGGGGAAAAAGATAATGTGCATGTCTGGGATGATTCTCATTCATTATTTCTAGGTGGTCGCACACCTGAGAGTATATATATTTTTAAATCTCGTCTCCCCCCAGAATAAAACATCCTTCCGGGGATTCAAAATATTGTGGGGAGTATCCCATTCAAGACTGTCTTCCTAGAAGTGGTGACAAAATATCATTTGAGAATATCATTTTACCTTTCAACCATTCACCCTACTGATGGGGGTAAAAATAATGATGGCATGGGAACTAAAGATTATCAGTAGTGTCACCTAGTCATTCAAGGTTTAGTGATGGAGGCACAGGTGTACTGTGATTCAATATGTGTACCATACACCCTGAATCGATTGATGAGGTAGTATTGATGTCTATAGTGGATGAATCCAAAGGTGTACTTGGGGGAACTTCATGAAGACCACTCACGTTTGATGTGTTAGAACTATCTCATTTTCACATGTGAAGATTGAAAGATTCACAATGAGTTGTCTCCATCCACTATTGGATTCAGACAGGTCCATGAATATGCATAGAGCGAGAAAGATTCCTACCCTATAGAAATACTGATGTACTAGACAAAATACTCTAATGAAGTCGTGTCCCCACAATGTAATGTTTGAGGCTAAATAGTGACAATAGGTCATCATGGAAGCATGTATAACCATCATCTTGGTGATGAAGCAGTAGTAGTAGAAACAACGGTCTTAGAACGAGCATCATCCAGAGATGAAGGAAGGGGATATGAAGCACCAAGCACAGTTCTCAATGATAAATATACTAGAGATGAAGTAGGACCATAAAAGTTACTCCACATGATATATATTAATGCTCCTGGGAAGAGACTACCCCACAAGTACATTCTGGACAATGATGTTTATCTTGTGGATTGGGAAACCATGAAAACTAATAGATATTTCATTGACACCAGCATGATGTGGGACTACCTCAAAAAGTATTAGTCAAATCTGGTCAAGATTGGGTATCCCATGTCTGGATTCATTGCATTATAAGAATAAGTGGTTTGATTCATGATGGAAGTGGAGGACCTCCTCCATTCTCAGGATACTGGATATCAATTAATAGGTCATGTGCTACGATATATGACTTCATAAATGAATATAATGATTTCGGAGATAACCAATCTATTTCCCTTCCAAACAAATCAGATGATTCCTTGGAGGAATATTCTGATAAAGGGATCCCCTTTTGGATGGTGAAGTCATAGCCTCATTGGAATATAAGGACGCATCATTAAAGGAAAACTCCATAGAGGGATTCACTGAATCAATCAATGTGTTTTCTAATTCATTCCACATGGGAATTTCATTTATCTATAATTATCATGATTCCTAAACTATCAATTTTACAGTGAAAGAGAATATTTCATAAGCGATCACTTATCACAGGTATGAAAATGTATTCATATTGGATAAGATCATGCTTTAGAAAGGGAATCCATAGAGAAGGGAACCAGTATGTCAACTGATGTTGGAGAGGTAAGGGGAACCACCCCATAATATTTGTGACCATTTGTAACGCCCGAACCCCAGCTACCCAGAGTCGGTGCATTACTTCGTAACATTGGCATGATCACAAGAAAGATCAAATCTCGAAAGACCGATTAGTTTAGTAGCCTTGGAAACACTAGATATAATCATAAAGTTTTACATTACATTTCAAAGTGAAAAACTACTACAAAAACAATGTCTTCATATCCACACTATTAACCCCTCATAATATCCTTGCAAGTCAATCATAATTTACTTCTTCACTACCTGGGAAAAATAAAACATAGAAAAGGGGTGAGCTCAAATGCCCAGTAAGGATAACAATATAGCGGAACATTCAAAATAAGCGTAAACATTTAAGGCAATGAATTACTAAAACAAAAGCCTTTTAAACTTGAACTTCAACATAGTATGGTAAAAGTAAAATGAAATAATGTCATTTACTTGTTCACATGGATATTCTACTAATTGAATAATCACATGCAATATCAATAACCACTTTCGTAATGTTGGAATGCATAATTCCAGACTATCATAACCACATAGCCAAGGCCTCGTTCCAAGACTACAAATAAGATTTTGTCAAGGCCTTGTGCCAAGACACTAGTTTGTCTCATGAGACCTACCAATGCATCGAGGAGCTATAGCGGGCTCCACCCGTCACTTATTAAGTCCAATGCATTCCCATATGAAAAGGTTTAAACATAACATAAACATTCGTATTAAAACTAGCATACGAAATGTCAATAATTTCACCATAAACTATGAATGATATAAAAATAGCACATCCACAGTCAAACATATCACAAAACCTTCAATACAATATAGAAGTTTTGTATCATAATAAATCAACTTCAAATAATCTTAAAATCCATCAAAGGATGTTGACATAGATGAAATCAAAATTCTTTTTAAAGAAGTATCTCCTTTTATTTTGAAATCATTTAAGATCCATATAAAATAAAACATTTTCTTTGAAAATATTCTTATAAGCTTGTATGGAAAGCTTCAACGATTTTATAACCGCGGAAAATAACCGCACCCGCCGTATAAGTTAAAAAAAACATTCTTACCTCAATTCTGTCGAAAAGGTTAAAAAGGACCTTGTTTTGAAAATGACGGAAAGATTCCTTTATAAACCTCTAATTAAAAGTCAAACAAGGGTATAAATTACTTGAACCCATATTCTTGTAAATAGTAAAAATGTTTTGAAATACATTTTTAAGAAACATGGATGTGGATGATAAAGAGATCCTAGTAGATTATTACGTATAAACAACCTCGAATAATGAAGAGATTGTGAAATAACCCTTACCAGTTTGGTAACTTATGAAACATACAACCCATGAAAGAGGTATAATACAATGAATATGTAAGTAAACATAAATTAGAGTGTATTATACAAAGAATATAATTATGGGCAGTACATACACCACACAAAAGGTAATGGTGGCAATATGGCTTGAATCTCATGAGAACAAGGAGTGAGATGAAAACCCCTTACCACGTTAATCAACTGAGTTGTATGGCCAAAAGTTAATAACCACCAAATGATTTACAGAATAACATGAATATAAATATAATCATGATAATATATATCAAATGGCAGTACACAATACACCACTTTCAATAATTTAGTGGCGAACAATGGAAATCTCACGAAATTGAAAGTGAGATAAGAAAATCCCTTACCTTGTACTTTTCCTTGGTTAGGGTAGGATAACCTCCCGTATAATGGTGAAATAATTGTTATTAAATTATACAAGAATCATATATATTAATATGATATCATATATGATCTTTTAACATTGATTTGTTTATAATATCTTAGAATTATCGTCGTTTCTGGTGTTAACTTTCTCATTTTCTTTTATATGTTTTGTTACATAAGTCATGTTTGTTGTATCTTATTCATATCCAGAATGATATAAAGTCCTTAAACATCATTTTTAAATCATTAAATGATAATTATACTTGAATGGATACGATGGAGAATGAATCTCATCGCGTTCGTGGAGACGGTAGTCCGTATGTACGCACGAACGCTACTTCCATTTAATTTTTATTTTAAAAGAATCGAATCCAAATGATACATAGGTATATTACTATTCCAGTATAATATAATATTTTATATATGTTACTTAAGTTCATTAACACCATCCTTTATACGTTCCATGTGTGCTATGAACGAGTCATATCATTTTAAGGGGGCGGTAGTCCGCACTTCCTCAAATGAAATTATCGTATGTATATACAACATGAAACGAATAATGGTATGAAATAAAATGGAATTACAGAAGCTTATATATAAAATATATATCATTAATATCATATTTAATTACAGTGCCATCATAATGGCCACCATGAGAGGCGGTAAGATGTTTTTGAACAATCATCGTTTCGTGAGGCGTTAGTTTTCCATCCACAGAAACATTATGTTCATCATCCATTAGATGGAGTTGTGTGTATGTGTAGTTTGAATCCTTCTTATAACAACATCCTAGTATATTGTGGATACTGGTGTTGTTACAAAAGAAAGGAAATAAAAAGATTTTGGGGGTTGAAGAAGCAAAATAAATGAAAATAATTTAAGAGAAATCGTTACCTTTAATTTAGGTAACTCACTTTGGTTGGAACCAAAGGACTTCTTGAAATGCTTTCTGCCTAAGGGGAAGCTTCAAGGAGGAGGAGAGGGATGTGGGGAGATTATTTGGGCAGAGTTTGGACGAGCCAAGTGGCTTGAGAGGTGTGAGGAATGAGTAGAAGTGGTCTCCTTTTATAAGGGAGAGGAGGGGCTCTTTAGGAAAGTGTGAAAGTATTACTTTATAATATATTTGTATTCGGTTTATAATGGTCCAAAAATCATTGAGGACGAAGATAAGATGACTCATATTCTAAATAGCATCAACCAATAAGAATTGGACAGGTTTTAGATAACATTTTAATCATTATAACCTTATTTATTTAAATGATTTATTAATGAGGTAAACATTGCATCATTATTGTGTCATTAATAATTTAACTTATTTGATGTCTAAAAATAATAAATAAAATATCATCATGTAGGTAATCTTTTTAGCTTTCTAATGAATATTTATAATCGAAAGTCCAACATGTATAACCCTATGTAAAAATTGTTCTTCTAAAAGATGTAAGCTTATGCCATTTTTATTTTTATTTTAGCTTTATTAATATAATGTGTCATTATCACTTACAAGTGGATCCATGGGGTCCCAAAATAGACCCAAAGATGCCCATGGTCGACCATGTATCAACCAATAGGGTTGAGACACGTTTTAGGGTAATTTAGTATTATTATAATATTATTTTTTAACCCTTATTTACCGGATTTACCCTTAACCATGGTAAATAAAATATTTACCGCAGTAATTATTCAAAATGTCTAAAAATAAAAGTTACCTATTTACACCATTTGAACATCCTGATTTCAAATATGGAATCCATTTTTCTAAATTCAAAACACAGAAGTGGCAGAAATTAATTTAAAATTAATTCCCGCTGTCAAAACAAAAAGCGTGTTTTTAAGAGATAATAACTATCAAAAGATTGACATTTGTTTATGTTCGGTTTAATTGTAAAATTATGTCCAATGACCAAGATTATATTAAATGGTAAAAGTATATTATAAATATACTTTAAAACCACTCAAATTCACAATTTATCACTATTAATTATTTTGATTAAAAAAATTGTTTTTAATTAAAATTTAGTAATTTTCACTATTCATCAAAATATGAAAATTATCCGAAATGTACCAAAATTTCACCCTAGGCTAATTTTGATATTCCGAATCCAAAAATGAAGTCCATTTTGAAATATAGAATATATATGATTTCAAAAAGTAGGTATTACTATTCACAACGGCTAGTTTAATTAGTTGTGGTGTGTGTTAGAACTCGAGGTTGCGTACAACACACGCTATCACATTATTCGAAGGGAAACGTACCATAGAAGCTTGGGGTGTTACATTCTCCCCTCCTTCATATAATTGCGTCCTCGCAATTTCTAGGGTATTACTTCATAAAAAGACTCGGGTGGTTCTTCATCATAAGTTCCTCGGGTTCCCATGTTTCCTCTTCCATCTTATGGTTTCTCTGTAACGCCCCGACCCCAGCTACCCAGAGTCGGTGCATTACTTCGTAACATTGGCATGATCACAAAAGATCAAGTCTCGAAAGACCGATTAGTTTAGTAGCCTTGGAAACACTAGATACATTCGTAAACGTTACATTACATCATAAAGTGAAAAACTACAATAACAAAGTCTCCATAGACCACACTCATATCCTCTTCTGACTATCCCTGCAGGTCATTCATAAAATACTTCTTCACATCCTGGAAAATATTAAAACATTGAAAGGGGTGAGCTCAAATGCTCAGTAAGGATAACAATAATGCGGAAGCTTTCATAAATAAACATTAACATTTAAGGCAATGTATAACTAAAACAAAAGCCTTTTAAACATGAACTTCAACATAATATGGCAAAAGTAAAATGAGATAATGCCATTTACTTCTTCACATGGATATTCTACTGGTCGAATAATCACATGCAATATCAATAACCACTTTCATAATGATGGAATGCATAATGCCAGACTATCTTAACCACGTAGTCAAGGCCTCGTGCCAAGACCACAAATAATATTTTGTCAAGGCCTTGTGCCAAGACACTAGTTTGTCTCATGAGACCTGCCGATGCATCGAGGAGCTATAGCGGGCTCCACCCGTCACTTATTAAGTCCAATGCATTCCTCATATGAATAGGTTTAAACATATCATAAACCATAACATAATTGTATCACATAAAACATGCATAAAGGAAACATAACATTTCCACATTTCAATCACAAGATATCAATACAGCACATTGATATAATAAAAATTCTTTCAAAAACCATTTTCAATACCAAAATAAAAGAAAGTTAAAACTTTGTATTTATTTTTCATTAAAAAAAATGATGGCTTGAAGAGGAAGCCGGATCTCAAATAATGGTCACGGCGGTGGAGAAGTCGTTGTCGCCGCATAAGTACGGAAAGAAAAACATTCCCTTTTGTCGTTTAGTAAAACGCTTCGTATAAAAAAGATTCCTTTTGAATAAATGCAAAAGTCAAAGGGTTTTATACACCGTATAAAAGGAAAGTTGTGTATAAAGCCAAAATATGCCTCAATGAAAGGGGATAGAGACGAAGTCCTTAAAAAGATCATTTTTAAAAATAAAATAGATCTATTATGTGTATTCACTATAGGTACACATAAAGAAAGTAAAAATAAAAAAAAAGGATATAATATCATGACATAATTTGAAAGTAGGAGATTAACCCAAAGAATGGAAGTTGGGTTAAGAAGTTCCCTTACCTCGTGTCTGACTTGACTCAACCGTTCTTTAACCTCCTGAATAATAAACTAGAGTTAATATATACCTTATTAAGAACCATTTTCAACTTCATTATCCTTATTATATCACTTATTACAATGATATGAACATTATGTAATTATTTAAGTTAATAATGTTCATTTTGTCGGTATTTGGTTCTTAAGTCAAAAATAGGCTTCTTACACTTACATGTTGTTAATTTGGTCAAAGGTTCATTATATCCAGAATGGTATTCATGATGTAGATATCATATATGTCATATATATCCAGTACATACATTCATTTATAATATTACATCACATTTAGAGGTAAGAAATGAAATGCACCGTTCATGGAGACGGTAAGCCGTACGTACGCATGAACGCTACTTCCATTTCTATTTCATATTTTCTGGAATGGAATCATAATGATATGAGAGTATATTATAATTCCAGTATAATAACATATATAATATCATTAACTTTATCCTTCACACATCCCACATATGGTATTAACGAATCAAATCACTTTCAGGGGGCGGTAGTCCGCGCTTCCTAAAATGAAGATATCGTGTTTTACCCATAATGGAAACCATAAAGGTATGCCCAAAATGAAAAAAACAGAAGCTTAAGGAAAACATAAACATATTATATATAATATATAAAAATAGTGACATCATAATGGCCACCTTTGAAGGTGTTAAATGAGTGTTGAACAATCATCGTTTCGGGAGGCAGAATTTCGCCATCCACGGAAACCTTATGTTCTTTAACCATTTGATGTAGTTGTGTGGAAGTGTAGCTCAAATAAATCTTATAACAACATCCTAGTATATTTAAGATACTGGTGTTGTTACAAAAGAAGTAAATAAAAAGAGTTTAGGGGGTTGGAGAAGCAAAATAAAACAAAAGAACATGAGAGAATGAATTACCTTAAAAAGTGTAACTCCTTTTGAGTTGAGCCTAAAGGCTTCCTTTTAAAGGATTATGCCCAAAGGGAATCCTCTAGGATGAGGAGAGGGATGTGGAGAGAGCAAATGGGCAGGGGTTGGCCGAGCCAATGGCTTGAAGAGTGTGTGAAATGAGGTAGAGGTGGGGGCCTTTTATAAGAGGAGAGGAGGGGCACTTTTGGAAAGTAAAGGAACATTACATTATTTGAAAATGTGTTTCGGTTTTAAAAGGTCCCACATTGATAGAATTCGTGGATAAGGTGATAAGGAATCGAAATCCACTCATCCAATTGGTTTTGGCCATGTGTAGTTCATAGATTTTATATTATCTTTCCATTTTATTTAAATCGTCAAATAATGATGTCATCGCTGCATCACTATTATGTCATAAATAATTAAATTTATTTAATGTCTAAAAATTATAAAAAAAATACTATGATATAGGAAATCTTTTTAGCTTTCCAATGACTATTTATAATCAAAATTTGGACTTGTATAACCCCAATTAAAAATTGTTTTAGTAGAACAATTTATGTTAGTGTCATTTTCACTTTAACATTAAATAAAAAGTAATTTATGTTATTTCCCAACAAAAGTGGATCCATGGGGTCCCCAAGTTAGGCCATGGCTTGTCTTGGTCGGCCATGACACAACCAATGAGGTTGGGACATGTGTCTAGGTCATTTAATATTATTAAAGTATTATTTATACCTTAAACTACCCTAATTACCACTAATCGCGATTAAGAACTTAATAAGTTACTATTCACCAAAAAATTATTTTTATCCCATTGAACCACATTTTACTTCTTAATGACAACCATGTATGTCGGATTTTTGAAAATCAAATCACAGAAGTGGTAATATTTCATTTAAACGAAAAATCAGTTATTTAACAACCACTTAGTGGTTTCACTATTCATCAAAAATTGAAGTTTTTCAGAATAAGGCCAAAATTTCACCCTAAGCTATAATTGATATTCCGAATTGAAAAATGATGTCTATTTTACAAAATTCCAAACATATTAGTTGCATTAATTAATTTTATAATTAATTCCCGCTGTTACAACAAATAGCGTGTTTTTAAGAAACAATTTATATCAAAAGTTTGGCAATTGTTTATGTCCAATTTCAATGTTAAATTAATTCTAATGACCACCATTGGATAAAATGGTAAAAATATTTTCTAATTATACCTTAAAACCACTAAATAGTATAATTTATCTGTATAAATTATTTTGATTAAAAAAGTTGTTTTTATGTATTTTTCACTATTCATAAAAAATTAGAAGTTCTCAGAAAAATACCAAAAATTCAACATAGGCTAATTTCGATATTACGAATACAAAAATGAAGTCCATTTTGAAATATAAAATTTCTATAATTTTAAAAAGTGGTTATTACTATTCATAACGGCTATTTTGATTAGTTGCGGTGTGTTAGAACTCGAACTTGCGTACAATGCAAGCTATTGCATTATTGAATGAGAAGCGTATCGTGGAAGCTCGGGGTGTTACATTCTCCCCTCCTTCAATAAATTGCGTCCTCGCAATTTGAAATTTTTCTTTGATAATAAAAGGCTGAAAATAGAAAATACCTTTGTGGAAAACCCACATCGGAAATAAGGTTAATAAATATATAACATTAAAAGAAAGCAGGATAAGTACAAAGGTCACCCGATATAGCCCATTCTAGGATTCTATGAAAATATGGATATGGAGGAAAAACAAACCATCAAGGTCTGATGGAGAGTTATAGAAAACAGGATTAGGAGAATGTTTAACCACAAGAAAATCACAAACTTGTGATTGGTTAAACGGTCATTGAATCCCCAGTTGGAAAAGTTAACCGACAACATTTTTGTTTTAAGTTACCTTTTATAATGTTGAGGAATTTATTTAGGAGATTTACTAAGAACGTAAGGGAATATACATACTTGTTATGTATACTTTCATTCGTTAATAAATTTTTGCCACAAACCCATCTTTTACTCCAAATGGTAACGGAACTCAAAAATATTCTTTTTATCCTAATTGTATAAGGTTCCAAATATTAACACATACCATTTAGATTAGTAAAACTATTTTGTAATAACCAGGGACTTCCTGTAGGCTAGTGGTAGGAAATAAAGGCCTGTCGCACTTTGATTGTGGGTTCGATTCCTGCAGCTTTGTCTGACGCGAGGGGTTATGCCCCATCCTGCAGGTTGTCCTTTTCCTAAAACTATAGTATTATAATATTCCTAAAACAATATTCAAAAATGCTTTAACCTTAAACAATACTATCCAAAGATCAACTTAATCCATTCCAACCTTTATAGTTATCCAAAATACTTCTGTCCAACTCACAGTCCAAATTTTATAAGGAAGGTAAACATAATGAAGATCCTTTATCCCACGTAACAACATGTGAACACCTTCATCATGTATTCTTTTTAAACATACTGAATTACCATGATCCCTTATTCCTTATAGAATACTAGATATACTCCTTCTATCCAAAAATGTATACAAAACATCAATCAGTTTCAAGGAAGTTAAGTATATCCAATATAATATATCCAAATCAATCACGTCTTATTCCAAAATCACAATCTCAGTATCAAAACCATATTATGGTCTATCTTTCCCTCAACCATATATTTTCCAAAAATTTTATCCTACTGTGGAGTCACTATTCTTGGTTCCACACAATCTCAAGTCCTTGATGAAATAGTACTGCAGTACAATCCTTATATACTTCATAATTATTATAACCAGTACATCATTGATACAACACTCAAATTACAAAATTATTTAATAACAACATAAGAACTCTAATCATTACTCCTCATCTGTGGTAGTATCATAACTTGATTATTATCCAATAACATTATTTGGGGCATACTCTGATGATTTGGACATTGGTTTGCGTAGTGTCCCCAATCCTTGCAGAAGAAGCATTGTACATTTGAAACCATTTTCTTACCCTTGCAGTCACGCACTTTGTGTCCTTTTTATCTACACTTATAACAAACTCCCATTCCCTTTAGGCAAGTTCCATGATGTTTCTTCCCACAATTACCACATATTGGAAAATTCTTCTTTCCCCTCATCCCTTTATCCATCATTCTCTCTTCCATCCCTTTCGTCTCTTGCTTCGCTTCAAAGCCATAGGACTCAGAGAATTCTTTACTTATCCTATTAACACATGATACTATTTCTTCATATGTTGAGAACACATGGGAGACTATTTCTCTTCGAAATGTTGGCTTAATACCGTGAAAGATACTATCCTTCTTACTCTTTGGATCATACGTACTGCTGGAGTTCACATTCCTTCTACTGGGCGCCATTTCTATACAACGGCATAAACTAGGTTAGTTTATGAATCAAAATACATAATTCCATACTTGTAAAACACTTTACATAAATTGAACTATTTATGGATATAATCCAAATCATAAAAAGAAATGTTTTCTTTGAGTAAGTATGTACTCATAACCCTTCATAGTGGTTTGTAAGTAAAATGAGAATTATCCTAAGCATATCCCCCGGGAGTGTCGTAACCAAGAGTGCAGCAAGGCCCGTTGTCGTGCACCAGTTCCCGTTCGAGTCTAGCTAAAAGCGGTGTTTTCGGGTTTTACCCCTAGGTACATCTGTGCCAGAGCCGCCTCTACCTGCTCGTATCCAGACAGGGATGTATTTCTCGGAAAACTCACAAATTCTCTTCAATAACAAAATTCTAGAAAGTTCTTCTATACTAATCCTCAAAGTCTATTTTTGGGCTATGTGCTCTAATCAGAGTTTACCTAAATCTAGCTTCCAAGGTTAGTACTAAACTGCCTCTGATACCAACTGTAACGCCCCGACCCCAGCTACCCAGAGTCGGTGCATTACTTCGTAACATTGGCATGATCACAAAAGATCAAGTCTCGAAAGACCGATTAGTTTAGTAGCCTTGGAAACACTAGATACATTCGTAAACGTTACATTACATCATAAAGTGAAAAACTACAATAACAAAGTCTCCATAGACCACACTCATATCCTCTTCTGACTATCCCTGCAGGTCATTCATAAAATACTTCTTCACATCCTGGAAAATATTAAAACATTGAAAGGGGTGAGCTCAAATGCTCAGTAAGGATAACAATAATGCGGAAGCTTTCATAAATAAACATTAACATTTAAGGCAATGTATAACTAAAACAAAAGCCTTTTAAACATGAACTTCAACATAATATGGCAAAAGTAAAATGAGATAATGCCATTTACTTCTTCACATGGATATTCTACTGGTCGAATAATCACATGCAATATCAATAACCACTTTCATAATGATGGAATGCATAATGCCAGACTATCTTAACCACGTAGTCAAGGCCTCGTGCCAAGACCACAAATAATATTTTGTCAAGGCCTTGTGCCAAGACACTAGTTTGTCTCATGAGACCTGCCGATGCATCGAGGAGCTATAGCGGGCTCCACCCGTCACTTATTAAGTCCAATGCATTCCTCATATGAATAGGTTTAAACATATCATAAACCATAACATAATTGTATCACATAAAACATGCATAAAGGAAACATAACATTTCCACATTTCAATCACAAGATATCAATACAGCACATTGATATAATAAAAATTCTTTCAAAAACCATTTTCAATACCAAAATAAAAGAAAGTTAAAACTTTGTATTTATTTTTCATTAAAAAAAATGATGGCTTGAAGAGGAAGCCGGATCTCAAATAATGGTCACGGCGGCGGAGAAGTCGTTGTCGCCGCATAAGTACGGAAAGAAAAACATTCCCTTTTGTCGTTTAGTAAAACGCTTCGTATAAAAAAGATTCCTTTTGAATAAATGCAAAAGTCAAAGGGTTTTATACACCGTATAAAAGGAAAGTTGTGTATAAAGCCAAAATATGCCTCAATGAAAGGGGATAGAGACGAAGTCCTTAAAAAGATCATTTTTAAAAATAAAATAGATCTATTATGTTTATTCACTATAGGTACACATAAAGAAAGTAAAAATAAAAAAAAGGATATAATATCATGACATAATTTGAAAGTAGGAGATTAACCCAAAGAATGGAAGTTGGGTTAAGAAGTTCCCTTACCTCGTGTCTGACTTGACTCAACCGTTCTTTAACCTCCTGAATAATAAACTAGAGTTAATATATACCTTATTAAGAACCATTTTCAACTTCATTATCCTTATTATATCACTTATTACAATGATATGAACATTATGTAATTATTTAAGTTAATAATGTTCATTTTGTCGGTATTTGGTTCTTAAGTCAAAAATAGGCTTCTTACACTTACATGTTGTTAATTTGGTCAAAGGTTCATTATATCCAGAATGGTATTCATGATGTAGATATCATATATGTCATATATATCCAGTACATACATTCATTTATAATATTACATCACATTTAGAGGTAAGAAATGAAATGCACCGTTCATGGAGACGGTAAGCCGTACGTACGCATGAACGCTACTTCCATTTCTATTTCATATTTTCTGGAATGTAATCATAATGATATGAGAGTATATTATAATTCCAGTATAATAACATATATAATATCATTAACTTTATCCTTCACACATCCCACATATGGTATTAACGAATCAAATCACTTTCAGGGGGCGGTAGTCCGCGCTTCCTAAAATGAAGATATCGTGTTTTACCCATAATGGAAACCATAAAGGTATGCCCAAAATGAAAAAAACAGAAGCTTAAGGAAAACATAAACATATTATATATCATATATAAAAATAGTGACATCATAATGGCCACCTTTGAAGGTGTTAAATGAGTGTTGAACAATCATCGTTTCGGGAGGCAGAATTTCGCCATCCACGGAAACCTTATGTTCTTTAACCATTTGATGTAGTTGTGTGGAAGTGTAGCTCAAATAAATCTTATAACAACATCCTAGTATATTTAAGATACTGGTGTTGTTACAAAAGAAGTAAATAAAAATAGTTTAGGGGGTTGGAGAAGCAAAATAAAACAAAAGAACATGAGAGAATGAATTACCTTAAAAAGTGTAACTCCTTTTGAGTTGAGCCTAAAGGCTTCCTTTTAAAGGATTCTGCCCAAAGGGAATCCTCTAGGATGAGGAGAGGGATGTGGAGAGAGCAAATGGGCAGGGGTTGGCCGATCCAATGGCTTGAAGAGTGTGTGAAATGAGGTAGAGGTGGGGGCCTTTTATAAGAGGAGAGGAGGGGCACTTTTGAAAAGTAAAGGAACATTACATTATTTGAAAATGTGTTTCGGTTTTAAAAGGTCCCACATTGATAGAATTCGTGGATAAGGTGATAAGGAATCGAAATCCACTCATACAATTTGTTTTGGCCATGTGTAGTTCATAGATTTTATATTATCTTTCCATTTTATTTAAATCGTCAAATAATGATGTCATCGCTGCATCATTATTATGTCAAAATTAATTAAATTTATTTAATGTCTAAAAATTATAAAAAAAATACTATGATATAGGAAATCTTTTTAGCTTTCCAATGACTATTTATAATCAAAATTTGGACTTGTATAACCCCAATTAAAAATTGTTTTAGTAGAACAATTTATGTTAGTGTCATTTTCACTTTAACATTAAATAAAAAGTAATTTATGTTATTTCCCAACAAAAGTGGATCCATGGGGTCCCCAAGTTAGGCCATGGCTTGTCTTGGTCGGCCATGACACAACCAATGAGGTTGGGACATGTGTCTAGGTCATTTAATATTATTAAAGTATTATTTATACCTTAAACTACCCTAATTACCACTAATCGCGATTAAGAACTTAATAAGTTACTATTCACCAAAAAATTATTTTTATCCCATTGAACCACATTTTACTTCTTAATGACAACCATGTATGTCGGATTTTTGAAAATCAAATCACAGAAGTGGTAATATTTCATTTAAACGAAAAATCAGTTATTTAACAACCACTTAGTGGTTTCACTATTCATCAAAAATTGAAGTTTTTCAGAATAAGGCCAAAATTTCACCCTAAGCTATAATTGATATTCCGAATTGAAAAATGATGTCTATTTTACAAAATTCCAAACATATTAGTTGCATTAATTAATTTTATAATTAATTCCCGCTGTTACAACAAATAGCGTGTTTTTAAGAAACAATTTATATCAAAAGTTTGGCAATTGTTTATGTCCAATTTCAATGTTAAATTAATTCTAATGACCACCATTGGATAAAATGGTAAAAATATTTTCTAATTATACCTTAAAACCACTAAATAGTATAATTTATCTGTATAAATTATTTTGATTAAAAAAGTTGTTTTTATGTATTTTTCACTATTCATAAAAAATTAGAAGTTCTCAGAAAAATACCAAAAATTCAACATAGGCTAATTTCGATATTACGAATACAAAAATGAAGTCCATTTTGAAATATAAAATTTCTATAATTTTAAAAAGTGGTTATTACTATTCATAACGGCTATTTTGATTAGTTGCGGTGTGTTAGAACTCGAACTTGCGTACAATGCAAGCTATTGCATTATTGAATGAGAAGCGTATCGTGGAAGCTCGGGGTGTTACATTCTCCACAAAACTTTTACCAGACGCGTCGTCCGGTTTCTCAGTACTTGTTCTCTTGTATCAAGAATCCTGACGGGCTCTTCGCAATAAGACAGATCGGGTTCCAGTTCTAATTCCTCATAGGTGAGTACATGCGTTGGGTCAGGCATGTATTTTCTCAACAGAGATACGTGGAACACATCGTGAACTTTGGAGAGACTTGGCGGCATTGCTAATCGGTAAGCTACAGCCCCAATTCGTTCTAGAATTTCGAAAGTTCTGATGTACCTGGGACTCAATTTACCTTTCTTACCAAAACGTATGACTCCCTTCCACGGAGATACATTTAGGAAAACATGATCACCGACTTGAAATTCCAAATCCTTCCTTCGATTATCGGAATAGCTCTTCTGCCTACTTTGAGCAGCTTTGATGTGATTTTGGATTACCTTCACCTTTTCCACCGTTTCCTCCACCAGTTCTGGGCCTACAAGTTTTCTTTCACCAACGTCATCCCAACAGGTTGGTGTACGACATCTCTTTCCGTATAACGCTTCATATGGTGCCATCTGAATACTCGAATGGAAGCTATTGTTATAGGAAAATTCTACTAGTGGTAAATATTGATCCCACATACCCTGAAAATCAAGTGAGCAAGATCTCAACATGTCTTCTAAGGTCTGAATAGTCCGTTCTAATTGTCCGTCTGTCTGAGGGTGGTAAGCAGTGCTCAAATAAAGTTCAGTATCCAGGGATTTCTGAAGACTTTTCCAAAATCTTGAAGTAAAACGAGGATCACGATCAGAAACAATTGATAGAGGTACTCCATGAAGTCTCAGAACTTCATTAATATATAGTCTTGCTAGACGTTCCAGGGGTAGATCTTCTCTTATAGCAAGAAAATGTGCTGACTTAGTAAGACGATCAACAATAACCCATATTGTATCGTTCCTTCTAGGAGTCTTTGGTAGCCCCATGACAAAGTCCAACGTAATATTGTCCCATTTCCACTCTGGTATGGGAAGAGGTTGCATGACTCCTCCAGGTTGTTGCCTTCCAGCTTTCACTTGTTGACAAACCATACATCTTGACACAAAATCAGCAATCTCACTCTTCATGTTGTCCCACCAAAAATGTTCCCTCAAATCTCTATACATTTTGGTGCTCCCATGGTGTATAGAGAAATTGGAACTATGAGCGTCATCCAGCAATTCCCTTTTTAGATCAGGTATATTGGGAACACAAAGTCTCTTCCCGAATTTCAAAATCCCATCTTCATACACAAAGTCTCTCAATCTCCCATCATTCACAGCTTTAATCTTCTTCTGAAATTCTTCATCATCGGTCTGAGAACTCTTAATCCTTTCTAGTAAAGATGGTTTGGAAACCATTTGAAAAGGCATTTATGTTTCACCTTCCCTGGTTATTCCCATGTCCATCTTCTCTAGATCCATGAAAATTGGATCCCTTTCAATTCTCATCATGTTCAGAACTCCATGGTCTTTTCTGCTCAAAGCATCTGCTACTTTGTTTGCTTTCCCCGGGTGGTTGTGTATTGTGCAATCATAATCCTTGAGTAATTCAAGCCATCTCCTTTGCCTCATGTTGAGTTCTTTTTGTGAGAAAATATACTTCAAACTCTTGTGATCAGTATAAATCTCACATTTTTCACCATAGAGGTAGTGCCTCCATATCTTCAAAGCAAAGATCACAGCTGCTAACTCAAGATCATGAGTAGGATAGTTTTGTTCATGAATTTTCAACTGTCGTGATGCATAGGCAATGACTCTATCATTCTGCATAAGGACACAACCAAGTCCTTTCTTTGATGCATCACTATAAATAACGAACCCATCATTCCCCGATGGTAGAGTCAATATAGGAGCATTGACTAATCTTCTCTTCAGTTCTTCGAAACATTCTTCACACTCTTTTTTCCAAACAAATTTAACCCCTTTACGTGTGAGCTTCGTTAATGGGTTAGCCAATCGGGCAAAATTCTGGACGAAACGTCGATAATAACCTGCCTAACCAATAAAACTACGTACCTCAGTTATACTTGTAGGTGTTGGCCATTCTTGGATTGCCTTGGTCTTAGAAGGATCAACAGAGATTCCATCTTTAGAGACAGTATGGCCAAGAAAAGAAATCTCCTGAAGCCAGAATTCACACTTGCTAAACTTCCCATATGATTCATGCCTCCTCAGAGTCTTCAAGATAATGCGCAAGTGATTTTCATGATCTTCGTAGGTTTTGGTGTATACCAATATATCATCAATAAATACCACCACAAATTCATCGAGATACTCCTTGAAAACTCTATTCATCAGATCCATGAATACAGAGGGTGCATTAGTCAATCCAAACGGCATTACAGTAAACTCGTAATGCCCGTACCTGGTTCGAAATGCTGTCTTCGGAATGTCTTCCTTCTTTACACACAACTGATGGTATCCAGATCGAAGGTCAATCATTGAAAAGTATTGAGCTCCATGCAGTTGGTCAAATAAATCATCAATACGTGGTAGGGGATACTTGTTCTTTATCGTTATAGCATTGATCTCCCTGTTGTCGATACATAACCTCATAGATCCATCTTTCTTTTTAACAAAAAGAACAGGGGCTCCCCATGGAGAAACACTAGGGCGAATAAATCCCTTATTGCTCAATTCATCTAGTTGTTTCTTTAGTTCGACTAACTCTACAGTGGCCATTCTATAAGGGGACTTCGATATAGGCCTTGATCCAGGAATCAAATCAATAGAAAACTCAACTTCTCATTCTGGAGGATGTCCAGGTAAATCTTCTGGAAATACATCTACAAATTCTTTCACAACAGGTACATCCTCTATTTGAACATTCCTTTCCTCACCCGCAGTTATTTCATTCTCTTCCTCCCCAATAATTGAATTTAGTTGATCTATTGAGGGTGGATCTAAATAAGAATTAGGTGGTGACGATTCTGCTCTAAAAATAAGGTGTTCCTTATCATTATCATCAAGAATCGTAACCTCTTTCTTCTTACAATAAATCTTCGCATCATAGTCTGAAAGCCAGTCAATATAGAGGATTATATCAAACTCAATCATAGGTATGATGATGAGATCAGCAGATAAAGAAAATTTATGTGCTCTAATGGGGACTGATTCACAAAACTTTGTTGCAATGATATTTCCCATAGGAGTTTTAACTGACAACTCCCTTATTAAATAAAATTGGAAATATCTAATTTTCATAGCAAACTGGGAAGATATGAAGCAATGCAATGATCCAGAATCAAATAATGCATTTTCTAAACTTGAGGAAACCATTAAATTACCTGCCACCACATCTTTCGGAGCTTCTACCTCAGCAGTAGTGATAGCATAAGCCTGACCTTGATCCCTTGGCCTTTTCTGAGGTAAGTTCTCCTGACGCTTAGGACATGCATTTGCATAATGTCCCATCTCTCTGCAATTGTATCACTGAACGTTGGTAGCTTCCTTCTTCCCCTTGCAATCATGAGCATGGTGGCCTTTTTCACCACACTTGTAACAGACTCCCATTCCCTTTAGGCAAGCACCGGGGTGTTTCTTCCCGCACTTACCACAAGATGGATATTCAACGTTTCCCTTCTTCCCCTTATTTCCATTCCCAGATTGATCAGCAGGTTTCTTCTTCTCTTGCTTTGCTTTAAAGTCATAAGACTTAGAGAATTCCTTTTCGGTCTTGATAGCTAATGAGACAATGTCTTCTTACGATGAAAAGGATTGTGAGACTAATGCTCGACGGAGAAATGGTTTTAACCCATCAATGAAACGATCAATCTTACTTCTTGGGTTGCGAATATAATCACCAGCGTACCTCGCTAACCTTGTAAAGTTAGCCTCATACTTTGTGACATTCTCATCCTCCTTTTGTCTCAGACTCAGAAATTGTCTTTCCATATCTGCTCGATGGTCGCGAGGAAAGTATTTTTCTAAAAACAGATCTTTGAACTCCCTCCATTCCATATTTGATACTTCATCATCTTCCTTCATGTTTTGAATTAATTACCACCATTGATCAGCATCTCCAGTGAGGCGGTAAACTGCCATGATAACTTTTTCTCTTTCACTGCTCCCCAAAGCCTGAAATATTTTCTCTAGGGAAAATATCCATTGCTCAGCTACTAAGAGATTTGTACTCCCATTGAACGTTGGTGGTTGTTGCCTCATGAATCGATCTAACATTGATCCTCCACGCTGCGGATCAGGGTGCTCCATACGGGTAAGGTTATTATTCATAACCTGAGTAAGTTGTCCAAGTATGGTGATTAGCTGATCGGCACCAGTTGCATCACCATCCCCACTATAATTATCTTGAGCAGGAGGGCAATCCCTACATGGAGTGCGTGCATTGATATGTTTTCCATTTCTTCCACTAGGCGCCATTTCTAAACAATGGCATAAACTAGATCAGTTTATGAATCAAAATACATAATCCCATACTTATAAAACACTTAACATAAATTGAACTATTTATGGATATAATCCATAATCATAAAAATGTTTTCTTTGAGGAAGTATATACTCATAAACCCTTCATAATGATTTGTAAAGAAAATGAGAGTTATCCTAAGCATATCCCCCGGGAGTGTCGTAACCAAGAGTGCAGCAAGGCCCGTTGTCGTGCACCAGTTCCCGTTCGAGTCTAGCTCAAAGCGGTGTTTTCGGGTTTTACCCCTAGGTACATCTGTGCCAGAGCCGCCTCTACCTGCTCGTATCCAGACAGGGATGTATTGCTCGGAAAACTCACAAAATCTCTACAATACCAAAATTTTAGCAAATTCTTCTATACTAATCCCCAAAGTTCATCTTAGGTCTACGTGCTCTAATCAGAGTTTATCTAAATCTAGCTTCCAAGGTTTGTACTAAACTTCCTCTGATACCAACTGTAATGCCCGAACCCCAGCTACCCAGAGTCGGTGCATTACTTCGTAACATTGTCATGATCACAAGAAAGATCAAATCTCAAAATACCGATTAGTTTAGTAGCCTTGGAAACACTAGATATAATCATAAAGTTTTACATTACATTTCAAAGTGAAAAACTACTACAACAACAAAGTCTTCATATCCACACTATTAACCCCTCATAATATCCCTGCAAGTCAATCATAATTTACTTCTTCACTACCTGGGAAAAATAAAACATAGAAAAGGGGTGAGCTCAAATGCCCAGTAAGGATAACAATATAGCAGAACATTCAAAATAAGCGTAAACATTTAAGGCAATGAATTACTAAAACAAAAGCCTTTTAAACTTGAACTTCAACATAGTATGGAAAAAGTAAAATGAAATAATGCCATTTACTTGTTCACATGGATATTCTACTAATTGAATAATCACATGCAATATCAATAACAACTTTCATAATGTTGGAATGCATAATGCCAGACTATCATAACCACATAGCCAAGGCCTCGTGCCAAGACTACAAATAAGATTTTGTCAAGGCCTTGCGCCAAGACACTAGTTTGTATCATGAGACCTACCGATGCATCGAGGAGCTATAGCGGGCTCCACCCGTCACTTATTAAGTCCAATGCATTCCCATATGAAAAGGTTTAAACATAACATAAACGTTCGTATTAAAACTAGCATACGAAATGTCAATAATTTCACCATAAACTATGAATGGTATAAAAATAGCACATCCACAGTCAAACATATCACAAAACCTTCAATACAATATAGAAGTTTTGTATCATAATAAATCAACTTCAAATAATCTTAAAATCCATCAAAGGATGTTGACATAGATGAAATCAAAATTCTTTTTAAAGAAGTATCTCCTTTTATTTTGAAATCATTTAAGATCCATATAAAATGAAACATTTTCTTTGAAAATATTCTTATAAGCTTGTATGGAAAGCTTCGACGATTTTATAATGGCGGAAAATAACCGCACCCGCCGTATAAGTTAAAAAAAACATTCTTACCTCAATTCTGTCGAAAAGGTTAAAAAGGACCTTGTTTTGAAAACGACGGAAAGATTCCTTTATAAACCTCTAATAAAAAGTCAAACAAGGGTATAAATGACTTTAACCCATATTCTTGTAAATAGTAAAAATGTTTTGAAATACATTTTTAAGAAACATGGATGTGGATGATAAAGAGATCCCAGTAGATTATTACGTATAAACAACCTCGAATAATGAAAAGATTGTGAAATAACCCTTACCAGTTTGGTAACTTATGAAACATACAACCCATGAAAGAGGTATCATACAATGAATATGTATGTACACATAAATTAGAGTGTATTATACAAAGAATATAATTATGGGCAGTACATACACCACACAAAAGGTAATGGTGGCAATATGGCATGAATCTCATGAGAACAAGGAGTGAGATGAAAACCCCTTACCACGTTAATCAACTGAGTCGTATGGCCAAAAGTTAATAACCACCAAATGATTTACAGAATAACATGAATATAAATAGAATCATGATAATATATATCAAATGTCAGTACACAATACACCACTTTCAATAATTTAGTGGCGAACAATGGAAATCTCACGAAATTGAAAGTGAGATAAGAAAATCCCTTACCTTGTACTTTTCCTTGGTTGGGGTAGGTTAACCTCCTGTATAATGGTAAAATAATTGTTATTAAATTATACAAGAAACATATATATTAATTTGATATCATATATGATCTTTTATCATTGATTTGTTAATAATATCTTAGAATTATCGTCGTTTCGGGTGTTAACTTACTCATTTTCTTTTATATGTTTTGTTACATTAGTCATGTTTGTTGTATCTTATTCATATCCAAAAAGATATCAAGTCCTTAAACATAATTTTTAAATCATTAAATGATAATTATACTTGAATGGATACGATGGAGAATGAATCTCATCGCGTTCGTGGAGACGGTAGTCCGTACGTACGCACGAACGCTACTTCCATTTAATTTTTATTTTAAAAGAATCGAATCCAAATGATACATAGGTATATTACTATTACAGTATAATATAATATTTTATATATGTTACTTAATTTCATTAACACCATCCTTTATACGTTCCATGTGTGGTATGAACGAGTCATATCATTTTAAGGGGGCGGTAGTACGCACTTCCTCAAATGAAATTATCGTATGTATATGCAACATGAAACGAATAATGGTATGAAATAAAATGGAATTACAGAAGCTTATATATAAAAGATATATCATTAATATCATATTTAATTACAGTGCCATTATAATGGCCACCATGAGAGGCGGTAAGATGTTTTTGAACAATCATCGTTTCGTGAGGCGTTAGTTTTCCATCCACAGAAACATTATGTTCATCATCCATTAGATGGAGTTGTGTGTATGTGTAGATTGAATCCTTCTTATAACAACATCCTAGTATATTGTGGATACTGGTGTTGTTACAAAATAAAGGAAATAAAAAGAGTTTGGGGGTTGAAGAAGCAAAATAAATGAAAATAAATTAAGAGAAATCGTTACCTTTAATTTAGGTAACTCACTTTGGTTGGAACCAAAGGACTTCTTGAAATGCTTTCTGCCTAAGGGGAAGCTTCAAGGAGGAGGAGAGGGATGTGGGGAGCTTAGTTGGGCAGAGTTTGGACGAGCCAAGTGGCTTGAGAGGTGTGAGGAATGAGTAGAAGTGGTCTCCTTTTATAAGGGAGAGGAGGGGCTCTTTAGGAAAGTGTGAAAGTATTACTTTATAATATATTTGTATTCGGTTTATAATGGTCCAAAAATCATTGAGGTCGAAGATAAGATGACTAATATTCTAAATAACATCAACCAATAAGAATTGGACAGGTTTTAGATAATATTTTAATCATTATAATCTTATTTATTTAAATGATTTATTAATGAGGTAAACATTGCATCATTATTGTGTCATTAATAATTTAACTTATTTGATGTCTAAAAATTATAAATAAAATATCATAATGTAGGTAATATTTTTAGATTTCTAATGAATATTTATAATCGAAAATCCAACATGTATAACCCTATGTAAAAATTGTTCTTCTAAAAGATGTAAGCTTATGCCATTTTTATTTTTATTTTAGCTTTATTAATATAATGTGTCATTATCACTTACAAGTGGATCCATGGGGTCCCAAAATAGACCCAAAGATGCCCATGGTCGACCATGTATCAACCAATAGGGTTGAGACACGTTTTAGGGTAATTTAGTATTATTATAATATTATTTTTTTAACCCTTATTTACCGGATTTACCCTTAACCATGGTAAATAAAATATTTACCGCAGTAATTATTCAAAATGTCTAAAAATAAAAGTTACCTATTTACACAATTTGAACATCCTCATTCCAAATATGGAATCCATTTTTCTAAATTCAAAACATAGAAGTGGCAGAAATTAATTTAAAATTAATTCCCGCTGTCAAAACAAAAAGCGTGTTTTTAAGAGATAATAACTATCAAAAGATTGACACTTGTTTATGTTCGGTTTAATTGTAAAATTATGTCCAATGACCAAGATTATATTAAATGGTAAGAATATATTCTAAATATAATTTAAAACCACTCAAATTCACAATTTATCACTATTAATTATTTTGATTAAAAAAGTTGTTTTTAATTAAAATTTAGTAATTTTCACTATTCATCAAAATATGAAAGTTATCCGAAATGTACCAAAATTTCACCCTAAGCTAATTTTGATATTCTGAATCCAAAAATGAAGTCCATTTTGAAATATAGAATATATATGATTTCAAAAAGTAGGTATTACTATTCACAACGGCTAGTTTAATTAGTTGTGGTGTGTGTTAGAACTCGAGGTTGCGTACAACACACGCTATCGCATTATTCGAAGGGAAACGTACCATATAAGCTTGGGGTGTTACGCCATTGATCAATTACTTGGTACCCAGTTTTTGAAGCCCAATGGAAATAAACCAAGAGAAAATTATGACAACACTCAACATCACATGGTATTTTTCATTACGGAACCATATCTTATTTCTCTTGATCAGGTTGACATACATGATTCAGGTATTAAAAGTGTTGGGAATATTATGCCTCATTATCAGGAGAATGATCGGGGAACTATGAGATCCTTCCATGATAGAGATGCCAGTACATATAGATCCAGTTGTTGAAGCTGATCATTCCAAGACAATTGTTGTTGTTGGTGGCCCCACATGTGAGGAGGAACCCAAGGATGACAGGGTTAACCTTATCAGGGTGTGACCAAGTGGTGAAGATCAACATAATTATATATATCCCATACAATCTAACATGATTCTATAGTATGATCCTTCCATGGAGATTCTGAAAACATTTTTGGTGCACAGGCTTGCTGATCTAGAGGAGATAGAGAAGTTTGATTCATATACAGTCGAGGACTATTGGGACATCTGATGTCGGGTGTGGATGTTGGTTAATATTTTATCTTGAAAAATCTATAATATCAATGGATATTATGAATAGTACCACTTCTCTACATGTTATGCAATATTTGAGCTAGATGGGAAGAGAAATGAGGTTTACACATTCTCCTCTAATATTATTTTGATGAGATGATGCGGTAAAGGAGTCAACTATTTGATGCTGCTTCACATCCAGAATGTTTTGTCAACATACAAAAGATCTATGAGTATAAATAAGATATAAAAAATATAAAAGGATTGGTGAGAAAGAATTTCTCTATGGCTACCACTAAATCAAAACAAGTCTTATGATTGAGGGTCTTGTTAGCCGAAGCCAAAGATCATATGAGACATGTATGTCATTAAGTGGATGATCGCCATGTTGAGTGGGACTGGGAGATAATTTGGAAATATGAGCTATATCATATGGATGATAATGAAGAGGGGGATCATGGGAAGTCACAACATACCCTGGAGTCCACATGAAAACAGTGCGAGTGCTAAAACTCTTCATCAGAGTGGATCATCCATAAGGGATGTATTTCAAAACTCATAAAACATAATTGCTTGTTTTAATTCATCGAATTTCATGCATCAACACATTTGATCTTGATTTAATTATATCACATCAAATATATTTTCAATCCAACTAATAACCAATACCAATGGTCATGTGGGCTATCCCATAGGGAGAAACAATAGACAACCACATAACTATCCACATTGTATGAGAGTGTTGGATAATTATCATATACACAAAACCATCAATTGTATATTGGACATATAGAGTGTTTGGGATGAGAGAGGTTTTTATCGGAGATGATGGCTCTCATAATAATAAAATTTCATTTCCCAATGTGTGCTAGTGAAAAAAACGAGATAACCAAACATGCATTAGAATCGATATGATCAAAATGGAATGAAATGTGTGTATCCCAATACCCAAATTACCGAACATTGAGAGAATGGAATCACAATATTGGATTACTATTAACTATGTTCGAAACACAAAATCCTTATTTATTCTCCTGAAATTGAGAAAAAACAAACTAGGGTTGATGGCTGACCTTATTCGAAACATGAAACCTAACGTAAAAATTCATCTGATGCCTTCCAAACGACGGCCCCAGATGGTAGGTGACATGTTGTAGCATATCAAGGCCATTAATGGGTCCCTTGATACATGAAATAGGATGAGGATTCTAATAAGGGGAACTAGAATCATGGGTTGTTTTCATGGAATATTCAAAATGATTCCAACACTCTTGGAATTATTCCCCTGTGACTCAGATAACATTGGTGTGGGAACATTTGTTTGAACAATGATCAATCCTATCTTTGAGGGCGGGGGGGGCTCCCTAAAAAGGTCTTATATGACCTTGATGTTTTGAATTGTGAAAAATGAGGATGATTGACATGTATTTTAATGTCAAAAAAAATAAATATGCATGGATCAATTTACCACCATGTGAGTAGGACACATCTCATAATATAATTTCTTATGAATAGAATTTGCACACATTTTAAAGGTCATACATAATTGACCCTAAAAAATAGTTCAAATTCTTGATGCAGAGAATATAGAATGTACCCTGTTATTTGTGTCGTACTGCTGAGAAAATTTTAAGATGAAAGACCCAGAAGGTGTTTAAAAAAAATACAAATATCAGGAAACCAATGTGAAGTAGGTTTTCTGAAAGTTGGTAAATAGGGTGGGGAAGAGATATAAATCCAATGTGAACTAGAAAACATATTGTTCTATGTCACACCAACCATTAAATTTGAGGATCCTCGTATACGGTCACCGAGATTGAACCATAACTGAGGCTAAGGGGCCAAGTGTTTGATGAATTTGTGGTCGGTCCAATGGGAAAATATTTGGATGTTTCTACATATCCAGTGAGTATGGGAATCAATCCATACATAGTTCATGAAAACAATGTGTGGTGAGAGACCATCACTATTGGGGGAAATCCTCTCTTTTGAGAAAGATGAAGCATCCAACAAATATCATGTGGTATCCTGAGTTTTTTCTACATAGGGTCCCAAATTAATTTTGAATTTTGGAAACATTATTACAAGTTTATGGTCATAGAGCTGGGATGAATATGGAAGACCATATGAAATGGGATATGTAGTGTGGTATTAATACAAATGTCATTGATCACCACACTATACAATCATGATGAAATTTTTTATATAGTTTATCGTATTATGGGGAGGACTATCCTAGTCCTAAAGAGACAAAAGGGTTTGATTGATCTATGTTAGATTGGAAAGACTGTATTTATTGTTTTTTCTATATATCTAGAGAGGGTATGAATCGAGACACATATATTTATATAATTACATGGATTTTAATGTCATACGGAAAGGAAAAAGATGAAATTATGTGAAGGAACATGAATGTTATGGATCATACAAAGGATATAAACATGGGTAACAATCGTATCATGAGAGGGTAGGAATAAATACAAATGTATATCTAGGATTGGATTCCCTTTCATAGGTCTGGCCTATACACATGGATTATGTTTTTTTTGTTTTTTTATTCGTTGGTTTTTTTGAGTGGATGGACAAGGAAAGAATATTCTGTAGTCAATATGTATCCCACAAGGGTATGAATCACTAAATATGTAGTTTTTTAAAATTACATGGTTGATGAGTACTACCAGAGGTGATTTTATCTCATGTGAGAACACCATGATGTGGTTCATGTATTCATCATGTGGCCATTATAATGATTTTGATGCAGTTAAATGTTCTTTGACTTGTACATAGGTATGTTTATTTATAGGCCATTCCAAATGGACCATCAGTGATATGTAGGTTAATAATGTGCAACCAATATGTCGAACATGCAGATTAACATCTTATAGTAAGAATGATGTGGAAAATTTGTTTCAAGGGATATGTGTACAGTGTTGTAATTGTTACTTCATGTTAATGGGGACCAAGGAGGCCTGATTCATTACAACCCATTCTGGTGAGATCCATGAAGAGGATCTTATTTTATGTCCATAGAGTTTAGAACGGTGAGATTATGTTGATCCTCAATGTGGTCAAATACCATACTATGATTCTTACCACCATGTGTGCCATGCTCAGTGTGAGTTATAAGGGGTGAATTAGGTTTTATCTATCACATTTTGATATACACAAAATGGTTTTGGAAATCCAAGGTTGAGAGGGTCTCGAAGATACTGATATCCCACCTCAACATGTGATGATTCTCATAGGTCTAACAACATTTGTGTTATAGAATAACTATAACATAATGATGTGGGAATGATGTATATGGAATCATTCGAGGTCCAAATCTGGGAAGGGGTGACTGATGAGAAGTACAACTGTTGACATTATTCAATACATAGGATCCACACCATTACCATTCAAGGGTGGGGCATGCAAATGAAAAATAAAATTTTGACCATGATTGAATCACATGATCCACTCTTTTTTTCCATGAATCCATTAGAGTGTTAGATCAAGATGGTATGTAAGACAATGAGGCATGAAACAATCACAATTATGGGATCCATCTGGAAGTGAAATAGGGTGGAAATCATAAAAAATTATTTTAAAAATATAGAATGGTTGTGGAAATTTCTATGTTGAACTCGATTCATTAAAACTCACTCTCCAATGCGTCATATAATGTTAGTGGTTGAATCCAACTAAACCCTGTGTAATATAATGTTGTAATTAAAAATAGTATAAGTCCATAATTCATGGCACAATTGGATGAGGCCAGAGATGTGTGGTATGTCTCCATGAAGCAACCTAATTTGAATGTTTTCGTAAAAGTCCCATCACTACATGGAATGTTTCTTAGAATAACTCACACATAGATTAATGTCATAAGGATTAGACTTGGGGAGCCTAGTTTAACATATTATGTTTGCGGATATGGGAACACACCTTTGGATGTCATCCGGAAGGGACTATAAAGGCTATCTAGTTTAGCGTCGTGCATCTAAGATGGTGATGTCGTAGTTCAAGGTCATATGATAGGACTGATCCATGTATCTTGACGTCACATAGTAATGAAAATGATTTTCATATAGTTTTAACCATAAAACAAGGACAAAGAGATAGAGCTCAATTCCCTGGTGTAGGGAAATGAGAACATTCCATTTATGGATGTATAGAAAGGACCATTAGTGTTGGGAAGTTTATCATCATCCTACTATGCTAACTCCATGTAATATAACATCCCGCGGTTAGGATGGTGGATAATTATTACTCACAAGGGGTAATACTTTGCATAGATATTAGAAACCTAACATGAACTGGGGACACAGGGGCCTGCAAGCCCAATGATGAACTCCCATATGTATCTTAGGGCGTAGGGATGAATGTTGAGTTTATGACTGGTCCCGAAGAAGAAGTGTTGGGGAATTTTTATGTATCCCATTATGATGGGAATAAAGGTCGATGGTGTTCTTGATAGTCTCATGGTATATGGTCGATGTTAGGGGAAATGTCCCCATTGTTGAGGATATCATGGTGGTGTGTAGATTATCATCATGCGGCCAAGATAATGAACATTCTGTTTAATTTCATTTTTGAAGGAATAATACTATTACAAAATTTATCATCACACAACTAGGAAAGAGATTGTTACACATTTTAATTTTCTCAACTGGGATATCGATCATTTCACAGTATATCATCCTAAAAATAAGATGATTATGTGTGGTTTAACATCATTTTGTATGGACGAGGGCCTATATATTATGGTAATGCTACATGGGCTAATACTCCCCATGAAATGCACTATTTGAGGAATGCATAATTTTTTGGAGGAGTGATGTGTCCCCTATCTAGGGTGACCAAAGAATACACACAATTAGTATAGACCCTGTGAATTATATAAGGGACTTCTCTCTTGGGATCCAATTTTAGATGATTCCTTCCATATATCATTGGTGTTCAAATAAACTAAACTATATCACCTTGGAGGAAGGGGAAGAGTAACACTTATTTGTTGATTTCTCTTGTTATCGTTTTTGGGTTCCACTCTAGATTATGCAAGCCCTAGAGCCTATTTTCGTTGAGGACATACATCTCATCTAGACGTACATATGGTATTTACTTCTAATGCGTGATGATCATATAATGATTTACAAAGTGATGAAAAATTGATATTGATGGGAATGACTACCAATGTTGTATAAAATAGTTAATATAGAGTCACCTAGGTGGAATTTTGAGTCATCATCTGATAATACCAAGTATCAATGGGGAGCTTCTACAGTAAAAATTTCTTGTTTTTAACAACTATTATATGAAAAAAATTGAGATATTTTTATTTAATGCCTCAATATTTCCATTTTTATGTGCGTGATAGAGAGAGTTTTGTTAGACCATAAGTTTTACTTGGTATACAACATCATCAACTCAGATACTTAGAAATTAGTATTTTTTTTGTGATAATATCATGATGGACTCCAAAAAAATGGATGATATTAATCCACATGTATTTTTCAATCAATCTCGCCTTGAATTCATTGAGGGGAATCTCTTGTTCCCACTTGGATAGTAAATCCCTTTCGTTCAAAATGAACACGCACCGGAGAATTGATATTTGTAGATATGGTCCCATGATTTCTAGTCATCAAAATGAAATGGGCCTTGTGAACATTTTTTTATGTATAGGATCCTGGGGTCATTACAAAAAATAGGAATGGATCTAGAACATGTGGTACCACATGGAGGACATGATACAATCATAGACCATTCTGGTCAATAAGTAAACCAACTTTTGAATTTGATAAGAGATATTCAAACATTCCTAAAAACCACCAAATGATCTAGAATGATATTTTTTCATAAAAAGAGTAATCTTGTCCCCATGAATTTAGTAGAATATTATTATATCATACCCACATTTGTATTGATTCTTCTCCAGGATAAGAGAACTTTGGATGGTGAACTATTTTGCACTGCAATGAATCAAATCATGTTCAGCCATGTATGGTGGGAGATTTTCATTCATGAGATACTCAATGAAAAGATTTATCCAATCAAAGGTCACCTCAACACTGAAGGGGTATGAAGGACCTTATATTGAATCATTAAAAGTTAGGTGGTTTACATGCTGTTTTGTATCACCATACATAGTAATGGGAGTGATGAATCATAGATGAACCACATGGATAAATATGTCATCCTTGTTAGGCTCCTCAAGTGATGCAGATATACCTTCCATGGTGTCAAATTGACCATTCTAGAACTGAGGAACAAGAGTTATCTTTGGATGAGAAGGTAACAATATCCTTAACTAGTGAGGGCGCTCCAACCGAGGAATTATATCTGGCATCCAGATGATGTATTAATAATTGAATAATTTGATGAACAACATGGAGTTCCTATTCACATGTAAATACAGAAAATCAATATCAAGAACCATATCAAGACTATAAATAATAGACTAATACTCCACCACATTGGTGGTTCATCCTTCTAATAGCTTGAATAAATTGTGTAGAACAACATATATAGGTCTGAAAGAGGCAACTGTCAGACCTACTCTACTGAGCATAGCACCATTGGGTCTCCTTCTAGTCATGAATCATGTGGAACCATCGAAATGAATCAGCCAACATGAAAATTCATAGTACATCTAGAAGATATCATCATATGGTAAATCAATATCCAGAGGCATCTCCTCAAGGGATGGATGAGTGTCCACAAAAATTTCTATTTTGTGACCATTAATGGGCTTCTGAAGGATAAACCAAATATCTAAATATGAAAGGATAACCCCATAGTGTTCAATATGTCTTGTAAATATAGGTATTTTAAGAATATACTTTAGAGGATCAACTCATGACAGCATCTACATCTCTTATTGATAAGAATAGTGTCGCAACTTCTACACTATGAAAACCAGCATCAGGATTATTTTCTCAATAGGAGAATATCTAGACTATGCGTCGAGGAGAATATGATGGGGATAATGTAAAATAATCTATATCCCATAATTATAATACTCAGTAAGATGGTTTTCAAGGGGTTATTCCAAGTTGGTCACATAGGGGACCAATGGATTTATGAAGACAGGTCACATCAAAATAGTATGATGTTGTAGATTCTACTTGATATCCTCAATCATGGTCTAGAACTATTTATCCCATTGATATAATATTTCATTATTTATGATATTGTATAATGTATTACTCGTTTCAGTATGATTTTTTGATGAATTTATGTGTGTAGGATATGTATACATTAACACCGCGGAGCTCCCTAAGGTTGTTCAGAGGGGGAATTAGGCAAATGGAATTTATTTTCTATTGGTCGATCTTGATGCCTTTGTATATAATGAAAAATATGAGGAACATTCCATATTTAACTCTGAAGGAACAGTTCAATGTGTTCATGTAAATGTTCTGGGTGTAGAGGATTCTGAACACATTCTAATGATCTATGAGATGGTCCAAACGTTGGTGTGATATGATCACAAAATCAACCACATATAATTCCACTAAAGTGAAATGAATCATTTTAAATATGAAGTAAAATGAATTATTATAGTTTTCTCATTCGATCTACTAAACTGAATGGAATTACTTAATAGTATAAGGTCCTTTGTGGCACCCAAAAGTTGGTGGACTTGTCTTTTTTTGGACAATATGATCTGATTATTTCTATAATTCTTATCCTTGATGGAATTAACCTAGAACCCATCTATGGAATCAATTTGGAACACTTCCTTGGAAAAGAGAAATCTATCCTTCCCGAACTGACCATTTAGATACCAAAAGTTGATGAAAAATCTAATTTGTCTCTTTTTATTTCTAATTGAGACAATTCTTGCTAGCAACATTGGGTATTGAACTTTCTTGAAATTTTTTCTCTTGACGAGCTGATAAAATTCATCCTCGACCATAGATAAATGGGAGGGGAGAAAATCTCTGGAAGGATTCTTGACCTCATGATGACCCACTGGGAGGCCCAAAGGTGTAAATAATCATGAAGGAATTTCCCTGGCATCTCATCAGAGATCCAAGTGAAAACATCTTGATCTTGCTTCAATAAATCCACACACTGTTATTACATCATTGAACCATCCCATTAATGGTATTGGAGATTCTTTCCCCAAATAAAATAGATTAATCCTCCAAATATATTTTTAATGTATGTGGTAGGTGTATCGTGTATAAGAGATAATTACTATCGGTTGTCTTATTTTGAAGGAACATTGGTGGTAGTTTGAGTGGTGGTGGATTCTTCACTGAGAGACAGCAGTTCTCTGGAAACTATGGAAACAAATTTTTTTTGAACTGATTGCATCGGGACTTATACCAATGGGTCCACATATAATGTCAATTCAATGGTGGATGGGTGTTTTGGGATAGATCAATATGTCTCCATGGAACAAGAAACCCTGACAGAAAATTTTAGCCATGGGGTGAACAAATCAATACCGGATAGGTGTAGGGGGTTCTAGTTTGACCTGAGCCTTAATCGTGTCAAAAAATAATGTATTCTTCTATAATTTCTTAAACTGATAGAGATGTTTCCCATTCCTCTCAAAAAATATAAATAAGATCCCCAATTATTGTATAGTGGCCTCCAACTGGTGAATCGAGAGGATGAAAGAATCATCCAACTTTTTCCATGGATTTTCCATAGTAGTAACATTCTACAAATCATTTTTATGATCTAATGATTCATTGGTATTGTAATAGTTGGAATGATAATTGAAGGATTCAGAATAGGAAAAAGTGTATATGTCATCTTGGATCACACCCACTCGACCATTGATGGAGTACTTGAGAAATTTTTGAAATGAGAGTGGAACTATTATGTGTATATTGAGACATGGTCTATCCATAAGTGCATTTTACATAGTATCCTAAAATACAACCAAGAATTGTTTTCTTGCAATCAAGCAAAAAAAACTATCAATTTACATGTTTTGTTTCACATAGCCTTTCCATAGTCCTTTCATAACCCTAAATGTCTTGGACATAGGTACTCAAATCTTCTTTAGTATGTCCTAGCTCTGTAGAGCATCCAGGTTAGGAGAAGAGTGATCCTAGAATCCATGTTGACAAGATAGAGTCAAAAAACCATGCAATTGAAATAGACATTGTTGTATAGAGGGAGTATATAACATTATGCTGGAGAGCCTTCATCTTCTCTGGATAGTGATTTGACAGATCGTTATTCTACTCACTTTAATTCCTCAACATAGAAGGCTATTGTAGCTGCCACCTCTATCTCAAAATAGAGGGTGTTTGTGAAGTCCTCTGTGTGGGATTCACAAATCTCTTTTCCTTAGTAGATATCCTCAATTATCAAGATCTTTTTAAGAATGCTGTTGAAGTGATTAAACCCATCAAACCACCATTCTAGAATGAAACTTTTGGTGGTAGGAGGCTTCTTATTGACAAATGGTATACTGGGTGATGTTGGTAGAACCATTATTAGCAGAATAGTGCTAGAAACATCCTATTGATCAAGAATTCCTCCAAGAATGACCACTACTATGTATTGTTTGATACCTTGTTAAACATGGTTGATTAAAATATTTCCATGGTGGTTCAAGTTGGTAAATGATCACAATCCTCAGTTCTGTTAAATATGGATTACTAGGATGAATGGAATATCCCTACTGAGATCATCACAATGCTAGATTTCTATTCTCAGAGGAGTGAATGGACTAGATTGAAGAACTAAAATGAGAATTTTCATGGCTTCCATGCCCCCAAATGCTTCATTTATGGCATCTTCCAGGAACATTCGAAAGTCATTCCTGATACTCCGCATCATCAAGACCATGTAGTGATCCACAAATTTGATGCTATCCATAGTCATTCTATCTTGGTCATTGTCAATATGAGTTTCCCTGTAATGGTAATACCCTTGTTATGAATATCATCTCTGGGATAATGAATTCTCCTAGTATATGGGGTAGATTCTATATTGATAGGGGTCTTCACTTTACATACACCATCGATGTATACACTTCTGAAATTTCTAGTGTTGAGAGGTTTATGTAGACACATTAGATGAAGGATTATAAGTGAATTCTATTGGTTTGGGTCTTCCGTGATAGGAATAGATGATTCCATGGGTGCATGAAACTACCCTGTGATCTAACCACTCATCATACATATGGTTATTATGTATAGAGAC
The DNA here is from genome assembly GCA_963277665.1 of Viscum album. Classification (NCBI taxonomy): domain Eukaryota; kingdom Viridiplantae; phylum Streptophyta; class Magnoliopsida; order Santalales; family Viscaceae; genus Viscum; species Viscum album. The sequence continues at coordinate 1,455,886,839 of OY728159.1, read as the reverse complement.
TTGCCACCATTCTTCATAATCATCACCCACACTCTTGGTATCGATTGTTATGTGTGTAACCTGTGTTAAGAGTTCATTCAAAATGAACCCAATGTTTCTTATATGGTCCAGATGCAAGTCCTTCAACACATAACACTGTATTATGGTTTTTTGAAGAAAACTATCGAAAGGATAGTGGTCAAGGATATTAGTGAGGCCAGCCAACTAAGGCTTTCAATATTTGAGGAGCTTCCGGACTCATTACTATTAACCAGTATTAATGTAACTGGAAAGTCCATATAATCTCACATTTTCCTAAATATTAGTATGTTCTCTTTTATATCATCATATCCCATAGACTTCTTTATATGGGATTCACTAATGTTCTTTCATCCTAATCTCAAAAAATAACCAAACCTGTCATTGATACCAACTATAGTGGCCAATCCTTAAACACATATTATTTCATAATTGTTAACATACATTTTCCAAAAATACATGACAGGGATCTTATATTCTAGTTTCATTGGAATATTATCTATAAAAATACATAGAATTATATATAAAAACATTTTATTTTTATAAAAATCCAAATAGTGCTTCTTACTCCCAAAGTTCACCTTAAATTACATAGGATATCAAGGTAAATGTACATAAGGGAAACAGTGATCTATAAATCCCAGTAAAAGAATAATATGATAACTATTAATTTATAAAATTAAAATATTTTTTGTAGTGTGGGAAAAAAATTAATAATTTTTTAATATATTAACTTATTTCATTGTGTGTTTTGGAAATAAGGTTTGTGGGAATCATCTAAGGTGTGTAGAGAGTATTTCACATTCCTTGATTGTATTTATAAAAAAGGAATTTGTATTGTTTAAACATGTAAATGACATGGGTTGATGTGAAGTAATTTTTCATATTAATGAGTCATTTTTTTCTTCATACTTTTTTGTGAAAATGATATTAAGGTACCTGTGTTACACCACCAAGAGATGAATATTTTCAGTGGGGATGGGTTTTTGTTATTCATTTTTGTTATTTTATGTCGTACTATATTAATTTTGAAACCATTGGGTTTAAGAATTATCTGTTATAGGGGAGGTATTATAGTTTTTCAATGTTGAATGGTTTCATGATGTTATGTGTGTTGATGAGAGTTTTTAACAATGGATATGTTTTTTATGCCTAACTTCATTCATGTAATGATTTATTATATATTACATTTTATGAAAAATATTCTATTTTTATTTTCATGTGTCATATTGTTTTGTGGAATTTCCTACTTGGTTGTATACATTAAACATATATAATAATATTTTTATGTATGTATATTTTTTTCATGATACATAAAAGGGGAACATATCATACATTATTGGAGGAGAACCTGGATACTATTGAAATTTTTTATATATGTTAGATCGTTGAGGTGGTTATTGGGTGGATCTTATTGTAGTGATCTATTTGTAACCTTATAATCTCATTTTGAGTATTCATGTCTTGTAGACAAGTTCTTTTCAATTATTTTATATTTTTAATTTTCATATAATTACATTACGTTTTTGGAATTTTGGTTCTTCTATCAGTAAATATATTCGAAATATTTTAATGTTGTTGTTTTTTTATGAATGTAGTTCTTGATTCATGTAAAAGTCACCTCACACCTATAATGTGAAGCCCAAGGTATTAGTTTCTGGATTTTGGTGTGTGAGGGATGATCCTTCTTATAGTAGAATTTATATCCTATCAAAATAAGTTGGAATTTCTAGTAATGTCACATATTACATTACAAAAAATTGTTAAAGAACATCTGGTGGCTCTTTAATCCATTAAAATAGTAAATCATAGTGAATATTAGAGTCGAGAATGATGTTAATTTTGTAATATCACATAAAACTCCATCTAAACTATGCGTGAACTATATTTTCATATTTTAATCATACTGGTTCACTTTTTTGAAAATTTAAGGAAAAAACTACTCTTGGATGTTTTCATATAATGATATAAAATATATCATCTAATTGGAAAACAATTCATATAAGTTTTTACCTCTCTAGATAATTCTAGATGTAATACATTTTTAGAAATTATCTCAATATTCTGTTTTATTATATTGATCCAATTATACTAATAAAAAAATGTTTCATCAAATTAGTATAATGTTTATATTGTTTTAATAATTAATATTATTAAATTCACACCAATTAAAAATGTTTAACACATTCTAAATTATATCACACTAATTACTAATAAAAGAAAAATATTTTGCTATTTTTTTTACAATACAATTTATCAAAATAAACAGATATATACGAATAATATCTTGTCAATATTATATGGTATTACCATTGGAGAGTTTCTTGGAAATTTATTTACCTTGATCCATCATAATGAATTCGACAACAATGTGTATCTGCTATCATATTTCTACTATGGTCACAATGCGATGTTTGATGAATAATAAATGGAATAAATAGTCACATAACTCGATTAGTTTCACATATTAAATTAATTAATTATTGAATATAATCTAAGAGAACCCAAATTTCTCAAGACATATTTTATTGGATTCTTGAGATCTTATATTTTTTATGGATTATGAGGTATCTGATACGTAATATATTAAATGATTCAATCCTCAATTAAAAATGATAAAACCATTATAATGTGTAACTATTCACATAGCACATATCATGGGTTTCTAAAAAAATAAAAGCAAACTATAATAAAATATATCGATATGAATACAATATAAAATACACAGGAATCAATTATTTGTAATGGATTAGAATAAAATGAAATCAATAAATCCAATAAATCTAACAATTAATTTAAATATTTACAATCTCGCATTTCTAGATTGGTTATGACCCTCGAGGCCGATGTGAAACTATCCTAAATTCCATCAATGATAATACACATAAATAAATTGTTACATCATTTATATTACAAATATAAAAACATTTATGTATAAACCTTAATTAAAATTTATATTTACACTTATAAACTAATGAAATTCTAGGTCAGGATAATAGAATATTATATCTATTTTGATACATTATATGTAACTCCTTTGATTCTCGAATGATAAATATGAGAATTATTTTAATACATTAAACTATTAACACCAAAAAATAAATATAATCATTTTATATTATTACTAATCAAATATCATTCTTATTATCAATTTTTTCAACTCTTTACAGAGGGGAACATTCTCCTTCATGAACTCTTTCAACAGGATGTGCCTCACTATGTGTCATTGGCAGACAGACGCATTCTATCCCACATTCCTACTTTCTAATGGAAAGCAACATTTATTCCTTTCATAGTGATGGTTTCTCATTGATTGATATGGGAATAGGGGATGTTCGTTCCTCCTTCCATGGATCCAAACTAATAATTTGTCCCTAATTCCAGACCTACATCATGGATTTAGGCCATAATTCATGATATTTATTCCCATTTCCATCACTATATATATGGAAGTTAGTTATGTTGTTTTTTTTTTGAATGGAGATTCTAAGGTGTCCGGGTGGGGTAGAAACCATCTGTTAGAAAAGTAGTCGCATTGGGAGTCAATCTGCATGTCCAGATACTGGAACATTGGAACAGTTGTATTCTTTTTCATGAGAGGTAATCTCAAAGCCACCAGACTCGTGGAAACATGTAGTAATAAAAAGTTATCATTTTATGAGAGGTATGTCTTATAAAGTTTTCCATATGAATCCCATGTTTTTCATGGGGTAGGTCGTGACGTTAACATCTTGTAAAGATAGATATTTGTTGATTAGGATTCCCAGTGAAGTCAGATCATAGTGGTACATCCCTAGGAGGGATCTCAATGAATGATTATCTGATGGGGGGATCAGAAAACTCAAATGGTAGTGAAACTGGGATGGTGTGTCCTATAATGTGTTGCTTTCAAACTATAAAGGGGAATGTATTTTGGAGGTTGTAATGATGGATTACCATTTTAAGGGTTCTGATTCCTATAACAACAAACCTAGATGATGTGTCCCAACAAGGGAATGTTTTCACAACGTGAAGGATGATCTAGAAACCATTAAAGGCATATCAGAGAGGTTCACCCCAATAACAGGGATGCCAAGGTTTACCATTAGTTTGGATTGAAACTCATGGAGGCTTCTTATATACACAGTTTAAATGACAATGTTCATACCCCAAGGGGTTCAAAAGGGTGATTTGGGGATTACATATTGAAATTTCTCATCATAAGAGGACACACATGGTTGAATGGATATTTTTATGGTGTATTACACATGTTCAGCTTCCTGGGTTCCACTGAGATAATTGATGGAGTGAATGAGGCTTATATGTAGGAACAAACAATATGGATGGCATGAACTCAATAAGATGTGGTGGATTGGGTTGGAATCATGAAGGATATGGGGAAGGTATTCAAATTAAATGGATGCAATGGATGGAGTGTGAGGGTATTGGGAAATAACCACATGGAGACTTTGTACATATCTTAGTTTCTAGGAATGAATGTTCTTCTATTTTGTGAAATGAAATATGGGCATAAACATGGTGAGATACTCGAGTTTAACCTAATGGAAATGCAACCTCGAGATTATGGCATGATCCTACCAAGGTATAGTGAAAAAAAGGAAAACTCGGATATGAGTGGATGATGATCTCGAACCTCAAGGAAGATTCCTACTAACATTGTTTAGAGGACATGATTCAATGTCAATTAAGGTTTGATAAAGAGTGGACACCAAAGGAGGTGGCCCAAATAGATATGATGTATTTAGTTGGGGGATAATCTCAACGGCTACCCATATAGATGGAGGTAGATGATGTTATCTCAGGAGGATAATGGTGAGGTTTTGGAAGAATGTTTGATGGAGGATGTATAAAAATACACCAAGAGGTGTGTTATGGGGATGTTCAACAATGGAAGATTCCACATCATGAGAGTACATCCTTATGATGAATCACCAAAGATTACCATTGAATAGAATTGAACCTCAAGGAGGTTTACCACATACCAAGACTTGATGATAGGGATACAAAAATTACGTATTTTGGCATGGTGTGTCATGGTTGCAACCAACCTCTATGACAATGTGAGTCATGCTCAATGTGAGAAACAAGAGGAAGCAACAGATAAGATAGTCATGTCATGGAAGATGCTTCTATGAAAGGTGGTGTTGTGTTTATGCATTGATGATACTCAAATAGATATCGTTCTAGGTGAAGGATATCTGATCCATGTGAAGAAGATATTACTCCCATGGAAACTATTCGTCATGGATAATTCCTATAGTGTGACACCCCATGTACATTTCTTGGGATGAGACTAAATTTAAATTACATGTGCTAAGTATGATGATATTTGGTAGTTTTACAGTCTACAGAGTAGATGGTGAGGACTAAATCCTCACCAATTGGACTAACATAAATAGTACCCATCAACCCATGGAGAAGGGAAAGAACCAGAAATTTTATATGGGAGTGCTATGATGGATTGGTCTATAGTTCGGCCCATTTTATAATGGCTGTACTGGAAATTAAGATCTATTATCATGCCTATTATGAAAATCAAGTTGTCGGGAAATTCAACATGAGACACTACTTGAGGGACCATATAGTAACTACATACGAGCCTTGAGGGATGCATAATGTAGTGTATTAAAATGTAGTGGGCCTTACTAAGAGTTATTTCTTTATGTTCTAATTCTTCATATAGGATAGGGGCTCATGAAGGAAAAGGATTTATAGGGTCAGGTGACCATGCGTTGAAATGGATCTAACATTTAATTTGAGAGTTCTCCAAGAAGGATTAATGATCAATGAATACTTAATTACCCCAATGGGTTCCTTCCATTTTGAAGGGAAAGGTCCATCATGAATGGTATCCCTACCAAAGTAATGGGTAAATATAAATAAGGGAAAGGCAAGATCCTGATCCTCATGTAATGTGGGTGTACCATTTTCTCTCTGGATTATGGTGATCAGGGTGCTTTTTGAAATTGTATCTTGAAATTTCAATGTTTGGTTAAAGAGTACCTCTGTGGTGGGGTGAGAAAAATATTTAAAAGAAATTGAGTCTCAGGATGGTTGGGAATGTGCCTTGATGGTAAGACAGGCTCCATGAAACATGGAAGATCTATCAATGATGATGTTCCATTCGTCAAATTTCGTCTTGGTGGGAGAAAAGGGAGTTAGACTTGTCGGAGTTCTATACATTCCATTCTCACTCATTGTGCTATATATTTTCTGTGATAGAGCATCATGTGGAAGTCCCTTAGGATTTTTTTTATGTCTATTGGAGCTTTAATTTCTTCTCGAATAGTCATGGGTTTGATTAAAATATCCCTAGGCAAGGATTTCAATGAGAAATAATGCACCCCCACCCTCCCCCCTCAGAAGGGGAACTGAGGGAAAGGAGGGTCTGATTCTATAGATAAATCAGAAAAAGAAATTGATTGTCAAACATTTGGTTGGAGATAACTTTCATGTGGTACGTGGGGATGTGGGATCATCCTGGATATTGTTGTTTAGATGGTCTCCAAGAATCTTTGTTGGCCACCCCCATTAAATAGACACTGAGGGGGCCTTCTATGTTCTGGATCTCCCCAAAAAATTTCCACTGGGCTCCCTTTCTTCATAATCATATACCCCATGAGTGTATCTTAGTGAACCTGGATTCATGGTCATTTTCTCCACAAACTCTAGTTAGTGAATAGGAGTATCATAATCTATTACTGCTTCGTGTCCCATGAAAGGTATGAGCTTTCTCTCAGATATTTTTCATCGTGATTGCACTTTATGACAGACCTTCGCCAATAGTCCTAGAAAATCGAATAATTCATTGATCAAATGGATTACTAGAAAGTAACTCAGGTTGTGCATGTAGATTCTTATAGATGAGGAAAATAATGATCAATGTCATGATTTGGGAGTGTGTTCAGAGCCATTCATACCACGAATAATTATTGTAATTATTGAAAGAATACTAAAAAGATTACCCCTTATATAAGAGGTTTGTCACTGTATTTCTTCAGTATGAGAGATGATTTAATTATCCGACCAACTCGTAGAGATGGACTGGATTACTGGTTCAATGGTACACCAAGGAAATATTTTTGGCATAGGGGTGATGATGGTCACATTCTCAAGGACCATACAAACATCAGTACTAATAGTCTCTACAATCATACTGAAAAAATCAATGTAAAAGAGCTGGAAGATGAAGCATCTCCATATATTTATAAGAATATACTAAATGTGAGGCTATGAAACATGGAGAACGAGTGGATCGATGAATTTTACTACACTAGGGTGGAAACTTAATAGATGAATGGTACTAGTCCTAATGGTATTTTGTTTTCTAGTAGAGTGTTTGGGATAATGCTTATGTGAGTGGGTATATATAATATAGAATGGAAATCTTTTTTCCATGTCCACCATCATTGTGACATCATTCCCATGATGCTGAGCCAATGTTCACAAGATACCAACACATTAAATATTCAGCATGGTGTGGTCTGCATCATCCTTTGGGTTCTCAATCAAATTTCATCAATAAAAATTATTAGGTTCCATATATGAGGAGTTTCTCACATTTGAAAATACATGGGAGGATGAAGACAGGATTCCACATCTAGAGATGGAACTTCTTAGTCTATCTCAATTCTCAACATAGGATAAGTAAAAAAAGGGATGATAATTCTCAGTAGTGGTCTGGTAATTTCACAAACATTCCAGCAGAGTTGAAATCCAATGGAGATGACTGACCAAAGAAGATGATAACATGGGCACATAACTATCAGTGATTCCCCAAATGTGTAAAATATGAATCTTACTAGAGGATTTTAGTCTATATCTATTGGTAGTTGTGATATTAGAACATCAATACTACGAATAGACAAATATTGTGTCTAGTTGGATTCATTAAGGCACTCATACATGGGTGGATTCTTATAGTGAGATATGGAAAAATGGTGGTATGGACAACCTTTTTTATCCTATAGGTGGTCCAACTAACATGAAAACGCATATATATAGGGATCTTGGATCTCATAAAGTTGAATATGGTGCTCCGAAATATCAGTGAGAGGTAAAAGTTGATGTGCATGTGTGGGATGCTTCACATTCATTATATCTAGGTGGTCGCACAAATGAGAGTATATTTATATTTAACTCCCATCAATCCCCCCCCCAAACTAAAACATCCTTCCATTGAATCAAAATATTTTGGGGAGTATCCCATTCAAGACTGTCACCCTAGAAGTGTTGAGAAAAATCATTCAAGAAGATCATTTTACCTTTCAACCATTCACCCTACTGATGGGGGTAAGAAATAATGATGGCATGGGAACTAAATAGTATCAGTAGTACCAACTAGTCTTTAAAGGTTTATTGTTGATGTCATAGGTTTATTGTGATTCAATATGTGTACTATACACCCTGAATTTATTGATGAGGTAGTTTTGATGTCTACAGAGGATGACTCCAAAGGTGTACTTGGGGGAACATCATGAATACCACCGCGTGTGATGTTTTAGATCTATATCATCTTAAAATGTGAAAATTGAAAGATTCTCAATGAGTTGCCTCCATAAACTATTGGATTCAGACCAGTCCCTAAATATTCATAGAGCTGGAAAGCTACCTACCCTGTAGAAATAATGATGTACTAGAAAACCTACTCTAATGAAGTAGTGTAACAACACAAAGATTCATTAATTGAAATCCCTCTTGATCTAGTTAAATTCATCTTTATAAAAAATTATTTTATAAGATGTCAAATTATTTGGTTTTATGTTATGAATTTTTGACCGTTGTTAATTTAGTCGTTGAGCAGTGATCACATCAGTAGTATAAATATAGGACATTAACAAATCCAATTTACTCATACAAAGGAAGCGATGGCCTCATCCAGTAGAATTTCCCCTTAAGAAGTCCATTTGTCAAAGCTTGGAAAAGAGGTTCCATCCTTGGTATTTTCTCTTGACCAAGCCCAAGATGTGATTCATCATGTAAAGATCTAATGAGACCATCTATGGGAAAAGGGGAAGTTGATAGAAATTACCACTTGAGCAATGTTAGCTGAGCCACCCCAAGAGTTTGTCACCTTCGCACGCCTTAACCATAGGTCTTATGCGGCTTTTTTAAGGGGTTATGTAATGAATCTATGTTACTATGTTCATGTATATTATTTTTTTATATAATAATGAATATACCTCCTTTCCATTTTTGAGACATTGTAAATAGTTTTTAAAGAACAAATTGTGTTTTTAAATATTATTTTATTAAGAAATATATTTTATTAAATTAATGGATTTTTAATTAAATAATATTTCAATGATGTATTATTTTTATTATTAAATTATCTTTTATTATATATAAATGATCTTATAATTTTATGAATGCAATTAAATTGTTTAATAAGTTATGAAAGCCATTTCTGTCAAAACTCGTGAATTTTCTGTAATTTTCTGTTTTTATTTTAAAAGTGAAAATTAACATATTTATAAAATTATTTATATAAAATAAATATTATTTCTGGAATCAAGTCGTCAAAATTATCCAACGGTGAGTTTTTCATAATTTTCCGAGACAATCAAATTTTGGGTAAATATTAAATACTGTTTAAATATATAATGTGTTTTATGACATCATAATGACCCAATAGTGATGTAATAAAATAATATAATCGTTATGTTAGGCCAAAAAATGCTTTACCACTAAAATAATTTGATTCTGGGTTTGTTTGACTTACTTTTCAATGCACTAATGGACCCCTCAAGACTTAATCAACACCTTGCCTTTTTAAATTAATTAACATGGGAGCGTGACTCACATCTAAATAAGCTACCCTAATATTTTACGAATTTCGGACATTAGCCTTATAAAATATTTTTTTCCTCTTCCCTTTTCCTAAAACCATGGTAAAAACCCACGGGATGATTTATGGTTTGGATTAATTTAATATAATGTGTCCCAAACCTAAATAATAAAGAATATCTTCACCATTCCAATATAAACCCACCCAAGCTCCCACTTCCTCCTCACTCAATGCCTTTGGATTTCATCCATCCTTTTCCCTACCCTCTCTAGAATCCTCCCAAGGTTCCCCATGCTCCCAAGAAGCCTCTCTAAAGCCTCTCTCTAGCCTTTGGAAGCACGCTTCCAAATAAGGGTTTTTTATTCCCTTCTCATTTTTGTCAAATTTCATTAAGTTGTATTTCCCTTTTAATTTCAATTATGAATGTTGGGGTATGGTTTCACACCTCCCCCATAATTCCCAATTATTTTTTGAATGTTGGGAGAACCATTTCTCTCTCATTAAATTCCTCCCATGTACAACCGTTACAATACCAAAATTCCGAAAGGAACTTCTCTCTCTTCTTTTACATTCAAGCAATAATTTTGTATCATGAATCTAAATTCCATTAAAATTGTTGGGACATGTATCTATATGACCTCATTACTTTCCATTACATGTAAATATGATGAGGAACCACTTTGTCTATCATCATCCTTTTTTTATGAATTCTAATGTCACGCCGTTACGCTATCGAAATCGCACCGATTTTCTAAGCCAATGTCATTGTGTAGTGAATATCATGCCCATTTATCCATAAAGGGTATTCACCTTTATGCATTTTTTACTTATGGATTAAAAAGATTCATGTATGAATTCCTCATTCATTTATCATGGAATAAATGATTATGTATTATGAATCCATGTTTTATTATCCATGTGGCACACTTATGCATGAAATGAAATGTTTAAGAAGGGTGCGCCCTTATAGCGCTCTAATGCATTGGGTAAAGTATAGTATCATGATATTTCATGTGTAACGACTATTGACTCATGCAAAATCAAGCGAAACGATGGGTTATTCATGCTTCATGTGAAATGAGGATTTACTCATGCTCCATGTGCAATTAGCCCTGGCTCATGCAACTTCCATGTTAAGTGTTGTTGCCACATTTACATGTTATGGTTATCATGATTTATCATGCCTTTATTTTCATGTTTCTTTTATTCTATATTGATATGTCTATTGTCTAACATGTATTGTACTATCATGTTATTACATGTGTACTCCCTTACTGGGCTTTATAGCTCACCTTTTCTTAGGCATGTCCTCAGGTTATCCCATGCAATGCTAAGTATGAGGGAATGTAGTGGTCATGTAAATGAATTTTTTAATAAAGATGTTGTATTTAATGTTTTAAGATTTTACGAAATGATCCACAGCCCCAAAGACACTAAAAATCTCGATCATCTTTGTTGTATAAAGTGATGTTTTATGTAATAAATCATGTTTAAGTTTGTAATAAAAGTAGGGTAGTCGTAGTTGGTATCAGAGGATAGGTTTAGTTATTTTTGGGATTAAGAAACCCTAGTAAAGCCTTAGATACAAGACTAAGTATAAAAAAACATACCTAAGTTTTGGTAAGTACTACGTAGGTGGTTTATCAAACAAATACATCCCTGTCTGGATACTAGCAGGTAGAGGCATCTCTGGAAGAGATGTATCCTAGGGATAAAACCCGAAAACACCACATTGAGCTGGACTCCAATGGGAACTGGTGCACAACAACGGGTCTTGCTGCACTCTTGGTCACGACACTCCTGGGGGATGTATTTTGATAAATTCAAAAGCTTGGTATGAACCCTTTTTAAGAGAATTAAAAAATTTCCCCTACAAATATATGTTAGAATGTAGATCATGAAATGCATAGATTGAAGCCTATAGACTCATGAGTTAATGAAATAATGATTATTTATAATTCATCAACTTTTGTCTTTGGATTACCATTTATGTGTTACCCAAAAATTCCATTTTATTCCATCCAATGGCCTCTAATAGGTGGACTCAGGAAAACAACTGTTGTGAAGATCAGTGTGATGACTGTACGAATGAGATGCCCAATCAAATGGGAGCGGAAATCGTGAACATTGTCACGCTTCTCTCTCATCTAACTCAAGTTCTGAATAGAAACATGGGTCAAGAAGAACGTTCAACCCCCCCCCCCCCCTATGAATGAACAAGACGCTATCGAGAGCTTCATGAGACAAAGTCCTCTTACTTTTAGTGGATCATCTGATCCCATGATCGTTGAACAATGGATCAACTCCATTGAAAAGATCTTCTCAATCCTTCAATGTTCTGAACAAGAGAATGTCCTCCTGACGGCTTATCACATGGAGGGTGAAGCTGATCAATGGTGTATGTTGATCAAAAATACAAAGCCTGAGGAGGAGATCGAGGCATTGGAATGGATGGATATCTAGAAGATGTTTTTTGATTTATATTTTCTACACACCCTCCGTCTTAAGATGAAAAGGGACATCCTTTCCCTCCAGAAAAAATATGAAGAATATATTGCAGCGTATGAGGAAAACTTCTCAAGGGTTACATGATATGCTTTCGGCTTTGTCGTTACCCCCGAATGCAAGGTTGACCGCTTCTTTGGTGGGATGAATCCAAGCTTGCTGAAAGCATTAGCGATCCGTGACTTCGACAGCTATGAAGAAATTGTCTGATGTGCCCTCAAGGTCGAAATGGTGATCGGGGAATCACAGGGGTATCATTGGGGAAAGAAGCCTATGGTGGAATTCAATGTTGGCGGTCCGATGGATAAATCCAATGGTGCTATAAAGATCCAGCACCCACCTTTCCAAAAGTAGGGAATGAATCACCCAAGAAATTGCCTTAAGGGGACGAGAAAATGCATCGGGTGTGGAAGATAAGGGCACCTTGCTGTTAGCTATCGGAAAGAAAGACTCGTGGATGCGATAGAGGAGAGGAACGCTCCGTTCGAACCTCAACGCATTATTCAATGCTATAAATGCAATGAACCGGGTCATTTTTCAAATCAGTGCCCTAATCCAAGGGTTTTCAGAGACAACCAACTAACTCCAAGGCAGAAAGGAAGAGCTTTTTCCATCACTTCTTCCGAAGTGAACCCCGACAACGAAGTGGTGACTGGTAAGTTATTTATTCATTCAAAAATAGCGAACATACTTTTTGATTTAGGTTCTACACATTCTTATATATATTGAAAGTTTAGTAGAACAATCCAAACACCACCAAAAATCATTGAAGTGAAGATGTCGGTGAGTACGGAAAATGGGGAAATCAGTGCATCCCATGAATATAAGTCCTCCCATGTTATAGTCTGTGGATTGAATTTCCCGGAGAACCTCATCATACTCCCTCTGGTTGAATTTGATGCAATTATTGGCATGGATTGGATTTCCTTATATATATCCAACATAAATTTTCAGGAGAGGGAAATCACACTCCATATGGAGAATCGACCCACGATTCATTACAAGTGTCAGGAGGAAGATGAATCTCCTTTAGCTCCGTCATATCAAGCATGGATATTACTGCCTTATGAGCACACATATCTGGCTCTGATGATTGAGTCCAAGGAAGAAACCCCCTTGATGAATTTCCTATTGTGAGGGAATACACTGAAGTGTTTCCCGAGGAACTGCCTATTCTTCCTCCTAGAAGAGATGTTGAGTTCTCAAATGAACTTATACCAAGGGAGCTACCAATATCCAAGACTCAATATAGAATGGCTGTTGTTGAGATTGAAGAGTTGAAGAAACAACTACAGGAGAATCTGGATAAAGGTTTTATACACACTATTGCTTCACCATGGGGTGCACCATCCCTCTTCGTCAAGAAGTAGCATGGTTCAATGCAGCTTTGCACCGACTATTGTGGACTTAACAAAATCACGATAATTACCAAGTATCCTTTCCCACAAATTGATGACTTGTTCGATCAGCTGCATGGAGGACAATACATCTCCATGGTGGACTTGTGGTCGGGATATTATCAAGTAAGGGTGAAGAAGGCAGATGTCCCCAAGACTGATTTTTGTACAAGATACGGGCACTATAATTTCATAGTAATGCCTTTCGGACTCACCAATGATCCAGTAATATTCATGGAAATGATGAATACTGTCTTTAGAGATTACCTTGACAAATTTGTGGTAGTCTTTATAGATGATATTCTAATATACTCCAAAACCAAGGAGCATCGTGAGGATCATTTAAGAATTGTACTAGAGACTTTGCGCAAGGAGAAGATCTACGAAAAGTACAGAAAGTGTGAGTTCTTGTTGAAGGAATTCTCATTCTCGGGACATATCATCACAAGCAATGGGATATCAGCGGACCACTCTAAAACAGATGCAATTGAGGGATGGCTGAGACCAACATTGGTAACAGATATCTGTAGCTTCTTGGGGTTAGCGGGATATTATCGATGATTTGTGAGGAATTTATCATGATTTTCCAACCAGCTTACCAAGATAACTCAGAAGGGAGTAAAGTTTGATCGGACTAATCAATGTGAAGAATGCTTCAAGGAGTTGAAAAGGAGGCTTATCACTACGCCCGTGCTCACTTTACCCACAAGTGGGAACTTTTTTGTTGTTTTTAGTGATGCTTCAATGATGGGATTAGGCAGTGTGCTGATGAATATTGATAAAGTGATATCTTATGCCTCTAGGCACATTATTATCCATGAGCGATACTATCCAATGCATGATCTAGAGTTGGCGACTATGATCATTTCCTTGAAAATCGGGCGGCATTATCTCTATCGAGAGAAATGTGAGATATATACTGACCACAAGATTCATAAATATATATTCACAGAAAAAGATCTTAATATGAGCTAGAGAAGATGGATATAGCTCATCAAGGATTACAACTGTTCAATACATTACCACCTTGGGAAAGCGAACAAGGTGGCATATGCCCTATGTAGAAAGGACCCATCAATTCTATTAATGATGAGAATTGAGAAGGATCCAATCTTCTTAGACGTGATGAAGATGGACGTGGGAATCATAAATAAGGGAACATTATCGATCATTTCACAATTGATTGCTCAAACATCTATTTTGCAATGGTTAAAGGATGCTCAAAAGAATGATGTAGGAATTCAGGAAAACGTGGAAGCTATCAAAATAGAGAAATCCTCAGAGTTAAATGTTAATGAAGAAGGAATTGTGCGGTTTGGTAAAAGACTATGTGTTCCATAATGTCCGTAGATGAATAAGGAACTTTTGGATGATGCACATAGTTCAAATTTATCTATTCACCCAGGGACTACAATGATTTATCGAGATCTCCGAGAAAGCTTTTGGTGAGATATTATGAAGAAGGAGATCGCTAAATATACATCAAATTTCCTGGTGTGTCAGCATGTAATGGTAGAGAGGCATAAGTCTAAGGGGATGTTGCAACCATTTCCCATACCAGAATGGAAATGGGAGAACATCACCATGGACTTTGTCACCGGACTTCCAAGGAAGTCCAATGGCAACAATGCAATCTGGGTTGTTGTGGATCGTCTTAAAAATATTGCACACTTCATTGCTATTCGGGAGGATTTCTCTTTGGATCAACTTGCACGGATATATATCAGGGAAGTGGTAAGGTTTCATGGAGTACCACTATCTATTGTGGCTGACCGAGATCCAAGATTCACCTCTGTGTTTTGGAATAGTATTCAACATGCTCTGAATACTGAAATGTTCTTCAGTATGGCCTATCATCCTCAAAAGGATGGCCAATCCGAGCGGACTATCCAAACACTTGAGGATATGTTGAGAGCGTGCTCAATGGACTTTAAATGAGGATGGGATCAACATATTACTTTGGTTGAGTTGTCTTATAATAACAGTTTCCACTCGAAAATCCAAATGGCACCATATGATGCCCTGTATGGGAAAAGGTGTCGAACACTGGCTTGTCAGGATGAGGTCAGTGAACTTAAGCTGCTTGGACCAAAAATGGTCAAAGAAATGGTGGAGAAGGTGAAAACCATTCAGCCGCATATCAAGGAAGCCTAGAGTAGACAAAAGAGTTATGCAGATAATCATTGATGATACCATGAGTTTAAAGTTGGAGACATGGTGTTTCTATGCATATCTCTGTGTAAGAAGGTCATGAGGTTTGGAATGAAAGGGAAGTTAATCGAAGGTACATTGGGCCCTTCAAGATTCTTGATCGTGTCGGTGTTGTGGCCTATCGACTAGAACTTCCACCTTCCATGGACAAAGTACATGATGTCTTTCATGTATCCCTCTTATGTAAGTACATAGCGGACCCTTCAAATGTACTCTCTTCCGAGGTGGTACAATTGGAAGATGATATTTCTTATGTGGAGAAACCAATGAAGATCATAGATTGTAGAGAAAAAGATATATGAAATAAGACAATACCCCCCATCAAGGTGCTGCGGAGAAACCACAAGTTTGAAGAATCGACATGGTAGTCGGAGGATATGATGAATCTGAGTTACCCATATTTGTTTTAGTGTGGGAAAAGGAAAATTTCGAGGGAAAAATTTCTTAAGGGTGGAATATTATAACGACCCAATGTTTCGTTAATGGAAATCCCTCTAGACCTGTTTAAATTTTTCTTTATGAAAAATAATTTTATATGATGTCAACTTCTTTGGTTTAGCTTAAGAATTTTTGACCATTGCTAATATATCCATTGAACAGTAATCACATGATTAGTACAAATATTGGACTTTAACAAATCCAAAGGAAGTGATGGCCTCATCCTGTAGAATATCCCCATACGAAGCCCATTTGTCGGAGCTCGGAAAAGAGGTGTCATCCTTGGGCTTCCCTCTTGACCAAGACCAAGCTCATCTTTATCATGTCAAGCTCTAATGGGACCATCTATGGTAAAAGTGGATATTGATAGAGATTACCACTCGAGACATTGTAAATAGTTTTTAAAGTGCAAATATTGTTTTTAATTATTATTTAATTCAGAAATATATTTTATTAAATAAATGGATTCTTGAAATAAATAATATTTTAATAAAATAATATTTTTATTATTAAATTGTCTTTCATTAAATATAAATGATCTTATAATTTTATGAATGCAATTAAAATATTTATTAAGGTTTGAAAGTCATTTCTGTCAAAACCCGTGAATTTTTTATAAATGTCTGTTTTTATATTAAAAGTGAAAATTAACATATTTAGAAAATTATTTAGATAAAATAAACTTTATTTCTGGAATCAGGATGTCAAAATTATCCAACATTTAATTTTTCATAATTTTCTGAGACAGTCAAATTTTTGGGGAAAAATTAAATACCGTTTAAATATATAATGTGTTTTATGACATCATAATGCCTCGATATGATGTAATAAAATACAATAATCTTTATTTTTGGCCAATATATGTTTTACCATTTAAATAATGTGATATTGGGTTTTTTTCACTTAATTTTTAAAGCATTAATGGACCCCTCAAGACTTATTGAACACCTTGCCTTTTTAAATTAATTTCAATGGGAGTGTGACTCACCTCCAAATAATCTACCCTAATATTTTAAGAAGTTCGGACTATGGACTTATAAAATATTTTTTTCCTCTTCCCTTTTCCAAAAACCATGGGAAAAATCCATGGGATGGTTTGTGGTTTGGATTAATTTAATATAAGGTGTCCCAGACCTAAATAAAAAAGAATTCCATCACCTTCCCTATATAAACCCACCCAAGATCCCACTTCCCCCTCACTGAAAGCCTTTGGAGTTCATCCAAACTCTTCCCTAGTCTCTCTAGAATCCAACCAATGTGCCCTAATCTCCCATGATGCCTCTCTCAAGCCTCTCTCTAGTCTTTTGAAGCACAATTCCAAGTAAGGTTTTTTCCTCCCTTTCTCGTTTTTGCCAATTTTCTTTATGTTGTATTTCCCTTTTAAATTAAATTATGAATTTCGGGGTATGGTTTAACACCTACACCATACTGACCTATTATTTTATGAATGATGGGATACCCCTTTCTCTCTCATTAAATGCCTCCCATGTACACCCGTTACTATGCCGAAATTCCGAAAGGAACATCTCTCTCTTCTTTTACATTCAAGCAATAATTTTTTATCATGAATCTAAATTCCATTAAAATTGTTGGGAAATGTATCTATATAACCTCCTTACTATCCATTACATGAAAATATGATGATTAACCACTTTCCCTCTCATCAACCATTTTTTATGAATTCTTATGTCACGTCGTTACACTACCGAATTGCACCAATTTTCTAAGCCAATGTCATTGTGTAGTGAATATCATGGCGATTTCTCCTTCAAGGGTATTAACCTTTATGAACATTTACTTATTTATTATAATGTTTCATGTAGGAATTCCACATTTCTTTATTGTGGAATAAATGGTCATGTTTTATAAATCCAGGTTTTATGATCCATGTGGCACACTTATGCTTGAAATGAAATGTTTAAGAAGCGTGCACCCTTATAGCACTCCAATACATGTGGTAAAGTATAGTATCATGATACTTCATGTGCAATTAGTTTTGACTCTTGATAATTCAAGTGAAACGAGTGTTTACTCGTTCTTCATGTGCAATGAGTATTTACTCATGCTCCATGTGCAATGAGCCTTGGCTCATTCTAATTCCATGTTAAGTGTTTTTTCCACATTTCCATGTTATGGTTATCATGCCTTTATGTTCATGTTTCCTTTATCCTCTATTGACATGCCTATTTTCTAACATTTATTTTACTCCTCATGTTATTCCATGTGTACTCCCTTACTGGGCTATATAGCTTACCCTTTTCTTATGCATTTACTCAGGTTATCCCATGCAATGCTAAGTACAAGGGAATGTAGTGGTCATGTAATGGAAGTTTTCAATAAAGATGTTGTATTTCATGGTTTCTATTTTTATGTAATGATACTAAGTCCCAACTATAATAATCCCCTCGATCTTCTTTGTTGTATCAAGTGACGTTTTATGTAATAAATCATATGTACGTTTGTAATAAAAGAAGAGCTGTCATAAGTAGTGTCCCCTTTATGTCATGTTTGAGGCTAAATATTGACAAGAGTTCATCATGGAAGCATGTATAACCATTATCATGGTGATGAAGCAGCAGTAGAAGAGACTATGGTCTTAGAACCAGCATCATCCAGAGCAGAAGGAAGGGGAGATGAAGCACTAAATACATTGCTCAAAGCAAAATATAATAGAGAAGAAGGAGGACCATAAACGTTACTCCACATGATATATTTTAATGCTCCTGGGAAGAGACTACACCACATGGACATTCTGGACGATGATGTTTTTCTAGTGGATTTGGACACCATGAACACTAATAGATATTTCGTTGACACCAGGTTGATGTGGGACCACCTCAAATAGTATGAGGTAGATCTGGTCAAGATTGGGTATACCATGGGTGGATTCATTGCATCTTAAGAACAAGGGGTATGATTCTTGATGGAATTGGAGGACATGGTCCATTCTTAGGACATTGGATATCAATTAATAGGTCAAGTGCTACCAGATATAACTTCACAAATGAATCTAATTATGTTGGAGATAACTGATCTATTTCCCTTCCAATCAAATCAGATGAATCCTTGGGGGAATATTCTGATAAATGGATCCCATTTTGGATGGTGAATTCATAGCATCACTGGAATATGAGGATGCATCATTGGATGAAAACTCTATTGTGGGATTCACTGAATCATCCAATGTGTTTTTTAACTCATTCCACATGGAAATTTCATTTATCTGGCATTATCATGATTCCTAAACTAACAATTGTACCATGAATGAGAATATTTCCTAAGAGATCCCTTCTCCCAGGTATGAATATGTATTCATATTGGATAAGATCATGATTTTGAACTGGAATCCATAGAGAAAGGAACCATTAGGTCAACTGATGTTGGAGTGGCTTGGGGAACCACCCCATAATATTTTTGACATTTGATAAAAATCTAGGTACCCTATTTTAGACTCCCGATTGAAATAATGCAAGATTAAAATATGACAACACTCATAATCACAACGTATTTTTCTTTACAGAAACACATCTTCTTTCCTCTTGATAATATTGACATACATTCTTAAGGTATGAACAATGTTGGGACTAGTATGTTTCATTATCATGAGAATGATCAGGTACCTAAGTGATCCTTCCCTGATTGGAATGCCACTCCATGTAGATCTAGTTTTCGAAGCTGACCATTCTAAGACAATTGTTGTTTCATGTGGCCCCACATGTAGGGAGGAAAATAAGGTTGACAGGGATAACCTTATCATGGTGGGATCAAGTGGTGGAGATCAATATAATGATATAGACCCCATACCATCTAACATGATTCTATAATAGGATCCTTCCATTTAGAATCTGAAAACATTTTTGGTGCACAAGCATGTTGATCTAGAGGAGTTAGAGAAGTTTGATTCTTATACTGCCGATGACTATCAGGGCATCAGATGCCTGGTGTAGATATTGAAGAATATATTATCAATTAAACTCTATAAACTCAATGGATAATCTGAACATGATCACTTCTCTACTAGTTATGAAATATTTGAGCCATAGGGGAAGACGAAAGAGGATTACAGATCCCCATCTAAGACTATTTTGATGAGATGATGCGGTAATGGAGTCAATTTTCTGATGCTGCTTCACATCATGATTTTTTTTCCAAAATACGGATGATCTATGTGTCTAAATATAAGATAAAACATCTAAATGGATTTTTGATCAAGAATTACTCTATTGATACCACTAAATCAAATCCAGTTTTATGATTGAGGGTCTAGTTAGACGAATGCAAAGATCATATGGGACATGTTTGTCATTAATTGGATGATCACCCTGTTGAGTGGGATTGAGAGATTATTTGATATATGAGCTCTATCCTATGGATGATAATGAAGAGGGGGAGCATAGGATGTGAAAACATAGCCTGGAGTCCACAATAAAAATGTGTTGGTGCTAAAACACTTCATCATAGGGGATGGTCCATAATGGATGTATTTCAAAACTCATAAAACATGCTTGCTTCTTTTAATTCATCAAAATTCATGAATCAAAACATTTCATCTTTATTTAATTATCTCACATCAATTATATTTTCAAACCAACTAAAAACTAATACCAATGGTCATGTGGGCTCTTCCCATAGTGATAAACAATGGACAACCACATAACTATCCACATTGTATGAGAGTGTTGGATAATTATCAAAAACACAGGGCATTCTATTTTAGATTTAACATCTAGAGTGTTTGGGATGAGAGAGGTTTTTATCATATATGTGGTATCTCATAATAATGAAATTTCATTTCCCAGTGTGCGCTAGTGAAAAAATGAGATAACCCCACATGCATTAGAATCGATCTGATCAAAATGGAATGAAAAGTGTGTCTCCCAATACCCAATATTCCGAACATAGGGAGGATGAAATCAAAATATTGGATGACTATTAACTATGTTCGAAACACAATATCCTTATTTAGTCTCCTGAAATGGAGAAAAAACAAACTAGGGTTGAATGCTGGCCTTATTCAAAACATGAAACCAAACGTAAAATTTCATCTGATGCCTCCAAACATTGGCCCCAGATGGTAGGTGACCTGTTTTGGCATATCTAGGCCATTAATGGGTACCTTTATACATGAAAAATGTTGAGGATTCTAATAAGAGGAACATGAATCACAGGTTGGTGAGATGGAATATTCAAAACGATTCCAACACTCTTGGAATTATTCCCATGTGACTCAGATAACATTGGTGTGGGAACATTGGTATGAAAAATGATCAATCCTATCATTGAGGGGGGGGGGACTCTATAAAAAGGACCTATGTGACCTAGTAGTTTTGAATTATGAAAAATGAGGATGATTTACATGTAGTTTAATGTCATTAAAAATAAATATGCGTGGAACAATTTACCATCACTTGACTAGGACACATCTCATAATTTAATTTCTTATGATTGGAATTTGCACACATTTTAAAGGTCATACTAAATTTACCCTAGATAATAGTTTAAATTCGTGATGCACAGACTACAGAATGTACCCCGATATTTGTGTCGTACTGATACAAGAATTTTAAGATGAAAGACCACGAAGGTGTTTTAAAAAAATACAAATATCAAGAAACAAATGCGAATTAGGTTTTACTAAAGTTGATAAATAGGGTGGGGAAGAGTTTTAATCCCAATTTTAACTTCAACATAGACTTTTCTATGTCACACCAACCTTTAATTTTTAGTCTCCTAGTATACGGTCACAGAGTTTGAACCACAACTGAGGCAAAGGGGCCGAGGGTTGGATGAATTTGTGGCTGGTCCAATGGGAAAAATATTTCTATGTTTCTATATATCTTATGATGAATGGAATCAATCCAGACATAGTTAATGATAACATATTGTGGCGAGAGACCGTCACTGGTGGGAGAAATCCTCTCTAGAAAGAAAGATGAAGCATCCCGCAAATATCATGTGGTATCCTGAATTTTCTTTAGGTATGGTCCCAAATCAATTTCAACTTATGGAAACTTTATTACAAGTTTATGGTCATAGATCATGGATGAATATCGAAAGGCATTTCAAATGAGATATGTAGCGTGGTATTAATCACAATGTTATTGAGCACCACACTATACATTGAAGAGTAAATTTTTTATATAGTTTAATGTATTATGTATAGTAATATCCTAGTCCTAAAGGGATCAAAGTGTTTGATTGATCTATGTTAGGATGGAAAGACAATATTTATTATTTTTTCTACATATGTAGTGAATGTATGAATCAAGCCACACATATTTCAATAATTCCAAGGATTTTAATGCCATATGGTAAAGACAAAGATGAAATTATGTGAAGGAACTTGAATGTTATAGATCATTCCAAGGATATAAACATGGGTAACACTCATATCATGAGAGGGTTGGAATAAATTCACATGTATTTCTAGGATGGGATTCCCTTTTGTAGGTCTGGCCTATACACATGGATTACGTTTTTTTAATTCTTTTGTTTTTTTGAGAGGATGGACTATGACATAAAATTTTGTAGATAATATGTAACCCACAAGGGTAGGAATCACTCCATATGTAGTTTTTTAAAATTCAATGGTTGATGAGTACTACTAGATGTGATTCTATCTCATGTGAGAACATCATGATGTGGTTCCCTTTTTCATCATGTGGCCATTATAATGATTGTGATGCGGTTTCATGTTCTGTGACTTGTACATAAGTATGTTCATTTATAGGACATTCCAAACGGACCATCAGTGGTATGTAGTTTAATATCATGCATCAAAGATGAAGAACATGTAGATTAACATTGTATGGTAAGAAGGATGTTGAAAATTTGTCTCAAGGGATATGTGTACAGTGTGGTAATTATTACTTCATGTTAATGGGGACCAAGGAGGCCCAATTCAATACAACCCATTCTTGAGAGATCCATGATAGGGCTCTTATTTTATGTTCATAGAGTTTAGATCGGTTAGATTATGTTTCTCCTCTATGTGGTCAAATACCTTACTAAGATTCCAAACCCCATGTGTGCCATGCTCACTGTGAGTTATAACGGGTGATGTATGTTTTCTCTATCACATTTTGATATACAAAAAAAGGGATTGGAAATCCATGGTTGAGAGTGTCTCGAAGATACTGATATCCCCACTCAACATGGGATGATTCACATAGGGATAACACCATTGGTGATATAGAATCACTATAACATAAAGAAGTTATAGTCATGTATATTGAAACATTCGAGGTCCAAATCATGGAAGGGGTGACTGATGGGAAGTACAACTATTGACATTATTTACTACATACGATCCACACCTTTACCATTAATGGGTGACAAATGCAAATGAAAAATAAAATTTTGACCATGATTGAATCACATGATCCACTTTTTTTTCATTAATCCATTAGAGAGTTTGTTCAAGATGGTATGTAAGACAATGAGGCATGAAACAATCAAAATTATGGAATCCATCTTTATGTTAAATATTGTGGAAATCTGAAAAAAAAAATGATTTCAAAAATTGAGAATGGTCATGGAAATGTCCATGTTGAACTCAATTCTTAAGGCCTCACTCTCCAATCCGTTAGATAATTTATGTGGTTGAAACCAAATGAACCATGTGTATAAGAATCTGGTAATTAAAAGTAGTATAAGTCCATAATTCATGGCACAGTTGGATGAGGCCGGAGATGTGTGATCCATCTCCATGAAGCAACCTAATGTCAATGTTTGCTCAAAAGTCCCATCACTACAAGGGACATTTCTTAGAATAACTTGCATATATATTAATGTCAAAAGTATTGGACTTGTGAAACCTATTTTAACATAATATGTTTGCGGCTATGGGAACACAACTTTTGATGTCATCCAGAAGGGACTATAAAGGCTAATTAGTTTAGCGTTGTGCATCTACGATGGTGATGTCATAATTCAACGTCATCTGATAGGACTGATCCATGTATCTTAACGTTATATAGTAATGAAAATGATTGTCATGTAGTTTTATGCATAAAACAAGGACAATGAATCAGAGCTCAATGCCATGGTGTAGGGAAATGAGAACATTCCATTTATGGTTGTTTAGAAATGACCATTAGTGTTGGGCTATTTATCGTCATCCTACTAGGCTGACTCCATGTAATTTATCATCATGCAGTAAGGATGGTGGATAAATATTATTCACAAGGGGTAATACGTGGCATAGACAATAGAAACATAACATGAAATGGGGAAACAGAGGCATGTAATCCCCACCATGAACGCTCATATGTAACTATGGACAAGGGGATGAATGTTGAGTTTAAGACTGGTGCCAAAGAAGATGTTTTGGGGAATTCATATGTATCCCATTAGGATATGAATAAAGATAGATGTTTTTCTTAATAGTGTCATGGTAGAAGGTCGATGTTAGGGGAAATTTCCCCATAGTTGAGGATATCATGGTGGTGTGTAGTTTATCATCCTACGACCAAGACGATGAATGTGAAATGTAATATCATATTTCATGGAATATGACTATTACAAAAATTATCATCATGCAACTAGGAAAGAGGTTGTTACACATTTTATTTTTATCAACTAGGAGATAGATCATTTAATAGTATATCATCCAGAAACTAAGATGATTCTGTGTGGTTTAACATCATTTTGTAATAAAGAGGGCCTATATATTATGGTAATTCTACTTGGACCAATACTCCCCATGAAATGTACTATTTTAAGAATGTGGAATTTCTTGGAGGAGTGATGTGCCCCGCATCCAGGGTGACCAAAGAATACACACCATTGGTATAGACCTTGTGAATGAAATAACAGACTTCTCATTTGGGATCCAAATTTATAGATTTCCATCTATATATCATTGGTGTTCAAATAGACAAAACTATATCACCGTGGAGGAAGGGGCAGAGTAACACCTTTTTGTTGAATTCTCTTGTTATCGTTTTTGGGTTCCAAACTAGATTATGCAAGCCCTAGAGGCTATTTTCGTTGAGAACTTTCATCTCATCTAGACGTACCTATTGTATCTTTTCTAATGTGTGATGATAATATAATTATTTAAGGTGTGATGAAAAATGTATATTGTTGGGAAGGACTTACTATGTTTTATAAAATAGTTAACATAGAGTCACCTGGGTGGAATTTTGAATCATCATATGATAAGACCAAGAATCAATGGGTAGCTTCTACCACTAAAATTTCTTGTTTTTAACAATTATTTTAAGAATAAAATTGAGACAGTATTATTGAATGCCTCAATATGTCTATTTTGTTGTGTGTGATAGAGATAAGTATGGTTAGACCATATGTTGTACTTGGTATTCAACATCTTCAACTCAGATGCTTATAAATTAGTGTTTTTTGTGTGATAATATCATGATGGACTCTATATAAATCGATGATAGTAATCCACATGTATTTTACCATCAATCGGGCCTTGAATTCCATGAGGGGAATCTCTTCTTCCCACTTAGATAAAAAAATCCATTTTGTTTTGAATGAAGTTGCAATGGAGATATGTTATTGGCAGATATGGTCACATGATTTCAAGTCACCAAAATGAAATGGTCTATGTGAACATTTTAGGATGTATAGGATCCATGGGTCATTACAAAAAATAGGAATGGATCTAGAACATGTGGTACCACATGGAGAAAATGATACAATCATAGACCAGTGTTGTCAAGAAGTAACCCACCCTTTGAATTTGAAAAGAGATATTAAAACATTCCTAATACCCACCACCTGATCTATAATTAAATTCTTTCATATAAAGTGGAATCTTGTCCCCATGAATTTAGTAGAATATTATTATATCATACCCACATTTGTATTGAGTCTTGTCCTGGATAAGAGAACTTTGGATAGTGAACTATGCTGCACTGCAAAGAATCAACTCATGTTCAGCCATGTATGGTGGGAGATTTCCATTCTTGATATACTCAATGAAAAGAGTTATCCAATAATAGTTCACATAAACACTGAAGGGATATGGTGGACCTTATATTGAATCATTATTAGTCAGGTGGTTTACAAGATATTTTGTATCACCATACCTAGTAATGGGAGTGATGAATCTTAGATGAACCACATGGATAAATATGTCATCCTTGTTAGGCTCTAAAA
Source organism: Viscum album (assembly GCA_963277665.1). Classification (NCBI taxonomy): domain Eukaryota; kingdom Viridiplantae; phylum Streptophyta; class Magnoliopsida; order Santalales; family Viscaceae; genus Viscum; species Viscum album. Next base: position 1,455,860,355 of record OY728159.1, on the reverse strand, counting down.
GAGATGCAGTTATACCTTCCAGGGTGTCATATTTACCATTCTAGAACCGAGGAACACGAGTTATCTTTGGATGAGAAGGTAACAATATCTTTAACTAGTGAGGGTGATCCAACCGGGGCACTATCTATGGAGTCTAGATGTTGTATTAGTAATTGACTAAATTCATGACAAACATGGAGTTCCCCATCACATGTAAATACAAAACATCAATATCAAGAACCATATCAAGAGTATAAATAATAGACTAATACTCCACCACATTGGTGGTTCATCCTTTTAATAGCTTGAATAAATTGTGTAGAATAGCACATATAGGTCTGCTAGAGGCAATTCTCAGACCTTCTCCATTGAGCATAACACCATTGGGTCTCCTTCCAGTCTAGAATCATGAGGCACCATCGTAATAAATCAGACAACATGAAAATTCATAGTACATGTAGAAGAGAACATTATATAGTAAATCAACATCCAGAGGCATCTCCTCATGGGATGTATGAGTGTCCACAAAATTTTCCATTGTGTGGCCATTAATGGGATTCTACGAGATAAACCACATATCGAACATTGAATGGATCAGCACATAGTGTTCTATATGTCTTGTAAATATAGGTATGTTAAGAATATTATTTAGAGGTTCCACACATGACACCATATACATCTCTTGTTGATAAAAATAGTGTCGCAACTTCTACACTGTGAAAACCAGCATGTGGATGATTTTCTCAATAGGATAATATCTATACTTTTCATCAAGGAGAATATGATTGAGATAATGTAAAATATTCTACGCCCCATCATTATAATACATAGTAAGTTGGTTTCTAAGGGGTTTTTCCACGTTGGTCACATAGGGGACCAATGGATTTCTGAAGACAAGTGGCATCAGAACAGTATGATGTCGTATATACTGCTTGATCTCCTCAATCATGGTCTAGGCCTATTTATCCCATTGATATATGATTTCTTTATACATGATATTGGATAATGGATTACTTTTCTCAGTCAGATTTTTGATGAATTTATGTGTGTACGCTATGTGTACTTGAATACCTCGGAGCTCCCTGAGGTTGCTCAGAGGGGTAATTAGGAAGATGGAATTGAATTTCTCTTGGTCAATCTCGATTCCATTTTATATAATGAAAAATATGAGGAAAATTACATATTTAACTATGAAGGAATAGTTCAATGTGTTCATGTAAATGTTCTGGGTGCAGAGGAATCCGAATGCTTTCTAATGATCTCTGAGATGGTCCAAACGGTGGTGTGATATGAGCACAAAATCAACCACATATAATTACACTATAATTAAATGATTCATTTTAACTATGAAATAAAATTAATAATTATAGGTAGCTCATTCAATCCTCTAAATTGAAAGGAATTACATCATAGTAGAAGTCCCTTTGAGGCACCCAAAAAGTTGGTGGACTCATCTTTTTTTAGGGCCTTAAGATCTGAGTATTCCAGTAATTCATATCCTTAATGGAATTAACCTAGAACCCTTCTATGGAATAAATTAGGAACACTTCCATGGAAAGGAGAAATATATCCTTCCCGAACTGACCATTGAGATAACAAAAGTTGAAGAAAATTCTGATCTGTCTGTTTTTCTTTCCGACATGGACAATTCTGGCTAGCCACATTGGGTATTGAACCTTCTTGAAAATGTTTCTCTTGACGAGCTTATAAACATCATCCTCTACCATAGAAAAAAGGGAGGGGAAAATATATGTAGATGGATTGTTGATCTCATGATGACCCACTGGGAGGCCCAAAAGGTGTAAATAATCTTTAGGTAATTTCAATGGCATCTCATCGTTGATCCAAGAGAAAACATCTAGATCTTGCTTCACGAAATCCACACACTGTTATTGCATCATTGAACCATCCCATTAATGGTATTAGAGATTCCTCCCCCAAATGAAATAGATTAATCCTCCAAATATTTCTCAATGTATGTGTTATGTGTATCATGTATAAGAGATAATTACTCTGGGTTGGCTGATTTTGGAAAAACACTTGTGGTACCTTGAGTGGTAGTGGAGTCTTCACTGAGAGAGAGCATTTCTCTGGAAAGTCTGGAAACAAAATATTTTGAACTGATTGCATCGGGACTTATACCAATGGGTCCACATATAATGTCAGTTCAATGTAGGAGGGTCGGTTTGGGATAGTTCAATATGGCTCTGTGGAACAAGAAACATTAACAACAGTTATAGCCATGGGGCGAACAACTCAATACCTGAAAAGAGTATAGGGTTCTTGTTTGACCTGAGCATAAATCATGTTGAAAAATAATTTATTCTTCTATAAATCCTTAAACCGATAGAAAATTTTCCCTTTCCTCTCAAAAATGATAAAGAAGATCCCCAATATAGTATAGTGGCCTCCAACTGGTGATTCCAGAGGATGAAAGCATCATCCAACCTTTTCCATGGATTTTCCATAGTAGTAACATGCTAGAAATCATATGTTTGTAATAATGATTCAGTGGTATTGTAATAGTTTGAAATAAAATTGAAGGATTAACAATAGGAAAAAAGTGTATATGTCTTCTTGAATCACACCCACTCGACCATTGAGGGAGTACTTGAGAAAATTTTGATAAGTGAAGGAAACTATTATGTATATATGTAGACATGTTCTAACCATATGTTCATTTTAGGTAGTATCCTATAATACATCCAAGAATTTTTTGCTTGAAATCAAGCCAAAAAACTTGCAATTTATGTGGATTATTTCACATATCGTTTCCATAGTCCTTTCATAACCCTAAATGTTTTGGACATAGGTTCTCAAATCTCTTTTAGTAATTTCTAGCTTTGTAGAGAATCCATGTTAGGATCAGAGTGATCCTAGAAACCATGTTGACAAGATAGAGGAAAAAAACCATTCCATGGAACTAGGCAGTGATGTAAAGAGGGAGTATATAACATTATGCTGGAGAGCCTTCATCTTCTCTGGATAGTGATTTGACGGATCTTTATTCTACTCACTTGATATCATCACAATGCTAGCTTTCTGTTCTTAGGGGAGTGAATGGACTAGATTGATAAACTAAAATGTGCATTTTCATGGCTTCCATGCCCCCAAATTCTTCTTTTATGGAATCTTCTAGGAACATTCGAGGGGTATTCTGGATACTCTACATCATCAAGACAATGTAGCGATCCACCAATTTGATGTTATTCATAGTCATTAACTCTTGCACATTATCAATATGAGTTTTCATGTAATAAGAATATCCTTGTAATGAATCTCATTATGGGATAATGAATTATCATAGTATATGGGGTATATTCTATATCGATGGGGGTCTTCACTATCTGTACACCTTTGATGTCTACTCTTCTGAAATTTAGAGGGTTGAGAGGTTGATGTAGAAGCAGTAGATGAAGGTGTATAAATTACTTCTATTGGATTGGGTTTTCCATGATATTAACATATGATTCCATGGGTTCAGGAAACTACCCTGTGATCTAACCACTCATCATACATATGGGTGTCATGTCTAGAGACTTTCCACCATTCTTCATAATAATCACTTACACTGTTGGAATCAATTGTTATATGTGTAATCTATGTTAAGAGTTCCCTCAAAATGAACACAATGTTGCATATCTAGTCCAAATTCCCATCCATCAACACATAACACTATTTTATGGGTTTTTCAAGAAATCTATGGAATGGCTTGTAGTCAAGGATATTAGTGTGGCCAACATACTAAGTCTTTCTATATTCGAGGAGCTTCAGGACTCATTTCTATTGAGTTGTATTAATGTAACTAGGATCCTTGGAATCTAGGATTGAAGAGGTTTGGATTCTCTTATCTAGAGGGGGATCCCTATGATATGGATTCTAGTGAGGAGGTGGTAGAGGATGGGGAGTAAAAACCACATTCACTCATCATTGTGGTGGTGCCTTCTGAGGAGGTTCCTGCCAATTATGAAGGTGATGAGGCATTGGTTTTTTTCCATGATGAGGTTATTCCAGATGACGATCTATTGTAAAAAACATTACCGGTTATAGAGTCTTTACCAAAATTTCGGTATTAAACTTTCTCTTGGTGTCTCTTATAGAAGGACTTTTTGGAAACAATGGACATTCCCCCTTAGACTGCTTCTAGGCTACCTCAATTCATTATGCCTTTTCAAAAAAATCTCATAATCCACCATAGAAATTCTATGTGATGAGGGTAGGATCCAGTTTATCTTTTTTATTTCCCACTCACATCTTCAATAGTATCTCTTGAGTTAGATTCATGTATAGTGAGTACTTGAGGATCTTCCACCCTGCAATGAAGTCTGCGTTGTGCAAATCTGGTCATTGCTTTCACTAAAATAGTTTAGAAATACTCATCTTTAATATGGTGTAACTAAAATGAAAGGGAAAATGTCTATGAAATTCTTCCCATACTCTAACATACCCAATGGGTAACTGAATTTTCTTGATGAACACAAGACCTTTTAATGTTTGAAAGAAACACCAGATATTTGTTGATTCCTGTAGTTGTGGGGTTCCCAACATGGGTCAGCACCATGAGATGATGTGGCGTAGATGTTGTAGCGGGTCACCCATCTAATTGTAGTGGGTTATGGTTGGATTCTCTAAGGTTATGGGTGCTCACTTTTCATCCACCCATGCTAGATATTTCTTGTCATTATATGGGATGTCCACATGTCATGTTTCCAAGGTATCAAGCTATGTAGTAAGAGTATATATCAGATTGTCCTGGAGGGGGTTAATGTTTGACTAGTGATTCATAATCACTAGAGAAATAGAGGTATTTTCAATGTGATTTGAATGTTAGTGTGATCAAGGAATGATATGTAGAGCGGCTTGAGCAGTGGCTTCTGAAATGGCCTGATCCAGATCAGAAAGGGGATTCTAACGCTAATTGGGTGGATTCAGCAATGCATACAATTCTCTCTTTTCATATGCTCTAGTATATAATCAATATGGATGTGTGGGATTACTAGGCTCATGTAGGGAAAATTGGACATGAATAATGAATTATTTACCTAGTTGAACCTGTGGTAGACGAGTGTTGTCCTGTCATGGATCACCATTCTCTAGAAATTTCTAAGCAAGAAGATCATTTATTATCTTCTGATGATATGAAATCATTTATCAAAAATAGTGGTCATAGGATCATCCTTTATCTTCTACATTAAATCAGGAATATCTGATAGCATGAGTTCTCCCTTACCCTTTTTGTGATTCTATTGAATTGGAAATGATGTAGAGGGCTCTTCGAGGCCAAGATTCATCCTTCGATGGGGGGTGGTGACACCAACTGGTTACATTATATTTTGTGATACACCCATTAGTTTGATCCTTATCATCGTAATTTGAATCTTACTCATCATCCTTGGGGAATGTGACATCAATCATATTCACCATGACAACCCCTGGAGTGTCCTCTATATCCCCATGTTAATATGGATACCTCTATATGGGGCTGAGATGATGATTGGAGTACATACCCAAATAACGGACTAGAATATGTGGGGATGATTCCTCAATGATCCTATGGTGAAAATTGAATATATGGATGTATAATTGTTCAAGGATCTTGTGATGATCGGGTGGCATAGGATGTTTCCCCACTGCAAGTGATTCAATCTCAACCATGATGAATTTTCGGATGATGTCGTTAAAAATCCCTTGCCTCCTCGATTGGGCAAACTGATGATAAAAATGGTGGAAACACATCACCCAGATGCTCCATAAAAATAATGAGACCACTTCCTTGGTTAGAGAATCTTGAATGTCCATGCTGGGAACCACATTTGGAAAAAAAAAATCTAACAGTCGGTTGCCGATGATAGTTCCAAACAAGATTCCCTACTAGGAAGAAATATATACCAATTGGCTACCCTAGTCTCTAATCATCACTAAAATAGAAGCTAGAAATGATCCAAATGTGGGATATTGTAGAATTGGACTAGTCCATGGATGGATGGGTATGTGAACTGACTTATCACTGGATGTTGGATCATCACTCAAAGGTGGGCTCAACTGCATTATGGCATCTATATAAGATATGTTACTAGCTATTACATCATATATTAGGGAAACAATAGCTATTTGTGGGATTACTATGTTATCATAGTCTATGGTGTACAAGAAAAAGCATTTTTGGTTTCATGTAGAGGTAGAGAATGAAGCTTGAGATGATAGAGACATCTATAATGTGATATAATTTATGGGATACAAATCATCTTCTACCTGCATGTATTTGCAAACAGATTCATGTATATGGTGCATCTCACCATCCATGAGGATGAGCATAAACTACAGGTCTCATGCCCCAGACTATGATGTAGAATATTGTTCATAAGTATCCATCATTGAGTCTCATTTGGTTCATAATTAGAGAATCAAATGAGATACACAATGACTAATTGCTTTCCAGAATTACTCTTTCGGCGCCAACAATTCCACCTTCTTCCCCATGATGGTTTGTAAAGGATGATAACTTTTTTGACATTAGGATGACCTTCATGTTGTCAGTTGATGAAATAGTGTGTAGGATCCCTACTTTGGTGAGATGATGTGTAAGGGTCACCTAGTCCTATTTCAAACAGGTTATAGGTAGGACTATTTTATTGACCATTGGATGCATATGTAGGACCTCCAGTTTGATTTTTCAAGATATGTGTAGGGCCTCTATATTAGTTTTCACTAGAGTGGGGGGAACTCTATTCTTGATATGGGTGATGTGAGGAGGACCTTCACATAACTAGATATTTATGTAGTCAGTAGAAACACTATTGTAGTCATTGTGGTCATGGGAAGGACCTATATGTCGTTTGTTAGTGGATTAATGATGACATCCACTTTGGTGGGACAATGTGCGAGGAGTACATTTAACACTATTAAATTGAATGATGGGAGGATATTAATGGCAAATAATGATTGAATCGGTAGGACCTCCACACTGATCACTAATGATGTGGTGAAGACCTCCACATTTGGTGTTTTTGGAGTTGGAAGGACCTCCACGGGAGTTGGGGATGATGCGAGGTGGGATTTCACATCACTATTTAGAGACATGGAGATGACCTCTATATTTTGAACTATAAGCACAAAGATGACCATTGTTCTGAACTCCAATGAGGTTGGAGAACCTCCACCTTGGTTGATTCTAAAAACATGGGGATTACCTTTAAGTAAATGTGATATTGGGGAGGACCTCCACTCATGTTGGATACTATAAATGTAGGAAATTCGTGTTGAGTCTATCATCATAAACTAGAATATAACTACTATTGGGAAAACTGGTTGCTAAGAGAGTCAGCCCAAATCTCATATAATGTAGTTGAGGTCTTGATCACAAATGTGTGATGAGGATTCCATTCTCTACATTAGAATGTACTTTATAGAATGAACCTTGGGTGGCATGGTAAATAAGATCTATTGAAGAAAATGCCATATGAAGGGAATATTAATCAAATTAGTCCTCATGTTGGTATTGGGTAAGATAGATTAGGACTAATGTAATAGGATACGGGTCCACCTGTTCTGTTACAAGAAGGGAAAATTTGTGAAGCATAGATTTAGTTTATTCGTATCCCACCTTACTGACTCTCATATAGTGTTCATCAACCCGATGACTCGAGAGTCTCCCACCTATTGGTAATAGGGGAATGTATCAAAGGATTTTTTTTTTGGAGAGGCTAATGATGTTGTTCATCATAGGAGTAGAGAGTTAGGAAACCTTATGTGTACCTTGGGGTGGTTATGGGGAGGCACAGAAGGCTCCAGGTCCTATTGATCCATACAATTTTTTTAATGACCCCTCCTACTCATTCAATCATATTAGGTTATTCATTACCCTCCTATAAACTATTTGAGAGAGTGATAAGGGGCATGGGTTTCTGGTATATGAAGAAGTCATGGAAGCCATGGCAGAGGTGGGGTCATGTGGGACTACCACATCAACATTTCAGATACCCCTTTGTCTGTGGACATTGGGTGAGCAGTATTCTAAATCTTAGGTCCTGTAAAGTAAAAAATATTCATCGTTCAGTATTAATATAAAGAAATCAATGTCAATTACTTGGCTCCAACTATTTTTCCATGGTTGGAGAGAAATATTCATGCTGAAAATTTCAAAAATTGGAATTCCTAAAATTCTACTACCCAAATTGCTGGTGAGTTTCACATTGTGCCCACTATTTTCTTAGTAGGCCCCAGTGTCAGATATATGAATACAATACCAAGAAAATCTATAGAACATTTGAATTGAACGGTTATAGTACCCACATTGAGGATAAATGATTCAATTCAAGTTCCCCATTTATGATTCTAATGCTTTCCTCCAAGGCATGTCAGCCTTCACACATTCTCTCCTCAGTTCATGGATTGATATGGGTCACTTATTATGGACACATTGTACACCGTATTCCCACATTCAAATGTTAGGTGGAATTCATCACATTCTCAGTGATGTCTACTCCTTGATCTAAATTTTATAATGGGATGTCAGTTCCTCATTCCATGGATTTCACCTCCGAAGTCATCACAAATTCCGGGTCTCCCTCACATATTTGACTCATAGATCATGTAACTTTTTCACTGTGAAATCTCTTTATGGATTTGGTTAATTATGATTATTTATGTCTTGAAATTTATAGGGGTTTGTTTTAGGAAACATACTTCTATTATGAGAGTAGTCATGTTGGGAATCAGTCGACATGTTTGGAAAATGTTACACTAGAACGACAATATTCATTCTCATAATAGGGATCTCAATGGAATGGAACCCAAGGAACCCATTAGTGATCACAAGGTATCATTATTATAGAAGTATTTCTAACATGTTTTCCTCAAACATCTCATTTTTATCATGGGATTGGTGTGGAATTTAGTTTTTTACAGAGAATGATAATTCAATAAAGACATTTGATGTAGAGAGATCAGAGAGGTACGCCCATATGATGGAGGTCCTGGATTGTTCATTGGATGTGAGGAGAATAATGACCAATGTGAGATGACCCGATGTGGTGTGTTCACAAATGGAAGGGTTATACATGATTAAGGGTAGAGAATCTAGGATGGAGGCACCAAGGTATACCATTGGATGGGTTTGAACTCCTCTAATGATAAACTAGAGTGATCTTTCCCATAATTTGAATGATTTCACATCTTGAAGGCTGATATGGACAACATTGTGGGTGGATTAGTGAGGTGTACCCAAATAAGAAGGATTATGAGGATTACTATTAGTTGGGATTGGTCCTGAGGGTTGTTTCTGACATACCTTATTTATAATAAATGGATAAACCCCCCATATTTAAAAAGGGTGGCATAAGGATTATGTACTGATACTACTCATTGTAAGAGGATCACTCTTGGATGGATGGATATGTGTGTGGAGTATTACGCATGGTTATATTCATGGGTTCTACAATGAGAATGATGGATTCAATGGGGAATATTTTAATGAATGGACAATATGTATAGAATGTTGTCCCCAAGATGTGGAACATTAGGTAAGAATCACGAGGGATATCGAGAAGGTGTTAAAATTGATTGGATGGAGTGTATGGAGTTTGAGGGGTATGTGTCTAGAACCTCATGAAATCATCCTACGTATCCTAGTGGATAGGAATAAAATACAACAATGTTCGGGAAATGTAATCGCCAAATACATGTGGTTACATACCCAGGTGGAACCTAAAGTAATTACAACCTTTGAATTCGGGAATGATCGACCCACAACATGGTAAAATGTGGGAATGAATACTATTGGAGTGGATGATGGTCCTGAATAAAGTGGATTCATCCTATGTACTCAATTTAGATAATAGGGATCAAAGTCAATGTTGTTTATATAGAGATGGGATACTTATGGAGGCGGTACAGATGGAGAAGGGGCATATAGTTGGGGATAATGTACAGGGGATGTTCATAAGGATATAGGTGGATGAAGTGATCTCCTTTGGAGAACGATGAGGTGATAGATGAGGGGTTGATACTGGATGATTTATAACACCCCATGATGTTTTGTCAATGGAAGGATTCATATAATGTCTAGATATCACATCATGCGGGTACATCCCTAAGAGGAGAAATAATGTTTACCTTTGGTTGGAATTGAACCCTTATCCATTTTAGAAGTGAGGGACCAAATCCCATATAGATTGGTGGGTTTTATTTTGGTTTGTACCAACCTTTTAAACCCCATCATTCATGGCCAATTTTAGAAACAAGATGAAGCAACAATCCCAACAGTTATGTCTTGAATTATGTGACCAAAAGAGATAGTGTGGGGCTTACACATTGAAGCTGAATAGATAGACATCAATCAATGTGAGGAGGATATAATTACACGTGAAGATGATAACATTCCCATGTAGGAAAGTGTTCAGGGGGAGTTAAATAGGTGTGGCACCTGATGATCATTTCATTGGGAAATTCTACTATTTAAAGTCATGTATTGAGGGCGATGGTGTTTGGATTTTTTACACCCTATATCTAGGACTATGAGGAATCACTCCTCACCCCATGGATATATATAAGTAGAAATGATCTTCCATTGGGTAAGGGAAGGAACTAGTGATTATCAATGGGAGTGGTTGGAGGAGTGGTAGTTAGTTGGGACACACTCTTCACACCATGGACATACATAACTAGAATTTGGTTGTTTTTAAATCAATTTCCACATCACCACTTACATCTAAAAATAAAAATGAATTTTTCCTGAATTATTCATTAAAAATTACTTATAATACACCATTAGAATGATAATACATTCTCTAAATCTATATTTCTCATAAAATCCAAAAAATTTACCATATGTTTTTGAATAAGAATAAATTTTTATATGATTAAATAATACATTAATCTCTAAAATCCCAATAATACCCAAAGTCCATCTTAATATATTCTTAATATAGTAATAATTAAGGCTCCTCCAAAACATTATTTTTTTTAAATTTATGTAACAAAATTTTAAAAATGAACATATCATTAATCCCCTAAATAATGTGATGAATCTATTATTTTCACATACAAAATATGTGAATACCTCAGTCATATATTGTTCTGAAATATGATAATAACAAGAATTACCATAAAAACTCAATAAAATAATAATTACTTCCAATAATTGTTTGGTTCCTCATTCCATAAATAATATCATAGATTATAGAATACATTCAATAAATATGATTAAGGGAAACTCTATCAAATCTATCATAATCTACTTATTCATCAAATCCCTAATCAGTTACATGGTCACTAATACATTCAATTTTACATTTTCTATATCAATAATATATTTATCCAAAATAAACATCATTATCCTATCATGAGTATCATATTAAATGTTATTTTTACATTATTCATGTGTTTTAATTAAAATACCACCTTTCTATTCAGATTCATTTCTATGACATCCTTACAATTAATCTTATTAACTCACATCTTTAATGAAATACTTTTTCAAAACAACCCTAATATGTTTCATGGTTTTTATAACATAATTCATGAATTCTAGCACATATACACATCAATAATTCCATTTCATTCTATAACCATTAACTATTCTTCCTTAATTTATTCCTTAGTATATATTCACAATCGTATACCATTTAGAGTCTCTTCTTCCAAAAAAAATACCCATATCCACTTAATTGTCTTCTTCTTGATCTTTACTGTTAGTGTATAATTTGTATAATATCTTTAATTTCAATATTTATATGATCTACCATTTATGATTACTTAGGTAAACTATTATTATAATCCATTTTAAAAACTAAAATTTACATTTTCCTCAGTAATCATTTAATTTTTCTCATTTTTATATGTATAAATCATCATTACATTACTTTGATACATTCCTAGGAGTCATTTTTCCCGCATTCATGAAATATAGGAAATCAAATATTCTTTCTACTATGGTCTCAACCCCAAAAATTGTCAACAAACTCGATCCTTATCTACTATAGTGAGTCCAAATGTTAGTTAAGGTGCATGTTTTTAATCATATATAGTGATAGATTATTAGTAATTTTCACTATGTACATTACTATTGTCATCATTCCATTTTTTACTTTATTACATTGTCTATCACATTAAATTGTTACCCAATTACTTCATCATTCAACCAAGAAAAAAACAAAAACCATAGTGTTAGCAATAATAATCATACTGATAAGCCATATAATCACGAATAATAATTTATTGGATATCAAAATATAGAAACCTTATTTTAAGACTATGAAACCATAGTTTAACCTATGAAATCAATGATAATCATCTTTTTAAACCCTTCATTATTTTTTGTAATGAAATTTTCGTTTATCCAAAGCATATCCCCAATGAGTTTCAAATAAAGTGCATAGTTTATGCCCATTATCATGTGCCAAGTAATGCTCAATTCAATCCATAAGTTCCTTTTTTGAAGATATATCCCGTAATTAGATTTATTCTATAACTACATCCCTTATAGTTTTCATATAGGGATATGTTTCATGGTAAACCATATAATCTCTTCTGTACCAAAACCTGACAATGTTATCCTTTACATTGAATCGTATTATGGTTTATTCAATATTTATTTTTCATTATAGTTTCCAAAGGATAACTAAACAATTTTCTAATACAAACAACGTAACACCCCATGGATTTGAAATTACATATTGAATTCATTTTATAATTTATCCATTAATCATAACATTTCCTCAGATATGTTCTGAGTTTTGAAAAATTGTCATGTAGAGTTTTGATCGGTATGTCATTTGGAGTCATATAGATCAAACATTTTTTTAGTGAATAGTAACATACTGTAATGAATGATAATATGAATAGTTATATTTCCGTTTTAAATAGCAAATAATGATATTTCTTCTTAAGGTAAAAAGATAATGAGATATTAATTAATATTTCAATGTGATATATTCCTAATTAATCATTAAAGTTGTTAATATTCAAAATATAATATGATTTTTTAAAAAATTTATTAATAATATTTATAAAAATATTTTTAAAAAATGGAGTTCATTTTTGAATTCAACATGTAGAAAATTGGTTGGGGTGAATTTTTGGGATATTTCTAAAATACGTGAATTTTTCTTGAATAGTAAATATACAGATTTCAGTTTTTTGTAGTTTAATGACTTAATAGTGACCTAGAGAAAGGGTTGGTTGAATTTTTTAAGATAACATATTAAATGATATGTCCCATGATTCTGAAACCATGATAAAATAACATGGGTAAGCCCATTATTTGGGAAAAACCAGTATTAAGGTGTCTTATTGGAATTATTAAAAAACTCCCTCTCTTTTTCTATAAATACCTACTCATCTATTAGTTTTCGTTATTTCCAAATTCCCCATACTCGAATATATGGTGGGATTACCACTCTAGGAGTCCTCCCATGTTGTCCTAAATCCATCAAGGTCCCAAAAATTATGTTTTAGGTGTTACTCTACAAGGTAAGGAAATCTTTCACCCTCCTCTTTTAGTCGACACTTCTTCCTTTTATCTATTTGTATTTCCATTCAAATATGATGGAGTTTTGTTTTGTTTATTACTATTACTTTAATTCTGTGTTCTATGTTATGAGATACACTTTTTCTCTCATCATTTCATTTTATCAAATTGTATGCGACATCGTTAGGCTGCCGAATTTTTATAAGGAAACTCTAGACTTTTCTCATATTTTCAAGTCTATTTATTTTTGTTTCATCTCCTCACATCCTCTATCCAAATAACCATGAAAACTCCAGTATCATCAATGTACTGAAATTATATCATTTAATTCTCTAACAATCACCAGTATCCTCTCTATCTAACCCCTTTATTTTATAAGTGAAATCAACATCAATGAGGTTCTAATTTATTACCATTGTGGATAATGATGTTTCATTCGTGAATTTCTACTTAATTAATGATCATGAAACCATTTTGATAGATGAAACATACTATAATATATTTATATTATTCAAATTAATAATCAAGATCTTGTATTTGTTCATATTATTAAATCATATGACAAAACTAGTTTCGAATAATCTAAATACCGCTTAAATAATCTAAGTGAATATCAATAATAATTCAACTAATGAAATAACCTAATTCCATGTAACTAAAAGATAGAAATTAACATTAACACATATGGATGTAAATAAAAAATATTTAATTTTTATTATGGTTATTTAAATCCTTTCCACATGAACACCATTAATTAAAAACAATAGAACCGTTTAAGAAAATCATGAAAACAAACACTCCGGAACGACAAAATTCGATATTATAACATATCAATAAGGATATAAATGTACTAAAATGAATTATGGTAATTTAAATATATGTATAATATGTTCTTATTTATGCTATTAATATGTCTAATTTCCTTTTACAGTACCTTATGTTCAAGAGGGGAACTCATTAAAAATTATGGTAATAATTTTTGCACCCGAACTTCCATTTTCGTTCAGGTTACTTTTATTATCTATTAACTAAACAAAAAACTTTTTTATTAATATTTATTCCTCATAATTATGTGTGTGTGTTATATATTTGTTTACCAGAAATAATCATTCATTATTTAATGTATGGTTACATGTTTTAAAATGAACCTTTGAAATTGTTTCCGAAATACTAGCCTGATCCAATGGATTTTCTCTAATTCTTACCTATTTTCAAGGGAACTCAATAATCTGATTTTGGAATACATTATCATTATAAAATAAATAATTTAATTATTAAAATTCTATATTACTTCACTTTTTTTAAATAGAAATATTTTTTACAAAAGAACTCTTCTTTTCTATATAAAATAGTTTTAATCTCAAGATTTACAAAAAGAATTTATAAGGGTACATTCAACTATTTCAACACGCTGGTCGATTCATATGTATTATCAGGATAATAATTCGTTGTTATCATCTAAAATATTTAATTTAATGATCTATGTTTACATTGGTTGTGGATGTTCTATCTTAAATCCATTCCCCAATTTACTATGAATCGTTAGTGATTACGCTTAATGTCTGAGGAATGTTATTTGCATTGAAGATAATAAATATTATATGAATGTATATATTTTCTTATGTTTATATCCTTTCATATGAGGAATTAATTGAACATAGTATGTTTCATGTGGGCCTTCTATATCTCTTCGGTGTATCGGTAGGTCTCATGAGATAGACAATGGTCATGACACAAGGCCTTGACAAAATAAATACTTATGGTCCTGGAATAGACCTAGATGGTTCGGTTATGTTGTCTTTTATTATGAATTACCTCATTATGATAATATATTTGATGATTCATATGGTTATTTGACCTTTAGAAAACCCATTATTATGTTATGTTATGTCAATATTTACTCAACTCATTTTCTACCAAATTATATTATGTTTTTTTTGAGTCAAGTGTTTTGAATTATTTACCATGTCTAATGTTTATGTTATATTCTTCTGTATTTATTACCCTTACTACGAATTTGGGATCACCCCTTTGTTATATTTTATTTTCTCAGGACATGAATAATTTTATTATGAATGACAAGAAAAAATATGCTTGGAGTTATGGATGTAGTATACAGAGTTTATATGATGTGTTTTTTTCATGTTGTAATGTTTAAATTATGAATGAATCTATTTTCCAAAAATAATTTATTAATCAGAACATTAGGATGCTTAATCCTTATTTGTATTCCAATGTAATCAAATAAGGCACTAGCTCTGGGCAACTAGGGTTTGGTCTTTATAGTTGGTATCATCATAAGTTTAGTAGAAAACATGGGAACTAGATTTTGAAAACATAGATTGGGGTAGAGTCCATAAGAAATTTTTTTGAGGATAAACATAAATTAACATCCTCATATTTTGGTAAGGAATAGATTTTGTGGATTTTTCACACAATATATCCATGTCTGGATATGAGCAGGAAGAGGCGGATCTGGCACAAATGTACCGATGAGTGAATTCTCTGACAATTAATTTCACGCATGTCCTGAGGTATCATGTTACAAAAAAACTAGCCATGCTACACTATTTATGATGACACTCCTGAGGGAAATTATTAGGATAATTTACTTTTTCCTTACAAGACATTATGATGGATTTAAATGTACATTTTTCTACAATTATAACATGTTTATGATTATGATATTATCATGGCATGGAATTTTGATTAATGCTATGTTTTTTTCTACATTGAGATTATAAATTTTGATTCATACTCTTAACTAGTGTATTCCATAATTTAGAGATGGCACCAAGTGGACAGAATGGAAACCGCATGAAAATGATTATGGATTTCCCTCCGATGTAAGATAATGATGATGACTATGGTGCATGGATAGGTGCTGAGAAACATATAACAATACAGGGACAATATACACAATTTATGAATATTAACCAAACCCGTATAACGCATCTAGATCCAACATGTGGTAGAGATATGTTAGATCCCTATAGGCGACAATAACCTCCATCATTCAACGAGACAACAATACCATTTGTAGCTAATTATGGGATATGTTTCCTGGAGTATATATTTCTTGATTTGGGGTGTAATGAAAGAGATATGGTTGTCATGGAAGTTTATAATTTAATGGGTGATGCAGATCAATGGTGTCCATTAATCAAAAACACATTGGGGGAGGATGTCATGAACCATCCCACGGGGCCCATGTCGTGACTACCCCAAGCCCACATTCCATAGGCCAGGGGATGGAGACTAGCCACAAAGTTGTAATTCCCTAAATTGGGAAGGTGTTGCCTTTATAACTGTAAACACTTGTAACAGAGTACAAGATGGAAGCGAAAAACTGTGTAAAACATTAAACAAAAGAGTGTTGAAAGTATAGGGGCTGGAATACATTCCCAACAAGAAAGTACAAGTACAACTAAAATGGAAAAAACAGCTAAAAGGGAAAAGTATCTCTTGTATCATCCACTACAAAAACTACCTGATGGGTAGGTATAGATAGCCTTCATAACACTCCATGTCCGTCCGTCTCCTCCATGTACTGTCATGCCATGTGGTCCACCTCTCGGTACCATCCTGTCTTGGAATACACATCCGCGGTCAGTGCTGTCGATTACCATGGGTTTTCGGTATAACACAGAGGCTCTCCCCACCGTGGGTCTGCCGTGACACCAATGCGATCCTCACTGGTCCATTCGAGTCACCCTTAGTCGAAACAGTCAACATTCTTCAGGTCTCATCCAACTACTAGGTCTCCTCACAAATGCTCGCTCGTCTCTGGAAAATCTGATCCAAAAAATACAATTCTATGCTCCAACTTCTACGATGTCCCATGTATAAGTATCTTAATATTTTGCACCATCATAGGGGTCACAATGCAACTGATGGTGTGTCAATCGGACACCCAATATGTGAGTTATTATCCTTTTAGTCCATGGGGCCTGGTTGGATTCGTTCATGATCCAACCATACTGTATCTCATCATTACCCCAAACACCAATAGGGCATACTCATTGCGATTGTAATGCTGCATGATTACTAGATGCGCTGACGGTTTGTCAAATGGACGTCTGTTCCCAATGATAAGGCCAAAGAATGTAAATAGTCAGAAGTGGGCCTGGGTCCGGTCCGATCTGGCTCGACATAGTCTGGGCTGACCCAGTCAGACATGTTGGGTCTGGCCCATCCCATTGGGTAGACCAGCCTGTTAGGTTTGGCCTAGCCTGTGGGGCCCAGCCCTGCAAGCTTTGTGGGTGGTTCGGCCCGGACTCGAGGTTGGTTCGGCCTAGAGCATCGCCAGGTCACAACCTGGAGAAGCTCTGCCTGGAGGGCTCGTCCATGACGGTTTGACGTGGGCGCCGCGAGCGCAGTTGCGAGGGCGGCCGTGAGCCATCTAGGGAAGCCTGCATGGCCAGGGTTCCAGTTTGGTTAGGTGGTGACCTGACAGGCTAGAAGGAGGCCGGAAGGTAGCCGGGCTGGCCGAAAGGAGTCCAGGAGGCAGCCAGGCAGGCCGGGAGGTGGCCGGGCAGGCCAGCAGGCGGGCAGTCTGGAAGGGAACAGCCAGGCAGGCCAGCGGGCGGCCAGGCAGTGCGCAGCCATGAGGGCCGGTGGGAGGCTCGGCAGGGCACAACCAGGATGGGAGGCAGCTGGGAGATAGGAGGCACGGGCCGACAGCGGTGTGGCTGGGTAGCTCGGCTGGAGGGCCAGGGTTCGGCCCGAAGCACCAGAGCGCAGTGTGGGCATAGTGGTTTTTCAAGGTCACGGGTAGCGCAGTCTATTTCTTCACCACCTTCGTCATTCTGTCATCTTATCATCATGTCGAATATCATCATAAACAATAACGACAGAGGGGTTAGGACATGTTGGTTTGACCCTAACCCTCTGCGTTTATGATAATATCAACTGGCTCGTCATGATGTAATAGGATTAACGACAACTTACTCGCATACAATTCCTTTCTAAACATTGATGAATCTTCAAGGAAATAATCAACATGTAAAAATAACCCTACCTCTATTCGTCATTCGTCGTTCATTGAAGGAGTCATAGAAATTAGATGAAGAAGATTGGCATTCACCATGTCCACTACAGGATTCCAATCCCGACCTGCATCGGCTCATTGATGATAATGCGGAGTGTAGGTCGGTTGAATACGTCCCATGTCATTAGAAGCTCTGAGGAAGAAGTCGAAGAAGTTCGGCATTATTCATTCTTCATTGGGAGAGTTTTTTCTCTTCTCCCAAGATTCCACCAAGATTCCAAAGAAAATAATAATATATGTGTTAATATAATATTTCAATGGAACATAATTCCAAAAGGTGAAAAAAATTAAATTGGCTCAACCTAATTAATGCAGAGGATTGACACAAGTTTATTTGGAGGGTTTCCACAATTTAATTAGATGGATGTTGGCACCATAAACGAGGGAGGGTGTGGATAAACTCTCCTTCATTAATTAGGGGAGTTGAGAGATTTTACACACTGGCCATTAATTGGGGAGTTTAGCCTCGTGTGGTCCTCACGTCGTAACCTCTCATAAGAGGTTATGTTAGGGTGGACCCCACCACTATAACCTCTCAAGGGAGATTAGGGTGTGGTGGCCCCACCTTCATCTTCCATGAGGAATTTTAACCAAAAACACCCATATGGCGGCACAAATAAAAATAATGTGATCCTGAATTTATTTGATATTTTCCATAAAAACCCAAAATCTAACATTTACTCTTGACACACTACGATTTATGTGAAAGTAACATTAAGCGAATACCGACACCATGAGTTCAATAGTGTCCTCATATTTCAATTCTGAGAAACGGTTCAGAAGTTATAAAAATCCGCTCGTACGTTTACTGAATGTACCTGAACAAAACTTCATAAATGGATTCTGGGCACACCGGGCCTCATAATCACATGCTTTCAGCTTTCGTGGACTCGTAAATTCCCATGTATTTAAAAAACTGTCCATGGAATTTCTAGGTCTTTACATTCTCCCCACGTTAGTTATTTATGTCCCAGTAAGCTACAACTCTAACTAAGGGAACAATTGGGGGTACTGAGAATGCATCTAATCCTCTCGTCCATATGTGCTCTCCTGATAGTTCTCGTGCTGTATAAGGCCCCAGCCTTAAACATTACTTAATCTTGAGTTATCACAAGATTAAAAGTTGAGGATCTTTTCAGGTTTAGAGTTTTAGAGAATTAGATATTAAAACATGCATTACAACCCAAATTTTAACAAAGTGGTTACAATAAAAGATAGTATTGTTTTTTCCCATCAATGGAACATATTGAAAATAAAACATGGATTTTTTCTTGACACATCCTTGACTCTATCATCTTATCATGTACCTTTCCCTTGACCTGTGAAAAACATTTCAAAAACATGGGATGAGCATAAAAACTCAGTATGGGTTATAAAAAAACATGGAAAGGAAACATGAGTTTATATATACATAAGAATGAAATCATACTTTACCCATAAAACATAGGCACTTTAACATAACTCACAAAATCATGAATAAATCAAAGAAATCATAATACATAATGGTAACTTGAGACATTCATAACATTCTTATGTAGGGAGTAACCCTCTTGGTTACGTTTGGAATACCCATCAGAGTATATTCCCTAAATCTCTTCGGAGAAACCTTAACGTTTCACTCCTTCGCGTTAAACAATGCATTGGAGAGCTATATCGGGATCACCCGCCCGTAGTTTATCACGGAACCACCCGTCTTCATAATAATTCCCAAGAACCTCAACATAATCGTATCAGATAAAACATCCATAAAGGAAACATAACATTTCCACCTTTCAGTCACAAGATATCAATACAACACATTGATATAAAAACATTATGAAAACCATTTTCAATACCAAAAAAAAATTAAAACATGGTATTTAATTTTCTTTTAAAAAGAAGGTATGACTTGTAGAGGAATCCGAAACTCAAATAACAGTCACAACGGAGGAGAAGTCTTTGTCTCCGCATACGTACGACAAAAACATTCCCCTTTGTCGTTTAGTAAAATGCTTCATATAAAAAAGATTCCTTTTTGATAAACGTAAAAGTCAAAGGGGTTTATACACCGTATAAAAGAAGGTTGTGTATAAAATAAAATATGCCTCAATGAAAGGAGATTGAGACGAAGTCCAATACCTCGTATCCGACTTGACCCGACCGTACTTTAATCTCTCGAATAATAAACGTGTGTTAATCTCTACTTGCTTAAGAACCTTTTTCAAGTTCATTATTCCTTTTATATCACTTATTTCCATTTCATGAACACTATGTCATTATTTATGTTAATAACGGTCGTTTTGAGGATCATTGGTACTTGAGTAAAAAAAATAAACCCTTTATAAATACAAGTTTTTCATGTTTCCATTATATCCAGAATAGTATTCATGATGTAGATATCATATATTTCATATATATACAGTACATGCATGCATTTATAATATTACATAATTATTTATAGGTAAGAAATTAAATGCACCGTTCATGGAGATGGTAAGTCGTACGTACGCATGAACGGTACTTCCATTTCTATTTCGTATTTTCTGGAATGGAATCATAATGATATAAGAGTATATTATAATTCCAGTGTAATAAAATATATAATATCATTAACATTATCCTTTACACATCCCACATATGGTATTAACGAATCAAATCACTTTCAGGGGGCGGTAGTCCGCACTTCCTAAAATGAAGATATCGTGTTTACCCATAATGGAAACAATAATGGTATGCCATAAATGAAAAATTCAGAATCTTAAGGAAATAATGAACATATTATATAACATATATAAAAATAGTGACATCATAATGGCCACCTTTGAAGGTGTTAAATGAGTATTGAACAATCATCGTTTCGGGAAGAAGAATTTTTCCATCCACGGAAACCGTATGTTATTTAACCATTTGATGTAGTTGTGTGAGAGTGTAGCTCGAATAAATCTTATAAAAACATCCTAGTATATTTATGATACTGGTGTTGTTACAAAAGAAGTAAATAAAAAGAGGTTATGGGGTTGGAGAATCAAAATAAAACAAATGAACATGAGAAAATGAATTACCTTTAAAAGTGTAACTCCTTTTGATTTGAGCCTAAATGCATCCTTTGAAAGGATTCCGCCAAAAGGGAATCCTCTAGTATTAGGAGAGGGATGTGGAGAGAGTATATGGGCAGGGGATGGCCGAGCCAAATGCTTTAGGAGTGTGTGAAATGAGGTAGAGGTGAGGGCCTTTTATAAGAGGAGAGGAGGGGCACTCTTGGAAAGTAAAGAAAAGTCACTTTATTTTAAAATGGAATTCGGATTTAAGAGGTCCCACATTGATGTATTTCTAGGATAAGGTGATAAGGGTTCTAAATCCACTCATCCATTAGGTTTTGGACATGTGTAGGTCTTAGATATTACATTATCTTTCCATTTTATTTATATCGTTAAATAACGAGGTCATCGCTGCATCATCATGATGTCATAAATAATTTACTTTATTTAATGTCTAAAAATTATTAAAAAAGTACTATGATGTTGGAAATATTTTTATCCTTCCAATGACTATTTATAGTCAAAAATATGAATTGTATATCCCCATGTAAAAAGTGTTTTAGTAAAACATTTCTTGTCTGTGTCATTTTTACTTTAACATTTAATAAAGAGTTATTTATGTCATTTCCCAACCAAAGTGGCTCCATGGGGTCCCCAAGTAGACCTATGGCTTGTCTTGGTCGGCCATGAAACATCCAATAAGGGTAGGACATGTGTCAAGGTATTGTTATTTTATTATAATATCATTTTTTCCTTAAATTGCACTAATTAACTCTAATCACGATTAAAAACATAATAAGTTACTATTCACCAAAAAATTATTTTTATCTTATTGAACCACATTTTTCTTCTTAATGACAACCATGTATGTCGGATTTTTGAAAATCAAAACACAGAAGTGGTAAAATTTCATTTAAACGAAAAATAAGTTTTTATAAGTACCACTTAGTGGTTTCACTATTCATCAAAAATTGTAGTTTTTCAGAAAAATACCAAAAATTCACCCTAAGATATATTTGATATTCCAAATTCAAAAATGAAGTCAATTTTACAAGATTCAAAACATATAAGTTTCATTAATTAATAAAATAATTCATTCCCGTTGTCAGAGGAAATAGCATGTTTTTATGAAACAATAAGTATCAAAAGATTGACACTAGTTTAAGTCCAATTTCAAAGTGAAATTGATTCTAACGACCACTATTGGATTTTATGGTAAAAATATTTTCTAATTTCACTTTAAAACCAATTCAAAAGATAATCTAATCATATAAATAAATTATATTAAAAAGAGGTTTTGAATTAAAATACATCATTTTACACTATTCATAAAAAAATGAACTTTATCGGATGAATAACAAAAAAATACACAAAGTAAATTCTGATGTCCCAATTATAAAGAAGGATTTTATTTGGTCCAAAAGAATGTATAAGAGTGACAAAAACTATATTTAAGGAGGGTTCGCCATCAAATGGCGTTAAATGAACCTTTTAGTGAATATTAATGTATTTATGTATAAAATTGAATTCCTTTCTTATTTTAAGCCTTTATATTTTATTGGATAAATTTACAAACACATATATTCATATTTTAGTTATTTCTATTCATTCCTTCCAGTACAATGACTACGTGTTAACTACCATTTGAAATTATATTATTAGCATGTAACGTAAGATTTCAAAGAAACTCATTGTAGCGTATTGGGCACGCTATCATTCATAGAAACCCCATCAAAAAAATTAATATTTAATTAAAAAATATTAATAAATATGAATATGTCTTATTCTTTAATTACCTGGGATGTTACATCCTTCCCCCCTTTTGGGAATTCCGTCCTCACAATTTTATTCACTTATCGAATAAGTGGGGGTATTTATCCCTCATAGCATTTTCAGATTCCCATGTTTCCTCTTCAACCATATGGCATTTTCATAAAACCTTTACCTGCTTAATCACCTTATTCCATAACCCTTTCTCCCTATGGTCAAGAATCTGGACCGGTTGTTCCTCATAAGATATTTTCTCTTACAGCTGAACTACCTCTGGACTTAAAAAATGAAATGGATCTGGCATATACTTTCTCAACATCAAAACGTGAAAAACAATGTGTAGCTGAGATAAACTCGGAGGTAATGCCACCCGGTATGCAACTGATCCAACTCTCTACAGAATTTCATATGGTCCAATAAACCTCAGACTCAGCTTTCCTTTCTTACCAAATCTCAAAACACAATCATTATCAATGTTGAATTCAGGAAACTTACCTTTCTGAACCAGCTCTACCTTTTTCTGCAACTCACTGTCTTGCTTTTGTGCTTGCTTGATTCTATCTGATAGATATGATCTCACTGATACCTGAAACAAAAAAAAAAGAACTTTTTGCACCAACAAGTTCTATGCCGAAGTTCATCAAATCCATAACCAAAGGATCACATTCCAAACACATCATTGCTAATGAAAAATTACTTTTTCGACTCAAAGCATCAGCCACTTCATTTGATTTTCTCGGATGGTAGTGAATCGTAAAATCATAATCCTTGATCAATTCTAGCCATCTCCTTTTTCTCATGTTCAATTATTTCTGAGTGAATATATAATTTAAACTTTTGTGATCGGTATATATTTCACACTTTACTCCATACAAATGATGCCTCCAAATTTTCAAAGAAAAAATCACAGCAGCTGATTCCAAATCATGTGTAGGGTAATTTACCTCATGAGTTTTCAACTGTCGTGAAGCATAAGAAATTACCTGATCATTCTGCATTAGGACGCAACCAAGTCCTTTCAATGAAGAATCATTGTAGATGACAAACTCACCCTTTATGGAAGGTAGTTCCAAAACGGGAGCATTCACCAATCTTGTTTTCAGTTCCTGAAAACAATCATCACATTCTTTTGTCCAAATAAACTTAACACCCTTCCGAGTTAGCTTAGTCATTGGACCAGATAATCGTGAAAAATTTCTAACAAACCATTGGTAATAGCCTGCCAAACCAACATAACTACGTATCTCGGTTACATTTGTGGGTCTTGGCCATTCTTCAACAACTTTTGGTTTAGAATGATCAACAATTATCACAATGTGACCGAGGAAAGAAATTTGTTGCAACCAAAACTCACACTTGCTGAATTTTCCATATAGTTTCTTTTCTTTTAAGGTTTGAAAAACAACCCTTAAATGACTTTCATGCTCCTCTATAATTTTAGAAAACACCAAAATATCATCAATGAAAACCACCACAAACTTATCCAAGAATTCAAGGATTATTCTATTCATTAAGTCCATGAATACAGTAGGTGTATTGGTTTGCCCAAAAGGCATAGCTATATATTCATAATGGTCATATCTAGTACGAAAAGCAGTCTTCGAAACGTCTCCTTCTTTTAATTTCAACTGATGCTACCCCGACCTCAAGTCATTCTTCGAAAAATACTGAGCTCCCTGGAGCTGATCAAACAAATCATCGATATGAGGAAAAGGATATTTGTTCTTAATAGCAATATTATTCAAGGCTCTATAATCCATGCAAAGTCTCATAGAACCATCATTCTTCTTAACAAATAAAATAGGATCACCCCATGGTGATGTGCTAGGTTTGATGAAACCTTTCTCTAATAAATCTTGCAATTTCCCCTTCAACTCTAAATGTTTAATTTGAGCCATTCGATAAGGGGGTTTCGAAATTGGTTTAACATCAAGAACTAAGTCAACAGTAAATTCAACTTCCCGATACGATATTATTCTAGGCAACTCATTAGGAAAAACATCAGGATACTCATTTACCAATGGCACATCATTAATCTGAACAGTTTCCTTGTTTTCAACAATGTGTGCAAGGTAACATTCATTTCCATCTTTTACATGTTTCTCGGCCTCTTGATATTTTATCAACAGTAAGGGTTCATTCTTGTACACAAACCGAAAGTCTTTCTGAAAATAAACTTCCTTATATCTACAATCAATCTTAGCATGGTAAATTGAGAGCAAACTCATACCCAGGATAACATCAAACTATACTATAGGTAAAACAATAAGGTTTTCAAGTAGGTTATTTCCACAGATAAGGATAGGAAGATTCTTATAAATCCTTTTTGCCTCAACATTTCCCCCATGTGTTTTTACCACAAGTTCAGGAGTCATTTCTTGAGATGGTATTCCCATTTTACTAGAATAGTTTTCAAGGATGACAGAATGTGTAGACCCTGAATCAAATAACACACTGGTATAATCTGAAAAAATGAACAAACTACCTGATACAACTTCATTTGATGGCCTGACATCTGCTGAAGTAGTTTCAAAGTATTTCACCACCCCTTTCTGCTAGTAGTCTAACTGCTTCCCATCACTCAAGCTCTTTGTTGGACACTCATTTGCATAGTGACCCATCTCATTGCACTTAAAACATTTCACTAACTATAAATCAAATTTGTTCTTACCATCACCCTGATCATTTCCAGTGCAATCAAGAGCCTTATGTCCCATTGTACCACATTGGTAGCACTTTCCAGAATTCAGAAGACATTCCCCAACATGCCTTTTACCACAATTATCACAAACTGGAAACTTAGTTTTCTTACCATCAGAATTTTTTGAAGAATTATTTCCATTCTCCCGCCACCTCGGTCTCTTCTTTTGCTGGTTGTTGTAGAATACTTGATAATTGGAAAACTCTATTTCTACCTTCTCAGTACATAAAACAAGTTTTTCATAACTTTTGATCTCACGAGAAGCTAAAGCCCTTCGATATTTTGGCTTTAATCCTGAATAAAAACGATTAATTTTACTATCAAGGTCTCAGATAAAATTTAGATCATACCTTTCCAATCGAGTGAACCTTTCTTCATAGGCATCCACTGAGTCTTCCTCTTGCCTCAATTCCAGGAATTATTTTTCCATCCTAAGTCAAACAGCCTTAGGAAAATACTTCTCAAGAAAAAAACCATTGAATTCATCCCAGTCGAGAGAATCAATCTCATCAGCATCCCTGATTTTTTTAACCATCGACCACCACTGATCTGTTTCAACCTCCAAACGGTAAATAGCAATACTAACCTTTTGATTGTCTGAACACCCCATGACATAGAAAATCTTCTCTAGTGCTTTAATCCACCCTTCAGTTAACACAGGGTCAGATGATCCTCTGAATGATGGGGGATGTTGCCTCATGAAATGTTCCACCGCTGACATGTTCCTTTGCGATTGATATGGTTGATCTCGTGCATGGATACCACCACCATTTATCGCTTCAGTCAACTGTGCCATTACTGCAACAAACTATTCAGTTCCAATTCCGACCATCTCAGGATGCCGGTTCGGAAGGTTATTTCCTTCCGTATGCCTTCCTAGCACTGCTTCCCTATTTCCTCTGCGGAAAACCATTTTGAACAAACATGTCTTAGAGGAAGCAACATGGTAATCATTAAATGCTACATAATTTCAATATGACCATAAAAAAAACTTTTGGATAATCATTTCATAGAATTCTAACTCCTAAAGTTATCTAAACTGACCTTTGATACTAACTATAAGGCCCCAGCCTTAAACCTTACTTAATCTTGAGTTATCACAAGATTACACGTTGAGGATCTATTCAGGTTTAGAGTTTTAGAGAATTAGATCTTAAAACATGCATTACAACCCAAATTTAAACAAAGTGGTTACAATAAAAGATAGTATTCTTTTTTCCCATAAATGGAACATATTGAAAATAAAACATGGATTTCTCTTGACACATCCTTGACTCTATCATATTATCATGAACCTTTCCCTTGACCTATGAAAAACATTTCAAAAACATGGGATGAGCATAAAAACTCAGTATGGGTTATAAAAAAACATGGAAAGGAAACATGAGTTCATATATACATAAGAATGAAATCATACATTACCCATAAAACATAGGCACTTTAACATACCTCATAAAATCATGAATAAATCATATAAATCATAAGACATAAAGGTAACTTGAGGAATTCATAACATTCTTACGTAGGGAGTAACCCTCTGGGTTATGTTTGGAAAAGCCATCACAATATATTCCCTAAATCGCTTCGGAGAAACCTTAACGTTTCACTCCTTCGCGTTACCCAATGTATTGGAGAGCTATATCGGGCTCACCCGCCCTTAGTTTATCACGGAACCACCCGTCTTCATAATAATGCCCAAGAACCTCAACATAATCGTATCACATAAAACATGCATAAAGGAAACATAACATTTCCACCTTTTAATCACAAGATATCAATACAACACATTGATATAAAAACATTATGAAAAACATTTTCAATACCAAAATAAATGAAAACTAAAACATGGTATTTATTTTTCTTTTAAAAAGAAGGTATGACTTTTAGAGGAAGCCGAAACTCAAATAACGGTCACAGTGGCAGAGAAGTCTTTGTCGCCGCATAGGTATGGAAAAAACATTCCCATTTTTCATTTAGTAAAATGCTTCGTATAAAAAAGATTCATTTTGGATAAACGTAAAACTCAAAGGGGTTTATACACCGTATAAAAGAAGGTTGTGTATAAAATAAAATATGCCTCAATGAAAGGAGATTGAGATGAAGTCTCATGCCTCGTATCCAACTTGACCCGACCATTCTTTAATCTCCCAAATAATAAACTTGAGTTAATCTCTACTTTCTTAAGAACTTTTTTCAAGTTCATTATTCCTTTTATATCACTTATTGCCATGTCATGAACACTATGTAATTATTTAAGTTAATAACTGTTGTTTTGACGATCATTGGTACTTGAGTAAAAAAAATAAGCCCTTTATAATTACAAGTTGTTTATGTATCCATTATACCCAGAATGGTATTCATGATGTAGATATCATATATTTCATATATATCCAGTACAAGCATGCATTCATAATATTAAATAATCATTTAGAGGTAAGAAATGAAATGCACGTTCATGGATACGGTAAGACGTACGTACGCATGAACGCTACTTCCATTTCTATTTCGTATTTTCTAGAATGGAATCATAATGATATAAGAGTATATTATAATTCCAGTATAATAACATATATAATATCATTAACTTTACCTTTTATGCATCACACATATGGTATTAACGAATCAAATCACTTTCAGGGGGCGGTAGTCCGCACTTCCTAAAATGAAGATATCGTGTTTACCCATAATGGAAACAATAATGGTATGCCATAAATGAAAAATACAGAAGCTTAAGGAAAGAATAAACATATTATATATCATATATATAAATAGTGACATCATAATGGCCACCTTTGAAGGTGTTAAATGATTATTGAATAATCATCGTTTCAGGAGGCAGAATTTCGCCATCCAGGGAAACCGTATGTTCTTTAACCATTTGATGTAGTTGTGTGAGAGTGTAGCTCAAATAAATCTTATAACAACATCATAGTATATTGAATATACTGGTGTGGTTACAAAAGAAGTAAATTAAAAGATTTTAGAGGGTTGGAGAAGCAAAATAAAAGAAATGAACATGAGAAAATGAATTACCTTTAAAAGTGTAACTCCTTTTGATTTGAGCCTAAAGGCTTACTTTGAAAGGATTCTGCCCAAAGGGAATCCTCTAGGATGAGGATAGGGATGCATAGAGAGTAAATGGGTAGGGGATGGCCGATCCAAAGGCTTGAGGAGTGTGTAAAATGAGGTAGAGGATGGGGCCTTTTATAAGAGGAGAGGAGGGGCACTCTTGGAAAGTAAAGAAAAGTCACTTTATTTTAAAATGGTACTCGGTTTTAAGAGGTCCCACATTGCTTTATTTCGAGGATAAGGTGATAAGGGTTATAAATCCACTCATACAATAGGTTTTGGACATGTGTAGGTCTTAGATATGACCTTATCATTCCATTTTATTTAAATCGTTAACTAATGAGATCATCGATGCATCATCATGATGTCATAAATAATTTACTTTATTTAATGTCAAAAAAATATAAAAAAAATACTATGATGTAGGAAATCTTTTTATATTTCGAATTACTATTTATAGTCAAAAATCTGAATTGTATAACCCCATGTAAAAATTGTTTTAGTAAAACATATCATGTGTGTGTCATTTTTACTTTAACATTTAATAAAAGTTATTTATGTCATTTCCAAAACAAAGTGGCTCCATGGGGTCCCCAAGTTGACCCATGGCTTGTCTTGGTCGGCCATGACACATCAAATAAGGGTAGGACATGTGTCAAGGTATTTTCATTTTATTATAATATCATTTTTTTCCTTAAATTGCACTAATTACCTCTAATCGCGATTGAAAACTTAATAAGTTACTATTCAACAAAATATTATTTTTATCTCATTGAACCACATTTTACTTCTTAATGACAACCATGTATGTTGGATTTTTAAAATTCAAAACACAAAAGTGGTAAAATTTCATTTAAACAAAAAATTAGTTTTTATAAGTACCACTTAGTGGTTTCACTATTCATCAAAAATTGAAGTTTTTCAGAAAAATACCAAAAATTCACCCTAAGATATATTTGATATTCTGAATTCATAAATGAAGTCCATTTTATAAAATTCACAATATATAAGTTGCATTAATTAATTTAATAATTAATTCCCGCTGTCAGAGCAAATAGCGTGTTTTTATGAAACAATAAGTATCAAAAGATTGACAGTAGTTTAAGTCCAATTTCAAAGTGAAATTGATTCCAACGACCAATATTGGATTTTATGATAAAAATATTTTATAACTTCACTTTAAAACCAATTCAAAAGATAATCTAATCATATAAATAAATTAGTTTAAATAGAGGTTTTGAAATAAAATACAACATTTTACACTATTCATTAAAATGAACTTTATCGGAAGAATAAAAAAAACATACGCAAAGTAAATTTTGATGTCCCAATTATAAAGAAGGATTTTATTTGGTCCAAAAGAATTTATAAGAGTGACCAAAACTATATTTAAAGAGGGTTCTCCATCAAAAGGCGATAAATGAACCTTTTAGTGAATATTAATGTATTTATGTATAAAATTGAATTCCATTCTAATTTTAAGCCGTTATCTTTTATTGGATAAATATACAAACATATATATTCTTATTTTAGTTATTTCTATTCATTCCTTCCAGTACAACGACTACGTGTTAACTACCATTTGAAATTATATTATTAGCGTGTAACGTAAGATTTCAAAGAAACTCATTGTTGCGTATTGGGCACGCTATCGTACATAGCAACCCCTTCAAAAAAATTAATATTTAATTAAAAAATATTAATAAATATGAATATGTGTTATTCATTATTTACCTGGGATGTTACATGCTGCCAGTGAACATGCACCATAGGTATCGACTATCCATATAGGAACCACTCTATTCAATCCTCAATCTCCATTGGATGCACCATGAATGTCTCCCCATCGTTGACATCCAACTCTCCATGGTCGATGACGATAGAAGGGTAGTTCACGTATCTCCTCAGATGGGATACATGAAATGCATCGTGCACCCAATGAAACTGAGGGGGAATAACTAAGTGGTATGAGACATCTTCAACACTACTGAGGACCTGAAATGGTCTGATTAATCTTGGAGATAGCTTGCCTCCTCCTCCAAATCTCTATAGACCTTGTCGATGTGAGACTCGTTGAAAAACGTGATCTCCATCCTCAAACTCTTGAGTTCTCTGTCTCTTGTCGTTGTATGACTTCTTCCGGCTCTGAGAAGTCTTCATCCCCTCCTCGATGATCTGCACCGTGTCTATGGCAGCCCATATCATCTCTGGTCCCATGAGTGCTGAATCCCCTGGGTCAGTCCAACGCAAAGTTGATCTTCAAGATCACCCATAAAATGCCTCCAAAGTTTCCCTCCCTATGGTGGAGTGATAGCTGTTGTTGAATGAAAAATTCACCAAAGGTAATTGATCCTCCTTGCTGGGACCAAATTCGATGACTCAAGTGTGCATCATGTCCTCGAGGGTCTGAATGGTCTACTCAGTTTGGCCATCCATCTGAGGATGGAAGGAAGTGCTCCGAAGAAGTTGTGTCCTGAATGCCTCCAGCAACCCCTTCCATAGCCAGCAAGTAAACCGTGGGTCATGATCAGATACAATAGAAGAAGGTATTCCATGAAACCTCACAATCATTTTCACAAAGAGGCATCCCAAGCTCCCTACTAAACCCCGCTCTCCAATCATTAGGAAGTGGGCCGACATGGTAAGTTGGTCAACGATCACCCAAATCAGTTTATGATCCCAGGATGTACATGAATGTCCTGTCATGAAGTCAATTGGTGTTGCATCCCACATCCACTCAAGGACCTCTAATGGTTGAACCAAGACTGCTGGTACCTAGGCCTCCACCTTCACTTGTTAACAAGTGAGGCATCGAGAGACAAACTTAGAAACTACCTTATTCAATCGTGGCCACGAATGCAGTCCTCAATGGTCATGGTACATCTTCTCCACTCCTGGATGTGCTGCTAAAGGGGACTTGTGGAACTCCGTTGTCAATTCCCTATTAAGTTACATTGGTACCATAGTACATCATCTAACAGGGATGACATGCACCCCACCTTCTAAATATCTATCAGGTGCCTTCTCGATGGATATATGAGTACACTGTGTCTTGTAGTCAGCGTCTCCACACAATGCCTCCCTAACATTCTAAAGATGTGTGGGAGGGTTACTATAAGAGACATAAAGATATGTGCTCTATATCTATCCACAAAGGATACAGAAAATGTGGCTATCTACCGCGTCGCCTCACCTAGAAACTGTATACCAGATCTCATGATGAGTGCAACTAAAAAAATGCTCCCCTTTCTAGGAGTTCAGACTATTTCAAAGTCATAGTTCTGGAGGAAATAAAGCCATCGCTCCAGTCTCAGGTTCAGGTCCTTCTGATAGAATATATTTTTGAGACTCTTAGGATCAGAGTACATGGAAAAATGTTCTCCCAACTGATATTGTCGCCACATCATCATGGTGAAAACCACTGCTTCTAACTCCAGGTCATGTGTAGCATTGTTCTGCTTGTGTTGTCTCAGCTGTCAAGAACCATATGCGGTCACTGATCGCTCCTGCATTAGGAAACACCGTAGTTCGGTCCCTGATGTGTCGCAGAAGACGATGTACGCTATGCCATCCTCTGGAAACCTCAATATGGGGGCACTATTCAGCCTCTACATCAGCTCCTGAAAGATCTGATGTCTTCTCTCTGACCACACGAAGGGTTTCCCCTTCTTCATCAAGGTTGATACAGGTTTTGAAACTCTGGAGAATTAAGGAACGAACCTCTGGTAGTAACCAACCAAACCCAGGAAACATTGTACCTTCATCACACTCCTGGGTGGCTCCCAAGCAAGTACTGCCTCAATCATCGTAGGATATACTGCAACCCCAACCTCAGAGATAACATGTCTCAAAAAGTGAACCTCTAGGATCCAAAATTGGATCATCGAGAGCATACCATAAAGCTGGTGCTCTCAGATTATTTCCAGTACTACCTGAAAATGGTAGGCATGCTCCTCCTCAGTAGTGGAGTTGATCAGAATGTTGTTGATGACGACTACAACAAAGCGATCGAGGTATGGATGGAAAATTCTGTTCATGAGTCCCATGAACACTATAGGAGGATTTGTTATGCATAAAGTACTAATAATGAACTTCTAGTGGTTCTACCAACATTTAAATATCATCTTCTACACATCCTTTCCTTGAACTCTGAGTTCGTGATAGACAGATCTGAGGTCAATCTTCGAGGACCACCGTTCTCCCTTCTGCTGATCAAAGTGGACTTCAATCCTTTGTAGTGGGTACTTTTTCTTCACGTTCACCCAGTTCATGTGATGGTAGTTGAAACAAATTCTCATGCTTCCATCCACCTTCTTAGCAAATTGAATCGGGGCTGCCCAGGGTGAAAAAATAGGATGGATGAATCCCTTCTCCTGCAAGTCCACGAGTTGTACCCGCTGCTCGCGAAGCTCTATAGGATCCATCTGATATGATGGTTTAGATATCGGTGCCATAACTGGGTACAAGTCACTGTAGAAGTCGACTTATCTATAAGGAGGTATTTTTGGAACATCATCAAGAAAAAAATACACATATTGGTCTACCACAAATGGATAGCTCAAACTCTCCACATCAACTGCTCCAACAGTATGGTAGGACAACTAATGAGTAATCGGCACCACCATCCTCTGAGTAAGTCTGATCTGTGATATAAAGGCTCACTTATCACTGGTGAAGGTAAACCTGGTTCCATATGTGCGGACACACCGCACATTGAACCTAGTACAGTCTATCTGAT
This sequence comes from Viscum album, assembly GCA_963277665.1. NCBI lineage: Eukaryota > Viridiplantae > Streptophyta > Magnoliopsida > Santalales > Viscaceae > Viscum > Viscum album. The sequence goes on along the minus strand of OY728159.1, from coordinate 1,455,826,563 downwards.
CATGTACTATAAATAACCAATCCATACCCAAGATGATGTCGTAAGTGCTCGATGTCGCTACTAGGAGATCCCAGTCAAAGCTCTCACCTCCTTGAGTAACCTCACAATACCGTAACTACTGTTTAATCGTCGAGTCTACACTCGTAGTATTCTATACCCATAAGGATCGAGCCAACATCTCCCTTGGAATATCCGAGCTCGGAATGAGGGCAGTGGCAATGAAAGAGTTACTGGAACCTGTGTCTTTAAGAACAGTAGATAGGGTGGAGTAGACATAGATCATACCTCAAATATTCTCTAGAGTGTTCTGATCATTGGACTTAGCTACATGGAGCTGAGCTCTCCCATGTCCACCTACATCCCGAGGTAGGGAAGGACCTCATGATGGGGGTGTTGGTAACACATCAAAACGTCATCCACCTCAGGTTGCATGACCTACTCCTATGCCATTCCCACCAGCTCCCTGAGGACCACCTCGGTCGAATATCTGCCTCTGCATGGGTGGTCCTTCGAATTTTTTTTGATTATCTGAATGGTGGGTTAAATATTCGTGAGCCATTTGACCATGTCCACCACATGAGTAACATTGTCTGCTCATAGCATGTATGTCTCTGCCCTCGGTGCCCCGCACAACCGATCCAAAGTCATGTTGTTGTCCACCCATGGGTCTGGTCATCTTAGACCTATGAAACATATTTCTACTACTAGTTACAATTGATTTTGTTGTATTTTGACTAGTGGTGGGTCTCACTGCTGAGGACAGTGCATCAATGAAACTCTCCACTAGGACGAATCTCTCTAGAACCTCCGCCTGTGTCAGGATTCTAAGTGAGATCAACGGGGCCCTGATATCTCTTCTGAGCCCCTGATCAATGGTCCGGACCAGGTAGAATGAGTCCCCACCATATTGGTATAGTAGCGTGAGAGGTTTTTTAAACTGAATGAGTACTGAGCTACCGTCATTCTACCCTGCTGTAGATGCAGTAGCTCCTGTATCCGCACTGCACATAGGGTGGTTGCGACAAACTCCACCCGAAACTGGCTCTCAAAGTCTTCCCAGAGTAGTTTCGCCTCGTCATGAACTTGGAGCACCAGGACCCACCATCTTCCAACTACTTCCTAAAAGAGACTCATGACAAGGATCACTATGAAGTTAGCTGGTGTCCCTACCAGTTATCAAACTCTAACCACAACCTCCGGCCAATCCTGAGATGCATGTGGGTCTGTCTCTACCCTGATCCTGGGAAGCCTATAGCTTTGGAACCCATTCAATGTGCTCAAGAGGTGTGCATCAGCTGCCACTAGGTCTAGTGTCATTAGTGGCCCACCAAGTAAAGGAACCATTGTTTACTCCACTAGAAAAGGGACCTACATCGAGGACTCGTCCCTCGGTGGGATATCTGTGCGTAAAACACTTGGGGATCTCACTGGTCATCTGCGGGGAGGCATCCTGAAAGAAACAGATGTGACATGGTCCAAGATTATACCTGGTGAGATGACATGGTTGATCATACTTAAAGAAAACATTTTAAAAAACACACACAATCAGTGTTTTCATGCATTGAGTCTGAAATAAGTATGCAATGTCCTAGTGTATGGATACGTCTGCCGTCGCACCAACACTAGACACTCTAAACTGAAAACCACACTCAGTACCCTTAACACTACTGCTTCACAGAAAAGATCAGAGGCCTATGTTCTGCAGTAGAACCGACTCATCTGATACCAATTTGTCATTACACGTCCCCTAGGGCTCGTCCCGTGGCTACCCCAAGATCACCTTCCATTGACCCGAGGATGTCGACAAGTACCAAAGCTGTAATTCCCTAAATTGAGTAGAAATTTTGTTTTATAAATGTAAACTCACCCAACAAAGTACATGTTCGAAGAAAAACGTTAAGTAAAACTGTAATCAAAAGATTGCTGAAAATAGTGGGGCTGGAATAAAATCCCAAAAGAAATGTACAAGTATAACTAAAAAGGACAAAACAGCTGAATGGGAAAAAATATCTAGGATCATCAACCAATAATACTACCTGAAGGGTAGGTACATATAGACACCCAAGCACTCAACGTCCATCCATCTCATCCGTGTACCGTCATGCTATTTTCTCCTCCTCCGGGTACCGTCCAGTCCTGGTACACTCTGCCACGGTCAGCGATGTCCATCGTCTGCATCCAACACAATGGGGTGTGGGCATATCCCATGAATGGATGAGTATATCAATACTCAGTAGGGACCCCGAGACCCTCATGGTCTCACAAAATCCAATAAGGATAGACCACAAAGTGTGAAATCAACAGATTTCCCTACATAGGTATATGGACAATCATATACCTATGTTATTAAGTAAACCAAATCAATCATGAGGTACACACAAAAGTTACTGACTCATCTCCAAAAAGGATTTAATATAGTGGTAGTATCATGTTACATTCCAAACACAACGCCGAACACCACAGATGCTGGAGAACTCCTCCTCTAATGATTGAAATGGTCATTACACATAACAAAGAGGTGATTCCCCCTATCCTTGGACAGCCGAGGTACTACTCATGTCGACTAATGTGGGTCTACCGCATCATACAGAGGCACTCCCTACCGTGGGTCTGCGCGTCACTTAGAGGGGCTCCCCATCATGGCCTGCTGAGGACCACCTCCAGTCATGTAACATGGGTCTTCCATGTAACATAGAGGCGCTCCCCACCATGGGTCTGTCACGACACCATGGCACTCCCCACTAGGCCAGTTGAGTCACTCCGAGTCGAAACGGTTAGCAGTTGTCAGGTCTTAACTAGCGACTAGGTCTTCGCACAAATGATGGTTCATCTTTAGAAGATCCACTCCACAAGCTACTTGGGGATTATCCAACTACAACGAAGCCCCATGTAAACGAATCTCAAAGGTTTTCCACCTTGTATGTGTCTCAACGCAATAGAGGATGTGTCAATCAGACTCTCGGTCTATGAGTTATAAGGCTTTTAGTTCCGGGGCCCGATTATATTCATGCACGATCCAAACTGACCATATCTCAAATTTATCCCGAACATTTGTGTTGAATATTCAATTGGACTACCATTATATGATATTACCAGTGCTACTGATGGATCGAAAAATTGATTTCTGGTGCCAAAGATATTGCCAATGAATGTAAAGGGTCGGTAGTGGGACGGGGTTCAGTCCGACACTGTTGGACTGACCTGGCCCGACATTGTCTGGCTGTACCTAGTCTGGGTCGACACGGACAGACTTGTTGGGTCTGGTCCGGTAAATTGGGCGGGACAACCTATTATGTTCGGCCCGGCCCTATGGCCCCATCCCAGGAGACCGCATCGGTGGTTCGGCCGAGGCTCGGGGCCGGTTAGGCCTAGAGGGTCCCAGGGGTGCGGCCTAGTGTGGCTCGGCCTCGAAGGCATGGTCGGGCTGGTTCGGCCAGGTCCCCGCGAAGGGGACCATGGACCGGCTCGGGTGGCCAGGGTGACTAGGGTGTCGGTTTGGTCAGGTGGTGACCGGGAAATTTAGTAGGCGGCCAAGCAAGCCAGCGGGTGGCTAGGGAGGCCGGAAGGCGGCCTAGCATGGCACCAGGCAGGCGGGCGGGTGGACGGGTAGGGAACAACAATAACGGGAGGCATCCGAGAGCAGGGAAGCATGGTCCGGCGACAATGCAACTGGGGTGGCTCATACGGAGGGTCGCGGTTCATCCAGGAGCACTGGAGTGCAGCGAGGGCGACACAATTTATGGAGGCCGCGGATAGCGCATCATTTTTCATCGGAGCCTTCATCGTTCCGTAACGTCATCCCCATGCTGAAGATCATCAAAAATAGGAAATATGGTGGGGTCGGGCCAGGTAGGTGTGGCATGCATCCACTGAGTTTAGGGTGGTATCAATTTTCTTATCAAGATGTAATAGGATGACCAACAACTCACCCACATACAATTCTTTTCTAACCATTAACAAAGATTCAAGGAAGGAATCAACATTTAAAAAAACTGCTACCTTTGTTCATCATTCGTCATTCGTTGAAAGAGTTGTGTAAAGTAGACAAAGAATATTGTCATTCTTCGTGTCCATTGCATGCTTCCAATCCTGTGTTGCGTCAGCTTGTTGACGACAATGTGGAGGGTAGGTCGGTTGAAGATTTCTCATGTCAGTAGAAGCTCCGAGGAAGATGTTAATTAAGGTCGGCGTTTTTCATTCATTGTTGGGAGAGTTTTTCCATCATCTCCAAAGTGTCCACCATGATTCCAAATAAAATAATAATATATTGGTTTATCTATTATTTCATTGGAAAAAAATTTAAAAAGGTGAAAATAATTAAATTTGCTGCACCTAATTAATTTGGAGGATTACCACAAGTTAAATAGAGGAGTTGGCACAATTTTATTAAAGGGAAGGTGGCACCATAAATAATGGGGGTTGTGGAGAAACTCTCCCTCATTAATGAAGGGAGTTGAAAAGTTTTCCGCTCCCTCCATTAATATAGGAGATTAGCCTCATGTGGTCCCCACATCGTAACCACTCGTGGGAGGTTATGTTCAACTGGGAACGACCACCATAACTTCTAATGGGCGATTATGGTTTGGTGGTCCCACCTTAAGCTTCCATGAGGAGGTTTCAACCAACAAACACCCTCATGGAAACTCAAATATAAATATTGTGAAGCTCACATTATTTATTTTTTTCCACGATAACTCAAAAAATAACATTTTTTCTCGACCACTTCCATTGAAGTGAATGTCTTCATAAACGAATATTGGAACTGTTAGTTCAATGGTGTCCATAGATTTTAATTCTTAGATTTGGTTCAGAAGTTATAAAAACATGCTTGTACGTGTACATAACATACCCAAACAAAACATTAGAAATTGATTTCGGGTACACAGGGCCTTAGAATCACGCGTCGTTAGTTATCACGGACTTGTAATTTCCCATGTATTTGAAAAAACTTCCACAAAATTTCTAGGTCTTTAGAGTGGACTAAATAGAGGAGATAAATGGAGGAATTTAAATGAAATATTCTTAGAAAAATATTTACCTCATGAACAATGATAAGATACGATGAGGAAGTTATAGAATTTGAGGAAGAAGGAAGATGAAAATGTTTCCATGTTTGAAGCTAACTTTATAGTGTTGGAAAGGCATGATGCGGAGTAAATACGTAATCCAAGGAGAAAAATTGATTGATTCTTTTATGGTTTGAAACCATTACTTTGAATGGATCTAGTCTATGAGAATTTCTCATCATACTAAGACATAGTTCCATGTTCTATCAAGTCAGAAAAGGATTTCTCTTAGTCTTATGACTGGACGGGAAAGCAAGAGAAGAAGTGGTATGCTTAAAACTCTGGGAAAAAAGTATAGAAATTAGGTAAAAGGGAAGAGTTGAATTTCCATCATGTAGTAATTGTGGAAAAAAACACCCCAAAACATGACTTAAGGGAATGAGAACCTCTTACAAGTATGGAGAAAAAGGCCTCATATCTTTAGACATTACGAGGAATAATGAAGCTACAAATGTCATGTGCTGCAATTGTAGGGAGATGGTGAATTATGGACATGAATGACATAAGCATCTGGGAAGTGATACCCAAAGAGGGCCAAGGGTGCGAGAAAAATCCTATGCGGTCACAACTACAGAGGTTTGTGTTTTTAACAAAGTGGTGGCTGGTACATTGATCGTTTCATCAAACATAGAAAATGTTTTATTTGATTCTAGATCGTCGCATTCATTTATAACATCCCAATTTTCCATGAAAATTAGACATGTCCAATTTGATTAAATAAATGTTTTATCAGTAAAAACTCCTTGGGGATATATCACTACAACATAGGCACGTTGATTAGTATCTATAGTGAAACAAAAACATGCCTTAGTAGATATCCTTATCATCATACCCATGTTTGACTCTGATATAAATTTATATATGAATAGGCTATCAAATTATGATGTTAAGTTCTATTACAAGAATAAGGAAGTTACAATTTTTGATAATGGTGTTGAATACCTTATTTTTAGAGCAAAAACCTCTCCATTTTATTATCATCTAGATCCAACCTAGTATCTCTGCTAAATTCAATTATTGGGGATGAAGGAAATGATATAAATATGGGCAAGGAGATGAATGTTCGGATTTTAGATGTACCTATTTTAAATAATATGTTGATGTTTTTCAAAAGGATTTACCTGGACATCCTCCTACAGAGGGAAATATAGTTTTCTATTTACTTAATTCCTATTTTATAGAAAATATTAAATACCCCTTATAGAATGGCCACTATGGAGCTAGTGGATCTAAAGAAAAATCTTGAAGAATTGAGTGGTAAATGAATTATTCGACCCAATGTTTCTCCATCGGGAGCCCATATCCTCATTGTATAGATGAATGATGGATCCATGAGAAATTTCATTGAGTATAGGGAAATTTTTTCTATTACTATAGGTAATAAGTATCCCCTTCCATAAATTATAGAAATGCTTTATCATCTTCTTGAATCTAATTATTTTTTGAAGACTGATCTTCGATCTGGATTTCATCACATGCTTGCGAGGAAAGAAGACATTCCTAAAACATCATTCTGAACCTGGTACAACCATTCTATGTTTAATGTCATGGATTTTGGACTAAAAAATGGTCCTTCAGTTTTTATGGATCTGATGAATAGAGTTTTCAAGAAATATCTTGTTGAATTTGTGGTGGTGGTTTTTAATGATATCCTATTACACTATAAAATCCATGAAGAACGGGAAAATCACTTGCACACTATTCTGAAGACACATAGAATAAATAAATTATTTGGAAGCTTAGCAAGTGTAATTTTTGATGATATCCTGCTATTCTATGAAAAATATATTATTAATTATGGTTGTGAATTTACTTCATGTAGTACACATTAAAACAAAGATTCAATTCAATTTTTCAGTTAAAACAAACTAGTAGGGTTTGGAAAATTAAAAGGGGATTCCTTTTAATTTTTTTAAAACACAAATTGACTGTTAATTAATATATACAACCCAATAACAATTCTATAAAATTCTTGATTGTATTTTTTGAAAACATGGATTTGGGTTAAAATGGGTTTTTGATCGAAGAGAGAAATACATTTGTATTTATTTATAAAAATTCATTTTGAATTACGTGAACATGATGAAAGTAAATTGAAGGGAAACCATTATTATTATTAGATAACCAGTTTAAATGCAAATACAAGACATTATTGATAAATTGATCATGATTATTTATTCTCAGAAATAGAATCGTAAACAATCCCAACAAATAATGATATGTAACATAAATCATTTTCCATTTTCTTATATGTTGAATCTTAATCCCCATTAAAGATAAAATAAAATGAAACATTAGATAACCTAAGAATAAATAATTTCATGATATTATATTTAAATGGGAATATATATAATCTTCATAAAATAACATTGGTGTATAACATAACATATTTCTCAATGATGTCAAATTGAGAAAAAAATTAATAACTTAAGTAAAAATTTCTTATATACACTCAAACCTAATGTATAATAAATAAATGATTATAATACAAATATGAAATAAATAAAATCCAATTTATTGTATCATTTATGATTTAAATATGATATTTTGTTACCATTTGATAAAGAATTCTATGTTAAAATCATATATTGGGTAATAACTACTTTATGTTTAATATAAGTATGGATTTGGTATTTTTGGTTAGTTTACATTTAACATGGTTCCATATTCTCCATAATGTTAAAATGGTTTGAATATAACACACACACACACAGATATATATATATATGTCATATATATAAGTTGAAATACACCATTCATTGTGACGATTGGCCCAGTGAATGCATGAACGTGATTTTCATTATATCAATAGATTGAATGAAGGTTAGGTTAATATTAAATCACATTGAGAATATAATTTTTATTCCATATATATCACTTATATTCATTAAATTTATCTTTTATACCATCCATTCAAATAATAGTTGAAAAATTCGCTTCACTTCCTGATGTGTATGTCGGTCGTACATATAAATGATGTTATCATATCCCCTAGGGAATGGGAAGTTAAAGGAATATGGGATATAATTATTCAAGGAGTATAATTTTTTTTATAAATATCATATATTTATTTAATATATCCTTATTAATATCCAAGTAAAATATAATTTAGAACACATTGCATCGGTTTGCGATGTGTTGTCAGATTTATACACAATCGACGTTATTTTTTTCAATGGGTTTATAGGTTAAAAATAGATGCGGTATTATAATCACAAAGATAAAATAATATAATAAATAATGTATACTAAAATAATAACCATTATTATATTTATTATATAGGTGTTGTGAAGGAAAATGAATAACACTGGTTCGTGAGGTGGTAGTCTTCTATAGATAGTATTGACAATTCCATTTCTCATTTAATTGAAGAGGAGTCAAATATTTGATATTACATTAACATATAAAATTTAATTTCATGTTTGATAATTTTTTTATATTCACATTGTTTTGTAATATTGTATTGATGGGGAAGAATAAATAAAACAAAAACACATGTTTAATAGTTTAACATCTTCTTCAGAGAACCCCCAATGATTAGTACAAAACACATTTTTATGTTGCTTTATTTGTTGGAATGACTCCTCTATGACATTAGGGGGTATTTAAGGAAATTATTTTGGTCTGAAATGGGTAACATAATTGGAGTTATATGTTTTATTTTGGGAGGTTACGTGTTTCTAATTATATGTGGTAGAGAGAAAATGAATACAATTTTGGAAAAGAAAAAAGTGTACATACATTTTTCAGAATATATAAGCCTCCAAAATTTAACATTATCTAAAATTTTAGGTTTAATGTTATAAATAGGACCATAAAATTGGAGTTATAATATTTTATATGTCATGTTACACTTTATATTTTATATTTAAAACCCATGTAAAATGATTTTCACCATCACTACTGTAATTAGTTTTTAATGATTTTTCTACATATAATGGTTATAAGAATTAGAATTATTACATAATATTAATTATAACTATTCAAAATATATCCAATATTTCTAAAATTTAATTCATAGTATTTTATGAATTTTATTTGAGATGAAATGTGAAAACATATGGAAATATCAGTTCTCCAAAGAGAAAAATTCCATAACATTAAAAAGTATTATAATATAAATTAAATATTATATTGATTCAGATAATATTAATTGGATAAAAATTATAATTTTTTTATTATATTTTAATATCATTATAATGAAATTTATAATTTCAAATTCATTAATATAAATGATAACTCTAAATAAAATTATTTAATTTAACTATTCATCTAAAAATGTATCTTCTCAAAAGAAATTGAATAATTAGTCCAAAATTTAATTAAAAAATTTTAATTTAAAAAATGAATTTTATCTTATTAAATAAATTTTAAAAACGTGTAATAGAGTATTTTTAAAAATTATTATGAAAAACATGATAAAAGTGATTTTTAGAAAAATAAAGATCTTAAGAATAAAATTTGATTTATTCATACATCATACCTTGAAAAAAAAAATAGAAATTTTAAAACATTTTATTGAATATATAATATATACATTTTATTAAAATCATTTTCCAAAAGGGATTTATTTAATTTAGTGAGATAAAATGTGTTTATCCGCATAAAAATAGTTTTTCAAAAAATTAGTTCAATAATTTTCAAATGGTTTTTGTTTTCCTTTATAATTAATTGGAAACCTAGAAATTAATTCATTATATAGGTTCAAACCCTATATTTTCATAATTTATTAAATGTTTTTTATACCCTCCATTCTAATGGATAAGTGATAACTATCATATTAAATAATTATATTTTTATTTTATATCACATTTATTTTAAATTAAATAATTAGTGAAAATCATGATAAAAATGATGTGGCTTGTAACACTACCTAAACTCATGGTTTCATATAACACAATCTATATTAATATTTAATTTATTGGAAAAAAACAATTAAAAAAATAAATGGGTGTTACAACATGTATTTGTTGCACCACTATAGTTTCTATGGATGATGTAGTATATCCCATCCCAAGGAAGACAAGTGGCTATAAAATGGAGAGGAAGATAATAAATTTGAGGTCTAAGGGGTGTATTTACATGATTCAACAAAATTTGACTCCCATGATGAATGAAAATATAAAGTACAATAGCATACTTCACGGCTTGTTGGGCTTTGCAGATTGGAGATTGGGCTACACCATATCCCCATTCCCAATTCTACAAGATATACACCCTGAGAGGATCTATATTTTATGGATGTTCCATTGACTAAGTAGGATATATGCCAGACCCCTTGAGCTTCACTTTAGTGTCAGGTGTTAGCGAATTCAGTGGCATGGTCAATGGGTTTTTGTCGTGGTTCTTTATTTTCTATAATTTCTATAAATACTCCAACCCCATCCAAATCCACATTTCCTCAATTCTGTTACCTCAAACCATAAAAACACTAAATTTATTTTCAAAGGCTATGAAGCCCCATTTCAATCAAAATTAACCCCCACCTACTAGGGATTGATATGATGTGATCCAGGTTGAGTTCAAACTCTTCTTAAAGTATTTTATTCTCCATTTTATATCATTTTCTCATGTTCTCTATATTGATGTTACTGTAATGATATGATTCTAGTTACCTAGTTTCAGATCAATATTATATAACATTGGCATGATCATAAGGGATCAAATCCCAAAATACAGATTAGTTTTGTAGCCTTAGAAGTACTAGATACATAAATAAGTTTTACATTACATCATGAAATAAAAAAATAACGTTTTTGTCCCATTTGAACACACATATATCCCTTAGTATATCCATAATGTTCAACCATAATATAATTCATCACATCCTAGAAAAAATAAGATATAGAAAGGGGTGAGATCAAATGCTCAGTAAGGATAATAATATAGCAGAATCATTCATAAATAAGCGTAAACATTTATGGCAATGTATATGTATAAAACAAAATCCTTTTAAAACATAAACATCAGAATAATATCAAAAATATAAATCAACATATTTCCATTTACATATTAAAATGAATATTATACAAGTTGAGTAATCACATTTAATACCAAAAACCAATTTCCTAATTATGGAATGCATAATGACAGACATCATAACCACATAGTCAATGCCTCATGCCAAGACTACAAACAAATTTTTTTAAAAAAAATGTGCCAAGGTGATAGTTTGTCTCATGAGACCTAACGATGCATCAAGGAGCTATTGCAGGCTCCACCTTTCACTTACTAACTCTAATTCATTCGTCATATAAAAAATTGAAACATAACATAAACAGTCACATTAAAACTATCATAAAAAATGTTAATAATTAAACAATACACCATTAATGGTATAAAAATAACACACACATAGTGAAACGTATCCAAAATCAATTAATACTATATAGAATATTGCACCATAATATTTCATCTACAAATAGGTGTAAAATCCATCAAAGATAATTTACATAGATGAAATCAAAACTATTTGAGGGAAATATCTCTTTCTATTTTGAAATCATTTAGAAATAACCTAATTTTAAATTAAAAAATTTAGTTTGAAAATATTCTTATTATCCTATAAGGTAATATTAAGAGGTGTTATAACGGTGGAAAGTAGCTTCACCCACCATATAAGTTAAAAACATTCTTTCCATAATTTTTTCGAAAAGGTCATAAAGTATTATGTCTAGAAAATAATGAAAATATTTCTTTGTAAACATTTAAAACAAAGTAAGAACAATGTATAAATGAATTTAACCCGTAGTCTTGGAAATAGTAAAAATGTTTTGAAATATATTTTTAAGAATAAAAAATGTGGATGATAAAGAGGTCCATGACGATACTCATGTATAAGAACTTCAGATAATGAAGTGATTGTAGAATTAAAAATTTACTAGTAATTTCCAATGGTCGATGATACGTTAAACTAATGAATAATAGTTAAATAATTGTTATTAAATTATAAAAATATCACATAAATAAATATGATATCATATATTATCTTATAATATTGCTTTGTTAATAATATTTCATAAGTATCTTTGTTTCGGGTGATAACTGATTCATTTTACGTTACATGTTTTTTTATGTATGTAATGTTTTTTATGGATATAATGTATTTTATTCATATTTAGAATTGTATTAATTTCCTAAACATTATTTTTTATTCATAAAATTATATTTATTCTCGAATGGTTACGATGGAGAATAAATCTCATCGCATTCGTAGAGACAGTAATCCGTACGTACGCATGAGTGGAAATATCATTATTTTTAAAGTGAAATAATTTTTTATTTCATGTTATATAAAATATAAATAACCATTAACATTATATATTTTTTATTTACATCATTTATACTCATTATTATACCCTTAAAAAAATGTAGTGTTTGAGTGACAAACTACACCACGACGTGAAGACGGTAAGCCGTATGTATACACGTATGGTAACTGTTCAATAATATAATTGATGGAATAATGAATATGAGATTTCCATACTTATAATTACATCAATTTATGTATAATTTACTGGTTTTATTATTTTGGTATGGAAAAAAATAAAGAGGAAGTGGAAAAGATAAAAACATTGGAGGAGGTAATGAAATTATTACGTCTTCTTCATGTGTTTCCTTTTGAGTTGATAAAAAGGGATCCCTAGTATGGCTTTCTGGTCCAAGTAGTAATCTACGTATAAGGTAGGGTAGTTGGGAGGATATTATAGAAGGTTTTGTCGATGCCAAAAGGCTTTGTAATAGAGATTTTGATAGAAGGGGTGGTAAAATATTATAAGAGAGGTTAGGGTCAAATTATGAAATGGTTGAAATATTATTATATTATAAAATCATATTCAGTTGATAAGGGCTCCATAATGATTTATTTAGAGTCTAAGTTGTGTTCAGTTATAAAAACTATCAACCCATAGGTTTTAGACTGGTTTAGGTCACTATATTAATCACATCTTTTAGATTTAACTCATAGTTAAATATTTTAACTTTTAACATCTATTCTTGTATTATTATACTAAATGGTTAATATTCATACTATAAAATGAAAATAGAACCCCATGTGGTTAATTAATTATATATATATTATTATATAAGTATATTATCTAACCAAATATTTTTAGGAATATTATATCATTTAATAATCATGTTTTTTAAACATATTTATATCAATTTTGACACTATTAAGTAATTGATTTTGGTGGAAGTCATAAGATCTTGATTACTTCTAAAAAATCCATTGAATCAGACCTAACATGACATATTAATCAATAAAATTGGTTAAATTCATCATATGACTAAATTTACATTTATTTTTATATTTATAACAACAATTATTTTAACCTTTCATTAAAAGGGTAATTGTTGCATATCATTGTGTCATAAATAAAACTATAATATATATTTTAATCTAATCCATGTGGACCAAAAAGATCAAATATTTTTCCTAGGGTTTATTAAATTCATAAAAACAATTATTATATAGAATTTAGACATTTTTAGGGTGATTATAATATCATTTTTTTTGTTTAATTACCCTATTTAATTTTAACCGTGGTAAATAAAAGTCAAAAGTCACAATTCACCAAAAATTATTTTCATCTTATTGACCCATATTTTACTTACGGATTTCAACCATGACTCAAATTTTTTAAATTCTACTCATATAAGTTTTAAAATTATGTTTTTGGAAAATTTTCAAATGCTCATAAAATATGGGTAAAAGACAGTGAAAAGTATTATAAAATTATAAATATCTAATATTATTATAACATTAATTCAATGAATTACATTGGACATAAATAGGTATTATGTACCTATTTTTACCTAATATCAATTTAAATAAAATAAATAATTTTTAAAAAAAAAATCGGTTTTAAACAATAATGTAGTGTTTTTTCACTATTCATAAAAAATTAAATGTTTCTAGAATAACACATAAAAAACACCCTATGATAATATTTATATTATGAATCCAATAATGAATTCCATTTTGAAAAATAAATATTATAAAATTTCCAATATTGTGTATTATAATTCATAACGTCTATTTTGATTGGATGTGGCGTGTTAAAACTCCATGTTACGTACAATGCCAGCTATTGCATTATTCAAATGAAAACATACCGTTAAATCTTGGGGTGTAAAATTCTCCCCTACATGTAATTTCATCCTCAAAATTTCTAGAAAAATACTGCATAAAAAGGTTTGGGTGGTTCGTCATCACATGTTCCTCAGGATCCCATGTTTCATCTTATATCTTATAGTCTTTCTATAGAAATTTTACCTTATGAGTCACCCTTTATCTCAACAGTTGTTCTCTATTGTCAAGAATTATGATTTTCTCTTTTCAATATGACTGGGATGGTTTGAGTTCTATTTCATCATAGGGGGGTACATGTGTTTGTTCAGGCATGTATTTTCTCAACAGTGATACGTGGAACTCATCATGAACAATGGAGAGACATAGAGGCATTGCAAAATGGAAAGCTAAATCCCAAATTCACCCAAGAAATTCGAAAGGTCAGATGTACCTAAGACATAATTTATTCATCATACCAAATTTTTTAACTCCATTCCATGGAGATACATTTAGGAAAACATGATCTCCTACTTGACATTCCAAATCCTTCCTTTGGTTATTGTCATAACAGTTTTTCCTACTTTGAGTTGCTTTGATATGTGTTCGGATACACTTTACCTTGTCCATTTTTTCCTCAACAAGTTTTGGTCCAACAAGGTTTCTTTCACCAACATCATCCCAACAAGTTTTTGTGTGAAATCTCTTTCAATATAATGCTTAATAGGGTTCCATTTGAATACTTGAATGAAAGAAATTTTTACAGTAAAATTCTACCAGAGGTAAATACTAATCCCATATACCATCAAAATCAAGTGCGCAAGACCTCAAAATTCCTTCTAATGATTAAATAGTCAATTCTGATTTTAATCTGTTTTTGGGTGTTAGGAAGTGTTCAAAACATGTTCGCTATCCAATGCCTTCTGAATACTTTTCATAAACATTATTGTAAAATGAGGATCACGATCCGAAAAAATCGATAGGGGTACTCCATAAAGTCTTACAACTTCATTAATATATAGTCATGAAAAACCTTCAAGTGGTAAATATTATATTATTGCAAAAAATTGTGTTGGCTTGGTAAGATGATCAACAATGACTTATTTTTCATCATTCCTTCTAGGATTTTTTAATAGTCTTATGACAAATTCCATCATAATATGATCCCATTTTCACTAAGGTATGGGAAGAAGATTCATGACTCTTCTAGGTTGTTGTCTTACATACTTCAAATGTTGATAAACCGTACATCTTGACACATTATTAGAAATATCTATATTCAAGTTTTCCCAAAAAAAGGTCCCTTCAAATATCTATTGATCATAGTTCATCTAGGGGTGTATAAAGAAATTGGATCTATGAGAATCATCCAAAAATTCCATTTTTATACCAGTTATGTCTGAAACACAATGTATCTTCCAAATTTTTAAAATACCATATTCATATATGGAGTTGATTAATGTCCAATTGTTCACATCATTAATATACTTTTCAAAATCATCATCATCAATCTGAGAAAATTTTATTCATTCTAGTAAATATGGTTTTTCTACAATTTAAAAAGAATCAATGTTTCACCTTCCATGATTATTCCGATTTCAATATTTACAAGTTCTATGAACATTGGATCCCTTTCAACTCTCATATTGTTCAAACCTCCATGATTAATTTTGATCAATGCATTTACAAACATATTTTAATTCACTAAGTGGTTGTGTATGGTGAAATCATAATCAGTGAGTAGTTGATGCCATCGTCTTAGATTCTTGTTTAGTTATTTTAGTTAGAATATATAATTTAAACCATTGTGATCAGAATGTATCTCACATTTTTCACCATAGAGATAGTGTCTCCATATCATCAAATCATATAATATAGCTACTAACTCGAGACCATGAGTGGGATAGTATTGTTCATGAATTTTTAGTAGTCATGATGCATACGCAATAACTATATCCTTCAGCATAAAGACACAACCAAGTCATTTCATTATCACTATAAATAAAAAACCAATCATTCCACCATGATAGAGTCAATATATGTGCATTAAATAGTCTTCTCTTCAGTTTTTCAAAAAAATTATTCACACTCATATTTCCAAAAAAAATTAACCCCATTACGTGTGAACTAGGTTAATGGGTTCTCAAATCTAGAAACTTTTTGACAAAACGCCGATAATAACCTGCTAATCCAATAAAACTATATACATCAGTTATACTCGTTGGTTCTGGCCATTCTTAGAATGATCTTGTATTTGAAGGATCGACAGAGATTCCATCCATAGAGACATTATTTCCAAGAATAGAAATTTCCTGAAGCCATAATACACACTAGCTAAACATCCCATATAATTTATTTATTCTTAAGTTTTTCTGAATAGTTCGCAAGTCATTTTCATGATATTCATAGTTTTTTGAGTATACCATAATATCATCAATAAATATTACTAAAAATACCTCAAGATATTCCTTGAAGATACTATTCATTGGATCCATGAAAATTGTTGGTTCATTAGTTAATTGATAAGGCATTATTGTAAACTCGTAATGCCCATTCCTATTTTGAAATGATATGTTTGGAATTTCATCCTTCGTCACATTGAATTGACGATATCCAGATCAAAGTTCAATGTTTGAAGAATATTGTTTTTCAGGAAGTTGGTTAAAGATTCATCAATGCGAGTTAGGGGATACTTTTTATTTATTGTTATAGAATTGATCTTTCCGCAGTCAATGCAAAACCTTGTAGATTTATCTATCTTTTAAACACAAAGAACATGTCTCCACATGGATAAACACTATGGAGAATAAATCTTTTCCTCTAGTTATTTTTTAGTTCCACTAATTCCATTGTTTCCAAACTATAAATTTTCTTTAATATGGGCTTTCAACCTGGAATTAAATCAATGGTAAACTCAATTTCTCATTCTGGACAATGTCCAGGTAAATTCTCTTGAAACACATCATCATATTTCTAAAAAATAGGTACATACTCTATTTGAACATTACATTCCTCACCCATAGTTATTTAATTCTCTTCTTCCACAATAATTTTATTTATGAGAGATAATGGGGGTGGATCTTGATAAAAATCAGGTGGTGTTGTTTCTAAACTAATGAAAAGGTACACTTAATCATCATCAGAAATTGTAACCTCCTTCTCCTAAATTTTTTCTCTTCATAGTCTGAAAACCAATTGATTTTGAGGATTATATCAAATTCAATAATGGTTATAAAGATGAGATCAACAGATAAAGATCATTTATACGCCTAAATTGGAAATGATTCACAAAACATTGTTCTATTGATACTTCCCTGGTCTGTTTTGAATGACAACTCCCTTATTATAAAAAATTGAAAATATCAATTTTTCATAGAGAAATGAGAAGATATGAAACAATGTGGTGATCCAGAATTGAATAAATCATTGGATAAACATGAGGAACCCATTAAATTACATTCCATCATGTCTTTCAGTGCTTCAAATTTTGAAGTAGTGATCATATAAGCTTGGTCTTTCTCCCTTGTCCTTTAATAGAAAATTTTTCCTTAGGGCTTAGAACATTCAGTTGCATAATTCCAATTTTCTACAAAATTGTACCATTCATCATTGAGAACCTCTTTTTTCCCTTACAATCAGGATCTTGGTGGCCGTTATCACCACACATGTAACATACTCCAATTTCCTTTAGGAAATTACCGAGGTTTTTTCACCCACATTTACTACATGATATAAATTCATCATTCCCTTATTCCCATAATTTTATTTCTAGAATGTTCAAAAAAACTTCTTCGCTTTCATTTTTTTAAATTCGTAAGAGTTAGAGAACTCCCTTTCAATCCTGATAGCACATGAGACAATATATTCATACGATGAGAAGATTTCTAAGACAAAAGCTTGAATGATAAATGGTTTTAACCCATTATGTAATCAATAAATCTTACTTCTTAGGTTACATATATAATTTTCTACATGCATTGCTAGCCTTGTAAAGTTAGCATCATACTCTGTGACATTATCATCCTCCTTTTTCTTCAGTCTCAAAAATTTTCTTTCCATATATGCTCGATGGTCATGAGGAAAATATTTTTCTAATAAAATATTTTTAAACTCCCTTAATTCCATATTTTATACATATTCATCTTCCTTTGTGTTTTAAATTAATGACCACCATTGATCTGCATCTCCTATGAGGCGATAAACTGCAATGAAATATTTTTCCCATTCAATACTACCCAATGCATGAAATATTTTCTCTAAGGAACTTCTCTATTTATCAGCTACAAATGGATTTGTAGTCCCATTTAATGTTGGTGGATTTTTCCTCATGAAGCGACTAACATTGATCCTCCATATTGTGTATCAGTTTACTCCATATGGGTAAGGTTATTATTCATAACCAGAGTATGTTATCCCAGTATAAAGATAAGTTGTTCAACACCAGTTGCATCACCGACTCCACTATAATTTTCACGAGTATCTGGAAATTCACTAAATTGATTATGTGCATTGACTCAGTTTCTATTCCTTCCACTAAGAACCATTTATAAACAATGGAATACACTATATTTGTTTATGAATTAAAATTCATAATTTCAAACATGTAAAAAACGTAACATAAATTGAAAAAGTTATAGACATAATCCATAATCATAAAAAAAATTTATTTAAGGAGGTATATACTCGTAAATCCTTCATAAGTTTTTTTAATGAAATTGTGAATTTTCATACACATATCCCATAGAATTTTTGTAACCAAGAGTGCAGCAAGGACCATTGTAGTGTACCAGGATAACCTGGGTTACGCCCGAAACTCCTTATCGGATTTTTCACTCCTAGGTACATCTGTGCACGAGCCGCCTATACCTGATCATATCCAGATAGAGATGTATTGTTTGGAAATTACACAAAATCTATAAATTACAAAATTTCTAGGATGTTATTCTATACTAATCTTCAAAATATATCATAGGATAATGTTCTCTAAACATAGTTTTTCTAAATATAGCTTCTGAGGTTTTTACTAAACTTCTTGTAATACAAACTATAACATCCTAACCCAAGTTAATCATAGCCAGATAAGTATTACATAACAATGGAATTATCACAAGGGATGAAATTCCGAATGAATGATTAGGTTAGTATCCATGAAAGTACAAGAATCATACATTAGTTTTACATTACATCATGAAAAAAATTTGTGTACCCTTTTACACACTTATATCTCATAGCATAACCCTATAATTAAAAAATAAAATACTTTTTCACAGGCTAGTAATATAAAAACATCGAAAGGCGAGATCATTGAAACTTAGTAAGGAAAACAATATACAAGACACATTAACAAAATCTCATAAACATTGATGTATATTTGTAAGACTAAAACAAAAGACTTGTTAGACATAAAAATCACAATAATATAGAAAATATAAATCAAAATAATTCTATTTAATTATTCACAAGGATGTTCTACAAATTGAATTAACACATTCTATACCAATATCCAATTTCATAACGATGGAATGCATAATTCCAAACATCATAACCACTTAGTCAAGGCCTCATGCCAAGACTACAAATAAGATTTTGAAAAGGACGTGTGCTGAGACACTAGTTTTTATCATGAGACCTAATGATGCATTTAGTAGCTATAGTGGGCTCCTCTAATTACTTACTAACTCCAAATGCATTCCTCATATTAAAGTATTGAAACATAACATAAACATTTGTATTAAAACTAGAAAACAGAATGTTAATATCTAATCTATAAACCATGAGTGGTATAAAAATGACACATCCATAGTAGAAAAATCACAAATCCTTTAATACAATAGGGAATATTGTATCATCATAAATAAATTTTAAAAAAGTGTAAAATCCATTAAAGGATGTGGACACAGATAAAATAAAAAGTATTTGTGATAAATTTCTCATTATAATTTGAAATTATTTAAAAGATTCATACGATTAATAGAACACAATTATTTTCAAAATATTATTATAATCTTATAAGGGAATATTTGGAGGTGTTATAGTGTCAGAAAATAACCGCACCCTCTATATAAGATAAAAAACATTCTTTCCTTAATTTTTTCGAAAAAGCTGTAAAGTACGTTGATTAGAAAAAGATAGAAAAAATACTTTATAAACATTTTAGAAAAATTCAAACAAGTTTATAAATTACTTTAACCCATAGTCTATAAAATAATAATAATATTTTTGAATTACATTTTTAAGAAACACGGATGTGGATGATAATGTGGTCCTAGTAGATACTCACGTATAAACAACCTCATATAATGAAGAGATTGTAGAATTAACGATTACCTTGAACTATTCCATGGTTGAGGGTACATTAAAATCCTTTATAATAGTTAAATATTTATTAATAAATAATAGAAAAATTTTATATAGAAATATGATATCATATATGATCTTCAAATATTGCGTTGTTAATAATATTTTAGTACTATCATCATTTCGGTGTTAACTAATTCATTTTCCATTATATTTTTTTTATGTAAGTCATTTTAGTTATGAATGTTATGTTTTTTAATCATATCCATAATTATAATATGTTCTTAAACATTTTATTTTAATCATAAAATGATATTAATTCTTGAATGGTTACGATGGGTTATGAATCTCATCACTTTCATGATGATGGTAATCCATACGTATGCATGAGTGACAATATCATTATATTTATGGTGAAAAAATATATAATTGGATGGTATATCATATATACAAATCCATTAAGATGTTATAAATATTATATAAATCATTTATGCTCATTATTATACCCATCCAAATAATTAAGTGTTGGAGTAACAAAATACACTACTTTGTGGATATGGTAAGCCGTATGTACGCACATATGGTGACATGTCATTCATATGATGGATAGAATAATGAATATGATTGTACCATATTTATAATAACATCACAATATTTATAATTTAATTGAGTTATTATTTTTGTATGGAAACCACAAAGAAAGAGGTAGTTGAAGAAGAAAAGATCATTGAAATAGGTGGGGAAATTATTACCTCTTCTTTGGGTGTTTCCATTTTAGTTGATCAAAATGGATGCTTATGTTGTCTTTTTATTTAGTGTATGGAAACTAGATAAAATATAGGGTATTAGGGAGGATATTTGAGCTTGGGTAGGCTCAGCCAAATGGCGTTGGAGGTGTGATTTTGAGAGAAGGTGAAGTACCACATTATAAGAGAAGTGAGGGTCACTTTATTAAAATCTTGAAATATTATTTTATTATACAACCATATTCGGTTTATAATAACATAAAATCATTTATTTCGAGGATAATGTGGAGATGGGTATAAAAAAATTCAAATAATAGTTTTTAGATGGGTTTAGGTCATTATATTGAACATATCTTTTATATTTAACTCTTAGTTAAATAGTTTAACTTTTAACATGCATTCTTGTTTTATTATAATTAATGGTTAATAATCTTATAATAAAACGAAAAGAGCACCCCGAGTAGTTGATAAATGATATATTTATTTTTATATAGGTCCCTTGGCTGCACGGTATATTATTAGGACTATTTTATCATTTACTAATATAGTATTTGTTTTAAAAAAACTCATTTATGCCAATTTTGACGCTATTTAGTAATTGATTTTTGAGGAAATCATAATAATATTATTACATTGAGAAAAATTAATTGAATCAACCCTAACATATCCTATTAATCAAGAAAATTCTATTAATGATTCAGATGTCTCAATTTTCATTTATTGGGATTTTTATAACATCAACAATTTTAACATTATGTTAAAAAGGTAATTTCTACATCATCATTGTGTCATAAATTAATTTAATTATATATAATCTATAAATTATAAATAAAATAAAATTATGTAAAATATCATTTATCTTTCTAATGAATATTTATAGTTTAATTTATCTTATGTATAAACCTATATTAAAAATTATTTAGTTATGAAAATTTCAATTTAACACTTTCAACTCTTCTTTAAATAAAAGATAAATAAGTAGTGTGTTGGATGGAATTCGCAAGGGAGATGTGGCCATCGAGCATTCCTGGAAGAAACCCTAGCTTTCACGTGTGGACCCAAGATGAGAGATCCTTTGTCGATGTCGTCGTCGGTCGTCCTCCTCCCAATGAATCAAAGACCTCTGAATCTGTCTCTCCTAAAACATACAGGTATTGAGGATTATTAGCAATTTCGTTCTCATAGGATGAGGTAAATCTTCCCACTGTAGACCTTCTATGTTCTTTAGTTTGTATGTTCTCAAAACGTCAACCCCATTTGGCTTTCCTTCACCAAACCATGGAAATCATTGGATTTAAAAACATCCATATTGGACTCCTGAACTCATTACATGTTCCTTTTCGATTTACATTGGATAATGACTACTATATATTTTAAACCCATGGATCATGGTTTTGGGGGGTTCTTTCATGAATGTTTTTAAATGGTCTACTAATTTTAGTTTTGATGTTGATCCCCCCATTGTTCTTATTTTTCATGGGTTTCTGGGTCTGCCTCTACACCTCTCCAAAAAGAATGCTCTAATCTCTATTGCTCGACTATTCGTTCATCCTCTCAAACTTGATAATGCTACCCTAAACCTGACACGACCATCAGTTGCGAGTATATGAACATAAATTTATTTTTCTCAAAAATTGCCTTCAATATTTTGGATTCAAAATGGGGAAAATGGATTTATACAGAATGTGGTTTATGAGAATGCCCCATACTTTTGTAATACATGATTTATAATTAGCCATTCCACAAAAGGATGTGGGATTGAAAGACATCCCCCATGCCCCCTGACCCACTTCATGTTGATTTGGGTTGAAAAGATTTCTCCAGAAGTGATGACTGCAGACTAGATTGACATCCCTAAGAATAGAAGCAACACCTTGAACTCCAAGGATGATTTAAATCCTCAATTAGCCTATCCCTTTGAAAATGTTAAACCTCATACCATACCGGAGGGTCATGAGACTAATGAAGTGGGTCATGAGAATAATGAAGCTTTATAGGTTGAATCTGATGAGACTTTACAAGAAGATATTGATAAGATATCTCAAGTGGAGGAGGATTTTCATTTGAAGGATCAAAAATGGAAAAAGCTATAGTTGACTCTGATGGCTCCATCACCCCCAAATCTTGGAAAAATCGAATACATATGGACAATGCCATTAAGGAGAAGACTATTATTACAAGATCATTATCTTACAAGATTATTGATAATGAAGTCCCTCTACAACCTATACATCTTGAACCCTTACCCGAATCCTCATAATCTTCTGATTGTTCTAAATCACAAGCTTCCTCAAGTGAGGATGATGAAAATGATCCTGCCTATATGGATGCCTATCAATATGAAGTGAAATGGGATTTCTCAAAGGAACATGATTCCAGGTTTGAGGAAAATGAAAAGGCTGCATTTAAAAAATATAAAAATGTTGAAATGACTACCGATGATTATCCTGGCATTAGAAAAAGGATATTTAATATAGTGGCTGAGGAATTAAAAAAAGACCCAAACTTCAATTTTAATGACATAACATGGAAATGATTGTTGGTTCTTGGTTCATTGAGGTTTCTCTGGTATTGACTGTTCTGATAATGAATTATATCATTATTTTCATGTCGATCCTTTTTTGACTTCTATCTGATCTCTATATGTTTTTGATTTTCTTCTCTGGTAACCTGGTTTACCGCTGGAACTCTTTTGCAGAATATTTGGACTTCTCTTACAGTATACTTGTTTGTGAATGAGACTTTGGAGATTAAGACATTTTGTACATGCAATTTTATGTCACTGGTTGGGTTTCCCTTTTTGTCTAGATGTTGGAAACATTCACTAGCAACTGTTTGGATGAAGACCAATGAGGTGATTTAACATTGCTACATCTGTTAGTGGTTTCTGGTTCTTACTGGCTTTGGATGGGTTGGTTTGGATCTTCTATTCTATATTTCGGCCGGTCTACGGGGATTTTTTTTAGTGTAGCTTTGTGGAATTTATTGTGGGATACTTCTCGAGATAGTTCTGCTCATCATAGCATTTGTTTCCTACTATCCGGTTTCTAGTTTGGATTTTTTTTAACAGAATTGACTCTGTTTTCATTCACTATTTTGCTGGATTGAGTTTGCATTGAAACAGGTTCGATTTCTCTCTGTTTTGCAGGATTTCCGTTTGGGGAAGATTTCAGACGCAATTCTACTTCTTTCAATTTTTTTCCATCCTCATGATGTTTCAGAATTGTCGATTGTGAAGCCTGGTTTTGAAGAGATCCCAATGATTGCTGCTTCTATGCTTCATCGGTTCATGGTGTTGATGGCTTATAATGTGGAGTTTCTGGATGTTGATACAACTTAATAAGCTACCATATGTAGAGAGCTTCTGCCCATGTTTGGTTCAATCATTGGAAGTTGAAGATTAATATTTGATATGGATGGATTTGGAAGATCATTAGGCACTGTTATATGATAGCTATCTCATGTGGACTTGTTCCCTCTTTGACATTGGTAAGCTTAAAGCACTATCTTGTAATCTTTAATTCTCTGCTGGTGTAAGTTCATTACACCTCATACTTGTATTTTATCCTTTTATTTTTTAATAAATTCCCTGGGGTCATGGATTGGGAAACCAATTCATGTCATCACCATCATTTAAAAAAACTCTTCTTTAAATAAAACAATAAAAAATGTCCTAATATAATCCAAAAGGACAAAATGGATCCTATTTTATTCCAATGGTTTATTTTGGTCGAAAAAACATATCCAATAGGATTAGGACATGTGTTTGGGTAATTATAATATTATTTTTACATTTTATTACCCTAATTCCATTTAACTGTCGTAAATAAAAGGCATACAGTACTATTCACCAAAAATTATTTTCATCTTATTAAACCACATTTTTCATATTGATGTCAACCATGTCTCTCAGATTTTTGAAATTAATCTAACATATGTGATAAAATTATGTTTTATGCAAATTTTAAAATGCTCCAAGAAGGTGGGTAAAAGATGGTAAAGATTTCAATAAAATCTTCAATATGTAATATTATTATAAAATTAATCCAATGATTTACATGGAACATATATAGTTAATATGCATCTATTTTTAACCTATTATAAATTTAAATAAAATAATTACTTATATAAATAAAGAATCATTTTTTAATAATAAAAAAATGTGCTTTCATTGTTCATCAAAAAATTTAACTTTCCAGAAAAATACGAAAAATTCACCGTAATCTAATTTTGATATACTAAATTAAAAAATGAAGTTTAATTTTTAAAATAAAAATTATAAAATATTAAAAAATTGTGTATTTTTATTCACAACGTCTTGTTTGATAGGATGTGGTGTGTTAAAACACCATGTTGCATAAAACTCAAACTATTTCATTATTCCAAGGGAAACATACCATAAAATCATGGGGTGTTACAGTTATGATAAATTATTTATATAATTCTATTGGTGTTTCTCTTATTATTACTATTTTCATGGTTGTGGATAGAAATCCATGGAGGGATGCCATTTTTCTTACACAAGTGTGATCATATATCCATGGTATTGATCTGTTCTTACATGAAGATCATTAAAATATTAAGGTATCATATTTATTATATATAATTTAATTTTCCTAAAATAATAATGTTGGAATGTGTAATTTTTTTTTTCGGATTACAGTAAATAACCATAATAATGGATATACAATATTAATTAACAATTTTTTTCCTCGTTAGCATTTGATCAACGTCCACTATGATATTGGGTTACCTCTTGATTTTCTAGATAGTGTGCTATCTATGTTATGATTATTATATCATGATTATTATTCATGGACTTGAATGTGGATTTAATGAAACTGGTAAACAACGTAAAGGATTAAAAAAATACTTTTCTAAAGGACATAAATAGACATGTTCGATGAAACCCATGTTTCTTGTAATTTGATTGAATTAAAATTGTATATTAGTGACCGTATAACTAAATATATTTTTATATGTTATAATGGAAGGAGGTAAATAATATTAATCTAGTAATGTTTTTTTGAATGACAAATAAATGCACGATATAAGTTGTTATTCATTAATGTTTGATCAAATTGGAGGGAATACTGGGTACAATGTTTTAATCAATGAAAGCTTATGATAGTGTATTTCATTGGAAACTATAAACAAAAATGGAAATAAAATTTAATTTTTTAATTTAATTTGGAATAATAATAAATTATTTAATAATGAAAAAATTTTAGGGTCAATGATTCATGTTTTGTTACAAGTGATAAATTTCTTGTGTTGGTGTCATGAGAGCCCATTAATTTAAAAAGGACAGATTAGTTATTTTTTGGAATAGAATCCCTAGTTTCTATGATTTTTACATGTTTCAATTTTTGTGTTTATCTGGACATGATCCTTGTTATATGATCTGATGTGAGACTAGGAAGGATAATGAGATATGGGAAAGGTGGCATGTAGATTGTGGTAGTTGTTGATTCCTCTGATGCTATGATACATGGTGATTTAAATGGTGGAGTTATGGATGGTTACAATGTTGATAGACAAGGGTGGTGGAGGGATTCCATTTTTTGATGATTAAATATTGATTAATTCTTATAGTGAAACTATTTAATGGTTGGATGGATAAATTTCGTATTTATTTTCATACCTTTCCCAAACAGCTTTGGTTGCTAAATATGATTAGTTATTAGTCTCATTGATGGTAGATGAGGATGTTTTCTAGTATGCATGGAATCATGGAAAGTAAAAATTATTAAAAATTATTTTATCATTTGGGATTGGTTTTTAATATAATGAAAATGTTAATGTTAATCTAGAGAACCCTTGGACTCATTTGGATTATGTCTATGGGGTATAGACTTTTCATGGTTGTTAATGTATTGAAATTAAAATAATATAAATTAATTTTTAATGAATTAATTAAATTATTTTTAAATTATTTAATGGAAGTAAGTAATTTAAAGTACACCTTTTAAAATTATTGTATCTTATATTATATCTAGTACATATCATTGTATATTGGGTGTCCAAGAGTTGATTGTTGTATATTAACCTAATATTAGTGTAATTCCCATAGCGTGTTTATAAGGCATGTTATATATTATATGTTTTATGATTTTATATGCTACACCAACCATTTTGGACGGATGAATGAAACCCTATGGTTTCTGGTAGGGGGTTTTCCCAAACATTTAGGTTTGTTAAGGATGTATTGCTCACAACCCACTCTATCCCCACACACTTCTCTTGGTAGTACTATGTAATGGTTTTAATGGTTTTATTATTTCCAATATATATTTTTGGAGTAATGTAATAGATTTTCATTATTTCAAACATGTATATCTATGAATATAGAATCCCAAAGATTATAATTGTTTTAAAATTTATATGTATTGATGGATTGAGGTACCTCATTTGGTGTATAAGTTATGATTTCTTGAGGTACATTACCAGTTGTATGATTCATGAAATACAAGCTATGATGGATCCCAAAAACAACATGGATATAATATGAAGATGTGGAATGGGATTATTATTTGATGTAATGGATGAGGCATATATTTTGATTCAAGATCCTTTGTGTCTTTATATTGGATTTATAAAGAATCGGATTGATCAGGACACACAATTATCTCTAAATAATAGAAATACTAGTGAATAAGTAGAGTGGTAGTCATGTTTTTATTATACTATACAATATCATGTATTTGAAATATGGTTAGGGAATAATGTGGTGAGATTGGTAACTTTTTATACTGATTTTATTTCCATTTACTTTGTATGTGATGGACCAGTGAGTATCATAATGTGTATATCTATTATTATAATTCTATGTATATATGAACTATTTTTTTGATCGACATAATAAATTTTCAGATGTAAATGGATTTTAAATGATCTTTTTTTCAAGTGCTACCTGAACATTATGGTAAAAATTTATTTCAACTTATTGGTACTTTTAATTCCTTTTAGTTGTACCATCTTTTTATGAATTTATATGTATGAACATGGGATTATTTTATATTTATGATAAGGAGTTTTTTGGTGTAATTGATTGTCATGCTATTCTGTTTGTTTACACAGAAGGTAATGCCTTCCATTTGTATATATAATACACCCTTGGTGCTTCCCATCAACCTATGTCCCATTAGAGGTGTGATTCTGGTGGCCATAATACTCCTTCCCTCATTTTTGGCACACGGAAGCTATTGTTTGCTGCAGGGTTCGTGATAGTTTTGTATTAGAGTTCCTGGTTGAGGGATTAGATGGATTTTTGATTTAGGAATATGTTACACTACATGGTTTGTTTGGATAATAATGTCATCTAAGTATAGTATGCAATGCCAACACGTGATACTGGTTGGGACCAATGTATATAGGTCCCCCAATTATTTGATAGATGAAATTATATGTGTAAAGAGCCTACTAAATGATGATATATTGGATTCAGGATAGAGGTATGTGAAAGGATCATGCACCATTATTATTTTCACCAATGATTAAAATGGATACACCATGGGAGTTGGATAACCAGGTATAAAAACAAATAATTATTCCTATATATTCTATTTTCTATGATTAGGGGTACTAAACCATTTATTCATTTGTTGGTATTCCTCCATGTCAATATTCTCACCAAGTTCATGCATAATATATTATATTGGATGAAAAAGAAAATCATCGTAGATTGTTGGTTGACAATGATGTCCCTTGGAGTGGACAATCCAAGTGTGTCGGGGACGTATTCTATAAAATTAAGATGGATTCATTTCAGACTCAGTAATAAATTACTGGTTGGACAAAGTACATATAACATTTAGTACAATTCATTCTCAGAAAGAACACCATGTTTTAGTGGCTATGATAATGTTATGCGGGGAAGCATGGTATTTGCGGATCATTTGTTTCTTTAGAATAATGTGGATTTAGCAATATCAAGAGAGATATTTTGAGACTGGTTCGATATATATTTTCTTTCTTCGACCATGAAGGTGAGTAGTCACTAGGATTTACTTTACCATCAGTTAGAAAATTACATTTTATGAGATCTTGGGATCCAATTAATTATCCTTTTCCTATATAAATCAGAATTTTTTCATATAAAGAAGGAATATGGAGAATATTGTTAGAGGCCTCAAATCCATAGATCTAGGTCTTTGGAAATATTTTTATACTGTCATCCTATCTCATGGTGTTAGAATGTGTAGATGCATTGAGCATATTCAATTAAGAATCGGATCATCATGGGAGGGTAGTCATCAGTATTATTTATAAATAATGGTTATGGCCATGGATACACAGTTTCATGGAATTTTTTTCAGTCAGCGATGGTAGGTCTTAGCCCCCATCGCCTCATTTATCTAGTAGCAAAACCATTAATGGGATTTCCATGGATTTAAATGCATTTTATTCCTATGGAATATGATTTCATACATTATGATATTATCCAAATATTCTTCTTAAAATGAATATTATAGCTGTATAACTTATGGTTACCCTATTGAGGACTTTTCAACTGATGTAGTAAGTGTAATGTCATCCAGGAGAGGACCATTAGAATGGAGAAGGGGAAGGTAATTCAAAACCTTTAGACCATCCTCATCCATAGAGAGCATATCATGACTAGAGAGGTGGTCATAACTAGGGCTAGAGAGGTTATAAAACATGTTTTTGTAAACAACATTTTGTATTGTTTCCTACATTGAGTGATATAATTTTCATTTGAGGTATCATTTAGTTATTTTATACATGGGTTCATTATTTGTTTGATTAAAAATTGAAAAAATAATTCTTATCAGGATTTTTAATCAATGATTTAATAATAGTGTAGAGAGGCGTGTCATTCCCATGGAGTTTATTACACTAGTTAGAGGCTGATTTTAACTAGATAAAGTTTGTATAAATGCTAAGATAGTCCAAAAGAACCATCACTCTTAGGGTGACATACTATGATTATAGATACATCAATTGGGTATCATATTTAGTTTGAACATGATATATTTGGTATTGTATATTGTGGATTTTATCTAGATATATATTATATTCTATGATGTTTATGATGCAATAGAAGTGTTATTTGGTCAGATAAACCCTTAATGGGGTAATATTTGTGTTGAATCATTTTCATTATTGATGACCAATATAATTATACCTTTATTTGGGGTTCATCTGATGATAAATTCTGGGGTTATAGAGGAATATCCTAATGTTTTTTCTAATGTGGTTATATAATTCCCCTCTTGGAATGAGATTGAGATTGTGATAGCACTAAAACCATGAATATTACAATTTCTAGGTAACTATATAGGATGGTTCCTTTTGGGATTCGAGATATGTATCTATAACTTGATGATATATTTGAGAGAGGCATTGTTTAGTCGAGTGTGTCATCATCTGGTATACTATTTATATTTTTGAAGAAGGATAATGGGTTTTTGAATCATTTTATTGACAATTATTTGTCAAATTAGGTGTTAGTGAAGTATAATAATCTTATACTATGGATTGATAATTTATTTAATCAGTTGAAAGGATCATTTTGGTTCTTAATTATATATCTATATTTGTCATCTCATCATATGCTTGTGAATGATGAGGTTGAATTGAAGACCCATTTCAGATTTTATAAAAGAAATTATGTGTTGGTTCGATGTCATACGGTTTATCTAATTATTTGAATCTGTTCATATATTTGATAAACATTGTGTTATTTGATTTTCTGGATAATTTCATGTCAGTTTTCATCGACACCATCCTTTTAATCTACACCACTTAGGTAGATCATGTAGAGCATCAATGTGCCATTTAGGTGGTTCTTCATCATCAATAACTATCTGGGATGTTTTTAAGTCTGAATTCAATGCTCATGATGTTTTCATTTTGGGAAACTTCATGTCCATAAGGGGAGAATCTATGGATCCATTGATGGTTGAGGAATTTTTTTCCTAGGTAGCCTCTAAGAGATTTTCAATGGTGAGAAGATTATTTTTTTCATTTTATAAATTATACTAAGATCGTGTCTAATTTCTCATAGGTTGGGACTCCTTTGGTAACCGTTACCAAAATGGAACATGTTTTCTTATCGATTGATCAGTTTCTAGAATCATTTCAGTGCCTGAATATAAGTTTCCAGTGAACAACTCATTTGTTTTCAAGTATTTGGGGTTCAATTTGATGTTTTTTGTACTAATTGTTGAATTTGGTTAGGCTATTTAATTTTTATCATGTTTTTGTTTTTAGTTTTGGGTCTCTCTAGTTGCATCTAAATAATAATAACTATTAAATCATGATCTTCATTTGGAATATGTTTTGTTATCTAAGAATTTTTTCCCGATTTACCCCATGAGAGGGCATTTTTTAATCCTCACATATCAGTTCGAGGTTTTCTGAGATGCATCACATTTTTGGATTGGATATTTTTTATTATATCAAATATTTTTTTTGTTTCTTATGGGTATCTCCATTTATATCCCCATGAGAATAATGATTCAACCCATTATCATTATTTGAATGATTTTTTTTCCTTGATGTTGTTGAAGCATTACATCATCATAGTGCATTTTTTATCCTCATCAATCACACGATCTATATGTATATATTATCCTCAAATATTATAATCATATGAGACTGATTGTGGAAGTAATTATTATAGGAATATTTCTTTTATATTTCATATAATTCATGATAGGGTATTGATATTGTTGATTATATAAGAAGAATTCCATGTATTGATTACTTATTGGAATTTGTAGATTGTTGGACAGTGATAGACGATTTCATAGTGATGAATGTTGATATGGTTCAGGTTAGTGGTCGATATAATCTTTTATGTTTCGTTCTTTTTTAAGAAACCATCTCCTCTTATTGAAGATTTTCTTCTCTAGTAAACACACAAAACCACATGAACACATTATTTTCATGATTCACTACTCACCCGAAGTACCTACATATTTTGAATGGTATGTAAATAATACAGTACAACACAACACACGAAAAAACTATCTTTTGATATGGAATATAATGAGTAAAATATACCCTTATATTCATGTATCACATGGAAAAAAATACAAAATTGTGTGTCTACCCTCTTAGCACAAATAGTGAATTACAGTACTTTAGTTCTTCCTTATAATTGAAAAGGTGTATTCTCTGAAGAACTCATCATCACTTTCTTACACATAAGCCGGTATAAAATATCTTATGCAAAACTGAATACGTGCAAAAACATTAAATCATTCATGAACCATTTTAGGTTTCTCGCACACAACAATTAATCCACGCATGCAATATTTTAATGTTGTCATGAAACACATTTTTCACACAACATCAATAATGAGCACAACTCTCTTCTTTCACACATCTTCTCATTCTTACGCGCATCTCTAATTATTTCATGAACTCTACTTTTCATAATATTTTTCCACACCTCAGAGCATGGAATTTTTATATGTGGATGCACAAATAATGTTAGGGGGTCACCTCTGATTAATAGACCACTTTGACGCCTACGTGAAAAAAACCAAATTGTCATGCAAGATCCTAACTAATCGTGAAAAAAAACCCATTTGATGTTTCATTGGGCATGCAAGTCTCTTTTGGTACCAACCATAGCTTTTATACACTTCTTGAATCTTTCACACACTTCATTCCTTTTAAATTATTTGATTTCTGGACATTGAATCATTCCTTGAACATAAGATTACAATATTTCATTATAGAATCTACATTTGTATATTTTGATGATCAGATTATGGAACTAAACTTGTGAGCAACATACCATGCCATTTTCACACATTCATTCAAAATCCTTTTCTAGAAAACACATTTCTTCATATCCAAATTTTCAATCCATAAAATTTGGCAAACCTAGAAAAACACTGCCACTATAAAACATTATTTTGTGCCACCTTTAGATTGTATGTTCATTTTTCATTGCTCTATTCACTACATTCCACCACCATTCTTTAGATTTCATCATGAAATCCACTATAGTGATATGTATCCTTTTATCGAACAAATTAAGCATCTTCATATTTTTTTATGGGATGTACTGAAACATCCCTATCTTCAATAAGCATCATTCATTCCAATAAAAAATGTATATGACTGGCATCATCGTGTCTTACCCATTCCTTCATAAGTCATGCATCACAAGTTCTCCTTACTAATGATATTGGTGAAATTAATATCAGCAAAGAATCATATTATTTTCAAGTCTATTAAAATGTGAATGGATTTTTATTCATTGACAACCAAAGACCACACTCTGTAACATCAACCTCTTCATACATCATTCACCATAAATATTGGTCACAATAATGGGGACTCTGAGGTGGGGGATTGAAGATACCATGTAGTCTTTTTTTAATTCCATTAATTGTATGTCTAATATTTAACATCACTGTGTATTGTTCTACGGGAGGCATTCATATCAATGATGATGTATTTGATGATTCTGCATAAGTTTCATAACACACCATTGGTGGTATGTCATATCATTTTAATTATTTATCTAGCATTGTGTGGCTGGTTATGGTGGCATGGATTGAAACATGTAGTTGCAACATTTGATTCTCGATGCTTGTCCTTCTCGAAGGTGAAGGTTAGGAACCATATTCTTGGTAATTTTCTATCACCATTATTTGTTCATCAGTGTATGTGGGATGATATCTCAATTACATAACTTGTCATTTTCCCTCAATATATAGGAGTAATTGATTCTATATGGGTGATATCAGATCATTTGATTAAATTTACCCACTTCACATAGATATGGTATTTGATCTCAGTAATGGTTTCACCAAAGTAGTACCTACAGGATGTTGTGAGACTCCATAGAATATTGAGGACAAAAATAATTAATAAGAAATGTAATTTATCCTATAGGGTGTGAAGAAGACTTCAATATTCTTTTGGTTATCACCTAAAATTGTATGACAAGTATTCACCATTAGATAGAAGGTAAGATATATTAGACCATCCATAATCATGAACACATGTTGTGTTCTTGTATCCTAGATTACAGATAGTCATGAAAAAGAACCGAACCATGGTAGAGTATTGTAATAATGATATTTTTTACTCCACCATAGATATAATGACTTTTGAATCATATTATAATGAATCATTATATTCCAAATTGTGCTAGACTGGGTTAAAAGAGTCTACAATTCATATGCTAGAGCTGGTATAGAACCTGAATAGAATCATCATAATTCCTATACCAATAAAATTAAGAGACTTATAGAGTTTTACATTAGATATCATGAGTTATAAATAGTGAAACTTCATCATGGGAAACAAAATATTGTTCAAGGAAGTAATAATTGTTCCCGTTTCAAGGTGTTGGATCACATTGGATCCCCGTAGTATTAGATATAAATCCATCCATAGATGATCCAATAAAATATTTCCTTAAAATAATTCAACTCCACTATTATCATTAAAATGATGCTCACATCATGAAATAGTGTGATATCTATTTTGATGATGATGTGACCATCGAGGAGTATTCTATGGAGTCCCATGACCGTATGAAGGCAGTGTTAGAAGGAAATATATTCCATGGGTTTGTGACTTGTGGAATCATTATTGTGTGGTGAAGAGAAACTGGGAATGTAATTCCAGGATAATCAATTAGAACCCTATGATTTTTTGTCTTTATTTCATGCCTTGTAGAGTTGTTCACCTCTAGATGTTCACCATTTTTCTTTTTTGTTATGGTGTCCTATTTTTGTATTTTTTGTTGGTAAACATGGCCTTTATTGAGAGGCATCACTCTCAAGAGAGTGGATATGATATTTTTCATTTTTTATTCATGTTTTTTTTCTTACTTTCACTAAATGAGGGGTTGAGATAATTTAGTGGTAGGTTTCTTGATAGGTATATTTCAATATGGGTGTATGGATATCCCTTTTTCAGACATACCAGTTCTATATGGGTTCATATTCTTTAGGATGAGAGTAGTATTTGAGCTTCCAGATGTAATTTCTCAGATCCTATAATCCTTTTCCATTGGGACTATTGGTTGTTGGAGAAAACCATAGGAGGATACAACATGTTTATACAGAATACATGATGGTTATGGATAAAATCTCAACTTTTAGAGGATTTTACACCATGGATCCATAAGTTTCCCCATATAGAATGTGGATATGGTGTAGGAGTACCAAGAATGATTTAAGGTGTTAGGATAATGATTATGGGTCTACTACTATTTTTTGTACACTTATGGCATATATGAATGTAGTAGATTAGCCTATCCCATTGTAGTTGATAGGATATGTTATAAAAAGTTAGGCTATATCGTATAGTTCTGTGGGGTGGATTTCGTTAGCTCTTCCAAATTTGGCTCCCAATATGGCATGAGGGGAGGTCATACTATAGCATAATTCATAGTTTACAATGTTTTCTGGAATGGTATTTAGTATGTGTTTTATCCCAATATACCCTTTTATATAATATGATATATTATTGGAGTCATTTTCATCAAATATTTAGTTGACTAGGTATGATGTGGCATAGTCCCTTACACTTTGTTGTGGTCCTCCACATGTAATCTAATTTTTATGCATGGTTAAAGGGACTCCATTGTAGTACTCTATTTAATAAACATTATAAACATACCATGGAACCATCCAATCCCAATCTTACACTAATATTTATTTAAATCCATAAGGAACATAGGGTAGTATTCTATGACCTTTATGCCATAAATTGATAAGGATCAAACCCAACAATGTTGGGATCAATCATTTGTGATCCAAGGTGAGTTATACATCTCTTAATTGCAGTTTCTACTCTTTTTTATATTCTTATCTCCCATTTTATCATTCCGGGTTTTGGATTCGATCTCAATCAAGATTATAGAGTTTTTCTAGTGGGTTTGGGTGTGTTTTTTGTGTGAAATAAAATGAGGGGTGCATTTTTTTAAGGGATTGGTGATCAGAGATCTAAAATTTTGATACATTTTTGTTTGATGAATTTTGACATATTGAGAATATGGAATTATTTCCTCTATATTTTTTAGTTGAAATTGTAATTTTGGAATGATTTATTTTCTTAGGGTGGTGTTGGATTTAACCCCAAAAAAGGATATTAATATTAAATATTTATTGATTTTTATTTGTCATTCATTTTTTCCACCATGAGAATGTTTTGCCTCTTGATTTACTAGATAGTGTATTATTAAAGTTAATATTTTATCATTTTGTTTATACATTTACTATCATGTTTCATTGATGAAATTAGTAATGATTTTAAATACGGTAAGTTTATGGTTGGTCAAAAACCACAAAGTTACATATTTAATGAAATAATTGTTTCTTAAAAAATTATGGAATTAAAATTGTTTCTTAATGTATGTTTAGCAAGATACGTTATTCTACGTGTTAAGAGAATTTTATTAGGAACCTCAAACCAATAATTAATGTTTTTTATAATAAATAAGAAAATTGTTATGAGTTATTCATCCATAATGATTAATGAAACTAGAAGACATGTGGGTTTAATTTTTTTAATAAATGATATTATTGAAATATTATTACTTCGGTACCATAAATGGGACCTATAATAAATGAAACAATTAATTAAAGAGGGACTAAAACAATATTTTTTTAATAAATAATAATTATTAAGTCCATGATTACATGTTTTATTGTGAAGGATTAAGGCCTTGTGTTGGGGTTGTGGTTGACTATTTGCTAGTGTATAATGTATGTACCGTTTTAAGGAATTTATTCCCTACTAGATTTATTTTCATGAGGTATTTTTTTTACTCTATATAAGAGCCAGAATATGCGATTTCATTTAATCCTAGGATGGTTGATGAGATAATGGAAGGGAGGACCAATGTTATTTGTAGTTGTTTAGTCCAGTGAAGACAGGATACTTAGTGATATGTATGGTGGTGTCATGGATGGAACAAAATATGATACAATGTGATGAATTTTTTCCTACCCTTTGATGTGATGAAACTGTGATTTTTGCATATAATGAAACATTATAAAGTACATATGGACATGGTTTGTATTTATTTTAATTTATTTCCCCAATTCTTGAGATTCCTAGATATTGTATTCAATACATCACCTTGATAATATATTAGGATGTTTTATATAGTACATGAAACTATGGAATGGTAATTGATTAATAAATTTTCTAACCTATTAGATTTTTTCATTAATGGATTTAAAATGTTATTGTTATTTCTGAGAAACTATGAATTGAATGTACAATGCAAGGATGCATGTAATTCACTTGGTGGTTAATGTAATTTGTCTACAATAATGTTAATTAAGGACCAATGAATTAATTGAAGTAATGTAAAATAATTAAAAATTAAATAATCAATTTAATATAATTATTATTAAATAATTGTATGCTTTTCAGATAACTTGTTCATTATAGTGGATGTTAGGGGTTAAAGAGATGATAGCTATCATTGACTCTATGAAAAGATTAATTCCCATAGTACGGTTGTGATATATATTATAACCTGATTTGTTTTTGATTTTATATGCTAGACAGCCTATATTGAGACTTATTTTTCATGTATTTGTTTTTTTTGATATTATACATATTATTTTCAAGACCTGGCATGTGACTCTAAGACCAAGTGTACAGATATTAAATATTAGAAACAAATAAAATATATTAAATTACATGAACATATATTTTTCTTCAAAAGTTCAAAAACTCCCTAATGGATTCCCAAATCATAATTCATAACCAATTACAGTGTTTTGAAAGTTGTTTTTACAAAAGGAATTACATGATCTTTGTTGGCATAGGGTGTCTCTGAAAAAATCATCAATAGTTTATAATTAATAATATAAATTAATCAATTTATTTAATTATTATTTAGATAGTGGAATGCCTTGTTTATAAATATATTGTCATCCGGTCTATCTTATGGTTGGTTACTAAACCCTAGATACATTGGAAGATCACCAATGGGGGATATTTGTGAATAATGAATGATTGGGACCAGATCAAAGATCATTGCACGAATGGGATTCATTGATTTCAATAATGATGGCAACAAAAAACTATTATTCTTCATTGATAAATCCAAACTCTATGTAAGATGTATAATTTTATAAACATAGTTTCCATTATTTTATCAAATTCAAACTCGGATTAATTCATAAAAAAAAATTCCTTCGTGCATCAATGGTATATTAAAATTTATGTAATTATATTGTTAATTTATTCTATTCTTCATATTTTTTATATTTCTATATGAATGTATTAAATATAAACAAACAAAGGTAGGGGTTCATTCCTAGAATTTTATGTCTCATGGTTTTCTCCGTCGTTTCTGCACAAATTCATTATTGACATATCATTTTTTTGTTCTTTTATGAATATGTAGTATTTCAATATTATGTGAATATAATTTATTTCAAAAATTCAATACCACATGTTTATATTGTAATCGATAGTGCGATGAAGCTATGAAGAAGGAAGAGGTAGATCATAGGTGGATCATAGAAGATTTTCAGTATCTTCTCTTCTGGATTTTAGTGTACGATAACGGTATGGCTTGACAATGGTGTTTTCTGGGTAGATATTAACCCAAATCACTGACATTGACAATGGAAATGGTCAAACTATCATTTGAATTCCATCTCTTACATAGTGTTTTGTTCCAGATTGTCTTTATGATGTCCCAACTATAAAACCCCAGGAAAATAAAGAATATGACATTTTCATATTTATCCATATTTGTGAATAAAATATTAATATTACTTTAAAGGGGACGCTATGTTCGATGGCATACCCAACACGCAACAACGAGTTTCTTGGGAATCTTACGTTGCACTCTAATAATAAAATAATATTATTTTAAATGGCAGTTAACATGTACAAGTTGTATTGGCGGGAATGGATAGAAATAACTAAAATATGATTATATATGTTTTTAAATGTTTTTACATTTATCCAATAACGGATAATGGCTTAAAATACGAAAAGAATTCAATTTAGGCGTATATGCCCTAGTTTTCACTAAATGTTCACTTATCGCCTTTTGATGGTGAACCGTCATTAAATATAGTTTTTTTCACTCTTATACATTCTATTTCAACCAAATAAAACTCTTCTTTAGAATCGGGACATCAAAATTTACTTTGTGTAAATTTTTGGTATCTTTCCGATAAAGTTCATTTTTTTAATGAATAGTGTAAAATGTTGTATTTCAATTCAAAACCTCTTTTTAATCTAATTTATTTATATGAATAGATTATCTTTTTAATAGGTTTTAAAGTGAAATTAGAATATATTTTTACCATTAAATCCAATAGTGGTCGTTGAAATTAATTTCACCTTGAAATCAGACTTAAACTAGTGTCAAACTTTTGATACTTATTGTTTCATAAAAACACACTATTTATCATGACAGCGGGAATTAATTATTAAATTAATTAATGTGAGTTATATGTTTTTAATTTTATAAAATATAATTCAATTTTGAAATCAGAATATCAAATATAGCTTAGGGTGAATTTTTGTTAATTTTCTGAAAAACTTCAATTTTTGATGAATAGTGAAACCACTAAGTGGTACTTATAAAAACCGATTTTCTGTTTAAATGAAATTTTTCCACCTTTGTGTTTTGAATTTCAAAAATCCGACATACATGGTTGTCATTAAGGAGTAAAATTTGGTTCAATGGGATTAAAATAATTTTTTGGTGAATAGTAACTTATTATGTTTTTAATCACGATTGAAGATAATTGGTGCAGTTTAAGGTAAAAATAATGTTTTAATAATATGAATTGAACATGACACATGTCCTAACAACATTGGATGTGTCATGGGAGACCAAGACAACCCATGGGTCAACTTGGGGACCCCATGAAGCCACTTTGGTTGGAAAATGTCATTAATATCTTTTTATTTAAAGTTAAAGTAAAAATGAGACAAACATGAAATGTTTTACTAAAACAATTTTTACATGGGGTTATACAAATCATATTTTTGACTATATATATTCATTGGAAAGATAAAACGATTTCCTACATCATAGTATTTTTTTTATAATTTTTAGACAATAAATAAATTAAATTACTTTATGACATCATGATGATGGGGCGATGACCTCATTATTTAATGATTTAAATAAAATGGAAAGATAATGTAATATCTAAGACCTACACATGTCCAAAACCTATTGGATGAGTGGATTTCGAACCCTTATCACCTTAACCTCGAAACACATTAATGTGGGACCACCTAAATCCGAATACCATTTTCAAATAAAGTAACATTTGCTTACTTTCCAAGAGTGTCGCTCCTCTCCTCTTATAAAAAGGCCCCCACCTCTACCTCCTTACCCACACCCCAAAGCCTTTGTCTCGGAAACACCCTTCCCATATTGTCTCTCCACTTCCCTCTCTTACTCCTTGAATCCTCAAATTGGGAAGAATTCTTCCCAAGGAAGCCTTTGAGCTCAAACCAAAAGGAGTTACCCGATTTTAAGGTAATGTGTTCACTTGAGTCCTTTTGTTTTATTTTGCCTCTCCATACCCTAAACTCTTTTTATTAATTTATTTTGTAACAAATCAAGTATCTTAAATATACTAGTATGTTGTTATAATAAGGATTCTATCTACACTTACACACACCTACATCTAATGGTTAAAGAACATACTGTTTCTGTGGATGGTGAATTTCTGCCTCACGAAACGATAATTATTCCACACTCATATAAAAAGTTCAAAGGTGGACATTAATATGTCACTATATTTATATATGATATATAATATGTTTATGTTTTACATAATCTTGTGTATTTTTTATTTGTGTCTTACCTTTATGGCTTCCATTATGGGTATACACAATATCTTCATTTTAGGAAGTGCGGACTACCGCCCCCTCAAAGTGATGTGATTCGTTAATGCCATATGTGGGACGTATAAAGGATGCATTTAATGTTATTATATATGATGTTACACTGGAATTATAATATAACTATATATAATTATTATTTATTTCCATTAAATTATGAGATAAAAATGAAAGTAGCGTTCATGCGTACGTACGGCTTATCGTCTCCATGAACGGTGCATTTCATTTCTTATCCCCAAATGTAATGTACTATTATAAGTACATGTATGTAATGGATATATATCATTAATGATAAATATAAATTATGAATATAATTCTGGAATTAAAATATACATACCTTTCATTTACTTTTAATTTCATTAATATGACAAAGAAATGGAAGTAGCGTTCATGCGTAGGTACGGCTTACCGTCTCCATGAACGGTGCATTTCATTTCTTACCTCTAAATGATTATGTTATATTATAAATACATGTATATGCTGGATATATATGATATATATTCTATCCAAATCAGGAATGTCATTCTGGATATAAAGAACCTTTGACCACATGAACAACATGTAATTGTAAGAAGTCCACTTTCGACATAAGAACCAAATATCGACAAAACAAACATTATTAACTTAAATGATTACATAATGTTTATAACATGACAATAAGTGATATAAATGGAATAATGAACTAGAAAAAGGTTATTAATAAAGTGGAAATTAACTCAAGTTTATTATTTAGGACGTTAAATAATGATCGAGTCAAGTCGGACCCGAGGTAAGGGATCCTACTCCTCTCTTTCTTTTTAAGTACACTCTTTTATGTCATTCCTTTAAAGCTCATATTTATTGTGATTGGGACGTTATTTTATATTAATCTTACTGTAATTTTTATGTTCATAGGATTAGGGACCCTATTCTCTCTCATCAGTCCATTTTGGAAGTTTTGAGTGGCGCCGTTAGGCTGCCGAATTTTCGTAAGAGATCTAACCTCTCTCTTTCTCTTTAAGTACTCTCCTTTAGATCACTTCTTTTAAGATCCTCTTTGTTATGATGGGGGATGTTTTTTTATATTCCTATTTCTGTAAATTTTATTGTAATGTGATGAGATACCCTATTTGATCTCATCAATCCATTTTCGGTAGTTTTAAGTGCCTCCGTTAGGCTGCCGAGTTTTTGTAAGGGATTTTTCATCTCACTTTTATTCCCGTGAGATTTATGCCACATTTTCCACAATTTCCTTTCAGTGGTTTTTGTACTGACCATTATTACACTCCTTTTGTAATATAATTCCATTTATGGGTATTTACATATTCATCGTATGACACTTCTTCGATGGGGTGTACTTTTCGAATGTTACCCAAGTCGGTAAGGGAACCTTTCACCCTCCTCTTTTTTAAAGACTTAATTTGTTATGTCTTTTAATTCACATACTATTATGTTGTGATATGTTCTTATATATCCTGATTGATGTAAATTTTATTTCAAAGTGATGATATTCCCTTTTCATCTCTCATCAACTCATTTTCTGAATTCTTGAAGTGACCCTGTTAGGCTGTCCAATTTTACCAAGGGAACTTTTTAACCCAATGTAGATTTATTTGAGTTCAACATGTAGTTAGTGAATATGCCATCCTTTGAATATGTTTGAATGACCTTTTATTGTTTTACACTTAATATCCAATTATATTGGGTGTATTTATATTTTTCACACATAATTTTGAGATTGATTTATCCTTAATTTAAGGATACCTTCTTTATAAGGGATTTCATCACATTTTACATCTCTATTGAGTCTTCATTGTTGTTATGCTCCAATTCACTCATATATGGTGTATATACTGTCCTTTGAAATATAATATCATGAATCCATTTATTCTCATGATATTATAAAGTTCTGATTAAATGTTATTCCTCAATTATTGTATTCAAGTGTCACTAATTTTGGTAAAACCCCTTTAACCAAAATATCATTTTAAATGTTTTAATTATTTGTTCTTATTAATATCCATGTTTTCAAAATGGTATTCAGGATTTATTTATATGGATATTAATGGTTTAAAATGTTAAAAGCATCGAGGTGGTAAGGGACACATTGAATCAAAAATCTCTTTATTAAATGTTTTAAATGGTTTTGAAAATGGTTTTTTTAATGGATTCGTTATTTCAATTTCCTAAAATGTTATATTGTGATTGAAATGTGGAAATTTTATGTTTCCTTTATTCAGGTTTTATGTGATACTATTATGTTATGGTTCTTGGGCATTGTTATGAAGAATGGGTGGTTCCGTGATAAACTAAGGGCGGGTGAGCCCGATATAGCTCTCCAATGCATTGGGTAACGCGAAGGAGTGAAACGTTAAGGTTTATTTGAAGAGATTTAAGGAATACACTGTGATGGGTATGCCAAACGTAACCCACAGGGTTACTCCATACGTAAGAATGTTATGAATGACTCAAGTTACCTTTATGTCTTATGATTTCTATGATTTATTCATGGTTTGATGAGGTATGTTAAAGTGACTATGTTTTCTTGGAAAAGTATGATTTCATTATTATGTATATATGAACTCATGTTTCCTTTCCATATTTTTATAACCCTTACTGAGCTTTTTATGCTCATCCGAAGTTTTTGAAATGTTTTTCACAGGTCAAGGGAAAGGTACATGATGTGATGATAGTGTCAAGGATGTGTCAAGAAGGAATCCGTGTTTTGTTTTAAATATGTTTCCGTTGATGGGAAGAATGAATATTGTATTTTATGTAACCACTTTGTTTAAATGTGGAATGTAATGCAAGTTTCATGATCTATTTCTCTAAAACTCTAATACTGAAAAGATCCTCAATGTTTAATCTTGTATTAACTCAAGATTAAGTAAGGTTTAAGGCTGGGGCCTTATAGTTGGTATCAATGGTCGGTTTAGATAACTTTTGAGGTTAGGGTATTCTCTAATCATAAGTGACATTACCATAATGGTTAGGATTTTAGAAAGAGTCCTAGTTTTAGATAAAGTGAATGATTGAGTATATCTTAGTGTTTACCTTCCTCATTAGTAGATGATGGTTTTGTTGATATACTCACACTGACATTTCTGTTCTTAGTGAATGGATGGATCTTGCAGGCACCAAAGTGACAATTTGTTTGAAGGAAACGGTGGTGGTTCTATGATTAAGAGACTCGATGAAATGGGGTATTCAATGAGGAAACTCGTGGTTGTTCTAATCAAACTATGAAGGAGTCATGATCAACCATGTGAACCTTGGTATGTTCTATAATGCATCATGTACGAGATGACCAATCGATGTGGAAGTTAGGTAATAATTAAAAAGGAAACCATTAGGGTTTATATGATCCTTACTATTGAGGTAATTATGGGTTATTATATGTTATGATTGAAAATGAAAGGCAAGAGATAAACTTGATTTTAAAATATGTTATGTTTATTTTTGAAGATTTTATCTCGTTTTGGGAAATGTTTTGAGAATTATATAGCTTTGGAAAAAGGACAACACACAAACCATGTGACAACCCGTCGCGTCAGACAATGTTACGGGAATCGAACCCACAACCAAAGTGTGACTGGTATTTCTCGCCTACCACTGGACTACGTGAAGTCCCTGGTTAGTTTGACTGATTCTTTCTAGTTATATGATTTTATCAATTAGGAGTAAGTTTATTTTGGGTTATTTATGAAAATGATTAACCTATCATGGAGGATATGTGATTAGGTTAATTAGTTTTCAATACGAGACATTAGGTGCAATTGATGTTGTTTGGAGATAAAGGTCACGATTTAA
The DNA here is from genome assembly GCA_963277665.1 of Viscum album. Taxonomy (NCBI): domain Eukaryota; kingdom Viridiplantae; phylum Streptophyta; class Magnoliopsida; order Santalales; family Viscaceae; genus Viscum; species Viscum album. The sequence goes on along the minus strand of OY728159.1, from coordinate 1,455,781,747 downwards.
CTTGGAAGACTATGTGATTAAATCCTTCAAATATTTTGGTTTCAATCTTATATTGGTTTACATTGAAGAATTTTATGGACAAAATCTTTATCTAAAGGTCATCGTTGAACTTTGGGTTTTGTTGGAAAAATTTTGGAGGCTAAGAATAGATTTTCTTTTTATAAAGGGTTATCCTTTTCTGGATTATATGATCTTGTACTAGCCTTTTTGGTTTTGGTTTTAGTTAAAGTCTAAAGACATTGGAAGTATATAGTTCTCTTTTGTGGATTAGGTGATTCTCTAAAAGTTGATTATAGTACTCTTAATGTGAACAAGTCTTCCTAAATACTCCCCTTTTGGAGAAAATATGAGTTTGTGTAAGGAATCTAATAAAATTTGAAAGTCAACATGATAAGAGATTATGTTTCCTTATGAATAAATTCCCCAATAAAAAGTATCTTAAAACAAAAACAATGTCTATTAGTTTTTCCTACTGGGGAATCGAATACCTTCCAACCCATCACAAGTTTGTGATTTTCTCATGGTTAACGTTTTTCTAAACATGTTTTCTATCACTCTCCATCAGAACATGACCCTATGTTTTCTCCACCATGTCCATGTTTTCATACTTGGAATCCTAGTATGGGTTAACTCGGGTGACCTTTGTACTTACCTTTCTTTATTTTAAAGTGATTGTTTTACCGAGTCTTCTTCCGATGTGGGACTTTCAAGGATGTTTCCAAGCCCAATTTTAATACTGCGAGGATGCAATTCCCAAAAGGGGGGAAGGATGTAACACCCCAGGTAAATAAAGAATATGAAATTTTCATATTTTTCTATATTTGTGAATAAAATATTAATATTACTTTAAAGGGGATGCTATGCTCGATGGCATACCCAACACGCAACAACGAGTTTCTTGGGAATCTTACGTTGCACTCTTATAATAAAATAATATTATTTTAAATGACAATTAACATGTACAAGCTCTATTGGCGTCAATGGATATAAATAACTAAAATATGATTATATATGTTTTTAAATGTTTTTACATTTATCCAATAAAGGATAAAGGCTTAAAATACGGAAAGAATTCAATTTAGGCGTATATGCCCTAGTTTTCACTAAAGGTTCACTTATCACCTTTTGATGGAGAACCATCATTAAATATAGTTTTTTTCACTCTTATAAATTCTATTTGGACCAAATAAAAATTTTCTTTAGTATCGCGACATCAAAATTTACTATGTGTAAATTTTTGGTATCTTTCCGATAAAGTTCATTTTTTTAATGAATAGTGTAAAATGTTGTATTTCAATTCAAAAACTCTATTTAATATAATTTATTTATATGATTATATTATCTTTTTAATTGGATTTAAAGTGAAATTAGAATATATTTTTACCATTAAATCCAATAGTGGCCTTTGGAATTAATTTCACCATGATATCGGACTTAAACTAGTGTCAAACTTTTGATACTTATTGTTTCATAAAAACACGCTATTTGTCATGACAGTGGGAATTAATTATTAAATTAATTAATTTTACTTATATGTTTTGAATTTTTTAAAATAGACTTCAATTTTGAATTCGGAATATCAAATATAGTTTAGGGTGAATTTTTGGTAATTTTCTGAAAAACTGCAATTTTTGATTAATAGTGAAACCACTAAATGGTACTTATAAATACTGATTTTCCGTTTAAATGAAATTTTTCCACCTTTGTGTTTTGAATTTCAAAAATCCGACATACATAGTTTTAATTAAGAAGTAAAATGTGGTTCAATGGGATTAAAATAATTTTTTGGTGAATAGTAACGATTAAGTTTTTAATCGCGCTTAGAGGTAATTAGTGTAGTTTAAGGTAAAAATAATGTTTTAATAATATGAAATGAACTTGAAACATGTACTAACCTCATTGGATGTGTCATGGACGACCAATAAAACCCATGGGTCATCTTGGGGACCCCATGAAGCCACTTTGGTTGAAAAATGACATTAATATCTTTTTATTTAAAGTTAAAGTAAAAATGAGACAAACTTGAAATGTTTTACTAAAAAAAATTTTAAATGTGGTTATACAAATCGGATTTTTGACTATAAAAATTCCTTTGAAAGATAAAAAGATTTCCTACATCATAGTATTTTTTCTATAATTTTTAGACATTAAATAAATTAAATTATTCATGACATCATGATGATGCAGCGATGACCTCATTATTTAACGATTTAAATAAAATGGAAAGATAATGTAATATCTAGGACCTACACTTGTCCAAAACCTATTGGTGGGTGGGTTTCGAACCCTTATCACCTTATCCTATAATCAAATTAATGTGGGAACTCCTAAATCAGAATTCCATTTTCAAATAAAGTAACATTTGCTTACTTTCCAAGAGTGCCCCTCCTATCCTCTTATAAAAGGCCCCACCTCTACCTCCTTACCCACACCCCCAAAGCCTTTGGCTCGGCAGACCCCTGCCCATTTTGTCTCTAAACTTCCCTCTATTACTCCTAGAAGCCTCAAATTGGGCATAAGTCTTCCCAAGGATGCCTTTGAGCTCAAACCAAAGGGTGATACCCGATTTTAATGTAATGTGTTCACTTGAGTCCTTTTGTATTATTTTTCCACTCCAACCACCTAAACTCTTTTTATTCATTTCTTTTGTAACAACTACAGTATCTTAAATATACTAGGATGTTTTTATAAGAAGTATTCGATATACTCTTACACACACCTACATCTAATGGTTAAAGAACATATTGTTTCCGTGGATGGCGATTTTTTGCCTCACGAAACGATGATTGTTCAACACTCATATAAAACCTTAAAAGGTGGCCATTAAGATGTCACTATATTAACATATGATATATAATATGTTTATGTTTTACTTAAGCTTCTGTATTTTTCATTTGTGGCTTACCTTTATGGCTTCCATTATGGGTATACGCGATATCTTCATTTTAGGAAATGCGGACTACCGCCTCCTCAAAGTGATGTGATTCGTTAATGCCATACGTGGGATGTATAAAGGATGGATTTAATGTTATTATATATGATGTTATACTGGAATTATAATATACCTATATATCATTATTATTTCTTTCCATTAAAGTATGACATTGAAATGAAAGTAGTGTTCATTCGTACGTACGGCTTACCGACTCCATGAACGGTGCATTTCATTTCTTATCCCCAAATGTAATGTACTATTATAAGTACATATATAGTGGATATATATGATGAATGATACATATAAATTATGAATATAATTCTTTAATTAAAATATACAAATCTCTCATTAAGTTTTAATTCCATTAATATGACAAAGAATTGGAAGTAGCGTTCATGCGTACATACGGCTTACCCTCACCATGAACGGTGCATTTCATTTCTTACCTCTAAATGATAATGTAATATTATAAATACATGTATATGCTGGATATATATGATATATATGCAATCCAAATCAAGAATTTCATTCCGGATATAAAGAACCTTTTACCACACGGACAACATGTAATTGTAAGAAGTCCACTTTTGACTTAAGAACCAAATATCGACAAAACAATCATTATTAACTTAAATGATTACATAGTGTTTATAACATGACAATAAGTGATATAAAAGGAATAATGAACTATAAAAAGGTTCTTAATAAAGTGTAAATTAACTCATGTTTATTATTCAGGACGTTAAAGAATGATCGAGTCAAGTCGGACCCGAGGTAAGGGATCCTACTCCTCTCTTTCTTTTTAAGTACACTCTTTTATGTCATTCCTTTAAAGCTCATATTTATAGTGATTGGGACGTTCTTTTATATTAATCATACTGTAATTTTTATGTTCATATGATTAGGGACCCTATTCTCTCTCATCAATCCATTTTGGAAGTTTTGAGTGGCACCGTTATGCTGCCGAATTTTCGTAAGAGATCTAACCTCTCTCTTTCTCTTTAAGTACTCTCCTTTATGTCACTTCTTTTAAGATCCTCTTTGTTATGATGGGGGATGTTTTTTTATATTACTCTTTTTTTACATTTTATTGTAATGTGATGATATACCCTATTTGATCTCATCAATCCATTTTCGGAAGTTTTACGTGGCTCCGTTAGGCTGCCGAGTTTTTGTAAGGGATTTTTCATCTCACTTTTATTCCCTTGAGATTTATGCCACATTTGCCACAATTTCCTTTCAGTGGTTTTTATAATGACCATTATTACACTCCTTTTGTAATATAATTCCATTTATTGGTATTTACATATTCATTGTATGACACTTCTTCGATGGGGTGTACTTCTCGAATGTTACCCAAGTCGGTAAGGGAACCTTTTACCCTCCTCTTTTTAAAAGACTTCATTTGTTATGTCTTTTAATTCACATACTATTATGTTGGGATATGTTCTTCTATATCCTGATTGATGTAAATTTTATTTCAATGTGATGAGATTCCCTTTTTATCTCTCATCAACTCATTTTCTGAATTCTTGAAGTGACCCTGTTAGGATGTCCAATTTTACCAACGGAACTTTTTAACCCAATTTAGATTTCTTTGGGTTCAACACGTAGTTATTGAATATGTCATCCTTTGAATATGTTTGAATGACCTTTTATTGTTTTACACATAATATCCAATTATATTGGGTGTATTTATATTTTTCACACATAATTTTGAGATTGATTTATCCTTAATTTAAGGATACATTCTTTATAAGGGATTTCATCACATTTTACATCTCTATTGAGACTTCATTGTTGTTATGAACCAATTCTCTCATATATGGTGTATATACTGTCCTTTGGAATATAATATCATGAATCCATTTATTCTCATGATATTATATTGTTCTGATTAAATGTTATTCCTCAATTATTGTATTCAAGTGTCACTAATTTTGGTAAAACCCCTTTAACCAAAATATCACTTTAAATGTTTTAATTATTTGTTCTGATTAATATCCATGTTTTCAAAATGGTTTTAAGGATTTATTTATATGGATATTAATGGTTTAAAATGATAAAATCTTCAAGGTGTTACAGGACACTTTGATTCAAAAATCTCTTTATTATATGTTTTAAATGGTTTTGAAAATGGTTTTTTTAATGGATTCGTTGTTTCAATATCCTAAAATGTTATATTGTGATAGAAATGTGGAAATGTAATGTTTCCTTTATTCATGTTTTATGTGATATGATTATGTTATGGTTCTTGGGCATTGTTATGAAAAACGGCTGGTTCCGTGATAAACTAAGGGCAGGTGAGCCCAATATCACTCTCCAATGCATTGGGTAACGCGAAGGAGTGAAACATTAAGGTTTATCCAAAGAGATTTAGGGAATATACTGTGATGGGTAATCCAAACGTAACCAAGAGGGTTACTCCCTACGTAAGAATGTTATGAATACCTCATGTTACCTTTATGTCTTATGATTTCTATGATTTATTCCTGGTTTGATGAGGTATGTTAAAGTGCCTATGTTTTATTGGTAAAGTATGATTTCATTCTTATGTATTTATGAACTCATGTTTCCTTTCCATATTTTTATAACCCTTACTGGGATTTTTATGCCCATCCCAAGTTTTTGAAATGTTTTTCACAGGTCAAGGGAAAGGTACATGATGTGATGATAGTGTCAAGAATGTGTCAAGAAAGAATCCGTGTTTTATTTTAAATATGTTTCCATTGATGGGAAGAATGGATATTGTATTTTATGTAACCACATTGTTTAAATGTGGAATGTAATGCAAGTTTCATTATCTAATTCTCTAAAACTCTAAACCTGAAAAGATCCTCAATATGTAATCTTGTATAAACTAATGATTAAGTAAGGTTTAAGGCTGGGGACTTATACCAACACCCCCAAGAAATTCCAAGTGTGACTCCCTATCTTTGTATCAAGGTATTCTGAGACAAGTGGTATTTCTTGTGAAGGGACCAATGATCTTGACCTATTGTATGAGTGTCCCTGGTGATATTGTGGCTCGTGTAGTCGATTATATAGGAATGAGAATTGATTTGAGAAGAATGTTCTAGCTGAAAGTTGGTTTCAACTGAAAGGTGGCATGATGTCCTTCATGAATATATCTCAGTGTCTTCCACTATACATTGATAATTATATATTATATTATCTTTACCATACATTAAGATTTGTTTTAAATGTTTCTGGAGCTACCTACAAGGTATTTTTATAATCCCCCTTCTATGTGATTTCCAAGAATGTGTCATTTCTTAGGAAGAGGATGTTCTTTTTGATGTTTCCCTAAGTGGATATAGAGAAACTAGATCATAACTTGATATAGAAAGATCATGTAGTTTTTTGGGTGTGTTCATTTGATTGTAGTATTGTCCCTTAGAATATTATAGACTCTTTATAGTTTTTATTTTGGATTATATTTAGAATATTATATTCTTTGATTCCATTACTGTCATACTATGGTTCTTGGATTTCATCTGTTTTCATACATTGGATTAAGTTATCCTAAATTTTTCCATTTTATTGTCATCGAGATTGTACATGGAGTAAGGTTAAATTATGATAAGTACTCCCATTTGTGTGATATGACTACAAAACAATGTTTTGTAACCCATGGGATAATGGAGGTAGACATGGGGTATTCATTGTTCAAACCCCAATGGGTCAGGTCCTAACAGAGTTATATCAAAGTAGTTTACTGCACCATTAGACCATAGTCTATGATATTATTAAGGGTAAATAGGTTTTAGTGTTTTGAGTTTATCTTTTAGGCATTGGACTCATGTTTTCTTGTAGTGGCCGAAATATTTGTACACCATGACTCTATTCACAAGACTTTTGACATGGTACATGTAAACATTGGTCGTAAGGATAAAATTTTTAAATTTATCACAAAGGAATGAGTTGTGTCTTCTATATAGATACTGATTCAACTCCCTTGACACACTATTTTACCACAATACATATTTTAATTTCATGATTCATCTATAAAGACTATCACCTAGGATTCCTCAGTACGATCACAAATATGGCCAATTGAGGGATGAGGCTTCAGTACAAGGGCCTATACCAAAGCTAACACCTTTGAGTTGTTTGCCAATTTTCAACCACACATTGAGTATCATATAGAACAATTAGTTCCATATAAGGATGCACAATGGATGAGTGCACTACCTGAGATTCAAGGGAAGATACCTCTTAGGTGTAGAGGTGTGCCAGAACCCCATGTAGCTGAGGGATGGCTAGTGGTAGTCACTATAGTTCTACGCCATGTGAGGAAGCCTCCAGATCAAATAGTGTCCTTCATGGAGAGTCTTCATCATGGGTATTATAGAAGAATCTCAAGTTTAGTGAATCAATGACATAATTATACAACTCTCTCATTGACATAATTTGATCATCACTTCTTTGTGTATTTCTATACGGCCACATTGCAATTTGTGAACATATTAGATATTATGCATCAATAGTAGGGTAGTCTGACCATGGTGTAGTGTTATATGATGTTTTCTAATATATCATGATACTCCATTAATATGGATCATGATATTATCATTACAGAAACAAAATTTTTGTCGGGCTTACGTGAAGAAATTATTGTTCCAGTTGTATCCCATAACATTCGCACGTATCCTGGTGTGCTTGAGAGGGCCTTAATGGTCGATTAAATATGGGAAGATTGGAATCCAATATTTAGAGATAATAGCTGAAACATAGGGGCAGATACCTAAGAAATAGGTACTAGATAATAGTATTAGGGCTCCAATCATTTAATTCATTTTTGAAGATGATCTTGGGACAAATGTCATACTGTGCATGGCTCATAGAATGGATCAAATCATCCAAGAGAAAGGTGTTTATTCTCCTGTTATTTTTTATGGAAATATAGATCGGTATTTTCCAACCTGTAATACATTTTATTAAGAAATAGTTAATGGTACATTGTGGTCGGGATAGAGGGTGGAGCATGGTTTTCTATAAGGAAGAAGACGTGATAGAGGGACTGGATGAGAAATAGTAGGTGGTAAAATGTCCGACTTATTTTCACATCCACAATTTGGTAGTACTCTCATAGAGTAAGGAGCTTGTGGTAAGGGACAATTTCATCTATACAATATGGAGGCTTATGAACCCAAGGCTCCATGGGTGATATGAGGTATGATCTTTGACTTTTATACAATAGTTCTATTATTGATAGACATATGAGTTCTTTATTCATTCCTTTCCACATATCTCTATTGAGACAATGAGAATATGGTTCAGCCATTATGTTGTCTATTATGGTTAGAGACTCTAACAGGCGGTGACTCAGTGATTGTGCATTTCTGTTGATAATATTATCTGTTTCTTAAAGGTGAGATGTTTATATGAGATCTCTTTATATCCATGACGAGGATTTATGACATCATCTTAGCTGTGGATTTTATCCCCCTTTCAATCCTAGAATGAATATTTTCGGTAGAGTATGGGGTGTGTCTACATGGATGATTTTAGTATTTCCATTGACAATGAATAAGAATCAATGGCAGAGAATGATGGGATCGGAAATAGGATAGTGCATCTGATTTCTCACTAGTTGGATAGCATGACTATTAGAGTAGTATACTCAATGGAATATGTGTTCACTACACTATGGGATCAGTTTTAGGACATCTTTATTTAGGATATACTAGGGAAATAATCTTGTTGATATCATTAGTATTGACTTGTATACTATGATATCATGGATATATTCACCAATAAATCATATGGATACCACAGAGCACTGTGAGGTGGGGTTGTAGTTTTGGGGACTTTTCAAAGTATGTATTTGTGAGACCCATCATTTTTCTCTTGGAAGCCCCAATGTTGTTGTCCATGAATAAGGATGTTTTATTGATGTTATCTGTATACTACATAAGATTGAACCAGGTAACCTTGAAGAATAATTATGCACTATCATGGATGGAAACCCGCATCAATAAGTTGATAGGGGTGGGATTTTTCTCAATGGTTGACCTTAGATCAGGAGATCACTTGATATGATCATCATATAAGGATATGAGGAATATGACATTCAGATGTCTCTACAGTAACTATTAGTACTTGGTGATTCTTTTTAGATTGTAGAAATTTCAGGTATTGTTCATAGGAATCCAGAACCGTATCATTTATATGATATTAGACTGCTTCATTGTAGTCTTCATCAATTATATCCTAGTGTACTCTGAATTAGAGGGGGTGAACATGAGACACATGGGGATGGTCTTGGACACACATCGAGAGAATAATAATTATGGAAAGAACATTAAGTGTCAATTTATGATTTTTCATGTCCACTTATAGGGAACCATCATCTCAAATGTATATGTAGTAGTGTACTTTGTAAAGGTTGAGGTAGTTCATTCTTTGGGGACACCCAACATTTTTACTAATGTTAAGAGTTTCATTGGTTTAGAAGGCGACTATAGTTGGTTTGTACCTGATTTATCCAAAGTGGAAACACACTTGAAATCTCTGACTCGGAATGGAAATACATTCATATTGATGGAAACTCCCCTATAGTTATTTTAGGATCTTAGCAAGTGGTCAATGTGAAATCCCATATTGGGAAATCCAGAGGAGGGTTTCGAGTTTTTAGTATTCTAAGATGCTTATGGGACAGAGCATGGTTGTTTTCACATGTAGATATAGATGGATTGTTCATATATTTAATGTTACATTATACCATATGAGAAGAAATATGTGTCTCCTACACATAATCTAGTAGTGATTGTATTCTTATTGAAAATGTGGCGACACTACCTAATGGGAAAGTAGTTTGTCTTGTAATATGACCCTAAGAATCTCAAGTAAATCATCTCATAGAATAATCATAATCTTAGACAATATTTATGACTATAGTTCCACATTGACTATGTATTCAAGATATTACACACTCCAGGGACGTGGATCCTGATGGTAGATTCTCTCTGAAGGAGATCATGTTCTCAATTATTGAGTGATGCATCAGAGGACTTATCCACATTGTAATAGTATTTTATACACAATTATTGTGCATAATGTATTAAATTTGTGGTTGTTATACCATCTTTTTTAGAGTGTGTTAGGTATTTTCATTGAATATATATTGATTGTGATACCTTATATACTCACAAATTCCCTGGACATGCTACTGATGGACATTATGAAGGTGGGGAGTACACTATATTTTCTAGTGGATAGACTATAATAACACTGACATTACATGAGGTTGTGATTAGATAATTCCATATTTCCCCAATGGTAGTACATAAATGAGTGTAAAATTTGTACTAAGACCATAGATGTCTTTTTTTTGTGGATTGTAATTAGGAAAATAGTTGCATAATTTTTCTTTGGATGCCTCACATGTAATGATGTGAAGGTTGAGAACCAGGTTACAATGGGTTTGGATCAACCACTAACTATGCCATAGTATAATTGGGATGGAATATACATTTACATCAGGATGGTGTTACTACATATTTCGAGCGTACAAGATGAAATCTAGGTGATTGAACGCCAAGTCACCATATCGACCTACATCCTAACTATTCAAGAGTAGTGTTCTGTAGAAATCATGGGTTTCCTCTACAAGAACTAGAATGAACGAATAAATGGAGTTCCCTTAATGATCATTTTATAACTTGACACTCACTTAAAATCATGATTATAGAGAGTTTTTCATATGGTCTTTGGAACATAGTTATGGTTGGGCATATCATTTCACCCTTGGAATGACGAGTTGACTGTGCAAACCATTTAGGACTCGGAGTACTTGTTATAGGCTTGCATGTTGTACATTGGTAGTAGTTTGGAGGATCATCTAACATAAATGATGTTTTCATAAAAAAAATATACCATTAAACCATAGTTTTAAAAAAATTGGAAGGATTATATGGATGACCTTGTAGGTCACCACTATGTTAGAATGGTCTTGGGATGTACACAATAATGAGCATGTTGTTTCTGAGAGAAACTACAATGAAGCTGTATATTATGTAGGCCCAGATGAGGACCACACAATCCCATTAAAATTCTTATGCTGACAAATGATGAAGACCTACATAGTTGGAGGAGGGAAAACATGTATTCCTAAGGGTCTCACAATGACGTAGATTTTAGAGATTTTGTTGGGTGATATGTTATCGTTAAAAATCATTGGTCTATTCCAGATAATACATAGATTTGGTGAGGTTTCTTGCCTCTTTGATATACCCCTATAGTTGTAACTGGTTCATCACATCTTCTACATGTCATAGTAGGGTAATTATGTGCCAGACCCATTGCATGTTATCTACTACGGCATGTTAGAATTGGAGGATGAAGCCACCTTTAACGATTACTTTGTCAAGATCAAGGATCTATTGGATAAGATACTTCAAGAGTGTTCAATTATCAATGTGCATGTGTCATGGAAGCCAGAGAATCATTATTTGAGAACAAGAATGTTGGAGAAATAGATCCAATCAAAATATCCTCATCTTTTCTTTTAGGTTGTTTTCTTTCTGTGATGAAAATAATTAAGGTGGGGAGAATTTAATGAATAATATTTTCATGTATAATGGTTGGAGACTATATGGATTATTGTTTAGACCAAAAACTATGATGATGTATGATTTCATGTCATGCTATTCACAAAATAAATTATTGAAATATCTAAATAACACAAACTAGGAGTTTTTCTATAAAGGATCAATAAATCAAAAATTAAGGCATATATCATAAAACTAAGGGCACCATTGAGTTCATAATGTGGTTTTTTTCTTATGCCTGATAGAATATTGTTCAGTTCTTTTTGTTTATTAAAACATATCATGGGGTCATAATTTATAAAATTAATTAATTAATTGACATAATTTAACTTATTTTATTATGTGAAAACATTGTTTAAAAAAACCGGTTATCAGGTTTCTCTCAACGATGGACGTTTATAATTGGAGACCATGAGTGATCATTGGAGAGTGATTTTGGGGACTAACAATAGATAAATACCATGTCTATGATCATTGTACCAATGGAGTTCATGGATCACATCATCCACTACCACTCAATATAATTCGTCATTAAATATCGATCCAAACCCAAGGAATGACATTTTAATTGATTTAATATCCATTAAATTTATTAATCCAATTCAAACCAAAATCAATTCCAAGATCAAAATTGAATCATGCATCGATGATAGATTAAAATTGATATAATTATATAGTTAATTCATTTTATTCCACCTATGTTTTCAATTTATAAGACAATGAACCAAGGTCAAACAAATAAATGTTGATGATCGTCACTCACATTTTATGGATTGTTATTTTCTTCCCTATTTCATCACACAATAATTAGGGAATCATTGCATGATTATAAACATGGATATCAGCGATTCAATGAAATGATATAGGATCACAATCATATAAATATAATATAATTTATACAATATATTTTCAATCTATTTTATTCATTAAGTGATATTTTTGATTGATGATGGAATTTTCTCAGCTGATATAAACATGGATATCAGCGATCGATGATGTTTTGGGATAAATAAACCAGGATAGATGATTTTCAGAGAGATAAATGGATTCAATGACACATAGGATGATTTGAATGAATAATCGGTGTTTCTAATAAACATATATTACACTATGAGTAATATGATGTTACATGTCATTTGGGAATCATTGTATGAATATAGGGTTTCTACAAGGATGAAAAATATTACACATCATGTATCTTGGGTTCAGCAGATCAATGTGTATCTCAAAGAGTACATGTACACAAGTAGAAGTACACAAGGTCGGATCCACAATGTATTGGGAATGATGTATACTCATACCTAGACATGACCGGAGATACATAGGAAAATCTATACAACACATGCTGGTGTCGAGAATCCAATACATGCCACGTGTTAATCTCCAAAAACATTTATATAGAGTTTTATCTTCCATGTGAGGTGTTACCACAAGATCGGACCTAAGGATAGTTGGAAATGCCATGTAACTTTAGTACATGCCTTGTACCCCCTTAACAGGAGTTTTTTCCCATCGTTTCATTAGTCCATGCTAGTATCTATTCATTGTGTTCTCTTTGTTCTTTCCCTTAGGGGTGTATTTTTAAATTATATCCACATAATCATATTTTTATCCCCTCTATAGTATGAATATCAAATAGGGTTTGTGGATTACCTCCATGAGACTATAGTGTGACACTCTATAATTTTTATACCCTAGGTGGAGTTTATTGAATTGATGTGGCGTACTTGGTCCAATAGATGATCCTCAATCCATATTTATATATATTATTAGTGTTCATGATATCATTGGTATATGATCCGTTACATAGTGGGTTGATCCAGATCTGGATTGTGGTCCCCCCCCCCAACGGTTCTAGGACTGACCTCTATCTATGTATTAGGGATAAATGAGACCTATGTTCTTTTATGGGAGGGTCCAAATGAACTTCACCACTTGTATGAGTGTCTCTGGGGATATAATGTTTCATTGAATGGATTATTTGGAATAAGAATTATATTTAGTAGAATCCTATGGTAAGATGTTGGATTAGACTGCTTAGTGGTATAATGTCCATCTAATGTATATCAAGGTTTTTTTATTATACATTTAATATTAAATCTATTATGGATGTTATTATACTTTAATCATAATTTTTTTGTGTTTTTAGGGTTTCCTGTTGTGTATTGTTATACTCACCCCAACATGGGATCATCCCAAACATGTCATGTCTAATGTAGATGAAAACACTTTTAATGGTGTTCAGGGAGGATGAAGACTATGTAGAGAATATATTGAGATTGATAGGCTGAGGTTCTTTCATGGAGCATGAATTTGATAATAGTTATTTTCGTTGGAGTAGGTTGGACTCATTATAGTTTTTTGTGAATTTTTTGGAACATTTTTTAAATTTCAATACATAACTGACATACTCTTGTTTTGGTATTATAGATGTTGGCATCCATTAGTTTCAACTGTTTTACATTTTTTCATTTTATGGGATTGGATATGTGTGTGTTGATAGGTATATTAAGATAATGTCTCCCATTTGTGGGATATGCCTACTCAGTGAAGGTACCCATCCACTGGCCTATTGGAGGCAAGATTGTGGTAGTCATGGGTCGGACCTCGATAGGTCAGGTCATGATACAACCCAAGTTGGTAGGGATTGTGAAACCTAGTGGTCTTTAAGATGGTATTTTCCCCAACATCAAAGTCATCCTTGTACATAAGGATGATGACCCCATCTCCTCCCACTCTCTTCTCTTGATAGTAAAATGTTCTAATATGAAAAATGGTTAAATTTTTTATATATTTGTGTATAGGGTCCTAATGGGTTGTTTTCATTTAATGAAATTGGATATATAGAAATATTATCCTTAGTTTTATTATAGGCCTGACATGTATAGGATATAAACACATGAGTTACAATATTCATTGTGTGCGTTGTAATGGCCTGAGGAAAAATATCTGATATATGTTAAAGACTATACTTGATATGGTGGATCTTAAAAACATCATGTTTACTATATGGTGATGTTTCCTGGGATGAAGAGATTATTTGATTCATGGGTTTCATATTTTGATAATTCATCCCACGTTTCTTCATACTCTATTCTTTTTTAGAAAGATGGACTAGTACGTAAGACATTGGGGAAGAGTGACAATCTATTTGGGAAGTGGTGGAAAGGTACCCATATTGATATTATACCATATGATCTCTTATATTCTACACATGGTTATATATAAACATAGTCAAGTTGTTAACATATTGTAACTATTTATAAGTTGAGTAATTTTCAGTTGTTGTTCGCTAATATTAATTATGATTTGTTCATTTTTTTATAAGAGGATCTGGGGGATCCAAATGAGTATAATTATTATTCTATCCCTAAATATATATAAATAATTTTTCATTTTAGTTAGATAATGTAGGATATTAGGTTGGATTTTACTAGCTCATATTTTTCATGTGTCATTTGGGCTTTATGGTCAATGTCATGTTAACCATATTGGTATATTTAGATTCTTTTAATTGCTCTTTTTTTCAATGTCATTACATGTGAGAAATTTTTATTATTTTAACATTAAGGTTAGTAATTTTTGGTTTAATTTTTAAAAAAATCACTATCACATATTCTCATATAGGGAAATACTTCCAATTTGTATGTGTGATACACTACCACTTCTTACCACCAACCTATGGATTATTGGAGATAGGTGTTCGGTTGTCCCCATATCCCCTGACTCATTTACTATTGATGCATGGTACCTTTGTTAGGGGGGAACCATAGAACAATGACCCCTGGAATTTTCTTAATGTTCAAATTCAATTATTGGTTATATGAATTCTGTATACAATAATGTGGGATCTTTTTTATGATTCTAGATATTGGGAGAGTTTGATAGACAATTGTAATAACAGAATATTACAGAGGATGTAAATATATTCCATAAATTATTTTAAAATTCATAAGATGGTGTTTATATAAATATCCATGTATTTTAAAATAAATATAAATGTAATGATGTGGTTTTAATTATATTTGGAAGGAAATTTGGAAAATGAGTTATGTCCATATTCATGTTTGGTGATCCAAAACGTAATGAATTTCATAAATAATCTCGTTGAAATAAAAGAATACATAATTTTTTTTAGACCTAATAGGATCTATATACGATCTACCAAGTAATGAGATTCTAAAATGATCAATCACCTAAGGAGATCCCCATAATTCGATCCACAAAAAGGCTTGATTTGAGAATTTCTAGGTAATGATATCCAATAGAATGTAAACATGTAATGGGATTCATTATTGAATAATAATCATAGGGAGGGCCATGTTAATGTGATCATTTTTATTGGACTCACACAACATTATCATTTATACTTCGTTGAATATTGAATGTATAACAAAAAATTAGATAATTTTTAAAATAAATCAAGTGATGCTTAATAAAAAAATCTCCTTTGATTAAAACATCATCATCCATTAAGAATATAATGATAAATTTTTAATGTGTCGTCCTTGTAGATGATGGTTTAATCTATATCACACAGGAATACATGTATATATTTATATAAAATAGAATGTTATTTATTTCTTGGATAAAAATATTGTTGTGATATTTTTATCATCCCATTATTGAAAAATCATATTTTTAAGGAGGTTATAAATATAAATTTAATGAAAAAATTAAATGAGAAATAAAATCAGAAATAAAAAACTAGACAGAATGAATAGAATCTAATTTTAAAAAATGTATAATTTTCCATATATTGATGTTTAATTATTATTCATTAAATTTTATATGATTATTAATGTTGTGTAGATAATGTTTAAATCTATTGAGGATGTGAGGTTTCGATATGTATAGTACAAGAATAAATGTTGTGTATAAATGGGGATAGCTAAATACTTCTAAAATACGTATATGAATTAAATAACAAGGATAATGAGGACTGACATTGTAATAGTGATGTTAGAGAATATAATTGTGTTCATGAATAAGGATCATGTTCTACATTCCTTTGATACAACCATATCATTAGGAGAACATGTGATTAAGCCTATGTTATCCTATAGATTAACTTGATGTGAGGACATGAAAGCGAAAAATCACACATCCATAGTACACAAAGAATGTATCAGTGTTATAAGACATGTTCAAGGATTTATAATAGAGACCCCTTGATGAATAATTTGGTGGTAAGATAATTAATAGATTAGTAAATGAAATAAAATTATTTCTAGTGAAAACATTAGATACTAGGACACTAGAAGAATGAACCTGTAAGGTGGTTACTATTGTAATGAATCTAGAAAAGTCATTTCATGATGTTAACAACCATTATTTTTAAAATATATCATTCATTTTACATTGTAATTTATTATGTGGAAACTAGGCCTTATAAAACGACATAATAATAGGAATGAGTTTTCATTTTGGAGTAAACCTTGTAAATACATTTGTGAATTACTTCATTATATTCTCATTCATATGAGAAAAAGTGATATATTAAAATTTATTAAATCGAGATCATAACTGGTCATAATGTTTTATTAATAGATAATAATTTGTTAAACTAATATGAATAATTGATTCACCCCACCCTCGCTCCATGATCCCTATATTCTTATGAACTAATTTTTTTTCAGGCTTAATCTTGGATTAAATAAATGATCCATGGTGCAAAATTGATAATTGTTAAATATTTCAACTATTTGAGTGTAACTATTTTTATGGTACAAATTTTCTAGGATAGATGAACCATATTCTTTAATATGTTCTAAAACATCACGTGTAGGTAATGGATTGTTTCACAGTGGGATTTTCCTGACTTGGAAAAATGATCAAATTTAATATTATAATAGAATAAATAATTATTTTTGTGGTGAATATAGATTGGAAACTATGTCACCTTTTTCTGATATAATATAGACTAAAATAATGGGACTTATTACTAGAATGTAGATATGGGAGAAGCTAGTGAATATGTATGAAGGAAACATGAATATTAAGGAATCCCAAAATTTATATTTAGAGATAAATTTTTGAACAGATATAGATGGATAATATAATCATATAAATAATTTAATTGTTAGGGATAATATTATTTTCACTCTTATTATCTCTTTTCAAGATAGTCTAAAAGATTTAAATATTTTACTAAATATTATGAAGAATTTTAAATATTTAATTAAAACAATTATATCAGCCCATAATGAAATTTGAAGTGTATCACTGGATGATCTAAAAAACAAATTAAATAATAATGAATTTTTTATAGGTTATCTATTTGGAAATAATCAAAATCAGGATGTGGGGGTAAATGAATAAAAAATACCAAGTAATGTATGGATGAATCTTATTCACATTTTAAAAAATCATGTAATAAGTTGGATGAATAAAACAACCAAGGCCTTCAAAAAGATGAGAAATACAAGTGGGAAATGAAAATAAAAATTATTTCATCCATTTAAATTCATTTATTCTAGAGGCATGGGGAATTAATAAATTTTATACACAATGATAAAATTTTAGGGATCTAAATGGGATAATGAATACAAATTTCACTCAATGATAACAAATAAAATATGGAATTATATATAAATATGTAATGGGGAAAATTACTCAAGAAAAATAGAAGAAACTATATGTGAAGAGATGTTGATAATGACACATCATTATAGATCTAGTATAATTTTGAAAAAATATATATGACCACAAAAATAGCATAGATCGGTTTTGGAATTTTTGAGAGACATAAAACAATGATGAGGTTGAAGAAGAAGGACATATTGAGTATATGATTAGCGATGAAAGGGTGTTACTCATTGAAGTAATTTCTAAAAGTGTAAAAAAATTAAATCTACTAGGATAGTTAAAAATGTGGTGATGAGAATGAGAGTAATCCCCAAAAAATAATTCAATGTTTCCAAAGTGAAAATATTATAACAAAAAATATACAATAATGTACCAATAAAAATTAGCAACAAAGGGGATATAGTCCTCTAGAATAATCTAGGATTAAAAAAATGAACACATATTATTTAATTAAAAATAAATTAGTGGAATGAAGATATGTAATTCCATCCAAACATTTCAACAATATATTCATTATGGAAAATATGTTTACAAAGGGATTGTGTGGGTTCTTATGTATAATAATTTGATGATATATTTTTATTCTATTCATTGGAATTTGAGGATGTTTTTGTTGAATTTTTTAATGATATATATATATATATGATAAATCTATTTTAAATAACTAAAAAATGGTAACATTATTTTATATAACATGGATGGAAATATAAGGACAAAATTGTTTAATCATTAAGGTATTTCCTATTCTCTACACTAGGAATTTACTCGAAGACCTCTAGGTTATTAAATAAATTCCGTGACTTATATATTGCTGTGTGTAATCCTACTCTAATTATTTGTTAAATGGTATAATTCATATGTATGAGTATAAAATATGTTGATTATCAGCAATTGATATTCCCCTATATATGATCATAAAATATATTATTAATATTAGATATAATTAATAGAGTTTTAAATCACTTATATTCTTAATGAAGAAATTTAATTTTATTTATAACATATAAAAAGATAGAGATGTAAATTTCCATTAAATTTTCTTATTTCATTTCAATAATTTAAGATGATATTATACAGTGAACTTATATATATGTGTTGGGATTATATAAGGATAAAACCTATATAATTACAATGCATATGGGAGAAAATTAATGATTTTAGTTCAACGGTAAGAATAACTGGTGAAATTATATATAAAAAGCCTATATTTATAATAGCCAAGGAGTTGTGCTTTATGATTAATGGAATTTCATGGTGATGTTATCATTTTCCATGATAGGTTTAGAATTGTTATTATGATTCCATATTGTTGAATAAATTAATAGATGATATTCAAAATTAGATATTACATGTGATGTAAATATGTTGAATCTATTAAATTTATATACTTTAGAATATACTTCGTGAATAATTCATGAGTTATAAAAAAACTTCAGTCGTAGTAGAATATGAACTAATTTAGATTAGAGTGTAATTTTTATATGTGTTTATGTATAGTTTCTTGTATGGGGTTCCACTACATGATGGAATCCAAAAATTTTACGGATTACATGAATCATTTATATAATTATTTCTTAACCTAATTAAATCCATAAATGACCCACCATGTAATGGGATTCGTAACATTGTATCCACAGAATGTGATCCTTGTAATGGGATCATCACTATGGCATAACAAAAAGGGATCCATATAATGGGATCCACAGAAGGGTGAATACATAAAAGGATCCATCATTGATATATTGATGTTATATGAAACACTTTACTATGATTAAAATAATATGATTCACATAAGATAATGAATTACCCCTACCAGAATAGTGTGAAATATATAATTATATTTTTGGTAGATTTTAGAAAATAAATCAGATGATTCATAATGAATTGATCTTCATGGATTCAAAAAACATGATCCTTCAATATGGTCATGACCCAAAATACTATAATGGTCCCTAATACATAAGGACACTCAATGAATCAGAGGTACACCTATAGAAACTCTAATGGAATATAATGTTATGTATTTCATAGATATAATAAAGGCCATAATATTTGAATTAACATATAATGGAAATAGCCAATTCTATATGAGGACTATGGGATGATTTCAATGAGTTGTTTGAATGGGAATTTCAACTAAATATAATACACCAATTTCTATATGGGAATATAATTTATTAATAATAACATGGGTATATAAAATTATATTTGAAAATAATATGAATCAAATAGACTATGAAAAATAATGATGGTTAGATGAATATGAAATATAATGAGAACATTTGAACTCAAATCTTATCCCATAAAATTTTTTTCACTATATCTATGAGGGAACCCACTTCATATATAAAACATATATTAGTTATTGAATAAGGATAAAGTGGTTCAAAACATTGACAATAGTGTTTAATATAATAAGATAATGTGAGTACCATGATTCCCTTCCCTTTTCATTTAATAAAACTATATTGCCTGAAGAAAAAGTGTGGAAGGAGAAGAAAACCTATTTATTATGTATATATGACAATTTGAGGAGAATAAATCCAAAAATAATATAATATAATGTGATATGGGTGATCTATGGCCAATATCGGGATGGTTATTAGTAGGACACTATACGATAGATCGAAAGCATGTAAAAAGACCATATCATGGGGATAGCCAAATGTTTTTGGGAGATGGTTTCAGCAGATTAGATTCCATTATAAATATGCTATAATTAGGTGGATTCTATATTAAATAGATACCATGAATATTATTATATTTCACATCAAAAGTCTTTTGTGAACCAATGTATTTATACTTATTGTTTACAATTGAGAAATAGGTCTAGATCTTTACCTAAACTTGGATATGAGAATGATTTCAAGACCAATCATTATAAATCAATATATACCATTCTACTAAAATCTTCTTATACATGATTATGGGAGAGATAACCTGAATAAATTAATAAATATCCTAAATTGTTAAATCATGTAACTAATAGAGATGAATTCCCAAAATGAATTGGGATCACAATTTGTCCACATCTCTATTTAGTGATCTTACCATGCCTGATCACTAAATAGAATATTGGAATTTCGTTCTCTATAGTGGAATGTATTTGAATACCCATAATAAATGGATCACCATGAAATAAAAAATAAATGCTCATATAATATAATTAATAACATTTATCTTTTATTGATGAGATCCTCTACTAATACATTCATTATAGTGTCATAATGATGATCATTGAGTAATACCCTATTATAATATTCCCATAATCATGTATCCATGGGGTAATAATAATATCCTAATTATCATGTAAGATCATCATCATGAACAAGATATACATGTTCCATAATGACTATTGATAATGGTATATAGTGTTGTGCTATGGAAAATTAACTGGGCATAATGGGAAGAGTAGAAATCCATATAAATAGATGTTTCCTTTACATATAGGTAATAAGAAATTCACATCCCTTAACATGAATTTTCTCATAATATACAAAAATATAAG
Source organism: Viscum album (assembly GCA_963277665.1). Classification (NCBI taxonomy): domain Eukaryota; kingdom Viridiplantae; phylum Streptophyta; class Magnoliopsida; order Santalales; family Viscaceae; genus Viscum; species Viscum album. The sequence goes on along the minus strand of OY728159.1, from coordinate 1,455,760,161 downwards.
AGTAATTACAATGGTTAAAAACACCTTGAAACCAATCATTTTTCATACATTTATCATATAACTTATATTTTTATTCTATAATGCATTTAAAGTATTAATGGTTTATAATGTAGAAATAACATAAATGATAATTTATTGATGTTCTTCATTAATGATAAATAATAATTATTGGTATGTATTTTATGATACAATTCCTATAAAAATTAAACATAACATATGCTTCTCTGGTATGAAAATTCCATCTAAAATGAATATTGAGGGAAAATACACAATGATTTCATGATAGGACTTATTGTATAATCTAAGATAATGTATAAAATATTCCTTAGATCTATCAATGTCATATCTAAGAAATCCCCATGTCATATGTTATGATATATCCAAAAACAAGTAATTGTTTATATTGGATTTTAGGATTATCTATGTGACATGAAGAATCTTCCGGAAACACCATCAACTAACTAAAACCATTGGATCAATATTTTAACATCTCCTTCCCCTGATTAATGAAAACAAGATCCATGATTTTATATATTATGTAAACATGGATTAAATTTACCCCACAAACTCTTACCACTTTGATTGATATTGAAAACATTTAATGACATGAGATTCATATATATACATTTTTAATGACAAACATTCTTCGAATGATTGTTTCAAAATCCACAATGAGCTAAATAAATCAACGAAGATATTGTAGAATAACTAATCATATGTTAAATAAAAAGATTTTAATATTTGAGATATGCATAAAAAATATGATTAAGAACACATAACATAATAAAATAGATTTTTTCAATAAAAAAAATTTCATCATAAATTGTATTTTTATTTAAATGACAATTTTAATAAATATTTAATTTAATATTGAGGAAATTTGAATCTTATTTTTGACTAACTATGTAATTTGTTTCTTAAAATGATTTTTTTAATATTTTCTAAAATCAATTTTTTTAGGTGAACATTGAATCAAATGATTATGCTAAAACTATATCTTTATTTATTATCATTATAAAATATTTATGTGTTATAAAATAAAAAAATTCTACAAAATAATTATATTAAATAATCAATTTAATTTATACAAAAATAAATTTTTTAAATTATAAAACAAAAATTCATCAATTTACAGACTCTTATAATGTATCAGAAATTAAATTTTTTATGCAAATGCATAAGAAATTTGATTTTACCACTTTTTGTAATTTATTATAACAAAATGGATTTAATATTGGATATCGACATAAAATTATAAATTTATAAATTTATTTTAATTTTTAATCCTTATAATTTGTTTATTAATATTCAGGTGAATTATAATGATAATACCAAAACATATATATTTTAACGATTCTTTATTACCATTATATATAAATTATGTATTCCATAAAATTAATCTATATAAAATAAAAAATCTACATGAATTTTATTTATTTGAATTTATTAATTTTGAAATTAATTTTTAATGAGAAAAATATAATTTAAGGAATAATAAATGATCGAGAAGTAGTTTATATTAAAAAACAATTTTAAAATGATATATTTTAATTTGAAAATTAATTTTATAAAATTTAAAATTTTAAAAATATTAAATGGTGAATATGATAATACTTATAACAATAATGATTTGTATGATGAGTTTTTTTATATTTTTAGTAAATAATAAATTACATTATGGAATACTATATTGGATAATAAAAACAGTAACAGAAAAAATATATGAATAAATAACATCAAATATGATTAAAAATTTTTTGGAAATTCATTGTTTAGGAATTAAAAATAGTGTCACACAATATAATCCACTATAAAAATTTTATCCATTAAACCTTGAATATTTTTATTCCATTATTGATAAATAATGTGTATTGTAAAAAGATTTCTTTTTATTACATAAAAAACACGCCAAATTCCCCTAATCAATTGTTACATTTCATTCAAAATTTATATATACAACAACACAATAATCTTATCCTATAATTCCTTTTATTGTTCTAAACCCAATATTTACAATAATTTATCATAAGGTTATTATTTCAAAAAAAACAAAAAATAGAAAGCTCAAGGCCCCAAAATATGTAGTAATTAATTTATAATTTATTAAATCATTCCCTTCTAGTATTATCCACACCATCTAAATTTAATGATGTCAGTATCATTAGTATGATATTGTTTTATTCTATTAATGAAAACCAACTACTTATTTCATTCAATCGAAATATATAAAAACAAGAATGTTGATCAATCGTTAATATGGACAACTACCTCCACGAAGATTTGCATTTCAATTTTCACCTCTACCACACATCACTAGTTTTATGGATTGTATTGGATCATAGATATACAATATATAATTTATTTAATATTATAGTGGTTATTATTATATGACACCTTCATTTCCTCCCATTTATTGTTGAATGAAAACATTAATCGTGAGTTGTGTTAACTATCATATCCTTTTAGTAATGGGTCTCATTTTTCATCTAGTTTCGTTACATTTTATTAAAATAAATTCAAATTTTATTAAGTAAATTATAAATATCTAATCTATATCATTATAATTTTATAATAGTGATATTAGTTTAATAAGAATCACATTGATAAATTACACAACCATTAATAATGTATTATTAATATTTGGGTTGATCTAAAATCATACATGATCAACGATATAACATAATATCATGGATCACAATGAGAATTTATTTTATAAATCTATATGATATAAATAATTAAAAAAAAATTTCTTATATATCATTTATTGTTAAATTAATTTTAATCCCACCAGTATAGATTCCAACATAATTTTTCTAATGAACCTGATAACATTCAAATAACAAATTTCATCTTTAATGATCCTAAAAAAACAACCATTGAATTAAATTATAAAATTATAAATTATTATATATTATAATTATTAATAACTTTTCTAACATGGTAATGATAAATATTGGGATAAGGATACATAAAAATAATAAAATTGTGATAACTATCCCAAACCTTCTTTATTAATCACACAAGATATTGAAAATTCACATTAACAAACAATTAATATTGTAGAGAATAAATATAAAAATATTAATGAATGGTATTGTCCTGAAGAAGGTTCATAAATAGGTTTTTATAATAGTTATTGTTTCCATAAATAATATTCAATTTATATATTGTATTTTAGGAATTAATGTAACAGTTCTCTATCTCAAATTGTGTGGCCCTGACAGGGGTTTCACACCTTGGTTCCCCGAGATGGTGGAAACCAGGCATCAAGCCCACAACCCCGTATGCCCGAGGATTCTAACTAGAAGTGAGGGAATAAGGTGTTCTAATGGGGATACTATTTCTATATGTCAATGTGGAGCATAATGAATACTATAATAGATGAATACCTGTAGAATAAGAAGATTTACAATCGAATAGGAATGCATGGGAAAATAATGATAAATATACCATAACTAAATTATCATAAAATGATGGAAACTGAATCATATTAAAACTGATTATAACATCACATCCCCTGGGGTAAGTGTCGTGTCTAACCCAACCCAAACATCAATAGTCCAGTGGTGGACGACTAGCACTAGAAAGGCATATCCCTATGACGTGAAGGAATTGACTAAAATCATGTAGAAACAAACAAACCAAGAACACATCTAGAAGCAATCACGAAGTAAATTGATGTAGTAAATAGTGTACTAAATGTTGAGGGGCTGGAATACAAGCCCAAATTAAAAGTACAAGTACAACTGAAAATAGAAAAATAGCTCCTAGATCATCCACCGAGGATCCTACCTGAAGGGTAGGTACAACTCATGATCAATATTCTTTGTGGCACATAACATCGAATAGTCCACCTCCGAGCACAATTAATCATCGCCCCTTCATCCAAGATCAAATCTTTCTGTTGTCTACACAAGACACAACAAGGTGCGAGTATAGCCTATGCAGGGGTGAGTATTAAAATACTCAGTACGGACCCCAAAACATCTGAAGGTCTTCAAGAGTTCCACAAAGTAAATACCACAAAGATAAAACTCAATCAAAAATCACAAATCAATCATCAACACTACTTAGGTATATTCCCTTTCATATACCTATGTTATCAAAATATTCTCGTCTCTTAAATGTGGAAACATAAGGCTCCAACATCTAATGCATTTTCACAACTATTCCATGAAGGAAGAATGCCACAAAGGTAACACCACGATGGTAACACCACAAATGTTAAAGTACCACAAAGTTAACCCCATGAAGTTAACATCACGAAGGTAAGAGTACGAGAATGTTAACACCAGAAACGTAACACCATGAAATTATATGTACCACATAGGTAACACAACGATGGTAACACCATGAAGGGAAAAGTACCACCAAGGTACCACCTTGAAGGTAACATCACGAAGTTAAAATACTCATCTCAAATAGGTATGAGTGAAGTATAGAAGTACGGATGATGAGTCACAAATCAAGATCATTTGATTCTATATTGAGACATTAATGCTGACCATATGGAGTCTGACTCACACATGATTGATAGGTACTAACCCCCACAATAACCCACACAGGATCAGACCTGCCTAAAGTCAATAGATACCACCCCCCGCAATGACCCAGATAGGATCGGACCCACATAGTATCAGAATGAGATAACATAAAAATGATGGTTGAGTGCAGACCAATATAGGATCAAACACCATAAGGATCGATATGTGCTTACCCACTCAGTACCACAAATCACTGACCCTCATAGGATCCCTAGGTGTTGACCAACACATAATGGGTTGGTACTAACCTCTACATGATCTGTCCCAAACCTATGCCTTACTATCATCACTAATTTCCATTAAGAAGTATCCCAATGGTCCGCCTTGACGCAAGGGTTCCCACAAATTATATATGGTGTCCATCGGATGCTTGGTCGAGGTTACGTTATTCCTATGTGGAAAACACCCCAATAAACTGAATGGAAATCTCTTATATTCTATATATGTTAACTTATATATGTTAAAGACTTTATTAATAAGATAATTGTTACTTAATTATTTTATTTATGACCAATAAATAACATCCACAGTTGGCCCATGCTGACCAATTTTAGCATTTTCCTAATGAAAGCATACCACCAGGATCCCATTAATGGTCTCAGATTTTTAATATGAGTAACTATTATTTAGTTATAGGAATTTTAAAAATAAATTTAAATATTTGATTATTTTATTTAGTGTAATTTCATTTAAGGGTTTTCTCAAAAGTGGCATGCGCTGACTAATGATAAGTCACACTTAGTTTAATCATGTGATCTTGAATGCAATGGTACCCTCGGATTTCTGATCTGGGAACACATTAAAGAATTATTACATTTTTTTAGGAAAACTGCTGACACGTTCTAATTAAAGCTTATAAAAAATTTATGGATTAATTTGGGCTCTTTGGGCCTCATATTGCAAGCCATCAAATTTATGTACCTCAAAATAATAAAGTATAATATATAAAATAATATTTAATTTCAAGGAATTTTCATTCCTCCCACCATAGGGCCATTCATCCTCGAAAGACAAAAAAGGAAAATCAAAAAAATGAGGGTACTGAGATTGTATCTGAGCCTCCTTCTCCCATGTGCTCTCATGGAGGTTCTCGTGCTACACAAAACATACACTAGAGGGATTATCCATCCACAAAGTGCATTCTAATATTGATCATATATTTCTACTAGAATCTATGATAAAGTCTCCACATCGTATTTTCCAAGCAATCACTAGTCGATGGAATGCGATGGATCATGCATGTACCTCGTTAGCTATGACTCAAGGAAAACATTATAACCCTCATGCATCTTTGGGGGATGAGCTCTCTGTTATGCCACCTTGCCTACTATGCTAAGGATTTGGAATGGTCCGATGATCATCGGAGAAAGCTTTCCACCCCATCTGAATCTCCGCAATCCTCATCAAGGTGAGACCCATAACAATACATGACCTCCATCCATGAACTCCATGGTTCTCTTCTCCTATCAAAATAAAACATCTTCCATCTCTATATAGTATTCACTTACTGACTAGTTAGGCAATGTTATAAAAACTCTGCCACTACTTCTCTCTTCCATTTCAACCAGTACTGATCCCAATGTTCCTAGTATATCTTCTCCACTCATGGATGTACTGTTATAGGGTATGTATAGAACTCCTTAAACAACTCCCACTGAAGCATCATTGGTACCTTGGTTCCTCCGATGAATAGAATGATGTGTTCCCTACATTCAGAAAATCATTATAGATTCTGTCCTGAGGATTTATGAGCATGTTGAGACTCGTAGTCAACACTCCCCAAGTTGTGCCTCTCGAAATCGCTGAAGAATTAGGGAGTGACAGTCATAGATTGGAGGTAATCTGCACTGTCAGTATCAATGAAGTATATCCACTCTGCGACAGGATGCTCTGAAACCTCACTCAGTAGCTGTAGACCAGACCTCCTGCTGGGTGTGTCTGCTACCACATCACCCTTCCTAGTATTATATACATTCTCAAAGTCATATTTCTGGTGTAACTCTATATACCATTGTTGTCTCATGTTTAGGTTCTTCTTTGAGAAGATATATCAGAGACTCTTCTGATTATAGTAAACAGTAGTTTGGTAACCCATCAAGTAGTGTCACCACATCATCCACACAAAGACCACATCTATTAACTTTAGTTCATGGGTATCTCAGTACTCCTCATGATTTTTAAACTATCGTGTTCTGTAGGTGATCACTACCCACTTAGGTATGTGGAAACAACCTAGTCTTGTCCCTGATGCATCGCAGTAAACTACATACCCTATGCCATCTCCTAGTAGACTCATGATTTCTTGACTGTTCAGTAATTATCACAGCTCCTGAAATATCTGTTGACACTTCCCCATCCATGGAAAAGGATCACCCTTCTTATTAAATTATGTCTAGGCTATTACAACCTAGGAGAAGTTTGGTACAAATCTTTGGTAGTACCCTGCCACCTCTCCCTTTATAGAGGTAATCATGGATACATCTTTTGAAATGAGGTCCCCACACGGTCCCACTAATTTTGGGAACTGAGAACTCACAACTCTTGTAGCCACAAGAGTAAGGTTAGACATCTCAAGAGTAAATGGATACACTATCTTGTGCATTAGATTATCATGTGTTTCTTGAGTTTCCTTTTATCTTTGACCATGAAAAACCCCATTCCAACACTATTGAAATACTCTATTCTTGTTTTCGTAAATAGTAAATCTTATTTAGAACTGTAGATACCTAGTCTCTCCCTAAACTAATGTCGTAAGGCCTCGACTCTACCACCAATAGGTTCCCACCGAAACTGTTGCCTCAAGGGACATATCACATAGTTGGAATAAGTGTGATTATAGATTCTTCTACCAATGGTATCTCAAGACAAAAGGGTCAAGACTTATGCTTAACCGAATACTCTAGTTCTTGAAAAAGATTCATGGAAATATGTATGATTTTTACATATTTGTATTAATACGACAGCTTGTAGTAGACCCAGACTTTACCTCAAATCATTCTTGGAGCCCTTGGTTCAAAATAATAGATCGCATGCAGCCATTTCCTTCCCCTTTCCACCAACTCCATTAGCCTGGTGGGGACCACATTGGGGTGGTTGTTATAACATGTCGAAACATGTACCACTGAATTCTTCTCTCCTAGCTCCGCTTACGCATCATCTACACTACATATTCTTCTGTCTATATCACTTCCCCTTCCGGAATAATTTTTACATGACACGGTTTTTGAGACTTGTGTTAGTTTCCTGTTTTCCCACAGCTAACATTCACTGGTTGTATAAACTCATCCATAGAACATTCAACCACAAATTTTCTATCTAACACCCTAACATAAGTACGAATGCGTAGAGGAATATTTTTAGCTCGAATGTCCCTAATCACAACATGCTCAATGGTTAGGGCCCTGATGAACTAATCATACTATATTCATCCAGTACCTAGGATGGATTGTATGCCTCGATGAATACATAGCTACCGACTTTTCATCCTACTAGAGATATAGGAGTTCATGGGAACACTAACCCCATTGCATTTTTATGGATGGAGACCCTATTATCTGTGGATGGTTCTCATGAATATACACAGAAAATTGACCTCATTTCTAGATCAGCATAATCTAAACACTATTATCGTCTTTTTGTGCCACATAGCAGTAACTATTGTAGGACATCCATCTGATCGAATGGTGCCCTGGATAGATGTATACTTAGAGACATCCTACAACCAGTCCATAGATGCCTGTAAGTGGGGCTTTCCTAAGAACTATTGTGCTATATGATGCTGAAGCACTTGTAAAGAACTAACCCTACATGTTTCCTCTACTGTTACTGCCAGTGGTAACTACAGACCAACTTGTTGTGTTATTGTAGGCACACTACCCGAAGGTACCATATCGAGCAATAATCCATGTACTGTAGCCTCGTCGCTATGGAAACCAAACTCATAGCCACACACTGATAATGACTAGAAGTTGGGATCCCCATCTGATCTGCTGGTGTTCTAACTGGGTGTAAAACTCTTTCCACAACCTCCATCCAATCCTCAACTGTCTGGGAATTTGTCTCATCTCGAAACATTGGAATCCACTTCCATTAGAACTCATGCAACACACAGAATCGGCATGCACCATATGACAGTGTGTCTAGTGGTAACTTCTGCCCAACAGATAGTGGTGCTATTGAAGGTTCTAACACAGTAAGAGGTCCATGCACTGTATCCTCGTTTCTTGGTGGGTTGTCATCATGTACTCTCAGGAATTCTAGATGGATATCTACATGGTGACATCCTTACAACGAACAAGTGTTCCATGGTCATTATGTTATACCCGGTGAGTTGACTCAAAAAATACAATAAGAAAAACATCTGAAAACCCCACACAATCAGGGTTTTCATTTACTAATTTAGAAATTAAAATTTAGGACCATGGTGTATGGATACTTCGGTCTCCATACCAACACTGGACTCTCAGAACCAAAAACCACACTAAAAGACATAACACCATTGCTCCAATTGAAGGATCAGAGTCCTAGTTATTCAATAGTACCAACCCCTCTGATACATCATTGTCACTAACAGTCCCCTGGGGCTCGTGTTATGACTACCGCAAAACCGCATTTCATAGTCTATGGGGTAGAGACTAGAACCAAAATGGCTTATCTCAATAAATAAAAGGAATTTACTTCAAAACCATACAAACAAACAACCCAAGACCCCAACTAGAAGCTACCGTGAAGAAAGATGCTATAGTAAAAAGTGTACTAAAACTAATGGGGCAAGAATTCAAGACCAAAAAGAAAACTAACTGTACAACTGGAAATTGAAAAATAGATCCTAGATTTTCCATCGAGGATCCTACATTAAGGGTAGGTACAACTCACAATCAGTAGTCTATGTGGAACATCCAGTCAAATAGTCCACCATTGAGAATCATCCAGTCTTGGATCCCTTAGCCTCGATCATTGTTGTACATCTTCTGGACTAGACACAGAAAGTTGCAGGTGTAACTTGTGTTGGGGTGGGTATAACTATTCACATAAGGGACCCCGAGATCCCAGAATGTCTCCTAGAGTTCCACAAATGAAATATCACAATGAAAGAACTCAATCACAAATCACTTATTAGTAATCAATTATAATATGGTATATGACGATACATATAGATATATTATCAAAATATACTCATCTTATACATGAGAAAACATAAGGCTCCATATTCTAAGAAAACTGCACAAATATTCCACAAAGGAAGAATACCACAAAGGTAACACCACGTATGAAAAACCATGAAGGTAAGTGTACAAAAAAGGTAACACCATGAAGGTAACACGTTGAATGTAAAATTACCATGTAGGTAAAAGCACGAAGGTAACACCATGTAGTTAAAAGTACCACAAAGGTAACACATTGAAAGTAACACCACGATGGTAAATGACTCAACTCACACAAGTATTAGTGATATATAGTAGTATATATGATCAGACGAGAAGATAAATTATCCTATTCTATAATGAGGCACTACTACGGACGATATAGAGTCTGACCCACACAGGATCAATAGGTACTAACAACCAAAATGTCCCACATAGGATCCGACCCGCCTTGAGTTGATATGTATTAACCCCCACAAAAACCCACACATGATATGACCCAACATGATTAGTATGTTCTTACCCAAACATGATAACTGAGCACTGACCCACACAAGATCTGACCGACACAGGATTTGACCTACACTGGAATGGCATGCGCTGACCCACATAGGATCTCTGAGCATGGACCCACATCGGATCGCTGGGGGCTGACTCACATAGGACCACCTCGTACTACACTCTATATGTTCCATCTCCGAAATCTTCTTTACTTCCAACCGCTGGATTACCACTGATAGAATGTTTTGGAGAACCAATCCTCAAGCCATATATCATACCTCAATTTTCATGATGTTCCACTATGATGAATCCCAAATGACTGCCAAGATGCAAGGGTTCCAACACGAGAGATGATGTGTCAATCAAACATCGGTCTCTGACTTATAAGCGTATTTGTTTCGTGGGACCATTTGGATTCAGGTTTGATCCAACAAATATATTCTCCATCGTTCCCCAAAACTCTATTAGAATGTACTAAAAGTACTGCATCACTCCAAGGGTCCCTACAACGTAGACAACTCATCAAACGGACAACTGAATTTCATGTTATGGTTCTTTTAGAAAAACTATCCCTGGAGGGGTCTGGGACCGATCCATCCTAGTAGGACCAACCCGGTCTGGGCCTCACATAGTTGGGATAGGCCACAGTTGGGTCGACCCTACTTTTAGTAGGGTACAACCTGACTTTCAAGGGTGTGGCCCGCAGGGCTCTCGACGCTCGTACTGCAAGTGTGTGGCCTGCTGGGATCATGCTTCCGGACCTACGGAGGCAAGGCCCGATGGGCTCGTGTGGACAATCCTGTCGAGGCACGGCCCACTACGCTCATGTAGCACACCCCGTTGGGATCATGAGGCTTCGACCATGGAGTCGTAGCCTCATGGAAATGTGTGGACCACTATATTGGGGTCCGCCCTAACCAACATGGGGTGGGATTCCCAATAGTCCAAGCATCCTTTTAGTTTTCTCCACAGCGCAGTGCCGCGTGGCACCCCCATATCTACCGCAAGACCACCGTGGAGTGGGTCCTACTTCCGCAACGTTGAAGACACAACATCTACGACGGAACACCATTTTGGGCCACTACCTCCTCATAAGATCGACTGATATCGGTGGCCCTACATGACCACCACAGCTGAAAATCTATGTCCCTTCTCTGCCGTAAGTGAGCGATGGTGCACCTCATCACCTCTATGGTCAGTCGGTGCTGGCCACTCAGCTGACCAACACAATATAATTTCGCAGCCTCCTCCTAGGGAACGTGACGAAACACTTCCTCCATTATGGCTTCCCAGTTATAGTTGTCGCCTTCATCTTTTGGTGCGAGTCACTGGTGTCACATCAATGGTCCTCCTCTGACAATGCAATGTTTGAAAAAGTGGCGAAGGGACCAGAACATGTTCGTTTGACATGTTCCCTCCATGTAATCTTCATCTCTAGTAAGATAATATATGATTCAAAAATAACATTAAAAATAAATGAGACAAAACCCATCCTCAAGATCATTGGAGAACATCCGTGATTGAAGAAGATTCAACATTCACTGTTCCTACAACAAGCCTCCAATGATTCCTCTCAATATTTGTTCTTCGGATCATGATTTGGTGGTTTGTCCTCACTGCTCGTCAGAACTGGTCCAGTCCTACATGTGGTTAGAGTCATGAATCATTATCAGAACTTCGTCGCTCGGTGAATCTTTGCCAATACCCTTCCCCAAGATCCATATTAATCTGTGAGAGGGAGGGTGAAAAAAACATGTGGAATTAATGGGGTTTCATTTAAAAGGAACATTTCCAATTCCAATGAAACAATTTAAAAGGATTTTAGGAGTGATGTCATTTTATGTCTTGACAAGTCATTGGTCCTGCAACTACTGCTAGTTCTTTGGAGGAAAAGAACTAGAGAGAATAAAATAACATTGTTATTTTATTATTCTAATAAATTTACAAATTCTATATTATTCTCGTGGACATTTTTGGTCAAAGTGAATCCATGCTTAAAGGAATCTCGATGCTTTATATTTAATGGTTCCCTTGGATTTTAAATCTGAGCACCAGTTGAAACGATTGAAAGCACCACCCATGCGTTAACTGAATATACCTTTAAAAAAGTTTTATAAATAATTAAAATTCACCCTCAACTCATTCCAGTCTAGGATATGCTACAATAAAGGGAACAAGCCCTGAATTACTCAGAGGTGCTCAAGAATTTTCAATCTGAATAAATTTTTAGATGTTATGGATTTTAATAATTATGTAATTTTCAATATTTTATTTTATTTACGGCCAAAAACTAATTAACACAGTTGGAATGCACTGACCAATGTTAGTATCTCCCTAGAGAAATAATTCCATCACATGCTCAGTGGAAGTCACATATTTTTAATATGAGTTATCATTAATGAGTTATAAGCCTTTGAAAATAAAATAAACTTAATTTAATTATTTTATTTACTGTACGGCCATTTTGATATTTTCTCACTAGAGGCATGTGCTAAGTAAACATAAGTCACTCATAGGGTAAAAATGTTCTCCTGAACGCAACGGTGCAAATAGATTGTTGATCTGGGGAACCCATTATGATATATTCCACTTTTTCAGGAAAAATTGTCATGTATGCTAATTTATGTTAAATAAAATTTGGCAGATCATTCTGGGCAATCTGGGACTCAAGATCATGTTCCATCAGATTTCATGACCTCGAAATAATACCAAATAAATTTAATGAAAATATATTAAATTCCTATGTCATTACATAGATGATGTCATTTTATATCATTAAAAACTTCTAAATATGTTTTCATGTTAGCAGGAAATACATGTTAAACCATATAATAAAAAATAATCTAATATCCATCTAATATATCAAGTTGTGGGTATGTTATCTGCAAACAGGATCCCATACATATAAAAGTAAGAATTTATAGTGTCTGATGTGGGATTCATCCCCTTATCAATACGTGAATATATATTATCATACCTTTTATAAGAAGTGACCGAGATAGGGTGTTATAAAAATCTCAGTACGCCACCAATAATGATGTCTGAACAAGATAGTCTTTGAATATAAACTGAAATGGTGTGTGTGTGTTGGTGTGTGTCTATATATATATTAGTAAAGAACAAAAAATAACTCTTATATACTTTATCCTTAGTTTGTTCTTGAACATAAAATAAATTTATTTATTACATTCTATTTTATATAAATAATTCATGTATTGTGTTAATATCACAGAAAATATATCATAATAATGATGATGGTGAATAAGGGTCTTAGGAAAATCCAAGGCATACCTGACCTTATGGGTTATACAACTCATTGTAGATACATTTACAATTTAGCAGCAAAGGGGTTTGAGTGTAATATTTGGGAAAAAATTCATGTAATTACACTATATGTAAAGATAAATGAGTCCAAGGATCTCATCCAAGGACATCATGTGCTAATAATTTTAAGGTCTAATTGAGTGAATTTATGGCGCCACTTGTATGAAGATATAACGATGTGTCCCAGAAGTGTATCTAATTCATTCTAATATCATAAAGATAGTGAAGGGATCTTATGACAGGATTCGAGGTATACGCATGTAGACTTGGACCATGTTCCATTTGCGTTATCTCCATTGGAAAATGGATCCCTGATTTGGAATGGAGTCCTTTGAGTGGTCCACAAATTTCCTCAAGAATCAAAGGATGCCTCATGATTCATCATTCATATAAAGATAAATGGTCCTTATTCAAAAGGAACATTATAAATAAATCATCATTTATTTAAATCCATGTAATACTTATTCCAATTAATAAGTTAATTGGTTCATTCTATTTCCTTTCACTAATATGATAAGGTAGTTTATTGACATAAAAAATTTATTACATTAATCACATATAAAATTATTAGGTTGATTTCATTTCATTTCATAAGCATGATAAGGAAGCTTAAGGACCTGATACCATATTTAGTTCAGATATAAATTACTAGGACTATTGATATCTATGAATATACTTTTAACTATTCATTTTAAAGGATCATTAAATAATTGGAAAAAATAACATAGGAGGGTCAAGTGATAACTAAACTTGTTCTTTCATTTTAAAATTTTTGGATACATTAACTATATAAGAGCACTTATCATTTCAAGGTCAATACATAGGACACCCAAATAGTGGCAGAAATAGTCAATATCAACCACAAAAGGCATAAATGACAGCCTAACCAACATGTGGTGAATGACATTGAGGGTCTAACCTCCAAAAAAATACTGAAAATATATATAATGTTCTTTATAATAATAGAACAATTATTATAAGCATGTAATATTTTTTAATACATAAAACCATGTGAAACCAGCATGGAAACAGTGAAATCATCTTATAAATGATGATATATTTGGGGAATAGTAATAAACCACCATCCTTAATCTTTTTTTACACTCCTCATCTAATACTGTCCCTTATATTAGTATGGACCAGATGAAAAACGAAGAACAGATCAATTCCAAAAATGTAGGGTATATGAGCATTTATCAAGAAATCATCATCAAGGAAAATGTGAATGATAAACAGAGCCTATGGACGAAATCTCTTACCAATAGAAATCAAACATGATGATAAAATCTTTATTCATATTTTAGATGGTGAAGACATAAAAGAACATATATTATTAGGATTTACAACTCTTCAATGGATGAATGAAAGGTCTCATATCTACTGTAATGTTGAATGTATGTTATGTGGTATGTTGATAAATTAGTAATGAGGTTATAATAAATTCACCAGAAACCTTGGGGTATTATGTTTTTGGTGAACACATCCCATAGACTAAGGAAGGAACCGTCATGGTTTACATGGATGTTTGGTAAAGTCATTTGGAATCCATACTATATTAATCTACTAAAAATTGTAGACCACTCGTACATGCATCTGGCCCAAGGATTATGGGTATGAAAATCCATACAGCCTTCTGGGAACACTAAAATCTCTAGTATGGTTAGGATAAACTATGCAGGATTTGTAGAATGGTTTTTCAAAACCATGAGACCTAGTGTTTTCTTCATCCAGCTATGGTTCTGAGCTTTGAATAAGACCCGAAAACCCCTGAAACATCAACGAACTCATTATAAATCTTTACTTGTTCACTGATAAATAATTATACCAAAATATAAAGGATGAATAATTTTAATAATAATAAGGATATTTCAGTCCCCCCCCCCCATTAATGGAGATCATCCCCTCGTTCACCATCCATTGGAGGAAAAACGTAATCGATGAATAAATCTAACCACTAATAATGTATGTTACTCTCCCAAAAAAATGTATTCCATTATAAATGAATATGCTGGTATATCAACCATTCAAAATGGATGCCTCAGCCTCGAAGAGACTTGTTTCTCTTATCCATAATGTGTATAGGATACTCCTTTAATAAATAATCATCATCTAATGCAGCCTCAATTTGGAAAATAGTTTGATATTTCTCGAAATTACAGTGGTGAAGCTGTGAAACATGGAAGATGATGATCGTTGAACAATACCTTATAGTTTGTATTAACTAATTAGCAACATTCCTGACTCTGTCTAAAATCTAAAAAGTCCAACCCAAGAATTATGAAATCTTCTCTTTCCTCTGTATCCATCTATGCCCATGACAAGGTCATACGTATAGGAAAAAACAATCCATGGCAAAAAATTAGTGTTCATCGAAGAATAATGACATTTGATATATTTAATGGCTAAGGAGTATAAATAAGCATTCAAGTTATCTATACTACCTCTTATGTCTCCATCATTTGATTAGGGCTGAGTAGTGCTCCCTCTACTATATTTAACTAGTATAGTAGAAAACAACATGGACTACCATACAAGGACTCATTCAAATCCATCTTAATCCTCATATGATACCTATTAATATAGGTTAACTCAATTAGGGTGACATTATTCTCCCGAAAATAAATAAAAGCATTTACTCATGATCCAATAATGTCATCAAACAGCTTTATCGTCTGTTCCGAATGTGAATCGGTCTGAGGGTCAAAATGTGTAACCAAAATAACCAATGTACACATATCTCTATATAACCCCATCTAGAAACAAGATGTGAAACAAGAACCCCTCCTTGAGATAATATTTAATGGTGACCTCATATAGACTTATAACCCCAGTTACACACATTCCATTCATCTCATCATCATAGAATGTCTCCCGAATATGATGAATGTGGGTTACATTCATCAGTCGAAAAATGACTACCTAAATTGTGTCTCTTCTTCAAGGTGACCACGATAAGACTACTAAAAAATTTATAACAATGTTTTCCCACATCTATTTTATGACCAAAAATGGTTGTAACAAGACACCAGGTCACAAGTGTTCTTCCTTCACCAACTAGAAGGTGGAACACCATGTGATAAAACATGATATCTATCATTTCATACTAGGACACCAATACTAGAATAAAAAATTTCAATACTTTTTTGGGATTCAAGGATTAATATCAATCAAGAAGGATGGGACACTTGCATAATTTCCTCACTCATATCTATAAGAACACTGATGCATCCTTGTAAATGTAGGAAGTCATATCTATGATTATCCTTATCTAGAAGTGGTTACATACCTAATAAACCCGCAAGAGGAACCAACCCCTTTGGGTATGAATATGGCCTACTCTCCAACCTATAATGGATTGATTATGTAACTAATAAGGATATAAGACATGTTCTCTCATGAATCTCATGCCAATTTAGATAAATATCAAAAAGAAGGTCCATAAATTTCTATTTTTCATTGGATTACCTTATGACATGTGCCTGACATTTCCAGCTCAACTCATTAACAACCACATTTCCCTATCCAATCATATATGAATGATCAATGTCAACAGACTAAAGGCATTCCACCAATATACATTTTAAAAAATAAGACTCATGCTATATGAATATATATTTTAGGCTCTTGAGGTATGTATACTCCGTAAAGTACTCATCAATATTATAGTAATACAAGTAAGAGGTGAAACAAGTTAAGAGTTGTAACGATTGAAATTACTAAAATATCAATCCATCACCAAGAAACAAATCATATCAAAAATGTTTTTGGGTTTCTCCCAAAATGCAAAAGAACTCCCCTTGTCTGGGTCAAATTATATTTCTTATTTCGAGATAATACTACCCAAGAGATGAACTTTTTCAATCCAGTAGGGCCTCTTAGCATGCATGGAATAAATCAGATGCTCGGTTAGTGTATTCAAAATGATCTAAACTTGTTTATCAAGGTTGTTCTGAGTATCAGAATACATCTAGATGACCAACAACAAGACCACAACTAAGGAATACCGGCATGGGAGGAAAACATTATACATCAAATCCATGAAAATGATATGAACATTCATAAGACTATATTAAATTAAATTATATTCATATAAACAATAAAAAAATATGGAAAATTTTACATGGTATATCTGATGGTCTGACTAACAGATGGTGACAGCCTGATCTTAGGTTGATCTTCAAGAATACCCTAGGTACTCGTAGCTATTTAATGAGATCAACACCCCAAGGTAGTGGATAAAAGTACTTAATCATAAAATTTTTCAACCACCTATAGTAATGTTATAAATGAAGGTTCCCATACACATTAGTAGTGAAAATAATGGGTGAACACCAATAAGAATAATTCGGTGTGATAAATAATTAATAATCTAGATACAATAACTGTAACATGAGATCCTAGATCAAAGAAGGTAATACCTTGTAATGAGGAATAGACACTAAAAATTCTCCTAGAACAAGATCATTCATAACCTATACCTCTCCCTCTATATGTGAGGTAGAAAAATCATTAAGAAGAATATCATTGAAATTATATAGCATTGAAGGAAGTCCTGTTATATGTAATACTTTCTCCTCCATGATGAAAATATCAATATGAGTGGTCACACAATATTACCAATGATGCTCAGGTGCATCTCTAACTATATGAACATCCCAATCATCCTTGTGAAGATAGGAACCACCCACTGGTGATGAACCGATACACAACAACAATAGTAGTCATCACAGTCATGTAAGTGTACCCAATAATCTATCCTGAGAATATTTTCAAAAGCTATCATAGTGAGTAAAAATATGTCCCAAATGAAGGGATAACTACCTCCCTCAAGGTGGAATTACCTACATTGAAATATTCCATCTGATCGCACTTCAAAATATGTATCTAGGGTCATCGCATGACATAAGGACTAAATTTCAAGACATATACATTCCAAATCTAATAAATAAATAATGGAGTGAGAATCACAAGGATTGAAAGTAGTAAATATGATATTATTGTTTAAGAGAATTATACCACATACAACTAGTGTTCTAACTATCTCCTCCTAGGGTATCTTATATAAAGCATAAAAATGATCTGATCTAGAGTTATGCTCAATATCTGGACTACCCAGAGTAGTTCTGCTTTATTTTCATTAATAATTTGAAGTCAAGTTCCCATATACATGACCTCCTACTCACCCAATTATTTCTATGCTACTCCAACTCCCTACCTGGCATGAAAAAATTTGTCCTTCCCTTAACAGCGGATCTTATGCTGATCATTTTCCACTAGAAATAGGTGGAATGTTTTGAAGAATCTATGAATATTAACCATATAGACACAATCATTTCTCTCTAGAGGATCTCTATCACACTAAGGCTTCAGATTCTGATATCATCCACAGGGATGGCATATTACTGAGATTAATATGTGGATTCTCTGACCTCCCATTCTCTGATGAGAATCCTCAATGGATTGCTTCCAATTACCTGATGAACTACTTTTTTACCTCAGAACTGAACCTATATGCCCAATATAGTTGACATCTCTTGTGTTACTCTTAGTGATAAGAGCCCAATTTTTGATAGCTAAAAAGGCAGGTAGGTGATATACATTCACCTACTAGTAGACAACATACTTCATCCAATCCTCGAAATATATCAGTCAAGATATCTCACAATGATCTTGAAGTTGTGATATATTTTTAAACATAGTAGAATGTAATGAATAGTCCCTAAAAGACATTGCAACTTTCTCTATGTGTAATAAATCTCCATCTAAAACAACTCTCAACATCTGATAGAAAAATTAATCTTAGATGGAAGTCTAGAAGTCATCTCTGACCATGAATTTATTATTATCATCAAGAGTATTCACATCACGCATTAATTTAGAATAATAACACCACTAAATGTTGTTATATTAGGCATATTATCTAGAGTAATATTCATATTTTCAATGATATAATGAGTGACCTCAATCCAATACTCATCTTCTCGAGGACCAATGTGCCATGAAATGAATGGGAGATGATACTCTTAGAAATCATGATTCATATCAACCATAGTATGTGCAAGTCAAAGAGCACCCTTCAGTGATTGCATCATATAATGAGAACCCTTATTAAAATTATATTTTATTCCATATTTAGGTATATAAGGTGGTACCTCTATTGGAACTAATAGAGGGATCACTATTGGATGAGGTCCAACCACCACTAGAGAGTTGTTATCTCCACCCTCCTGGAAGATGAATGAAGTATTTTGTGGTAGCATTGCTCAATAAATTCCAAGAAAATGGCTCTAAAATATTGTTTGTAATAAATATATGCACTACATGCAGCTATATAAATGATTAATGGATTAATACCAAAGGTACTACCCCAAAAACATTCTTAGATGTAAAGTTAATGTGTACGTATTCGAATTTAATATTATGATGTTCCCAAAAGTGAATGGGAAATTAGAATTTTCCTCCTCATTTAATGGAATTCATTGAATTTTTTGATCCATGAATTAAAATTTTATTTTATTTATTTCTTATATAAATATATATATTTTTGATTAAATGGATCATTATATACAACTAATAATTATACATACACTTTACCACTAATAGAAAAAACCATGTAATTTAATTAAACACCATCTACATTTAGTCTCAGAACGTAACAATCCATATATGATGGCTTGATTCTATTAATTACTCATCCTAATAAACAATGACCAATACACCACATATAATGGAATTCCTAGTCACCCAATCGCATCCAATGCGTTTCTCATGAAAACTAGAGGTACATAGTTATCATGGGTATAATCATGAATTTTATGATACCACCATCAACCAATATTATAAAAAAACTATTTTTATTGATTCTAAATATTCTTTTAACAAATTAAATAATACAATACGAGATGTTAGGAGTACTAGCTTATATAACAACTATGGAACACTCAACAGTCATTGGAAACCCAAGTAGTGAAGTACCCATATATGGCATAAATATTCATTTAATTTGAATTATTTGTACTTATAATAATGAATGTAATTATGATACTTATTTTCTCAGAAAAAGATAAATAACCATAAAGAATATAAAATATGACAATTCATGTTCATCCCCCAATAATGAAAGGATATAAACTATAACTGGAAAAATTTATTATGACATTTTCCCATTCTCAGGAAACATTGTATTTACCTAGAACATGGGTTAGATACTCCCAAGAACAACTAATAACCATGTTACAACATGATCTAAATCCCCTATATATATCCCCCAAACAATAAGAAAAAATAAATTAAGAACTCCTCTCATACCATGTTGTGACATCCAGATCTGGGTTCTACTAAAATATTGCCCGACGTGGTGGCCACATGGCATTTAGTTTGCATCCTCTTATGATTGAGGCTACTGACTAGAAGTGAGAGACTAATGTGTGACCATAGGGATACTATTCCTTTAATTAATAGTGGATCACATCAGGTGCAATAGTAGAAGGATAACAATTGATGAAAATAATCATAATAAAATAGATGAGTCTTTGAAAATAATGGTAAAATTTCATGAAATAAATAATCATTTATAGAAGGAAATTGAATCCTATAAAAATTGTAATATCATTTGATGTCTCAAAAAAACTACATAACAAATATAAATCGAAGCATTAAATTCATATTATACAATGTAATTATAAAAACCAAAAAACTACCCAGTATCCCAAGTGTTTTGTCTGTCATCTATTATAAAGCTCCCATCCTAATGCAACCAATAATATCAAGTGTCCAAAGTGGGATGCTTCCATTTATCAACACTTTCGTACATATAATCTATCTATGTACCAAGGGATTCCAAGATAGGTCTAATAATATAATCCAAATTAGTGTATAGGTATATATTTATAAAACTAAATTAGTAAAAAAATCATACATGCTTTAGCCTTAGCTGGTGTCGGAATGTGAAACCATATAATTTTTTAGGTGTTAGTTTATATAAATTAGTCACGAGATTGGAGAATTTATCTGGAAATATATAATAATAACAATAATTAATTTGGATCCAAGGTAAAACCATGGCATCCTTGACCATTGGGGTAGTCCAATACATAGTAGTAACTCATGTTGTCTAACATTAATGTGGTATTAGGGTAATCTAAGGAGAAACACCAAAGTCTTTGCATTGTAAAAAATTATAACAATTTATTAGGATATCATCCAAGGTAATAATGAGATAATATTGACTGGTCTCAATGGGGTGAATCCCTCATTCCATATGTATGAAGGCAACAAGATAGATCAAATTACAATATCGGAGGAATCCTAACATATAGATTATAGAAAAGGTCTCCTATGAAGTCATGTAGTGAATTCTCTTGTAGACTACAGCCTTGTTCTAAGGTCTGTAACTCCCTTGGAAACAATCACCATGAATAAGAATGGTTTCATTTGAGTGATCTTGTTATTCGCTCAAGAATCCAAGGATGGTCCATGTCTAACGATTCATATAATGTTTAAAGGACCATATACAATAGGAATATTTTACAAAATCCATTAATAATTTAAGGTCATTTAATAAATATTCTATTTAATAATGCAATTGGTTCCTTCCATTACATTTCAATAATATGATAAGGTATATCAATAACACACATCCATTTATCACTTTGAATACATATTCAATTATTAGGTTAATTCCTTTACGATTTATAAGCATGAAAAGAAGGGATAAAGAAATAAAAGAATCTACAGTTTAATTATAATTTACCTAGACAAGTGATATATATGAATATACTTTAAATTTAACATTTTTAATGTTAGTTAATTATTTATAACACTAACCTTAGGATGATCAAGTAAAAACTATACATGTGTGTTCAATTTAAAATGTAAAGGTCCATTAATTATATATGAGCATATACCTTATCATGTTCAAATCATAGAATAACTGGATTGTGGTTCCAATAGTAATGAAAATCCAATAACGGCATAATAGAAATAACACCATAATTGGGTTAAATGGAATTGAGGTTAAAACCACCAATGACATGATGATCATGTATAGAAGTGGTTCTATAATTGGAATCCATTGATTATAATCCTCCCAAATAAATTTAATAAGAATCCCTCACTGAAACCGGCGACTTCACAATGATGAATATTTTAAAAAAACATGACTACTAGGTAATACTCATATACCACCTATCTTATTCTCATAGCACACTCCTTGTCCAGTATAGGCCTTTGGTTTGGCTAGAATATAAATAAAATGGAAGAACGATTCAACACCCAAAAAATTGGCCATATAAGCCTGCACTAATAAAGGATCATCGATGAAAATAATAATAATGAACTGATCCTAATGAATAAATCACATAACTATAAGAATCCAACATAATGATTAGATCTTGGATCAGATTTTGGATGATGAAGATATAGAAGAACCCATTTTTAGAAGATTTAGAGAGCATCAATGTAAAAATAGGGCCCTCTAGTCATCTAGAATGAAGTAAGGGTGGGCAGGGGTATGTTTATTACTCATTAAGTGAATAATTATCATATTTAACCAAAAACTAGGGGGTCACATGGTTTGGTCACACGGTCGGAAAAATCAAGTGCCCCATGTGCACCTCCCAATGCATAGGGAAGGACCCCGCATAGTTTGGTCGAATGATTGGTAAATGTGTGCACCTACCATGAAATATGGATCTACTAAAAATTTAATATCACCCACTTGGGAATATGACTCTGAGAACATGGTTACAGAAAGCGATCCACTTTAATGTTTCCAACTAAAACATGGCACATGGTTTAAAGAACACATGCTGGTTGGGCAGCATGATTTCTACTAACTATGTGGCCTAGTGGATTCTTCTACCAACTTGGTTTCAGAGCATTGGAAAATGACTATACACTCATGAAACGTCCACAAAATAGCTAAAACAATTTATTAGAAAAAATATATAAAATTATACCAAAAATTAAAGTGTTCGTACCTCATAGAGTAACCCGACTCTTCCACAAAATTTAATTCATTATGAAATGTTTGTGTTATATGCCATGTTTCCTTTTACATAATATATATTCTACCCCATTATAATTATATATATTTTTTCACATGTAATAAATATTATTAATTTTTCAATTAAATTTTAATTCTATCTGGTGTTTTTGAAAGAAAATTTATAGTATAAGTAATTGTTTTTACAAAATAAATGTCATTCTATTGATTTTAATTCATTCTTGTGCAAATATATTGTATTAATTAATATTTATTCTTTATAATAAAAAATAAAAAATATAATTCATCAAAAAAATATTGGCATTTAATATTATTTCTTATATCCTCTCAGTCAAATGACTCTTTATTTAATGTTTATGTTACTTGCATATGTTTCTTGGTCAAAAAATATTCTCATTAAATTTGATTTTTATTAAAATCCTATTTAATTTAATATGATGTATATATAAGATATTTATTAATTAGTATCATTAATTAACGTTTATTAAAGGTATTTTATGTTTAAATTCATGATAATTCTCCTTTATGATTTTTTATTGAAATATTACTCAATCTACATGGCTTAATTTCCAAAACCCATTTTTAAATTTAGATATTTAAAATATCAAAATCTATCTAGGTAATTTTTATACTCTTTATTTCCCATTACAATATCATTTTATTATAATGTGGTTATCTATAGTGATATTATTTCAACTTTAACTTAGAAATATTTATTTTCTTGGAAATTTCCATTGATGAATTATCCACAATATTCAATTATAAAGTTTCTGGGGTTAAAACTCATGTCAATAAATTACTTTATTTATCATTCATAGTTAATGAAGTTTTATGATTTTATTCAAAATTTATTTTCCCCATCAAAATTTTATATTTCCATCCATTTATTGTAGGTTTTATCATAATATCTCATAAATTGAATAATCTGGAAAACCAATAAATTAATTGTAAACTCGTCATATACTTTTTAAATACCATATACTATATTATAATTAATCTTGGTTATTAACCATTAAAAATATTTAATATCATTTGAGAATTTTTTTATTTCTATGGGTATGTCATTTTATAGTCAGTGATGGAATTATTTTTTTTATACTTGATTTCATTCAAAAAAAAGAAAATGTATTTTATTTTATTTTCATGGGTCCTTGTGAAATGATGAATGAATTGATTTTATGTGTAACTAATATGCATGTATTATGAATTGGGTTACACATTAGTCTATAGTAAACAAGTTCTGGATTTTTATATCAGGATATATGGATGTGTAGACATATAATGATTTTTTCTCAACATAAATTTAAAAAATACATGGATTTGTGGATATTATGATTTTATTCAAAGGTTTAAGACACTACTATTTGATAATTATTTTCAATATGTCTTTATATAATTGATCATGTTCATGTATTTATATTTCCAAATTAATTTTAATCATTTCTAATTTTATGGAACTCTATATAACAAAATTCATGTTTCATGATGTCTGTTTTATCAGGATATATTTTATAATAAACATTTTTAAATCCTATTTTCTAAAACAATTCATGATTACGATTATTGAATATTTTAAATTATGTATACCATTATTTATAATTTTATATCACAACTTTCTTATGATTACATTTTAGTAGGTTATGAAAAATAGTGATTCATAGGATGTGTCCAGAAGAGTATCATGTGTGGAGAATTTTTCTAAGATATTGAAGCCTTATTATGAAATAAAAATCTTCTTATACAATGTAAAAAAAAGTCATTTTTTAGTTGAACAATTCATGTAATTTTTAGATAATATTGTTTTATAATTATCTAAATCAATAAAACTAATCCATAATTATAATTTATTATAATGAAATATTAAAATTCATGTCATGTGATTTAGATAGTCGCATCCATAGGATATCATAATTTTTATCTGTAAAATGTCTACAGAACTTTTTATTTTAATATGTCCTTATTTAAGGACAATTTAATTGATTGAAATTCCATTAAAGGGATATAAGTCAAGGTTAATCATAATATCATTAATATATATACTTTTTTAGGATCGTTGAAGTAATAATGAATATTTTAGGGATTGGAAAAAGATAAATTTAGTAAAAACTATATGGATAAGTATAAGGGGTTATCTATATGAATATTATATTATTACAATGTGTTTGTAATTTATATATTTTATGGATCTCCAAAAAATTAGTACCATGTCTCGATATTGGCATGTATATGTAGTTGTGTCACATAGGAAACTAAGTGTAATCACAATGAAAAAATCTTGTTGAGTATTAAACCATTCATTATTCATTATTATTGTTAATGATGGGTCTGAATAAGGCTGAACAACTAGATATACAATCCATATGGAATCATTTTGTAACTCTAATAATATTTACAAGCAATTATGAATTAATTAATACATTGATTAATTTTGTTAACGAGCATGAGATAATCCATCAAAAATAATCATAGATTAGATTGAGAGTTGTTTATATAGATCTAAATTTTAATGAAATGTATTTAAATAATAGTAAATTTTTAGGATGAATTTTTTAATCAATATATCTATGAGGGTGTGAAATATTCACAACTCATGATTAATTACAATTGTTTTTTGTAATATATCAAGCACACATGATTTATGATAACAATGGATACCCTGAAAATTATTGATGTTATATCAATAATAAAACGCTTTGAATAAGATTTATATTGAGGAATATTGTAAATACATAAAACCATCTATGAATAATTATAATTAACAATATTAAAATATTATACAATGACTATTCCCAAATGAAGACGAGGGTATCATCAAATGGATGTTCTTGTAATGATGATTATGGAGTAAAGAAGATTCAAATTCATTCATGACAACGATGTGAAATGAGATGCCAAAAAAGATGTCTTAAATGAATTGGGATAAGTTTAATGTGTTAAAATGATTATATTGATAAAATTTATTCCAAAAATAGAACAGATAAGTAGATAGAGTTAAAGGATAAAATTTCTTTTAGAGGTTCCAATATTAATTCATTTTAAAATGTGAAGAACATGGTCAATATCCAATTAAATTAAATAATAAAATGGATATCAAGGATTTTAGGAAACAATAATTTTTATGTCAATGTGAAATCTAGTAAACAAAAATGATGGATGTGTGTAATGAAATTGACATGTATGAGGATCACTGATCAAACACTAAAAAATAGCATGGAATGTATTATTATATTTTCAACATTTTCTTCTATACAAATGAACATAAAATTTTCTCACCAATGAGTAGATGTAAAATTATTACTTTTTTTAGAGGTATAATTATTTTTTACAACTAATAAAACTAATGTATAATATAAGACTATTGGAATGTTCATTGAGAGAAATAATATTACCATACATTTTGAAAATTTTTATCTTCTATCAGTTATGGATTTTATCTCTTGACATAGATTCCATGTTAAATTATATGATAAGTAAGTCATATAAAAATTCCATTTAAAACTTTTTATTGAAATATTGACTTTAATATCCCTATATAATTTTACTTATATATTATTGCTTTATTTATCACAAATGGGAAAATGAAAACCCGAAATCCGTTATATTCTATTTATGAGGAAAAATATTAGTTCACCAGTCATACTAAGGATTTTAACATTGATACCTCATTAGAAAGTATACATGGATTCATTTAAATATTATACAAAACCTTATGTATTTAATTATTTAGGAATAATCAAAAAAATTAAGATATGATTTCTTTCATGGTGGAATGTTACAACATTATATTTCAATTTAAAATTTCAGTAATGAAATATTATTTTTGATAGATTGTTTCACACAAAATTGAAAACTAAATGGGCTTATGAAATTCTAAAACAATATTATTATGGAAATTAAATAATTATAAAACCAAATATAAATAATCTAATCAGTCTGAGGTTGATAAAATATTTGATTTACAACACACAAATTATTAAAAAGTAAATTTTTAAATAAAAGTTCATTTTCCATTATATACTGTATTTTCATTTTAATAAAATATTTTATTTTTTATTTTTCATGACCCGCCTTCCTGAAGATGAAGGAAGGGGAAGAAAAGTTCAATGACCTTCATTCATCATGTTAATGGAGTTATAATGGCCACCAGAGACCCACCTTCAATAGGCTGTAGAGTGTCCACACGAACCTAGGATATAGAATCTCACCAATGAATGGAAGGAATTGCCCTTTTTAAATGAAAACAAGACCAGGAGATAAGACGATAATATCCGAAACAACACCAAACTTCAATATAAATGAAACAAAAATCCATCGCATGCATTATTTAAATATTAAATTTTACATGATTACAAGCAATGTACTAAAAAAAAGTACAAAATGAAATAGGCTATACCGCATCACAACAACTATCCTGATGCCCGGGTTAGTGAAGTCCGACGTGGCCCTCAATGTCCTTATTGAAACCTAGAAATTAATTTAGATACATATGTTGATTATACATGTCTAACCAATAAGAAATATAATGTTAGCAGTGAAGAAGTGCTAGAACAATCTAATTCCCAAATGAGAGAATATCAGAACCACAATGCACCTACCATGGAGTACTAACCTACGCAGAATCTACAAGGAACACACACCAAGTAACACACATCAAATATAGTATTATTATTTCACATCATAATTTAGGTCCCCCGAACCAATTTACCACCAGATAACTACTTATTTTTAACGGATAACTTTATGAAGGTACCACTCTTCTAAATGCAGTTGCACTACCACAACATGCTCACACACACATTGGACTCAATCCACACACAACATCCCTCCTGCAGACACATGGGCCACAACCACCTAACCTATCACCTGAGGACACTTGGGTCTCATCCCAAAGTCACTTATAAAACCAATTAGGCCTACAAACACCATATACCCCCATTCACGACAAACATTCCCAATGGATCTCAGTATATAGTAAACCTCAAGCCATTATAGCCTCCCTGGATAAGATCAAGCGGTAAGAACAAGAAGAGGGTTTGAGCAAGAAAGTTAGTAACTTTCCATCTATCCTCCCACCTAGATGTTTGGAAATACACCCTCCCCCCATGAAATTGGGGTGTTTGGAACATGGTTCTCAACAAGGGTGGTGTGCATATCGAAAACACAAGGAACTACAATTTATTTATATATATATATATATGTAAACAAACAGACAACCCAAACTACAGGTCATAGAATAATCAAATTTCCCACCAAAACCACTTTTGATGCTGCCTCTAAAATAAATACCACACAAACAACCAATACCAAAGCAAGACACCAACAAATTTTTCATTTAGAAAATTTAAATTTATTAATTAAGTGGTTCACTTTATTATATTCCAGCACCACCATGGGCAACAACTGAGCACAATATATGAAACCATCTCAGAAGTTAAAGATCCTAATTATATAGACACATAAAAACCAACCCACATTGTTATTTTGTACTACAAACACTAAAAAAAGATAGAGGGACCAAGGTGAAGCCTTTCCATTTTGACACCCATTTAAAAAAAAGAACAAAAAACATGCAGTCCCACTACACGCCACCATTTCTTCCTAGACCGATGTTCAACCATTTCCATCTATCATTCTTTTATTATATACAACATAATCCTCATCTCACAAATAGGTTAGTCAGGCCTGATACAAAACAATTCCACACCTAGAAAACCCTTAAACATGAATTTACGAAACAACCTGATACTACAGCTCCACCACCCAAAAAATTAACAAATGAAATACCACTACCAAAGAAGTTTATAACTTAACTGAAGTACCACTATACAATGTCCCTTCATGGCCCCAATAAGAGAAAAGGTAGTCTCACTGCCTACAATTACATCCATTCCCCAATAAATCTATCTCTCCAATAGGGATACTGACACAACCCACCTACCACACCATACACAAATCCCCCAAAACCACCACTAAAACAATAAACTCACTGTAAATAAATACAAAGAAACTAATAGAACTAATTAGAATAATGATAAATCAACACCATTAAGCCAAGCATATTCTGGTTTTTCAATAGCGGTTCTTTAATTCCACATTAAAAGAACTGGGGTGATCACATAACATGCTCGATCCTGTGTAATCCATTTCAATTATAAATGTATACTTGATTAAGAATGTTACGTCCATTGATCATGAATCATAGTAAAAATAGGACATCACCAGTGCATAAGAAAATACCCCCAACATCCATGATTTTCAGCAGGAAAACAACTATAACAAACCATAACAATGTCAAATAAAACAACATATAAACATCAAACCACTCCCAGACCGTTATTTTGTTGATCCATATTATATTTTGATCATATTACCTACTATTATCCAATAGTTTATCAATAAATAATTCATCATTTAATTAAATGGAATCAATATTATATCAACCCTTCATGATAAAAAATTAAAGAGATGCAGAATAATTTCCTACTTGAAACATTTGGAGACCAAAGCTTCACTTTGTGCCATGAGCATGTGATCACACAAATAGTAGGAAAATCCATGAAAAGTGGTACATTATTTATCTAGAACAAGAACATGACATTTCTAAAGAGGAATACATTTTGAGCACCAATTAGAAACAAAAACCACACTCTGATGTGACGATCATGGCTTTGAAGAGCTAGATCTTATATCAATAGAATGGTAAATGGTTTCATTGGCTATAAAATTCAGATCGTGGTTAGGATCACGAGGTTTTAACATCTCAAACCTCCAAAAAATAGGATATTTAAAATTTTCAATATATACTTTGTAATGACCTTAAAATAACCCAGACAAGGCTTTAAACTCGATTTATGTCAAAAAAGACATAAGAGTCGTGAAACTGGAAAATGTCGGAAAAATTGGAAGATGTCAATGATGGGTGAGTCACTGGCACTGAGCCACCGAAATGTGAGCTACCAACATGACCTACTGACATAGAGCCTCCAAAACTGAGCTACTGATGTAACAAGTCACTGAATCCATGAATCACTAACACTATCCCTCACTGACACACTGACACCGACACCTCCACATAGATGCCCTTGCACTGACACAATGACTTGATGGTTCTGACCCCCTAACTCATCAAAAATGATTCCCCTGACTCATTGACTACAATTACCCCAAATCATCGATAGTAATTCCCCTGTATCACTGATTCGAATGCCCCTGACACACTGATATCAACACCCCTAACTCACTGATACGAATTCTCATGAATCACCTATGATGCCAGTCCAAATTGTATTTTTGGATAAAAATCACCCAGACACCCCAATAATTGGATTTTTACGAAGAAAAATACCAGGGAAATCGTTTTTATTAGGTCAGATACCTCTCAATCAATTCTCTTACATGAGAATTAAAACCGAAACCCGAAATAGAGGGTTCCAGACAACCACCCCCTAATATGCCTCTTATGGATAACTACCCTCCTCCTTCACATCTATCTCATGAACCACTGTACAACCACTAAGGCCCCACATCCCCAATAAACCACAAAAAAACCAATGTTCGGCCTACACAGACACATGGATTTGGGATTTTCTTCCACCATGTAAAGATATTATACAAATTTGGTAGCAATGACTCACCCATATGAGTTTAATCACATCTTCATTAATGAATATCGATAGGGGATCAAGACCCCCCCATAGTCTGTAATTTTTACACACCTTCATGGTATTTTAAAATAACTCACCTGACAATCAATGAGGTCATGCATTACATTGTTAGAAAATCACATAGCAAAATCAAAAGTGAAAACTAAGAACAGCTCTGGGTACTGGGCATGAATTTCTACCTCCCAGACCAAGGTGCACTCTTAGAGTCCACAACGACTATATAAGACACGAACCAAAGGAATGGTTCATCCATGAAGCACCTTCTCTTCTTGGCAATCGATTCTTATTGTTCTCTCCATGAATGTAATGTCATCCACGATATCAAAATATCACCATTAAAATACGTTGGAGTCTTCATATAGATATATATATATAGAGTTGAGAGAAATTGAATATGCCTTTGATCCTATTGAACCATAGAGGAAACACCCATTGATATACCAACTCACATACTTGTCCTAAAACAACTAATCACTTGATAAACATTGGAGAATTATTGATTCACCCATTAAACCTTCACTACACATGATTCTGGGAAACCTTCCTGAACATGTGGTTCCCAACCTCAAACTCCATGTTCCTCCTCCTATGATCTTCATATAACTTATGTTGGTCACAATATTCCTTCATCCTCCCATGAACAATCTGAACATTCTCATACTTACTCTGTACTACCTCTGGTCAATGAATGGATGCTTCCCCAACCTCTATCCAGAAAAAGGGTGAACATCATGGACTCCAATATAGATATTCTAATAGAGCGATACCAATGGAGGAGTTATTGATATTATTATAATAAAACTATACCAAGGGAACAATTTTCACCCAAGACCCCAAAATTATCAGAACTCATTCCCGTAACATTTCTTCAAATGACTAGATGTTCCTCTCTCTATGCCTATCCATCTAATTGTGGAAAGATGTTTTGAGGCATAATTGAGTGCCAGAGGAATGATTCCTTCCTCTTTACACTCACGAAGTAAAACATGTATCCTGATATGTAAAAAAGGATCATAGAACTCTGTGTAGATGATCCACTTAAATAAAATTACTTTGTGCTAAGGTATTTGTTGTTCTCAACTCATTGATTGATAAGAAGTGAGCCAACATCATCAACTGGTCAACTATTACCAAAAGGGAATTTCATCTGACCTGAGTAAGGGATATCCCTGTGAGGAAATACATCTATATTTCAACCCACTTACACTATGATTGGTTGATGGGTTGTAATAGACCACTGGGAACACAATGCTAATCCTTAACCTGAAAACACACCGGGCACCTTTCCACAAAATCTATCACTACCGGCTTTTTCCTAGGCCACCTAAATTGTTTACTGAAGCCTAGATACGTTTTAGAAACTCAGGGATTCACCACAAAGGTATATATAAGAATATCATGGTGAATTCCCTCATGCATTTCCATAGGGATAAATATATTCCCAATAAACAACATCATATTCTTACCATTCTATGATCTTCATTTCGGAGCATCACACTGGTCAACGCGATCACACATCAATTCTGTCTCTGTGTCTCCCCACTAAGATTCCTCCAGATACCACACCATATAAGACAACAGTATCATTTGAAACAGACAATCTAGGCCACCATCCAATCTCAAATCCATATGAAAAGAGTAAAACTCCTTTATCACCTTCCAAGCATCCATGGACTCCCAAAATAGCTATTTTTGTGACTTATAGCTTAATTAAATGACCACCAAATTCACCTTTCTAATGGATTAATATATATCTAAGTAATAGTCCTTGAGAAACTCCATCCACCATCGCTACATCATGCTCACGTCACTTTGGGATAAGATATAAATCATATTCTTAGGATCCGTGAAGAAAACATAGCGCTCCCTTTTGAGGTAGTTTGGCCAAAACTTCAGTAAGAATACGACTGATGCAAGCTCCCGTTCATGGGTGGAATGGTTACCATTGTGGGGACATAACTTCGAGAAACAATAAGAGATCACACCTCACTAATGCATCGACACTCACCCAAAATCAAAATCAGATGTGACACATAAAATCTCGAACATCACCACATACTATAGAAACATAATAAATGGGGTACTAAATAGTTTTACATTCAGCTAGATGAATGTTACTTGACAGTGCTCACTCCATATGAATTTCAAGTACCTTTGGTCAAACCTATCCACAGAGCATCAATGCATGAGAATTCATGTATGAATATCTGGTAATAGAATTCTAGACCCATGAATCTAAAAACCCCTTCCACTTTCTATTGTGATTCCTAAGATACAATCAGATCAAACTCTGATGGGTCCACCAGTAGCATCCTGAATTTTCACATAGGAAACAACCCATAGATCATGTGGTGTCAGAGGACCTCCAACACTGTCCTTAGATACTCGGTGTAATTCTCTAAAATCATTGAGTAGTTCAATATGTCATCGAAGACCATGATGATGAACAGGTCCATGAACTAGCCGAATATAGAGTTTATGAGCCCGTAAACTCTGCTGGGGCAATCATAAAACAAAACTGCATGCCCACAAAAATGAAGTGCCAATACTTGCACCCGAAAGAAGGTTTCACGATTAAACCCTCCTTCACCCTCAACTGATGATATCCAAAACAATGATGGATCATAATGAACCATCATGACCCCTTTAACTGGTCAAAAAGATCTTTGATCCTTTGGAGGGGGTAATGGCTCTTGATCAGCATATGATTTAATCTATGGTAAAATATATATAGACTTAGACCACCATATTCCATCTTCAGAAAAAAAAACTACAGAACCCCATGATGACACACTCGACCAGATAAATCCCTTCTTCAAAAGTTCGTCAATCTGAATTTGAATATATGGAATGTTGGATGGTGGTGTCCAGTAAGGAGCCATCATAATTGGATGGGCAGCGAGTTGTAAGTCTATTCAAAACACAACATCACATCAAGGGGGTAGAGTCACAACCTCCACATTGAAAACATCCAGAAACACTCTGACATCCCCTAGAACCTTCACCATCTTTGTGTATGCTAATCCCCCTTATATCTTGACCAATAATGATATAAGTGGCTCAAAACACCAACTTCATACCTAACATCTATACTCTCCAACGAATGCTACGCGATGGTCGTCCATATTTGAAAACATGACTCTTATCTAGAATAGTTAAATAATGTCATGTACAAAAATCCACCAGATGATTATTTATATGGCATCGTATTGCTACATCTACTTTAGAAGAAGATCCCCACTGGACTGATGCAGCCCCAACATTATTGTACTTCCCCAGAAAACATCAAAAAAACTGGTCTAATATATATATATATTGTACTCAAACAAAGGTTATCGAACATATCTCTATGTATAGTCCCACGAACTGGCTATACTAGGTGAAATAATGGAGTGGGAGTCTCCTAAATCTAGAAAACAGTCACACACAAGAATACTAAACAGACTGATCCTACATCGAACAAACATCATCCCTATTCAAACTACTACCATAGAGATGTGAAACTTCCCATACATAGCTCCTCTACCTTTATAATCTCGACAAACCCTATGACCATGACCTGGTAGAGGTTAATGAGGATTACCTTGAGGTTGGTCTCCTTCCGCACCATCTACCCTTAGTTGAGAGGGAACCCACTTCCCATACTACAAAAAAGTTCTGACTGAAAAGATCACCTATTGAGGTGCGCATTGAGCCTTTCAACCCCCACCATACTAAGCCCAAAATAGAAATGGGTTCCATGGATGTTATTGACCTTTAGAGAAAATTCACCACATTTTTAGGCCCATGGGGAAAGGGTGAGGACATGGAGACCAGAAGTCGAAATACTTAGGCCTACACCCCACTTGATGAAAACTAGAATGCCCGGACACCAAAGAACTATTATGGACTACATTCCCCTTTGAAGAACTCATCTGAATCCTTGGTCATGGTACACCTCCCTATGATTTCATATTCTATACCACCTTAGAATTATTTGGAACATCTAATAATGTCGGTAGGGTAATATTATTGACAACATACTGAAGGGAAGGTCGGAGTGCCACGTCTATGAATTTGGCCTACGACTCCTCATATAGAAAATGATTTGCAGAAAAGTGTATTAAATCCTTTAACTTTACCCATATATCCATCACTGAAATACTCCCCAGCTAGAGGGAGAGAAAATCCTACCTTTTTCAGCCATCATCTTTGTGGAAAGAAACTCTACCCAAAACTACTTCTCAAAGTCATCCCATGAAACATTGGTGTCCTTTCTCTCCCAAAGTTAAAGAGTCCAACACAGATGTTCCACTCATTGCATCAGGCTCACTACCAGAGGATGCTAGTACACCCTTTGAGAAAAGATCAAGGAAATTTTGACTGTCAGCTCTTCAAGCCAACCTTATATCTCTTAGCCTGGAATGCTTCCTTCATACATCGTTAGGGTCTTCTATTGGAAAGAACAAAGGGTCTTTTCCCCAATTCATATTATTCCTATTTATCAGACCTACTTTATTTGATAAAGTTTGTTTATTATGGCTTAACTACTCATTACACTAGTGGGTGGCATTCGAGTGCCATAGCTAAAAAGAAAAACATGGAAATCTGAATCCCATGTAGTATGAAAATTTATTTTAAATTATTTTTAACTCTTCATTTTTTTAAATTCCCTAAACACTAAATAAATAAAATAACAAAAGATGTTATGATATAGGTTCCATTTCTAAGGTGTCAACCTTGCAATCAGTGTGGTCTCACTTGGTTTTTTAGTATGCTAAGACTCCATGCGTCAAATCACAAGGGGCCATACAATCCCATGACCTAGATGGTCTTCCCGGACCTATCTCACATATTTTTTTTTCTAAAACCATTTCCCTACCATCCCATGAAATCCTCACTATTCATAACTCTTAACTCTATCCTATCACTCAACTATCTACTCTAATACATTTCTATCATGACCTTCCATTATCAAAATATTGGAAGGGGATGAAATGTTCCATGCCCTTCCTTCTTCATGATGAAGTTGAGATAGTGACCCCTCGAGACCCACCATCAATAGGGAATTGAGTGGCGACTCACACCAAGGGTAGATA
Organism: Viscum album; assembly: GCA_963277665.1. Classification (NCBI taxonomy): domain Eukaryota; kingdom Viridiplantae; phylum Streptophyta; class Magnoliopsida; order Santalales; family Viscaceae; genus Viscum; species Viscum album. The sequence goes on along the minus strand of OY728159.1, from coordinate 1,455,723,900 downwards.
CTAGCACACTGAAATGGAAGGAATTTACATTTTTGAATAAAAACATGATGGTGATATAAGAAGATAAATACCAAACAACACCATATATCCACATAATGGTGTCCAAAATCCAACCCATGTCAGATTTAAACGTAATCTACAATAATAGTACAACAGAAGTACAAACTCAAGTACCAAAAGTAAGAGGATAAATAGTTGAATATCAACACCCTCAACACCCATGATTGTAATGTCCACCATGGTCCTCAATTTCCTCTCGGAAACTTGAAAATAGTTTTAAAAACATTGGTTGAGTATACAAGTATACACCGTAAGAAATCTAAATCTACCCATGTGAAATTGTGGGAACACACCAATTCCCCTATGTGATAATAGTAGAACCTAAAACCCCCAAACAAAGACTACTAACTATCCCAACATCACCATTCCTCACATTAAAAATAACGCAGATCATGTAAAGTAGTAATATATCACATCGACATTTTGGTACCCTCCACCACAATCCCACTGGTTAACTGCTCCTTCCAAAAGGATAACATCTTGATGCTCCCACTCTTCCAAAAATAGTACCACTTCTATAACCTTCCCACACACATCTGGGCCTCAAACCACACTCCAAATCCTACTAGAAGACACATTGGACACAAACACCATGACTCTATCCCCAAGACACCTATGCCACAACCAAAATACACATGGGAAAACAATCCTGGACACTAAAAACCCGAGACCCTCATTCAAAAAAAAACTACCGAATGGATATAGGAATATGGTAAGCCTCAAGCCATTATTGGCTTCCAAGATATGCTCCAGTGGTATAAACCGGAAGAGGGTGCATGGAATAAATCCCGTAACAAGTCATCCTTCCTCCAACCAGGATGTTGGGAAAGGAATCCTCCAACATGAAATGGTGGTGTTCGATACAGGGTGCTCGAAAAGGGTGGGGATAATTAAGAAAACACAAGGAATTAAAATATATATATATAAGTATAAAAAAACTCCTCTCAACCTACATGTACCATAACTAAAAAACTTCACAATAGAACAAATTTTGCTACTTCCACTATATGAACGACTACAAAAAACAACCACTGCCAAAGCACAAACCCAACACATTTTTCATTTATCCAGATTCCATTTATTAATTAATGGTTTCAATTAATTTTTTTCCAACTATACCAGAGGAACCTACCATTCACAAAATACGCATCCATCTGAGAAGGCGATGAGCTTGCTTAACTAAACTCATAAGACACAACCCACATAATTATTTGATACTGCAAAATTGACCAAGAGATAAGGGACCAAGGTAATTAATTCCCGTTTTAACACAAATTTATAAAACCTACATAGATCAATCAACAGACAGTCCCACCATACACCTTGTTCCTCATATAAACACATTCAACCATCACCAACTATCATTCATTAGAGTTTGATTGAAAATTTATTTTGTATATATTATTAATCATGGAAGAAACCCCTAAAAAAATTATAAATGTTAATTGAGGTATAATTTGATGATTACCAATGAAATACCCTAGGACATACCCATTAAATTCCTGAGGTAATATTCCCACAACCAAAAAAAACACCAAGGGTTCTTCTTGACTACTCCACCTAGAAAGGGCATCAGCAGAAAAGTTGGCCTATCTTGGGATTTTTATCTAGAAAACCGACAATCCTCGATGCACAAAAATACAAAACCCATCACACCTATAAAAATGAAGTCATAAAAAACATAGTCCTATATCCATGGTGCTCCAAAACTATTCAAATGTAGTTCTAGTGCACAAACATGTTCATAACCACACCGTAGTCCCACGTCCTGATGCCACTTCACAACAACAACATATGAAAATGTAGTCTGACATCCTACAAGTCCATCTATTCCATAATCAATCAGTATCTCAAACTAATATTCCATCATTCTCACTGTACAATCCCATAAACAACTCCCACAACAACCACCACTAAAAAACAACCTCATTGTACAAAGATACCATACCAACTAACAAAACCAATTAATCATAACTCAAAACAACCACATTAATCCAATCGTATTCAGGATTATAAAGAGGGGTTCTGTAATTCTACATTAAAATAACTAGGGTGATCACACATCATGATTATTCCTAGGGAATCCATTTTAATTAGAGAAATATATTTGATTAAAAATAATTCACGTTACATTCATTTATCAAGAATCACACAAAAAAATAGTACATCACCACTGTTATTGAATAGGATCCCAAAGGACATGTTTTCCATAAGCATACTGACACAAGAAACCATTAATGAAACATATAAATAGGTGATCAACATCTAATCACACCAATCATGTTATATTATTATTCCTTGATATATTTTTTTCATATTCACTATCGTTATTCATTATTAATTTAAAATTTCATAAACCCATTATTTATAAGGAATAATTACCACACCCACCATTCATGATACACAATTAAATAGAAGTAGAATAAAGTAATACTTTAAACAATAAGCGTCCAATGCACCACTTTTCACTATGAATTGGGTATCTCATAAACAAGAGGAAACTCTGAGAAATATAAACAGAAGGGTGCTCTATCACAATTCATGACTTCTCTAGGGTGGAAGACATTAGGAACACCAATAGAGAACATAAGCCACATTGGGAAGATAATATTGATACTTTTATGAGCTAAATAATATTTCAATAGAACAAGAAATAGTATCAAGGGACACTAAAGTCAGATCGTGGTTAAGAACACATAGATTGAATATCTCAAAGACCTCATAGCATTATTATATTAATGATATACTTAATATCCATTATAACTACCTTATGAACACTAAAATAAAGTTTTAAACAATGATTATGTCAAATAATATGTAAGAGTGGAGAAATTGGAAAAACTAAGAAAATCTAGAATTAGTCAATGACACTGAACCATCGGTGAGTGAGATACATATGTGTCCTTAAGATGCTAATCCACCAATACTGAGCCACTAATGCAGAGATACTGATTCAATGACTCACAATTCCTTTACTCATTGAAGCCTAGTCTCACCGATTCCCTGAAACTGATTCTTTGGCACTGATGCCCTTGGACCAACACCTAGACTCACCGATGCTGATGCCCCTAACACACTGACACCAATTCCCCTGACTCACCATTGCTGACTCCCTTGAATCACTAATGTTGACACCCCTAACTCACCAATGAAGATTCTACCAACACACTTATACTAACGCACTGGAATCACTAATATAGACACCCCTAACTAACTAATGAAATCATTTGAAACTAGATTTTTGTCTAAGTCTTATGAAAAAGCATTAAACACTGGATTTTTCAAAAGGAAAGGCCTGGGGAAATCTGGGTTATTACATATTCTATTCTGACCCATCATCCGCAATATGGGGGATGGGCCAAAATGTACAACATAATTAATTCTTTATGATGATGGAGAGATAGTGACCCCATAGGCCTGCCTTTAATATCCCTAGACTGAATTCTAGCACCAAGGCTATATAATCTCACATAAACATTGACGAAATAACCATATTTATATGAAAACGCAGTCAGAAGATGTGGTGGTAAAATCCCAAATGACACAAATTGTTTATATAAAAGAATCCAAAATCCAACCAATGCATGATATAAATGTAAAATGTGAAAAAATTACAATTCAATAACCAAATAAAGAACCAAAAGAAAGAGGCTAAACCAATGAACATCAATTTTCCCAACACCAGAGCTTATAAATTCCAATGGTGTTCTCAATGTCCTCCTAGAAACATGAAAACAGTTTCAATGACACGGTGTGAGTATACATGTATTCCCATTAAGAAAACTTATTCTACCAATGGACATGTGGTGGAACATACTACTTCCCTAGTGAGAGAATACTAGAAATTCAAAGAACCTGCATAAGAGTAATAACCATCCTAGCCTCACCATGGAACACTCACCGTATAGTTCACGTCATGTAAAGTACTTGTATAGAATATCGAAATTTTTGTACCCCACACCACTTCCCCACTAGTTAACTAGTTCTTCCAAACGGCTAACTTCTTGACAGTACCACTCTTCCAAATGAAATCCAACTACCAAAAAATTAATAAAAAAACATGGGCCTCCAACCACAAGAAAAATACCATCATAATACACCTAGTCAAAAACCACCATGCGTCTCACCCGAAGACACATGAACATCATCATGATGACACTTGTGAAAATTAACCTAACATGCAAGCACTTGAGCCCTCATTGAAGAAAATCTTTCTTGAAGTATTTGATACTATGGTTAGCCTTAAGATATTATATCCTACCGATATATTCTTGAGCGGTGAGAAATATATGAGGGTCCATGGAAGAATGAAAGTGACTAGACATCCATCCTCCCACAAGGATGTTGGGAATGACACCCTCCCCCATTAATTGGGAGGGTTCGACACATGGTTCTTAACAAGGCTGGGGTGTGTATAAATAAAAGGAACTAAAATTATTATATATGAGTAAAAAACACTCATCCCAACCTATGTGTCCCAAAACAAACAACATTCCATCAAGAAACAGATTTCTTTCTACCTCAATATACACAACCGCAGAAGCAGACACTACCAAAGCATAAACCCAACCCATTTTTCATTTTGAACCATGCAGTTTATAAATTAAGTGTTTCAGATTATTTTATTCCAGCATGAACTGAGGAATCTACGGAGCACAACATCTGTAACCATATTTTAAGGTGAATATCCTCATTAACTAAACACACAGAAACCAACCCACTTCATTCTTTGGTATTTACAATATTGAACAATGGATGTGGGACCTAGGTAAATCATTTCAATTTTAACACACTTTCAAAAAATCAACATAGGTCAAACATCTATAAATCATCCAACACCCCCACACACGATTTCTTCCTCGATACCCCTTCAACTATTTATAGCAATCATTCCTTAATTTTATAATGAACAATACACTTCTGACCACTAGGAATGACAGCCCTGATGCACAACAACACCACTCCCATCACACCTATAAACAAGATTTCATAACACATCCTAGTACCATATACCCTCTAATTAAACATTTAACTGATATTGACAAACTACATACCAAATTCATAACCACACTGTAGTCCCATTGCACATCGTCGATCCACGAACATAACATATGAATATGTAATCCAACTATCTATATGTCCAACCATTCCGAAATTAATCAGTCTCTCAATCTAGGATACCAACACCCCCATGTATCTTTCATACTCAAATACCACAACAAACACGACTATAATTGTATCTCTGCTGCACAAACATACCATCCCAACTCACAAAACCAACTAAACACATCATGTAACCCCACCATTAAGCCAAGAATATTTTAGGTATTGAAATAGGGGTTCTTTAAATCAATATTTATATAACAGGGGTGATCTCACAATAGGTTTTATTTAGGGGAATCCACTTCCAATATTCGTTTTTACGTGATTAAGCATATTTCATGTCACAACCATTACACAAGCATCATCAAAAAACCAGGACAACACCAGTGAACAAGAAAAGGACACCAAAAACCATGATTTTCAGAATTAATTCAACCACAAAAAACCATAAAAGAGTCAAATAAATTATATTATCAACATCAAATCACTCATATCACATAATTTTATTGATCTCTGTTATCTTTTGATCATATTTTCTATTGTTATTCATTATTATTTTATGAATACATTCAACATTTCGTTACATTGAACCATTAGAACACCCACACCACATGATACACAATTAATGAGATGCAGAATAAATTCCTTCTTGAATCAGTAGGCAACCAAAGCTCCACTTTGCATCATGAATAGGAAATCACACGACAAGCATGAAACTCCATGAAAACTGAGTAGAAGGGGGATCTACCACAATCGCATGACTAATATAGAAAGGAACATAGTAGGCTCCTCAAGAGGGAATAAAAACCAAACATGGAATGGAATACAGTGGATATGATGATCTAGATCCTATATCGATAGAATGGGAAATGGTTTCAAGGGACATTAAATTCAGATCGTTGTTAATATCACATAGTTTTTACATCTCAAATCCCACAGAGCATTAGGATATTAATGATATAATTAATATTTTTTGAAAGGCCCTTAAAAATGACCAAATAATTCATTAAACATGATTTGTGTCATACAAGATGCTAGAGTGGTGAAAATTGGAAAACATGAATGAGTCGCCGATGTTGAGCCACCAATTGGTGAGATAATGATGTGACCTAAAGACAATAAGCCACATATGCAGACCAACCAATGTGACATCTCAAATACACTCTGACTCACTAACATCCTCACTCACTCTCACCCAGACGCCAACACCTTAGAACCGACACCCTAACACGGATTTCATGACTCACAAATGTCTTTTCCCATGACTCACCGACACTGATGCCCCTGACTCACACATATCAACACCACTAACTCACTGATGATGATGCCCATGACTCACCGATGCTGACTCCCCTAACTCACTGATACTGACACCACTAACTCACTGATACCGAATCCCTGACTCACTGATCCCATCAGTTCAAACTGGATTTTGGGCTAACTCTATCCCAAACACCCCAATCATTGGATTTTCACAAAGGGAATGCCCTGGGAAATCTCGGTTATTACATATTTATTTATGAAACACCATTCTCATGATTAGGGAAGGTTATAAAAGTTCCAATCCATTGATTCTTCGTGATTAATGAGAAATGGTGACCCCCAAGTCTAGCGTTCAATAAGCCCTAGTGTAGAGACTAGAAACAAGGGTCTATAATCTCACAAAAAAATGGAAATCATTACCAATTTTAAATGAAAATGGGATCGGGATAAAAGACAATAAAATCACAAATAACACCTTTAATCTATATAATGGATAACAAAATCCTGCCCAAAAATGATTTAAATGTAAAATGAGACAACAAAACTACCAATGTAACTAATGAAGTACCAAAAGAACGAGGATAAACAACAACACAACCACTATCCCGACAACCGATCTAGAAATGTCCAGTGCAACCTCAATGTCCTCTTGGAAATCCGAAAATAGATTTATAGATGTATAGATAGTATACATGTATAACTATTATGAAAACTAAATATACCTGTTCAAAAGTTGGGGAACATACTAATTCCCACGTGAGTGGATAGTATAACATTAATGCACCTCCCATGAATAAATAACTAGCCCATCACCACCAAGGAACAGTCACAAAATAATGTAGTTCAGGTGATGTGGTAATATAACACATCGAAATTTGGGTTCCCCACCCCACTTAGCCACTAGTTAACAACTCCTTCCCAATAGCTAATGCCGTGATGATAGCAGTATTCCAAATGATTCCCCACTGGCACAACTTGGCCACACACACCTAGGCCTCACACCACACACAAAATATTTCACAAAGACCCTCATACCACAACCACCATGCCTATCAGCCGAAGACAACAGTGCCACATCCCAATGATAATTGGGGAAACAAAACTTGACCCCAATCACCTAAGACCTTCGTTCATAAACAACATACCCATAGAATCTGGGACTATGGTAAGACTCAAGCTATTACTGCCTTCCCAGATATGATCTAGTGGTAAGAACTTGATGATGGTGTGAGGTAGAATGTGAGTAATGAGTCATCCACCCACCCACCATGATGTTTGGAATGACACCCTCCCCTGTGAAATGGGGATGTTCAACACATGGTGCTCAACAAGGGTGAGGTGCATATAGAAACACAAGGAGCTAAAATTCAGTCCCACTACGTAAACACCATTTTTTACTACCTCTAAATTCAAAATAGTTCAAACAGTCACTACGAAAGCATATACCCAACCCCTTATTCATTTTACCCCTCAAAATTTATTAATTAATGAGTTCACTTTATTTTATTCCATAACCACCTAGTGAAACTACCGAGCACAACATCTATCACCATCTCAGAAGGTAAAGATATTGATAATCTAATGACCAAACAACCCACCTACATCATTCTTCATTACTACCTTCATTGAAAAAGGGAAGAGCGACCTAGGTAAAGAATTTCCATTTTAACTACCATTCCTAAAAAATTGATAAAAACTTGATCATTCTCTCAAATCACACCCAATGTTCTTACTAGAAACCCATTTAATCATTTCCAACTATCATTTCTAAAATTTACGATGCACAATCCTTCTCTCAAAAGTATGTCCAACAAACCCATTACAGAACAATTCCATAAACAGAACTCTTGTAAACATGATGTCACAACACAACCCCGTCATGCAACACCATTGACCAAACATTTCCCAAATGTAGTCCCTCTACATAACAAGTTCATAAACACACCAGGGTCCCACTTCCCAACATCATTCCACAACTACAACACAATCAATGGCTCACCCACTTCCTACATGTCCATCTATTCCACAATCAATTTGGGTCTCAACAAAGGATACCAACACACCCCACGCACCACCAAATACAAATATACTAAAACAACCACCACTAAAACTATCACCGCATTGCATAGACATTCCAAACCAACTAACACAACCATTTACTCACAACACAGAACCACACCATTAAGCCCTAAATATTAAGGATTAGTAAGAAGTGTTCTTTAATTACACATTAAATTAATCAATGTGATTACACAATATTATTGAACATCTGGAATCCATTTCAATATGCCCAGTATGAATGATTAAGAATATTTCATGTTACAACTGTTTTTAATGAATCATGACAAAAACAAGACATTGCAAGTGTGCATGAATGGACCACCAATGTTCTTGATTTTTATAATGAATAAAACCACTACAAACCGTAAAATAATGAAATAAAGTATTTGATCAAAATCAAATGATCCCAATCACATTATTATATCAATCCATGATATATTTTGATCACACTCCCTCACAATATTCATTAAACATTTAATAATGCATTCAACAATTCCTTTCTAGGAATCATTAGCACGCACATCCCACATGATACACAATTAAAGAGAGGTGGAAGAAATCATTACATGAAATAATAGGTGACCAAAGCTAATCTTTGAGTCAATAATAGAGGATCACCAGAGCAGCACAAACTCCAAGAAACAAAGGATTTTAGGGACCTACCACCTAATAACTAGTCGTATAAGGAGGAGACATTAACAACACCAATATGGAACAAAAACCACCCTGAGTAGGAAGGATCACAACTTTGATGTGAAATATCCAATATCAACAGAATGATAAATGGATTCAAGGATCATTATAGTCAATTCATATTAATGACTACGTAGTTTGAATATCTAAAAGCCCCAACAGCATTAGGATATTAACGATATACTTACTATCCTTTAGAATGACCTAAAAAATGCCCAAACAATGCTTTATACTTTCTTTACATCAAATAAGATGTAAAAGGGCCAAAATTGATAAAACTAGGAAAACCAAGAAAGAGTATCTGATGGGTTATTCACCAACACTATGTCACTAACGGGTGATCTACCAACACGACCAGCCAACATTATGCCATGGACGATGAGATACCAATGCATTGACTCACGGATGGCAAGACTCACCGATGACCAAACCCACCGATTACCTAACATCAATTCCTTGGCACCGACTCCCTAAATCACTAATGTCGATTTCTCTGACTCATCAACATCGACGCCCCGAAACTCTCAGATATTGATGCCACTAACTCATCGATGTTTCCTTCTCTAAAACACCAATATCGATGCCCCCGACTATCCGATGCAGGTGCACCTAAGCCACTAATACTATTGCCCTCGACTCATAGATGTCTTCAGTTCAAAATGGATTTTTAGCTAACTATCTCCCAAACACCCTAAACACTGAATATTCAAAAAGAAAATTCCTAGGGAATTTTGGAATATTACATATTCTGTCAATACAAACCTTTCTCATGATAAGGGAAGGGGTCTCAATGTGCCACACCCATCCATCTTCTAGATGAAGTTGAGATAGTGACCCATGAGACCATCCTTCAATAGACCCCAGAGTGGAGACTAGAACCTAGGGTTTAGATGCTCACAAAAAAATGCAAGGTATTACCCTTTTAAATGAAACAAAATCAGGTGATAAACTATTAAATATCAAAAAAATACAAAACATCTATATAAAGGAAAACAAAATCTGTGAGGAACTGACTCTTGAAACACAAGAGCCAGTGAAATATGAACAAGATGTGTGTCTTTAAATAAAAACATGCATTGATAAACACACATAACGTCCCATATAGAGGATCGATCCCAATTATGGTTCTGGGAAACCAGCAAATTCCAGGATGTTTTATCAGATAAAAGATATTACATGATAATTTTAAATCAAAACACATGGTTTTCATAAGAATGCATAGTAAGGGGTTTTAGAAAGAGTAAACCAAAGTAAATTTTGAAATCGTTTTTTAAAATGTTCCATAGAAAATTCCCTTAAGGAAAAATATAACGCATGTAACATAATATACAAGCTCTTAGTCAAGATTGTCAAGGAAGTGATTATTCAAAGGAGTAGTAAAGGTTATCTTAAACAAGTATGACATATGATTATTTAATCTCAAATTAAACAGTTAAAAGTAATACATAATAAGAGTTGTGCATGAGTAAAACATCTTAAATTTCATAAGTTGGTTACAATCATACTGAGAGATAAACACTATCCAAGACCAAAACCATTACATGTGACATCCATATGAACTTTTATAAAGACATAGGGACAAGAGTAGTGAAAAAATAGGCATATCATTTTGAAATGAACTTGTAACATAACATAAATAAGTGGAATCAACAATCAACTTAAACAATAATTTCCATATCACCAAGTCTATCCCCAATGTGTCATAAAATTACAAATGTTATTCACCAAGGTATCATTAAAAAAATCATCACTAGAGATTAAATATTTACCTAATTAATTGGAGTGCTATCAGGGTGAACACTTAATTTTTCTTTATAATCATGTGTGAAACATAGATCATACGTTACATTAATGGGTTTATATATTAAATATGTCCCGTACCACCTTGAAAAAATTCATTCTCTTTAATATTACCCAAGGTGTCCCATACCCCTTTGGGTAATTATATTGCGTAGTTCATTATTGTTATATAGCATAATCTTGCATTATGTACAAATATAAATAATCATGAAAAAATGATCCATTACCCATTTTTCAAATACTTGATATGACAGATAACATTGAAAATATGTCCACAACTAATAAAAGGCAAACATAGTTTAGTTAACATTATTTTCAAACAAACTAATTACTAAATCATATAAATTGATGATATAATAAATGATGAACCATTAAAATTATTATTTCATCGAAATGAAATTATTTGAGAAAACACATACCATCAATTATGGTGATAAAAAGGCCATTGAACTTGTAAATAAATTAATCCATAACTTGATTAACTAGTAACATTCACCAAAGTATGATCATTGTATAGTAAGTCAATAATTGAACACAACCTGATAACATAATCATGTAAATACTAGATATTCTAATATATTTTAATCAGGATAAAATACCCAATTTCTCATAAAACACATCATGGCTAATTTCAAATAAACCTCATTAATAAAACAAGCTCGTTAGTGTGTACTCGTATACAAAATACATGTTTGTTTAGGAAACACCAAAATTATTAAAAATTTAACATGTATCAAATCAAAAATTAATTCCATTTAATTATTAATAATAAAAAATAGGGTTTTGGAAATTATACCTACAAATACATCTACCCATAACTATATGTACTTAAAAATATATACATTATGTTTTTTATAAACATAAATCCATTTAAACCAAAAAAAAGGTCTCATATAAGGAATTGTTTAATTATTGATATCCATCATTTAAAAAACCAAAATTTTGATTTTTATTAGGACTAAATACCTATATATTTATATATGATTATAGGGTATATAAAAATATATAGGATTTTAAGATTTTGTAAAAACTACATATAAAAAAAGAGATCCTCACATAAGCACCCTACTGAAAACCCGATGGCAAACCCCCTTGAAGAAAACACAAACCGAGGGTTTGTATTATATATATATATATATATACTGTATATACTATTTATACAAATATATAGGTTTTATATAAATAAACTGAATAATGTTAATCCCTTACACAGAAAATATTTAACAATCTTCTTTTAAAAAATTAAATACCCAAAAAGTTGACACAATACATATATATATTTATAAAACTGTATACATGGAACAACATATTATAAGTTTTGTAAAACTGAACCGTAAAAAAAAAAAGAAAACATGGAGACCTGTAAACATGCAATCCTCCAAGTAAATGTTAGGGAATTACACTTAAAATAACTTTAAAACATGAGGCTGGGCATTATACATTTTTATATATTTAAACCGTATATAAGATAACATAAAAGAACATGATGTACATAACCGAAACAAAACATAGAACACCCTTACCTAGATTGGGGAGGATGCTCGGACTAGGGGCACATTGATGGATTTACTAGGAGTTCGAGGGAGAGCATGAGGAGAAAAAAAATGTTTTCGAGTTTTCATGAGGCAAGAGAGGGGGGTTTTCTAGAAGTTCTGATGCAACATGGAGACTCGACTCAAGGGTAGGCCGGTGTAGATATGACGGTAAAACTGTGCCCTAGGTGATGGAGTGTCTGAGAGTCATGTGGAGCAGTGCAAAAGGAGATGGCTGAGGTATCCTCGGGTGTGCACGCCTACTGGTGTGGGACCCCAACGTGTGGAAGAATACGATAGAGGGGTGCGACGGGGAGATGAAATGGATGGCCCCGATTAGAACAGGAAAAATAGGATTGTTGGAGGAAGGGAGGGGGATGGGATTTTCAATTTAAATGAAATCATGGGCTGAGATTAATCACGGGTGAGATTGTGCAGATATGGGATCTGACATATGAGATTGATGCAGGACTCGATAGAATGGTTCAGATTGTATGACATGCAGCCCACATCATAATGAAGGGAAGATGATGTGTGGTTTATAAGTATGGGTGCTCTACCCTCAGAAAAATAACACAAACACACACACACACACACACTAGGGCCTTATACATGTGCCCCTAGAGGCCCTTGTCCTACCCTCACACAACGTGCGCCGCATGCCTTAGACACGGCCCCGCATGTGACCTAGCGGAAACCCACTCGTCTCAGACTTGGTTGACACCCTCTACAAATGCTCGGGATCCCGATGGTCGGTACCTTGGGTCCCTAGGGGCTCTGCCTTGGCCTTGAGGGCTTGTCCCCAAGGGCTGCCCTCAGCTGGCCAGGTCCCTACTAATTTTTTTTTAAAATATTACTTAGTTATATATAAAAAGAAATAGTATACTAAACAACATACTTCTAAACAAAGAAACATGAATATTCATAAATTGAATAACATAAATACTTTAACATAAAAAATCCAAATTTAAAATCCATTCTAGATTATGTAAAATACTTTACTATTTTATAAAACTCTTTTAATAGATATCCCTTTCATAATTAACATACTACACCTTTTTAAAAAATAGGAACTTATAACATTAAAAACTAAAATCTGATTTATAATACACTCATTAATAAGATTTGAAGGATAAATAGTTTTCCTAATTAAAAATACATATCATTAATTTTTTAATAAAATATATTCTTCAATAATCATTAATGGTATTTTGTTAGAAGATACCCCTTAAACATGATTTTTTACAACATTTAGAAGTTGTTAAAATACTAATTCGTCAAGCATATAAGTATCCATCATGATTTTTTAAAAATAGATTCAGTTTCAAGATTATTATTTGATTTTAATGTTTAATATACTCGAAGATATAATTCAAATACTTTAAATATATTAAAATATTTGAAATACTATAAGATTATAATATAATTAAAAAGGAGAACAAATTTATATAAAAAATAAACATTGTCAATTTAAACCCAACAGTCATAATTTCTTAAAGGTCCATTATAAAAACATGGGGGCATTTCACATTTTCAAGACACTTGAACAAGAGAGGATGGATATCCTAATTCCATTGTTGATGAGTACATGTACTGTGGTTCTGGATCTTATTTTTTACACACTGATGGACCAAGAAGACAAATACTATCAAATTACCCGAGTTGTGATTCTTAGCATTATTGATGTGGCCATGTTAAGTCGTGTACATGGTGTTCTTGGTTAGTTTATATCTTTGTTATAATGTAAAAAATTAATGTATTCTAGTTCTCTTTATTCCACATGATTTTCATCGATTTAGTATTAATCCCTTTATTGGTACCAAAAACAAACCATGTAAAACAAGAACATCATTATAAAACACAACATTGTTCACATTTTCAAGTTCATAAATCCCGGGGCATCACATTATCCCCTCTGAAAATAATTTCTTCATCGCAATTCCTTTCATATAGTCTCTCTAAGAGGAATCTCTCAGTTTATTCTACCATATCCCACATCATTTGTACTCATCAGGTTTGCTCAGTGGAAGGCCCACACTGATGCTCAGATCATCATGTTCTCAGATCCAGATACACTAGGTGTATAAGGGGTTCAACTCATGCGCCAAACACTTGGGTTTCCAAAGGGAGGTTCGAACAATACAGTGTATGTAAATGTCCTTATGGACCAACATTCCAAGAACTCACGGAATTATGTATCGTTCGAGAATATCTAAATAATACACATTTTCGTACATGGGAACATTGAGGAGTTGGTACATATAGGATGCACAAACATTTCCCTCTAAGGAACCCTCTTGAAATTTAACTATGGCCGTGTAGTTCCGAACTACGGTGAAACACATAAAGATCTATTCGGGGAACTTCCCCCTCCCCTCACGCACGGCCAATTGTGCTGAGCCTATGCGGTGGAAGAAGGAAGTGTTCCCTTGACAGGTGTAGAGAATCTTTGGACAGTTAGTCACCTCGAACTACTGTTTTCACGTTCTTCGCAGGTTTGTGAATGGAAAATACTTGTCTTCACATTTTTTGATCGCAATTATCTCTAATATCTCAGTAGGAAGAGATAGCATGTGAGTTTTTCCTTCCATCTATAAGTGTAGGATGAGATTTCAATCACTGAAAAACCCATTCAATGATATAAACAATGCTAAGACAGGAAATGTAAAGGCAACATTCATTAAACATAAGTTTATTATTAATCCTTAGGGACTGAGTTTCGCATAATGAATTACTACACGTACTCCGTAGAAAGAGGTAAAAATCTCTATCTCCACATACCAAACACAGGGTGAGAATTCTGGGTTAAACACATGGGGGCACCTGTGACATCTTCTGAGTTTAGCATGAGGGGTATGATGTTGGGAGACTTCACAATACAGTTTCTGTCAACACGACAGTCAGGTGGACTCATCTTCTAACATTCTGAAGTTCAACAACTCTCCCCAGAAGTTGTAGTTGAAGACCTGATAGAGGTAGGATGCTCTGAGGTCACCGACATCAGTAACCTCTTGAAAAGTGTCGAGTGTCATAAAACCAAAGTCCTCACCTTCTGTGAACATGTAGAAAAGTCCATCACGGTACCTTCCCCGATGAACATAGGAGGGAAACTGGGTCATCATCATAAGGATGTTATCCATTCTAACCCCCAGTGTAGCTGGAGCACCCAAGGTGAGTTGGACACGTCGTAAAGGCATCTGCATTTCAGGGGGATATGGGCAATGTTTAGAATATTATCTTGGCTAGATAAAGACACATTGGTCTCTAGGGCCTTAGTAGGGAGATACAATATATTAGTACCTTCATTTTCCATCTGAAAATTATGAAAACTGATTTTTTTAGTAATGCTGAAGTTTATTATTCCTTGTTTATGTTCTGGTTTTCTAGAGTTCTCCAAACCGAACCCTCTGATACCAACTATGAGGGCCTGCCTCCCGAAACTCAGGAACCGAGGCATTATTAACATGATGTGTGTCTTGAAATAAAAACATGCACTAATAAACACCCGTCATGTCCCATAAAGATGATCGAGTTTGATTTTGGTTTTGGGAAACCAGCAACATCCATGATGTTTCATCTAATAATTTTTGTTAATTAAAAATTTTAAATCATAACGTAGGGTGATCATAAGAATGCCCAGTAAGGGGTTTTAGAAAGAATTAAAAAAAGTAACTTTTGAAAT
Source organism: Viscum album (assembly GCA_963277665.1). Classification (NCBI taxonomy): domain Eukaryota; kingdom Viridiplantae; phylum Streptophyta; class Magnoliopsida; order Santalales; family Viscaceae; genus Viscum; species Viscum album. Next base: position 1,455,707,706 of record OY728159.1, on the reverse strand, counting down.
AATTTTTTAAAAAAATCCATAGAACATTTTCTTAAGGAATACTATAGCACATGTAACATAATATACAAGTGTTCAGTCAAGATTTTCATGGAAGATACATTTCAAAGGAGTAGTAATGATTATCTTAAAAAATATGACATATGATTATTTAATCTCAAATTAAATAGTAAAATGTAATGAATAATCACAGTTGTATGCAATGAAAAATCTTAAATTTTATAAGTTGGTTACAATCTTACTGAGTGATAAACACAAACCAATCCCTAAACATTTACTTGTGACATACAAATAAACTTTGAAAAAACATAGGGACAAGAGTAGTGAATGAATAGGCTTATCATTTTCAAATGAACTTATAACATAACATTAAAATGTGGCATCAACATTCAACTTAAACAATCATTTCCGTATCACCAAGGTCCATCCCCAAGGTGTCATAAAATTACCAAAGTTATTCACCATGGTATCTTTAAAAAACTCATCTCTAGAGATTAAGTCTATACCCAATGAATTTGAGCGCAATCAGGGCACACCCTAAATTTATATTTATTATCATGTGAGCCACATAAATCATACTTTACTTTAATGGGGTATTATATTCATGATGTCCCAAACAACCTTTAAATAATTCATTCTTTTTCATATTACCCAAGGTGTCCCATACCACATTGGGTAATGAAATTTCATAGTTTATTATCATGATATAGAATAAGCATGAATTATGTACAAATATAAATAAACATCAAAAAAATGAGCCATTACACATTTTATAAATTAATGATATGACATATAACAATGAGAATATGTCAACAACTAATCAAAGGCATACATAGTTTAGTAAACATTACTTGCACACAAACTAATTACTAAATCATATAAGATGATGAGGAAATAAATGATGAACCATTAAAATTATAATTTCATGGAAATGAAATGCTTTAAGAAAACACATGCCATCAGTTATAATGAAAAACAAACCATTGAAAATATAAATAAATTATACCATAACTGGATTAACTAGTAACATTCACCTACATAGGATCATTATATAATAAGACAATTATTGAACACAACATGATAACATGATCCCTTAAATCCTAATATTATAATATATATTAATCACGGTAAAATACACATTTTATCATAAAACACATCATGGGTAATGTCAAATAAACACCTTTAACCAAACATGCTCGTTTTTGTGTACTCGTAAACAGAATACATGGTGATTAAGCAAACACCAAAATTATTAAAAATTTTACATGTATCAAAGAATAAATTAAGTCCTATTAATTATTACAAAATAAATATTGGCTTTTGAAAATTATTCTTATAAATACATCTACGCATAACCATATGTACATAAATATATAAACATTACGTTTTTAGAAACATAATTCCATTTAAACAAAAAACATTGTTCGAATATAAGGAAATTTTTAAGATTGATATCCATGCTTTGAAACATAAATCGAAATTTTGATTTGTATTTGGACTACATACATATATATATATGTTTATAGGGTATATAAAAATATATAGGTTTTTTGGATTTAGTAAAAAATTTATTGTTTAAAAAAAGAGATCCTCACATAAGCACCCCACTAAAAACCCAATGTAAAACCCCCTTGAAGACTATACAAACCGAGGGGTTTCTATTATATATATATATAAACTGTATATACCGTTTATTCAAATATATTGGTTTTATAGAAATAAACTGAATGAAGTTAATCAACTACACATTAAATTTTCATCAATCTTCATTTAAAACATTTAATACCCAATGGATTGATAATATATATATATATTTATAAAACATTATAAATAGAACAAAATTATATAAGTTTGGTAAAACAAATCCATTTAAAAAAAGAAAACATGCAGACCCATAAAAATGCAATCCTTCCTGTAAATCGTAGGGAATTACCCTTAAAATAACATTATAACAGGAGTGTTGGCATTATACATTTTTATATATTGAAATAGTATATAACGAAACATAAAAGAACAAAATGTTCATAAAGAAAACGTAACATATAGAACCCTTACATAGCATGGGGAGGAACCTCATATCAGGGGCACGTTGCTGGATTTGCTGGGAGTTTGAGGGAGAGCAGGAGGAGAAAAAAAGAAAATGGGGTTTCGTGAGGCTAGAGGGGGGTTTTGTAGAATCTACGATGCAACAAGGTGAATCGACTCAAAGGTAGGCCGGTGTAGAGAATATGGGAAAAAAATTCCTTAGGTGATTGAGTGTGTGAGAGTTAAGGGGAGAAGTGCAAAAGGAGAGGGTCGAGGCATTGTCGGGTGTGCATGCCTATGGGTGCAGGGCCCCGACGTGAGGAAGAAAACGACAGAGGGGTGCGATGTGGAGATGAAACAGACAACCCAGATTAGAACAGGTGAGATCAGACAGTTGGAGGAAGAGAGGGAGATGGGTTGACCAGTGAAAAAGAAATCAAGGGCTGAGATAAATAGCGGGGGAGATTACGCGACAAATGGATCAGACAGATGAGATTGATGTGGGACTCGATCAACTGTTTCAAATTGTGCAGTATGCATCCCACATTGTAAAAAAGGGAAGACGAGGCATGATTTATAAGTCTAGGTGCTCTACCCTCAGATAAATAACACAAACACATGCACATTGGTGCTTTATACACGGGCCCTCCGCATGCCCTGGCCTACCCTCACGCAACGCGCACCGCGGGCCTTAGACACGGGCCCACACTCGACCTGGCTGAAACCCTACTTGGCTCTGACCTAGTTGACACGCTCTACACACGCTCGGGATCCCGATGGTCGGTACCTCGTGTCCCTAGGGGCTCATCCTAGGCCTTGAGGGCATGTCCCCAAGGGCTTCCCTCGGGTGGTCGGGTCCCTAAAATATATTTATTAAAAATTTTACTTAGTTAAATATAAAAAGAAACAATATACTAAACATCATACTTCTCAAAAAAATAATAAAAACATGAATATTCATAAATTGAATATCATAAATACATTAACTTAAAAATTCCAAATTTAAAATCCATTCTAGATTATGTAAAATATGTTACTATTGGATATAACACTTTTAAAAGATATACATTTCATAATTAACAGACTATACCTTTTTAAACATTAGAAACATATAAATTTAAAAACAAAAATCTGATTTATGATACACACTTTTATTTGATCTAAAAGATAAATAGTTTTCCAAATTCAAAATAACTATCGTTAATGTTTTAATAAAATAAATTCGTCAATAATAATTAAAGGTATAAGGATAGAATATACCATTTAAACAATACATATTAAAACATTTAGAAGTTGTTAAAATACTAATTCTTCAACCATATAGGTATCCATCAGTATTTTTTAAAAATAGATTCATTTTCCAGAATATTATTTTATTCTAATGTTTAAGATACTAAATGATATAATTCAAATCTTTTGAAGATATTAAAATATTTGCAATACAATAAGATTATAAGATCATTAAAAAGACAAACGAGTTTATATACAAAATAAACATTGTCAATTAATACCCAACCATCAAAAATATAACGGTCATAATTTATTAAAAGACCATTATAAAAACAGGGGGTGTTTCACATTTTCTAGACTCTTGAACCAGGGAGGAAGTCACTCCTCATTCCATTGGTGCTGAGTACATGTTCTGTGGTTCCGTATATGATGTTTTTCACAGTAACAGACCCATAAGATGAATACTATCCAATTACTCGAGTTGTGATTCTTAGTAGTCTTGTTGTGGTCATGTTAAGTCATGTACATGGTGTTCTTTATTTGTTTGTATATTTGTTGTAATGTAACATTTTATGTATACCAGTTCTTTTTATTCCCCTTGTTTTTCATCTATTTAATTTCAATCCCTTTATTGGTATGAAAAACAAACCATGTAAAACAATAAAATCCTTATAAAACAAAACATTGTTCACTTAATCAAGTATGTAAATCATGGGGCATCACAAAATCAATCCTATGAATGATTTAAATATAAACTGCAATGAGATTACATCCAATGTAACAAAACACGTACCAAAAGAATGTGGTTAAATAACAACATAACAATTATACTAATGATCAAGCTAGTAAAGACCTTTGTGGTACCCAAAGTCCTCAAAGAAAACTGAAAATAGTTTTGCAGATTTAGAGTGAGTATACTTGTAGACCAAGTACAACAAATAATGTTACCCTTTTACATGTGGGAGAACATACTAGTTCCCCTATGAGAGAACAATAGAACCTAAAAGAACCTACCAATGAGTACTAAACATCCTAGCCACACCATGTGACACTAACAAAATAATGCACATCATGTAAAGTAGTAATATAGCACATTGACATTTGTGTACACCACACTACTTTGACACTGGATAACTACACCATCCTAACAACTAATGTCTTGATGATACCACTATTCAAAATGATGTCCCACAATGAAAACCTACCTAAACACACATAGGCATCAATCCAATCATAAAATCCTACATACAAAATCCAGGGTAACAAACACCATGCCTCTCACCTGAAGTCAGGTGGGCCTCATCCCATAGACACATGGAAAACCAATATTGGCCTAAAAACACCAGATCCTCTCATTCAACAAAAACCCACATGAAGGATCTGGGACAATGGAAAACCTCAAGACATTATTTACTTCCATGATACGATGATGTGGTAAGACTTAGAAGAGGGTGCGAAGAAGAAATTTAATAACCTACCATCTATACTCCCACCATGATGTTGGGAATAACACATCCCCCATGAAATTGAAGTGTTCAAAACATGGTGACCAATAAGGCTTGGTTGTGTATTTAACACAAGTAAATAAAATTTATACATATATGTATAAAAAGTCAGCACAAACTAGAGGTCCTATAAAAAACCTGTATGGTATAACCACTATTTATGCTACCTCTATATGCACCACCACACAAATATGGAAAATACCTAGCACCACATCTTTAACTCTCTCAGAAGATGAATATACTGAATGCCTAAACACACAAAAATGAATCCAATTCATTCTATGGCACATCCAACACTGAACATGCAAAGAGGGACCAAGGTAATGTATTTCCATTTTAAAGTCCACTCATAATGAAAATAGAGAAAAACTAACCATAGTCCCACTAAACACCCACAGTTCTTCCTATAAACCCATTAATGAATTTCCAACTATAATTATACAATGATAAACCGCAAAATACACCTCTCACAACTCGGACCGGTATCCCCACTGCACACCAACGCCACACCCAACACACATATAATCATGAATTCTTGACACAACCCTGTCAAGTAGCACTGCTTCGCCAACATTTCCCAGATGTAGTCCCAATGAATAATAAGTTTATTACTACACCGCAATACCACTTCCACCTGTCACTCCGTATCCACAACACTTGAAAAGAATGTCCCATAGCCTACAAGTCGATCAATTAAAATCTATCATTCTCTCAGGATTGGATACCACCACACATCAATTACCACACCATACACAAATCCCACAACAAAATCCACTAAAATCACAACCTCAATGCCCAAACATTCCATAGAAACTCCCAGAACCAATTAAACATAGCATGAAACCATACCTTTATATCAATCATATGAAGGTTTATCAAGAGGGGTTATTAAATTCCACATGAAAATAATCTGGGTGATCACTGAATATGATTGATCTTGGGGAATCTAGTTCAATTAGTCATGTATACACGATTAAGTAGATTTCATGTTACAAAAATATATCATACATCATTAAAAAAATAGGAAATCACCAGTTCCCATGTTGGGAAAACCAACAAACATGATTTCGAGAAGGCATAAAACCCCAAAAAACCAGAAAAAAATCAAATAATGTAGGTGATAATCATAAAACCACTCCTAGAATGTTATTTTATTGATACCTAATATCATTTGATAATAATCTATTTAGTTATTCATTATCCATTTCGGAATGCCTTCATAAATTTATTAAAAAGGATCATTATCACACCCACCATGCATGATACAAAATTAAAGAGAGGAATAAGAAATCCTAACTTGAAACAACAGGTGACCAAATCTACTCTTTAGGATAGGAAGAGGGAACCATAAAAAAGTAGGAAACACTAAGAAAACTAAACAAAAGGGGCTCCACCTGAACTACATGACTCATCTCGGAAGGAAGAAATTAGGTTTCCCAATAGGGAATGAAAACCAAACCAAGGAGGGAATATTGGAGCATTAAAGAGACATATCCTATATCAATGGAATTTGAAACAGTTTGAAGAGAAATTAGTGTCAGATCGTGGTTGGGATCATGTAGTGTGAATATCTATAATCCCCCACCAACTTTATATATTAATGTTATAGTTAATATTTTTTGGAATTACACTAAATTTCCCAAAAAATGCATTAAGCTTACATTATGTAAAATTAATATTTAAGTGTGGTGAAATAAGAAAAACAAAAAAAATAGAATGAGTCACTGATGGCTTACACTTAGCCACTGATAGGTGATCCACCGACATGACCTACGGACGCTGAGCCACAAATGTTGAGCTACTAACGTAACCACTCCCCAATGTCAAGACTCAAAAGCACCGTAAATCACCGACTCTATTACAATGATGCTATTTCCCAGACACCCTTTTACTGACTCCCTGACTCACCGATATTGATGCCCCTGGCTCATCGACACCATAGCCCTTGACTCACTGATACTGACAACACTAACTCAATGTTCTCGACGGTCCTGACTCACCAATGCCAACACCCCTGACACACTAATAACGACACCCCTGACTCTCTAAAACAAACTCGCCTAACATACTAATATCATCAGTTCAAATTGGATTTTTCGTTAACTCTCTCCCAAACGCCCGAATAAATAGATTTTCAAAAAGGAAAGGAATGAGAAGTCTGTTTTATTACATTATTAAATAAATTTATGAAAATTTAATTTCATATTTTTAATATTCATATCCATTTTCTCTTAGTATTAAATTTAAGGAATTTTCAAATTTAATTTATATTATTAATAGTTAAAATAATAAAAATTTATAAAATAGATTCTGTTATGAAATTATCATAAAACAAAAATGACTTTAATGTTTATGAATTATTTTATAAATGATATATTTTTAATATTTATGGTAAATAATTTAAAAAAACTATGATTATTTTATAAACCACATTATTAATGTTTTAGAATCTCAAGAGATATTTCAAACTAAAAAAATATTTTTAACCACATATAATAAAATTTATATTTTATTATTTTATTAAATTATATAGAAATAATGGGTTTCATATTTTACATCAACATGCTCATATTTTCATAAAAAATAATTTTTACATTTATTCATAACAAATATATTACTAAGAATACTTTTTATTTTCAGAACAATGTTTAAACATTTAATATGAAATATTTTGTTTTTTACCAATGTGTATTTTTTTCATTTTCAAGAATTATAATATAAAATTGATAAATAATGTAATATTATTTCCAAAAAATATAATATTAAAATATAGGAAAACTTTTTAATCAATTTTTAATAAGATAATAAAATCAAAAAGAATCATAATCAGGTTAAAAAATCATTTTTTATATAATTTTTTTTAATTTTAAATAATAATTATATTATATATTATCAATGAATTAAATTATATGGGGAATAAATTTATGTTATTTTTTCCTATTTTTTTAATATTTTATTATATATTTTCTGAAATCATAAATTTATTGGTTGAAAAGTGGAAACCATAGTTAAAATTGTCAGTGATTAATGGAAAAATGTAAAAAATAGATGACCTTTTACATGATTAAAACATGTTTTGATATTGATTTTTAGTTCATTTGAACCAATTTTAACCATATAACTCGTTATTTCTTAGTATTGGAAACATTAACTCTAAAATAATTTTTTCCATTGTTGAAAAATAATGGGTACCCAAAAAAGACACAATTTCATCACTTATAAAAGGGGACGAATACCAACAATTTTTTGACATACAATAAATTATAAATATCCATGATAAAATAAAAATATTCACCATCTAGATGTACCTTGAACATAGAAAATCCCTTGGTCACAAGAAATTATACTTATCCTTTCATTTACTTACACACAGTCAAAAGAATTTTTAATCACTCTATAGGAGGATTACTTAATCCTTAACCTTTTCATTGTCATATTTATCCCAGAAGCATATTCATAACAAGTAAATATTAATTCCACTATAATGTCCCTAACCCCAGTAACCCTGATTTTATGTGTTACTTTTTTAAATTGGTATATAGAATAGGGGATAATCATTGAAGGCCCAATCAAATTAGTAGTTTTGAAAAACCAGATAGAAACATGATACTCATTTTTCATTAAGAAAAGAGAATAAAATTGAATACATAACAAATTTAAAAGTTCTAAATCCTGGAAAACTCATTCAAATATTTCTACATCATATATCGGGGATAGAAAACAAAATAAGGGTGATCTAAAATTTTAAGAATGGTTTAAGTATATTGGATTCTATCAAGAACCCATAAAGAATAATAAACATGGAATGGTAAATAAATGGACACAAATTCTAGTTAATCTATAAATCGACTATCAGAACCAGATAGGGAATAATTAATATTGAATGTCTAATAATTGAAATATATTTCAATTAATAAATAAACGAGAATAAAATGCATCAATATAAAAAATCATAGTGAAAATATAATGTATAATAATAACATAACTGTAAATGATGGAAATACATAATTATTTGATGTCTTTTTTTCCCAGTATCATGACACCTCTACCATCATGATATTTCTTCAATATAGTTTAAAGCTACATTATAAAATCCCATGGGATTTAGAAAACTAATATCTCTCATGAGACTATCGATTCGTTAAGGGGTTATCTAAAATAGGACCTCACCCATGTATGATTTTCCAGAGACTTTCTAATATATTGAATAATCGATTTATTCATGAACAATATGACTTATCATCAAATATCTATATTAAGTTAAAGATATTTATTTATCAATATTTCCTATTCAATAGAAAAATTTCAAAGTAAAAAACTGTATGTAATAATAGTATATAGTTTAAAAAATAATCACATACATCATACAAGAATATGTATTTTAGATATAAATTTAATTTTTCTTGAAAAATTATCATATGAAAGAGATTATGACAATATAATCCTAAAAACCATAAAAGAAAGTGTGATTGCATTATAACTTTTACCTCTTGCTAATTTTGATTCCAAATCCTCTATATGTAATAATTCAAATTGAAATATTAAATATCATTAATTATTAAGGAATCATGATATTACATGTAAAATGGGTAATATATACACATTTTATAAATGAAATTATTGTCATATAATTAAAATATTTCACAATGGATAGAAATTTAGACGAAGTCCCTAAACTCATGATTTTGTTTAGAACAATTTTTATCCATCAAAATAATGATTATAAGAATGTTATTAAATTATACCAAAATTATATTCATATCTATAATATCATAAATTATCCAATTAATACATTTTACTACAGGTTTTTTGATAATATTTCATTATTTCATTGTTTTTTGTGTTAATTGCCTTATTTTCTCATTTGGGGTTTTTAAAAAATGTTCTTGTGAATTTGTATAAAATATATAAATAAATAATAAATATAATTATATTGATGATAAAAATATCATATTTTATAAATAAGTATATTTTTAGAATCATTAATGAAATTTAAACATGAAGAATGGATCACATCACTATATAGAGATTGTGGGTTATACCTATGCACAAGCGAAGTTTTTATTTCATTGATGTCCCAGACCTGGGTACCAGTCCATAATTGTAGAAGATCGGTTTTCTAAAAATCTCATTACAATATCCCAAAATAGTATAGGTTTTTGTAATGTAGTGAGGTCTAATGTGTGTCTGTGGGGAGACTCTTCCCTCACCATTAAAGTGTACAACAACAAAAATACAATATCGTATAAGTAGTAGAAGTAGTAAATTAATCAAAAAATGATAACTAAAGCAGAAAAGAATATATATAAATAATATCATGAGTGACCTCATATATATGAGAAGATGTAACATGTCATTCATCTATAAAATAACCAAAATAGGAATACACAACACCATCAAAATACATGAGTCAAAATTATAAAATGGACAAAATGATACATACTTCCACCCAAACATCAGATCGGCCACAAGACCCCTAACTCCTTAGAAGAAATCAGATACCTATAGCATGGAACTTCATGTTATCCATACCTAAAATCACATAGAATGTTCAGGTACATTTGGTGTCTCGAACAAGGTGTGAGAGATAATATTATTTGGAACCCACCCAAAAGTCTTATTTTATAATGTCATCGAATATATAATGATAAAATTTATAGGTAACAACAGAATATATATGCATGAATGGAAAGTAAAAAACAAATAAATTGTAGTTTTTTCTTTTATAACCAAGCTAATTTTTTTAAGTACTAACATTGATTATACCTCAAGACCAGGATCATAGAATAATGTCCCATGTAGTGATAAATTATAAATATATGCCTAAAAAGACATCTATATTGTGTAATACACTGACTAAATCTGAGAATGTGTTTTTTCTGGAATACATGTTATATAAACCATTTCACTACTTATTCCATTAAGAACCGGAGCATGTCCTCGATATTCCTCATTTGGAATCAAAATATCTCTCTAGTTGTAACATGAACCAACACCTCACAATACCATCATAGGAATTCCTCATTGGAATCATTGTATCACTCTACATGTGGAATTACATTACTACCATTTGATTATGTCATTTTTTGTTTATTACGGGACAGTATGTTTCACCAATTTTGTATACGATCAACCACCATTTGAATTCATACTTAGTAATGTCCCCTATGAGTTTGTCCTTGTGAATTCATATAAGGAGTCCAGTATTAGTCAATAAAATGTAATGTATAATCCAAATGAGTATATATAAGAAATTCATATAAGAAACCATGTGTAGCACGTGTTATATTCACAAACAGTCATTCAATATCATTTAATAATTAATTGGTAATTACTATGAACATTTCATTTAAAACATTACTCATAAAGTGACATAATGCATAACAATTCTGTGAAAGCATATATCTACTTCGTAAATATGGAAATTTTACTAGAAAAGTAAATTCATTCTAAAACAATAAATCTCATTTCTAATCCTTGGAGAATGTTCATTCCATCTCCCCTCATTACTCAATTCATCTCACAATTCAATTAAAATTCTTCATTAACTTAAATTACCTAATTTACATCCCTTTGAAAAAGATAGTGATACACCACAAATAGAAACAAATTCAAGCACTCAGGGTGGTATAATTAAATAACAACACACCCATGGGGTGGATCCACTTAAATGTTAATGACCTTTCAATAGTTATCAATGGTTATATTAATTTCATAATATTGACCTATATATTGTAACCAATTAATAAAACATATTACAAATGTGTCACCCCCAAAATTGGATGTGAAACACAAATACATAATTATAAAAACATATATGTTTGTGTAAATTCATGAAACCACCAACTGTATGTTAATTTTCAAAATCTCACATAGTATAAATGTCTAATTTTTCATAGATGAAGTGAAAATTGAAGAATTGATGATCAACATAATAATATATGAAATCAGCTTACACATAAATATCATAGTCAATACCAAACAAAAAAAGGAATGACATAAAAATGAATAGAGATTATATATGTATGAACCCCATGTGATAAATAACTCTTTATTACATACAATGACGGAGGATATCATACACTTCATAGAATAGTCATCAAAGAGGTCTCTCAAATGGTTAGAGTAGAAGTGTGGGATTAGAAAGAGAATTTAGGGTTGAAATAAGTGTTCAATGGGAGAAAATATGGTAAATTCACCATAAACACTAGGATACATATTTTTTAAACAATTTTGGTCATACCGTGCACCAACCATTCACCCTTTACTATAGAAATATTGCACAAAACAATATTTTCTCCCACATTTTGTCTTACCATGATCAGCCTTTACAAACAACCTTTTTCAAAACTATAGATATTCAAGCTTGACCATGCAACAAAAAATGTGTTATTTGTATAACAATGAAATCTATATGACTCCACTATCCATCCATTCATGGTTAGAAGTAACTAGGTCCTCTACTCATCACATTTTCTATTAGTCATGTTCCATGCCTTTTTTACCCCAAAATTTGTGTTCCAAGCTCCATAAAATCCTCTAACACACCAAATACCTCAACAACCTCAATGGAAAAAACATATATGGAGACAATTAATCATATAAAATGAAAATTATGAAATGTAGAATATATTGTAACTCAATAAGTATATGTTAATTACAAAATTATTCTCATATATAAATTTATCCCCAAATATCCCTTCTAATTGTTGTGAAGCATAATCCTTGAATATAAATGAACATTGTGCTTGTAAATCTATCTCTCTATCCAAGGTCTTATCAAGTACATGTTCATACTATCTTTTCACCTATTCAAAGTTAACTAACCGGCTATAATGATACTTTATTATATGATCCACAATACATATTTGATGGTCCTCAAAGGATTCATCTAAATTTAAGTCAACCACTTTAGGTTGGAAAAGATGATATGGGTATGAATTATATATTCAAAGATGAGATACATATTAGAAATCCTGAAATGCATGATACCTCTGAGGTAACTACCACAAATAGGCTAATACACAATATATCTCCATATTCGTGAACATCTTGACATACTATGGGGAAATATTACCTTACCACATGATACTAAATTGTTCTAGCTTTGATGAAACATATAAATAACCTGATCCCAGACATAGAACATTTGATGTCATCTATGGTGATCATCATATGAATTCTATCATGATTTTGTAGTATCTATACTCTACTAAATCAAATTAACCTGATATATAATATTTAAATTATATGAGGTCCACGAATAGATACATATCATACCTCTAAGAATTACAGTGTTGATCTGTATATCCTACCTTAACATGCTTCATAAGGCACCATTTGAATAGTATCTTGAAATGAATTTTTATGGGAGAATTCAAAAAGGGTATATTCCCATCCCAATATCAAAAAAACTCTAGGATGAATGCTCGCAACATGTCCTCATGATCCTGTATAGTATGCATTGAATGACGATTAGTTTTAGGGTGGTTTGATGTCATTAGAAGCACCTATGTAAAAAGTTCCTTCTCTAATATCTGCCTAAAACAAGATGTAAACTAGGAATCCATTTGTGAAATGATATTCCATGGGACCCATTGGTGTTATACTATCTGATGTATATAAAAATCCAATAATCATCTTCTAAAAATGATTCGTGTATAAGAAGGAAATGTTAAACCCTTGAGATCTTATAATCCAAAAGACATACGACATCATTACCTCAAGGATACCACTATAGATATGTTATAATATCCATCACGTTGTCATCCCATTTCCAATAGTAAATTTTTAACTGATCTAAAAGTATAACTGGTCAATGGTGTTCCACCTTCACCTACTAACCGATGGAACATCTCATGGTAATCCCATCTACATCTCTTTTCATTCAATGCAAAAATATTGGTTATGTAAATCCTGATGCATCTTTGTAATGTTAGGATGAACATCCCAATCCAAATCATATAATTATCCCATTAAATACTCATGCATGTCTAATAAAACCCATATGTGACCATACACACACAGAAATTTTTCATTACCTATGGTCCAACTAGGAGGCAGTTTATCACCTGCCACACTCTCACATGGAACTAGGATCTTAGAATCTGATAGCTACCTCATCATCAATCTATAATGATGGGTTGAGGAAAAAAAATAAGAATGAAATAATTTTTTTTCTCTAACTTTCGTGCTCCTCCACGTATAACTTGGTGAAGAAATACATGAGCTACAACTCACTACTAGCCTTCTAAGTTGTCTCTAACTGAGTTTACATACTCGATGCACTAGTTGTTTTATTTCCCAATCCATGCATATAGGTATGACTGAAATAAAAATTCTATAAGTATTCAACCAACCTTAATTGTCTTAGGTTCACATAAATTTGTGTAAATATGTTCCTGCAGATTATTTTAACTATGTAACTCATAAAATAATATCAATGTAATGTCTCCAAAAACCCAACACATGAACAACTAAATATAACTCAATATCATGGGTCATGTAATTACTCTCATGCAACCTTAACTTTTGAGACTCATATGTCAATTCTCTACTAATCTGTATACGAACAATGCCCAGATTCATACATGACGTATAAATTTTCATAGTGTAATCCTAGCTCTAAAAAATTTTATATGAACATTGATGCTAATATCCTTTTCACATCTTTAATGGAAATCTCATACGAATCTGACTAATTACATTTCACACCCTTCTTATTAAAGCACATAAAAAGTGATGCGAAGAGTGATAAGTATTGTATAAAAGGCTTCTAATATCAAGTTATCCCCATGGAACTCTGTGCTTGAAAATTTTTCTTTGGAAAGTCATATTAATCTTCATCTCTCACCTTATCTAGGTCACCAATACATCTTCCTTAGAGATAATGTGAACATGGATAAAAATCTAACCCTTCCAGAAGTGACACATTATGATCCTGGAATATAACTAATTACCTATTAGTGTATTCAATATAATATCAAGATGTTTGTCATGGTCGTGTCATGTGGGAAAATAAACAATGATATCATACATGAATACCCAAAATAAATCTATATAAGGATCAAATACTCAGTTCATTTGATCCTTAAAGTCTACTAGATAATTCAGGAGACCGAATTACATGACCAAATAGTTGTATTGACCACACTTGATATGATGTATTTTGTGAGGTATGTCTAATTGTATAACACACACAAGATGAAAAAATACCTCAAATGAATATGAATGAACATTTGAGCTCCATGGAGATTGATGAACAGATCATAAATTTACAATACTATTCTTACGTTCTTAATTGTTAATTGGTTCAATTTCTAGTAATCCATATAAATCCATATGGTACCATATACCTTTTACACATAATGGACCAGAAAACCCCATTGGAAAAAACATGGTCAAATAAACCCCATTGCCTCTAAATTTTCTAATTTCCTCTTGAGATCCAACATCTCAGTAGTAGTCATCCTGTAAGGAGAGATTGATAATAGTGTATCACCTGACACTAGCACGATTGAAAACTATTACTCTCTCACTGTAGGTAATCCTAAAAAATAATAATGGAAAACAACCCAGAAATGATCAACCGATTGAGGGAAATATTACTGATGTGATCATTGATCATCTAGATAAAAAATAACAATCTGAGATGTTATCCTTCCCATCCCATGTTGTGCAGGTCCATCTCGGCTCTTCTAGGCATCCCATCCACCTTTTTGAATAAATTCACTTCCCTTTGGTGATGTGGATGTCACCCAAAGGTGATAGAAATCCAAAAAACAATGAAAGGTAACAAACTATTCCATTATGAAAATTATTTTAAAACATTTTCTCTCGAGGATATAGAGGCTTATATGAAGTGGAACCCACCAATATTATGGGGGTTGTCCCTTCACTAATTCATATCCTCTATTCTAATCGTAATCATAGTTTCAAGCATCATAAAGCCATCCAAGGTCAAAATTCTAATAAAAATGTTCTCCATAATTTGAAAATTTATAAATCCATGAGAATCACCTATATTGAAATGTTTAGATGATAATGTAGTGGATACTAGAATAGTATATCACATAGAATAATGTATGGGATCATAATCCTCAAGTCTTATTATTACTACATATATATGGCCTAATCCATGGCCATGTGATTAAACCTAGATACATCGAGATGTTTTTATCTGTTGTCATTGTAAAATTGTTGTCCTAGAAACCGTGGCTACGACCACTAAATCAGCATGATCAGTCAATTGTACTCCAACTCGCTACCCCATGAGAATATTCTAACCCTGATCTTGAATTTGGAGTCGGTGTAGACCATATCCCACTATATTTTGAAGGAAACATAATAAAAAAGAGTTATATATTTCTCATATTGTTGTAGGATCAATATTCAATAGGTTCTCTCGTGCATTGGGGTCTCTTATTCCTTTGTCCACGACACTATTATAACACCACCTAGCAACCTTATTATTTACGTTAACTGCTAATATCACAAAATGGATTCTTTAGATGATGATTCCTACTAATAGTTGATGATGTACCATACCTAGATGTCTACCCTCTCTAGGTCTCACCCCATCATCTCTCATGATAAAATATATAATAAAAATCCGATTCACTGTTTTAGATATAGTTTTCATTCAAAATACAGTCACCTATTATCAAGTGTCATACCAAATACCATTCCTGAATTTTATGTATTTATACATCTTGTCATCAATTAGAATTGGTGTGATGCATTGGTTCTCTGTAAAATGTTCCAAATAATCCATAACTAATCACACACCAAGCTCTATGAGCCTGAACTCATTGGCTGTATCAACACTCAATGTCTCAGAATAAAGTTATCCATAGAATAACATATGAATATCTCTCCAATAAATATTTCAATGATGATTTATCTGAGTAATGACATATTAACATATTTTTTTGTGGAATAAAAAGGAATATTTTTTAAAAAAATTACCCTTCTTTTGGGACGTGTGTCTTGATTGTATATGATAGATTGCATGGCCTCTTCCCAAGATTGTAAAGTCTATGATCAACTATCCCCCAAAAACATGGAAACATTCTGCTGCTAGAACTCACATGTAAACTCTATCATAGTCAGTTCAGGTTAAAGTGATCCTTGAATGGTCGACATAAATCTCATAAACCCCTCACGGAACTGTGACTTAGCACAAAAGTCCATTATGACTGTTAGTGCATCAACCGTCATTACTATTGGATATATTCATTTCCTAGGACCCACCACATATAGAGAATGGAATCTTTCATCTTCATGGTGTTGAACCAGAGGACATCACTATATAATACATCTACAAATTTCAATATCATGCCTCAAATCATGACCAATAGCAATGTAAATACTTAAAATCCATGATATTAAAACATGATATGTACGAGCCTTCCTATATAAGAACAAACCCAACTTCTTACACCTAGAATAATTGTTAGGAAAAATATAGTTTACATAAAATCAATAGATACTACCTACTACCCACAACTATGGTCTGTTGATGTTTAGGTTCTACGTAATGCACTATTTTAGTCTCCATTATATTTTTTCATGTGAATTCATAAATTCATTTCTCATTAATATCACAATTTATTATAATGATTGAACCAAATGGTTCACCAAATCTAGATCCATGTTGTCCCTTACATCCCATTAACCAAAATATGGTTTCACATAATCCAATCCTTAACATCTTCATAATGTCTCTCACAAAAGAAACTATATTTTTCACAACACCAATCACTACATAATGTAACATGTAATTCGTCATAAAGAGAATGGAATATTGCATGATATTTGATTCTTGTATAGTACCTAAAATTATTCTTGAGATGGTATACCCTAATTATAATTGTAATAAAGAAAATATAACCCAAAATCATATCAATAATTACATAAAAATTCATGTTCATTACCCAACGGTGGAATCGAATTAACTATAATTGTGAAACTGCAGTGAACAAGAATTCATTTTGAGTCAATTTTGAATCATATTAAACATAGCTTCACTCTTCTAAGGAACAAATCATAACCAAATTAGCATAATTTACAATCCCATTATATTTTCAAAAAATAGTAATGTAATCAAAAAGAGAATATCAAACACCACTTTGTTACATCCCGGACTAGGGAGCCACTCAACAGTGCCTCGATCTCATATGGATACATGGCCTTAAGATCATATTCCAAAATTTAAAATCCTTTATACTATTATAAAGGGCCTAGGTGTGTCATTTGGGAGTCTATACCCTCTTCAACAGAGTGTGGAACATTATAAATACCATATCATATATTTAGTTAGAGTAATAAATCAGTCTTACGCATGGCAACTGAACAAGACAATAATATATAAATACTCCCATGAGTGATTTCATATAGATATGATGTTGCATTACAAGTGTCTAGAATATATACAAACATGTATAAAAAACACCAGCAGAATACATGTATCATGATTAAAAAACAATAAAAAACAATCCACCTAGCATCTAAAGCCCTAAATCGATCATATGCCCCACTTCTCAAATTGAGAAAAATAAATAACTGGTTGTAGGGTACATTTCCTTTTCTATAAATATAATCATATATTCAATTTGAATGTCTTCTTTGGACTAAATATTTTTTGAGATATATTCCCAATATTAATCTACCCAAATGTTTGATACTATCTGTTATGTGAGTATATAATTATTATTGTGTACATGTAGTAATAAAAAATGAAAGGAAGTACTAATAGTAAACATCAAATAAAAGTTCATGTTGTCATTATATAAAAATGTCCATTTTATAAATTAATCACATTTATTATGTCTCAATACCTAGGACATAGCCCATCATCCCCCATTATGATAAATTAGTATGATATTTTTAAACAGGAAATCTATAATGTGTAATACACTGGCTGAATCCAATATTGTGCTTTATCTTGAAATGAACATCATATAAACCATTTAATTATTCATTAAATTAATAACCTGAGAACATATTTTTAATTCCCCATTTTGAATATAGTAATCTCTCAAGGTGTAATATGAGACACCACCATTCAATCTTGTCCTGGGATTTCCTCATTAGAATTCTGGTATCTCTCTTGGTGTGGTATAACATAACTATCATTTGAATCCATCCTTAGAATTCCACTAAGGTAGAATAAGTGTCACCCATGTAGTATATGATAAACTGACCTTTAATTCTATCGTTGGAAACCGATAATGAGCCCAAGTATCAGTCATTATATAATAACCATCTCCAAAAAGATCATCACTATCAATCTATATAAGGAGCCAAACTGTAAGTCATGCGTAAGAAATGTTGAAGCCAAATGATTATATCCATGGAGATCTTATTAGAACCCATTTCTCATCCAATACATATTCATTAACATTAATTCAATATCATTTAATCATGCAATGGTCATTACAAAGAATATAATAATTAAAACTCACCTCAAAAAGTGACCCAAATCATGGCTATGCTTGGATGGATTTCTTCTATATGAATCAAAATATAACTTCATTATCAAAATAAAATTCTATATCAAAAATAAATTAAATGGACATGCATAGTTGAATGGAAATTCCATCACCTTTCCTCACACAATTCAATTCAGAATAAAATTATAACGAAACATCAATTTCAATTCCATAGTTAACCACCCTTGGGATGTGGTAAGAACAATCATCAAAGGTAAATCAATTTCAAGAAAACCATGGTTGATCAATTATCTAACAAGACACCCAAGGTGTTGTTCCACATCAAGGTAAATGGCATTAAAACAAGTATCAATGGTCTAATTAATTACATAGGCCTCAACTATTCATTTTAAACAAGGATTAAAATCCATTTCAAGTGTGATTCATAAAAAATTGGGAATGTGGCACAAAAGCACATATATATACACCTCAACAAGGATGTAAATTAATGAAAAAACATACCATAGTTATGTAGTGGATAAATTATCACATATTAGTTCTTTATTCGAATCACATTGAGTAAATAATTGATGAATATATGAAGAAAATAATAACGGTTGAAATTATATTTCCCCTAAATAGAAAACCTCAAAATAATACAATATATAAAAACACAAAATAAATGGTGATCATACAATTATATATCCCACAAGACAAATGGTTCTTCATTTCGAGCTCTGATATAGGAGATATCCCCCTTCTTAGTATAATATCTAATGATGGATCTATAATAGTTGGAGTTTCTATGTGTTATGAGAAATTGAAATTAGGGATGAAATAAGAGTTAAACTGAGGAAAGGGTAATTTAATAAATAACATTGGGTCGTATGACTTGGATTCATACTTGGCCAAACCTTGTACAAATTGTGAACCATTTTCTATTGGATTGGGGTGCACCCCACAATCTACACTCATGGTTTTCCTAACAATGATCAAAATTCTTGAAAATACTCATCCAAAACTACATACATGCTCACATGACAATTCTATCAAATATTCATAGTTTTTTACCATATATAATGTTGTACTTCATTGTGTTGTAGTGCATGGATAAAAGTTAACGTGCAGCCTACCTCACATGTATTTTCTTATTCATGTGTTTGGAATTTGTCTCCCTAATATTTGTATAATGGGCTTTGGGAAATCTACATACGCCCATTACACCTCCCCATCCACAAATGTTAATCTTATTAGTCCGTAATTATGCATTTAAACTGAAAATTAGTGAAATGAAAATGATTTTGTATATTTTGAATAAATATGTTCTAACAAATTTATTAATGCATTAAAGGGTAAGAAATTGAGTGATATATAAATATTGTATAATTAATATAATATAGTATATTAATGACATATATTCTTTTTATTATCCATATTACAATCTATGAATGGCATAAATTAAAAAACATTCATATTCCTTCGTGAGGTGGTGGTCCACCGTACACATGAGTGAGATTGTCACATTTTAAACAGAATGGAACATAAAAGAGGAATATGTGATATTTAAATTTCATAAAAATAATAATATCATAAATATCATAAAAATATGATTTTTCCATTAATATATCCATCCTTATAATGTGATTATGAATAGATGAATGACATCAGTTCAGGAGGCTGTAGTTCATCCAACAAACAAATGATGATTGCACAACCCATTTGAAAGAAGAAGAATGGATATAGGTCATAACCTTAAGATACTAAAATATTATTATATTAATGATACTTAGGATATTGTATCATAATTTTTTAATAATAATTGAAATAGGTGGATGAAAAAAAAATATAAAAATGCTCAATGAAGAATAATACCACTTCTTTGGGTATCCTCATTAGGTTTCCAAAAATTCATCATAGGATGTATTTATGATTAAAATGGGGAATATATAATTAGAGGAGGGAAATTGCTAAATGAATTTTGAAGGTAAGGGTCAAATCAAAATGGATATATTTTTATTTTCTGAAGATATGATATGGGGTATCCTTTTATAAGTGATGTGAGTGGAAGATGAGTTATTTTTGTGAAGATAAAGGTTTAACTGAATTTTTTCATATTTAAAAGGGTCTAAAATATATTATTCATGATATTTAGAAATAATTGAGTCATAATATTTCCAAAAAATATATTTCAATCTTGTTTTTTTGGTCATTGATAAACTTATCTATCGAGTTTAACCCCGAGCAAATCTATTTTTAACTTAACCTTGTTCAATATGTTTTACACCTTTTAATATTAATTAAAGTGATTAATTAAGTTGAACTTCTTAGATAATATAAATTATTATTATTGAAAATATATTACCAAAATTTCCAAATTCTATTCAAATAATTGTAAAAATATAATTTAAAATTATTCTCAGACATGACAAGAAACAAGTTTTTGATGAGAAAATGATCAAATGTTAAAAAAAATTAATAACAAAATTCAATATGAACATTATTTAAATTATATACTTGAATTAATATATATATAATTGAACTAAATTTACAATAATGTTAATTTTAAATAAAATTTGGCTTGAATCATTTCTAAAAATAAATGTATTTTTCAATTAAAATTTAGTATTTTTCACTATTCATCGAAAAATGAATCAATTCAGAAAAATCCAAAAAATTCACCCTAATAAAATTTTAATATTATGATTTAAAAAATAAACTCAATTTTTTTTATAAATTTTGAAAAATGATACTAATTTAATTTTTTCTTAAGTGAATAAGAAGCGACAAAACATCTTTCTAGAAAAAAAAAACTTCTTTTCCGAAAACATTATTTTTTTATTTTAAATATTTCATATAATTTTTTATAATAAATTTAAATAAAAAACTATTAATTTTAAATATGTTTTAAATAATTGATATATTCCTAATCATACCATATAATTTAATAGTTTGTTTACAATGGTCATTTTTAAATTATATTTTCTTAGAGTATTATATTTCTTTTAAACTCAATGTTGCATGTGTCAGATTCCATTAAAGATATTAAATTTATTCTAAAAAAATATATTATAAATATTTTTCCTATAATATTATTCCCACATATAAAAATTCCATCTTCAAAATTTCACCCTAAAAATTTCATTATTATTAACATCAAAACATATGAGGGTAATTCTTCTTCATAACGTCAACCAGTTCCCATAATGCTTTATTCATTTTATGATTTTTCTAATATACAATTACAATATTAGTTTTCCACTCCCACATTACATGTTCTTAACCTCCAATATTCATGATGGGTTTTTTAATATACGCTAGATCATGTTCTAAT
Organism: Viscum album; assembly: GCA_963277665.1. Taxonomy (NCBI): domain Eukaryota; kingdom Viridiplantae; phylum Streptophyta; class Magnoliopsida; order Santalales; family Viscaceae; genus Viscum; species Viscum album. The sequence goes on along the minus strand of OY728159.1, from coordinate 1,455,685,186 downwards.
TCTGTTTCATTATAGGTGATCAGAAGTGTTGGGGCTAGTATGTAATTCTTAACAGTGATATATGGAGCACATCAAGTACGTTTTTGTGAAATGGAAGAATTACCTAACAATAAGAAAAAAATTCAAATTAATTCAGGAAATTGAAAGTGTATGATGTAATGGGGGCTCAATTTTCCTTTATTATAGAGACATTTGACACCCTTCCACAGTGATACTCCCAAGAAAACATGATTTTCTTTTTGTAATTACAAATCCTTCTTCATATTATCAACATAACTAATTTTTTATCATTGAAATTGTATATTGTGAGCCTGAATATCCATTTTTCTTATTTTTTTCACTTCAACGAACTGTAACCCTATAATTTTTCATTAACCAACATCATTCCAAAAATTTAGATTTTGAGATGTCTGGGCCTATAATGCTTTATAAAACACTATTTAAATACTTGAATGGAAACTATTGTTATAAGAATACACTGAAAAGGTTAATATTTATCCCACATACCATGAATGTCATGTTTGAATGAAATCAACATGTATTCCATTGTTTTAATAGTCCTATCAGACCATCCACACTAAAAAAATTCTATTATTAGAAGTAGTATTTTTTTTATATTAGAATGGGTAATCACGACATCTAAATATATTAGCAGTAGTTATTCAAACAATATTTAATATGGCCACCTACATGTCATTAATGGTGGTTTATGGAAATTTATGGCATTATAACATTACTTGTTCTTTTTATTGTATGGTGTTAAAATTACTTCTAATCAAGAAAAATTAATTGTGGGAAAATGCAAAGGGGTTTAGAAAATCCACTAATAAAAAAATTTAATATTCTATATGGTATTTATGAGGCTGGTTTAACCCCTTCTAATCTAGGGATAAAATCTTAAATGGGATTATAACAACTTTTAATCAAAATGTATAAAATTCTGGGTTGGAGGAATGTAGAGGCAATTTTAACCCCCTCTAATTGGGGGAAAATATTAGAGGGGGTTATAATGACCAATTATCAAAATGTTTAAAACTTTTCAGTGATTTTGGAGGTGTTCTTAACCCCCTCTAGTTGATGTAATAAACATTAGCAGTGGTTACAACCACATCTCTTATTAATTTATCTAAAAAATAGAGGTGGTTGTAACCAAATCTATTTAAAAGAAATTAATTTCTGGAAAACAAAAATGGGGGTTAAAACTGCCACTGATCTAATAATAAATTTTAGAAAAAAAATAATTAATCATAATTTATTTATAATTTGATGAAAAATACACACCACCCCATACACTACACTCACCATAAATTCGAAAAAATAATATTAATAAATAAATATTTCTACCATTTTAAATGAGAAAAATTATTATTATGGATCAAACTAAATTTAAAAAATCATGAAAATATACATAATAAATAAATACAAATATTTAACAAAAAATAGTTTACATAATTATTAACGTCATTCAAAACCAACCATAAAATTAAGAGACATTAACAAAATAAAACTTCTTTGTAAAAAGAATAAAACCGTTGAACAAAAAATACATCAAAACTATCCTACAACAAGTGATAACATTAAATAAATAGCACGTGATTTATAACATGTAGTGTTCTGTAGGAACACTATATTTGATAGAAAATGTGTCTAGACATAAAAATTTTATCTTAGACATTAATTTTAACATTAAAGTCCATAATAATGTAAATATTATACCAATTTCACATTTCATCACATAAAAATTACCCATTCATGCTCCATATAGACCAAATGTCAAAAGGGGAAGTGATTTAATCACATGGGGATGTCTCCATGGTGCGATCTAATTTTATTCTCTACTATGGGAGAATGTTCATTATATAAGTGATTTAATCACATGGGGGTGTCTCCTTCAATATTTATGTATGTCCAATATAAAATTTATTTGATTCCAATAGTTGAATGTGAGGGATTATAATAATAATGTTACTACATTTTAGGAGTAGGTATGTACACTGAATTAACATAAGTAGAATGAATTTAAATTGATTCTAGGAATTATGAGGTTATGTTTTTATTATTGTGGTTTAATAGATGGTTCATGGGTAATAAGAGGACTAGAAGGGTAAAATGACCCTAAGATGATCACGTGAAGGACTTGCTGTTATTAATAAGAAAATAGAGTAGTTCAAGGAGACATATCATGCATGAAATTATGAGAACACTATATTGAGACATATTTTGGTTATACTTTGTTAATATATATTTAGAATTTAATATTCAATTAAATAAGTATTTGAATATGTAATTAAAAGTGTGATGTAATTAAATGATACTATATCATGATAAAACTAATGACCATGACTCAATATGAGATAAAACAGGTTGAAATAGCCATGGGATAATGTGGTGGTGACATGATAGGATCTCCACACCCCAAAATATGGGTCCACGTCACAAGTTCATGGAATCAGATTCATGGGATCAGGTTCATGGTCCTATTAATTTTTTCTGCATATATTTTTCCATTATCAAGGGGAAGATGGAATCATGGGTTCATGGGATTCGGTTCATAGACCTATTGTATTTTTCTAAAGTTATTTTTCTAGATTAGTCCAGAGTGCATCATCGTGATGAGGATTTGTGCCCAATATACATTTATATGATTAAAAAAATTATACTCCCTATTTATCTAAATTAATATAAAAGTATTAGATTAATGAGACAACTTATTAATTGTTATTTTATCATCAAGATGTTGTAAGATAGGGAATCTGAATGAGAAATGTTTTAGGATGTGGGATGTAGGTATTCAGGTAGTCTGAGTTTAGAAAAGTAGTGAGGTGACCACCAAGACACTTTTTCATCCATCTATAAATGGTTGTATCTGATCACATTTCATTTGGTTCACATATTAAATATATTTTCTAGTGAAAATTTTCTTATCTAAGGTGAGTTTCTATTTTTATAGGGAGGCTAGTTTTATATGGGTGTGTAATCCCCTTTTGAGTAGCATCCACAGTATCCTTGAAGGAATTGTTTGTGGTAGGGACCATTAGTTATTTTTTAGTAGATGAGAGAAGATGGTTTGAGTTTATAGGGACTTGTGATAGTCTATATGCACATGAACCAATGCATATCATAACTGTTGTGGTAGAAAATTGACTAGTAGGGGAGTCTGGTGTGTTTAGATGTTGGAGGTGGTAGTGCATGTATAACTATGATTTTTTTAGGGAAAAATTCATTATTAAAAAGAGAAATTTTTTATTGTTTCACTCAAAATAATTGAATCTTGTTTATTATAATTGGGTGTATATTTTGATATTGAATGTAGATATATTTCAAGTTTTATTGGTCTTATCTGTGTTGGTTGAAGGTCATGATGTTCGGTATGTTGTGTTCCATTTATATTGAATTGTGTTGTGGAATCATATGTCAATGGGAGACAATTTTTTATTGAAGTGGAAACCACATAATGTTATACTCATCATGTATTGTCTATATTCCATATATTATTTCATATAATACATGCATAGGCGATTTTTTCTAGTTGTGGAGTACCGTCGAGCAGGAATCGTCGGCGAGCGAGATTATAAGATGGTTAGTAGGATAAGAAAACTATGTTTATCTTAGATATAGAATATATCAGTGTAATATCCTAACAATGATGTTACTATAGTTTATTATGCGTTTCATGATGTTTTTATAGGGGATTATATGACTTTACACCATCGATGTGATGTTGAGTGAAGGATAGAGATACAACTAAGAGCATCTAAAATTTCATAGGATCCATTTCGAATAGTGCATATAGAATTATGGGATTCAAGGTTTAATATAGATAATATTATTTAGAGGTGATTAATTTTACCAATCAATTTTTCATGTGGTTCTCTATTTTTATGCTTTATAATGGTTGATGTTAAAATGAGGTTATCTGTAGACTATCGATGTGTAAATCTGATGGTTTTCAAGAAACATTACTCTATTTTATGGATCGATGAATTATTCAACCCGTTAATTATATCTATTTGGTTTTTTATTATTTATGTGTAGTCTAGATATCACTATATGATGGTATAGTATCTGTGTATCAAGACTATTTCTTTTAGATGTTGGTATATGAAATGTAGTTCATGGTCATGCGGATCAGTGTAAAAAAAACCAGTTATTTTTGTGAGGATCTTGAACTATGTGTTATTTGAATTACTAGAAAAGATTTTTTTTATATTCATCTATGATATAATGATCTACACTATGTCAAATATGGAGGTTGTCTAGAATCCTTGAGTTATCATCAGGTCCATTTGACACTGACATATTTATGATAAATTATCCAAATATATTTTATAGATGTGACTGGTGTGTTTGTATGGGAATGTGGTGTATCAACTGGGTTTGATTGTATAAAAATCCATGGTTGAGATAGTGGTTTCATGGTAATGAACCTTGAACATGTAAGTATTCATATTTTTCTTCAATTGACATGTTATTATATGACTTTTGTGAACAATTTTTCTCAAGATACATTTTTACTACCATATCTCGCAAAGAAAATCCTAAAAATCATGGGGATTGATTTATGTTAGGATCATTATATTACATTATATAATCGTTGTTCACTACTATAATTCATTAGTTTCAGGACGATGGTGTTTTTACATTTTTTTTGCTTCTTATCGAAGTATGGGATGTGGGTTGATGCAGTAGATGACATTACTATAACATGGGTTTATGTATTTAATTCCCCATGAGTGCAACTATTTTATATATGATATGGAGTTAGTGGTGGGTTTTGTGTGATAAATTTATCATGTAATTTTCACATTAACATGTTCTTTACTGATTTGTTTGACCCCTTTAGTTTGAAAAATATTTTCTCTCAGTGGGATCTATCTATATTCAAGTTGATGTGGATTTATTTTCTCATGGATAATAATTTCTATAACTATTTTTCCTAAATAACATGGAATGTTGTTGCAGATGCATTGAGTCAGAATTCAAATGGATATTTGGATTTGGAATCTACTAATGTGTTGAATGGATTGGAGGATATTGTAGAAATTCATATATAAAGGTAGATTAATAATTTGGCATGTATTTTTTATTATATTACAATGAAGTCATCCTTGATTCTGTACGTCAAGGATCCTATGTCGGGATACTTAGAGAAAAAGGTGATGAGTGTATATGATTTCCATAGTGATACCCCTGATTTGTGAATGAAGGATGTTAATGGACTTAGGATACTAACAAAAGGAATAAAATTTTAAGAGAAACCTCCAATTAGAATACTAGTGGTTTAAATACCTCAATAGAAGCATTGGCATGTGAAGATTTTTAATGAATATCACATCCTCCATGTGAACTTCTATGATGTAGTGAAGGTTGATATCTCATGTGTCCCCATATTCTTCATTAATTCATCCTAAATAATTTTTATAAACATTATTTTTTAACATGTACAAATAATAAATGTAATCAAAGATATATTAAATATACATGTTTGTAGATAAAAATAAATATCAGAAACCATATAAATGGATAACTACTACTAATTAAAATTCGTAGTGATTTTCAATCTAAACACTGTCAAAAATTAAAACAATACACTTTTGTCGATAAGAAAAAAACCATAAATGATCAGTTAGCTACACACAATCAAAATAAGAAGGAATCAGTGTATAGTTTTAGGTTTTTTGAATGGTTTAATAGAATGTTCAAAAATGGTATTGTTCAGAATATTATATATGTGAACTATTATGGAATCACTGATAGTTGTTATGTTCACAAAAATAGAAAACACATGGTTTTTTGCGGTGCTATTTTTGTGAACATAGAGATTGTTCATATTAGATATAGACAATGTCAACCTAGTTGTATAGACATTTATAGTGTAATTTACAATCTATAAAATCCAGGGCATAAAGATGTTTGGAAAATGAACATGAAGACTATTATATATCCTGAATATTCTATTAATTTCAAGGTCCCTTCTAAATTTTTCTAGCATAAATTTTTTTTGTCCAATCATTCCATGAATAACTATGTTTTTTATGGAAAGCTAAAAACACTTAAAGTAATAAAATTAAAATATAACATTCAAGGATCATTGGTTATTTTTACATTAATAGAAGGAATATTAACCTAATTAATTTATAAACATCAATTGTTGTATGAATTTGTGGTTTTGTTATGGCTAACTCATATTAAATCCTTTTTAATTTTTATTCTCATAAACTCAATACTGATTTCAAATCAGAAACCTATTTTCGATATGTATAAAGGAAATAAGTTATAGTGTATTTGATGCCTCTAAATTTTTGTGAGGATGAGCTGAATACACTTGTTAGACAAGCTACGAACCCAAGAGAATGTAAACAACCCATAATGTCTTTCTCAATTACATTTCAGAAAGTATAATCTTTTTAAATAATTAAATGTTATGATGGTTCCTATTTAATTAAATCCAAAATTAATTTTTCATACATGATGATGTAATTAGTTTGGTTATGTCAAAAAGTAACAAAACATTAACCCGAATTCATACTTATAGTGTTTTTTCATCATTATTTACAAATGATCTGTCACTTTACTGATGATCTGCATCTCATAGATTGGCTCTACCTATCATATGTATTGTGTACTTATCTTATAATAAATAATAATATAAAAATATATGATATGCAACTATTTTCTAAAAATATAAATGATATACTACCATCAACTGTTTCGTGTGGAAAAATGTTTTTATTACAAATGTTTGACGATTGTTTTGACTGTAATGATTTAGTGAGTTTGTCTTACATATACCATACACATATTAAGTGGAACATTTTAGAAACATTTAGTCAATATAAATAAAATTAAATGTTAAAATATTATGTAAAAAATATAAAAGTACCTTGTGTTTTTTCTTATCACGTATGAAAATGTAACATTTACATTTCTTCTTTCTAATAAAAATTGGATAGTTATTTTCAATATTTTGTTATTTATTTAAGATATAATCATAATGGTTGTTAAAAAAAATTCCTCCATTATCTCTCTAAGTTTTTCCTATTTCATGCTTTGTAAACACCTTTCTAAACTTTTCACGCGGAAACAAAAAGATGGGTTTTTCAAACAAAATAAAAACAGTAGTTGTGTAATTCTAAAATAAAACATAAAAAAGTAAATAAATAAATAAAAAATTATTATTATTATAAATTTTCATCACACAACTTCTTTTATGAACTTGGTATGATTCACCTAGATTCATAATTTATAGAAAAATTATTCCTAGCCATATGTCCTATTTTATGTAAAAATAAACCTGCTTCTTCCCAAATCGAATGGCCCCAATAATGAAAATTAAAAAAAAAGATTCCTTCAATAATGACCAAATTATATTTAATTGCCAAATTTTCACTTTTTTCTCACCCTCTAAATATAATCAAATAACTATATAAATTTATAAATGGATTAATTAAAATAAATAATACCTGAATAAAAATTTTATACCTATAAAATATATTATCAAACTAGTTTTTTCCCTACATACACCAATTAATGTCATAGAAACATTCACATCCATCTCAGAATCAATAGTAAAATCACTTTTATTATTAGATTATCAGGGATTATCATCTACATTAGTCTCTTATAATGTGAATTATATTGATTGGATATATTCTAAATGTATTTTTTCACGGGAAACATCTTGGGAGTTATGAACTCTTGTTCTGAATGATGGAACATCTTCATTAAAGGAATGATGACATTGAAAATGATATCTGATTTAGTTGTAAGCTGTTGATTTATATTTTTAAACTATTGGGAATTTTGAATTAGGAATATCAATATGGTGATTAAAATTGCAATATGTTTTGGAGAAACAATTATAATGTGTAGTCTATACCACTTGTATGTCTATAGTAGAGCCTAACTCCAAAATTATAGTTGGTTTACTTAATAATGTGTGAAGATAATGGGGCATGATAATTTCACTAACCTTACATATAGAATTATATTCAGCTATCATGAAGTTATCAAAAAATAGAGTTAAATATACTATTATAAAGACACATTTATTATTTTTTCACGTGCAACACTGTGAGAATCATTGGAAAATTTAAATCATTAACACATTAATTAGTGTTTAAATAAATATATTTTTACTTAATATATTAAAAAAAACTATACTAGCAGCAGAATTAATTTCAAAAAAATGTATTTTTTAAAAAATAATATTTTCTCTTATAACTATTTTAAAAAATGGAAAACACAATGGTTTTCCCTTAAATTATAATAACAATTTATACCAACCATATAAATGAGATTCTAGAAAAAATGTACATTAAATAAATATTTTTTCTTTAATTTTTCAAAACAATTAAAAAAATTAAGAAAAAAATGTAAATATTTATCCTAAATTATTTTGTTCATCCTCCGAATTCACAAATAAAAAATCATTATTTTAATCTTCTTTTACCAGTTAAATATTTTCACTTACATTGTTGAAATATTTACTCAAAAAGTATTCCTCAAAAGGTGCATGGTCATGTTTATCCACATCATCATTAACCCATTCATAAAAATATCTAGGAATAAGATGCACTACCATAATCATTTCAGGTTGCGCTGCAACATAATAAAAAATTTGAGCTTGAGATGTGTCAATTAATGGATCTTGATCATCACATTATCCATTGTAAATCAATTTACTGAAATTAAAAAAATTAAAAAACTAATCATATTTTATAAAACCTCTATAAATTGTTGTATTAGCACATATACATTTAAAAAGTGTCTCTGATTTTCCATATTAATTGATCACAATAATATCATAAAACTTCCCATAATATAAAATATCAGCTTCAATTCTATTTTCACCCTAGATACTAGAAACACATTCATTTATAGAAGTCATGAACACTCTAGTATTTTGTGTATTTAATAAATATTCATGATCCATTTTATGAAACTTGAATCCATTAATATTGATTGTAGAAAACCATTTATCATTCTGAATAAGGCTTTTTTCTTAATGTTCCAAATCCTATCATAGAGAAGTAACCACATTATCCAAAATTACCATACGAAAAATAAACATTACAAACAATTATCAATAGATATTGAATTATCAGTAATTCCTTTAACATACCCATCAAATGACAAAACATCATAGTATTTACTAATAATATTCTACATTACATAAGTGGGACATGTCCGACTCCTCATATTTCTCTTCACATTTAATGTGTATTCCCAACAAGTAATGACTATTAACATAATAAGTCATAATACTTAAATTAGTAAATAAAAAACATTAATTGATACCTAATCTATGAATAGATGTAACTATTCACAATTTAATAACACATGTCGGCGAACCTGTTTCATCTTAATGAAATTTAAGAAATAATTTTTACAACTCTCAAATGGTTTTCTAATAATTTAAATGAATATATACACTTTATCATTCCCAGCATCCATTACATCATCATTTACATGACATTACCTATAGAATTTGGTCTCAATAACATCTAATATCTGGAACCAAATTTGAAATATTCTTCTGATATATACCTCTCAGAAATATATCCTTCAGGTTGAGCCTTATTAAAAATACAAGACATTAAAATATTTGAATATCTATATAAAATACAAAAATAATAAGAAGAAAAAATAATATTATGATGTAAAATAATATATGAAAAAAAATTTAAATTAGCATTCAATGGGATACATCCATAGATATTGTACTGGCCCACCGAATTTTAGTTCATCAACTAGATGGATGCACTTGTGAATCATGACAATAAAAAATGATGGGGGTAATAACATCTCCATAAGAATATGTGTGAGAACAATTTGATGTTGGAAATTATCAATATCAATAGGATTGATAACCTTGTAACATATTTTTCAAAATACTATGCACATAACAATATCAATATTGTTAACACATTGGTCAGAAATAAATAATTTATTTTAATGGGAAGAAATTTCACCATAATGACATGACAATCATGAATTTTAAAACCAGATATTTTATGATATTACATACTGATACATCTGTAAAGTTCCCTTGAAGAACTATTAAGAATCTTCATATTCATTAGACATTTAAAAAGGATTCATTCATTTAATTTATCAGTGTGAAAATACATGGTTGTTATTTCCCTATATTATATGGCCACAAATTCCTTCTTATAATAATTGTTTAGATATTTTTTTTGGCCTTGAGGTTATATTTTTACCTTATACTATCATTATAAAATGTATAAAGGACATTATCACATAATTTTTTTTTCAATATGCACGACATCCAGATTTGTATGAAAACATGATACTGTCCCAATATGTCAATTCAAAATATATAGAATTTTTTCCATTGTTCATTTTCATCATCATTATTATTCCCCTAATCTTCATTTCCTTTACCATACTGTGTTATAATATTTCCAAATGAGAAATATATATTTTCTACCTGTATTAAAAACTTCATATTATACAACACGCATGATGGTTTTCTAAATTACATATTTCTATCAATATTTAATCTCATCAATCGAAATTTATGACTATGAACCAAAAATTGATTATTCCCCCCAAAAACTAAATTTCTACTGTGAGGAAAACACATTGTAGTTGTGTCAAAGTTACAAGTCAAACAAGATAATATGGTATAATTATTCCATCAAGAAAAGGTACCATGTTTGGGTTAAGTCAATGATTATCCACAACAAATTTTCTCACATTTTAAATTTTTCTTAACAGGGAGACATCAATGGTGTTTACTCCATCCACCAACAACACTTTAAACTCTATCAAAATAGGTCACAAAAATGCATCTATGTGATTTTTTATCATTCATTTTTCAAGAATGTTCACATAAAGAATCATGATTTTTTGTTTCATACAAATCCATTGGAATGGAATATATGGAATCAATATTATTTGCTAAATACAAAAACTTTAACTCATGCTACCAATAATATTAAAACCATCAGCTATAAAACCCAATAGAACATTTTAATTATCTTAATCAAATTGAGGATGTGTTAAATTATATGAATTAAATTATTATGAATCCTTAAGATGCCTCACCAATTAAAAATTACATTTTCACTTTCATGCAAATATATATTCTTGGATGTTTTACAAGACATAAACATTCTTTGCAACCTTTGTTTAAGTATGAAATAACGAAAATCTATTGTTTGTTGTTTCTTTTTGTAATATATTTTCCCTACCACCTAGAGTTTTTACATTTATTACATATTTCTTTGTTATCATCATCCCCAAAATACCACATTTATCCAATAAGACAAGCATGTAATTTAATATAATTACTCCCATGATTATTGATGGTTTTCATAGCCTCATAAAGAGTCTAGGATTTTGGAATATTATAAAACATCTCTAAAAAATCTAAAATCACTTTCATTTCCTAATCATTCATTCCCAATAAACAATTTAATTTTTATATTTTTATTATAAATGAAAATTTTGAGTTCATTTTACAGCCTTCATATAATTATTGAATCCCATCATCTAATAAATTTGAAAATTCTATAATATTTTCAACCATGTTTAAACCAAGAGATGATTCTATATAATTATCAACAATCATATTATCAAATAACAAATTCATTATTTACCATTTCCACTATAGGATATATAGGACAATAATATAGGAAGAAGTCTCATTCTATTGTTGTATACTAGAAAATAATTCAACTTCAATAATTCTACATGCCATTCCCACTTGGTGTATTCAATCAGAATTTTTTTACCTCAATTGGGAATATGAGTCAACTATAGTAAAACATTTACGAACATTGCAATTATGACAATGAAATTTTCTTATTCCATCCACATATTGAATATCAAATGAAAAAAAGTTAATTTTATTTAATCCTTCATTATTCTCATTGTTTTTTCTTCACCCGAAAATCCAATATTTTCTATTTTTACATATGTAATTGAAATAGAAAATATCAATTAAATATGCCCAAATAACCAAAGGTGAAAATAATAGATATCAAAATAAATTTTCTAAAATAGAAAACATCAAATAATAATTGATTCATAAAACACTACAATTAAAAATGTAAAATGTAAATCTTTTTTCTATTTAATAAAATTTATGACAATTTATTTTAAATATTAGTTTTTCATTAAAATGAATAAACATTTAAAAAAATTACATTTAAAATTTCTATATAAAATATGAGAAATTTGTTCCACCAAAAAAATCATGCATCAAGATAGTTTGTAATTTCTTATTGAAAAATGGTCATGTACATTATAAGTTATGAAAACTGTTGAAAAAAACAATGTTAGTTTATTTTTAAAAAAATGCACTTGAATTTAAAAAGAAAACCTCCTAATGATGTGACACTTATTATAAATAATATTTATTATAGGAAGTTAACAGTTACAGAATCCAAATACAAAATAAATCATATATAAATAAAATTAATGGTGATTATGCATGGGTAAAAGAGTGAATAGTGATATTTTTATAAATATGAAGTGGTTCAAAAAATATGCAGTTTTCTAATGATTTAAATTAACAGAATAAAATAAATTAGGAAATTCAAGGAAAAAAATTAGGATTAATTTTCTAAATCAATATAATGAAACCAAGAACTATATTAAGTAGTCTAATTACTTTTTGATGTTGATTATATATTGGGTCTAGAATTAATATCCATGAGATCCAAAGAATATTTGTGTCCCGTATAAATGGGAAAAAATTTAACAAATATAGTTCAATGAGGTTCCGTTTAGCAATTATTTGTAATTGGAAATGAGTTAATAATCCCTAAAAACCACTGTTCATTTAAAGGTCCCAATTGGGAAATGGTTGTAGGAGGGAGACTATAAGGGAATGTCATCTGCAATGGGATTTCAATGACAAATTAGTGATGAGAATTAACTAATTTTGTTGTTGTTCCATGGAGACATTCACATGATGAGTAGAAGACTCTATATGATGGGTGCCACTATCTATGAGAAAGGGGTAGACCTCACAAATAGGGGGAGAACTGTGACCATCTTGAGGGGTTGCATCATCGAAACTGGAGAGATTTTGGGAAATTATGATAGAATTTAGGGACATCTAAGATAGGGCATGGAACGAAGGGGAGAGCTGGGAGGAATGAGAAGCTACAGAATGGGTTAGGGATCAGGGTGTTACCAACTGTTGTAGGATATGGGATTGCTAGGGGGGTTATACAAGGACGAGGGGTCATGGAAAAGAGGTTATCATGGGGGAGGGGGGTTATCGCTGGTGGGGTAGGGGTGAAACAACTAAGAAGGGAGTGGATGATATAGGGGTGAAGGGTTATCACATTGGAGCAGTGAGAGGTGATCACAGCGGAGGGGTGAGGGTTTTCACAGGTGAGGGGAAAGGCAATATATAGTAGATGAGAGGGGATCAGTGGGGGTAATTTCGGTGAAGTGGATATAGAAGAAGGGAGAAGAGGGGTTATTATGGCGGGTGGGGGAGGATAATACATAGAATAGCGGAGGGGAGAGTGAGGTTATATTGGGGGTGAGGCAGGGAAATAGTTATAAAAATTGGAGAGGGTGTGAGACTAATGAAGATAGTGTCTGGACATATAATTTTTGGGATGATTTTTCATCCAAAACCATCTATAATTAAATGTGGTTATTATTAACGCCATCTAATTTTTATTTTGAGGTGTTTTAGAATAAACCCTTCTAATTTTATGTCACTAAAAATCATATTTTTGGGAGTTCCTTCTATTTGAAAATGTTAGGATGTACTCCAATGAATCTTAGTATTAAAAGCCTTGTAAAGACTCTTATATACTTTATATGTAATACAAGGATAACAATCAGATAAAATAAAAATTGGTTCACTATAAAATATTAAAACATCATTAATATAGAGACTTATGTGGCTCCAAAGTGGTAAATCATCCAACAGAGCTAGGAAGATTGATGATTTGGTTAGATGATCAAGGATAACCCTTATAGAACCATTCTTTTTAGGTATCCTTCATAGTTCCATTGAAATGTTCATAATAATTTTATCTAATTTACAAACAAGAATACGAATAAGATTCATAAATCGTCTATAAAATTGTCTCATAGACTTAAAATTTTGAAAATCCAAATATCTATAAATATAATAAAAAATTTCCCACTTCATGTTATCCCCAAACAATATTCTCTCAAATAACTATACATCATTATCTCTACTATTTGTATACTGAAATTTGAGTTAAGAGAATTAACCAATAATTTCCATTTAGCTCCATAATAAATGTAAAAAAAATAACTTTTAAAATTTTAAAACACCATATTTAAATAAAAAATTATTTAATTCCCCATATTTCACAACTTTTATTTTTCACAAAATGTTCTCTACATCATATTGATAAAATATTATATTTAATAATAAAGAGGATTTTCAAATTAGTTGGAAAATTATTGATTCCCCCCTTAATTATCATATAAATATTTACTAGATCCATGAATATAGGATCCCTCCAAATAAACCATTGTCTTGTATTGATCACTTTCATTAAAAAATATATATTTTATCATTTTACCATTACTGTATATGTGACATCTTTCACCATTGATATGATGTCTCTACATATTTAATGAAAATATTATAGCTACAGACATAAGAACATGGGGTGGATTGTTTTATCAATTAGTCATAAACTATATTGCTGCATATGAAACAACATTATCATTTTTCACAAAGATACAACCCAATAAATTCATTGATTCGCCACTATATATGAAAAAACCATCATTTTCATATGGTAGAGTTATAATTGGCACAACATAAAATCCAATAAAATTCACCAAAATATTCATCACATTCCATTTTCCAAAAAAACATAACCCCTTTATGTGTAAGCATGGTTAATAGGCTATCTAATTGGGAAATATTATGAAAAAGTAAATTATAATTACAAGATAAAAAAATGAAAAAATGGAACATAGTTATTTTCATAATTATAGGACATTATCTGACAAACATTACTTCCAGGATCAACTATGATTCAATCAATAAAGAAAATATGGAAAAGAAAAGAAAAATATTGGATCTAGGAATAATTCATTCTAAATATCCATTTTTATAATTTCTTTCTAAGAGTCTTAAGAATGATGTGTATGTTATTCTCACAGTATTCAAAGATTTTATAAATATTCCATGGTGTCATAAATGAATAATATAAATTTTTAAAACTATTCTTTTAATACTATATTCATTACATTCATATAATAGAGGGTGTATTAATTAGTCAAAATAACAATATTGTAAACTCGTAATGTCTATACATAATTTAGAAAAGTGTGTTTATAATATCATCTTACTTTAATTGAAATGATTATTCCTAGAATGATGGTATGTTGTTTAAAAATATTGGGCTCTATGATGTTGATCAAATTATTATTTAACGTGAGGCATATAGTTTTCTTATTCACTATAATATCATTACTTTCATTATAATCAAAGCACTACATCATAGATCTACAGTTCATCATAACCAAGATAACAAGGGATCCCCTGGGTAAAACACTAGGGATATTATATCAATTATATCCCAAATCCTCAAGGTGTTTCTTAAAATATAGTAAATCTATTGTGATTGTTTGATATTTAACATTTCTCAAGGATTAAAAAAATTGAAAATTGTACTTCAGGATCTTGGGGATATCCATGGAATTACTTAAGAAATAATACAATGTTTTCCTATATAATATGTACATCTTAAATTTTAATATTACATTAATCATCCCAAGATTTTGGTTTCTATTATTCTCTAAGATACTCTTTCAATAGTGATACTGGGGGTGGATCATGATATATCTCTGATGATAATGACTCACCTCTATAGATATTAATTCTATAACTTCCTCCTAAATAATAATTTCATTCATATTACATAAATTTTTTGAATCATATTTTGAAATCCATTCTATTCAAAATATTATAGAGAATTTAACCTTAGGTATGATAATAAGGTCAGAAAAAATATATATGTTTATGTGTAATAATGGGGAAATTTGGATACATTTTTATTATATTAGGACATCCCCTATGAATCTTTATTGACAAATCAACACATAAATTAAATGGAAAAGTATAATTTTCATAGAAAATTAGCTAGTTATATCAGCGTACATGGGGAATTATTTTTCATTGTTCTCCCTCTCTCTAAAGATGAAAAATTGAATATTAGTGTTTTATTTATTCCCCAATACATTAATTTTTTTATTACCATTTTCAATACACTTATTAAATATTCTCATACCCTTTAGGAAATTTCTAGGAACACTCTATCCATATCAGAAACAAGATAGATATTTATTCATTTTTTTCTACTTATTTTACACATTCACATTTTGTTAGTCCTCATTCAACCTCTTATATAATAGATTTAACATGGATAGGTAGGATCTAGATAAGTACTTTACCATTTTGATGAAACATTCAACTATTTCATAATCTAATGAAAAATATATAGAGGGAATCACCCTTTGGAGACATGGCTTGATCCCTATAATTAAATGGTCAAGCTTATCATCTTGGTGGAAAATGTAATTTGTATCTTATCATTATTACCTTGTATGGTAGACTCATACTTAAAAAAAAGTTTCTTATTCAATTAACATTAGTATAATAACTTTTTCTGAATAATGAATTTTTTCTTAATGAGGTAAATATTTATTGAAGAATGTATCCTTTAAATATTTCCATTTAATGAGTTTTATTTATTCATACACTTTCGTATTCTCAATCAACAACCACCAATGATCCACAACACCATTGAGAAAATACACTACATGTATATCTTTTTCAATTTCCTTGCATCAAAAGGAAATATAAATCTACATCAAAAACCATAATTATTTCTCATCTACTATTGTATTAGTCGTCCCACCAAATTATTTGGAAATCTATTGCATTAAACAATCCAAAATTGTATAAAATTATTGTGTGATAGTTTCCCCCATTTTGGGAAAATTATTTGTCATAGTCTGATTAAGATGCCATTATTTATCTATAATTTGATCAGTTCTAATACCATTTGTATTACATTCCTCATTAGTGAAATCTCTACATTGTACATAAGTATTGATACAGTTTTTTCTACATGACACAATTTCTAAATAATACTATATTTTGGAATATCTTAATATATTATGAATATTAATGCATAACTTTTAACTATAAATATGGCATATATCTTATCATTCATTAAATTTTAGGCAATGTTAATATAATAATCATAAAAATGTGTATTTGGGGATATCATTTTTTAATCTCTTTCATAATGTTTGTTAAAGAAATTATGAATCAGCCTAAAA
This sequence comes from Viscum album, assembly GCA_963277665.1. Lineage (NCBI taxonomy): Eukaryota > Viridiplantae > Streptophyta > Magnoliopsida > Santalales > Viscaceae > Viscum > Viscum album. Next base: position 1,455,667,852 of record OY728159.1, on the reverse strand, counting down.
ATATCCCAAGTTATTTTAAAAAATTGTCCAGAGTAAGGTCCATTTTCCTACACTAGGTGTTGTCCAAGTCTATCCCAATGTTACATGACTTGATTTATTACCCTTAGGTACAACTTTTCTAAAACCAGGTTCACTTTTCTTATCTAGATATTGATGTATTGCTAGAAAAACCCAGATAATCTTTTCCTTACCAAAAAAAATATCATATTCTTTTATAATTATTTTAAATGTATTTAATTGGTTTATGAAACCATATCTATGATATCCTTAATCAATTTCCAATGGTTTTTATAGAAATTCCTTTGATACCAACTTTAATGACATTGACCATAGTAACATAGGACTGTTGTCTTATTTTATTAAATTATAATAAAAGCATGGGGAAAATACCAATAGCCCAATCAATTTACTAACATAGGAAAACATGATATATAATTGGTACTCATTTTACATTGGGAATATAAAATATAAAAAAATACATAACAAAATAAATTGATATGTAACTTATAAAAATCATTCAAATATTTCCACGTCATATCCATGGGAAAAGAAAAAAAATAAATGGTTAGATCAAATTCTCAATAAGGATTAAATATAGGGAAAGCCATAATTAATAAATAAATTACAAATAAAATATAATAGTAAATTACAGAACATAAATTCTTTCTAATCAATAACTTAGAAATAATAATTATATAAGTCCCAATATGAATGGAATGATAAATAATTTAAAAATATTACATTTAATAATTAACTATGAATGAAATTCATATAGAGATATTATAATAGAAAAAATAGAATGGAAAATAATAATAACTAAGTTATGAATGATTATAATTCATAATTATTGGATATCATGTTTCCTAGTAATATGATATTATTACCATCTTGAAAATTCTTCATGAATCGATAAAACAACTTGGTGAATATAATTTTATTTGGAAAACTAATTCATCCCATTAGCCTACTGATGCATCAAAAGGGTATCTATTACCATTCCTCACCCTATATGGTATTTCCAAATTATTCGTCATATATCAAAAAATAAATTTAATTCATGAACAATATGAATTATCATCATAAATCTGTATTGTGTAATGGAAATAGAATTATAAATATATCCTATATTAGTCAAATACAATTCAAAGTTAACACGATATATAAAAATAGAATATAATTTTTAAAATAATAGTATCCATTATACAAGAATATATATATATAAGAGAAATGTCATTCCTAATTAAATATGATCATAAGAATATGATTGTTTATTGAGAAAATTAACAACCGCAAAAGAAATTGGTGTTGTAAAATAACTTTAACACTTGGTAGTTTTCTTTTCAAGTCCCCTTGAATGAAATAATTGTAAATTAAACCATAAAATAACAAGAATAATTATGTAATGATTATATTAATTTTAAAATGGGAATTATATAATCCTTATAAATGAAATTAGGCTTCTAACATTACAATATGTCTTAATGAATGGAAATTGAAATAAAGTCCCTTACCTAATGCTTTCATTTAGATGAATATGATTTATCCTCATGTTTAATGGTATTAATAATGATATTAATTCCAAAAAAGAACTATATTAATATGTATAATATCATATATGATTTAATTAAAATAATTTACACATAATTTTTTAATAACATTTCATTATTTTCATTATTTTGGGTGTTATTTTCCCGGTTTTCTCTTGTGTGTTTTATCATTAATGTTCCTGTTCTGATGTATGGAATATATATATCATATGTATAATGAAACTAATATTATAAATATCATATTTAATTGAAATAACATATATATTTTATACAGAAAATATTGGTCATCCAAGACCAGTCAAGGTGGTCTAAAATGATGAAGTCATAACGCGTACCCTAGTATCACCCCAATACATTCTTGGGGTTGAATCCCCAATTTTGATAAGACCACCAAGGGATCTTTATGGATACTCCCTCAATATAGTGAATCAACAAAACTATTTTCCTCGCTAGGAATATGTCGATCCCCACAATCATTACAAATTTCCAGGGCACGACCCCGACCAATGTTTTATAAACACCATGGCACCTTAGCTTTCTCTTTTAGTGCCCGAATCGGTACCTCTGAGTCTGATTCCACTTTTGAAACCAGAAAATATATAACTTTTCATAGTATAATTCCTGATAACAATGAAAAACCCTCTAAGCCCAAAGTGCTCCCTGGTCCGTGAAAGCATCTAAAGGATACTCACACCGATACACTTCATTCCCACACCAGCACCTCCTCCAATCATTAGTCCATTCATTCATAAATATTCAACATTGAATTTCAAACCATTATCTAGAGGGTTCCATCTCACCCATCCCACATATATCCTCGGATGACCCACCATTCTGATAACAGTGTTACAGATTTCACTATAGTTCACACCTTTCAAAAAAGAACCAAATTATTGTAGGAGAGCCTTCATTTTACTCAGTAGAATAGCTACCAAATACATGCCATTCCATCTTTTAATATTTCATGCCTCCCACAGGGACCAAAAAATTGATATAACAATGATGTTGGGAATCCAGTTATTTAGCATGTTCTGTTCCACTCTAGAGAACCATGACTCAAAAAACTCCTGTAATGAATTTAAATCAGCCTTGTAATTACATCGTATGTTCATCATTGACTAGAGACAACTCTCCCATTCACCCCTGATAAACAGTAGAAGAATAAACTCCATATGATGTATTATAAAACTATTGCACTAGGATACTAGATGAATGCATTTCCTCGGAATATTATCCTCTACGGGTAGGGCCCAATTATACACCATCTATACGAAGAAATTCATCTTCATGGGAATTCTCATACACCAAATATGAGCTCCCCACTCATCCCATTTAACCTCCGACTGAATAAGACCACGATAATCGTGATCATTAAAACACACTTATTGAGCCTTAGTGAATAATAATCAAACATATCCCTCAACAAAAACAATTTCATTGAATATTTCCTTTTGATCTGAGTTATGAATGGAATCTAAGAATCTGGTATGTTGGTTGGCCACTATCACTGAGATCTCCAGAAATGGGCATCTTAGGATGAACCACTTCTCCCCAGGCCACTAATCTCTCCAAAACATTATACCCCCCATTTGAAACCATCCATAAAGAGGAATCACATAGTAACTCATGGTGAGATACCACTTGTTTCTCCAACCTAGATAATTCCCTACCAGTCCATTCCTACCAATATATGCCATATTTTATTCTCATTATTTAATCCCACATCGATTTCCCCACAAGAATGTCCTAAGCCTATTGATCATGCATGGTGTGAATGGAAATTGTTAAATCACTGAGTCCTACTCCTCCTTCCTCAACCGGCTCTGCCAACCTAGTCCATGAGGCCTAATGAGCCCTTCCCTTGTCATTGTAATCCCAAATAAATCTATTGATAATCATCTATATACATGAAATAGTCCATTTGGGAGGAGTAATGATTGACAATACCTTCATCGGGATAGAGGAATGAACACTATTGATCATCATCAATGGGCCACCAAATGGAAGAAAACATTTATCCCATTATAAATACCTCCAACCATTTTATTTATGAGGTACTTGAAGAAGAATTTTTTTACATCTTCATTAGAAATAGGAGCCCCTAGATACATCATAAGAAGTTGTTTCTACTGACATCCCAAAATTTCCGAGATTCCTTGAGCAATTATCAATGAACATTTATTAGAAATAAATGCATTTCTAATCCTTTCATTAACATATTGTCCACATGTAAACCATATATTCCAATTGACCTCATTATATATACAAATAATGACATCCTAAAATTTAGAAATATAATGATGTCTTCAGCAAACATAATATGAGAATAAGTACCTTCCAAAGCTTGTGATAAATTTGGAAGAATCATCTTTTCCTTCAGCCCTCTTTGTGTAATGGCCCGGACCTCTCTGGCCCATTCCTTTGTCAAAAAGAAAGTCACGAAGTGTTCTGGAGAGTAAAATGGACTTTTCCAGCACTTTCCAGAATTTTAAAACTACACTCTGTGTAGTGTGAGTACAAGCCGTGTACCCCCTATAAAGGTATACCTCGTGTTGAAGGTTGTGTCCTTACCGTGTGAAATAAATGGGTACACGCCGTGTATCCAATACTACACGCCGTGTAGTCTCTCCCTGCGTACATGTTACCTTGTGTTGACCAGTCAACGGTCGTGTGCCGTGATGGAGCCATGTATTTTCCGTGTGAAATAAATGGGTACACGCCGTGTATCCAATACTACACGTCGTGTAGTCTCTCCCCACATATGTGTTACCTTCAAGCCATGTTTTGACAAGTCAATGGTCACGTTCCGCGATGAAGGTCGTGTTGGACGCTGCATGGTGACCGTGTGAAACGGCCGAGTACACCCCGTGTACCATAATGTAAACGTCGTGTACTTTTATTTTTCTCACCTATTAAAGGATAGGTCCCCTCCTCCTTTTCAACTCACCCCTCTCCTCCCCATTCCTCTTAGCATAGCTCTACCAAGAGACTTGAAGGCTCCTCTTCTTCCGTAACTTCTTTGTCTGAGCTCCGATTTACGATTTTCTAGTGGCCACAAAATTTTAAAGATGAGGAGGAACTTCAGAGCCTGGATCCATTGTCTTTCCTTTGGCCTTTAAATTATAAATTACACTCGAGGAGGTTTTTCTTGGACTCTACAGAGGTGACAGATGCCGACAGACGTCTTCTATGGATGATTCGTGGTAGGGTTGCGATCAGAACATTTTGAGGTAGTGATTTATACCTTGGTCTCTCTAATCTTTGCATCATGAGGGGTGGTTATACTCTTGTTTCCATGAGAAATGGTTGAAACAATAAATAATGATAATAACAGGCTTAAAGGATGGGGATGTGGAAAGTTGTTATGTTTATCTTTGTTTATCCTATTGATATGTTGTGAATTGAATAGGCTTATGCCTACTGAAAATCACGGACGTTGGGGGCATTTTCTTGCGCAATTAAATATTTCCCTATCTTTCTAGACCATTATTTTGAATGGAACTTGGTTGAAAGTGGAATTTGGTTAATCACGTATTGTTGGCTGATTAAAATCCGGAACCCTTGTGTGATCACCCCGGTTAAACAAAATGGAATAATGAACATGTCGGTTTTGGCTTGGTTACTAGTGTGTGAAAGGGAGGGGTGAATCCTATGTTGTTACGAATAGAACGGGCAGTAGGGCTGCTGTAAATGATGTTAAAGGGGTGATGATGTGGCATGAATCATGTTTTGTGGGTTCTGGTGGATCAGACGAGCAGTGAGGCTGTGATAAGATGTATCAAGGGATGACAATGTATGGTGCAGTTATGGTGATGGCGGTTGGCAGTGGGGATACCAGGAAGGGTTGGAATGTGAACAGACTATGGGTTGTGAACAATAAATTAAAATGTGGAAGAGTTAATGGATGTTGGGGAATTGTAATGGAACACGATCAATAATCAATTGGTTGGTTGGTTAATAATAAGGGACTTGTTGTGCTTCCTGTGTTTTCTTAACATGATTTGTGTATGGTAGGGATATGAATCATGAACTATTGTTGTGGATAGTTGCTCAGTAGTTAAGGAACTAGTAAACTAATTCTACTGAAACGTGAAAACCTAAATGGGTTTGGGGTTGTTTGTTGTATCCATGCTTCATAGTAGCAGTGTCGAAACATGTTCTCAATTTCTCTGTTTATAAGCCATAGGTTGGGATATGTGTTATATATATATATATATATATATATATATATATATATATATCTTTGTGTTTTGACGCACCCCACCCATGTTGAGAGCTTAGTGCCGAACACTCCCATTTCACGGGAGAGGGTGTTTTCCTATAGTTACTAGCTCCTTCCTACTACTTCTTTCATAGGCTATGATGGCTTGAGGCAACCTTATAACAAAGACCCTTCAGGTAGGTTTCGATTGGGGTGGATTGGCCAAAGACTCTTTGGGGAGGTTTGTTTTCCCAAGAACCTTTGTGATGAGGCCCAAGTGTCTTCGGGTGAGAGTTCTGTTACTATTACTGTTCCCATGAATCTTCAGGACGTGACCTAGTTGTGTTTGGGAAGGGACGTGATTGTGGTTGAGGCCCAGGTGTGTGCGGGCGGGATGGGTGGTTGTGAGTTCTAGGTGTGTGTGTGTGTGTGGGATACGTGGTTGTGAGGCCCAGGTGTGTGCGGGCGGGATGTGTGGTTCTTGAGGCCCAGGTGTGTACGGGCGGGAAGACTATGGTAGCGTCAGGACGTTCTCCATTAAGAAGAGAAGCTAACTAGTGGGAAATGGTGTGGGGTACCCAATACTCTTGTTCTTATATTACGACTACCTGTTGTGAATGTGTTTTTGGTGTGTTTGGATGGTGAGGTTGGGTGGATAGATTTCCCTGCTGGGTTTCTTCTGTTGTTCCCACATGACATTATGATGTATCCCCACTTGTTCACGAGAGCATTAGGTTTCCCTACTGAGTATACTTGTATGATCACCATACGATTACTTTCAGGTTTCCATGAGTACTACCAGGGCCTTGCAGGACCCTACTAGTTGGGACAGTTGGAGTTGTCGCAGTTGTGGTACTCTTATTTTATTTTGGTATTGTATTTGGATATTTATTTTACTTTTACCTTGTTATAAACTATTTAAACATGCATGTGGGATTGGTTTTGGTTTATTTATATAAACTCGTTCATTTCATTTTTGGCTGTTGACTTGTCCAATTTCCCGATCTTAAATAAAAAAAGAGCAATGCCTCCCATATTTTTGAAAACTCATACCCTTGGTGCTAGTCGCCACCCCGGGGCCTACTGGAGGTTCAAATTGGGGTTATTATCTCCCTTACACCATTTCCTGCTCAGGAGCGGCATCTTTGGTGGGAGGGATTCGTGACAGAATGGTATCAGAGGGAGGTTGAGAGATAGGATGGAGTCTGGAGTTAGTCATTGTGTGGATTTCATTGGATGGTAGGGAAACATTGTTGGTTAATATTGGTTCATGACATAGTCCAGGGAAGACTGGCATGGACATGGGATTTTAGGGCCCCAGTGATCCGATGCAAGGACTCTGAGACTACCGAACGACAAAGTGAGACTACATAGATTGCAAGGTAGAGACCATAGGGAAGTTACATGAATCATCTTGATAGTGTTTTACTTGATTTGGGTGTTCTGGGAAAGAAATTGAAATAAATGGATAAAATGAAACCCTGATAAAATTTCCTTACTACATGGGCTTAAGAAATCATTGTTTACCATACAGCTATGGCACCTAGACATCGTCCCCGGGTGGCTCAGACAGCCGAGGCCCAGCAGATTCAGGGGGTCGATTAGTTGAGGATTGAACGAGAGGAGGAAGATAGCCAGAGGCAGAACAATCTCCATTATTTCCAATGGAAAACCCTCAATAAGTACGAGGGTAGTACTTCAGATACGGAGATAGAAGGGTGTATTGAGGAACTAGGGATCGCTTTTACCTTGATTCATGCTCCGAGGGAGTACTGGGATCCCCTAGTAGGCAGTCAGCTAAGAGGTTCGGTGCGACAGTGGTGGACGCTCTACGTCGGAGAGAGCATAAGGGCAGAGGTTTCATGGGCTGACTTTGAGAAGGAATTATGAGAGGAATTCCTTTCATCCATGATCAAGTTGGAGAAGTGGCAGGAGGTACTCTCCCTAAAGCAGTGGAGTATGTTAATACGAGAGTTGGGGATCAAGTTCAAGGATGTCCATTTCTTTTCTCTGGGTCTCTTTCTGGATGAGGAGTCTCGGGCGAGACGTTTGGAGGAGGCACTTCATCCTTCTCTCCATTATGATGTTACCCCCTTCACCCTTTTGAAGTACTTGGCAGTACAGAAGAAGTCATAGGTTTTCGAGAGGATGCACTCGCAGGGAGGTGCACAATGTGAGGGGATCCAGCTAGGTTCGTTGAAGGGGAAGGAAGTCAGCAGCAGGTCTCCTGCAATGGGACCTTATAGGATCAGGCTAGTGGGGAGCAGGCCCCAGTAGTTCCAGTTCAGATCTTCAGGTCCTCGTCCCTTATTCACAAGACCATGACCAAAGTGTTTTTCTTGTGGAGGATTTAGGCACATTCAGAGTTGGTGCCCGACCCGAGCTCAGTACGGTGGTGGTGGGAAGGTTCAGCGCCCACATCAACAGTACCAGTTTCCACCGAGGCCCTTCTATTAGCAGAAAGACCCTTCCACTCTAATGGAAGCATTTAAGGAGGAGGCTGACATGAGGGTGCTCCTCAGGGACCTTGACCAGGGCGTGGTCGGGGAGGTGGTCGACATCAGAGAGGTAGAGGAGCTGGGCGTGGACAGTTGCATGTAGCATATTTGACAACCCCAGAAGGACCGGAGGTTGTGTGAGGTACAATTTGTTTGTTCAACACTCTTGTTTCTTTCTTTGTTCGATTCGGGAGCTTCACACTCCTCTGTTGCACCTAGTCTAGCCCATGCTTTGGGACTAGAGGTAGAGAGAGTTTTCATAGCACTGGTGCTAAGTACACCTGATGGAGGCCATACCAGTGTATCTTGTGTTTTGTGAGGATGAGGGCTGATGTTAGGACCACATCGATCTAGTGGGGACCTTCTTCTATTACAGATGCAGCCATACGATGTCATCCTAGGCATCGAATGGTTGTTTTATGGTACTGTCATTATCTACTGATTCCATAGAAGAGTCGTGTTATCCGACATGGATGGGTAGCACATATCTTTTGTTGGATAAAGGATATACCAGGAAGGAAGCTAGGATTTTAAGCCTCTCCTTTCCTTGTGAGGCAGGTTATCAGTGGTTCCAGCTAATACAGAGATGATGAATGTCCTGGACGTTGTTGGGGAGTTCCTCGATGTTTTTCCTGAAGTGGTTGTGACTCTAACCCCCCAACGTGATGTTGAGTTCGGGATAGACTTAAATCCTGGTGCACGTCCTATTTCTATGGCCCCTTATGGGATGGCACCTTCGGAGTTGCGGGAGTTGCATATTCAGATTGACGATCTGATGGAGAAGGGTTTTGTTCAACCCAGCCTATCACCATGGGGTGTTCCAGTTTTGATCGTGAAGAAGTCAGATGGTGGTCTCAGGGTATGCATAGACTATCGAAGGTTGAACCAAGTAACAGTCAATAACTGTTACCCCCTTCCAAGGATAGATGATCTCTTCGAGCAACTGAGGGGAGCAGGTTGGTTTTCCAAAAATCATCTATGATCTGGATATCATCAGCAGAGGGTAAAGTACAGTGACATCTCAAATATAGCTTTCAGGTGTAGGTATGGGAACTTTGGGTTTATAGTGATTCCATTTGGAGTTACAAATTCACTGGTTGTGTTCATGTGACTTATGAACATTGTATTCCGAGAGTTTCTTGACCGGTTCGTCATTGTGTTTATCGATGACATCCTAATCTACTCAATAACAGAGGAGGATCACATTGAGAATCAAAGGGAAGTCTTGGAAGTCCATCGACACCACCGGCTCTACGGTAAGTTATCTAAGTGTACGTTCATGAAACAATAAATACACTTCTTTGGTCACATAGTGTCTCATTATGGGGTATCAGTGGATCCATCGAAGGTTAAGGCAGTTGTTTCTTGGGCAGCACCCAAGAGCATGGAGATGGTTCGTAGTTTCCTGGGTTTAGTAGGTTACTATCGGTGGTTCGTTTCGGAAATCTCTCAAGTTGCTTCTCCATTGACATATTTGACTAGGAAGAACCAGGTCTTCCTTTGGAGCGAGCAGTGCCAGAATTCATTCGACTACCTGAAGGAGAATGTGGTCAGTTCTTCTGTACTCAGGTTTCCAGAGGAAGGGTTGTTGTATGATGTGTTTTGTGAGGCTTCTGGCCTTGGTCTGGGGTGCGTGTTGATGTAGAAGAATGGTGTGTTCTGTTATGGGTCTAGGCAGTTACGCCCTCACAAGAGTAACTATGCCACCAATGACCTAGAGCTTATAGAAGTAGTGTCCACACTGAAGTTGTGGCGACAATACCTCTTTGGGGAGTGCTTTGTGGTCTTCTCAGATCACAAGAGCATGCGTTATATCTTCTCCTAGTGTGACCTGAACCTACGGAAATGGAGATGGGTCATGTTTCTCCAAGACTATGACATTGATATCTCTTACACTGAATGAAAGGGAAACATTGTGGCGAATTCCCTGAGAAGGAAGTCGCATACGGAAGTGGTTCGAGAATCCGCTGATGCATGGATGGCGATGGGAGAGTTAGATTCCTGGAACTTGGATGCAATGGTAGAAGGTGTTAGAGGATGTTTGTTTCAGACGAAGGTGCAGTCCTCCCAGTTGCAGCATGTGGAAGAGTCTCAGTGGGGGGGACTCCGAAGCGGAAGTGATGATGGATCAAGTAGATCAAGGGAACACTCCAGAAGGATGGTCAGAGGATAGCCATCATTGGATGCTTTTCCATGCATGGTTGTTTTTCCTGGAGACAATGCGTGAGGGAGTTCTTCTTGAGTTCCACAACTCAGCCTTGGCGGTACATCCAGGAGTTTCAAAAATGTTCTGAGGGCTTAGGGAACAGTTTTGGTGGCCCGGGGTGAAATGGATAGTGGCGGAGTATTTGGCAAAATTCCTTGTGTGTCAGAAAGTGAAGGCTGAACACCGTGTCCCTAGTGGCTTGTTTCATCCTTTATATGTCCTCGAGTGGAAGTGGGATTTCATATCTATGGATGTTATCACATGACTACCCATAGCTCAGGGTGGTTATGATTCTATCTGGGTAGTGGTGGATCGACTAACGAAATCAGCCCACTTCTTAGCAATTAAGGAGTCGGGCCTGGTGAGTACCTTATCACAAAGGTACGCAAACGAGGTGATGCGTTTTCATGGAGTTCCAAAGACTATCATCTCAGATCAGGATACTCGGTTTAACTCATGAGTTTGGAGGGGGTTATAGAATTATTTTGGCACCTAGCTATGCCTTAGCACTGCTTTCCACCCCCAGAACGATGGATAGACAGAGCAGACTATCCAGATGCTGGAGGACATGCTGCGAGCATGTGTTCTGGATTTCAAAGGATCATGGGTACAACACTTGCCTTTAGTAGAGTTTTCCTAAAACAACATCTTCCAATCTACTATTGGATGGCATCGTTTGAGGCGTTCTATTGAAGACCATGTTGTTCACCCTTTTGATGGGCATAGGATGGTGAGACAGGTGCTCTTGGCCCAGAGGTAGTGCAGAGCACCACATTGAAAGTCCAACTTGTACGTGAGAGTATGAAAGAATCTCAGGACCATCAAAAGTATTATGCTGATCGTCAAAGGAGGCCCTTGGAGTTCGTGGTGGGTGATCATGTGTTCTTGATGGTTTCCCCTCGACGGGGTCAGCAGAGGTTCAAGAAGGGGAGTAAACTCTCCCCTAGGTTCATCAGAACTTTTGAGGTGCTGAGGTGAGTCGGCAAGGTGGAATATCAGCTGGCCCTGCCACCTCAGTTGGAGAAGGTTCATGACATCTTCCATGTATCCTAGATTCATCGGTACTTCCACAATGACTCTCACGTTATCGACTGGGGAGAGTTAGATATGGGAGACGAATCGACCTTCGAGGAACGACCAGTCAGAATCAAGGATCGAAAAGAGGTGGTGCTCCATGGACGAACCATCGCCTTGGTTCGTGTGTTGTGGAGTCATGGAGGCCTCGAGGAGAGCACTTGGTATCAGGAGGCCCAAATGCATGCTTATTACCTGGAGTTGTTTTGACTTGTGTTTTCCCTTGTTCTTCTAAGCTTTGTTTTGATGTTATACTCTGTACCTTTGATACATGGAATGCATGGCTTGTCGGTTGTGATGCCTTTTGTTTCCTTGTTCTATGGACGTGTGTTGCATGTCTGGGTGTGTGAGGAAAGGAAAAAACATGATCCTTAATCGAGACACATTAATGAAGATGTGATTAAACTCGTGCAGGCGATTCAGGCCCGCATAAGCGGATAACATCTCAACACAAGAGAAGGAATTTTTACCCAAACCACATGTTCAGGCAGTGTGTCAGTTGTGTGGTTTTGGGGGTAGTGAAAGTTGAAAATCCTAATGTATGAAAGTGGGAAGAACAAATTCTTAATCGAGACGCATTAATGAGGATGCGACTAAACACGTGTAGGAGAGTCAGTGCCGCCTAAAGTGGATAATATCTCAACATAGGATAAGGAATTCCTAACACATATGATTAGGGTTGTTGGTTGGGTTCCTGTTATAACGGGAACCCTAAGAGGTATCTTTTTGGGTTCCTCTAGGTTGGTTTTTGAATTCTCGAGGACAAGAATGTTTTAAGAGGTATCTGATGTAATGTCTCGAACCTCTCCGGCCCATTCCTTTGTCTAAAATAAGGTCACAAAGTGTTCTGGAGTATAAAACAGACTTTTCACACACTTTTCAGAATTTTGAAACTACACGTCGTGTAGTGTGAGTACACGTCATGTACCCCCTCGCTAGGTATACCTCGTGTTGAAGGCCGTGTCCTTTCTGTGTGAAATAAATGTGTACACCCCGTGTATCCAATACTACACACCGTGTAGTCTCTCCCCGCATACGCATTATCGTGTGTTGACTAGTCAACGACCGTGCACCGTGTTGGAGTCGTGTCCTTGCCGTGTGAAATAAATGGGTACACGCCTTGTATCCAATACTTCACCCTGTGTTGTTTCTCCCCATGTATGCATTACCTTCAAGTCGTGTGTTGACCAATCAAAGTTCGCGTTCCGCGTTGAAGGCTGTGTTGGAAGCTGCATGGGGACCGTGTGAAACGGTCGAGTACACACCCTGTACCATAAAGTACACGTCTTGTACCATAAACTAAACACTGTGTACTTTTGATTTTCTTGCCTATAAAAGGAGGGGTCCCCTCCTCCTTTTCAACTCACCCCTCTCCTCCCCATTCCTCTGAGCAGAGCTCTCCCAGGAGACTCGAAGGCTCCTTTTCTTCCATAACATCTTGCCCGTGCTCCGATTTACGATTCGTCAGTGGCCACGGGAACGTAACGATGATGCGAAACTTTTGAGCATGGATCTGTTGTCTTTCATTCAGCCGTTCCTTTCCAACATCCACCCGAGGAGGTTTTTCTGGGACTCGACAGAGGTGAAGGATGCTGACAGACGTCTTCTATGGCTGATCCGAGGGAGCATTATGATCAGAACCTGTGGAGGTAGGGATTTTTACCTTTTTCTCTATAATTTGGGCATCATGAGGGGTGCGTATCCTCTTGTTTCCACTAGAAACGATTGATCCAATAAATAAAGATAATAAATGGCTTAAAGAATGGGGATGGGGAAAGTTGTTATGTTCATCTTTGTTTATCCTATTTATATGTTGTGAATTGAATAGGCTTATGCGTTCTGAAAATCATGGTCGTTGGGGTCCTTAGCATACGAAATTAAAGGTTTCCCTATCTTTCTAGACCATTTTTGACAATGGAAATTTTTTGAATGTGGAATTTGGTTAATCACGTAAAGTTGGATGATTAAAATCTAGAACCATTGTGTGATCACCCCGGATGAACAAAATGGAATAATGAACATGAGGGTTTTGGCTTGGTTACTAGTGTGTGAAACAGAGGGGTGAATCCTGGGTTGTTACAAATAGAATGGGCAGTAGGGACATTGTAATTGATATTAAAGGGGCTATGATGTGGCACGAATCTTGTTTTTTGGGTTGTGGTGGATCAGATTAGTAGTGAGGCTACGATAAGTTATAGCAAGGGATGATGATGTACGGTGCAGTTGTGGTTATGGCGGTTGGCTGCAGGGCTGCATGGATGGGTTTGAATGTGAACGGACTTTGGGTTTTGAATAATAAATTAAAAACTGGATGATTTAATGGATAGTGGGGCATGGTAATGGAACATGATTAATAATCAATGGGATGGTTGGTTAATAAGAATGGACATGTTGTGATGCTTGGGTTTTCCTAACATGATTTGTGGATGGCAGGGATATGTTTCACGAACGATTGATGTGGATAGTTGACCAGTAGTTATGGAACTAATAAACTAATTCTGCTAAAACGTGAAAACCTAAATGGGGTTGGGGTTGTTTATTGTATGCATGGTTCGTAGAAGTAGTGCTGAAGCACGTGCTCAGTTTCTCATTTTAGAAGCCATAGGTTGGGTTGTGTGTTTGGTATACGTATATATATCTGTATCATTGTGTTTTGATGCACCCCACCCATATTTAGCACTTAGTGCCAAACACTCCCATATCATGGGAGAGGGTGTTTTCCCAGAGTCACTATCGTATTCTTGCTCCTTATTCCATAGGTTGTGATGGCTTGAGGCGACCTTATACATAATCCCATTAGGTAGGTTTTGATTTGGGTTGATCGACCCAGGACTCTTCGGGAAAGTTTTTATCCCAAAAATCTTCGTGATGAGGCCCATGTGTCTTCAGGCAAGAGTTCTGTTACTATTAATGTTCCCAATAATCTTCGGGATGAAGCCCAAGTGTGTTCGTTCGGGGATGTGATTGTGGTTGATGCCATGATGTGTGTGGGCAGGATGTGTCGTTGTGAGGCCCTGGTGTGTGCGGGCGAGATGCGTGGTTGTGAGGTCCAGGTGTGTTCGGGCGGGATGTGTGGTTATTGAGCCCAGGTGTGTGCGGGTGGGAAGAGTGTGGTCGCTTCAGGACGATCACCATTAGGAAGAGCAGCTAACTAGTGGGAAATGGTGCAGGGTACCCAATAATATTGTTCTTTTACTACTACTACCTTTTGTGAATGTGTTTTTTGTGAGTGTGGCTGGTGAGGTTGGGTGGATAGATTTCCCTACTAGGTTTCTTCTGTTGTTCTCACGGGACATTATAATGTATCCCAACTTGTGCATGAGAGATTTAGGTTTCCCTATTATGTATACCAGTATCCTCACCCCGCGTTTACTTTCAGGTTTCCAGGAGGACTACCAGGGCCGTGTGGGACCCTACTAGTCGGGACAGTTGGAGTTGATGCAGTTGTTGTACTCTTGTTTTCTTTTGGTATTGTATTCTGATAATTCTCTTAATTTTATCTTGTTATAAAATATCTAAACATGCATGTGGGATTGGTTTGGGTTTATTTCTATGCACTTGTTTTTTTCTTTTTTGGTGGTTGACTTGTCCTATTTCGTGATCTTAAATAAAAAAGGTTAATTCCTCCCATATTTTTGAATACTCATACCCTTGGTGCTAGTCTCTACACCGGGGCCTACTGGAGGCAGGACTCGGGGGGTCATTGTCTCCCTTTCACCATTGCCAGCTCAGGAGGGGAATATTTTGTGGGAGGGGGTCATGACACTGTGCAATTTTTTAAGACATGAACTCCTGAGAAATGAAAAACATGGAGGGGGTAAGAGGATCCCATTTTCTCACCCCCTCAAATTCATGAAGAACGCAAACCACTTTTTGAGGAAGCTAAAATAAATCCACAAAGAATAAAAGCATAAAAAACATAAATAAAAAACCCATTCATGAAACTCGAGATTTCTTATTACATGAGTAATAAAACTCCATTCATGATAATGATATTTATTTTCCATAACCACCTGTATCACAACATTTGACCCCACCACCTTCTTGTTTGTATCCTCAAAAAATTTCTTTGGACACTCCCCCTCCCCTTGAATCCATCTACCTTGAACGAACCCATGTTGATTTTATTAAATAATTCTTGGGATGACTCTATTCAACCACTTCACTAGAAGACGATCCAAAATATTATGGGAAATATTCCATAGACAAAATGGTCTATACTC
This sequence comes from Viscum album, assembly GCA_963277665.1. Classification (NCBI taxonomy): domain Eukaryota; kingdom Viridiplantae; phylum Streptophyta; class Magnoliopsida; order Santalales; family Viscaceae; genus Viscum; species Viscum album. The sequence goes on along the minus strand of OY728159.1, from coordinate 1,455,652,103 downwards.
GATGATAGAAGTTGGAACATTCACCTTTGGATCCAACACCACTATGGACGCACATGTACCCCTGTTTAGGGAACCCCCTCGATAGAAGTCCCAAAAATCCTCTATAACTGATATTCCAACAAGCTCTAATGTTTCCTCGTATAAGGCCCCCATGAATCCAACCGGCCTTAGAGCACTCTTGGGTGACATGTTTCTAACCACCTCCCACACCTCCTCACCCAATGGTAGAGACTTCAAACTATTGATGTTTCTTTCAGCAATCATACTGAAAATATTTTTAATAAACTACTTTTTCTAACATTGTGAATCATTCCCCCACCAAGCCTCTACCTGATCCCCAACAAATATATTTACAAAGTTCAACAACTCTATCCTACAAGATACATTCACATTATAAGAGATATAACCATCTTCTATCCTGATATTTACCATAGAATATATATGTTTATCCAAGCCATCATAGAATAACCCACAATTTATATAACCTTCCCGGAGCCACCATACTCTGGATATCTAGATGAGTCCCCTCTATTACTCTAACAAGAGATAATTAAGAAAAGACTATTTGTTTCATATGAATATGTAGACTAAATCATCCCTATTATGTTGAAGCACCCCTCCTATCTGGTAAATCTCTTCCCAATGAATCTAAAATGACTCAACTGAAGAAGGAACAATCCCGTACTATCTACTAATATCCAAATTGATCCACCTCATATGTCTACAAAGTCCCACTAGTGATCTTCCCACAGTCTCCTACTCCCAGGAATTCGTCACCATTTCCTAGATCCCATCCATACTATGCCAATATATCGAATACAAGAAAGCATTACTGATCGCACTGCATGTCTTTAGTTCCACCAGAAGTGGAGAATGATTCGAAACTTCTCGAGTTAGATGAGAGACTGAATAACTGGGAAAGGATTCAAGGACATGAATATTGTCTATGAATCTATCAAAACTACAGCAGTCTAGATGTTCCCTTAGATGATTATCCCCCTTTTGAAACTAATATCTTATTCCTCAATGAACAATCCTCATCTTCTAACAGAGAGTGTTGGTTCCCATCCCTTAGGGGTGGAGTCCAAGAAGACACCTCCAAAAAAAGCAAGGAAACCAGAAACAATCTCTGAAGAGACTTGCACAACATGAATAATTTATTATCTACCCCCACATAAAAGCCTCTCTTTGATGTTTCTGAATGATAGTTCACAGAGACACCTATCATTCCATACTAATACATATTCATCGATCCCAATGAGATCACTGATGATACCTATACCTAAAACATGGGAGGAGGAAACAATCAAGGTAATATTGGTAGAAAATATTAAATCACCATTTAATTCCCTTTGGAAGTGTGGGGAAAATCCATAAAAGAATCCACCTCAAATGAATCTCAAAACTCTACTTCCTGAGCATCCTTCGTATGTCTTAATGCTATCATTGCGGGCTCCTTGACGGAAAATGACACCTCTCTGTCCTCCTTCCCCTTTTCTAAAAAATAAATCTTTTTTTCCCGAACCAAATTCGTTAAAATTTGAAACATCTCATACACGCGTTGAGGAAATATCCCTGATCCCATCCGAGAAGGAATGTGATGAATGCTCCCATTCCCACTTCATTGTTTCCTTCCAGACTTGCCATCCCTTCAATCCAATCGAGCTATCCACAAATCTAGGTACTGGATCTGGTGGAGGAAAATATTGGTTGGTATTAGTTAAAAAAAATTGTTTCATGTTGTGAATAATTTTTGGGAGTGGTGTAATTTTATATGTGAGATGACTGGGACACTTGTAAATTTTGAGCAAAAAAAGAATTACATGTTGTTTTCACTTGACACGTGGGTAACTAATATATAATTATAAATTATTAGGCATTATTGGGTCTAAATTAGTATATATAATTGATTTTATACAAGTTCATTGGTCATTTAAGTCGTTATATTTTTAGTTTAACAAACAGGTGAATCCATTTTTTCCTTAGCGATGGTAAATATTTTTTTTACAATTCATTATGGTAAAAAATTATGTATTCCAATCAAGATAATAAATATTATTACTATTCAAAATATGTAATAATTTTTCCCACACAACATTTCAAATGATCTAATCATGACATACATGGTCATTACAGTTTTTTGGAATAAATAATACATTACCAAAGTAGTCCCCCAAAGACGGTATTATTTTAGTGACAATGGAAGCTCAGGATAGATTCTTCTAGATTGGTGAAATAGCTTTTAAATATCTTATAAATATCTTCTCCATTAGTTCTCATATAGAAAAACATTATTTATATCCTAGGAAAAGTAAACATTAAAAGGGTGAGATAAAATGTTCTGGAAGGGTAAACAAGAAGAACGTCAAACAAATATTAAACAAAAGAATGTAAAAACATGAACATAAATTTTGAATATAAAATTGTGAATCATGGAATAAATCATGGTAGTTTTTAAGGAATAAATCATAAATTAACACGGTCCATGATAAAATAACATTTACAAAGAATATTGAATTGTGAGAGGAAAATATGCACATAATATTATTTCCATAGTTGCCAAAAAATTGATTCCAAGAAAATCATTGTAGAAAACGTCCATTACTGAACTGGGTTCAAATGTCATTCAATACATGACTTATTAAACTATATTTAATTGTTGTTCTAACCCTTTACGAATAAACCTACATTACATTCCCTTCTATCCCTCTATTATATACCATATTTTTTTCATTCTAGTCATGTCTATCTCAAGAGATATTAATATTTACCCATTTCAATTGAGGGAGATATATGTCCCATAGAACTCATTGTTAAATCATTCATACATGATCCATAAAAACTTAAATAATTCATTATAGCATAACCCCTAAAATAAAATGGGGTTCTTAATCAACATTCTTCCATAATCCATATAATAAAATTCATAAAAACAATTATATCATAAACACAATCATATAAAATTAATAATAGGGATAGAAACATAACCCTATGTAATCATATATGGAAGGATGCACGTACACATAGATGTTCCTCCTATTTCCTTATTGAATTTAATTGAGGAAACTAATTGAAATATACATATATATATAGTAGAATTAATATTTCATTTATTTCATTATAATTAATTATATATACTTTATAATCATTCTAGAATGGTTAATGTGGAGAATGAATACCATCGTGTCATAGAGATGGTAGGTCATATGTAAGCATGAGTTACAATGTCAGTCTCTTAATGGATAAATGGAATGGAATTGGATTGTATATTAATTGTATATAATAGTTATCAAGAAATTTTAATTACTTAAATATAATATTGAATCATTATACCCACCCAAATTATGTATTGTTTATTAACAAATTCCACCATGGTGTAGAGACGGTAAGCCGTATGTATACACACTTGTGGATATTTTTATTTGTTGGATGGATAATCAAAGGAATAAGGTTTAACCATAATTATAATAATATATGAGAATTTATAAGATGCTCTATTTATTACATTATTATTGAAAGAACATAAGAAGATGATGTTGAATAAAAATGAATTTTGAATGATGTGATAAAACTATTGACTTTTTTTCAAGTATCTCCTTTTAGTTTTCACAAAAGATCTTAGTAGGATAGATTTATGCAAAAAGTGTTTCCTATATGAAGAATTTAGAGATTGAGAGATTATTTGAAAATAATTTTGATGCGGAAATGTGATTTAATGGTTCACGTAAGTGGGTAAAGATGCTGGTGTTTTATAATATGGAGGAGGGGAACATTAGGAACGTATTGAAATATTATTTTATTATAATTTTATTTTAGAATTATAATATTTCCTACGTGGTATAGTTCTAGGGTAAGATTATTAAGTGTAAAAATAATCTCAAAAAATATATTTTAGGCATTTTTAGGTTACAAATGTAAGCTTATCTTTTTTACATAAACCCTTAGTTTAAAACATCAACAGTTACCTTGTCTTCCTTCATTTTCAAATTTAATTTATTCTATAGTTATTATAAAATAAAATGGGAAAAAATGGATAAATAATGAATTTTTCTACAATATATTTGTTAGTTGGCCAAATCGTAGATATTTAAGTCTATTATATCATTTAATAAAATAGTATCTATTTTAAAAACCCATTTATGTTAATTTTGACACAATTTAGTAATTGATTTTTGATGGAGTCATAAATACATGATTACATAAAAAAGGATTTACATTATCCCTCACATGTCAATTTAATCCATATAATTTTTCTGTGACATTAAAATGTACAAGTTAATTTAATTCAAAAATTTATAATGTCATTAATTTGAATATTTAATTTATTAGTTATTCACTGCATCATCATTGTGTTATAAATAAATGTATTTGTTTAATTTATAAAAAATATAAATAAAATATAATTATATAGTAAATAAATTTATATTTCTAATTAATATTTATTGTCAGGATGATTAATTATATAACCCCACCTTAAAATTGATTTCATAAAAAGATACATGTTTATAACAAACATCCCTTTATATTAAATTAATAATTATACCATGTAATTTTCTCACCAAAGTGGTTTTAAAATGATAAAAATTTAGCATAATTTTTTTGGACAATCATGACTCGTACAATAGTTTTATGACAAGTGTTAGGGTTGTTTTATATAATCATAATATTAATTTTTACCTCTATTCAATGATTTACCCTTTAAAAATGGTAAATAAAAATAATTACTAAAGTTAATATTCATAATGCTCAAAAATAAAAGGTATATATTTATATAATTTGGACGTTATATCTCCCTATTTTGATTCCATTTATTATAAATTAGAAACACAAAATATAAAGAAATTAATTTAAAATTAATTATTTTATTCCAAACCCGAAAGGCGGTTTTAGGAAGTAAAAACTATCAAACGATTTACATGTGTATAGGTCCAAATTAAAAGTGAAATTACATAAAATGACCAATTTTTTTTAATTATAATAATATAATCTTATTAATATTTAAAAACAAATAAAAAGATAATTTAACAATATTAATAAATTAAATGAAAAGTCAGTTTTGAATTAAAATAAAATATTTTTCAATGGTCATTAAAATATGCATTTTATCAAAAAAAATAGAAATAATTCCTCCAATGACAATATTGATGCACCAATTCCCAATAATATGTTTATTCATACAAATTTAATATTCAAAAGTGTTAATAAATATATTTGAAATGGTTGTTCTATCAAAATCCAACGAAACTGTAATTTTTTTAAAATACATCATTAATCTGAATAATTTAAATTTTTCTTATAACATGTCTAGAAAATACATAAGATGAATTTTAATGATATATAAAATTCAAAATGTGTTTAACACTATTCATAATGGCTAGTTTATATGCCAACAAGTATTAATATTTCAATAATATATCGTTGTTTAGTGAACATCGGTATTGCGTACAACACAAGCTATCAAGGAAGGTCGCTCCTTAGTTTAATGCTATAAAATTTAGTGTTTCATGTAGTGGAAATTTCCTCTATTTTTTCATACAAAATAAAATAGAAATAGTTCATTTATACATTGAACAAATTCTATACTCAGGGTTACATGTATCATGTGCCATGTCAATGTTGTGTGTAACATATGGCGAGCCAGCTTAGTGTGCAATAAATGTTTATCTTATTGCATTGAAATATATTAATAAAAATATTAATTGATTTGAAAAAAAAATCATAAAAATATAGGTATTTAAACAATCATATAATTTGAAATCTTTAATTTAAAATTACTCCTGATGATAAAAAAAGCATGTTTTAAAGAGAAAATGTTCTACAATTTACACGGGTTATATATAAAAATTCCATATAAAATTATTAAAATGAACAAAATATGATTAATTTATATAATATTTAACAAATATTAATTTAAAACCAATTTAAAATATAATCTTACTATATAAATAAATTTATTTAATATGCATTTTAAATTAAAATTCATTTTTTTGTCACTATTCCTGAAAAATGAAACATTTAAGAAAATTTCCAAAAAAATCACATTAAGATAATATTGATATGATGATTTAAAATTAAATTAAATTTTATAAAATACTATATATAAAATGGAAGAAATGTAATTTTATCATACAAGTGCAAGTAGTGATGAAAAAGGTTTCATTAAAAAATACTGTATACGGAAATTTTTTCCTTTTTAATTGATTCTTATTGTTATTTCTTATATGTATATAAAATATTTACATGAGTAAAATATATAATTTTCATCCTTTAGTTGTTCATATACATAACTAGTATTTTAATATCTATGGTATAATGGTTATTTAAAATGATATATTAATAGTGAATTGTGTTTCTTTTAAACATAATATTACATGCATTACATGATATCGAAGGAAAATAATTTGTTCTAAAAAAATATATTATAAATTAATAGAACGTTACAAACACAATATCATTATTATACCCATGTTTTATTGTTTCAATTGTAGAACAATTATTTACTCCTTCTAATCTATATAAAAAACTAATGATTTTTGATCAGGCAATTATACTGCCTACAACATCCATGAAGGTGTGTATTTTTTCAATTCTACATCAAATAAGAGTTTAAAAGTATTTATTTTATGAATAGATATGAAATATATAATAAAATTACCATAATAAAGGTAAATTAAAATTGAAATTATTTCTTAATCATTAATTAGGAAATTAAATTGGTACCCATGTGTTGTGTGAACTACCACATCCATGAAGTAACTTATAAAATAATTAAAATATTTTTATTATTATTTATTAAAATAAAAAAATTTATTCAAAAATTAATATATATATATATATATATTCTTTAATGTTCTAAAATAGTAAAATTAATCCCAAATAAAATACATTCATAATCATACACATATATAAATTATTATACATTAATGTTTGAGAATGTTGAAATAGATACTTGAAAAATGATATATAATAATATAATTGGTTACTAAGATAAGGCGATTTAATATAATATATGATTAAAATAAGTAAGTAATATTTTTATTTTGGTTCCTGAATGGTATGATTAATATTGAACTCCTTAATTAATATAACAACATCCATTTGGGTAAAAATCATTGAAACATGATCTTGCATGACATCATCTTTAAGAAACAAACAACTCAAATAGAATGAAATTATAACATTATAAATAATTATAAATACTCAATTACTCTACCTCTTAAGATATGAGAACGATGAATTATAACGACCAATATTTTTATCAATGAAAGTTCACATCTTATAATTATGTTAAATAGAATAAATCATATACAATCACATAGAAAACACAACAAAATAATTATAGATGAATAATTAATTAAATAAAATGTACTTATATAAATTAAGGAACCTATAACAATGGAATAGTGACATGATAGTTAGAATAGTAATATTACCATTAGAAAAAATAAACTTTCCAATAGAATAGTTACATAACATTGGAACATATAAATAATATTTTTGTATATTTTAAATGAAAAAATGATATATATATATATATATCATTAAATACGTAATTAAATGGTATAAGAAATATAAATTGTGTGTCTATATTTATAAAAAATATAAATATTTATATACTACATTATCATTAATATAAAATTTGGAAAGAAAATTAATTTTTCGAAAATACATTCACAAATTTATATTTTTTGTCTTGTTAATATAATATAATGTTACGAATCCTTAATTTATATTTGAAAGTGTTATAGGACGTTTATAAATTTAGAATCTATATTTTTCAAACAAATTATGAATTTAGTTAAAAATTCAATTTCACTTATTCAGAAGACATTTTTCATAAAATGCAGTTCATTTTATAATTCAACCTGTTGAATAATGGTTAAGGTGATTTTTTTTGGATTTTTCTAATATACATGAATTTTTGTGAATTGTAAAACACTTTAAATTAATATATAATTATATAATATGTTAAATAAACAAATCCAGATGATAATCATAATGTAAACACTATAATATTGAACTGAAATTCCTTATTTGAAGATATTTAGTGATAGTTATTAAACTAATCATATACAATATCCTCAATAATAAAAAAATGAATAAAATATTTAAAAAAACCCCTCTCCACTTCCTATAAAAACCACACCCCACTACATATTCTCCTCACACTAGTTAAACCATAATTCATGCCCAATTTTTACCAAATCTAATTTACCTACACTTACCCACCTAATATTGGTTCTATTCTCAATGAAAAATCAAAACCAATTTACGTAATGTGGTTCTCAATAAGAATGAATCAAGATGTAAAATTATCGTTCTTTTTAATATATTTTGATTTAAATTTTATATTCTTTTCGGATACTTTTTTACCTAATTTGAACAAAATTGTATTAGAACTACAATATAATATATATATATATAAGTTATTTTTATTATGTTAATGGTATATCCAACATCAATTCTATTATCACCACAATCAATTCAAAATATGATAACATCTTATGTGAGGTGCTGATTTACCACCTTTGTGGACGACATGTTTTTTGTTTTTCATTTTCACATTCCAGGATAATCATGAAACCATTTTTATTGTTAAAATATGATTTAATATATTTTTATACAATTTATTTAACGTTCTAAAAGTAATATATATATACACATAATATTATTTCATAACACATAACAAGTGGGCAATGATTGAAAAGGTGCCAAAATAATCTAAAATATTATCACTAACATATTATCTAATGATTCATCCTGCTTTTAAATAACCACATGGCTTATATAAGATTTTATTATTTTATATTTTTATTAATAAAATATAATTTGAATTTTGGATAAATATCTCCATTTTTACACCATCTTTCATAAATATATACAAGTGAACCAATGATGGGATTCATGGAAATGGACACTCCTGAATACCTGAATTAAATCTTATAACTTATAAAAAATTACATAAATGAACATAATAATATAAAAAACATAAAATATATATTGAATATGATCCAAATTAAATTATCAAATAATATAACTTAATTAACCAGAATATTATGTTCAAGTGCAGAACACTTATGTACACAAGGTTAGGATTTCTTCTCGAACACCTATCTTCCAGTTAGGTTAGGATTTCTCTCTATTTACCACAATGTATTTATTTATTATTTATATAAAATATTTCTAAATTATATATATATATATATATTTATAACTCATGTATCTATATTAGTTTAACTTTCTTTGAAGGGGGAATACATTTATATAAGTTTACATTCTCAATTATTTCTAATAACAAAGCTATATTAAATGTCACTTCCCAATTTATTGACTAGTTTCATGTACACTCCATAAGACATTCTAGGAAATGAATGTTTTTATAGAAATAAATATTTTTATCATGAAAAACTATCTTATATGTTTTATATTATTATTTAAAAATAATAATCCTTCATCTTCTTTAAATAGTTGTTTATATTATCCCTTAAACTGCACTGAAGTGCCCCAATTCTGATGTTTCATAAAAACCGCTATTTAAATGTTTAGAAATCCATTGGAAAAAATTTATGCCTCATAGATTATTTAATTTTTATTAAATATTAATTTTCAGTATATACATGTTTAAAATATTATTTAATGACCAATACAAATGAATTTTCCATAATAACACTTCTATCTAAAGTTAAAAATGGTATTTCTCTCTAGAATTCCACAATTATTTTATTTGAGTATTTTCATCTATTTGAGAACCCTATATTGAATACAATTCGTATTTGGTATTGATTTTTTTTTGATATCATCTAACATATATTATTAAATAGTTTATGTTCGGATCTCCTGTGGATGTTCTATCTTAATACCACTCACCATATTACTCAGAATGGTTTGTGATTATTTTTACTGATCAACGAATCATATTTACATTTCATATGTATATGTTTTTTATATATCACCAATTTCATATTAATAATTCATTAGAATTATTATGTTATAGTTGCAACCCACTATATCCGCTTGATACATTGGTAGGTCTCAAGAGACAACATATATGGAGTTGGCCATGTCCATTCCCATTTATTTTAATATATGGAATAGGTAGAGGCCTTACCCATTTGTTTTAATATTTCATGGAGGAGGTCATGATGGTATGTTTTATATGACTAATACTATACATTCCCTCATTATAATATTAGTATTAGTTCATACATGTGATTATATGACTAGTATAACATACATCATTAAGGTTCCTTCTCATGTGATTATTTTTATGGAATTATATGAATAGGTTCTTTTTCCTACCAAATTATGCTCAAGATTATGCTTTAGATGGTTGTTTTTTTATTCAGTCACCATGAATTTTTGTTATTTTTATTTATGATAGATTCCACAGTATATCTTACGCTTACTGATTATCCAGTCTAACACCATATTGTGTTTTACATTTTCTATGAAATGATGATATATTTTAGGAATGTCTTTTAGGGATAATCTAAGAGATTATTAGAATTTCAAATAGAGATACTATGTTGTATTACATTTCCAATTTTAATGTAGATCTAATTTTCTTATCTGGTTTTCCAAATCACCAAAACTAGTATATCCCTTCGGATGTCATCTTTTTTCATTGTTCCAATTTAATAATGTATGGCACCGAATCCGGGCTACAAGGGGTGGATTCTTTACAAATGGTATTATATAATGTTTAGTATCATCATTAGAAACTAGATTTAGAAAATATAGACTATATTACATATCCCTAAGATAAACATTGAGTATAAGCATTTAAAAACATTCTAGAACTTTGGTAAGGTAGATATTATGTGGGTATTCCAAGCAATATATCTATTCATAGATAGTTATTGGTAAAAAATCCCTCAAGGCATCAATGAAGCATTTTTGAGGTGGTTGTGTCTATTGACAATGTGGATATCTGTGTTGTGTTTGTTGACAAGGAAAACAATGACTTACAAATTTGTTGACAAAGGGGATTTCTTAGTGCCTTGTTGTGTTCAAGGGATGTGGATAACGATCCATATTTGATTCAATAACATCGAAAATGCAATGGATGATCTGGATGCAGTACAAAAAGAGAATAAAAAAGGTTGTGTCATTTTCCAGTGTTTGAAAAGTTTTGGGCCTGAAAATCGATAAGTAGAGAAAAGTCATTTTTTGCAATGGGACTTGCATGCCGGATAGGTGTTGCACAAGTGACTTGCACGCCAAGAAAGGAACATTCATTCCATTACCTAGGGAGATTTGAATGTAGCGCACCATATGTTTGTCAAGAAAAAACATCAATATATGGAAAATGAAAGATGGTCGTGCAAGTATTCATTTGGTCACGCAAGTGAGTAGCGTGACAGAGGCTACGGCAGTTGGAGTTACACACCGAAACACGAGCATCGAGAGGAGAATTGTGCGCCATCATGTAGGGTGTCCAAATTCCTATAAATACAGGTCAACCCCTTCTAATTCTGGGTAGAGTTCAACACTTAGAAAAAATAGAGCTCCCGTCGCGCAGGTGTGGTGGTCGCACCAGCGGTGTGTGGTCGCACAAGTATAAGTTGTGCGCAAGGTGAAAGTTGTGTGCCTATGGTGGTTTGGTTGAGAAAGGAAGTGAGTCACACAAGTTTTTAGTTGAAGAATAAGTCTTCATGTAAGTGGTTTGGTGACACTTCTGTGCTATAATTTGATGCAGTGCAAAAGTTATTATTTTACTGCAAATATTTATTTGGGCATAAAATGGTGTGCGTCACACAAGTTTGGAGTAGCAGAAGCTTGTGTCGCACAAGTGGTTGAGGTGTACATGCAACCAGTTTTGACTTACATGCTGATACTTTCACACTGGGTTAGAGTAGCGTGGCATGTAAGGTCGATCCACGACAGAGATTTTGGGCTGCGTGAAAGTTGGAAATTGCCTGATACATTCAGTGCAAAGTGAAATTCATATATGGGTGAAGTTGAAATTAAATTGAGAATCTGCATACAATCGGGGATGTATTCATTAGTGATAATGAAGATAATTATAGGTCTATAAACTATGAGTGGATCCGTTCCACAGTAGTGAGAAATGGTAGAAGAAGAATGTGATCCTCTCCACCTGCAACGAGCCAGATAGAGAGACAGGGAGTGACCCTTGGGAAAGTAGTGACCTTAACCTATACTTTTTAAAGGTTGTGAGCCTGGGAATAGAAGTGATCTGTCATGAACCATGTAAATAGCAGTGTCATTATAGTGGATTTGGAACATCATCACATTGGTGATGTATGCTCCTAGTACGTAGCCTAGTGAGGGAGAACCAAGTATAAATTGTTGTGTCCTGTTCATGCTTACCATTTGTTTATATTGTGGAATGGGAAAGAGAGAGAAGATTGTTTTTCTTAACAGTGAAACAATATCATAATGGGCTTTAATTTTAAATTATTCATACCCTAATTCACCCACCTTCTAAGCATATTCATCCTTGTGGACCTAAAAATTGGTTTTAGAGGGAATGGTTGTATTAGTTCTTCTCTCAATGGAGGTCACCAATCATAACGGGATTCCTCTCTTCGACAGGAACAATTTTCACCTATGTACGAATCAGATGCAACACTACTTCCGATATTTGCGAATATATGTATATACAGTAGCAATGCATGGCATAACAGCTGATATTAATAGTGGTCCATTATCAAAAGCGGAACGTAGTGAGTTGTATGATGATTCCAAAGTAATCAATGCCTTAGGGGAAGCCCTATCCAATCCTATATATACAAAGGTGATGTCTTGAGAAACGTCATATTCCATGTGGGAAACGTTATTGCATGTATATGAAGGGTATATAATGGTCAGGGAGGCAAAGTTGCAAGTGTTGTGGAACAAGTATGAAAAATTAAGAATGAACCCGAATGAATCTATTGATACATTCTTTGACAGGGTAAATGTTGTAGTGGATGACATGAGAGGTCCTGGAGAAGTTATTGACGATATAAAAATTTTGAAGCACCTCCTAAGAAAACATCCACCTTTGTTCAATCTAAATGTTTCTGATTTGGAAGATGAAGACCCGAAAGATCTGACAATGGATAACCTACAAAGCACCCTTGTTTCATATGAAATGACAAATAATGATAACGATGCTATGGAAAAGGGAAAATCCAAAGAGGTGGAATTTAAGGCCATGACGAAGCTCAACATTGACGATTCTCAGGAGTATGGAGAAATAGAATGGGTAATTTCATTCCTCTCCTCAAATCTTCAAAGTGGAAATGGAATGTTCAAAGGGAAACATCCACGTGCTTTCTTAATATGTGTAAAAGTTGGTCATATTTATGAAAGGTGTCCCAAAAATATTCATGAAGAATATGATGATGATGAAGTTGAAATTCCCAAGAAGAGATCATCAGCCTATGTGAAAGGAACGATGTAGTTCAAGAGAATTTTATTCATGAAGAGGAATCTTCTTTCACAAGAAATTGACAGTTCAGATGAGTCTGAGGTTGAAGATGTGGAGGAGATTGAATATTTCAAAGATCATGGAGAAAATTATATGGAGGTAGTTTTTGGTAGTTCTGTGGAGAATAACAAAACCAACGGTGATGAAGAATAAGAGGTTGAAGGAAGAATAGATATGCAAGCTGCGTTAGAGGATTCTATTGAGGAGATATATGTTTGGAGTCCTAAAACAAGGAAATCTATCAAAATAGTTCATGATGCCAAACTCTAAATGCAGCAGCATGTAGAAGTGAAGTCTGACTTGATGGATGATATTGAGAAACTCATGTTATCAACACCAGATAACTCATAATCAGTTAGTGAGTATAATCTCAAAATTCAAGAATAGAAAATGGATATCAATGGCATGAATAGAAAAGTGATAGATCAAGTCACATGTATCGATTAAATGGAAGAAAAAGTGGTAAGTCTGAGATGAAAAATGAAGGATCAAGAAAAAATCATGACCCCAATGTGATATCATAAATGAAGGCCATTTAGAATACAATGAAGATGAAAGAGGAGGCTAGTAGTTCAGTAGGAATGAAGCAGAAATTGAGCTCAGATAGCAAGGTTGAATTGGGGCATGATAATAAAAAGCTGTAAATATTTATGTCAGACCGCAAGCATCCACTCCGATATTGAAGGTTGAATTGGGTAGGAATCAGAATCATAATATTCAAAGATCCCCAAGGGAAAATCATAGTGAAGAAGTAACATGAAGGAATTCCCTTTATATTAGCTGTTATTGTTGGGGAAAGATGGGACAATCACAGTATGTGTGTTCCGTATCCAAGATATATCGAAGGGAACATGAACATAGATGGCAGCCAAACAGAGAATGGTTTTCCAAAACATATTTCTAAGCACACTGTTTTTGGTGCAGAGGATTTGGGGACATGGCTAGGTACTGCACTTCCACCATACAGAGCACTGTGCCAAAGCAGAATCATAATGTTCACAAGTTGCATATCAATAATCCAACAGGTGAGTTAGAAATGAAAAATAGATAAGTATCTTTGAAATATAAAGATAGCCCATCAATCTCGGTTGAAGATCAAGTTCACTGAACCACACCGAGGGTGAAGTCGAATACATGGATCCAAAAGAAAAAGGATGAGAAGGAAATAGTTGCAAAAACATCCCTCAAAGTTTTAGATCGTTTAGGAGTATGGATCCTTTATAGTGGTTGTACATCCAATATGAATGGGAACAATGATCTCATCACATGCATAAAATATGACAGAGAATGAGTTTTCATGTTTGGGATCGATGAAGGGATGAATATTTGTGCTTCCAGAATGCCTAAATTTGGGGGAACATAAATGAGACGTGATGATGTCTTGGTAGTAGAGCGCCACTGTCAAAACATACCTAGTGTCAATCAACTATGTGACTCTGGGAACTCTATTTGATTTACCAAGAATATTTCTGTTGTGATTGGAGAAGATAGAGCAGTCATTCTATAGGGAAAGTGTACACAGGAAAATCTTTACCTTGTAAGTGGGGAAGATGTTATGCGTCTTTTATCCAAAGAGGAAGAAAACAAGTTGTGGCATATGCGACTTGGTCATCTATACCAACTATCTATGGTAGATCTTATAAAGTGTGTTACCGCTAGATACCATCCCAAATTATCATGTGATCACACTCATACATGCGATGCTTGCTAACAAGGGAAGATCATCATATAGGCATACAAGCCAAAGGAACCGAAATCAATCAGAGTTCTCGAATTGGTGCATGATGATGTTTCTGGACAAATATCCCCCCGATCCATATATGGACAATGGTACTATATTGTTTTGATTGATGATTATATCAAAATGGATTGAATATTTTCATTACCAAAAATACAGATGTGTTGAGTTGCATTAAGCAGTATAAGAGGAAATTAGAAAAGATGCTTGGGCAGAAAATTTTGAAGATTCGTACTGACAATGGTATAGAATTCACAAATAGTCAAGTAGAAGACTATCTCGAGAAACATGGTATAAGGAATCCAGTTTCATCATTGAGAACTCCCCAACAGAATGGAGTAGTTGAAAGGAGAAATCAGATCTTCAACAACATGGACATAATAATGCTTATTGAAAATGACCTACCAGAGAAATTTTGGAAGGAAGCATTTTTGACATCGGTCTATATTTCGAACATGGATCTATTATGTCCAAAAGAAGGGATGGCTCCATATGAAATGTGGTATGGAAATAATCCAACGTTGAAATACATTCGAATCTTTGGAAGTATGTGCTTCATCCTCAACAAAGAAAACCCCACGGATATTGAGTTACGAGGAGACGAGGGGATATTCCTTGGCTACCCTAGTAAAAGAAAAGCATATAAATGATTCAACAAAATACTGGAAATTATGGTTGAGATCAATGACGTCACTATTGTGGAAAATGAAGCAAACATTCAACAACATAATGAAATGTTTCTTGATGAATGTGATGAAGAGGATAATAAAACAGGAGGAGCAGAAGTGGCAAATGATGACTCAGAAGAAGAAACTTATGATGAACAAGAAAGTGTCACGCATGTGTCTGAAAGGAAGCCAAAGAGTTGAGATGAAATTGATTGGAATAATATCATTGGTGATCAGACAACTCTAGTTCAGAAATGAAAATTGAATTAACTACAGCAGACATATGTTTATCTTAGGTGGAGCCAAAATGTTTTGCTGATGCAGCTAAAGATGAAAATTAGGTTCAGGCTATGAATGAAGAGCTTGATCAGATTGAAATGAACCTGATGTGGGAGATTGTTTCGAGTCCAGTATATAAGAACATCATCATGACTAAGTGGGTCTTTCGCAATAGGGTGAAAGATGATGGCATAGTGATTCGAAACAAAGCTCGAGTGGTGTGAAAAGGATACTCCCAAATAGAGGTTATTGATATTGATGAGAAATTTTCACCGGTTGCAAGGCTGAGACAATCAGATTATTTTTTTCCATAAAAGTGAAAAAAAAGTTCAAAGTGTTCCAGATGGACCTCAAATCTGAATTTCTAAATGGGGTTCTGGAAGGAGAAGTGTACATTGAGCAGCCCGATGATTTTCTCATTCATGAGGATGAGAACAATGTTTTGAGGCTGAAGAAGGAATTGTATGGGATGAAACAAGCATCAAGAGCATTACACTCATGGCTTGATAGTACTTGAAGAAGCATGGTTTCTAGAGTGGGGACGTTGATTACAATCTCTACATAAAAAACAATAGTAATCAAAGGATGATGGTTCTAGTTTATGACGATGACATTATATTTAGTGGATCAGATGATGCTCAGTGAAAATAGTTTTCTGAATTCATGCAAAGTGAGTTCGAAATGTCCATGATTGGTGAGATGATATGTTTCCTTAGTATACAGGTGAGACAATGATGGAATGGAACATTCATTTCTCAATCCAAATATGTCAAGGAGGTTTTGAAAAGGTTTTTAATAGAAAATTCCATGGTGATAAAGACACTGGTTTCTACTCGGATGAAACTATCCAAAGATGAGGATAGAAATTCAATTAATATCACTGAATACAAAAATATTATTGGAAGTCTGTTGTACATGGCCACAACAGGGCCTGATATTGTTTTTCAACATGGAAAGTAGTGAGATATCAGAGTAATCCCAAGGAAATACACATTCTTGTAGCTAAAAGAATACTACGGTATATCAAGGGAACATAGGACTTCGACTTTACATATAATGACAAATCTCAGAAATAGTTTTTGGGATATATAGATGTTGATTGGGGCGGTTTATCGGATGAAAGGAATTCAACCTCTGGAGGTGCATTATATCTCGGTGGACTATGTATTTCTTGGCTATGTAAGAAGCAAGAATTCATTTTATTGATCACCGTAGAGGTTGAGTATATTGCGGAAACTCAAGAATTCACACAGTTATTGTGGGTGAAGCAGCAGCTTGATGATATGCGAGTTGAAGTAAATTCTCCGATCGGTATCCAGTTTGAAAACTCAAGTGATATAAATCTCAGAAAAAATCACATCCATCACTCATGGACAAATAACATTGAGATAAAATATCATTTTATCAAGGAGAAGGTTGAGCAGGGAATCGTGAAGTTGGAGTATGTGCCTATAGAGCTACAGGTTTCAGACATTCTAACAATGGCCTTACAAAAAGAAGGTTTTGATAGGAATCGACTGGATCTAGGTGTTTAGTCGCCTCCACAAACTTAAAAGAGTTTGGATGTGGAACATTCCCCCTCTCCCTGAGGTATAATGGGGTTTTCCCTAATGTGATTATGCATGTTCTCTACTCTATTACATACTCCAAAGGAGTGACCTTTGTGTTCGTCGACAAAGGGGAGAAAATAGTGATGTTCAAGGGGGAGACAATGTGGCTATTTGAAAAATCATGACAGATACATGGTGAAGCTGACAGGTGGACCAGCCAGATAAAGCTATTTGAAGCTGGTTCAACGTGCTTAGATAGAGCATCGCTTGGACAACATGGGCAACAATGCGGATAAAGATTTATAGCTGACAGGAGTTAAAGTTGTGAGCAGATAGGGGGAGCGTTTTAAATCTGACGATTCTAGAACTGATCTATCAAAAAATAGATATCACGACAGCTGAGGATCGTTGTAAAAGATGAAGTGTGGTGTTGGAATGCGGTATGAATTTTTCCAAAAATTGGTATCAGTATGGTGTCAATAGTGGATATCAGAGTTTAAGTGATTCATTGAAGAACATTTCATTTACTATTGTTTCTCGCACTGAGAATTGCTCATGTGGGCTTAGATTATATGGCGAGTAAATCCTTGATCACTATCAGAGTCACAATAGGCAATTGGTGGCTGAATAATTTATGATGTATCTTTTTATGGAAGAGGTGTCAAAAAAACCAAAGGGGGATATTTTTGGGAAAAAATCCCTCATGGCATCATTGAATCATTTTTGAGGTCATTGTGTTTGTTGACAGTGTGGATAGCTTTGTTGTGTTTTTTTACAATTAAAAATATGACATACAAATTTGTCGACAAAGGAGATTTCTTAGTGAAATGTCAAGTTGAAGGGCTTTGGTAAATGATGTATGTTTGATTCAAGAACATCGACAAAGTAATGGAAGATCTGGAGGTGGTACAAAAAGTGATGATACATGGTGGTGATGTTTTCCAGTGTTTCACAAATTTTTGGGCCTGTAAATCGACAAATAATGAAATGCGGTTTTTGGAAAAGGTACTTGCGCACCAGATATGTGTTGTGCAAGTGACTTCCATGCCAGTGCCTAGGGAGATTGGAATGTTGCATTCCATATGTTTATCAAGATCATAACTTCAAAATATGGTAAAGTAAATAGGGTCGCGCAAGTATTGGTTTGGTCACACAGGTGAGTAGCACGATAGAGGATTGGGTAGTTGGAGTTGCATGCCGTAACATGCAAGAAGAGAGGAGACATGCGTGCCATCGCGTTGGGTGTCCACATGCCTATAAATACATGTCGACTCCTCCTCATTATATGTAGAGTTCAACAGTTAGAAAAATCATAGCTTCTATCGTGCCGGAGTGGTGGTCGCACAATTGTTGTGTGGTCGCGAAAGTATAAGTTGTGCGCCAGTTGATAGTTGTGCGCCTATGGTGGTTTGGGCGAGAAAGAAAGTGAGTTTCTCAAGTATTTATTTGAGGAAGAAGGCGTTGTGCAAGTGGTTTGGTGACAGTTTCACGCTAGAATTTGCAGTAGAGTGAAAGTTGATGGTTTCATGCCAATATTGGTTAGGGTGTAAAAGGGTGTCTGTCGCGCAGGTTTGGAGTAGTAGAAGCGTGTGTCGCGCATGCGGTGGAGGTGGAAATGTGCACTAGTTTTGAATTGAGCACTGGCATAGAAAAAGGAGGAATGTAAGGTTGATTCATGGAAAATATTCACGGCTACATGAAAGTTAGAATATTTCCCGATACCTTTGGTGAAAAGAAAAATTTATCTACGGGTGAAAGTTGGATTTAAAGAGAGCATCCACATACAATAGAGGTTGTATTAATTTTTTATAATGAAGAGACCTATAAATCTATAAAATGTGAGTGGATCCTTTCAAGAGCAGTGAGCAAGGGAAGCGAATGAAGGTGATCCTCTCCAAAAATAGTGAGCCATAGAGAGAGAGAGAGAGATAGGGAGTGACCCTTGGGAAAGCAGGGAGCTGACCTTAAACATTGTAAAGGTAGTGATCCTAGGAATAGAAGTGATCTATCATGAACCTTGTAAATAGTAGTGTGCTTATAGTGGATTTGGTAAATGGGAATATTGCCGGTGTATTCTCCTTGGACGTATCTCAGTGAGGGTGAACCAAGTAAAAATTATTGTGTCCTGTGCATTCTTTACATTTTGTTTTAATTATGCCATGGGAAATAATGAGAAGAGTGTCTTTTTTAACAGCGAAACAAGATCAGAACGGGCTTTAATTTTAAATTAATCATTCTCTAATTCACCCCACTCTTTGGGTATTCATCCTTGTGGACCTAACAATTGTACAAGTTAATGTGTTTTTGTAACAGATGTGGATTTGGGTTAAACATTTTCCATGGTTTTCCATCCCTAAGTCTGCATAACCTGGTACATGTCAACAGGCCTTGTTGTGGATGTAGTTTGACACTCTTTGGGAATATTCTTTGGATAATTCATATTTTAATTACATAAAATTATAAATGTTTTAATTTTAAATATATCCTCAAAAAATCTTTTTTATGATTATGAAAATAGTTTTTCCAAAATTTTCATCTTATGTTACGTGTATTAAAAATTATGACTTATGATCCATAGCCTAATTTTGTGTATCCCAATGATTGTAAATGGTACCTAGTGGAAGGAATGTAAACTATATCAATCCATATATTTCGTCTAGGGGTTTCCCTCCCATGAATCATAATGATGTTGAAACTGGAGCTACCACTGGTGTGGAACATCTTACAACTATTATAGAACAATTAACTCAGGGTAAGAGTAATAACCTTTCCTAAATAGAGAATCATGATTTGTAATGTTTTGTTACACTATTAGACCACTTAATGCGACATGAACAACCATTATTCAGTGGAAATAACAATCCATCTATAGATGAGAAGTGGATATGTTCCTTGGACAATATATTTCTTGCATTGAGATGTAATGAATGATAGAATGTCATTATGTAAGATTATAATCTCTCAAGAGATGAGGAGAAATGGTTTTCAAAAAATAAAAAGATAATGGAAGTGGATGAAATTGAAAGTATTGAGTGGAAATATTTTAAGAATATTATCATGGAATATTATTTTCATCGAAAATAACAATAAAATATGGTGAGATAATTCTTCAATATAAAAAAATATTAAGAAAAATTTCGATGTATAAATCACTCTTTGCATGGTTTTAAAATCATGATATAGATTATATACAAAATTCAAATAGAAATATTGATCAATTATTTAATTGGTTAATACCATTCGTCTGAAGGGCACTAGCCTCCCAAACATTCTTCTCATAAGAAGATATAGTCACATGAGCTTTCCAGATTGAGAAATAATTCTCTATGATTTAGTAATTTAAGGGAAAATAAGGGAAGAAGGGGGAAGAAGATAAAATAATGGAAAACCGGAAGATATAAAAGGTAATTATCAATTCTGTGATACATGTTTATGGAAACACCATGGTGCTTACAATAAAATAAACCAAGTTTTCTACAAGTGAGGGGAGAAAGTATATAATTATAATGATTGTGAGAGAATGAGAGATTTTAACAATGTTCAATGATAAAATTTTTGGGAGATGAGATTTAATGAAAATGATTTGCAAAACTACCAAGATATCTTGCCTTAGAAAAGGACGTCAGAGAAAGAACAAGCATATCTGATCACAAATACAAATTTAGATGTTCTTAATTATGTGGTGATGGTAATTTAATCATTTTTAAAACATATCTGATGCTTTATTTTATTCTAGATCATCACATTATTTTATATCATCACAATTTAAAAAAATAAGACATTTCAATATTGATTTAATAACAGATTTGTCTATCTAGACTCCCATGGGATGTATCATTTATGACAGAATGTTTCATTCAGTCCCCATTGTGACTCATAAACATGATTTAGTTTCTAAAATTTTCATTATATCTATTATTGACATTATTATAATCCTCAGTATGGAATGGATTTCAAAATATGATGTGAAAATATATTCCAGGAATAAGGAAATTATTATTCGATATGTACATATATAATCCATTATCATTAGATCATAAAACTCATCATCTGATTCATTTTTTTACCCACCACCAATAGATGTGTTGAATGATATTATTGTAGAGGAAGATAAAATAAAATCCACGGATAAGGAAAGAAATTATCAAAATTATTATGTAGCTATTATATAAGAATATATTTATGTATTTCAAGATGATTTAATTGGATATCCTCTCGATTAGTAAGTTGAGTTTTCTATAGATATAATTCTTGTTGCAAGGCCAATATCAAAGACTCCCTATAGAATAGATATTACGGAATTAGTGGATCTAAATAACCAATTATAGGAGTTGATTAATATGAGATTTATTCACCCTAGTGTGTGTCCATGTTGATCCCATGTTCTCTTTTTTATGAATAAAGATGAATTTATAAGGATATTTATCAACTTTGTAGAAATCAATTCTACTGAAATAATGACTAATTATTCTCTACATCACAATAATGATTTCTGTGACAATATTCTTGGAAACCAATATTTCTTTTGAAGATTTAACATCGATTTGGATATAATCCATTGTCTGTGAAGAAGGTAGATATTCCAAATATAGTATTTTGATCCATGTATGCACATTAAGAGTTTATAGTAATTCCATTTTGGTTGATTAATGCAACCACTATTTTTAGGGATCTAATGAACATAGTGTTTATGGAATATCTTGATGATTTTTTGGTTGTATTTATTGATGATATATTGATATATTCTAAAATCTATGAGAAAAATGACCACCACATATAGGTTGATTTGGAGACTCTTAGATGAAAAGAGGTATATGGAATGTTTATAATGTGTGAATTCATGATTCAAATAGTTTTTTCTCGAGGGTAGATTATATAAATAGATGGAATATTATTTGATCCTATGAAGAAAATGACATTTTAGCAATGATTGCCGCCCAAAAATAAAAAGGGGGTATGTAGTTTCATTGGTTTAGTAGGTTCATATCGGAGTTCCATTTAAAATTCTTTCTAATCAGCTAACATCTTAACCAATATTACATGAAAAGGGGTTAAGATCATTTTGACAAAATAATAAGGGTATTTTTTTGAAGAATTAAAGAGTAGATGAGTGAATTATTTGATCATGACTATATAAGCAGGAAATGATGGATTTTTAATTTATAGTGATTCATTAAATAAAGGAAATGGTTGTGTACCTATAAAAATTGATTGAGTTATTACCTATGCATCAAGGTAGTTAAAATCTCAAGAACATAACCATATAAATATTTATATTATTATAGATTCTATACCATTTTCACTTAAGATATGAAGACACTATCTCTATGGTGACAGATTTGATATATATACAAATCAAAAGTGTTTGAAATATATATTCTCAAAGAGAGAACTCAACATGTGGCAACTGAAATGGATTGATCTACTCAAGGACTATGATGAAATAATACAATACCACCCTGTGAAGGAATATAAGGTTGCACGTTCCTTGTGTATGAAGGATCATGGAATTAAAAAAAATGAGGATTGATAAGGAGCTTCTGTACAAAGATCTAGCAAAGGAAGATATGGTAATTATCATGTTAGTTGTACCATCAATATTTTTTAAATAGTTTTTAAACCATCATTGTTGGAAAGGATAAAAATTTCTCTGTATGATTATAGAAATTTTCTTAGTAAAATTATTGTTGTGAATGATGGTATGTTGGTATTATTCATGTTTGATGATGGAATTATGAAATTTGTGAGGAGTCTATTTGTTCCCCCTATACCTGGGTGGAAAACAGAAATATTTTATTATTCCCATATAATAATATTATCTATTCACACTAATATCACTATGATCTATATAGATTTGGAGGATCATTTTTGGTGGGGTAATATGAAGTAGGAAATTGATTATTATGTATCAGGTTGTTTGGATTGTCAACAAGTGAAGGCTCATATACCACATCATAGAAGATTAACAAAACTTATTCCTATACTTGTGTGTTAATGGGATGATATTACGATGGAATTTTTCACCACAGACTCTATTAAATAATGATAAAATATAGGTAATTACTAACTGAATTACAAAATCTTCACTTTTCCTCAAAATAAGAGAGGATTT
Source organism: Viscum album (assembly GCA_963277665.1). Lineage (NCBI taxonomy): Eukaryota > Viridiplantae > Streptophyta > Magnoliopsida > Santalales > Viscaceae > Viscum > Viscum album. The sequence goes on along the minus strand of OY728159.1, from coordinate 1,455,628,318 downwards.
TCCGCTTGAGTGACGTGAACAAATTTATAATAATGAATTTTTAAGACATCATGGGGAACCAATTTCAATTGTTTATAATAATGTTACATGATTTACATTGAAATTATATAAATGTTTATAGAAATATATGGATACTACACATCATATGAGCATTTCTTATCACCATCAAACTGACGGGCAATCAAAAATGGTAATCCAAAATTTAGAAGACATGTTGATATCATTGTCACTTGACTTTCAAGGGTCGTGTGATCAATAATTACCATTGACAGATTTTTTTCATATTCTAATATTTTCCATTCAATTATTGAAATGGTACCATATAATGATTTGTATGGAAATAGATGTGATATTCCATTTTTTTTATATCATGCTGGTGAAAAGATATACGTAGGCCCAGATCTTATGGAGGAAACCACAAAAAAGGTTAGTGATATTAATAAAAATATAAATGTGGATAAAATTAGAAAAAGGTGATATGACGATAATAAAAGGATGATTTTGAGTTTCAAGTGGGAGTTAATGTTTTCATAAAGTATCTTCATGCATCGTTTTCATATGATTTTGAATGAAAGGGATATTGAGCCCCATGTATATTAAATCGTTTGAAAGGATTGAGATAGTTGGGGATATGGTTTATTGTTTGGAGGTTCCATAAAGACATTCTACTGTACACAATGTGATACACATATATTTGTTAAAGAAAGTCCATTCTACACCCAATGCATCTTCTCACTAGTGAAAGAATATAATTGGACCTGATTTTTCATACTGTGAAGAGCATATCAAGATTCTGGACACTAGAGAGAAATTGTTTAGGAATTGGATGACTCGGCCGTCAAAGGTTCTATAGAAAAAAATAGAGAGGTGATGTGGGATCTAGAGGAAATCATGATGAATAACCACAAAAATATTTTTATATGTTCAAATTCTTTAAAATTTGGGAACAAAATTTTTATAGGAGAAGAGAATTTAACGACCCTAAATTTTATCATAGAAATTTCCCTTATTATAATAATGTTAAATAATATAAATAACGTAAAATCACATATTGACCATAATAAAATCATAATAACTAAATAAAAATGAAATATGATCTATTTATTGAAATTAAGGAACCTATATTGATGTAATAGATACCTGACTGTTGGAATAGTAATGTGACAATTATGAATAATAAACTAGCCTATATAATAGCCATGTTACCTATCAATGTATAAATAATATTTCTATATCTTTTAAATGAAAAATGATACATTTATATCTTCGTATAAGTAAATAAATGTTTAAATAATTATAAATAAAGTGCCGTTATTTTTTTAAAGCGTAAATATTTATTTATAAGGTTTTAATAAATATATATATTTTAAAAGAAATTAATTTTTAAAAAACTGTTTTAATAATTTATATAGTTTTTCTTGTAATTATAAGATAATTTAATTTGACAGTAATTTATTTTTCAATGTCTTATAAAATAATTTATAATTTTACAATTAGTAATTTTAGAATAATTTATTATTTTAATTAAAAGTAATATTTCTTAAATTTAGAAAATAATTATCATAAAGATGAGTTTGTTTTTAAATTACACACATTAAAAAATAGTTAGGATGAATTGGTGGGATTTTCATAAAATACTTGAATTTTTATTGAATAACAAAATACAGTAGATCATAGTATAAATACATTATAAGTTAAATACTCTATTCCTTAAGTCATTAATAATTTAATCGCCATAATCTAGATGTTTCCTTAATTATTTAAATATATTTTTATGATAATTCTCAAACTATTAATATTCTATATCCAAAAGTAATGAATAAATGAATAAAATATTCAAAAAATCAACCCTATCCTCTACTATGAATCCCTCCTTCATCCCCTCTTCTCATCACACATCTTAAGCCTTGATGAAAGTCCAAATTATTCCCAATCCTCTTTCCCAGCTTCTTACTCTTTTCAAAGTGGTACTATTCTCATAAAAATACCAAAACCAATTTACCTAATGATGTTTCAAGGAGAAGGAATCATGAGGTAAAATCATCATTCTTGTTATTTTAGTTTTATTTCATTTTTCCATTATTTATTAATAATTTAGTTAATTCACCCTTCAAATAATGCATGATATATCCAGTATCTTATATATAATTTAATGTTTTTACATTTTGGGATATCCAACATCAATTATAATCTCTCACCATTTTGTTCTAAAAATGAAAACATTTCCTGTAAGGTTCCAATTTACCACCATCATGGATGACATGTTTTTGTTTTTAAATTCCAATTTCTAGGATAATACGGAAACGATAAATATGTTAAATTCATGATGTAATAAATGTAATAAAACTTTTTTAATGTTATGAAACTAGTATATATATACATATTGTTATTTAATTAGAAAAAACTAGTGTGTGATGACCGAAAACCCATAAAAATAATCTAAATTATTATCACTATGATCATATCTAATGTTGTATCATCACCCAAAAATTACAAAATGACTTATATAAAAATTTTATATTCAATATTTTGATTAATAATGTATAATTTCCATTATGGATAATTATTCTCAATTTTACAGGATCTTACATTCATGTATATATGTGATCTAATCATAAAGACCAAGGAAATGGACACTCCTGAACGATGGAATTAAATATTAGAACCCATCAAAAACACAATAAATGAACTTAATAAAATTATAATAAATATAAAACACTTTTAAGAGGTTCTAAAATAAATTTTTTAATTAATCTAATTTCATTATAGATATTATTAATTTTAACTATAGAACACTTTCAAACACAAGGTAAGGGATTCATTACAAACCCCCATTTTCTATTCAGCTTACACATTCTCCCTATTTAGCACTATTGACATTATTATTATTTTTATATGATTATTTTATATTCTATTAATATACATAAAATTCATGTTTCCAAATCATTTCATATTTTATTGTTGGGTAAATATATATTTTACAAGGTTCCCTTTTCATTTCAACTCAATAAATAATCCCAATTAAAGGGAACTTCTCGATTTTTTAGACATTTTCATGTACAATACGGAATCAGTTTTAAAAAATAAATATTTTTCAAAAAATAGACTTTTATAATTATAAAATAAATTATTTCTTATTTGGTTTTGCTTAAAAATATTAAACATTAGTTCGCTTTAAAGACACGTCTATATTTTCTCTCAAACAACAATGAAGTGGACCATTACCAAAGTGTAATAAAAAGTATTTTTTACAGGTTTTTATATTAGTTGGAAATTATTAAAGCCTCATAAACTATTTCATTATACTTTCATTTTTATTTTTGGGATATACATGTTTATAATCTCATTTTCTTACAAATACAAATGATTTTTCCAAAATAACCATTCTTTCAAATGTAAATTAAATTTATTTATCTCAATATTTCCTCGGTGATTTTATTAGATTATTTTCACTAATTTAAGAACCATATATTGAATCCTATAAATTTTTGTGATTGATATTATAAGATATCATAATTCATTTTTTATTAAATTGTTTTTGATCAATTTAATTGTGGATGTAATATCTTATTACCATTCACCATATTAATCCGAATGGTTAGTGATAGTATTTACTACATGGGGAATGTTATTCAGATTTTTAATTAGAATATTTTATATTTATCATCCCATTATTATGAAAAATTCATTTGACTTAGTAATTCATGGGTGGGTCTATATATAGTTGCTCGATGAATTTGTTGGTCTCATGAGACAAACCATAAATTGACATTATTTTGGCCTTGAACATTTATTTTTAAATATGGATTTCATTGAGGCCTTAACCAATTATTTTTAGATGTCATAGTCAAGGCCAGGATGGTATGTTTTATATTTCCAGAATTTTTCATTACTATATTAGGATGTTTTTAATTGATAGTACATGAGATTATTCAACTAGTATAATATCCATGTTTATGTTTAATTCTCGAGTGATAATTTATAAATAATTATTTAAATTGGTTCATATTCCTATGATATTTTTGCTAAGATTATGTTATTCAAGAATTTTTATTGGGTCAACCAACATACCTTTCTATAATGTTCATTTATGATATCTTCATATTTATTTATTACACTTACGGATAATTTGATCTCAACACTTCTTAGGTTTAATTTTTCCAAGGATACTTATATGTATATTATAAATGACATGAAAAGATATTCTTAGAGGTTATTAGAATATCAATTGGAGTTACTTTGATGTATTTACTTTCAATTAATAATTTAAAACTATTTATATGTTTTTATGAATATACTAAAAAATTAAGTAATTTGTGATGTGTTTACGTGTTCATAGTGTCCATTTAATAATGTAAGGCACTACTTCTAGGGTACTGGGGTCCAGTGCTTTATAAGAACTCTATTATATAATCAAATAATAACAACATGATTATGAAACTAGTCTGAAAAAAATTAATATTTATCACAATATATATAATAAATTTTTAATAACAAACGAATATTCATATATATATTAATTATAAATGATATTTATAAATGGATATATATGTGAGTAATGTTACAAATTTCCTAATGAAAATATCTATTTTTTAAATATATAATATGTAAGTTAATCATTATAATTATATAATTATATTAGTTATTTTTTATCTAAAATTTCAATTCCATGAAACAATTTTATTTTATACCCCATGTTTTATTTTGAATGGTGCACCTACTATACAATTTTTAATTTATATATGAATTATTTTTTATTTTAATTGATTACATATTATTTCCATTAATTGTATATGATTCTATTGTTAATAATTTTTTACATGTATTGGGAAACTCAATTTCCATCTATTGAGATACATGGATTCCTATATTAATGGATGAATTCATATATGTGTGTGCATTAATAAGGATATATATGAATAAATAAAACTAGGAACAATATAAGAGAAATTCTATTAGACTTCATACTTTATTTCATTAGGAAAATTATATACATATATGTATACAATTTATTTATATACAGTATATATTGTCTTCATTATTATCTGGATTAAATGATATTTATCTCAAATGTTCTTGTATACATTTGTAAGATCATTTATTTTCCCGAGATGCATCATTTAATGATTATTGATGGAATTATGAATCATATCCTTTTGTGATTCAATATGAATGGGATATGTATTTTACTTCTTTGGATTCTATGTGATATGATGAAGGAATTTATTTTAATTGGATCATACATTTATGCATTATAATGGGTGGTGTCCTATATCTCCCTCAAAGACATTTTTTATGGATTTATATCTTTTTTGATAATGATTCATGGAAATGCATTGATTTTTTCAAAACTAAATTATATGACAAAATTTCATTTATTAATAATATAAATGTTTGGAATACTTGGGAATTTTTTACATATAATTCATATTCCTAGGATTATTTAGTGGCCTAATGTTTGATTTTTTGTCTATTCCATGATCTCATGACTCATTTTCATTGACTCATGTTTATACAATCTCTTGATTCATTTCTTCTGTAATTCAATGTAATATAATATGAATCTTTTTTTATACACTATATATTGTCAAATAGGTATTTTTCCATTTATTATACTAGTTTTCACATCGTATACATGATGATTATCATTCAATGTTGTCGATTAAGATTACCCTTACTGATAATTCGATATCACCCAATATATATCTTTTTACTTTTCGAAATTATGAAGATAATTAATATGTATAATGTGTCTAAGAGAGTATTTTTTGTAGATAATGTTTGGGAGTTAATTAATACTTGTTATGGATTAATATGTAACTTATATAATTAAAAAATATTCATTATTCGAAAATTTCTCAGGGGTTTTGTTAGTATTTTGTTTAAATTATATAAAACTGTAATACTAAAATATCAATGATTTTTTTTTATAATATAATATTGTCATTAATGTTATGTAATTTTTGTTATCACATCCATCAGTTACCATAACATTGATCGTTCTATAAATGATTCTACTAATATGAGACAAATACTATCTATATTGCCTTTGATGTGATACATGAAATTCATCCTAAATAAAACAATACATTAAATGAAATAATAAACAATTAGATTCATCATCATTTATCAGAAAAATACCAAATATCCCAACATTATTTGAATCCATCATTCATTGTATAGTAATTATATAATGTCCAAACCTTGGTGTGACATAATAGAAAGCAATTATTTTCTAATTAAACACTAGAAAGTGATTTATATGACCATATTACGTGTTATTCCTACTCTATTCCATAGAAATAATATTTTTGGTAGTTTGAACATGAAATGATATTTATTATGTACAACTTTGTCAAAAAAATATTTCATCATTAGCTACCATCCAAAAATGGTAATTTAGAAAGAATTTCATATAAGGATTCAATTTTTATCCACATATATAGATGCTCTATAGTAGTAAAAAAAATAAAATCACCATTGGGAAAATAAACATCCCTGATACTATTATATTCTAGATTATATGTTTGAAGAATGTCATATAGAATTTAAATATTATTCATTGATTAGTTATTCATCATTGTATGATATGTTATTCCAATATAAATTTTATATGGAAAAACATTTTACAAATCTTATTAAAATTAAGATATGAATCAGACATCACCAGAAAAATACTATTATTTATTTCATTATGTTTTCCTATATTACCTTACATAAATCATCCCAAAATCATTAATATTTTGAGTGTCATTGATTTGATGAAAATACACAAATTTGTTTAGTGAATAAAAATTGAGAAAAACAATATACATACAATTTTATAATGATAAAAAACATATACCAAAATCATTATTTTTATACTACAATTTCCATTAAATAATATATAAGGGATTATGAATAAATATTTCATTATTATGTTCATCTTTATCCATTTAATATTTGACAGTCCTAGAAAACGATCAGTGATCCACATTATAAATTTCCACTAAATGTTAAATTTGAAAATATGGTACATTTTAATCAATTAATAACGATCTATCAATTGAATAATAGGATAATTTATAATCATTTACTCTTATAATTCCAAAAATATTATGATTCTAAAAATAGATATATAGATGAAAATTCATACTATGAAACCATATGGGTGTTTACACCTCAACAAAAATATTCTATAACAAACATGATTATTAGAATCCAAATTGTGTTTTCTGTTGACATCAGTTTCAAAATATGTTGGCACAATAAATATTATTAAAATAACTTGTAATTCAACCTTAAACATATGAAAATTTAAATTTACTCAATTTGATATATACATACAGTCATATTTTGACTAATGAAATAAATATAACTATTACTTAAATAATAATTAATTATATATATATATATATTCTCAGATTATATATGGGCTCTAAATAAAAATGTTGAATATACAAAACTCAATTCCGCTAAAAATTATTTAATTATATTGTACAGATATATTAATTTCTATTTCTAGTACACAAAATAGATATAAATGTGACAAAAAATGTGAGGTAAAATACTATTACATGTAAACAAATCAGCATGAATTCAATAATGACTGGAAACCATCATGTCATATATACAAAATTTACCTAAACCTTGTGCCACATATCATCCCTCCTATATCAATACACTCCCTAAAAGGATGTGGATGAAATAAAAATATATTTTATATCACTTCTCTAGTTAAGATGAAAAGAGAACATGTGTTGATGTCCACCTCATCATAGACAATATAAATATATACTAAAATATAATATAGCATCACGAGTATCATATATAAATATATATATATATTATTTAAGTAATTATAATTTAACATCTATAAAACAAATACAAAAAATCCATCAGACTATTGTATTTGTGAAATTATGTACTTGTACATCAATATAGAAATCAATTATTGCAATGTTATTTATATCATATTAAATTTCCACAAGGTCTATTTGGTCATTTATTTTTTAAATAGATACCATGGGGAATAAAATTTAAAAGGGTTAGTTATATGTTCAGATATTGGAATAAACATGATATGGATATATAACATAATAGTTTAGAGGCATAACATAATATGAAAAAAATGAATAATCATATAAAATCATATAACAAACAATTTTATATCATTGGTCAAAAGAGTGAACTAAATATTTAGAAATCATAAAAACGACATCATATGAACATTTAATGGATCAATATTATGACATTATAACATTATGTTTTGGGCTTACTACATATATGCACTACACAATAACTTTTGAGATGAAAACATTATAAAATTCATTGGGGGGATATATAATTTGGGTCCCAAATTTTATATAATAATATGTTCTCGAATACGTGTTTTATATAATAAATTCATAAATAATTCAAAACCATTATGAAACCCCTGATAAAGGAAATGGGTTAAAAATATTTTCTAAAATGAAACCTAAATGATATATATTACTAATCCCCATGAGAGGAAGAAGTTTAAATTTTTTTAGCCAATAGTATTTTAATAATAGTACATATGTCTTTAATATGATTTCCAAATTATGAAAATTAATATTAATGAAGTGGATAAGTAGATATAAAATTCATCTTCTTATGAATTGTTTCTAAAGAGTGAGTAAAAAATATGAAAAGATAAAACACATTGTGATTTCCTTATAATTAGTATTCAAATAGAATGGTTCTCAGACAATAGTTATTACGGTTCCAATTCATGGACGGGAACAACCAAAATATATTTTTTCATAAAATAAATAATGGATAGGAATCTTCCTTTTAAACTGATTTGTTATAAATTTTTACTGAGAAGGATTCTGAAAAATTATGTATAAAACCAAAAATAAATGAAAAAATAATATTTATATATATATATATATTGGACACATATATATGATATACACGTAGAACATGGTAATAATATATAATTAATATTTCTAGTGAGAGATAAAGAACAACCCTTAGGAAAAAAGGATGTTTAAAATTTCCCATGTTAGAGATCTCAAATTACATGATACATTAATCAATCATCGAAAATAAAAAACAATATTGATTAAATACTGGAATCAGAAACAATCTTATGTATAATGAAATCTCCATGGTCAATTTATTATCATGTAACATTCATTTATTATAATGTTTTTCCATTAATCAGCCACCTTGATTTGGTTTTTTTTCAATACTATTTTGTCTGGTTTATAATGGATAATGAGGTTATTAAATATATATATAACCCCAATTTTGTTTTGAGTTATGGTGGATATATAATTTTTTAATAAATAAATTTATACATATAAATATATTTCATAATTTTTTATAAATTTATTAAATAATTATAGGTATATTTTTGGTGTAGTTAAAATGCATGTGATCATTAATTCATAATATAATTTATATAGTAACCAATTTCACTTTCTAAAATCATTATAATTTCACAAATATCAGACATATCATTAAATATTTTTTTATAAAAATTAATATGAGGCATTGATGTAAAATGAATTATTTAGTCTATTGTGGATTTTAATTGACTATAATACATGAAACATTTACATCATCGTACTGATTCAAGGAAAGTAGATAATTCTTATTCAATTAACATAATTTAATTTAATTATATTAGGATTACTAATTTAATTATATTAGAGTTTTTAGAATAGAATCATAGGTTTTCAGATAATAAAATTTATTATAATATAAATGATAAAGTGATTAAATGTTCATACCTTACCCCTTAGTATGAATCCATTGCTAATTAGAGTATAAAATTAATTGGTAGATTATTATATTGAAAAAACCCTCTATAATATATATAATAGTTTTAGTGAAGGTGTTTTAGTACATATATTATGTGTGATGAATTTAATAGTGTGAGGATATGTGAGTTGGTGAAGAGATGTATTTATAAGTGGAGGAGTGTGGTGTATTCGAAGGAAATATATTTTTTTTAATGTTGATAATAGTTTACATTAATATTAATGGTTTACATGAAATTTATTTATTTTTTCAAAAATAATGATTGTTCATTATAATTTATATAAACAAAAAATTTACTTTCACCATTCGACCAACAATTATATGAAAATTATAAACGTTTATTTTTATAGGAAATAAAAATAATCTATGTTCAAAATTGTAAAAATATACATTTAAAAAATCAACATATTAATTATTTATTCAATATTTTACATTTCCAACATATATTATAACATGAATATGCTTTCATAAATTTTATTTTCATGATTATAACATGATGAGGTTGATGTGCCATAGGGAGAATAGACTGTAAATGGGAATCCATTATATTATTTACAAATCATAATTATTTTATAATAAATTACTTTTAAGTAGATAAATTTATAAATCCACTAAATTCTATTTATTAAATATTCACTATTTTTTTATTATAAAATTAAATTAAAGAGTACTAAATAATTCATGGTTTTGATATAAAATCTTATTTCTTGTTTCCTCTTTTAGGCCACCTAACACATATTCATCCCTATCAAATATTTGATTACATCCACAATTAATCCTAGATAGATCAACACAGATAACCACAATGAACCCCCTCTTCTAGTATTCAATGAGAAAATCAACCCTTTCGATTAATGAAGATCTAAAATATAAACATTTTCTTCCTCTCATGGAATTCATCTACATAAATTCAGAATAAAATATTTTCCCATGAGCTGTTGGATCACTTGGTCTACATGTGTACTTCCACAAAAGAATCAAAACCATTATTCTTTGGAGACATCTCACTATCTGGTGTGATATAGATTATCATTAGTTTTCTTAAATATCTATGTTCTTCTCCGGTATTTCAACCACATTTTTCCTCTGGATAATGGATCTTCCAAAGTGTCTCAAAATTCTAAAATTAAGCCTAAGAGTTCTTTCAATTCTCCCTATCATCCAATTTTTTCACTACCTAATCAATGTATTTATATTCAGAAAATTGACAAGAATATGATAAATGAAATATCAAAGTAAATATATCTCTATATTAATTAAGGAATCACCATGATCATGAATTAATGTATATTCTCATTTGAATCGATCAACATATTTCCAAATTTAGTCCTCATTCAAATTCAGTTGAATTACCCTTAAAATATTCATTTAAATATTATAAATTCTTGTGATTATTTATATATTTCACAAGATATTTAAATATATTTGATCTATACAATTAAATAAATACCAAACCTTTAAAATCATCCTATACTTTCATGTATTTTTCAAATAGTCTCCATCACAGTTAGATACATGGATTGATTGAGCTGCATAATATTTGGTCACATTGAAATTGCCTGTGATTTAATCCGAAATTTCCCAAAAGGCTATATGGTTAAATTAGACTACATGGAAAATAACCAAGTTTCTCACTTCTACTATGTGACTTTTTCCACAACACTAACATTCTATATTCTCCCATGTGATGATTCTATATAGTTCCGAAATCCGTTTTGTCATAAATTTGGAAATGTGTTAATTTTAGCCACATATATCTCATTGGGTTACAGTGATCAAATTGGATATGTGGATTAGGAAAATTCGATGATTCACTCAAATAAATTATAAAATTATTTTAATGAGTTCGAGGACTTTTAAACTAGAAATACACTTTTTAAATATTTTATATACCATACTATTATATCCACCATCACATCTCAATTATTATTTTGAAGAATATTTTATCATTTATCACAATTAAAATTGCTACATTTTCCAAAACATATGTAATAATGATTTTCTTATTGTTTCCACATAAATAAATTTTGATACAAATAGGAAGAACCACAATCATTATATGTTCTTACATGAACTCTTTATCATGAATAAATTCTTTTCCCTCTATTGAATCTAAAATAATACTCCACCAATCACTACCAACCATAAAAAATTCATTGTGAAACATTAGAAAAAAAATAATATACTTTCTTTAGGAAAACTATTTCCCCCATTGATTTTTTTTGGAAAAACATTCATAAAATCAATATGAGTATATAAATGAATTCCATGTTTCTCCCCCTTGTTTATATACAAATTAAATAGTTAATATGATTTTTATGTAATATAAAATTTCACAATTTAAAGACACTCTAACTTTTTCCCATTCTCCCTAAGAAAATGATAATACAACATGGTCGTCTTAAGATTGTTCCATTAGTAATCATACTCCAGGTCTAATTGAGAAAACATAGTGTAATGTACCAATCCTAGTACTCCCTAATGGGATTCAAGTAGGTGGTTATGTGAACTCAGGAGGGCCTCCCCATTTTGGATTGGCAACATACTTGTTGTGAGCGTATAAGGATCATTGTGGGAAGACTACCATATTTGTAACATATATATAATAACAATAGAGATAACATAAATAATAAGACATGCAATTGAGTAAGATAAAGGCCAATACTAAAAATTAAAAATAATAATGAATAAAATGTAATGAAATGATGAATGAATCTAAATAAAAAGATGAAATTAAGATAGGTAAATGAAGAACAAAATCAATAAAAGACCTGAAATCCAAGGCCATGAATCCTAATTCAGTCTCATCCCAAAACATCCACACATCATATTCGAAATCAATCAACATAAGGCTCTCTTCCCTTAGCCAAACATGCCTTGAATAAAAAATTTTAGGAATCAAATGGTCGGCCTAATATGGTGTCAGTATAAAATAGTTGGATAACATTAATAGTTTCTAAATAAAATTTTCTGAATATATAGTGCACACAAAAATATGGTTAATTGGGTTAAAAATTTTATAATTAATATAGATCATCAAAATAACCTCACAAACCATGAGATCTATGCAGATGATGAGGATCAGCCAATCCTGGTTTTGGTCCAATCCACATATCCCTCTCATGCAACGCCAATGAGAAGGTTACCATCTCACTGGGCCTATACTTACTTAAACAACATATGTCATCCTAGTACACACATCACCAAAGAAAAAGTAACAATATCACATTGCTAGAAAATTCTAGAAACAATAAAATATTTACATATCACAAAATTCTAATGGTAAAAGAACTATATCATGAAAATTGGTGGATTATACTATGTTAAAATGAATCAATGGGGGAAAATATAATGAGATAGTGAATCAATAATCAAGCATCATGTTAGTGGTAATCCTGTATGTCAATCAAGATACATGTCATAGAACAATAGTGGAATCCCCTATTAAGGAAAAATAACTAATTATATATATCAATGGGTCAAACAAGTTTTCACATCTGTATTAAATAATTCATCCAATTACAAATTATTTTTCCCATTTATAACTAGTTGGTAAATTCTATTAGGGAGGATTATTAACCAAAATCAATATAATCGAGTTTTATAAATCATATTTCACATGTTTAGACATGATATTATTGTTTATCCATGTTTCCAATTGTTTTCACATAATCTTGGTGGGTTGTAACACCAAATGGGTGCGTAAAATCCTTAGTCACAATACCATGATATCCATAAGGTATCATCGGGAGGACCTAATAAGGGGGAATTATCATGTTGGGATAATTACATTTATTAGGGTCATGTACATTTTTTGGTTGTGTGATTTCATAAACTACATATTCATGAAAAATAAAAGTATACTAAAGTGATTTTTCTAGACATACAACCTCAAACGAGGAGTATACATTGGAAATTCTCATCATCAGGTGTATCGATCATGTTCACTTTCATTCCCTTCAATGGAGATAAAAAAACTCTTCCAATGTATACCAAACCTAGATCTTGATTAGGTAGTCCAAACAAGGGATATATTTAAGAGAAACCTAATAGAACATGAAGAATACGTTTAAATAGATTTCTTTCATTTGATCCATAGGTTCCGAACACCATGATCTGATAGATCCTTGCTTCTATTTTGAATAGTATTTCTAAAAATTAAAATTCTAAGGGATATATTCGTGATAGAGATTCATGATACTAGAAATGTTCATGTTTTATTGGATTAAAAGGTGATTTGTAATGACTTATTCATGAAATGAATAGGTAATTCACATTGGAAAATCCTAGATTCCCATATGTGCTGAAATATTTATCGACTTGTCCAACAAAACAATAGGATATTGATTCACGTAATGTACTTATTTAACATAATGAGATTATCGAAACCTAAGGTCCATTTGGGAGTTGAATTTAATTAATACGGTTTATTTTGGATGTGGATAAAATTCATTTTTTTTGTTATGGGGTTAACTATTTTAATGTGATGAATAAATTTCGTGTGGTGAGTTCAGGGAGTGAATTAAATTAATAGGGTGAAGAAAAATCATGTTCCGTGTTTACTGTGTGAAATAAAATACTGGGTTGAATTAAATTCATGGGGTTTATTAAAATGGGGAAATAAAATTCTATGGTTTATCAAAGATGTTAAATAATTAATCGGGTTTTCACAAACATTTCATGATCTGAATGGTTTTCATGTGGTTTTCCTGAACTATTCTTTTCATTAATGGGGAATTTGTGACATGAATTCATTATATATCTTGAAATCGCCTCAAATCCTATATAACATATATAAAATCTTACCTAATTTTAACGAGGTTCTAATTTCCAAGGGTTAAATAATAGACAACTAAACACATGGAGGATTACATAAATAGAAAAAATATATACTTATAAAAATACAAGAGCATACATCCTCCATAGAATATAACAGTTCTTATCCAAATAGACCTCAGAATAACTGTGTGTATCGAACATAATGTCCTTCCATAGGGACTATATAACATACTCTTTCACCCTTTTATCCACTTGAACATGCACACTGATTGCCTACTCTTAATCTAGAGGAAGATTTATCCCTTGGATATTATTCATAGAATACTCCCTGAAAAGAATCAGATACTCATTAATGGATGCATCAACATAAAGATAATCACCGTCTATGTATGTAATGTGAGAAGGGTCAGGGTGATATCTCCATATCAGAAACATGTAAAATAGATAATAAAAGGTTTTGTAGTTATATAGAAGGTCCAAATAGTACACCACTTTACCATCCCTCCTCGTAATCTCAAATGACATTAAAATCATAGGAGCTATATTCCATCTATTTCTGATAGGAAATATAGTTGTCCAACATGACACCAATAAAATACTCAACCACTAACTAAAAATTCTAAAGGACATCAATGATGGTAAACATAATATTTCTGATAGGTCATCATGGCCACCAATGGATTTCAACGTAACTCGATATGAACAGACGTATCCTATAAGAGACTAGGACCAACAAGAGATGACCCATATTCCTTTAACTAGTCAATAGAGAAACATCAAACCTTTTATATGAGGCCTCAATAGGATCCATTTGGGTGGATACATATATTATGTTAATATCTAAAAATTCTATGAGTTATTGTTGTTATTTTTGTGATCCACTGAATCCAAAACACAATCTCATAACATATCCTTCAGAATGTGAATCATCTGATTTGATTGCCTATCAATCGCAGGGATGTAGGATGTAAAAAGAAGAACTTTTGATCCAAATTATTTTTTAAAACCCTTCCATAATCGAGACATAAAATGATGATCTTGATTATAAACAATATACATCATGACCTCATTTAGTCAAACTATTCCCTAGACATTGTGACTACTTATATCATCGATGGTGAAGGTATCCCTGATAGATGAGTAGTGGGATAAATTCATTGGTGACTCCATGATCACCAATACATAATAATTCATGTTACATTTCCTAGGAAATTCTGCCATCAAATCCATGTTTACATCATCCAAATTACATTCTTGAATGGATAGAGTCTTTAATAACCCAGTAAGACCTCTGATTATTGACCTTCACAAGATGACATGTGAAATATATCTCCATGAATCCCATATTATCTTTCATTATTTCTATCCACAAGTACATTCTATAGAGATCATAATACATTATTTTAATACCATGTTATACCACCCATCTTGAATATGAAAAGCTCTTCATAAACTCATCACATAAACTCATACAAATCCATACTATTATATGGATTGGAAGAACATATATACTACAAGGAGGCCATACATATTATGAATCCCCACTCTTTATTATTTCCCCTCATAACAAGTCCTTATAGAAATGATATATACTCTTTCATAATCAAGTCAGGGAGTACATGTAAAATATATTTCAATGTCCGAAAAATCATCCCCAGGTCCCCTGAAAAATTAAATGCATTTCTGCAAGGAGTTGAATAAACATACAGTCATCATAAGTCACTTATAATTCTTCTGTTTGTGACCTCTAAATAAAATAATTATTAATGATGTTTTCCTTAAATATATTTTATGCTAGATGTAAATCAAAATATTGTATATACATGAATAAACTCCCTTACTTAAGGATCATGAAACACTATGAAAATATTTACTGTGGGATCATGTGGTTCATGTAATCCACGAAACACTCACAAAATAGATTTTTTCTCATGAAACTTAGGCCCTACACCACAATATTTGACCCAATATTGTGAGTAGGGAAATTTATCTCATGTGGTATGAACTATTTGTAACCATAAGAAACCACGTAATCCTCCTACATCAAAACATTTCTGAGTTTAAATATAGATGGTTATCAAAGCATATTATACTCCATGAATAGATATAGTAATTTGAGTGTTTGTACTAAGGTTACCCTACATTTAAGCTCATAAAAATCCCTTTTGTAGGTATCTAACAAAAAACATTTCACCCCTTTTTTGGGCAACCTAGACATCAATGCTACCAAATATTGGAATTCTAGGATAAAATTATTATAATAACCTAGTACACAAAAGAAATTTTATACAAATGAAAATATTGTGACATTACCAATAAAATATGACTAAAACATTCTCTTGGTCCAATTCCACTCTAGTCTATGTGATAACAAGGAATAAAAAGTTCATTTTATCACTCTAGAAACTAAATTCAGATAATAATATATAATGATGATGTTGTATCAAAGTACTAAATATGATATCAAGATTTTTTACATAATCATCTCTATATTGAGTGTACACAAAAACAATTTCAGAAAACTACCATAAAATGATCCATGAACAAATTATATTTCTGAGTCATTAAGGCCTAAAATACCACTGATGGATTCATCAAACTGAAAAACATATAAATGAATTCATACAATTTGTACCTATTTGTAATTGAATTCCTTGGTGCATAAAATTGTATCACTCTAAAAAACATGTACCCTACCATCAAATATATCGTGGATAAAAATTGGGCACCACTTAATTGATTTAGTATTTCACCATTACATAGAATAGAATAATGACTCTTGAATGTAATCTAATGAAGTCTTTTATAATACAAAAAATAGATCAACATACCGTTAGCCTTTGGGTATAAATTATATAAGAAACCCATGGATATGTAAAATTTATTATGTATCCTCCTATTTCTAGGTCTTCCCTTTGAACTTCTATCTTAGGATGCTCTGATGGTGACATCACATAAATTGGGATATAAATTTTCTAATCTCCCAACACTAAATCAATGACAGGATCAATCTACCTCTTGTGTTTAAAGATAGAAAAATATTCTAGGAAGACATTATTAAAATGTTGCATAATTTTAGAAGTTTATCCTATTATATTTCAACTTTATCCCTAACAATACATAATGTATGAGATATGATACAGTCTAATATACCCTTCATTAGGCATGAATGTGAAACCAAAACATCCCATTCACCTAGGGAAGAATATCTACCTTCTTTTTTAGATATAAATTTAACTCTCTTATGATAATAGTTGATATGATCATAGAATAGGACTAAAAAATATGTACCAAAATCAAAATAAAATCCTATCATATCAAGTTAAAAAATATTCAATAAAAACAAAATCTGCCAATTTCAATAGAAAATTCATTACAATAAAAAATATCATTTGACTTCATTCAGAACAATGTTTTAATTGTTATAATGTCATCCAATATATCCCCATTAAAATCCATGGAGTAGGAAAAAAGAATATATAAAAATTAATTGGTTGCTTTTTAATCAAATAAAATGTAAGTGAGGGTAGAAAATCGAAGAATTTTACCATTGATAATAGAAGGTCCTGCATCAAGACCAGTCAGAGTAGAAAACTTAACATAAGTCTGACTAAACCCACTAATCTAGGATTCAATATAACACCCTATTATATTTTCAATGGTTGGTTATAATAAACTTGGTATTGGGTACCATGTCCCAATCCTCAATCTGAATACACATTTGAACTCCATCTACCTGAATATTGAGGTGGAGCTAAGTTCATCTCAACCTTGGTTGACATTACTAATCCCCTTCCATTGCTCTTCTAAGATGTGTCGCAACATATCCTCTAAATATGATACAATATATGACAAACATGGAACTCATTATAATATTGAGGACTAATTTTCTATTTTTCTAACCCTATTACACTAAAATCTACCAAAAAAACTACATTCCTAATACTGTTGCACACTACCATATCTTCACATTATGTTATTAACCAGGAAGTAATTATCATAGCAACAAATCCTTATTCCAGAATAATAACTCTCTGATATCCATTATAATACTTCCTCGCTACTACTCATGGAATCTCATGTTTCCCTCCATGATGAGGGCATTATTCATTATATCTATAAAGTATCCCATGAAATAATTTATCACATATGATACAACTTCATTGAGAATCCCATATTAGAAAAGACTTTATCTATCTACCTCATTCGTTTCTATGAATCTAGAATAAAAATTTACGTCAGTGAATTATCCTATGAAGCACATCACATCCATTTGCCACTAGATCATCTGTATGAACTCATGATCCCTCTCTACCTTAATTGCCTCTATATAGAAGTGCTCAATGAATTCTACTTGAAATCCTTCCATAATAGATCCTTATTTTTCTCATCCTTCTATACTATGTCTCAATAATGTCTGGGTCATCCAAATAATAAATAAACATACATACATACATATATAAACACACACATACATATATATATATATATTCACCCACATTAAATTTCTGAATCAATGTTCTTGAGGACTGTCTTGACTGACAGAATAAAAATCACAGCTTCCTGGTGAACTCCAACCCCATAAAATGTTATAGGATGTTGTTTCTGGGAGTCACTTGTTTGTTTATAAATTAATGTTATGGTTAATACAATCACTCTCTCCAAGGATCATAATACCCAATAGAATCTATCATGGAGCTAATCACCCATATAAATTTCTATATATATATAATGTTATGTCTTATCCCCATTTGTTGGGTCTGGATCCCCACTATCTGAATTCTTTATCTAATGAAAACATGGATAAATATTTCTAAAAATGGTTTATCACGATTTTTAGATCATAGTTTACACCAAATTATCAACATAAATAGTTAAAAACAATAATGAAACACTAGATAAATTTTCATATACATTTTGAATAACTTTTAAATTGGAATAAAAAAATAGTTTCATTCATTTATTCTCAATACGTGTATTAATGATTTCATTTCATAGTTTATAAGCTGATATATCAAAAAAATACCCATTATGAACAAGGAATTTCTTCATATATCCGTATTTCCCTATCATGAAGCACGAATCATAAATTTGTTCCATATTATCCCATGAGTAATATATAAATATTTGGTAACATCACATAGAATGTGAACCAATTAAGGTGAAGTATAAAAACAACTATAATTTTGAATTATAATAATTAAAATCCCAATATCGTGGAAGTTGTGTTTTTTCATTTGGCATGGTCATAATACTCCCATGCACAATATCATTACCATTTCCTACCAAATCTTATTATCCTTTCTACATTTACAAAAGAAAAATGATTAGAAAATAAACCACCATCTGATACAAATTTGTTACATTACCAGCCTATTACATGGAAATGCAACCAATGTGGGTTGTTAGGTTTCCCCATGCATGTCTTACCATATTATAGAGGATTCCAACTTGTAGAAAAGATTTACAAAAAATAGTGGGGAGACTATGCCCTACAGAAATGTAATGGGATAACAATTAAAAAAATGTAAATAATCAAATATTCAACATATCAGGATAAATGGAAAACCAAAAAAATTAAATTAATATATAATTATATATAATGACATCTATAATATAACTAATGACATGTAAAATGTCAGATAGGTATAATAAAAACTGACATAATAGAAGACTCCAAATCCATAGTACTTTACTCCTCATTGATCTCATCCAAAAACACTAACCCATATTGACTGTAATAAATATATTAAAGGACGTGTTCCCTTACCTAAACATGAATCAAGTAAATTTGCATGAGTACCATCTAATAGTTTAAACAGGGTGGCAATACATCATAATTGTATGATATTT
This sequence comes from Viscum album, assembly GCA_963277665.1. Classification (NCBI taxonomy): domain Eukaryota; kingdom Viridiplantae; phylum Streptophyta; class Magnoliopsida; order Santalales; family Viscaceae; genus Viscum; species Viscum album. The sequence continues at coordinate 1,455,607,912 of OY728159.1, read as the reverse complement.
CTTGTTTCTAAAAAATATAGTATAAAATTACAGTGAATGAAATAATATTATACGCATGGATATTAATTAATAAATTAATACATTTCAGAAACAACCATGTCAATCGTTGAACTCCATGTTGACATGGAGGATTAAAAAAATCCAATATTTCCTCCATGCCCAATATATTTATCAAGAAATTGATCCACCCACTACACGATGAATCACCAAACTACTACAATATTATCCTATGTCAATATGAATCACTAGTATCATGTCTCATGTAACCCAAATGGGATATATGTGTATATTTTTTAGTATATCATCTTCATTATTACGAAGACAAGGACAAAAAAGGGGAAACAAAACATCACATTGGGCATAGACATGGTAGAACAACATAAATATCCACAGATTGAACATTGTGAGGGGGAACATTTTCATATCTCTAAAACTAGACATTCATTAAATATTTATGTATTCTAGTAGTATATACATCGAAGGTGAAACAAACAATCTTATATCAGATTGTAGATTCTACAGTATCAGAATAAATCAGCTAAGAAAATTCCCATTAGATAGTAAGGAAATCCCTCTGTCCTATAGTTAGTAGTAATTCTCTATGTCAATCAAGATACATATCACATAGTAGTAGTGGATTCCCTTATCTAGGATGAAACACTAGTATAATATATCAATCATGTCAATCATATTAACACATTCCATATTATTTAATTTTCTCTAATTTCCATTGAATTTTTTCATTTATCCACACTTAGGGAATTCTCTTATAATTGAAGAATCTCCATAATGATATGAATTTAGTTTAATTCATCATAATACAATTTATATTTAATTATTTTATCATTTTGCAATGTATCAAAACATTTTAATGTAATCATAGGGGTTGAAACTCCTTAGGGGTGGCCATAATCCCCATTCATAAGACCATTAAATACAAAAGGGATCCTTCAAGGGTTTCAACATAAGGATTTAATTAAGAAGCGATATTTTCAATTATTTATGTATACTAAATAGAATTCTATAATAATCACACATATTTAACATAATAGATATATTTGAAAAAACTAAAGGGGGTTGAACATGACTACCCACATCAAAAGAAGTTTAGATGTAGGAATAACTCAACACCTTAGGTAGCGATCAAATTCTACTTCCTTCCCTTCAATTAGGAAAAAAATACTCAACCAATTGAAACCAAAATAAGAAATAAATTAGGTTCTCGACACATGGTTTAATTGAAATTGAAAACCAATATAACATGATAGGGATAATGAAACAAAATAATTTCCATTTATATCTATATCTATAACACCATGGTTTAATAGAGCCATGCTTCTAGTTCAAAGTGGATTCCTTGAAATCAATAATAGAATTAATACAATTGAGAGAGATAGATGTGTGATATCGAAAAATAGCAACATGTGTGGTCCAAAGGGATGTAGATAATTAATTATTCATGATATAAATAGGTATGTAACATTATAAACACATTAAAATAAATATACACAAAAAATTAAGTTATTGTGGATTAAAACCCTATAATAACACAACTCAATACATGAACATATTTCATGTTGTGATATTATCGATTTATTGGGTCCATTAAGGGGGTGAAATAAATTCATGAGGTCTATTAATGATGTTTATTAAATTCATAATATCAATTTAGTTGTTTAAATAAATTCATGGTGTGTGTTCAAGTGGTGATTTAAATTCACGGGTGAAATAAATTCATGGAGTTCATTCGGCGGGTTAATTAAATTCATGTGGTAAATTCTTGGGGTTAACTAAATTCATGGGGACTATTTACAATGTTAATCAAATCATGGGATCTACCCGAACATTTATTGGTCTAAATAGTTTTCTTGGGTTCAATATGAGTTATTCAAATTGAGAATTATCAATCGACGATGAAAATTTGTTCTAAAGATAGAAACCACCTTGCATATAGAAAGAATAAAAAAAGGCCTTACCATACCAGATTACATCTTCAGTTACATACGGTCGACTGAGATACAAAAAAACTCATATATGTTTATGAAAACCTAAAGCATAACTTACCCTTAAAAATGGAATCTTACATCTAAAGGAGAAAATTAGAGGGATATAACCAATGTAGTCTATGCATCAAATCAACTACCATGAAAAGGATATCATACTAAAATATTAATATTTCCTAAATGGTGGAGTCATAAAAAATATTCATTTAAATATATAATTAAAAATATAAAAATATCATCAAAAATTAAAAATTGTTCATGTATTAGCCATGTAACACACCCTTGTTCAGATGATAATATAACTAACCCACACATAAAAAAATTTACTATATTTTTAAAAGAGGTTTGTATATGTGATTATCATACCTCAATATCAAGTTGAAAAACACAATAGAATGTTCAGGTACACAATAATTGCATATTATTATATATTCTTCTCCACATATTTTTTTATAACAGATGAACAACAATATCTCCACTCTATGTAAGTCAGTAGACTCCATGAAGTAAAATATATTCATTTTTTCCAAATGTGATTTTCTCAAGACAATCCTAAATTCCTTATGTCGTAGTTCCAACAGAATTATATGATGGGGTATAGGTATGAACCCTTTGGTATCTTAGAAAAAACTTTCAAACCAAGATAATACCCTCTACCCTATCCATTCAATTATTCTGAACTAAACATCAAATGTTTTCTTTGGAAAATTCTTTTCAGTACAATCATTATGTAGAATATCTTTTACCACCTAAATCTTTAGAACCTTCATGTATTAAATTTTTCATAACATCATATAAACTATATAAATACCATTAGAAGTGAGTTTTTTTACTTAGTCATCTATAATTTTTTCAATGTCCTCAAAACATTTAGTAAAATTAAATTGATTTTTCAAAAAAAGCATACACTAATTAGTGAAATTTCAAGTTATATTGAAATCAATAATTATCTTAATGATTTTTTCATTTAGAACCACATCCATTTGATAGAATAGGGAACCAATATATAAAAAATATTCATTTATAAATTAACAATTTGAACTTCAAAATTACTTCTCCATAGACTTTTTATAGAGTCATAAATTTCATTTTTATAGATAACTAGTGTGATGATCTGGTTTTTGGTATATTCCTATTTGGTTTTTTCTTAAGATGTAAACTAAAAAAACCCTTTGTTATTTTATAATTACAAGTAATGAATTATATAACGTTAAATAATAGTCTTGTTAACCATTCTTACCACAAAACTAGTAAATACCATGAAACATTTTTCCCCCGGGATGGTTTTAGATGAGTTAGATTTTTTGTTACGATAATATTCTTCCAAAATAAGAATCATTTTTCTTGGGGGGGGGGGTCGAGTAGTTTTAATATTCTTCTATTATCTTGATGTTTATTATCACCTCTCAGTTTTATTTTCTAATATATATTTAGTTTCGGTTTTCACAAATTCATTACTAGATAAAATAATCTATTTTGAATTTTTCTGCAGATTTACCTTGATTACATGAAAATTTCTAATCATCGGTCAAATAAGATTCTCATATTACCATAGTAACCTTAGTTATATCCTTTATATCCTTGTCCAAACCATGATGTAAAATTAGATATATATGGATTATGTCTTATCCAGTTATTATTCCTTTGTAGTCTGTTATGTCTAGAGATTTCAGATAATCTTTTCAAATTTAACATCAATAATCTTTCACTTCATGATCCAATCCACATATGATTATTCCTTTCAGGTTACCAATTCCTTCACAAAAACCACATTTTTATTTTATTCTACATGAATCTTCTAATCATAGTTGGTTTATTTTATCTAACACATAAAGAATCTTATTCTATCATTCAGCTTGAAATGAATATTTATCCATTGATTTTTTCATCCACATTAACATGTTGAATTATATCCTTTATATATATGATAAATGAAACCCACTTCATCATACAAATAATATCTTGAATAATAATATTCATTTTTATTTCTCGATAAATTTCTATTCGTACTAATGTAGTGCTTGTTTTTATTCTTAACCCATTTGTGTTTATACGGTCTCACATCATTTGAATCTTATTTTAAATCATAAATAATATTCAATTTAATTTTTTTAAATAATCAAATCCACACTAGATGAAACACTACAGTGGATGAGTACTATTTCCCTTACAATTGACACTTTTCAATCCTATAGATATATCTGAATAAATATGACTGATTTTATCATCAACCTCATCACTCTATGAATCACCATATTCAACAATCACTACTTCAATAATTTTTTATATTTTTCACTGCATAAAAATATATCTCTTCTATCAATTTATTCTTGAATGATAGTTTTTTTATACTACCATAAACAATAATTATGTTTTTTAGATCTTTAGTTGTCATATATTATATTTATTCCAAGGTCCTAACATTTTAATCAAACATGTCCTCAATGTTCCTTACATGTTTGGTTTTGACTATGATGGAATCCTCTAGCATTTCACCAAATGCTTAGATTTTTCTAATAATATAATTTAGTAAAGAAATTAAGTCATTAATATTATCACCATCATCGTTATTTATATATTAAAATTATCTCTTAAAATAAGGATATTTGGATTCCTTGAAATTTAAATTTCCTTCATTGTTTCATCTCAACATATCCCCGATTTCTATAGAGTCTGGAGACCCCTAAACATTATGTGTACATTTTTTATTGATGCATAATGATTTCATTTTTATCCATTAAATCTAAATTAAAATTTATATTATTATAATATATATTAGTATCTTATATCTGTATTGGGTGTGATACCTACTAATTAATGATCACTCACATCTTGTCCATGTTATAAGAGATATAATAACATTCTTGTCCTCCATCTATGATAATCCATCGCATAGAATATGTGAAAGACTTGATTCTTGACCAAATTAAGATATTATATCTATTATAATAGTTCATATATCATTAAATGTAACCTCAATCTAATTCAAATTCACTTCCCCGGTTTAACTGGACCAAAATGAGGGGGTGAGTGTGAATCAGTGGTCCTATTTTACGAATTATAATTATTTCAAAATTAATCCAATTAAACTATTAATATAATTGATCCATTAAAAAATATTTTTCATATCCACACCACATGTATAGTAATGATCCCAGTGAAGTTAAAATAAAGTATTTTCGTGGTTTGATATCATATATTATTCCATACTACATTCCCTAACCACACCATTTAAAATAATTCATTATCAAACAACATATTAGAGCCACAAACCATCAACGTATGATTAAAACAATGACTTGTTATGTTCATCTCAATCTATTACCCATTCGATTATACAACATTATCCTTCAATGATGATCCATCATAGAATTATCTTCTACATATCCTTTCTTTTCTCTAAAAAACTAGGTAATACAATCATCCTCGTTAACCAGATTGGTCAATAAGTATTCATGTGTGCATGCTCAAAATATTCAGAATTATTAGTCATATGAAATGTCACCAGTTCAGGTGGGTTTTTGATTATGATAAACTTCTTCAAAAACATATTAGTAACCCCTAAATTCATTACACATTATTCTAATATAATCAACATGATATATCAAACTCTTTCAGAATTCTAAATTTATGTATGAGAGTCCTCCCAATTCAATCACTATTTCACATTATTTTATTTTTTCATCATTTATTTATATTAAAAAATCATCATGAATATTAATCTCTAAATTTCATTTCTGAAATATATATATTTGAATTATGGAAACCCCCTTAACATTTAAAGCATGATCTTCTCATTTTAATTGGACCAAAACTTTCATAATTTATTCCCCACTCAAAATCATCTGAATTCTCTTAAAATTATTTTTTGAAATAATCTGAATACATGGTATTAATTCCATATATCCTGAAGTATATTATTATAAGTGATCTACATAATTATTTAAATATAGTATATTGAAAATAATCATAGATTAACTTGTCATTATTAAATTGGATATGTCACAGTAAGATACATTGATCAGATGGGGTATGAAAAAATTTGTTATGTTGTAATATACTATATCAAAATTGGATACATCATAATCATATACCTCACAATCCACTATGTGGTTAAATTCGAATACATAGACGAAAACAACATCTCTCATCACAATTCTTATGTATTATATTCACCCATGTCATTTTTATTTATGGAATTGTACATCTCTAGTTAACAGACTTTCTAAATATGGGAGGTTCTTCAGCGCAACACTTTTGGTTATGTGGATAAAATCCATCTCATTGAACTAGAAAAATTTAAGATACACTCCAATTAATTTATATCCTCTGTAGTAGACATACACAGTTTTTTAAACACCATAATCCTTCTCAATGATGATGTATACCAAGGTGCATTATCCATAAACACATGTCATTGATTTTTTGAGAACTAATTATCAATTATCACAAATAAAATTACCATATTATATGGAATGTATCCACTCATGTTTTTAAATATATATCTTGATGTTTACTTTTCCATAAAAAATGTATAATATCAATCAATTTATTTACTTACATAAGTTATTTATCAATAATGATATATGTTTCTTTTAGATGAATCCATTATAATAAATTTATCACTATCATCAAATCTAGTAAATTAATATTGAATAATTGAAAAAATAAATAAATATAGGCTAAAATGATCAGTCATTTGAATTTTTCATCAATAAAAATAATAATGGTCAAAATTTATTTTTGGATAGATTCTCTCTTTCACCCCTTTTTCATAATAAAATATAATGGTAAATGTGATATATTTATCACATTTTTTTAAATAAGTACCACTACATTATATACTTTCCAAAGTGAATGATGATTCAATATTGTTATATTATCAAATAGCATTTAGTTAGTATACTGAATTTCTATTTGGTAAATGCCAATTTAGAAAATGAAATGTTATAACACAAATTTTGTCTATCTTCACCAAACACTATCTTGCATGTGGTATCAGGAATAGAATTTCATATATCTCAAATATTGGATATGTATAAATAGTTTCATTTAATGGAAACATGTAATATAAAAAACTACCAACAACCCATCGAAACAGTATATGTTTGAGCCATATAACTCTCCTTTTTCTCATTTTAATATAATATACACTCCCCCTGAATACGTTAATATAATATGATCCTAAAAAAGGATTCTATGTGTGATTCTCATTAATAAAACATCAGGTCTAAAATATATCCCAAATTTATAGATTCATTGGAATTTAGTGTAATGTGCACTTATTCACGTTGTTGATTCACTATAAGGGGTTCACATCTATTCATCCATTTCATGGATGTCAATAGACTACATGAGGTATAATCTTTTAATGATTACCCATAATGACATCTTCAATATTATTCCATTAATTACATGTATGATAGTTTCAAGCACAAAATATAATATAAAATATGGATGGCCATATTTATATCTCTAAAATAACATTTATGTGAATATATTCCACTTTAAATGGTATATTCCATTCATATATTTTCAACATGGGTTGTTTTATTTAGAATCTTCCCTTATACATCTTCATTAAATGGAATATATATCTCCAACTTAGTGTTTTGGATATTAGTGTCTCAAATTATTGATAACATCTAATCAATTTTATCCTTACCTTTCTATGTTAGTTTCTTTCATAAATTCTCGGTAATTTCATCCACTTCCTCTAATGGTTCATAAAACTTTAACTGATTTTTTAAAAAATATCGATAATACGTCATTCAATTCTTATTCTTATAAAAACGTTTCATGAATTACAATTGGGTTCCTTTTGAATTTTTTTAAATGTCTAGGGAACCTCTCCATCCAGCATTGTCATCAATACCACACCCTTATTATATGAAAAACATCATTTCACAAAGAAATCATCTAAAAATTATTTTTTTAAATAATGATGTTGCAGATCAAGTCCATAATTATTTAAATTATTATTATTCCTTATAATCATAATAAAATTATCCCTTGGTTTTCCTAAATTATAGTTAAAAACATAATGAACCATTAATAATTGGATTTATGGTATAGATTACACAACACCTAAAAAACCATTAAAAAATTTTACTTATATATTCATCCTAGATATATTTAGATTTATGTGGTTTTTGACCGGTGGAAAATCAATCATTGATATGAAAAATTTGTTGTGGGATCCTTTATATATTCTTTCCCTACGCTTATGTGGATGATCCCCCCTTAATTTTCATTACTTAATTACCCTATATTTGTTTTATCATATACATGGTTATGTAAAATAATAAAATGCTTCAATTTTTTTTTTGAATATCTACCTTGTTCACATGAATGTATAATCTAATTGGTCTATGAGGTTTCTCCTTTTACCTCAGTAGTCTTAGTGAGGTATTCCTAATAATTTTTTAACTAATGGTGTAGTGTGAGACAAATGGATTGTGTCTTAGAAAACAATTCTTCCTTCAGAACTACTTCTTTCATAAGTCGCATGATAATAAGTTCACGAAAAACTTCTTTAATGTTATTATTTATTTATCTCATTAATAAGGGATTATTTAATTTTGATTAGAATATCCTTACATAAAGCCATATTTTTTGTTCCTTTATGAATCATATATTTTTATCAATGGTGGTATTTTATATTTCCCAGTAATAAATTTTTTTTATCTTTCATCCACCACTAAATCTCTAACATTTCGATTCAATTACCACTACTATTTGATGAATAATATATGTTGTTTATATGATAAAATAAACATATTCCATAATTCAAATATCAACTAGATGATACTTAATTCAGTTACTTCCCACTAAATTTTTATTCATGATATTGGAATTCTTATTTTTATTCGTACAGACATTTTTTTGTTATGTATCTAATCATCAATGTATGAATATTTATAATATTTCCATGCACAATTTATGGAAAAAAGCACCAGAGTCACATCATTTGACACACATTGTTTTTTTAATCAACGTTACCATACACATTACTAATTTAAATCCTAAAAAATAAGTGAATCATTTTAATTTATTTCATCAACATCATCATCACTATCTAAATCATCTAATTCAACAATGTCTTATTCTTTTCTCTTTTTGGACCTTAATTCAAATGTTATTTCATATATTTATTCATAATTTAATGTTATTCTATATGTCATCTTATAAAATATGTGTATGATTTATGTATTATGAATTCTTATATATTCTCATTATTTTAGCATAGATACATTTGAATAAATCTTGTAATGAAATTTCCTCATTAGTTTATTTTCAGTTATGGAATTCTACGGTTTCTTACTGAATCCTCGGATGTTTGACTTCCTTAACATTGACAATACCTTAAAATTTATTTCATAATTTCCCCAGACATACTTAGTAGTTTGGAGTCTGATAAACATTATGTAAACATTCTCAATTAGATATAACAATGTGTAATTTTTGTGATTTTTCATAAAAAATATATCTTTTTATCTAATGTAGTAGAATTATTAGCAATAATTGCTAGAAAACCCATTTTTATTTCATCGGTCACTTCTTGGATAAGTGAGAAGAGATATGGTAACATCATATTATTCAATATATGATAATAAATTCCATATAATATGAGAAAACCTAGAATATTGAGTGAATTCAAATTCAACATCTCTCCTTATTATTCGTGGATCTTTAGATGAACTACTATAAATTTCTATTTTATCAGCACTAAAAATGGCCTTTAATAGTGCTAGAAAAGCACTGTTAATGCTGGGGAAGATAAAGGTGGGTTCCCCTTTATCAGCTCTCTAAAAAGCGCTGATAAATTCACCTTTTATCTTCACTAAAAAAGAAATGATAAAACGAGCCTTTTATCATCGCAATTTTTTTTTCTGATAATAGGTTCATTTATAACCTATTTCTTTTTAGTGGTGACAAATGGCCCAATTTAAAAGCTCTTTTTTTAGAGCTGATAAAAATAATGAAAATTTAAAAATAAAAAAAATCTGACCAATCTCAGGGGGGGTTTACTGCGCTTGAGCCCCCCCTTTTATCAGTGCTTTCCCACACCTCCAACACCCACACGCACTACATACATCCTTTATGAGTGTTACACACCACCTTTATCAGTGTTATCCCCTTAAATCCACCCTTGCACATGCACCCCTACCTCCATCCGGATTTGATCTCGAGACCTCCCCCATGCGCGCCAGAAGCCTTTTCCACTCCCCAATATTGATTTGTTCTCTTATTTATGATATATCGTTTTATATATATATATATATTGATATACTTATTCGTATAGTAATATATATTTTTATTAATATTTATATTGTTATATTAATATATATATATATAGTTATATTAATATATATATATATTTATATGTATATTAATATATATATAGAAATATTAATATATAGTTATATAAATATTCATGTATTGTTATTTTAAATAAAATTTATATTAGTCATTATTTAGATAAAGCTAATATATTGGGAACAAAAATTTCATCCAATCCGTCATGACATAAGTATGGTATACTGTGAGTTGGAGGAAAATTAAAACAAAAATAGTGTTCTCGATGCACCATTATTCGTGGAACCTGATGACCCTCTATCGAGTAAGGGGAACCAATATATTCATATATTGTAATTTTAAATTAAATGGATATTAGTTATTATTTAGATAAAGCTATCATATTTTATATGTAAATATATTTTATTATTTGTATTTATTATTAAATTTTTGTGCGTGAATATATTAAAAAAATATATATTGTTATATATTTGATTATAAATAGCAGTGTATTATAAAAAAAGATAAAATTTCAAACAAATAATATCAATATGAATTTAATTACATGGAATAAATTCAATCCGCACCCAAAAAACAATAATACCCCCTTAAACGAGGCTGAAAATCCACAAAATGTTAAAAAAATCGGGGTGCCCCGACTAAAAACTTAGTGTTGGAGGTCTTGTGGGCCAATTTTGGCATCGAAAACTGAAGTGAAAGTGGATATCCCAAATCATATGGGTGTTGATCTTGTCCCTGTATATGATTTTATATGTGGTAGAGCTCAAACGGACACCCAAATCAAAAGATATGGTTGTTTAAAGTTCGAGTTGTGTTTTCAACATATTTTTTTTTATCATTTTTTAATTTTTATTATTTTTAATCTTTCAATTTTTATTAAATTACTATTAATCTATAATAATTTTCAAATTATTAAGGAAAAATATTTTATTATTTGTTATATAAGTAATTTTCACTAAATATCTTATATATTAAGTATATTATGTGTAAATGTATATTTATAATTATCTAAAATATATTTAAAAATTATATATTATATTTATATCAACATAAATATATTTATATATTTAAATATTAACATATTATTTTTAATTATGTTTTTTTAAGTCGACCCTTTATCAGTGCTTTAAAAAAACGATGATAAAGGAGGTTCCTTTATCAGCGCTAAAAAAGCGCTGAAAATGGGAGTACCTTTATCATCGCTAAAAAAGCTCTGAGAAAGGGGTGCCTTTATCACCACTTTTTTTGCACTGATAAAGGTACCCTTTATCCGCGCTTTTTTTGCACTGATAAAATAACCACCCTTTATCAGTTCTTTATCATTAGCACTGATAATGCTTGGCAATGTAATTAACTGTTTTTGTGGTAGTGATCAAACCTCTCTTTGATATCACTAGACGTGCCCCAGTATGTATAGACTAGTGAGTGGGGGAATGTGAACCAGTGTTCCTGCTTTTCAATTTTTTTTAAATTTACTCCTCTTAATCAAGTTAATGTTCTCAGCACACCAACTAATATTTATCATAACATCCCTGTGTGTGTAAAAATAAATCAAAAAAATGATACACAAATTATTAACATGGTTAGTAATAAATTTTGACTCCTTTCCATTTTTTAGAAATTCTTAAAACATATTTCTCATAATAAAACATGTTTTTACAACCACTTACAATCCATTTTGGATCATCATTGTTTTCCATTATGTTCATCCAAAAAAATCACCATGTGGAATATATAATTATCTTCTCCTATGATGATCTAACAAAGAAATATATTATTCCTATACTTAGTTTGGTCTACACCAATAGTAAATTCAATCATACAACTTTTAATGATGGATTAATAAGTAAATATGTACAATTTTCATTATCTTCAACTTCATTGTTATGAAAACTAATATATATATATATAGTTTGATTTGAATTATCTTAAATTTAATTGAAAACAGAGGCATAACTCTTTGATTTATCAAAAATTAATATCTTCATGATACTTGATCTATTAGAATCTCTTATAATTATCAATGTAATAATGAGTGTACTAAAAATTTTCTCACTCATTCACAATAATCATTACAAAAACCATATATTTATATTCAAAAAACCATTGTGAATATTATATTCATAATATCACAGTCAAAATCCCCATATTTGAATTATTGAAATTCAATGATCATGTGTAGTAGGATCGTTTTATTCATACCGGTCAACAAATTTCCCTATTTATTACATGTTAAATCACATTTTAATTTCTATTCAAATATTCATTTAGATTTTTGATGAAATTGGCTTCAAACTTTTTTCCATGAAATATTTAAATATATGTGGTACATACAATTCCTTAATTCATACTACATCAAAATAAACATTATTTTCTATATATTCAAGAATTAATCTACATCACTATAAGATATTTTATTTACATTAGTTATATAATGATTTCCAGCATTACAATAGGATAAATCTTAATCGACTACATAAAAATATACTATTTCAAAATCATCTTCATTTCAATTGGATATGTGGTTCACATCATCTATATAGAAAATAGATATATTAGTCACTTCTGTTACATGATTCTATCACCATAGAATACCTAGCATATTTTCTGATAGGAATTAGCTAAGGAGATCGTCACTTGATAATGTCGCAAGTTTTATAATGTTATATATTCATAAATGTAATTATTTTGTAAATGTGGATATAGAAAATTATTAGCTTCACTAAAACAAACAGAGTATCTATTCAGCGAACTTTAAGGGATTTGTAAACACAACAACATATCAGAATATACCATGGACAATTCTCCTTTATCCACCAAAAGATGTCAATTGATCTATTAAATGAATTATTATCAATTTTCACTGTTATATTTTTCTATTATCATTAACTTTTTATGTAGCCTTGTAATTTCTCCCCCATATAACATGATATATAATCAATCATCATGTGCGGTTATATGGATTCTATATCAAACATGACATGTATTTCAATATCATGAATCAATAATAACCCTAAACGAATAATCATAAACCCTTCTAAAAAATTATTATACCATTAAACGTAAATACAATAATTAATTTGTAAGTACATAAGTCATAAAAGATGAAAACAATTTTAATTATATATTTACTAATCACTAAATATTTAACCTTTTTTAAGAATCCAAAATATTCAACAAAATATAACATTGACATGTGTAATCCGAAAATTAAAAAATTAAAAATTATTTAATAGTATATATTTTATTGAAAATAAATATTTGTTGAATGTAATTAATTTTTGTGATATATTCAAATTTCAAGTAGCTATTTCCACATTCCCACCATATCAATGAGTATTTCTAATCTATAACTCAACTATAGGGGAACATTAAACCATTTATTTAGAGGTTTCAATATCAAAAATAGTTATTTTATAATGATATGTATTTAGTTCACTATAATAGTGATCAAACATACGTTTATTTTAAATGAAAATTTCATAAGAATTCCATTAAATCATTGTGAGGTTTCCATTATAATACTTGATTGATTAATCCTCCATTTTCTTGAGTTGAGTATACTCCCTCTCTATTTATAGATATGTGGTATAAGGGAAATATATATTGAGAAATATTTTAATTAATTACTTATACTAAATTTATTCAACAAGATCATCATGTTTTCTATTAATGATTTCTTTCCACCAATGATTATCTTCTCTGTTTAAGTAATAAATAACCAATTTCACATTCTCCTGTTCAATTAGTAGTCAGAGTCATATACTCATTTGATTACTTTATTAATAAAATAAACATCATCAAATAACAACATAAAAATTAATTTCTATATTATTATTAATATATAATATATATAACAAATAAATATAGAAATAATTTACATATTAAATATTTAAATAATTATAAGTTTCTCCTACATCACTCTGTTCTTTACATAATACACAGGAAACCTCATTGACATACACAATGAAAATGTTGGGATATAACGCCATGTAATGAAATAAACAATATCAGGACTAATGGTATAAAATTTTAGAGGTATAACGTTTTCTAATTAAATAGAATAATAAAATGGAATTATTTTATAACACAACTGATATCATAAGATCCTAGACTCATTAAAATGTGTCATCAATATAAAACATGGAATCATAAGTTATAAGAAAAATATTTATAAAATATAACATAGTATTCAAGGATTGCATCCCATAAAATAGATATATTATCTAATATGTGTGACGAATTATTGTAACACCAAAAACTAGGGCACCTAGTCTAATATTGTGGGTCACATGACCTCATGTATTCCACTCCATATGCAAGAGTTTTGTTATATATAAGTGATTTTAGATGACCTTTAGTTGGGAGACTACACTTTCATTATTGATTCATATGAAAAATAATAAATATTTCATAATATTGATAAAATCGGAAGAACTTATGGGATGTAAATGTTGGAATAAAAGTCATAAAATAATTAAATGGAAAAAATGGAGATTAAATGTAAGGGAGGATATATAAATAAATGAAACAACATACTTACAAATTGAACACCATATAATAATTTCTATACCTATTTATCTACATTATCAACATTCTAGCATACAAAACATTCCCTTTATTGAATCCCTTGTCATTAAATCTATATGCACACAAAAATACATGAGTAGCGTGAGAGTACAATACATAGTTAGACACATCAAAAGGATGTAAAAATTATTTTATCAGATAATCTAGTGAATTCCATGAAATTAAATAGGGTAAAAATATTTCCAAAATCCTTCACAGAAGTACTAAACTTATTTTGGATCATTAAAGACTACATACTCCCGCTTCGACACAATTCTATAAGAATAAATACATTGTTAGGCCCTATACAATAAGTAAAGAAACCCCCAGAGGAGACATCCTACTCAATGGGACAAAAAAATTGATTTATCCCACATCCTAAAAGCTGGGATAAACCAAGTATATATTGACCAATATATGGAACATCCCCTAGAAGGAATAGTAAAAAAGTATTCTAGACACATCCCACTAGTGGATATCCCCTGTACATGATGGAAAATGTCTGAAACATCCCTATAAAAGGACAATAAAAAACAATGTGAAAAATCATATCGGATGGACAACATCAATTCATTCTGACCAATGTATGGCACATCCCAATAATAAGATACTCCATATGTGAACAATATACATGCTCAAATAAATAATACTGAATAAAAATACATAAAATAAAAGATAAAAATGATTGATTAATCATCATGTCATGTAAAATAGTATAATCATCAAAATAATATATATGCATGAAATTCAAGTGTATTTCAAAAATATACTCACACAACGTATGATCATTAATCATATGAAGGTTTTGTATGGATAGAGAGACACCGAATATTCTTGATAATAAACTAGGTAAAAAAATTCTAAATTCATGTTCTTTGTACCATAATATTGATGATGGGTAAATCTAGTGTTTTTCTATGTTAAACCATAATGATTGATTTGAAATCGGGGGTTGAATATTCAACAACCAAGAAAACATCCACCTGGTATTTAATACCATTGTTGTGGATATGTAAATGATTTTTCTTCATCCTAAATATATAGAACCAAATATAATATTTTTTTCCAAAAGAATATAAAATATCTTCAATGATATCAAAATTCCCCCTCCTGGAAAATTTCAATCTTATCGTGATAATTCTATTGTATCCTTTATGATTTTTCACCATTATTTCTTACAGTACATTTAATATTCCGTATATGATCATATTTTCAATCTAAAATATTCCTAGATATATTATGATATTTATTTTGTACCATTCATGATAATAAAAATAATTTTTTATTATTCATTGTAAATATTTTTCGAATAGATATTATTCCTTTCAGAATAAATATCTCTAAGATATTAAATATTTTCTCTAGATTAAGATTTTTCATAATCATTATAGACAACTCGAACTTATATCATTATTCATTTACGATATCAATTTTTGAATTATTTTTTAATTTTATATATGGAATAAGAAAATATCATTTTCAAAACAATTTAACATAAATAAATTATCATGAATCATCCCTCTAAGGAACTCAATAATACAGAATTATGTGTTCTTATAATCATGGATGTAAGAGGAAAAAATTGTATTGTATAAGGAAACTATCACATATTTTTAATAGAGGTATTCATGGCTTTTAGAACCCATGTTGAGATCCAGAAATGAGGGATAGTGAGGGTTCAAATATTTTTGAGATAACATCCATATACAGTTTAATGAAAATAAATCTTCAAATTAATTGATTCTATGTGATTAGATGTTATTGAATAACAATATATCATTTTTGTTGACAACACTGGAAATGACACAAACTAAATACACCATTAAAATTCCCCTTTAGTGGGTCTTGAATGAATTATGTTTCCATTAAAACTATAAATTTGTTTTAATCTAAAATGAATAAAAAGTTTTAAAATCCATGAATTTTATCAATTAAAATAAATTAAAATTGAGTTAAATATTTATATGAAAAATATAGAAACCCACACATGACATCATAACACTTTATTTCTGTAACATATTTTACCCTTATACATTAGAAAAAATAAACTGCCCACCCATGACACATGCTAACTACATAAGGGTTGATCGATTTAACCAATGTGTAGTCTTTGAAAATATATCATAACCTATCTATTGTAATGGTAGTACCTTCAGATTGAAGAGGATCAACCTTAAGTAAATCCTTCTATACCATTATGAAACAATCCTCTTTCCATTATGAAAATTAGGATAAATGATGGTACTGTTATTCATCTAGGTACCTTACCATTATGTATAAATAAAATGACCCATAAAAAGAACATGGAACTCTAACCAACCCTCTAGTAGATGTAGGATGACCCTGATATAACACATGTTTATTTATCTAATCATTAAACAAATAAATTAAAACTAGTTTTTTCATTTATACATGTTAAAATTTCCGTTACATATCCTCTAAAAACCTAAATTACCTTTATTTATTTCATAAAGAAACTATTGTACCCTAATAAGAGAAAATATGAATTTTATTAAAAAAATAATTTCAATATAAAAATTGCTATAAATTAAATTAATTATATGTCCAAATGATCATTTTAAAAAATTAAGGATGTTATAATTATGCTCCTTTAACATTTTTTAATTCTTGATACGTACTTAAAATAATATAACCACACCTCCCATCATATAAGATTAAATATTAATATGATTTTTAATTAACTATTTTTAATTCAATTAGAGTAAATTTCAATCAATAAGTTTCATATAAATCATTTCAAAACAAACCATTTCATTTTATTCATTACATTATTAAAAATTAATTTCAATGTAAAACATTATTTCACCCCATTTTGAACAATCATGATGGATAAAAAAAAATTCCTCAAAATAATGTTTCATATTTAAAAATTACCAAAATAACAATTATTAACCATATGCCATATCTTTTTTTGAAAAGGGATTGATTTCAAATATGTAACACTTTAGTCCAAATAAAATTTTGACATAATTTAGAATTTTATTCATTAAAACAATTTAATCATTCTTAACCATTTATATATAGAATAAAGAATAATTCAAGAAACATATGAATGACTCATAAACGTCACTAACCTATATAAATGTTGAAGTCCATATTAACATCATCTTTATGGTATTAACAATAACATATATACACTCATGGATTGAAAAATAATATGAAATCAAATAATAGTATAACTAAATTTCACCAAATAACACATCACATTTTCAAAAAGAGTTTAATTTTTTGGTTTATATCTAATGAAATAAACAATTATATATGAAATTTGAACATGTGTGCCTATTGCGAGGAATTAACACACACCAAAAACTAATAATCACATATCAACATAATGTGTATCAAGGAAGATGAATTTAATCAATTATAACACAAACAATCAATCATAATTCTATTATATTATGAGAAATATGTGTTCCATAATATATTGATGATCATATGCTGATATAGATCCTATTCTCGAGTCCCTACAATCATAAATCTTATATATCCTATAAAATGTCATGAAATAGGGAAATTTATTATAGTGAACCTGGTTCATAGATATAATTCTTTAATACCCGGACTCGAACATCCTGGTCAATGGTAGAGTGTCATATTACCTAATTCATTCCACCCCATACACAAGAGGCCACCGATTATTAGTGAGGGTCAAATTTGATCCATGTGTAGACTATTCCCTCATTATTGATTAATAGGAATGTAATAAATATTACAAAATATAGTAATAATTATACTACCATGTTTGTCATGATAAATAAATGAAATTAAATAAGGATATTAGGTTTAGGTGAATCTATTAATAAAAGCATTAGAATATGCCAAAGGGAACACCATCCAACAACATCTGAATCCTCATGTTTTACCAATTCAAACATAAATAACTAGGCTCATTCCCTTCACTAGACCATAATATATATAAACTAAGATCACACTAAATTTCATGAGGAGGGTGTTATTACAAATCATAAAAACCATATAAATTTGCGAAAAACATTTACATGTTCATGAAATAAAAGTTTAAAAATGGTTCAAATATAATAAAAATATATCACACATTTATAAATAATCTTTATTGCCATTAGAGACTAGATCTACCTTCATAGAAACCATTACTATTGAAATATTATATTCTTTGGAACCATACCTGAATCATTGTTAATTTCCCTCTTATTTGATCCTTTAGTATGGAATTGGAAAAACTTATTAATTAAACATCCCACAATTTATGATATCCCATGTACAAGGTGACCAATTTCTAGATCACCGCCTCAAAAGAATTTCCCAAAAGCATCTATGAAGAACCCCTCTCATCAATATTCATAGTACATAATGACCAATTTATTATAAAATAGTCTTGAAGGATATCCCAAAATCATTGGACACATCATACTAACTGGATTTCCTCAATAGATTCTTACCAATATCTAGAATATCCCACATAGTGAAGATAACAAATATGTCTAACATGAATGCTCAACTATAGAAGATGGAAGAACATCAAATATATTATATATGAAAATGATAGATCAAACATCACATCAAGACATAAATAATCATTATTAGAATGATCCATATATGACTAATAGAATATATTGAAAAATGTTACAGACATGCTCTATGTGATCAATCATTCGAAATTATTTTCAAGGGGATAAATAAGTACATTTATAATAAAGGAAAAAAATATACAAAATATAAACTTATATTATGTCTTTTATACCTAATGCTCAGTGAATGTATTTCCAAATATCATCATTGATAAATCACATTGTTTGGTTTAAATGGTTGATAAGAAACCTATATAGCCAAGAACACCTCCTCCTTGGAATGAATATCAACATTATAAATATTTCAATTTTAAATGTTAACAATGGATTCCAAAAATGAAATCAAATATGTTATTATAAAAAATATTACTTTTGATAAAAAAAATTATCTATCTAGGATAATATATAAAATATCAAAATGATTTATTATTATCCTTATTCATATTTAAATATTATTTCATTGGAAATATTTTATGTTTCAAATATGATACTAATACCTCAATATTGAATAGGATAGTATAACCTAGGATTATTATTCATTATATTTCAATTTAATAATAATTAAACAATATTGTTGAGTATAAATATTTTTTGAATAGTAATTATTCATTACAGAATAATTTCATATAGAAAAAAAATTATTTTCTCATAAATAAATGTCCACAGAATAATCATAGATAACTATAATTATTCAAATTAATTGTTTCCAAATCATTTTAATAAAACTTCATCAATGTTCTATAAAAAATTGAAAAGGTTCAGTTTATATCAAATTGAAAAACATACATTGAATTATTCCTATAAAAACCAAATAATTGAGAAATGTGGGTTATTCCATACCTTAAACCAAGAATAAGAGCACATATTTTTTGAAGAAAGACTCATTATGTTTTGACATAGGGATTCATAACCTCCTGAACTAATTTGGAAATATGAAATTGTTGGTTATCGAGGCTTCATATTCCTTTATGATAAAAATCATTTACATTTTTTTTTACACATAGTAACATATTAAATGATCATAATTATTTGTAAATTATTGAATAATAAAATATAATTTAGATTGAAAATGCATAAAAGAAACCTTCTAAAAGAAAAATAAAATTTTCTATGTAATGGGGCATTGAATGAGGAGTGTTCTATTTTCCTTCAAAAATTATTTTTAAAATAATACATGGTAATCAGATTAAACTATATTATTTTTTGAAATTAATATTGTTTAAAAAAAGGGGTGATATAATAAATAGTGGAATAAAAATTAAAAATATAATAAAAATAGAAACCCTTATGTGATAACACAGCACAAGGTAAAGGTATATTATTTTACACGTACATCGTAGGAAGAATATACTACCCCTATGATACAAACAAATTTTGTGTTAGGTTAATCCATGTTTACCATTAAATTAATTTTTAAAATATATATATACCATTACATAGTGATGGAATTACCTTATATTAGATGAGGAACAACCTTATATGAATCATTTTTGACCCTTAAAAATTATCCACATACCATTTCACAAGTGAAGAATAAAACTAGGTTGATTATGCATCTTGGAACCATGGCCGATTATATGGTTGGGATAACCCTTACAAAGAACAAAAAACTAAAAAATAAAAAAATATAAATGTTTAATAACCCTAATGTGGCTCACGCTCCTTCATCAAACCATTACGTAGCTAAAAAGACAAGTTATTACTGTTATGTAGGTCATACAAACCCATACATAACACCTTAAAACATAACATACTATTATATAATTTTAGAAAAATCAAATATAACGCAACACAATGTATAAATCTTCTATTCACCCTTATGACAAAACAAAATAACAAATGTTGGGATGGAATTTATTTTAATAAAATTACAATAAAAATAATTATTAATTTAAAATAAGTGTGGGATTAATGATAATTATAAAAAACTGATGATTTTATAAATTCCAATTAAATTGTGTTTTTAAGTATTTTTTGTATCATTTTTTCAAATTATTATATATAAAAAGTTATCTGTTCCACATAATTAATTCTTTCATAGAGAATAATTATAAGTGAACTCTGTATATAGTGAATGGGATAGATAATATCATTTAAAAATATAACTAGTGGATATGTCTTAATCAAACATAAGAGAAGAATAAATTAACTATTTTTTGTTATTAATGATTAAATAATTATTAATTGAACATAAATAAGTTGAATGAATAATGAAAATTGATATGTTTGCATGTAGAATAATGTATGAAAATAAATTTGATAGGAGATATTTTTATGTATGAGTAACATAACTCTGATGATGGAATATTAATGTTGTTTTCATTAAAACAACTACAAACTGGAATGGTATTTAAATAATCATTATTTTTTGGAAATAATATATGGAAACAAACATATTTTTTTCACATTAAATGAAATAATGAATTGTAAATTTCTCTTTTAAATAGTACTATTTTATTTGGAGATTGATATGGGAACCTGAAATTCATATATATCCCAAAAATAAAAGGAATACAGAGAGGGTAAATAATATCGATATATATATAATACATTAGGTATACATGAGAATAAAATATAATAAATCTGTTGTATGATGTGAAATATCATATCTCAAATAAAAAATGAGATTTGAATATTGCCTTAACTTAGGTCCCATATCGCTGATTTGTGCATATAAAATATTGAATAAACAAATTAAGAATTTTTAATAATTTATATTCATATTTTATATGTATAATTTCTATGGTACACTAATTATCAAAATGTATTTATTCATTATAATGTAGTTTCTCCCATTGACTATATAGGGTTGTTTGACCGACCTGTCAAATGTTTCTAGTGTTTAAAATAAAATTGATCATTAGTTTTTTATCTTAATAATATAATAGAAAATTTATATTTCAAGAGTCATATTTATTCCATAAATATAAATTTTATTAATTTAATGATGAAAAATAGAATATGTCATCCATGGGGAAGATGAATCGAAAATAATAAGGGCAATGTTTTGTTTTTTCAAATGATGGGTGGAGTGTAGAAAATGAATATTACCTTAAGATGATAAAATTTTAATATTTAGTGATAATAATTTCATTGTATTAGGATCCTGTTAATAGACCTTGAAAGGTAAAAATAATAAAATTTAGAAGAATATAAATGTAAGAACCTAGACCATTGTTTTAGGTATGTATTTACTTTTTCTAGAGTTTTTGAGAAAAATGGGTTTTCGGGAAATTTTTAAAGTACACAACATTTACATTATGAGTACACATCGTGTACTCCTTTGCCGCTCGAAGCCGTGTGTTGTCCATGTCTGGGCCACACACACTGTGTGTAGAGGTGATGTGGCGGCTGCTTAAAGCAGAGTATGGAAAAACAGAGTACATGCCATGAACCCCCGAAGTACACGCCTTGTACTTTATTTTTTTTTCATTAAACGCACCGGGGTTGCGCCTGATTGAAAGAACACACCACTTATTCAGGTTCTTCATCCCAGAGTGACCCGTATGACCATAATTCTTCTCCGGATTCCCGAGACTTCGTCCATACTCCTTATCGATCATCATCGATTGCGTTGGAACTGAAGAGGTGAGATCCTCCTTCTACTAGTGCCTTGTCAGCCAATTTCTCCTCTTTCTCAAGTTATCGTTAGTTGAGGGTTTTTTTGTTTTCTCAGATCCTCGATGTTCTAAGGAGAATCAATCATCGTGGTTCACATATACCATTCTCCTAGCACTGAGGCAGGTGGTTTGTGCCTTTCTGTAGGATTTCTGTGATTATTATGTGTAAATTCCACCAATACCCCTGAACAGGGTATTGCGTGTTTCCTATTTTTCCCTTGCTGTTTTCCTTCCTATGTAGAGGTCATTGCATGTGAATAGGGTAAATTTTATTGTTCTCTATATGCTTTTCCATGCCTGTTTGCTTGTTCGGCATTTTCCAGTTGCTATGACTAGTTGTAGGATAGTCGAACTGTTGTACTTTTATGTTGTTGTGCCTTAAAATGATAGCCAAGTAGTTCTTGAGGTTTATATGGGTAGATATGCGCTCTATGAAGGTGTTTTTTCATAGGGATACAGGAACCTAGTGTAGTGGACCATAGAAAGAATGGACGTAAGGGCTTCTACAAAGTGTCTTTAATTTATAAAGCGATACCACAGGGGGAATTGACGTTGAGTACTTATTTAGAGAGTCTGAAGATCCTCGACACAGGCCACAAGGGGAATTGACTTTGAGTGCATCCCCAGAGAGCCTTTAGTATGTTACGAGACAATTGGGGGAATTGAAGGTGAGTGCCTCCCCAGAGAGTCTATTATTTTAGCTGAACCAACGGGGTGATACTATGTGTACCTCACATAGGGTTGCTAGTACTTGTAGGTTGAACCTTAGGGGTTAGACTGTGTGAAATACCCAGAGGATACCTATTTTTTCTACTTTCTTGAATGGATGAATCTTGTTTTTAGATTATATTCTAGAAATTATGTATTTCTAATGTTGTTTTTACGGTTTACTACATTCTGTTTAATGCTTACTGTCCTATACCAGCCATATATTCACTGACTATTAGGCACAGATCTTTGGGTGGTTGCCTATTGGGACTTTTTCTCACACCCTGTCTGGGTCATGCATTTGGGCCCAAACAGACTATATTGTTTTGTGTATAGATAATGGAAAGCGCCCTTCTACTTCAGGTTCTTGTTTGCATTAGTACTTGAGAGCATGGGACCAAGCCGAGGATTGCCATACTGAGGATTCACTCATCTAATTTCCTTTTTTTACTTTGTCTTATTACTATATTCCACATTGTGACATGATTGGATACTTTCCTTGACATATATGTGTCATGCATCATTTACATATATTTTTTCTCCAGTTGTATATTTGACAGTTTTCCGCTGTTATCGTTTACTCTAGTATGGATGTCGACTATTTCTGCTATTGTTGTTATTTGATTTTATATTACGTTGTGTACTCTACCAATGATGGCATAGTTTCCTCACTATCACACCCATGATCGTCGCTACTAGTTGACAGCCTCTGGATTTTGGGGAAATTTGCTTGAGGCCATGTGACCAACTGGGTATGTGACGCCTCTGGGTGGCTTCCTGAACCGCGATACTACAAAGTGCTATCAAAGGCATTATTTTCTCTTGATTTACTATTTGGAGCCTTTATCCAGGGATATGACTGATTCAGTATGTGGTATTAAGCTATTCTCAGGAGTAGCTAACTCATGTACTGGGAAAAGCCATACTACCTTGTTTATTGCAGTTTTCATGTTGAGATTTTACGGTTGATATGATTTCACATAGAGTGATTCATATGCCTTTTGTTGTTTTTGTTTTTGTTATCATGGTTCTATTTATGTCGCAACCCGATGAGATAAGGGTATGTCGTCTCACGCATCATATTGGCACTTGTTAGAAATCGCATGCCATGCATTATTGCCATGTCATCTAGGGTGCATTAGAGATTTCATGTTGTTGTGATAGACCTTGTGTGGATTATGCATGTTGTTGTGATAAATTCCTTGTTAGAATCTTTGTTGTTTGTTTGCGGACTGTTTGAATCATACTTTTCTTAAATAGTTTCCAAGATTTGTTTCGTGGGGAGTGTAGGCCCTCACGAATCGGAATTTGGCATCTTCATGCTTGTTTTTCAATGTCTTCTAGGCTGAAGTGCAGTTTCAGAGCTACTGCCTGGAAAAACCCAGAATACACGGCTTGTACATTATATATACACTCCGTGTATCTCTAAATCATGTTATTGACTTTGTGAGAAGAAACACGGGTGTTGAGAAATATCTATGAACACTCCGTGTATGGTAGGTACATGTCATGTAGTAGTGAGCGTGTACCCATCTTTGTAACTAACAACACGGGTCAGGGAAGCTCATGTCATACACACCTTGTTTTGTATGAAGACACCATGTATCCTTGTCCTCAGTACCCAACCATGTCAGGAACCACACTAGTCAGTGTTCTCTCCTCTTATACGCACCGTGTTGGTTTGTAACACGCCGTGTAAGGGTCAGTCGTGTACTTGGCCATGTCGCCAACAACACAGGTTGTGAAAATCTTCATGTACACAACGTGTTTGTTCAAAACACTTCGTGTAGTCATAGACATGTAGTCGGTCATGTCTCTAACAACACGGGTCATTGAAACCTGGTCTACTACAGGTCATGTCTACAGGAATCATGCAGTGTAGTCTTAGTTTAAGAAGACCATGTGGGTTAGCCGTGCAAGGATACCCGGGCATGGGAGTAGAGTGAAGTACACACTGTGTACAGTTTATACATGTCGTGTAGTCAAGTTTTGTAAACCAGAGTATTTCCTTCCCATGTTTTCATTTTTAACTCCTTTGTTCTCAGTCCATGTTTTCTTGATCTAAGGTATGTTTTTGATTTTTCAGAGTTATGCCTCTAAGACGTCCTCCGGTTGTACATTAGTTTTCAGGCAGTGATTAGACACCACATATGGCCGATCAGGGACTTCCAGCTGATCCTCCTGTTGGGCCAGCCTTGGCACCATCTGTCATACCAGGTGCAGGCACTGATGCTCAATTCAGGGAAGGTTCTATGAGGATGATGCAGAACATTCAGGGAGCACCGCCTCCTGCCATGACTATGGCAGACTTGATTAGGGTTTTCCAACAGCAGCATCCTCATACATTATCAGGGGAAGGAGGACCACAGGCAGCAGAGTCATGAGTGGAACCCATGATGGCTATATTTGAGCATATGGAAACATCTCTAGAAATGCGGGTCAATATATCTACCTGCATGCTATGATACTCCGCCAAGAGGTGGTGGGATGTGATCTCACAGGTGTGTCACCAGCTGGTTATGGCTTGGGAGATGTTCCAGCGCATGTTCTACGACTACTTCTACCCGGAGACCCTGAGGGCCGATCGAGCTAGGGAGTTCTTGAGTCTTGAGCAGGGTACTCTTTCTGTTATGGAGTAATCCTCTCGTTTCAATGAGTTGTAGTGTTTCACACCCATTCGGGATGGAAGTGTGGTGTTCTTAGTAAGGAAGTTGAAGGATGGTCTCATTAGGGAGATCTGCTCACTGCTGAACATCTTCCAGTTGACTTCCATACCTTCCATCGTCAACCAGGCACTGATTGCAGAGTGCAATCTGAGAGACTCTGGAGCTGGAAGCCCGAGCGGTTCTACTTCCAGAGCTAGTGTTCCTCTAGTTGACATCAAGAAGCACCGTAGGGAGCCTACGCTCGGTGATCGGAGGAGGCAGGATACATCTTCAGGTAGCCAGGTGGTATGATACTAGTGAAGAAGGGCAGGGCACATGAGGCCGCAGTGCCAGAGAGACCTAGTGGAGTGTCGATATTGTGAAAAAATTGGTCACCATCAGCGTTTCTGACATGTTATCCCACCAGTAACCGGTGACAGGGGGTTCTTCCATGAATCCTCATTCATGAGAAGCACCACCAGTTTCTCAGCAGTCATGGAACTGGAGTTCTTCTGGCCGTTCTGGCTGAGGTCGAGGTCGAGGCCGTAATAGTATGTCACTAGCCCTTCAGCGCCAGTAGGGAGGATTAACTCAGAGTGGTCAGGCAGGGTCACAGTGGAGTGGGGCATGCCCAGATTTTGCGGTGGAGAAGACCATTCCGAAGCAGGATCTCGGAACGTCTCCCATTCTAGGTATGATTTTAGTTTCCTTAGATTTGACTTCAACTATTTTTGATACTAGTTCTAGGCATAACTTTATCTCTATTGTTGTTGTGGAGAGCCTTGGGCTCTGTATCTTTTCTTCTACCAACACGTTGACAGTAGACACACCTTTCGGAATGAGGACATCTAGTGTATGTCTGTGTATAGAGTTCCCTCTCAGGGTAGCAGGGTATCATTTCTTATGGTATCTCTATATTCTAGAGATGACAGGTTATGAGTTCATTCATAGGGTGGACAGGTTGGTTATCTTCCAATCATTCGTCGACAATTATCATCATAGTGTGAGTTTAATTTCACCAGAGGGTGAATCTCTTCTACATATAGGAGAATGGGATGTTCAGGCGAGTTGCGCAGGACTTGAGCATTATAGTATAGGAAGGGTGACGGCCCAGATTTCTAGACATTATCTGGATGACTAGGGGACATCACAGTAGGAATTTCCTCCTGTGGTGGATCATTTCAGGGATGTATTTCCAGAGGACTTTTCATGTTTCTTCCTCTGGAGAGGTAGGTGGATAACACTATTGGGCTCATGACAAGAGCGGAACCGGTGTACATTCCTCCATATAGGATGGCTAAACCTGAGTTTCAGGAGCTCGAGAAGCAGTTGGAGGAGTTATAGGCGAAGGGTTTCATCTGACCCATTAATTCTCCTTGGGGATCGCATATCCTATTTGTGAAGATGGCAGATGGTACCCTTAGGATCTATGTGGATTATCGGAAGCCGAACCCGTTGATAGTCAAGAACCGATATCCCTAGCTGAGGATTGATGATCTCATCGATCAGCTTCGAGGAGACCGCGTGTTTGCAAAGATCAATTTGAGGTCTGGTTGTCATCGTTTGCATGCTAGACCATCAAATATATATCTAATAGCCTTCAAGAGTAGGTATGGTCTCTACGAGTATATAGTTATTCCATTCAGTCTGAAAAATTCCCCAACAGTTTTCATGGCACTGATGAACCGAGTGTTCCATCCTTACTTGGATTCTTTTGTCGTGGTCTTCATGGATGATATATTGGTGTAATCTCACACTCGCCATGACCATGATACCAACCATGATATCGTTCTGAGTTCACTGAGAGAGTATCATCTTTAGGATAAACTCTCAAAGTGACACTTTTGGATGTATCAGATTCTCTTCATCGGTCACATCATCTCAGAGGCTGGAGTATCTATGGACCCATAGAAAATGAGAGTTGTAGTTTCCTTGGAGAAGATGGAGAAATTTTTTGAGGTACAAAGTGTCTTAGGGCTGGCTGGATACTACCGACACTTCATTAAGGACTTTTCACGCCTAGCAGCACCACTGATTGGTCTGACCATGAAGGGGGAGAAGTTCTTATTGTCAGATATTTGTGAGTCAGACATTCAGAAGCTGATAGGGTGTTGACATTGGCACCAATACTAGTCTTTCCAGAGCCAGGAAATAGCTATACTATTTACTGTGAGGCTTCAGGTATTGGTCTGGGTGCTTTGCTTATGCAGGGATATGGAGTCATTGTGTACGGGTCTCGGCATGTGAGGCCACATGAGAGGAAGTACCTGATGCACGATCTGGAGTTGACAGCTGTTGTTCATGCCTTACGTTGTTGTATACATTACCTTCTAGGATAGAAATTTTTTATTTTCACTGACCACAAGAGTCTCAATTACATCTTCACTTAGTGTTATATAAATATGAGACAGCGCATGTGGGTCGAGTTTCTTCAGTCTTTTGATTTTGAGCTTGCCTATATTCCAGGAAAGGGTAATGCAGTGGAAGATTTGTTGGGCAGCAGAACTTAGATTCAGTCAGTTCAGGTGGACAGCAGTGAGTGGAAGCTTATGGTTCTGTTCTCCGAGATGCATCGGGAGGTGCATAATAGACATGGACAGACATTCCTATCCTCTATAGCTGTTACATCTACGCTTCTTGATCGGGTACGAATGAGGCAGCTATCAGACTCAGATGGCTTAGTCCTGCGGGAGAGTGTTTCAATAGAGGACCCTCTTCCTAGATGGACTGTGGGTGAGGATGAGATCCTGCGTTTCAACGGGCATGTATGGGTGCCAGAAGACATACGTGAGGAGCTGATGCGGGTTTTTTATTCCTCAGTTTGGGCAGTTCATCCAGGAATCACCAAGATGTATTGGGATCTTAATCGCCAGTACTTGTGGCCAGGGATGAAGATGGATGTTGCTGGTTTCGCCTTGAGGTGTTATACTTGTCAGCAGGTAATCGTAGAGCATCAGTGACCAACATGCCTTTTATAGTAGTTACCCATTCAAGAGTTGAAGTGGAATGATGTCGTGATGGACAGCCAGACTGGATTTCAATGGTCGACTCGAAGGAACGATGTTGTTTGTGTTGTCATCGACAGGCTTACAAATGTTTCTCACTTATTACAGATCAAAGAGAACTTCAGTGTTGATGATCTGGGATGGCTGTACATCCAAGGGATTGTATGTCTTCAAGGAGTTCCACACTCTATTGTTTCAGACAGGGATGCATGCTTTACATCTAGGTTCTGTAAGGGACTTGAGAAGGCGTTTGGTACCCATGTAATTTTGAGTACAACATTCCATCCCCCGACTGATGTCCTGTCCGCTCATATGATCCAGGTGCTTGAGGATATGCTCCAAGCTTGAATTATAAACATTGGTGGTTCTTGGGAGAATCTTATCCCATTGGTGGATTTCGCCTACAATAACATTTTTCAGGAGACCATTCACATGGAACCTTACAAGTATTTTTAGGGTAGGCCATGCCGATCACCCTTATGCTAGCGGGAGGCATGAGAGGAAGCTTTACTGGGACCTCGTCTTGTTCAGGATACCGGAGAGAAAATAGTGTTCATTCGGAAGAGTATGGCTACAACACCGTCTTGACAGAAGTCTTATGCTGATCAGCGGAGACAACCTTTGAAGTTCGAGGTCGGGGATCAGGTTTTCCTGGGTGTCGCACTGATGTTGGGACACAAGAGGATTCAGAGATAGGGTACACATTCCGAATGATATGTCGGGCTGTTTAAGGTATTGGAGTGTGTTGGGCCACATTCTTATCAATTTCATTTATCTCTGAGGTACCAGGTCATGCACATCGTCTTCCACGTCTCTCAGCTCTGACGATACTTTTCAGACCTTTCTCATGACTTTCAGTCCGAGGAGGTTGATCTGGAAGAGGATGCATCGTTCGAGGAACATCCTATCCAGATTTTCATTCACAATACAAAGGTTTTCCATAGGATTTATATTCCTCTAATACAGGTGATATGGCAGCACGAGTGAGTACATGACCATACTTGGGAAAGGGAGGCCGATGTAAGATCGCAGTGGCCAGAGCTATTCGGAGTTTCTTCTTCACTGCCACACACAGAAAATTCGGGGATGCATTTTTTAAGGGGGGAAGTTTGTAAGAACCCAAATCTTTGTTTCAGGTATGTCTTTCCTTTTTCAGGAGTTTTTGAGAAAAATGGGTTTTCTGGAAATTTTTGAAGTACACGCCGTGTACTTTCAGAGTACACGCCCTGTACTCATTTTTGGCTTGAATCTATGTGATGGCCGTGTCCGGGCCACATACACGGTGTGTAAAGGCGATGTGTAGGCCGCAAAAAGTGGATTATGGAAAAACAAAGTACATGTTGTGCACCCCATAAGTCAACACCGTTTAATTTATTTTTTTTCAATAAACGCACCAGGGTCACTCCTAACGGAGAGAACACACCACTTCTTCAGGTTCTTCGTCCGAGAGTGACCCGTTCGGCCACAATTCTTCTCCAGATTCCCGAGCCTCTGTCCGTGCTCCGAATCGACCATCGTGAATTGCATTGGAATTGAAGAGGTGAGATCCTCCTTCTCCTAGAGTCTTGTCTTCCAATTTCTCCTCTTTCTCATGTTATCATTGGTTGATCATTTTTATGTTTTCTCAGATCCGAGAATTTCTTAGGAGAATCAATCATTTGGGTTCATGTATATCATTCTCCTAGCATCGAGGTAAGTGGTTTGTGCCTTTCTGTATGATGTCTGTGAATATTTTGGGCAAATTCAGCCTATACCATTGAACGAGGTATTTCTTGTTTCCTGTTTTTCCCTTGTTGTTTTCCTGCCTTGCTGATACACCTGTGTAATGGGCATTGAATGTGAATAGTGTAAATTTTATTGTTCTCTGGATGCTTTTCCATGCTTGTTTTCTTGTTCGGCGTTTTCCAATTTATATGATTAGTTAGAGGATAGTGGAACTATTGTACTGTTATGTTGTTGTGCCTTAGAATGATATCCATGGAGTTCTCGAGTTTTACTTGGGCCGATACACACGCTATTCATGTTTTTTTTACACATGGCGGCAAGAACCTAGTGTAGTGGACCATAAAGAGAATGGATGTAAGGGCTTCTCCAGAGTATATTTAATTTACAATGTGAGACCACACGAGGAATTGACAATGAGTGCGTCCTCAGAGTGTTTGTAGATCCTTGATATGGGCCACATGAGGAATTGGCATTGAGTGCTTTCCCAGAGAGCCTTAGTATGTTACGAGACTATAGGGGGGAATTGACGGTGAGTGCTTCCCCAGAGAGTCTATTATTTTAGCTGAACCAAAGGGATGAGACTGTGGGTGCCTCCCAGAGGGATGCTAGTACTTATAGTTTAAACCTTAGGGGTTAGACTGTGTGAACTTCCCAGAGGTTACCTATTTGTTCTACTTTCTCAAGGGGATGTTTCTTGTTTTTAGATTATATGATAGAAATTTAGGATTTCTACTACTGTGTTTACTGTTTACTATTTACTCTTTACTGCTTACTGTCCTTTACCTGTCATATATTCAATGACTGTTAGTCACAGATCGTTGGGTGGTTGCCTATTGGGACTTTGTCTCACAACCTGTTTGGGTCATGCTTTTGGACCCAAACAGACTCTATTATAGCAGGTGTAGATAAGGGCAAGCTCTCTTCTACATCAGGTTCTTCATTTCACTGGAGCTGGAGAGCACGGGTCCAAGCCGAGGCTTGCGATGCTGAGGGGTCGATCATCTGTTTTACTTTAGTACTTTGGCATAACACTGTATTCAAAATTGTGACTTGTTTGGCTGCTTTCCTTGAAAGATATGTATCATGCATCATTTATATATATTTCTACTCAAATTGTTTATTTGTAAGTTTTCCCTGTTATCATTTACTCTTGTATGGATTTATAATGTTTCCGCTATTGTTGTTATTTGTTTTTCTCTTCCGCTGTTTACTCTGTAAATGAGGGCATAATTTCCCCAATATCACACCCAAGGCCCTCGCTGTTAGTCGGTAGCCTCTGGTGTTTGGGGAAATGCGTTTGAGGCCATGTGACCAACTGGGTATGAGGTTGCTCTAGGTGGATTCTAGAACCAGGATGTTACAATAAATCTGAATGTTATTAAATGTTCTTACTGTACTCTTTCCAATGGCTTGATTTTTATGTGGATTAAAAATTATAATGGTGATCTTTTGAAGAAAATATTCCCTCTAAGTGATGGATAATAATGTTAGAAAAGGGTTTTAGTATATCCCATCTAGATAAGAAGCCTAATGGATGTGGATTGGAGTGGGGGTGAAGGGGAGTATTAAAAAATAGAGTAGAGGGGTGTTTCAATATAAAATACTTCATAAATTATAATTTATAATATTTTCCATGAATTGTATAGCCTCCTATAAATTTATTTCTTTTTCCAAAAAAATATGCTAGAAAATTGATAATTAGATCAATCAAAAACCAATTTCTATATATGAACCAATATATTAAATTTAAAGAAATAAAAATATTTTTTTAGGAATAAAATATCATTTATATTAAGAAATGAAAAATACAGGTATCAAAAATAAATAGAGAATTTTTAATATACCTTATTAATACTCATACACATGAAAATGGATTCTTATATTATTAAATAATTATTATATCATGATGATTTCATGATGTTTTCTTGATCTATAAAAATAATATTTTCACTATTCTCTAAAAGTCTATTTTTTAAAAAAACTCTAAAAATTGCTTCAAATATTACTTCATCATAATAATTCCAAAAATATAATTTTGTATAAATATAATTTACTAAATATGAAAAAGTTAATTTTAAAATAAAAAATATATTTATTCAAAACAATTAAAATATATAAAAAGATCAAATTTCTTATATTAAGGGAAAATTATATATTATTAAACAAATATATTATAACAAAAATGAAAATTATTTCAATTTTATTAGTCCATTTTGCAATATAAAAATTAATTTATAATATCTAATATTGTCATAAAATTATATTATATTTATAATA
Source organism: Viscum album (assembly GCA_963277665.1). NCBI lineage: Eukaryota > Viridiplantae > Streptophyta > Magnoliopsida > Santalales > Viscaceae > Viscum > Viscum album. The sequence goes on along the minus strand of OY728159.1, from coordinate 1,455,574,470 downwards.
AATCAAATATACTTGACCAGGAATACACACATTCTTCTTTGTCTCATCTAATTTTTTATTAATATTTAACTGTTATGTTTAATATTATTTTTATTTTAATTTTGAAATTTCTATTATCTAAATTTATTTTCATAAATTAATATATGAAATTGATGATATTTTTATTTTATTGTGTGTGTGCTTCATATATTACTATATTAATAAATTAGAAAAATGTTTAATATAAAAGAAATTTCATTATATATAAGAATGGGTACAGACATTTATCACCCCACTTAAAATCACACCTAAATTAGACAATGATATCACCTTCTCTAGATGGTAAGAGTATCCATTAAAAAATTAAATATAATATCCTCCATGACCTATTAAATTACTAAATATAATTTCGTTATTTTAAATTTTTAAAAACATAGAACCATAAAATTTCTTAATATCCACTTATATAACTATTTTGGAAACAACATTCCTCGGAAGCGTCACCCCATGGATCCATAATATAAATTTTTTCATAAATTAATACATGATATGCAATTTTAGTGTATCATATAAAATAACAACATGTTTACTATGCTACAAATATGATTTTATTAATATTCATATACTAATAAAAAAGACAACTATAATGGTTAAAACCCAACTACCTAGATTAGGTTGTTATTTATAAAATTTCTAGATTCTAAAATAATATGTTCATTATTATCCTAAATAAGATACATATTTTTTAATTATATAAAATTATTAACATAATTTAAATCATAAAAATTATGAAAAAATATTATTCCATAATTTCATATCCATAGATAATACATAAATTTAATTATTATTTATGAAGGAATTGGGGAAACAATATAATTTATGAGCTCTGACAATGAGTAACTAGAAGCATAAAACTGATGTTATACATCTTATAAATATTGTACATAATATGAAATAAATAAATAAATAAATTCTATATAATAAATTAATAAAATCCCTTATACATAGAAATTGAAATAGAATATCACATTGATATGGGTAATTGATCTCATAATGGTAAAATACATAATGTTTTAAACAATAACCATTTCATCATTGAATCCTGAAATTAAATCATTAGTAATATTATTGAAAAACTATCAATGACTTATATTACTTTGTCTCGTGATTCTAACTGATAAATTTACGAGCTACATAAAGAAATATTCATATTCTTCTCAAATTATCATCTCACATAAAATTTATACTTAATAAATTATAATCTATATTGAAATAAAAAGTATATAAATTATTTCTGTCTTCCATTTCAATTAACTGGAATAACAATATAGTAATATAGTTATCAATTTGTATAATGAAAAATATAGGGTTTACTCAATATAGTTTATATTAATTGAATTCAGTTATATATTATAAAATTATATATAATTGTGGAATATTAATTAAATACATCTAGACGATTATAAATTTCATGGGGAGAACAAAAATTTTCCAACTATGAAATAGAGAGGGATATGTAACATATGATAAGAAATAAAAAACTTATATGAGAGGCACTATTTTAGATTATATAGTGGGCTATAAAATAATTAGTGCTCTCAATAGATAAAAATAACAAAAATATAAATGGAAAATAAACAACATTTAGAAAAAAAACTATAATAAATAGTCTTATATAGAATGGTAGATAAGAAGTATTTTTTTAATATAGGGATATTATGAACTGATACCCTTACCTTGTTTACCACATCATTTTAAACCCATTTGAAACCTCTATAATAATTAAATAATATTTATTAATTACATTATTATGAACCTTTAACATGATTATTCCATTATTATTGTTTCTTTTAATTCATCTATTTTCATTTATTATACATTTTTTGGAATTTATTTACATTTATATTAATCACATTATGGATACTTAGTTTATTTTTCAAAATATATATTGGTTTATTATTAATGGTAAATAGTCACTATAATATCATTATATACAATTGAAAAGTTTTAATATTTTGTTTTCATGACATTGATTATGTCAGGTGAATAAATAATTTGAAATATAATCACAATTTGGAGAAATCAGAATTTGTAATATTATTTTTAATGACTTTAATTTCTATGTTTTTTACATTTAATATCAATATTGATATGTCTATTTTATATTTTGTTGTAATATATTCTTCTATAGAAGGAATATTACAATTATATGAAATTATGACATTACATTTTATTACTATATATAAATTAAATATGTTGAAATAAATTATTATTATTAATATATGAGATATAAAATAACCACATTGACGGATGTTTTATTTTAAAAAATTTAAAGTGTAAATATTTAAGAAATAGTTTTGTTTTTTATAAACACTATTGTTGTATTATAATATTAAATTGATGTTAAATTTATTTAATTAGTACATTAGTGAACATAAAGTCGGACAATTGATTTGAGAATTCAAGGGATTTTAAATCTATATTTTGACCAATTAACTTTTTATCAAAATGGTTTGGTGAGTGGTGATGGGTTCTATCTCACTAAAATTGGATATAAAGGATGTTAATCCCCTAATTCTTAGTTGATAGGGTTGAGAAACCAATGAAATAGATCAAATTTATAATATTTTCTATAAAATATGAAATTATCTTTTATGTATTTTCCACTAGTAATTTTTACCTTTCTTATCAATTATGATTAGAATGAATTGGGTCACCTCTTAATCAACATTAAATGAACACAATCCACGTAAATAAATACATATTAAAATTTATATTTTTATCAGAATCGACTCAATTAACTACTCCATGTCATGATTTAATTTTCTCTATAACCAAAGGTTCTACAATATAATCAATCTATGACTGAAATAGTTTTTCCTTCTTACACTAGTATAGAGTCTCCACATATATATACTTTACTTCGTCTTAATATAATTTTAAAAAAAATTCACATATAATTAAAAACATCAAAATATATTGTTTTTTATAGAACAAGTCACTCATGCTAGACAACCTCAATATGTGTATATATAAGTGCTCTCGTGTATCCCATTATGAAGTAGATATCCTATCAGAACTATGATTTATAAACATCTAAATAATATTTCTCATTCCTCTCAATATATAGTTTCAATCTACATTATATTAATAAGAATACAAAAATGAAACTCGATATCTTATTTCTAATAATATTCCGAACATTAATAGCATTAGATTAAATTTTTAAAATCATACTGTGATTTTATGTTTTTATTGAAATTATAATATAACAAATCTCATAATTACTCAACATAATGTTAAAAAACATTCAAAATAGTTATTTCTATCTATTATTTAATATTTTATAGCTTCTATTACAATGGATTCTATAGGATAACATAATTTGGTTAGCTTTAATACCAAGGTGATCAAACTTTTCAATAAATTCTCTTAATTAACATATTTTTTCATTAATAAGTCTATATATATTTATCTTATCTGAAGCTATCATTATTCAATATCATTAATATATTATCCCGTGTTATTCCAAAATTTCATTGGAATTATCCATCCCTATGGACTGATGCATGCTTCCAATCACAAAAGTTTAGAAACCTAAAAAATTCAATCATACAAATGAACATGTTTAATATTTCACCCATATGAGACATATCAATGTTATAAATAAATTCATATTATATAAAATAATAAGAGGAAAAAATATGTTAAAAATACAAAATGATGACATTCAATTAATTGATCACATGTCCTAAAACAAAAGATCAAAATTAGGTAACTCAATATGACCCATGGGTCCATCATCATGTAACCAATTTCACCAGCATCCCATAAAAAAATTGAGAATAATGATCACTGATACATGTTTTCTACTTGAAACTTTCCAATTAACCAATATCTTAAAAAATGAATAATTCAAATGGAAAAAATAAAAATTAGGGTTTGAGATCATAAAAAAGAATGATATAATAAAAAATCAAAAACAATTCTTTCGATGTTAATCTATTATTAAATTTTATAAAACAAATATTTAAAACATTTCCAGATTGAATGATTTTATAACTCAAAATCATTATTTAGTCTTCATTCTAATAACATGATATATTTCAATACGCAAAATAATAATACCATAAAAATATCAAATTCTATATAATAAAATAATAAAAAATCATCATCCAACAATATGAAAATCATGTTGTAAAATACTAATATCAATATACATGGAAATAGTGTACATAAAAACAACAATGGGGAAATATTCATAAAATGGTTTACATAAATAAGAAAATCATGAATACATTGAATGAAAAATTGAACACTAAAGTCATGGAAAGTGAGTCAACAAAAATGGTTAGCCACTAGAAACCCAATATTCATGATGACCTCCCCTGGTGATATCTTACTATATTAGGTCATACATATGTCTTGCTTTCATATATACCACAATATCTTTTTGATGTGTTATTACATCGTCAATACATTCATTAAGATAATATCATATTTGATATATCATTTAATAAGGAAAATACTTCATTCCTTCAATACCCATTTTCATAAAATATTTTCTATCCTAATACCACACCCATTCCATTCTTGAAAAAAAAATCGAATTCAAAACCATTTTTTTGGATCTTTATTGAACTCATATTCTACATTAAATCCATTTGAGAAAGAAAACATCCATATTTAAAACTCATCTCTATTCCACCAAAATCAAATCCAATATAAATAATGTATTCCATATTTTAAATACAATGTAATATAATGGAACATAATGAATTCTATGGGATAAACAATATGATTTATACCCCTAACTAAATAATGATTATAACCACCATTGAAATCAAAATTGGGGTTGAGAAAAAATGATATTTCATTGTCATGAGACATGATATTTAAAGAACATCGACAGTAATACTTCTACTACATTAGATCAAACTAAAAAAACCATTTAAAATACCAAGGATAAATTGGAAGTGTGACTGAGGACATACCTTATGTCAACACGAGTAATAGATAATAGAAAATACATACTAGGATGAGATCCTCCCCAAAAAATCAATGTTCACCAAGGAATCAATGGGTGTATCCTAATGATTGTCATAAATTCACTAGTTTGTGATTATAATGAGTTAAAAAGACATTATAGGTTTGAATGTGTGATGTCAAAAAAGTAATTTTACATTTAATGATCCTCATATCTTGATTCCTGATTTAGGCACATGGTTAAACAAACTATGACATAACATTGAGGTAGCCATTATCCATTGAAAATCCAAATCACATGGTTCATTTATAATTGAATCATGGATAGACAATCCATTCACCATCCATGTGATAAAATAAAGACCTAATACTTCATGTCACATGGTTTTCATAGAAAGTGAATTTTTTTTGAATAAATTCACAAATAGGGTAGAATTCCAATGTAAATAATTATTATGTATCACAAAATTACTATAAGGATGACACAAATTTTTAACCTAATAGGTTTTCTACAAAACTCAAAAATTACAGCCAATAATTCTAGAATACTTGTATAAACTCACAATACATAAATTGGGTTCTAAATTAAGCATCATAATGGTGTTAAGGGTGTCATGACACTCTCTATTATAAAATATGTTTCCCCAGAATGAATTGGGATTAGGACCATAAAAAGTGACTAGTCCATTTCTGCATAATCATGGACACAAATCTCATGTATCTGAACCTACCATACTAAAATCTCACACAAACAAATTATATTATATATAAATTGATCACCTTAATCTATTATTCTATTATCTAAATATGTCTTTCAACTGATAATGTGTCTAGCATAATATCCATGTCCTCCCACTAAATTATATGAGACATATGCAGCATATACTTCATTAGTGGGGAAACATAGAACAAATAATGAATAAAAGTAAAATTATTAGGTATGTCTTATAATTACTCCCCCATATATAGCCACTCCATAATATTAAATGGACTGACATTACAATGTTCTGTATTTTAGTAACATTACTAATTTTGATGTCTCAACTGAAGTGAACATTAATAAAAACCTAACCACATTCCTAAATATAAAATGGATGATGAAGCCGATAAATATTTTATTTATGGTTAATTTTAGCTGCTGCTAACTTTTTATTTTCCAAATTCACAATTTTTATCATTTTCTAGAGTATACACAATTTAACCTAGGATAGTTCACTATCCACTTCCCTGGAAAGAGGAGATCCATGTAAGCTCAATTACAAAACCACAAATAAATTGTAGAGAACCGAATCATGACGTACATGAACATTACATTAATTTTGCGGAATACATAGTACATAACAATAAAATACACACACAAGGATCGTAATAGTTTAGTGTCTATGGAAACTCGGAAGGTAATCTTCTAATCATGGTGAAAGATCTCCAATATATCCCATAAAGATATTCCTTTTTTTAACCTAAAACCTTTCTTTATATCCTGGGGAAAAGAAAACATAAAAGGGTGAGCGCAAATTCTCAGTAAGGGTAAACAAAAGAAATATCAATCACATCATATTCATAAGAACATAACATTTTGGAAATCATAACCTGCAAAAGAGAGCATAATTTCATAACATGGTATAAATCATGGTAGTGGAATGTAATCACAATAATCATAACATAAAACATGAAACTTTGTGGCATTCACACATAATCATAGAGAATCATTTCTTGTTAGTCAAGACTCATTTCCAAGACTATCTTAGTGGTCAAAGTCCCTTTCTGAATCGAGTAACCCTCATTTGAGTCAAGTTTCACTGAACCGGTATAACCTACCATTCAGCCATGTCTATCTCATGAGATATAAAATCTTTACCCAATGCATTGGAAGGAGATATAGGTCCCACCCATATTATAATGAATCCTTTCTTATGTGTGCCACATAATCATAAATCATACATCATTACATAACCCATATAATACAAATGGGAATCTTAAACATCATGACATCATAAAACAATTCATATAAGATAAAGGAATTCATAAAAATAATTCCATCACAACATAATCAAATCAATGTAATAATAGGGATAAAAACAGAACCCTTTATTATCTTAGATGGAAAATAATTTTGATAAAACACTTGAACTCCATTCTTGAGGAAAATATCCTTTCTTCTTCAAAAACATTTTTTTCACACTTAACATGTCATACAAATTTAAACTAAAAGAAGTTGATTAAAAATAAACTTGAAATCTTGTAAAGGAAGCTTCCTGGAAATAATGTTTTAAAAATCCATTCATGCCGTATAAGTTAAAAAAACATTCTTCGTACTTTTGTCAGAATAGTCAAAAAGTACCTCGTACGAAAAAAACGACAAAAGATTTCTTTCATATTCTTTACTAAAAACTCACCAAAGGGTAAAATTGGATTTAAACTATTGTAAGTGGATGGAAAAAATATTACATATTTAGGGAACATGGATGTGTATGATAAAATACACCCCCAATAAATGCTTATGAATAAACAATCTCGGATAAAAATGAGATTGTGATATTTCCCTTACCTTAGGTCCGATTTGCTTCGTATGTGTCCGAACCTCCTCTTCTTTGAAGCGCCTCTTTGCGACCTCCTATTATGGCACTAAAATTTGTCTTTGAGGAAGACCAGAACCTCTAGGATTTTTCTAGGGAAGTGGAGAAGAGATTTTGGTAGGGGTTGGCTGAGCTTGAGTACTCAAATTGGTGTGAGGAGGAGGGGGAGGAGGTGTCTTTTTATAAGGGAGGAGAGGGGCACCTTAGGAATATCTCAAAATATTATTTTATATTAAAGTCAAAATCGGTTTATAATGGTTTCAAAGGGACTTATTTCGAAGATAATGTGGGGATGGGTCGAAATCCTATCATCCAATTGGATTTAGACAAGTTTAGGGTATTATTTTAACCTTATCAATTAGATTTAACTCTAAGTTAAATAATTTAACTTTTACCGTGTCTTTTTGTTTTCTTACACTATATGGTTAATACACATACTATAACATGCCAAAAGAACCCCAAATTGTTTATTATTAATATATATATCCTTATCTATGTCATTTGGCCGATCCTTAGATTTTTAGGAATAAAATAACAATTAATAATATAATATTTGATTTAAAAACTATTTTGTGTCAATTTTGAAACTATTTGATATATGATTTTTTTGAAAGTCATAAAAGAATTATATGTTCGAACCAAGTTTATTAAATCAACAATAATATATCATAGTAACCTATAAAATTAGTGGAATTCATAAAAAGTCTCAAATTACATTTATTTTGGTGTTTATAACATCAATTATGTCAATATTTAATTAATAAGATAATTACTGCATCATCATTGTGTCATAAATAAATTAAATTATTTAATGTTTAAAAATTATAAATAAAATACCATTATGTTGGAAATCATTTTATCTTTCTAGTGAATATTTATAGTCGAATTTATCTTATGTATAACCCCATATTAAAAATGTTTTAGTTATTAAACTTTGATTTTAACTATTTTAACTATTCATTAAATAAAATAATATTAAATGTCATAATCTAATCCAAGTGGACCTAAATGGTCATATTATATTCATAAGGTTTTTTTTGGTCTAATTACACTTATCCAATAGAATTAGGACATGTGTTAGGGTAATAGTAATATCATATTTACCCTTAGTTACCCTATTTACTATTAACCGTGGTAAAAAAAGTAAAAAGTTACTATTCAACAAAAATTATTTAATCTCATTGAACCCTATTTTAGTCCTTGATATTAATCGTGTCTGTCAGATTTTTGAAATTCCATTCACAGAAGCGGTAAAATTATGTTTTATGCAAAATTCAGTTTTTAACCTACCACTTAGTGGTTTCATTATTCATCAAAAATTGAAATTTTCAGAAAAATACCAAAATTTTATCCTAAGCTATATTTCATATTCTGAATTCAAAAATGAAGTCTATTTTACAAAATTCATAACATATAAGTTGCATTAATGAATTTTATAATTAAATCCCGTTGTTAAAACAAATAGCGTGTTTTTATGAAACAATATCTATCAAAAGATTGACACTTGTTTATGTCTGGTTTAAATGTGAAATTAAATCCAATGACCAACATTGTATTAAATTGTAAAAATATATTCTAAATATACTTTAAAACCACTCAAATTAATAATTTATCACTATTAATTATTTTGATTAAAGAAGTTGTTTTTAATTATAATTTAATAATTTTCACTATTCATCAGAATATGAAAGTTATCCGAAAAGTACCAAAATTTCACCTAAAGCTAATTTCGATATTACGAATCCAAAAATGAATTCCATTTTGAAAAATAAAATTTACAAAATTTCAAAAAGTGGTTATTACTATTCATAACAGCTAGTTTTAATAATATCTTAATAGCATATCGTTGTTTAACGAAACTCGGTGTTGCGTACAACACACGCTATCGTGGAAGGTCGCGATTATGTATAATTCAAGCCATGTCAGAGATGTGTATTGTGAAAGCTCCTTTTGGTGTAGCGTATAACATAAGACATTAATAAAATTAAAAAGAATATTTTTCATAAAATCTCGGGCTGTTACATTCTACCCCCCTAAAAATGAATTTTGCCCTCGAAATTCGTCGGGGTTATTAATGGTTTACTATTCGAAAGTTTCTTTAATAGAAACCCACATCGTAAAAAGGACTACCAAAACTTGGCTTTAAAAACTAAAGTATGAAATGTAACGATTACCCAAATAAACTAATCACTGGGTTTCCACATAGGTGAAAATATGGATATGGAAGAGAAATCTAACCATCATGTTCTGATGGAGAGTGGTAGAGAACATGGCTATTGAAAATCCAGTAATCACAAATCCATAAATTTGTGACGATCTAAGGTACCATCTGATTCATTAGGTATAAGATCACTAGGACAACATTTTTGGTTTTCAAGGTCATTTCCCTAAAGTTGAAAATTTGAATGAGAATAAATACTTTCTTTATTTTGGTACAATCTCACTGTTGTTCATGCCTTGAACAATTTCCACTTCATCTCTTAAATAAATGAAGTTGAATTTGTTATTCGTGAAGTGTTAGCAGATCATGTGATAGAATGACGGGTCCTTCCATCTGTCTCAAACAAAAGGTTAGAAAAAATTATATACATAAGTCGATCTATAGTGAGATTAATCATATATGGTTCCTAAAATGGACTTATACATCATATATCATACTGCTTAATATAATAAAACTAGTTTCTACTAAATAAGGACTTCCTGTAGGCCAGTGGTAGGCGATAAAGGCCAGTCGCACTTCGGTTGTGGGTTCGATTCCCACAGCCTTGACCGAAGCGATGGGTTTTCGCCCGTCCTGCAGGTTGTCCTTTTTCTAAAAATATATTACTATAACATCCCATCAATAATATCGAAAAAAAACTTCTATCCTTAAACAATACTAACTTATTCCAACATAATCCATTCCAATCTTTAGGCTTACCCATAATACTACAGTCCACTCTCATAATATAGTGAAAACAATTACTAGAGATTTAATACCATCATTGATCCCCATAAGATATGTATTGTTGGTCACATTCTAAACATTCAAAGTCCTTAATCATGTATTCTCTTGAATACCTTAGTGAAAACATGAATGCAGTTTAAAGTTAACACTTTCCACATACCAAAATCCTCAAAATTCTATATACTCAAACCATGATATCACTTAGCCCTTATATCAATCATGAGCTCATGAATACTGTTAAAAATTTTGTTTTCTCGTTTTCCATTCATTATGTGCAAATCATCTTATTTCCAAAAATATCTCAATTACTTTGAATACCACATTAGACCAATACATAAATATTCCAATACTCCGTGATACAATATTATTTTGGAATCCCATTACATAAACACTTAATCATTCCACCACATCGTTGTCATACTCAACATCACCAATAGTGATCGCATGTGACTTCCCTGTGTCCTTTTCCTTCAGTGGTTTCTCATGTTGATCATCACTAACCCTTAGATTAGGGCATTTATTAGCATAATGCCCCATCTCCTTGCACTTGAAGCATTGAAGTTTCGGTGGTGCGTTCTCTGCAGTGTTTGCTTTATTCACATCATTAGAAAACCTTTTTCCATTACTTAGACACTCAGCTGCTCGATGACCTTCTTTTCCACACTTAAAACATTTTCTAGTCCCTTTAAGACAATATCCACCATGCTTATTTCCACACTTTGTGAATAAGGAAACATTCATCTTCTTTTCACCATTATTCTGAGATTTCTCCTTGAACTCCATCTTTCGTTTCTTGTCAAAACCATGAGATGGATATGTAACACCAACTTCCATTTCTACCTTGATAGCACAACGCACAATTTCTTCATAGCTACTGAAGTCTCTTATAGCTAATGCCCTTCGAAGACTTGGTTTTAAGGCACTGAAAAATCGATCAACATTACTTTCAGGTTGGATGATAATGCCAGATGCATACCTTGCAGGTCTTGTAAAATTCGCTTCGTATATACCAACAGATTCATCATCTTGTTGCTTTAGTTCAATAAACTCCTTCTCTATCTTTGTTCAAAAAATACGAGGGAAGTACTTATTGAAAAATAAGTTCTTGACCTCATCCCATTCCATGGACTCAATTTCACTTCTTTGCCTTGTATTCTTGATAAGATTCCACCATTGATCAGCTTCACCTTCCAAACGATATACTGCTAAAATGACTTTATCATGTTCAGAACATTGAAGAACTGAAAATATCTTTTCAGTGGTACTGATCCATTGTTCAGCAACAAGTGGATCAGAAGACCCACTGAAAGAAGGTGGACGTTGCCTCATGAAGGACTCAATAGAATATTGTTCCCTTCTATGCTCATTTGGAAGTCCAGAATGATTAATAGCTTGTGTAAGTATAGCAATAAGATTTTGCACTCCCTCTCCCATAACATTTGTTTGTTCAGGAGGGAAATCATTTCATTGTCCATTTCATTGATCAACACGGTTCCTTCGGGTTCCAGCCATCGTCTAAAACCCAAAAAGAATAGTATGAGAGGAAAAAATCATGCTAGGGAAAATAACATAATAAAGGGGAAGTACCTTCAATATCTAACATCATAGGTTTAATTCTATGATCGTTAGAGTAGTTCTAGTACTATAACCTATACGTATAATTAACCTTAGGGAAATCCCTAGACATATCGTAGAAGTATCTCTAGGGATCTCACTAACGTTTTCGCATCATAGTTTCCAAAGGTTGACTAAACCTTTCCTCTGATACCAACTGTAGAGACCTGAAGCTTAACGTACATGAACATTACATTACTTTTGCGGAATACTTAGTACATAACAAAAAAATACACACACAAGTATCGTAATAGTTTAGTGTCTTTGGAAACTCGGAAGGTAATCTTCTAATGGTGGTGAAAGATCTCCAATATCTGCCATAAAGATCTTCCTTTTTTTAACCTAAAACCTTTCTTTATATACTGGGGAAAAGAAAACATAAAAGGGTGAGCTCAAATTCTCAGTAAGGGTAAACACAAGAAATATCAATCACATATTATTCATAAGAACATAACATTTTGGAAATCATAACCTGCAAAAGAGAGCATAATTTCATAACATGGGATAAATCATGGTAGTGAAATGTAATCAAAATAATCATAACTTAAAACATGGAACATTGTGTCATTCACACATAATCATAGAGAATCATTTCTTGTTAGTTAAGACTCATTTCCATGACTATCTTAGTGGACAAAGTCCCTTTCTGAATCGAGTAACCCTCGTTTCAGTCTTGTTTCACTGAACTGGTATAACCTACCATTCCAGCCATGTCTATCTCATGAGATATAAAATCTTTACCCAATGCATTGGAGGGAGATATAGGTCCCACCCATCTTATAATGAATCCTTTCTTATGTGTTCCACATAATCATAAATCATACATCATTACATAACCCATATAATACAAATGGGAATCTTAAACATCATGACATCATAAAACAATTCATATAAGACAAAGGAATTCATAAAAATAATTCCATCACAACATAATCAAATCAATGTAATAATAGGGATAAAAATAGAACCCTTTATTATCTTAGATGGAAAATAATTTTGAAAAAACACTTGAACTCCATTTTTGAGGAAAATATCCTTTCTTCTTCAAAAACATTTTTTTCTTTCTTAACATGTCATACAAATTTAAACTAAAAGAAGTTGATTAAAAATAAACATGAAAACTTGTAAAGGATGCTTCTTAGAAATAATGTTTTAAAAATCCATTCATGGCATATAAGTTAAAAAAAACATTCTTCGTACTTTTGTCGGAAAAGTCAAAAAGTACCTTGTACGAAAAAAACGACAAAAGATTTCTTTCATATTCTTTACTAAAAACTCACCAAAGTGTAAAATTGGATTTAAACAATTGTAAGTGGATGGAAACAATATTACATATTGAGGGGAAATGGATGTGTATGATAAAATACACCCCAATAAATACTTACGAATAAACACTCTCGGATAAAAATGAGATTGTGATATTTTCCTTACCTTAGGTCCGATTTGCTTTGTATGTGTCCGAACCTACTCTTCTTTGAAGAGCCTCTTTGAGACCTCCTCTTAGGGCACTAAAATTGGTCTTTGAGGAAGACCAGAACCTCTAGGATGTTTCTAGGGAAGTGTAGAAGAGATTTTGTCAAGGGTTGGCCGAGCTTGAGTGCTCAAATTGGTGTGAGGAGGAGGGGGATGAGGTGTCCTTTTAGAAGGGAGGAGAGGGGCACCTTAGGAATATCTCAAAATATTATTTTATATTAAAGTAAAAATCGGTTTATAATGGTTCCAAAGGGTCTTATTTCAAAGCTAAAGTGGGGATGGGTCGAAATCCTATCATCCAATATGATTTAGACATGTTTAGGGTATTATTTTAACCTTATCAATTAGATTTAACTCTAAGTTAAATAATTTAACTTTTACCGTGTCTTTTTGTTTTCTTACACTATATGGTTAATACACTTACTATAACATGCCAAAAAACCCCAAATGGTTTATTATTAATATATATATCCTTATCTAAGTCATTTGGCCGATACTTTGATTTTTATGAATAAAATAACAATTAATAATATAATATTTGATTTAAAAACTATTTTGTGTCAATTTTGACACTATTTGATATATGATTTTTGTGAAAGTCATAACAGAATTATATGTTCGAACCAAGTTGATTAAATAAACAATAATATGTCATAGTAACCTAGAAAATTAGTGGAATTCATAAAAAGTCTCAAATTACATTTATTTTGGTGTTTATAACATCAATTATGTCAATATTTCATTAATAAGATAATTACTACATCATCATTGTGTCATTAATAAATTAAATTATTTAATGTTTAGAAATTATAAATAAAATACCATTATGTAGGAAATAATTTTATATTTCTAATTAATATTTATAGTTGAATTTATCTTATGTATAACCCCATATTAAAAATGTTTTAGTTATTAAACTTTGATTTTAACTATTTTAACTATTCATTAAATAAAATAATATTAAATGTCATAATCTAATCCAAGTGGACCTAAATTGTCATATTATATTCATAAGGTTGTTTTTGGTCGAATTACACTTATCCAATAGAATTATGACATGTGTTAGGGTAATAGTAATATCATATTTACCCTTAGTTACCCTATTTACTATTAACCGTGGTAAAAAAAGTAAACAGTTACTATTCACCAAAAATTATTTTCATCTCATTGAACAATATTTTAGTCCTTGATATTAACCATGTCTGTCGGATTTTCGAAATTCCATTCACAGAAGCTTTAAAATTAAGTTTTATGCAAAATTCAGTTTTTAACATACCACTTAGTGGTTTAACTATTCATCATTAATTGAAAGTTTTCAGAAATATACCAAAATTTCATCCTAAGCTATATTGCATATTCCGAATTCAAAAATGAAGTCTATTTTAAAAAATTCATAACATATAAGTTGAATTAATTAATTTTATAATTAAACCCCGTTGTTAAAACAAATAGCGTGTTTTGAAGAAACAATATCTATCAAAAGATTGACACTTGTTTATGTCTGGTTTAAATCTGAAATTACATCCAATGACTAACATTGTATTAAATTGTAAAACTATATTATAAATATACTTTAAAACCACTCAAATTAATAATTTATCACTATTAATTGTTTTGATTAAAGAAGTTGTTTTTAATTATAATTTAATAATTTTCAGTATTCATCAAAATATGAAAGTTATCCGAAAAGTACCAAAATTTCACCCTAAGATAATTTTGATCTTACGAATCCAAACATGAATTCCATTTTGAAAAATAAAATTTACAAAATTTCAAAAAGTGGTTATTACTATTCATAACGGCTAGTTTTAATAATATCTTAATAGCATATCGTTGTTTAGCGAAACTCGGTGTTGCGTACAACACACGCTATCGTGGAAGGTCGCGATTGCGTATAATTCAAGCCAGGTCAGGGATGTGTATTGTGAAATCTCCTTTTGGTGTAGCGTATAACACAAGACATTAATAAAATTAAAAAGAATATTTGTCATAAAATCTCGGGCTGTTACATAAATCCTTCCTAATAAATGATATATATATACATATTATTGATGTAAATAAAACTACGGACTGATATCTGTCTCATGGTCCACTAATTTCAAGAACATGTGCATGAATTGCATCATTTAGAATCTGAGAAGCTCACTGGAGCAGGTCATCCATTTCGGGTTATATTCAGTGATCAATTTAAATTGAGAACCCATTAATTTTTGAAATAAACCCAAAAACCATGATATAATGTGAAAGACCCTATCTAAAATGACAATCAATACCACATTATGGTTCATTAATGTTTCCCATACATAAAAGTTTCAAATATCCACAACCTACATTGACACGATAATAGGTACGAAACACAATGATTTTTTCTTTTATTTTGAATCAACCAAAAAATCATAACTACTATATGTATAAGTATCCATGTATCAATTTCCATGTGTATCTCATCCTTCTTCAACAAAATAATGAGTAAGGGTTTCGGTAAACTAGTAGGAATCTTATATTCTACATCGATTCTATGACAAGTAAGCCAGAAAGGACCCAAATCTACAATCAATCAATATAATACCAACAAAAAATAATGACATATCATGTTTATTACATATGATTTAGTCTTGTATTCATAAAAAAATTTGATCAGCTTCTATCCACAATCATTTTATAGATCATTTTAATCAAGAAAAGCATCTTGATTATGAATCAAATCACTCCATCAGGTGATCAACATAACTCACCTGAGGTATACCGACTATAAATATTTCTAATAAAGCATTAAAAATAAACAACCACTGTGATAAATTTTAATAGGACCATTAATAGTTGATCGAACATGATTGAAATATTGGAATAATTTTTTTATAAACCCTCTATTCCTCCAAGTGAATCTGTATAGACATCCCCATAAAGAACCACTCTTTTTATGATTTATCATATAGTAATGTCATCAAATAAATTTGAAAAACATATATGGACAGATTTCTTTTTTAGGTGGTGTATAAAATAAAACAATTAAATGTTTTAGGTCTCTTCACCTAACATCCCTATATGATGTTCAGATCCCTTTTAGTGGTGTTATAATGTAGTCTTTAATTCTTGAATACACTATAAAATGCTCACTAAAGTGATAGTTGAATGAAATCATTGGGGAATGAATCACTAGTGAAATATTTAGAACATGAATGTTATTTTTCTTATTATGAGTGAGTAACTAATGATATACATAATCTACTACTGGTATCTCATTCAATTGAACACACCCCAAACCCATACCCGAGAGATTATAATAAACATCATAACAAAAACCCCAATCATGAATAATGAAGACTGGTGATGAATTGAAACTAACATTAAACTCCCCAAAAGATATTCAAAACATATTAATAAAAAAATCAGACCCTTCTGAATAAAATATATCATAGTGGTAAAACTTTGTATAATTCCCTAAGAAAGTTCCTATAATAAAATGTTAACATTAAGAAAACATATAAATGAAACACATTACTAGGAATCTCCCAAGACCACTCATACTGAATCTTATCAAAATCCTCTAAGACACCGTTATTAGAAATCAAAAGGGATATAAATTTCCCATCTTAAATCAAGAAACCTCATTGGGATATCCTTCTATATATGATTCTCTTGGAATCCAATATGGATTAAATTCAAATGCTAAACATGGTATACTTATGATTTGTAATAAATAAGGATATCCTAAAATATTAAAATATGTGATATAATTCAAAAATATATGGAAGATTAAATATATTAGAGGAACAAACACTAAAGAAGAGTTAATATGTAAAAAATGCTTCACCAAATACTCATAATATACATACCAATGTATGAACATTGTATTTGCAATATTTTACTCTCAAACCCTATGTTGATGGTACACTGATATACGATCAATTTTAAAAAATAATAAACCTCCCTTAAAATGATTAAAATGTTATAAATCAAGGAAATGAGATATTTATTCACATAAATAACATTGTTTATTTTTTATAATCATTATTATATATCCAAAAATTGGTTTCCATTCATTTAAATCTGTACTGATAATGCCCAAGGTAAAATACTTGGAAGAATATTCCCATTTTCTTCCATATCCTAATGATAATCCTTCCATCCCATTAATTCAATGGATTTAATTTTATTAGAGTGTATGTAATGTGACTAATCCCCATCATCATTTCAATAAAATATATTAATTCTTTCCAAGGTAATCATTCCAAGAAATCATGTGGTAAAATGTTGAGATACTCACTCACCACCACCACTGTAATGAGGTCAACATTTTGTAGATTGATACAATCAAGAACCATATCTGAAAGCTGGTTTGAGAACATATCATCCCAAGTAGTATTGATATATTGTCTTTAATTTCATAGATCTTTCATAGCTGGAAATACATCACTGGCACTTTTAGATGAATTAATATATACCCAATGAAGACAAAAATCTATAGGGACCCTATAGATAATCATGAAATCCAATCTAATGATAAGATAAATAATTTCATGACCAAGTATTACATATTTTTATATGGTTTTATGATCTAAAATCATCACTTGATATTCAAGAAATTAAAAACCCTTATTCAACTTCATTGTTAAAAAAGTAGGAAAAAATATTCAAGAAAGTCTTACACATTGTCTGAAATCGCAACACATTGATCAAATTATATGGGATAAAGAAATGTTTTTCACCAGTATTAAACAAATCAACTAAAATGATGGATTACATATATATTTTACCACTAACATTAAATCATTCTACATCAATTTTTTCATAAAATAAATACCCTTAATAGAAAAAAACATGTATAATTCGAAATTTTAAACAACATGACTATTCCACGATCCCATCATTTATCCTATTCGACATTACATCTGTGAAAAACATTTCAAAAACATCTGATGAGCCTAAAAATCTCAGTAAAGGATACATAAAAACGATATATATTAGTTTACCAAACAACTTGTAAACCATGCATAATTAATCATTATGTAATACTTTTCACCATAAAGAAGTAGAAAAACACTTCATTGAATATAAGCTCATTTCTCACCATTTTTGTAACCAAAATATTTCCATAAATACCATAGAAAACAACTTATTACTTATAATTGTTATTTGGTAGATAAAAATATTGAAATGAAAAAATTTATGGTCGACTTCCATGCATGTCACTAAATGGAATATCCATACGACCGACTTCCACACCCAATGCATTTGAGGTTATATCGTATCCACTCGTCATTGGTTTATCCTAGAACCACCCATTATTTGGTTTATCACGTAACCACCCATCCAAATTTCATGTTCTATAACATAATCATAACACATAAAAAATAGGTAAGGGAAAATAACATTTACAAAATGAAATCACAATATATCATTTCAATAAAATCAAATACAAATTTCATTAAAAAAATACAAAAAGAAGAGTTTTGAATCAAAGTGTCACATTCAACTTCTAAAATATTGGAAATAATTGAAACATTAAAAAATTAATGTCTATAAAAATAATTCAAAATATTTTTTTGAAGTCATGGACATGAAATATAAGTTTTAATATAAATAAATCATGAAAACATTTTAAATATAAGTTTTAATTAAAAAGACTATTACCAATTGAGAAACACTTGAATAAAACTCATTACTGAATAACATTAAATAAAATAATAAATATCATGAAAATATGAAAATTCATTATATAAATTATCAATTGGGTTTTATATACAATATATAGGAAAATAAATGTGCATTACATCAACATATTCCTCAAAAAATAAAGTATATTGAGACGGAGTCACTTACAAATATAAATTTGTGAATAAAATAGATCAATTACATGTATTCACTATAAGAACACATAGATAAATTATAAATACATTATAATATATCAAAATTAATTTCCCACAAAATCATATATTGACAAGAAGTAGAAGTTCAACCCAAAGAATAGAATTTGGGTTAAGAAGTTCTCTTACCTCATGTCCAACTTGAACCGTTTGTTCATTAATTTCATTAGTAGTAACATAAAGAAAATTTATACATTCATTAGAACATTTTTAAAGTGTATAATTTATTTTATATCACTTATTATTTTGCAATATAATTTTTTTAATTATTTGAGTTTGTATTAGACATTTTTTCGATGTTTGGAATTTTAGTACAAAATGAATTTGTTACAATTTCATTTTTCCCAATGGTAAAAATGTAATAATCTGAAATATGATATTAATAATTTAGATATAAAATATATAAAATATATCCCTTGTATATTTATTTATAATTGTCCATTACATTTTAATATATGAATTTAAATTCACCGTTCATGGAGGCAGACAGCTGTATATACGCCTGAATGCTACGTTCGTTTCGTTTTCATATTTAATGGAATGAAAACAAAATGATAAATAGATATATTATAATTACAGTTTAATATATATGATATATATGTTACATAATTTCATTAATTAAATCCCATATACATTACATGTATACAATGAATAAGTCATTTCACTTTGAGAGGACGATAGTCCTCACTCCCTCAAATGAAATTATGTATTTATACAATGCAAAAAGACTAAAAGTGTATTATAAATGAAAATCCAGAAGCATATATATTATTTAAATATCATAAATATAATATATAACTATAGTTCATTCATAATTTCCACCATAATATGTGGTTTGATAATATTGAACAATTATCGTTTCTTGAGGCAGTAGTTCACTGTCCATAGAAACATAATGTTCTCTAACCATTATAATGATGTTTTTATAAGTCTAGTTAGAATCCATCACATAAAAAACCGAATATATGATGGATACTATTAATTATGTAAAAAAATTAATATTAAGAGCATAGGGAGTGGATATGGAAAATTAATGGAATCAAACATGGGAGAAGACATTACCTCAAATTGGGTAACTTATTTTGATATCAGCCCATAGGATCTCATGAATTTCCTTCTCCCTAAGGGATGGTTTCCAAGAGAAATATAGGTATGTTGGAAGCTTATTTGTTCATAGTTTGTTTCATCTATATGGATTTATAGGAGTGAGTAATCGGTTATAGGTGATGCCCTATTATAAGGGGGAGGAGGGGTTCTTCAAGAATGTTTGAAAGTGTTATTTTATTATAAAATTATTTTCTATTTAAACCAGTCCAAAAGTGATAAAAGGGATGATAAGATGACTATTTTTGTAAATAAAATCATACAATAAAAAATGGATAGGTTTTGGATATTTTTTAATCTTTATTTTTTTATTTAACCCTTTTGCTCTTACCATTTTATCAAGTATTTGACACTTTGAGAATCAAAATTGTTTCCAAATCCATAAAAATATTAAATTATATACACCATAATAAAATTTTAGACTTATTTTAACTCTTTGGAAAAATATTATATTTTTTGAAATTTTTCATATATTTAATAAAATATTTAATATTTTAAAATATGAAAATTTTAAATTTGGAAACTATTCATATCATTAATTTTTTTTAAATCATTAACAACTCGATTGATTAAAAATAAATCTTAAAAAAACTATTAAAAGTATATATAATCCATAAAATTCAGTGATGACATAAAAATAACTATATTACAAATATTTTCACATTTATAATATATTTTATTTAAATCATTTATTAATGAATATATCACTACTTAATCATTGTTACATAATTAAATTTATTTATTTAAGTCTAAAAATTATAAATAAATTACCATGATGTATAAATCTTGTTATATTTCAAATTACTATTTATATTAGAATCAATAATGTATATATCCTCATATTAAAATTGTTTTAGTAAATGATCTATTTGTAGGTTATATATTCCTTAACATTAAATTAACATTTATACAATGACATTTTCATATACAAGTGGCTCCATAGTGTCCTAAAATAGGCCCAAGGATGGAAATTGATGGACATGTTTCAGTAAATTTGATTAGGAAACATGTTAAGGTAATTCAATAATTTTATTGTATTATTTTTTATCACAAATTTACAAGATTTACCCTTTAACCATTACAAGTCAAATATATACAGATGTTACTATTCATATTTTCTAGATATAATAGTTACATATTTTCATAATTTGGACAACCTGATTCAAAATATGGAATCCATATATATAAATTCAATAAAAAATATTTTTTAAAAAATAATTAAAAATTATTTCTCGTTCTCCAAACCAAAAAGATTGTTTTTTAAGAAATAATATCTATCAAAATATTACCATGTGTTTATGACCAATTTCATTATGAAATTACTTCATGAGACCAAAATTATATTAGATGTTAAATAAATAATATAATTAATTTTTTAAAAAAATTTAAAAGATAATCTAACAATATAAATATATCTACAGTTTTGACTTAAAATGCATTATTCTTCATAAATAATTAATAAGTGAAAATCATAAGATTATTACAAAAAATTATCCCAATGTAAATATTGATATCACACTTCCAAATAATAATTTTATTTGGTAAAATATGACATATAAAATATAAAAAAACTATATTTAAAAAGGGTTCTCTATCAATAAGAAGTAATATGACCTTTTAAAGAAAATTATATTATTTCTTGCTTAAAATCATATTCTTTCTTATTTTATGCCACTAAAATTAATTAGATAAAAGTAAAAATATTTAAAAAACATTTTTAATAATATTATAGTTATTTTTGTTCATTTCCCATAATATGCTGTATAAGTGTTAACTACCATTTTAAATAAAAATATTATTATACTGTTGTTTGGTATAACTCAATTTTGTGTGCAATGTATGATTTCAAAGAAACATGTTGTTTCATTTTTATTATGCTACCAAAAAAAATCCAATTTAATGTAAAATTAATATTTAATTAAATAGTAATCTTAAATTTTAAAATTTTATAATCTTTATTTATTTGGGATGTTACATACCTCCCCCCTTTGGGGAATTGTGTCCTCACAATTTTCAAATTTGTCTCGGAAACTTCATTAAATGTCCCACATTGGAAAAAGTGTCAATAAAATAATAAATTTAAAATAAATAAAGAGAAGTAAAATGGTCACCTATGATAACACATGCTAGGAATACATGTATGAAAAAAATGGATATTGAATATAAACTAACCATCTAGTTCTGATAGAGAGTGTTAGAAAACATGATCATGATAAATTAAACAACTAGAAAATCACAAACATGAGATTCATTAAATGGTCTTTGATTCCCTAATAGTAAAAGTAAAATGGAAAAAAAATTGTTTTTAGATCACATTCATAAAGTTGGAGAATTTTTTTATGAGACTAACTAAATGCATAAGGAAATATACATACTTTTCATGTATAGATTCTTCCTTTAACAAGTTTCTAAAAAATCCCCATTTTCTCTAATCGGCGTGTATTCAAGATGTCTTGGTCACACCTAATGTGCCAGAAACATCTTCTAGAGAATAAAATAATCACCATAAAAATAACAATATTTTTCCATTGTCTTTATAAATTTATAAAAACAAAAATAGTTAGTACAAAGTCATATGATCCCGCAAAAGGATAATCCATTATAGAAAAAACTAGTAATCTTAACCTCGAATATTTAAAAAAATAAACAAATCTCTAAAACACCATTCAATAAATATTTTTCATTAAAATTCATCAATAGTTATACAAATTATGCTTTAAACCCAATATTCAGAAGTATATGATCACATATTCTTCGACAATAAATCATTACATTATCTCCAATAGGCACCGACTACACATAATGTCACAAATGATACTGTAATTAAACTAATCCCTATGACATGTTAATAATTTATATAAATATCCCAATTCTCTATAAGTCCAAAATAAAAAATATATATTCTAAAAAATAAAATTCCACCATTACTCCTAAAATGAAATCCCATAGTATTCTATTTTCCTTAAGCATGCATTTTCCCTAAAAAATGAATGTCATCAAAAATAATCTTTATCTATTAATCACCAAATCATTATCATATACTATGGAAATCAATTTTATAATACATAAGTTCCAAAAATCAACTAATTATTGATCCATGAAGTCATTTAAAAAAATATGTCATACTAACCAGGGACATCATGTAGTCCAGTGGTAAGAGAAAAATCACAATCACACTATTGTTGCGGGTTATATTCCCGTAGAATTTTCCGATGTAACGGGTTGTCACTCAGTCTATGTGTTGTCGTTTTTTAAAGGACTATATAATTTTATAACATTTCCAATAATGAGTTCAATTTTGAAAAAATAATTATGTCATGTTTTAACTGCAAATGTTATCTCATAAATATCATTTTCATTCTAAAAAGTAATAAACATTCATTACCATAAATTCAAGGATCAAACAATCCTAAATTTTTCTTTATAACTATATTGACAAAATAAAATATAACTCTTTCTCAAATAAAATTTTCACATAAAAAATCACAGGGTTACACATATCAAAAAAAAATCATTCCAAAGTAATCACTCCAACAAAGCGGATTAATACATTTTAACAGTTCATCACTAAGATATCTAACATTAATCTGAAATATAAAAACTATATACATCTTAATCATCATACATTATTGATTATCTTTTATCCAGTTTTTTCCATGTTATTCATTTATATTTTTTTCCGCCAAAAAATCAGGCATAATTTCTTATGACTTTAATAATGTCAAAACTTGAGATCCGAAATAATACATACCTTTCAAAAATCATATACAGTTTCCATCATTAATAAATGAATTGGGTTTTGTAATTAGTAAACATATATTTGTACGATTATATTAATCCTATTCTCAAACCATTTCCTTACGACATATATTTGTATAATGACCATACACACAACATTTAAAATATTTAAATGATCCATTGGAAAGAACTTCTTTCCCTTTCCTATAGAAAACTGGACACTTCCTTTTTCAATGGAATTTTATTTATTTATGACATTCATTACCACATTTGAAACATCATCTTTTCCCATTGAATCATTTTCCTAGGTGTTTCATTCCACATCCTTGACGCAACTAGTTTATAATATACTTATCTTTTTTATTATTACCCGAACAAACATTGGGATTCATTTCTCGCATATACGATTCCATTGAAAATTCAACATGTTTCAAGTGCCCAATCCAGTCTCAAGATTGTCGTTTAAGTATAACCACAATATTTTTCATTGCAGCATTCATTTTATTCAGATTTTAATTAACAAATCCATAACAATTTCTATCAAATCCATTGATACTTTGGTGCCCGCTTGAAGTGCCCAGATCAGTGTGAAACACTGAGAGGGGGAGGGGGTGAATCAGTGATCCCTTAAAACTTTTTACTAATTGATTCTTATAAATTAAACCTCTATGGCTGGTTAAAGCCTCGATCCACTCTTCTTGTATCTCTCACCTTTCCACGAATGATGTAGTAAATGTAAAGGCACAGGACACAAGGATTTACAAGGTTCGGCACCAAAGGCCTACGTCCTTGCCATGTTGGTTAAACACCCCAACATGGAATCTCTACTATAATCTGTCACAATTACAATGGTTGATACAGCATCCCACTGTATCTCTCCTGAGTCCCACAGGAGGATCTTTATACTGCGTCCCACAGTGTTACCAGAGTCCCACTGGCCTGCTCCAGAATCCCACTGAAGACTTCTTCTCCCTGAGTCCCACAGGGTCTTCTCTTGGCTCCTCGAGTCACACGAGTAGCTATTCTTATGTTCAAGCTCTTCAAGTATCCTCAGCAGCCTGGGATAAAGGCTGCTGGCCTTGCTCTTCTTCTGATCACTTGTGGTGAACATGTCTTCTCGTCTTGCTCAGGATTTATCTCCTTCTTCTAAGGATGACCTGGCCTCTCTCTTCAAGAATCTTCAATAGCCTCTGAAAAGGTATATTGGTCTTGCTCAAATCTTCTGATCACTTCTGTTGATCAGGGTCTTCTCAATTACTGAAAACTCAGGCAACTGATGTCTTTAACTTCAGTCTGGCTTCAGTCTCACTTCAGTTCAACTTCATGCATTGAGTGCATGGAATCTCTGGTTCCTCATGCACTGACTGCATGGCCTCTCAATTATTCTTCAAGAACTCTAGTTCTTGGTCTTCTCAAATGCACACAACCAGATTTTTCTTTGTTCACGTGTGCATGTGCATGCATGCATGCATTCACTATCCTCTTTCTCCTCTTGGTGAAATAAACCCACAAAGGGTGTAGTCAATTATAGCACACACCTTCTTCACAATCATCACACACATAATTATATTTGTTTACACACTTAAAAGTGTGTTGTACTTTGTGTGGGTCTTCTCCTCTTCTTCTAAGTGAGCACACACACAATGAGTGTGTATTTGGCCTTCACTATTTTTGCACACACCCAAGATATCCTCGGCCATCTTTTCAAATGCACACACACACAATGTGTGGTGGTCTTCACTCTTCAAGAATTCACACACAAATGCACTAAGGCCTCGGGTATTCTTTGGTTGCACAAGGCTACGGCCTTTCCTTCCCTTCTTGCACACAAACACGAATATGTCCATCTCCACTTATGCACACACACTGTCCCGTAGGGTTCCTTCACTTGACACACAAGCACAAAGGCTCGGCCTTCCCTTTGTTTTGCACACACACCGTAGGGTATTTAGCACACACAAAGTCTGTTCTTCAATTTGGCACACACACAAGGTATGGCCTTGGCCTTCTTGTTCACTTTGCACACAGGGCACTAAGGCCTCGACCTTCCTCTTGTTTTGCACACACACAAATGTGGTGGCCTTATTGTTTTGCACACACACAAGGCTACGGCCTTCACTTGTTTTCACTTCGTACACACACTGCCAAGTGCGTTCTTCCATTTGCATGCACACCAAAATTAGGGTCTCGGCCTTCTCTTGCTCACACCCGAACACCAACCCAAAGAGGCATGCAAGGTGTGGCCTCTTCTGCTCTTCTTCAAAGTGCGCGAGTTATACTTGGGTGCACAAGGCAGCGCGCAAGGTCCTCGGGTGTGCAAGGTGCAACACCTCGGGCGCGCAGGGTGTCAAGAACCTCGGCCACGCAAGCTCCTCCTGCCGCGCAAGTTTGCGGGCAGTGAGGGCTCATTCTGCCGCGCGAGTACGCGCGAAGGGACCTCCTTCAGAGCCTTGGGTGGCTCTGGAACTTCAACCGCGCAAGTGTGCGCGGGGCTTCTACTTCGCGAGGCACAAAGGCACTCACGGGACTTCGAGTTTTCAACAGATCAGCAAACCACTCTGAGTGCTCGGGCTCTCTTTTTATAGGCGAGGAGAGCCTCGGTTCATCCACGGAGATAAAACATGAACTCCCGAAATTTTCGGGATTTCAAGATTTACTTCAAATCTTGTTTTCAATTCTCTGTTCAATGCGGGGTCATTTATTTTTCGCTCCTTCTCATGCATGCATCGCGGAACGTGTGCATGGCCTCTGTTTAGGCCCATGCATGCAAAGCACAAATTCTTCAACGCCTCGCACCTTCGGTTTGCTTCGGCTTCGACCGAAATATTCCTCTCGTTGCATGAAAACTCATTTTCATGCATGGATGGGTTCAGAAGGGCCAGACGAGCTCAATGGAGCCTTCAGCTTGATCAACAGAGGCCGAGAACTTGAATTTTGTCGTCGGGGAGGCCTCTGGTTAGAACAGAGCTCGTGGGGTGGCAGCGGCCTGGCTTGAGGTTGAGGATGGACGGGGAGCCGTCGGATCAACGATTTGGACGACTGAGATCAGATTGGTCCGCGGCGGATTAGACGTGTGGCCGAGATCTGGCGCGCGATCAATCGTTCGGCCTGGATGCGCTCCCGGGAATTTTTCCGCGTCCCACATCGAAACGGAGCGCGGTTTTTCCGCGGCTTATCAACCTAGTTCTCCCTTTCAACGCTCAGTTGTACTTCCCCCTCCATGGTGCCGCCCCGCACCGTGTTCTCTCTGCGGGCGCGCTCTTGCGCCCACCTCTGCTCCTCGCGGTCGCGCTATGCGCCCACTATGCACACACAGGCGCGCTCCTCGCGCTCACGCTGCGCGGGCTTCATCACCGCGTAGCTCGGGGCTTATACACAGCCCCCCGCCCTTCTGCCTCATGGAGAGCCTTGGCCTTGAGGGTTCCCCATGGGTGTGGCGCCTTAGGCCCATATGTGCCTTGGATGATCCCTCAGCTGGCCTCCTTGGTGGCCATATTTTTGGCTAAGTGTTGAATTAAAACACTATTAAAAACAAAGTTCTCCATATGAAACATGACAAACCAAGTGCCCTTCTTTCTTCCTCCCATTTCTTCATTTCTTCTTCATAAGAATTTTTCCAATCTCCTCAACATATATTCATTACTTAGGAGGGAAATTCTTGATGGTTCTTCATCAACTGAGCTCCTGAATCAAATAATTCTTCAATGTTCTTCATTGATCTAATCAGAGATCATGTTGGATCTTCTTCACATTCACATGCACTAGGAGATAGTGCATGGACATCATTAATCCACTTCATCCAATCAGTAGTTGTGGATGGATCATCTTCATCTCCTCATGCATTGTCAATACAATGCATGGTCTTCAAACATTTGTGTGGCATTGTATCCTCTTGATACAAGTTCTTGGAACTTAAAGATCAGATCAACAATCGTCAGATGTAATGATGATGCTCCATCATCATCCATTCATCAAGTGGTGTAACTTAGTATCATCATGATACAAGTATTGAAACATTAAGATCAGTTCTTCAATCGTCTGATATGCATATATAATGTTTCAACCACAACATCCTATGTCACATAGTGAATCTCCTAAGTGACATGCCTCTAAGTACCATGGCCATTCTCCTTCATCACCATCACCATAACATCCTTTTTCATTCACATCTTGACATTCCTTGACATCCATTCATTCCATGACAACATCATGCCTCATTGACAACAAATGCAACACAGTGCATTTCAATCTCCCCCTTTGTATTTGTTGGCAATACACTAGAGAACATATGAATGGGTCAATATGTGTGCCAATATTTCTCCCCCTTATTGGCAATCAAATGCAAAGGTGTGGTGTGGCTCTCTTCAAAATATTTCTTCCTCCCATTTAATAGCATCTTCTTGAATATCACTAAGAGAGGGATGATGTCACATGTTCTCTTTATCAAAGAACCTTTAGTAAATCAACTCTAAGTCTACTTGGGCTAACTTGGTGTAGAAAACAAGAGTGATATGACCAAGGAATTCAAAGCTGTCCATAATTCTCTACACATGTGAGATCATGCTTAGGGGTTTGAAATTTTTCAGTTATAACAATGAATTTGCTAAATCATGCACAACTTCACAAAACTCATTAGAATGTTCAAGTGCAAAGATAAAGCTCCCCCTTTAATCCATTTGTCATCAATCCATACTCCCCCTTAATTGACAATATAAACTTAATTAAGAAACAAGGGATGAAAGTATGATTGGAATACCTTCACTTTTCTCAAGATGGTATTAATATCAGAATCCCATCTTCTTCAGATTGGCTCCCCCTCAAGGGGTGCACTCCATTCTGTCCAAACCATCCTCCAGTTGAGAATTATCATCATCTTCAATTCCTTGTAATGTTAGCACATGTAAATAAAAGTGATTAGGGAATAAGATGGAACCTCCTTGGTTCATCAATGTGAACAACAAGGTTGAGAAGATTCTCTCAACCGAGATGTCCCATTTTCACCATTCTTCACACTTGCACATTTGATCTTCATTGATGTTTGTGCTGGTGTGGATCTCAATACATCATCATGTGAAATATTCTTCTTCCCTTTTGCCTTAGCAATTTCCAGAACTTCATCTTCAGCTCTTTGCAGATCTTTGGCAAGATGCAACTGATTTGGCTATATGACTAGTAAGTCACTTGGAAGTGTGGCCTCAGTTCTGGATATTCCACATGGTTCTTTTGATACTGTTAAGCTACCTTTCTTAGGTAGCTTATTTTCAATCAATCCCTTCTTCTTCTTCTTGATTTATTGTCTTTTTGAGTCCAGTCTGCTTCTATTTAATTCCATTGCTTGTTCACAAAGATCCATGGTGTGTCCTTTCTTTCCACAGTAGAAGCATGTTTTCTTGGTGGTCCTTCTGGATGCATCACCCTTCTTGGATTTAGACTCCAAGGACTTCTTTTCCTTTTTCAAAACCTTCTTGGGAGCATCTTCAACTTCCTTCTTGCTTCCCAAGGATTCGTTCTGAGCCAGGTTCTGTGATCTTTTCTTATTTCCAGCTTTGGATACAGTTGGAGATTGACATGTATCATTCTCTTGACCACTTTTGCAACCATCCCAGATGTTGTCAAGAAATCCAAATCTGTTAGCAGTAAACAGATGTCTCTGGACCTGTGGATGTTTCTTATTTACTTCTGGCTTTCTCCCCCTAGGCATGGGCTTCCTCTGTGCTTTGGCATTCAGTGGATTGTACCAACAATCCTTTGCACAATGCCCATACTTGTTACAACACCAACATTGACCCACAAATATTGACTTTTTGATTCCTTCTGATTGTAGGGTACTTGTCTTGAATTGTTGTGCTGCTTCAGGAGAGCTTTCTTTCTTCATTGTCTTCATCCATACTTGTTTGGAATTATTCTTCCATCCTGCACTTTTTGTGGAAACACAATTAGAAGCATTAGTAAAAGATGGGATGGATGGTACCTTCTTTTTAGAAGATGTTGCCCTTTTATTAGAGGATGTATTTCTTTTATAATCAACCTTCTCAAAGCTCACTTGAGTGGCAACATTTCTTTTTTTAGGTGACTGGGAGGATTCAGCTTTGGGTGATTGCAGATTTTTCAATATCACCTCTAGTTCTAAGTATTTCATGTTGAGGGAGTTATTCTCATCCTCAACAGTTCTTAGCTTTCCTTCCCAATTTTCTTTTAGCTCTTTCATCTGGTCATCATGCACCTTTTTCAATTCTTGCAATGAATTTTCCAGCTCCTTCACCAATTTGACTTTTTCTTCGAGTTGAGCATCTTTGAAATTCATTGACACTTTGTGCCTCATTTCCAGTGCATGGAAAACATGTCTGACCATTATTTTAAAGAAATCTTTCTCAGAAAGGCTCCTTTGCAATTCTTCAGCAGTGTCTTCATATCTTTCATTGCAAAGAGAAACAGTTTCATCTTTAGCCTTCACCAGCTTTCTTAGAGTGTTGGTTATGCCAACCCTTTTTTCCAATTGATCTTCCATTGCATTGGCTTCTTCTTCTAACTGTGATCTTTCTTCTTGAAGATCAAGGATGCATGTAGCTATACACATTGCCACTTCCTTGGGGACTGTCTTCTGAAGATATTTTATTGCATTTAGAAGATCATTGTTTCTTCCATCTTTATCACAACTAGGACAGGCTTCACAAGAAGAGTGATAAAAGGAATTGTCAGGTGTTTCTCTATCAACAAAAATCTTCATCTTCATCTTCTCGGCCTGTTTCTTCATCCTGTTTTTCTGAGTCTTGGCAGATATCTCCATTTGAGGTTGGTCGCTCATTTCCTCAAATATTCACTTCCTAAAGACTCCCTTGGATCTTTTAGAGGTAACCTTCCCTCTGATACCAATTGAAGTTCCCAGATCAGTGTGAATCACTGAGAGGGGGAGGGGGTGAATCAGTGATCCCTTAAAAAAATTTACTAATTGATTCATATCAATTACACCTCTATGGCTGGTTAAAGCCTCGATCCACTCTTCTTGTATCTCTCACCTTTCCACGAATGATGCAGTAAATGTAAAGGCACTGGACACAAGGATTTACAAGGTTCGACACCAAAGGCCTACGTCCTTGCCATGTTGGTTAAACACCCCAACATGGATTATCCAATATAATCTGTCAGAATTACAATGGTCGATAGAGAATCCCACTCTATCTCTCCTGAGTCCCATAGGAGGATCTTTATACTGCGTCCCACACTGTTACCAGAGTCCCACTGGCCTGCTCCAGAATCCCACTGAAGACTTCTTCTCCCTGAGTCCCATAGGGTCTTCTCTTGGCTCCTCAAGTCACACGAGTAGCTCTTCTTATGTTCAAGCTCTTCAAGTATCCTCAGCAGCCTGGGATAAAGGCTGCTGGCCTTTCTCTTCTTCTGATCACTTGTGGTGAACAGGTCTTCTCGTATTTCTCAGGATTTATCTCCTTTTTCTAAGGATGACCTGGCCTCTCTCTTCAAGAATCTTCAATAGCCTCTGAAAAGGTCTATTGGTCTTGCTCAAATCTTCTGATCACTTCTATTGATCAGGGTCTTCTCAATTACTGAAAACTCAGGCAGCTGATGTATTTAACTTCAGTCTGGCTTCAGTCTCACTTCAGTTCAACTTCATGCACTGATTGCACGGAATCTATGGTTCCTCATGCACTGAATGCATGGCCTCTCAATTATTCTTCAAGAACTCTTGTTCTTGGTCTTCTCAAATGCACACAACCAGATTTTTCTTTGTTCACGTGTGCATGTGCATGCATGCATGCATGCACTCTCCTCTTTCTCCTCTTGGTGCAATAAACCCAAAAAGGGTGTAGTCAATTATAGCACACACCATCTTCACAATCTTCACACACTTAATTCTATTTGTTTACACACATAAAAGTGTGTTGTACTTTGTGTGGGTCTTCTCATCTTCTTCTAAGTGAGCACACACACAATGAGTGTTTATTTGGCCTTCACTATTTTTGCACACACCCAAGCTATCCTCGGCCTTCTTTTCAAATTCACACACAAACAAAGTGTCGTGGTCTTCACTCTTCAAGAATGCACACACAAATGAACTAAGGCCTCAGGTCTTCTTTGGTTGCACAAGGCTACGGCCTTTCCTTCCCTTCTTGCACACACACACACACGAATATGTCCTTCTCCACTTATAGACACACACTGTCCCGTAGGGTTCCTTCACTTGACACACAAGCACAAAGGCTCGTCCTTCCCTTTGTTTAACACACACACCGTAGGGTATTTAGCACACACAAAGTGTGTTCTTCAATTTGGCACACACACAAGGTATGGCCTTGGCCTTCTTGTTCACTTTTCACAGAAGACACTAAGGCCTCGGCCTTCCTCTTGTTTTGCACACACACAAATGTGGGGGCCTTCTTGTTTTGCACACACACATGGCTACGGCCTTCACTTGTTTTCACTTAGTACACACACTACCAAGTGCGTTCTTCCATTTGCATGCACACCAAAATTAAGGTCTCGGCCTTCTCTTGCTCACACCCGAACACCAACCCAAAGAGGCATGCAAGGTGCGGCCTCTTCTCCTCTTCTTCAAATTGAGCGATTTATACTTGGGTGCACAAGGAAGTGCGCAAGGTCCTCGGGTGTGCAAGGTGGAACACCTCGGGCGCGCAGGGTGTCAAGCACCTCGGCCACGCAAGCTCCTCCTGCCGCGCAAGTTTGCGGGCAGTGAGGGCTCCTTCTGCCGCGCGAGTACGCGGGCAGGGACCTCCTTCAGAGCCTCGGGTGGCTCTGGAACTTCAACCGCACAAGTGTGGCAGGGCTTCTACTTCGCGAGACACAAAGGCACTCACGGGACTTCGAGTTTTCAACAGATCAGCAAACCACTCTGAGTGCTCGGGCTCTCTTTTTATAGGCGAGGAGAGCCTCGGTTCATCCACAGAGATAAAAATTGAACTCCTGAAAGTTTCAGGATTTCAAGATTTACTTCAAATCTAGTTTTCAATTCTCTGTTCAACACGGGGTCATTTATTTTTCGCTCCTTATCATGCATGCGTCGCGGAACATGTGCATGGCCTCTGTTTAGGCCCATGCATGCAAAGCACAAATTCTTCAACGCCTCGCACCTTTGGTTTTCATCGGCTTCGACCAAAATATTCCTCTCGTTTCATGCAAACTCATTTTCGTGCATGGATGGGTTCAGAAGGGCTAGACGAGCTCAATGGAGCCTTCGGCTTGATCAATAGAGGCCGAGAACTCGAATTTTGTCGTCGGGGGGGGGGGGGGGGGGGGGGCTCTGGTTCGGACGGAGCTCGCGGGGTGGCAGCGGCCTGGCATGAGGTTGAGGATGGACGGGGAGCCTTCAGATCGACGATTTGGACGGATGAGATCAGAATGGGCCGCGGCGGATTAGATGTGCGGCCGAGATCTGGCGCGTGATCAATCGTGCGGCCAGGATGCGCTCCCGGGAATTTTTCCGCATCCCACATCGAAACGGAGCGCGGTTTTTCCGTGGCTTATCAACCTAGTTCACCCTTTCAATGCTTAGTTGTAATTCCCCCTCCACAGTGCGGCCCCGCACCGTGTTCTCTCTGTGGGCACGCTCTTGCGCCCACCTCTGCTCCTCGCGGGCGCGCTATGCGCCAACTATGCACACACGGGCGCGCTTCTCGCGCTCACGCTGCGCGGGCTTCATCACCGCGTAGCTCGGGGCTTATACACGGCCCCCCGCCCATCTGCCATAGGGAGCGCCTTGGCCTTGAGGGTTCCCCATGGGCATGGCGCCTTAGGCCCATAGGTGCCTTGGGTGATCCCTCGACTGGCCTCCTTTGTGGCCATATTTTTGGCTAACTGTTGAATTAAAACACTATTAAAAACAAAGTTCTCCATTTGAAACATGCCAAACCAAGTGCCCTTCTTTCTTCCTCCCATTTCTTCATTTCTTCTTCATAAGAATTCTTCCAATCTCCTCAACATATATTCATTACGTAGGAGGGAAATTCTTGAAGGTTCTTCATCAACTGAGCTCCTGAATCAAATAATTCTTCAATGTTCTTCATTGATCTAATTAGAGATCAAGTTGGATCTTCTTCACATTCACATGCACTAGGTGATAGTGCATGAACATCTTTAATCAACTTCATCCACTCAGTAGTTGTGGATGGATCATCTTCATCTCCTCATGCATTGTCAATACAATGCATGGTCTTCAAACATTGGTGTGACATTGTATCCTCTTGATACAAGTTCTTGGAACTTAAAGATCATATCAACAATCGTCAGATGTAATGATGATGCTCCATCATCATCCATTCATCAAGTGGTGTAACTTAGTATCATCATGATACAAGTATTGAAACATTAAGATCATCTCTTCAATCGTCTGATATGCATAGAGAATGATTCAACCACAATATCCTATGTCACTTAGTGAATCTCCTAAGTGACATGCCTCTATGTACCATGGCCATTCTCCTTCATCACCATCACCATCACATCCTTTGTCATACACATCTTGACATTCCTTGACATCCATTCATTCCATGACAACATCATGCCTCATTGACAACAAATGCAACACAGTGCATTTCAATCTCCCCCTTTGTATTTGTTGGCAGTACACTAGAGCACATATGAATGGGTCAATATGAGTGCCAATATTTCTCCCCCTTATTGGAAATCAAATGCAAAGGTGTGGTGTGGCTCTCTTCAAAATATTTCTTCCTCCCATTGAATAGCATCTTCCTGAAAATCACTAAGAGAGGGATGATGTCACATGTTCTCTTTAGGAAAGAAACTTTAGTAAATCAACTCTAAGTCTACTTGGGCTAACCCGGTGTAGAAAACAAGAGTAATATGACCAAGGAATTCAAAGCTATCCATAATTATCTACACATGTGAGATCATGCTTAGGGGTTTGAAATTTCTCAGATATAATAATGAATTTGCTAAATCCTGCACAACTTCACAAAACTCATTAGAAAGTTCAGGTGCAAAGATAAATCTCTCCCTTTCATCCATTTGTCTTCAATCCATACTCCCCCTTAATTGACAATTTACACTTAATTATGAAACAAGGGATGAAAGTATGATTGGAATACCTTCACTTTTCTCAATATGGTATTAATCTCAGAATCCCATCTTCTTCAGATTGGCTCCCCCTCAAGGGGTGCACTCCATTCTGTCCAAACCATCCTCCAGTTGAGAATGATCATCATCTTCAATTCCCTGTAATTTTAGCACTTGTAAATACAAGTGATTAGGGAATAAGATGGAACCTCCTTGGTTCATCAATGTGAACAACAAGGTTGAGAAGATTCTCTCAACCGAGATGTCCCATTTTCACCATTCTTCACACTTGCACATTTGATCTTCATTGATGTTTGTGCTGGTGTGGATCTCAATACATCTTCATGTGAAATATTCTTCTTCCCTTTTGCCTTAGAAATTGCTAGAACTTCATCGTCAGCTCATTGTAGATCATTGGAAAGTTGCAACTGATTTGGCCATATGACTAGTAAGTCACTTGGAAGTGTGTCCTCAGTTCTGGATATTCGACATGGTTCTTTTGATACTGTTAAGCTACTTTTCTTAGGCAGCTTATTTTCAATCAATCCCTTCTGCTTCATCTGGATTGATTGTCTTTTTGAGTCCAGTCTGCTTCTATTTAATTCCATGGCATGTTCACAAAGATCCATGGTGTGTCCTTTCTTTCCACAGTAGAATCATGTTTTCTTGGTGGTCCTTCTGGATGCATCACCCTTCTTGGATTTAGACTCCAAGGACTTATTTTCCTTTTTCAAAACCTTCTTGGGAGCATCTTCAACTTCCTTCTTGCTTCCCAAGGATTCTTTCTGAGCCAGGTTCTGTGATCTTTTCTTCTTTACAGCTTTGGATACAGTTGGAGATTGACATGTATCATTCTTTTGACCACTTTTTCAACCATCCCAGATGTTGTCATGAAATCCAAATCTGTTAGCAGTAAACAGATGTCTCTGGACCTGTGGATGTTTCTTATTTCCTTATGGCTTGCTCCCCCTAGGCATGGGCTTCCTCTGTGCTTTGGCATTCAGTGGATTGTACCAACAATCCTTTGCACAATGCCCATACTTGTTACAACACCAACATTGACCCACAAATATTGACTTTTTGATTCCTTCTGATTGTAGGGTACTTGTCTTGAATTGTTGTGCTGCTTCTGGAGATCTTTCTTTCTTCATTGTCTTCATCCATACTTGTTCGGAATTATTCTTCCATCCTGCACTTTTTGTGGAAACACAATTAGAAGCATTAGTACAAGATGGGATGTATGGTACCTTCTTTTTAGAAGTTGTTTGCCCTTTTATTAGAGGATGTCTTTCTTTTAGAATCATCCTTCTCAAAGCTCACTTGAGTGGCAACATTTCTTCTTTTAGCTTACTGGGAGGATTCGGCTTTGGGAGATTGCAGATTTTTCAATATCACCTCTAGTTCTAAGTATTTCATGTTGAGGGAGTTCTTCTCATCCTCAACAGTTCTTAGCTTTCCTTCCCAATTTTCTTTCAGCTCTTTCATCTGGTCATCATGCACCTTTTTCAATTCTTGCAATGAATTGTCCAGCTCCTTCACCAATTTGACTTTTTCTTCGAGTTGAGCATCTTTGACATTCATTGACACTTCGTGCCTCTTTTCCAGTGCATGGAAAACATCTCTGACCATTATTTTAAAGAAATCTTTCTCAGAATGGCTCCTTTGCAATTCTTCAGCAGTGTCTTCATATCTTTCATTGCAAAGAGAAACAGTTTCATCTTTAGCCTTCACCAGCTTTCTGAGAGTGTTGGTTATGCCAACCCTTTTTGCCAATTTATCTTCCATTACTTTGGATTCTTCTTCTAACTGTGATTTTTCTTCTTGAAGATCAAGGATGCCTGTAGCTATACACATTGCCACTTCCTTGGGGACTGTCTTCTGAAGATATTTTATTGCATTTAGAAGATCATTGTTTCTTCCATCTTTATCACAACTAGGACAGGCTTCACAAGAAGAGTGATAAAAGGAATTGTCAGGTGTTTCTCTATCAACAAAAATCTTCATCTTCATCTTCTCGGCCTGTTTCTTCATCCTGTTTTTCTGAGTCTTGGCAGATATCTCCATTTGAGGTTGGTCGCTCATTTCCTCAAATATTCACTTCATAAAGACTCCCTTAGATCTTTTAGAGGTAACCTTCCCTCTGATACCAATTAAAGTTCCAAGATCAGTGTGAATCACTGAGAGGGGGAGGGGGTGAATCAGTGATCCCTTAAATCTTTTTACTAATTGATTCTTATCAATTAAACCTCTATGGCCGGTTAAAGCCTCGATCCACTCTTCTTGTATCTCTCACCTTTCCACGAATGATGTAGTAAATGTAAAGGCACTGGATACAAGGATTTACAAGGTTAGGCACCAAAGGCCTACGTCCTTGCCATGTTGGTTAAACACCCCAACATGGATTCTCCACTATAATCTGTCAGAATTACAATGGTCGATACAGCATCCCACTGTATCTCTCCTGAGTCCCATAGGAGGATCATTATACTGCGTCCCACAGTGTTACCAGAGTCCCACTGGCCTGCTCCAGAATCCCACTGAAGACTTCTTCTCCCTGAGTCCCACAGGGTCTTCTCTTGGCTCCTTGAGTCACACGAGTAGCTCTTCTTATGTTCAAGCTCTTCAAGTATCCTCAGCAGCCTGAGATAAAGGCTGCTGGCCTTGCTCTTCTTCTGATCACTTTTGGTGAACATGTCTTCTCGTCTTGCTCAAGATTTATCTCCTTCTTCTAAGGATGACCTGGCCTCTCTCTTCAAGAATCTTCAATAGCCTCTGAAAAGGTCTATTGGTCTCGCTCAAATCTTCTGATCACTTCTGTTGATCCGGGTCTTCTCAATTACTGAAAACTCAGGCAGCTGATGTCTTTAACTTCAGTCTGGCTTCAGTCTCACTTCAGTTCACCTTCATGCACTGAGTGCATGGATTCTCTGGTTCCTCATGCACTGACTGCATGGCCTCTCAATTATTCTTCAAGAACTCTTGTTCTTGGTCTTCTCAAATGCACACAACCAGATTTGTCTTTGTTCACGTGTGCATGTGCATGCATGCATGAATGCACTCTCCACTTTCTCCTCTTGGTGCAATAAACCCACAAAGGGTGTAGTCAATTATATCACACACCTTCTTCACAATCTTCACACACTTAATTCTATTTTTTTACACACTTAAAAGCGTGTTGTACTTTGTGTGGGTCTTCTCCTCTTCTTCTAAGTGAGCACACACACAATGAGTGTGTATTTGGCCTTCACTATTTTTGCACACACCCAAGCTATCCTCAGCCTTCTTTTCAAATGCACACACACACAAAGTGTGGTGGACTTCACTCTTCAAGAATGCACACACAAATACACTAAGGCCTCAGGTCTTCTTTGGTTGCACAAGGCTACGGCCTTTCCTTCCCTTCTTGCACACACACACGAATATGTCCTTCTCCACTTATGCACACACACTGTCCCGTAGGGTTCCTTCACTTGACACACAAGCACAAAGGCTCGGCCTTCCCTTTGTTTAGCACACACACCATAGGGTATTTAGCACACACAAAGTGTGTTCTTCAATTTGGCACACACACAAGGTATGGCCTCGGCCTTCTTGTTCACTTTGCACACAAGGCACTAAGGCCTCGACCTTCCTCTTGTTTTGCAAACACAAATGTGGTGGCCTTCTTGTTTTGCACACACACAAGGCTACGACCTTCACTTTTTTTCACTTAGTACACACACTGCCAAGTGTGTTCTTCCATTTGCATGCACACCAAAATTAAGGTCTCGACCTTCTCTTTCTCACACCCGAACACCAACCCAAAGAGGCATGCAAGGTGCGGCCTCTTCTTCTCTTCTTCAAAGTGCACGAGTTATACTTGGGTGCACAAGGCAGCGCGCAAGGTCCTTGGGTGTGCAAGGTGCAACACCTCGGGCGCGCAGGGTGTCAAGCACCTCGGCCACGCAAGCTCCTCCTGCCGCGCAAGTTTGCGGGCAGTGAGGGCTCCTTCTGACGGGCGAGTACGCGGTCAGGGACCTCCTTCAGAGCCTCGGGTGGCTCTGGAACTTCAGTCGCGCAAGTGTCGCGGGGCTTCTACTTCACGAGGCACAAAGGCACTCATGGGACTTCGAGTTTTCAACAGATCAGCAAACCACTCTGAGTGCTCGGGCTCTCTTTTTATAGGCGAGGAGAGCCTCGGTTCATCCACGGAGATAAAACATGAACTCTCGAAAGTTTCGGGATTTCAAGATTTCCTTCAAATCTTGTTTTCAATTCTCTGTTCAATGCGGGGTCATTTATTTTTCGCTCCTTCTCATGCATGCGTCGTGGAACGTGTGCATGGCCTCTGTTTAGGCCCATGCATGCAAAGCACAAATTCTTCAACGCCTCGCACCTTCGGTTTTCTTCGGCTTCGACCGAAATATTCCTCTCGTTGCATGCAAACTCATTTTCGTGCATGGATGGGTTCAGAAGGTCCAGACGAGCTCAATGGAGCCTTCGGCTTGATCAACAGAGGCCGGGAACCCGAATTTTGTCGTCGGGGAGGCCTCTGGTTCGAACGGAGCTCGCGGGGTGGCAGCGGCCTGGCTTGAGGTTGAGGATGGACGGGGAGCCGTCGGATCGACGATTTGGACGACTGAGATCAGAATGGGCCGCGGCGGATTAGATGTGCGGCCGAGATCTGGCGCGCGATCAATCGTGCGGCCAGGATGCACTCCCGGGAATTTTTCCGCGTCTCACATCGAAACGGAGCGCGGCTTTTCCGCGGCTTATCAACCTAGCGCTCCCTTTCAACGCTCAGTTGTACTTCCCCCTCCACGGTGTCGCCCCGCACCGTGTTCTCTCTTCGGGGGTGCTCTTGCACCCACCTCTGATCCTCGCGGGCGCGCTATGCGCCCACTATGCACACACGGGCGCGCTCCTCGCGCTCACGCTTCGCGGGCTTCATCACCGCGTAGCTCGGGGCTTATACACGCCCCCACCCTTCTGCCTCAGGGAGTACCTTGGCCTTGAGGGTTCCCCATGGGCGTGGCGCCTTAGGCCCATATGTGCCTTGGGTGATCCCTCGGCTGGCCTCCTTGGTGGCCATATTTTTGGCGAAGTGTTGAATTAAAACACTATTAAAAGCAAAGATCTCCATATGAAACATGCCAAACCAAGTGACCTTCTTTCTTCCTACCATTTCTTCATTTCTTCTACATAAGAATTCTTCCAATCTCCTCAAAATATATTCATTACTTAGGAGGGAAATTCTTGAAGGTTCTTCATCAACTGAGCTCCTGAATCAAATAATTCTTCAATGTTCTTCATTGATCTAATCAGAGATCAAGTTGGATCTTCTTCACATTCACATGCACTAGGAGATAGTGCATGGACATGTTTAATCCAATTCATCCACTCAGTAGTTGTGGATGGATTATCTTCATCTCCTCATGCATTGTCAATACAATGCATGGTCTTCAAACATTGGTGTGACATTGTATCCTCTTGATACATGTTCTCGGAACTTAAAGATCAGATCAACAATCGTCAGATGTAATGATGATGCTCCATCATCATCCATTCATCAAGTGGTGTAACTTAGTATCATCTTGATACAAGTATTGAAACATTAAGATCAGTTCTTCAATCGTCTGATATGCATAGAGAATGTTTCAACCACAACATCCTATGTCACTTAGTTAATCTCCTAAGTGACATGCCTCTAAGTACCATGGCCATTCTCCTTCATCACCATCACCATCACATCCTTTGTCATTCACATCTTGACATTCCTTGACATCCATTAATTCCATGACAACATCATGCCTCATTGACAACAAATGCAACACAGTGCATTTCACCGCTAGATGTATCCATTTAAAAAACCCAAAATACCAGTACAAGTATATAAGTAAAATCATCAAAAAATGTCTTATGAGGTGGGTAAAAACTATGATATACTTATTCATGTTATCTTAAAATAATCAATTTATCTAAAATAACTAGGTCCATTTCTAAGATGTTAATCATTATGGTTATGTCACTAATGCTTAATTAACACTGTAACCTCTAAGGATATCTAAAACTACCTTTAATACCTTCTATATGGCCCATGCTTTAAACATTACATAATCATTAGTAAGTTAAAAATCCACATTATGGATATTTTCAGTGTTATAAAATTATAGAATTAGGTCATAACATATATATATATATCTTGAATATTACATGAAGACAATTCTACTTAGTATCCATTTTTTCATATAATATAAACTATTAAATGAAAATATTAATGATTAGAACCGTGTTTTAAACAACATGACTTTTCCTTAATCACAACATTGACCATATATTACATCATGTCATGTGGAAAACATTTCAAAAACATGTTATGATTATAAAAATATCTGTAAAAGATACATAAATAAGTAAAAAATATAAGTTTTAAAAATCACATGTATAACAAGAATGCACAACCATGATACAATACTTTTAACCTCAAAAAAGACTGAAAAGTACTTCACATATTATAAACTCAATTCATTCCATTTTTGTGACCAAAATATTAATATAATTCCCATATACAATAATGTATAGAAAATAAAGGTATATTGGGACATAAACATACTAAAATGGAATAACCATACTGTCAATATCCATACGTATCACAGAATGGAATAGTCATACAACCAGCTTCCATACCTAAGGCACTGGAGGTTATATCGTAACAACCCTTCAATATTTTTTCACAGAACCACCCATAATTTGTTTTATCACATAACCACCTGTCAAAATTTCATGTTCCATAACATAATAATAACATATAAAACTTGAATAAAAGAAAAATAAAAATTACTCATTACAATCACAAGATATCATTTCAATAAATTCAAATAAACAATTCATTTAAATCATTAAAAAGAAGAGATTTGAATCAACGATTCACAAACCACATTGAAAATTTTGAAAAAAATTTACAATTTTTAACATTAATTTCAATAAATATAAATCCTTCAAACCCATTTTTAATACATGTATATGAAATAGATTTTTTCATAAGAATGAATCTTTAAAACAATTTAAATGTTGTTTTTGTAAAAGAGTCTATTGCCACTTGAAAAACACATGAATAAAAATCATTAAACAAATAAAATTATTCAAAATGTTATATATCATTATTATATACTAATTCATGATATAATGTTTTAAAATTGTTCTATATAGACCATATAGGATAGTAATGGTACATATCATCAAGATATGCCTCAATGAAAGAAGATTGGGAATAATTCCCTTATAATTATCATTTTTCAAATAAAATAGATAGATTATGTGTATTCAATATAATCACACATAAATCATAAATAAATAAAAGAAAATATATGAAAATTCAATTCTCATATAATCATAGCATGACAAGAAGTAGATGATCAACCTAAAAATTGAATTTTTTTAAGAAGTCCCCTTACCTCATTCTCGACATGACTCGTTCGTCATATAAATTTATAAATAATAAACATAAGATATATTATTTTATTAAAAAGAATTTTCATGTATATTATTCTTTTTATATCACATTTTACATTGACATAACAATTAGTTAATTATTTGATATCAGATCGGACATTTTTTCGATGTTTGAAATATGAGTCAAAAATTAACTTGATATAATTACAATTTTCCCATTTGGAAAAAATTACATTTTATATAGATTGATATTGATTATTGAGATATCATATATATCATATTTATCCTATATTTATTTATTTATAATAGACGATAGAATTTGGATTTATGAAATGAAATGCGCTGTTCATGGAGATGGTAATCAGAACGTAAACAAGAATGCCACGTTCATTTCTTCTTCATATTTAAAGGAATATAAACTAAATGATAAAAAAGTTATATTATAATACCATAGTAATATATATGTTATATATGTTTCATATTTTTAATAATTCCATACTTCAAACATTCCATGTATATCATGAACGAGTCCTATCACTTTGAGGGGTTGGTAGTCCGCACTTCCTCAAATGGAATTATCATATTTATACAACAGGAAAGGAATAAAGGAATGTTTTAAATGATAATAAAATAATCATATAGATGAAATAAATATATATCACATATAATTAAATTTACATCATAATTTCAACCATAATATTATTTATGAGAAGATTCAACATTCAACATTTTTTTAGACAATAGTTCACCATCCACAGAAACAGAATGTTGTATATCAATTAGATGGAGGTGTGTGTATGTGTAATTAAAATAAATCTCATAAAATCCTTGTATATTTAGGATACTATTATTATTATATAAAAATGAATAATAACATAATAGGGAGTGGAGAAGGAAAAATATCAGAATGAAACTTGAGAGAAGATGTTACCTCAAATCGGGTCACTTCTTTTGATTGGAGCCAATGGGATCTCTTGAATTCCTATCTACCTTGGGTATGACTTATATGAGGAATAGAG
This sequence comes from Viscum album, assembly GCA_963277665.1. Lineage (NCBI taxonomy): Eukaryota > Viridiplantae > Streptophyta > Magnoliopsida > Santalales > Viscaceae > Viscum > Viscum album. The sequence goes on along the minus strand of OY728159.1, from coordinate 1,455,530,690 downwards.
GGATTTTGGGATCTTATTTTTACAGAATTTGTATGATCCAAAGGGCTTAAGAGGTGTGAGTAATGGGTTTGAGGTGTTGGCCTTTTATGGGGGGGGGGCTATATTCGAATGCATGAAAATATTATTTTTAATTAAAATTATTTTCTATTTCATAAGGTAAAAATCTCATTATATTAGAATATAATATAACTATTGTTAAAAATAAAAACATACTATAATAATTGATTTGGTTTTGGATATTTTTTAATCTTTATCATTTTTATTTAACCGTTTTTTACTCTTACCATTTTATCAAGCATTTAACACCTTATGAATGAAAATAGTTACGTACACAAAATAAAAATCCAATTAAAAAGAAAATAATAAATCATTTGAATTATTATGAAAATTTGACTAAATAATAAATTTTTGGGAATTTTATAATATTTAATAATTTTTTTTTAAATATTAATTTTATAAATTTTGACACTATTCATATCATTTATTTTTTAAAAATAAATAAATATTTGATTGATTCTAAAAACATCATTAATACAAATTTAAGATGTACCTATAATCCATAAAATTTTTGTACGTCATAAAAAATGAAATTACATTTAATTTAATATTTATAATATCATTTATTGTATTCTTTAATTAATGAAGCAATCACTTCATCATCATAGTGTAATAATTAAATTTATGTTAATAATTTATAAAAAATATAAATAAAAACCCATGATGTATGAAATAATTTAATGTTTTTAATAAATATTTATTGTTCCAGAGATCACTTATATAACAACATGTTAAAATTGTTTTAATAAAACATACATGTTTATGTGACATTTTCATTGAGATTAATTTAATTTTTATAAAATGTCATTTTTGCTTACAAGTGTCTCCATGTGGTCCCAAAATTGACCCACAGAATCACATGGTTAGACATGTATCCACCAATAGGTTTAGGACGTGTGTTATGTGAATTCAATATTATTATAAATATATTTGATTAACCTTATTTAGAAGTTCTACCCTTTAACCATAGTAAATAAAATATTTACTGATGTTACTATTCATAATTTCTAATAATAAAATATATATATTTAAATAATATGGACTTCCTAATTCCAAATATGGAAGCCATTTTATCAAATTCAAAATAGATAAGATGCAAAAATTAATTTGAAATTAATTCTTGTTGTCATAATTAAAAAACGTGTTTTTATGAAATAATAACTATCAAAAGATTGTAATGTGTTTATTACTAATATAAGAATAAAATTACATACAAATACCATAACTGGATTAAATTTCAAAACATAATATTTATTTTTAAAAGGATTGGGATAAAGCCTCATTTTATTATTTAAAGAAATGACCTCTTTAGACTGGGTAGAGGGAGACCCATTACATAGCCCTAATACCCATTACACATTAATACCAATTAAAAAGATAATCTATCCATATAAATAAACCCGATGAAAACCTAGTTTTCACATAAAACATAATTTATTCAATATTCACTAAAAAATGAAATTTATTCACAAAATCACAAAAATTTACCAATGTAAATTTTTATGTTCTTATAACAAAGAAAAAATTTATTTTGGTCAAATTGGATATATAAATGTGACAAAAACTATATTTATCAATGTTTCTCCCTCAAAATGAGGTAAAACATCCTTTTGAATAATATTATAGTATTTCATGCTTAAATTCAGATTCATTATTATTTTAAGCCTCTATAATTATTGGAAAAAAGTAAAAACAATTATAAAACTTGGATAATCATAATTCAGTTTTTTCTGTTCATTCCCTCCAATTCAATGGTTATGTTTTAACTTCAATATAAATTAATAATATTTATATATTATTTATCTATAAAACTCAATGTTGTGTGGCACATACGATTTCAAATAAAATCATTGTAGTGTGTTCAGTTGGATATAGAACATAGCATCCCATTAAATGTAAAAATAAAATTTAATTTACAAATTTTAATAAAAATAAAAAATTCTAATTTGTTAATTACCTGGGATGTTATGAATTATCAGGTGTAAATAATAAGTACATGAACATATGTGACTTGATTAATTCATAAAATATTTGATAAATAAAGACATGTAGTTGTTTAGGTTATAATGGACATATTGGTAAATATTTTCAACAACCTGTGTGTCATGAATGTGGAAATAATAACCTAAGAAAATGTTTTAAAACAATCCTAAGAGATTTTTAATGTTATAAAGGATATCATAAATTAATAATATTCCAATGAAAAATTAATTGTCTAAATAACTCCAGGGAGGGGAAGTAAGTTATTACTAATTAATAAATTTTATTTTTTAAATATGGCGTAAATTTTCATAATGAAGATCAATGTATTAAGGGTATGGATAAAAAATAGGATCTTTAAGAACACACATATATCACTTTAGAATCATCTAATTCCATTATATTATAACTTTAGGTAAATTATTAATGATAATCAATGTGATGGATTATACCTTTTTTCTCTTTTGTCATTGCAGAATCTAAGGACATGATTCAAAATTTTGAATATAAGATTGTATTATAAAACAAATTTATGGAAAATAATTTTTAATGGATTATAAATATTGTTTTATGATTTGTATTTTTTATATAATGGATTAAATAGTAATGATGTAGTGGTATATTTAAGGATGATCATAATTTTGAAATCATTAATACTCATTTGATGATGGGTGTAATTTTGGGGAGACATTTATTGTGTGTTGGTATATGTTTTTGGTATATATAATCATTATTTTTTTCATGTGAAATATTTAATGGAATAAAATTACTTGTTTTATTTTGTGAACATATATTTATTGTATGTTTATTTTTTAGGGTCTATATGATGTTTGATTTAGAGGTAAATTTGGTTTATTACATTTTTGTGATTCATGATTAAATACAAAATATAACATATAATGTTAAAAAATATTTAATATTGAAAATATTAAGGTTATTTTTTTAGTGTTTAGTCATATTTCATTGAATTTCATGAGAATTATATTAATTTTATTTTAGGAAAAGGAAAACCTATAGGATAGTTCAATATTTGAAGTATCCTTCATGTTCACAAAACCTAAACCCACATCTGAAGGGCGATATGTGTGCATTTCCTACCACTGGTCAACATGATGTCCTTGTTAGTATGTCATTTTTCCATTATTTAAATAATCTAACAGGTTTTGGTTATATTACTTCTGATAACACATGTTTTTTCTAATAGAAAACCATGTTATGGAAAAATATTGAGTAACTAAGTGTTTAATGTTATATCAGCAAAAGATCATTATTATTTTGGGATGAATTATATGATTAAGGTAAATAGAACACTATGGGATTATATTAGAAAAATTAAGGTTGAATTATAATTTTGAATGATATATGATCTCATTTTTTAATTATGGCGATTCTGTTAATATATAGAAATTACTAGTACATCATTTATATTTTGTGATTTGTGAAATGAAATTTTTTGTATGATACGTAGATATTTATTGATTTTATTTGAATATTAATATAAAATTTAGCATGGAATAATATTTGATCAAATATTTATATCTTTTTGGGTTTCAATATTAGTCAGGAATATTTTTGTGTGATTTTCAAGATATTTATTTATTGAATTATCTATATTCAATAATGGGTAATTCTGTTATATTTTGGTGCTATCTATAGTTTTCTTCATTTGATGGTTTAATATTTTTTGGTATTATATTACATTAATAAGACATTTTTCATTTGTTTAATGCCTAATTATATGAGTATTATATTTTTATTCTTTTAGGGATTTATTGATCCTTGAAGTTTATTCTAGTGAATTGAACATGGAAAATTAATATATACAACTCAATATTTGGAGAAAAATATAAGATTATGATGGGAATTGATTGAAGGAAGAAGTTATACTTCTCAAGTAAGTTTATTTATGCATTTTATTAGTCAAGGATGTAAAATAACTCCTCAAATTTTGGGAATGTATTTTTAACTGAATTCCTTATCTTTTTAGTTTTCTTAGATAGAAATAAATAGTCTTTTAACACACTATAGATTTATAGTTTTTTGATAGTTAACATTATATTTTCCACGATCTCAATCAATCTCCATAAGCCCATAACATTTACTTTTTTCTTCAATGTCTATATATTTACCTAAGATTAATTTTATACTTTTTTCAAAATCTAGTTTCATGGAAACGTTAAAATTTATAATTCCTTTAATAAATATTGAGTTTAAGTGACACATTTTATGAGGAGATTTTAAAAATATTTATTTTGAAAATTCAATACTTGGATACCAATCCTGAGTGAATATTTAAAGAATTTAATTGCATAAGTGGGAGGAGGGGGAGAATGTAATATCCTAAATTTTTGTTTTAAAAAATCTATGTTTGATAGAATACAAGATATGAAACCCCGAGCATAAATGTTCAATGAAATAGAATTAATTAAATATAATTTTTATAACCTGGACATTAACATGATTTAAATATATATTATTAACCACCTTAAGAAATATGTAATTTATTACTCATTGATAATGTGTTAATTATTGTTTTGTATGTAAGAATTCGATTTATAGTAACATTGTGTTATTATTTTAAAAAAGAGTTTTTCAAAAATGGTTTATATTCAATGGATGAATATCAAAATAAATTTATTATTTTTTTGAAAATTTATTTGATAGAATTAATTTCACTGCATAAAATACTATGATAAAATTATCATCAGATTAAATTTTTATAATTTTGGAAATGTTTTATTATTCAATAAATTTATAAAAATATTGAATTTCATTGAAATTTGTATTTCATTTAAAATATTTATAATATAGATTTTCGTTATTAAATATAATATATAATTGAAACATATTAATTTAAAATAATATAATTTTGTTATTTGAATTGATTTTTTACATGAATTTTGTATTAATGATTTTATTCATAAAAGGTATTTATCTTATAAATAAATTATTATTGCATATTTTTGAATTAATTTTAATTAAATTATGAATCTTTTGACTCTTGAAAATTTAAAAATGGATTCTATATTTATAATTAGTCAGTTAAAATTTATAAAATATGTCTAATTTATTTTGAACAATATTAATATTAACTACAATAATTTCTTATAATGGTAAGGGGTAAATTAGGTAAAAAATTATAATAATTAATTTATAATTACTATATTATTACCCAAAACCAAACATAAATTTTTAGACGAATATATATTATCCAAAATGATATAATGGTAGAATATATTATGCTTCCATCTATTTTGTTGTTATTATTACCATTATAATATTTAATTTCATGAAAAGTAAAAAATGGAACACTATTGTTTTTAATAAAAATAATATTTTTTAAATGTGGAGAAACAAATGTATTGTTGGTTTTTAAATATTAATTATATATATAAAGGATTTAAATAAATCATTACAATTTATTTTTATTTTTTAGTGATGAAATAATTCCCTTAAATTCTAAAACATCGTTGATGTAATAATATTCAATTACTGCAAAAATCAAATAAATGAAAATAAAAATATCAAATGTGCTATGAATTTATATAATAAATGTGAAACTATAGTTTTATTTATAAAAAATAAAATTTAAAAATTTATTAAAACATTTGTTTCAAATTTTAAATCTTTTAATGACAATACTAAGGACCAAGTTTTTCATAGTTATTAAAAATAAAAATATTGATATTTTGTAACAAATAAATTTTATTTTTAAAAAATAATATTACATAAAATGAAAATATTAATTAAAATTTATTGATATATGATATATAACACCAATCGTGGACCATTTCTAGGATTATTTCCCATTTATATTAAATATCATTACCCTTGACGATTAAAAAATCAGTGTTGTCATAGTAAGAATGAATGGGGATAACGAGGGGTATAAACCAAAAGATATGATATTTTTTTTAAAAGTCATTTAACTTTTATTTTAAAATATTATATTGACACATCCACGTAATATATTCTAAATAAATCTTTTTTGAGAAATTTTAAATTAGAAATTTATTTATATTAATTTAATAATTTTTAAAATTCCAAGAGTGATCTACCCCTCTCTTATGAAACGTAACATCTTCTTCTCACCTCTGAAAATTAAAAAAAATGTTCAATAAATACCCACCCAAATACAATCCATGAATACCTTTCCTCATTTTATAGGCCTTTGTTTATGAAAATTGACAACCATAGTGGTTGTAAGGTGTTAATAAAATTATGTATTCCCAATAATATGAAGATAATGAATGTACTTGATAAGTATTACTCAAGATAGAGGTCATTCTTTTAACAAACACATTTTAATGTTTCCATTAAAATCACCGTATTCACATATGGCCATATTTTTTAAATTTATGTTAAAAAGTTGTTTTTACAATTATCATATGACTCTTTGAATTCATTTTTAAAAATTAATTACAATTTACAAAATGGTTTGAAAGGAATATTCTTAACAATTTCCAAAAGATGTAATTTTTAACCATTTTTCAATAGATTGGAAGAAATTGTTTATATTAACATATATAGAATGGACTTATTTTCCCCCTATCTTAACTATTGATTTCTTTTAAGACTCCATTATATGTATACAATGTTCGTTACAAATAAAGTTCATTAATTTTAAATATCACGTTTTAAATTATATGTGTGGCCAAAATGTAATCTTTATTTTCTAAAAAATTAATATTAATGATATTTTATTACTATTTTCATTCATCAGTGCCAAAATCCATTGACTTTGCATATGCTTCATTAGGATAATTTTTTATTAACACCATCCTCATTCATTCTACAAATAAATTATTATTTTTTCAAATATATGGTGTCAGTGACCATTTCATTTCCATAGGTTAATATTTTTATGATAGAATAATTAATGATTCAATGAGTTTTATGATGAAATTAAAGCTCTATGAACATAATTTATATAATGGTTCCTGGTCATTTTTAATGTGGATCAGTGTTTATGTTATAAATTTTTGGTGGGTGAGCTTATTATATCTCATTTAAAGATTGGGTATAGGTACAAAGTTAATTAAATTTGTTTCTCATAATATATTATGGGAATTTGATAATATGGTTACTCAATGTATAACCATGTTGGTTATATGAAGTGTAATTATTATGGTTAGTCCTAGTATAACCATGATGGTTATTCTATGTGAAAGTAAGTGATATACAATAATAATTTCCCATGTTACTTAAATTATTTATCCATGATTCTTTGTGTTATAGAAATATTGTTATTTCACAAGGTAATGTATACGTAATGTCATAAGGACTAAAATATTACATTCTATAAATTTTATTACAAGTTTATCATGATTTCAATGAATCCTTTAGAAGAATTAATTTTTCCATTGATATTTCTTTTGAAATTTTTTATAAAATATTTTTTATAAGAATTAAATTTCATATGTAAGAGAATGTTTATTTTTAGTCCCATGTTTATTTTGAAAAATTTATATTTATATAAGAATTTATTGGCTATATAATTCATTTGTTATTGGTTTTTAGGTCTATAACAATGTATTTTTATCACCCCATATTTTAGCATTCTTTTCATGTGGTTTAAGGATGGGTATCAGAATTGAACAAGTTGAGTTAAAAGTCATGAAAATGTTTCAGGAAAAGAAATAATGTTTTGTTATAAATGATTTGATTGGGAAAATAAAATGAATTCTGATAAAAAATCTCCACTTTGTAAAATATGGATTCTATGGAGTTATGACCAAATTATATAAAACAATAAATTAATAGATATATGGGAATGAATGAAAGTGAATTCTATTCTAATGAAATAACATTATCTTATTTTTAAGTCTATTATCTTAAATATATGAAAAACATCATTATTTCATCATATAAAACAATATATATGTTATTCACAAACATGTTCTGTTCCAAAGGATCAATTAAGGGACAGATTTTGGATAGATCTAGTGAAAATATATGGAATCTAAAAAAAGTCATAATATGCTCATTGGAAAAAAATCAAGGATAAATATGGAAGTGAATGGAAACACCTTAAAATACTCATATATGTGATGGTTTAAGATAATAAGAAATCAAGAGTATATTAAATGATAAAATGATTGAGTGAACAGAGGTAATTTATCATTTTATGATGTTATGATATGGCTACATTGTTAGGCTACACAGTTAGAAGAACAATGTATTTAATAAGTGGTTGCCCGTACCTCTAGAAAAAACAAAATCTCACTGATATTATATAACAGATGCACAATTAGACAAAACATGATCATGTTGTATAAAATCATTAATAACATATATATCATATCATATATTTTCTTCTATGATATTCATGGTTAGATAAACCATTATCAATATATAAAAATAACCATTGGAACACACAGTTCAATATCACACGGTTACAGTATAGTTACCATAAATAATTTTTAAAAATCGTGCACATAGCATATTATCCTTAATATATAAAATATTTATCCCACAATTCTTAAGATCCACTAGAATCTCAAAAGAGATAAACTAAGATAAATAAATTATGCATAATTATGACCAAGACTATGTTACATATACACTCCTATAAGATTATTCTTATTCATTTTAAATATAGTTCAATAATAAATAAAAGTCTAAATATATAGAATATACAAAATATTTGAGGATTTGGATCCATTACAATTTATTAAATAAAATCACATTTTTTCTATTTTCTTTAAACCAAAAATTAGTTGTTATGTATTTCATAATAATCTTTCACCAACATAATGATAAGACTTTCCTTTATTTTATATTAATCTCCATTTTCATCTAATATTGACTCTATAGAATGGTTCCTCTAGATTTTTTCATTATGCTCATGTGCTTCCTAATCTTCACCTTCTAAAAAAATCCTATATAACCGTCCAACAGAAAATTATGATCGTATAATTAAAAAACATATATTTTTAATCAATCTTGATGCCTAATGTTTTATATTATATATTGAGGGCATCAGAATAACCATTAATCTTTTGGTTATATCTGCTACCCAATGATAGATTGTCAACACCATAATTTCAGCATATAATTTATTTTTTACTAAAAATTAATGCTATATTTACAAAATTGTGTAACATGTAATGAATTTTTATATTTTTCCAACATTATTTTTTTAATTCTCTACTAAATATGGGTTTAATTTCATCTATAATTTCACCTTACATTGATTTTTTTCATTAATCATGATGATAATATTCCAATGATTTTCTATTTTTAATCACACTAGTTTTTTGATGCAAATTTATATAGAAAGATATTATTCTCATATATTTCTAATATTAAATATATATTCCTGGATTTCATGTTCTTTAGACTAGAACAACATCTGTATATATATAAAACCATGATTTCATCTTTTATATATTTCATTATTATCATCTATAAAATTATGTACTTCTATAATAAATATTTTTAATATTTATAAAATGGATAATAATATTATGAATCATTGATATTTAGTTATTCATAATATAAAAATTTTGGAAACCCAAAATTTCAAACAGGATCAAATTTACCTATTGGGAATTTCCTCAGAAGCACACTTATAAGGTTGAAATACTTTGGATGCCCCATGATTCAAAAATTGTTCAATTATCCTTACAATGGTATCCCTTTTTTTAGTTACAGTTACAAAACATGATGAACCTTATGGAGGTTTCAGGAATAAGAAAATATCCGATACTTAATGATCTATATCGTCCTTATGGTTTTATACTTATTTATACAGATGAAACATAAGACACTTATCTATATGGATTTGACCAAAATAAAGTGATGAAACAGATAGTTTTATTAATGATTCTGGTATCGTCCATATTGGAAAATGGTTTATGTTCCACTTAATACTTATTCTTTATTAATTTTAAAATTTTTTAGTTTCACCTCAAAAATCATGAATTGTTTCATATAAATTAGTTACTCCATAAATCATATTAGGACCTCATAATTAATTAATGAAACTTCAAATACATTTATGAAAATATCATATCATTTATAACTATAGAATTAATCTATTAATAAATCTAGATAATTTTAATACTTTTGTTAAATTATATCCACATGTCATACTTTACATAAATCTTCATCTCCAATTCATTCTATAAACAATGTTATCAATCTATTTTTTAACTCTGAATATTGTAGTCATTATCACCAATACAAAAATGATATATTCTCTAAATTCAAATATATTAATCTAACTTATTAGGCTATATTTCATTTCTAATAATAATATATTCTTCAATATTAAATCCTATAAAACACATAAAACATATCATAAATGTTATATACAACATATATCTATTTAATACATGTATTTCAATAATGAATAATCTATATAATTAAGCTGATATTTTAGGAATGTAACTTAATGGAACAATCTTCCAAAATCTTTTTCAAATATATGAATTCTAATATTTCCCTCAAATTAAATCCATATATTATCCTTTAAGAATGATTTATTGAAATAAATTCAATCTTATCATTTTTAGGTGGAATCTCTATCCGTCCCCCAATATCCACATACATTAACATTATCTTTTTCACATTAATGGTTGGTATGATATAAAATTATCTTCCAATGAGTATTTCTTAATACTTAAAATTCCCAATTTACATTGTTATCAATAAAATATTTTATAAAAGGTCAATTTTAATCTTCTCAAAATAGTGGAAATTTGTTACAATATGGAAAAACATTTTTCACTATAATTGTAAGGGTAAATGAGTGGTTAAATTATTCCCTTTCCAATTATTCGAATATAAATCTCTGTATTAATTATTGAGGTTATGTACAACATGTTTCATAGAAATGTGACATAATTTTGTCATTGCTAAGTCTATGTAGTCTGGTCTCGTGTAAACAACAAGAATGAATTTTCCAAATAATCAAGGTTATCCGTATTCATTACAAAATGTGGTACAGAATTCAAATTAATATCTTTTTAATAGGTGAAAAAAATTTCAAGATAGTATTTAAGACAACACTCAAATACACAAAAATGTAAAAAATTTCAATTTTTTATTATTTTTCATCCTTATTCAATTCGATAGTGACTTCCACTTTGCATTATATCAAACATGAATTAAAATAGATTTAGTATATAAAATATCATACAATTTATTTGTTTTGTTAGTCCAACAATGGTTTAATATCTATAGAAAAAATAAATATCTTCTTGATTTCTTTTTTTAATAATTCCTACATAAAAAATGATAACCAATCATCATAACCATAGAAGTATTCTTTCTGAAGTAAACTCTATGAAATATTGATTTCAATTGATGTTTTAAACGAATTAAAAACTAAAGCATTTTTATATAAACATTATGATGATTTTACATTCATTGATTTACTTTAAATTGGATGTACAAAGGCTAACAACCAATAAAAAAGTAATCAGGTTAACAAACCATAGATATCTAGTTATAGAACTGATGTGGAGATATATTTTTGATCAAGATTAATATTTTCCTGATGGTTTAAAATTAATTTAATTATTCATGGCCTAATCATTCTTGATTATAATAATATGTTCAGAACATTTCAGCATGGTTTTCATGAAATTTTCATCATGATTATTTGAAGGAATAACCATCTTTTAATAATCTAGAAAATTAATTTTATTAATTGATGATTTCATGATAATTCAATATTCATCAGTCTAATATTGAATTATAATAATCATTTCTATATACATATTCCACCTTTTTATTTTTTTGGAAATATTCAATACATAATTATATTTTATCATAGATTCATTGGTTATATTACCTATTTAGTTTTAAAATAATTTGGACCAAAAATATTTGACATACATTCAGAATCATTTTTATTGTTAATTTTATACCATTTACCCATTTAATCATTAATATATATGTTTAAATTTTTAGGAGACCTCTCAAACACATAAACAATAATGTATTCCATTAGTCATGTTTTCTAGTGCATTTCATTGATTGAATCTCAAATTGATTTGATAACACTCCATTGAACACTATTAATCATGAAATCCTTAAAATGGTAAAATATATGTCCGTTATTACTAGTGTTTATTAATCATCTCGGGTTTCTGTGATATATTTCTTATATTTATCACTAAGTAATACTCCCATACAGAATCTTCATTTTTTAGGATCACAAGGAATACACTTTTTCCACTGATAAACACTTATTAAAATATGGGATCATCATCAAAATATAATATTTGTCCTATTTATTGTAGCATACCAATATTATAGATAATAGTGTCCATATAAAATATACTATTTATAGATATTATCAATTTATTCCAAACAATTATTTAAAATAAATATCCGTGTAGTCTATTTATTTATTATAAGATTGATTCATTATAAAATTTTATACCCATTATACTATCATTTTATATTTTATAGAGATATATATATATTATATAAATTGTTTTTGAAGATATTTACAATCCACTTGTAATTCCAACATTATCCATCAAACCTCATTCTTTAGCTATTTGATGTTGTGATTCTAAATTTAGTGACATTATATTTTTTGAATAAAACACAAACATATTGAGATCCTTTTGGGAAATGGTATTTTTTGGAAATATTCCCATCCAACCATTAATGATTGGTTTATTTATCATCATTTTTAACAACACATATTTATAAATAATTCTATATTTTAAATAATTGTATTTAAAATTTAATATGTTGATGTTAAATTATTAATATTGTGGGTTGCATTTTTTGGGAGAGGGTATAGGTTTTTTCTAGTAAATATTTAAAGATCATAGGAACCTATTTGATATTTAATTAACTTATGACTCGTAACTATGGTACACGTTGTACATGTTATTCTCTTACCAACTAGAAATGATTCTAGACATGTTAATTCTTAATTACTCATTTTTAGTTCAATTTCATCGACCCTATTTTTATGTTAATATTTCATAGTCTCAAACAATTCACTAATACAGTATAAATATAACATTTTTTTAAATAATTTTTATCATTAAGCTCAACAGTATCTTCAAGTAAACTATAATGATTATTCATCCATTTAGCTTTCACTTTCAACTTTTCATCCTTGAAAATTAATGTTACATTTTATAATATATTCAAATAATAGATTTCTTCCTAGAAAAAAAAATTTAAAGACTTTTATCACTCAAAATATTAATTATAGTACAAAAAATGATTTGAAATACCATTCATGATCAAGTGAGATGGATTCATCCTTTTTTATCATGAGTTTTTTGATCTTGTGGTAGCTTACGACCTTTTAAGCTAACATATCATATATAGATTGATCATATTTTTCTTATCTGTTTGGTTATATATAATCTAATAATATGAAAAATTATTTATGGATGGACTTCATTAGATACCTTATTTAGTTATAATTTACAATATGAATAAAATCATGGAATTTATATTCCTTTGTAATTATTTTCTACATAGATCAAACATTAATCATTAGTGGAATAATAAAAAACGGATTCAGTTATACACATACCACCCTGATTACATTCCTCTAGTGGATATGTCTCTATAACTATTGAGATATTTCCCACCTCATTTACCTCATAAATCATTTTTTCATATTATATTATAATTAAGACATTTTATCATATAGAAATATCATTTTATATAATTACTTCTATATGATGATCCACTCAAAAAATAAAACTTGTTTTGTATGTCAACATATAATAATATCATAAGGGAAAATAAAATTCAGATTCAACTGGGGGTTATATTAGTAATTATAAATGTACTAATTATTTCTGTAATGGGTAAATATTGTTAAAGGGTTTGGGGTAAATCACATGGTTCCTATAATTAATCAAATTCAATGTTTTAATGATGTTTTAACCCAACTAATATTTACCTCTATTTGTTATATTTATATGAGTGAATATTCTTATGTATTTAATAACATGAAATAAAAATATTTATTTAAATTAAAATAATAAGGATGTTATTTTTTATTTTTAAAAGAATTTTATAAAAAATACACCTTTTCCTCATTAGTTATTAACTCCAATCAAGGATTCGACTCGATAAACAATCTATAACTAGAATGGTTTGTTTGTTCCCAAAACATCCAAAATTCTAAATATGAATAGATTTTCTTACATCCCACTAGAAATTGGAAAACTTGAACTTAATTTTTAATCATATCATGAAATTTTGTTTTACTTTTGAACCCTCAGACGTGTTGGTTTACTATAATTCTGTCAAGAAATATAATTTATTTTCTATCTACTATTTTCTATTTTGATGACCTACCAATATAAGTATGAAAAAAACCCGTATAATATACCACCTTCCTCTATGTATATATTCTATATATAATTCATGTTCATCAAGAATACCATATTTCAAATCGGTATTTTCATATACTAAGCTCCAAATCATAAAAATAATTTTTTTTTATCGTCTAAAGTAACTATGATCTTGTGATCTTGTAATACCCAATAGATCCTCAATCTCTAAAAGAATATATAGAAATTATATGAAACATTCAGAAATGATAATCCACTCCTTTGTTTCTTATTCTATTACATATGAAATTGTGCATGTCACTTGATACAATTAGATATTTGTTATAGATAAAAAATTAATAAAACCAATAATCACAGGATTAACATTTCCATCATTATTACTCAATATTTTTTTATTTATTTTTTACCACAATAACACTCTATAATAATTCATGTACAGTCCACTCACATTAACATTTATTTATACATATCTCAATAAAAAATAATCTTCATTATATTTATAAATGATAAAATCACAAAAAAACATCCCAACATCCTTATTCAGAATATTTTTATATTTTTCATATTAGAGTAACAACAAAAATAAATTATTTTATATTTATAAATTGCATTCCTCTTATAGAAGGATAATAGTTCATTTTCACATTTATTCTACGTCATTATCTTCTTTGTTTTCCTCAATTGGATGCATTATTGAGATAATTATTGTGATCTTGATATTTCCTTCTATTTAATCTTCTAGAAAATTATTCAATAAAAATAATTGAATATATTTTTTTATATTCACATTAAAAATCACACAAAATCACTCAATCTTACCAAAAATAATTATAGCCTATGTAATGAGATAATCAATTGAACCAGTATTCTTTGTGATTATGTCTACAACCAAATAACGAATATCTTAGTTCTATTGTATTTTTATCTCCTTCTATGCAACTCAGAGCTTCTTATGACATTTAAAAATTTATGAATAACTCATGAATATTATAATTTTATCCACTTAATATTTTATAATTTACAAATAAATTATAATTAATATTACTTATGAATTTTGTCTCCATTTGATCATATTCTCTGTCAAAGAGGATTATGTTTTATTAATTTTCTAGAATGAATCACAATTTTTTTTAGATCCATTAAAAATACACACATATATCATTACATTTTATTAGATTTTTTAACTCTAGATAAAATGCTTTTGAAGATAAAAATTGTCTATAAAATTTAATTTTTTTATTTATTTATCTAAATTTGAATAGTAGTCAACTTAAATTTTATGTTATTTAACACATCATTTGTTAGATTTTTTTATCATTGAAAATTAATTTTGTAATATTCATGTTTCTACTAACAAAAGATATAAAAAATCATAAATTGTAATGTTAATGTATGTGTAAAATGACCATTCTAGGATAACACTCATATGATCAACTTAAAGGATTCCATCCTTAATATGCTCCAACAAGCATACTTATAGATTATTTCATTCCGAGGTCACCCTAATAGAAATCAACCATGTCTTACTAGATAACCATTATAATAGTCTCATGCTTATGCTTTCTTTACCTGATTATTTAACTAGATCATCCTTGGAAATTCATATTTATAATTATTTTATCTCCTGTTGAAACACATATTTATAAATTTAACCCATATTGAGATAACCATTTTGGGATCATTGATGCACATGTGATCACCCATATAGAAAAATCATTATAGTATGAGCCTCTATTATAATTCACTATGCCTTGGTAAACATGTCTCGTGACACCAAAAATCAAAACAATATTGCACATAAAATTGAGGATCTAATAAAGTGACTTAGTCTATCAAATTCACATAAAAATTCTTCAAACACATCGAAATGGTTTTGAAAACATTCCATCCTTTTGATATAAATTATCTCAACTACTATGAACTCCTACAAATATCATAATGTGGTTTAGTGTAAATTCCAAAGATTCACAAAAATTAAACATTAAAATACATTTCATACTTTTCAAAACATTTTTAGTAGGTTATTATCACTAAAAATATAACTCAATTGAAATGTTATAACAATTTTGGATTCTCCATTGTTAGGGGGAATTATCACTGAATTTAATCCAGATTGTAACTATGATAATATTAGATTCATCATTATAATCTTGGAGGAAATACATCATTATTAGTTAGAATGACGTATATTGCAATCTATATACAAATATTTTTCATTAACATGAGGATTATCTGTTTGAATTTTCAAATTCTTGGTTCTCTTCACATAGAATCAATTTTTTTTAACACCATATACATCATATGAAAGAATCTTATCAAATTTGGTGATTTCAAGTTATTATACATAGCCCATAATTTTGGAGAAGAACTATTATCTTATCATCAATGATTTTATTCTCAATAGATCACCTAATAGTCATTGACATTGAATATCAAATTTTGAAAAAAACTATATTGAATGAAAAAAATATAAATCTTCCAAATATATATGTCTATACTAATGATCATGGGAATATAATCATATTACCAATATCAGATATGTAATAAAATATTTTTATGGAATATTTATATAAAATAATAATAGAATAATGGACATAGTAACCTTTTCCTATGTTTTTGAAATGCTTCAATTAAATCATGACTATATCTTAATATAAAGATAATTTTTTTTATTATAGAGGATCTTGGTTTATCATAGTCAATTTTAGAGACATTGATTGGTGAATATTTCAAAAATTAATGAGTTTTTATGTGAGGATAATAGGTTTCTAGGGAGGTTTTTTTTAAACCATGGCGTAATCATGAATAAATTATTAACTATTTTAATATTTGGATTTATAATGTTTAATTAGGCTTATTAAAATTACATATATTTCAAGGGGATAAAATGAAAATTTTCCATACAATTTTAACAATCAAAAAATAAAAATTTAACAAAGAATTTTTTGTTCATAGTAATGAATATAATTTTTTTAACAATCACATATAGTATTAATTATAAAGGATATATTTATAGCCTTGGAAATTGGGATTATTAATTTTAACTTAATTTATCTGCACATAAAATCCATTTTATATGAGGAAAAATGTATCATAATTTTTTAGTTTTTTATTATATGATAACGATGTAATAGATTCTACAATTGATGAAAAACAAGGTTTTAATGTATTAACAAGAAACTATTGTTTTTCCTGAAAAACATTTTATTCACTCCATAATACTTTAAATTAGATAATTCACAAATGATTTAAATATATTTATATTATATTTCATAATAAAATAAATTTAATTTTAAATAATATCATATGACTAATAGAGTGATAATTTACATATAATAAATAAAATTTCGTTTTCAATTATTCATAAATGATTCTTAATATTTCAAAAGTGTCATAAATATGATGATAAATTAAAATATATAATTTAAAAATGAATCTTAAAACTTACTGATTCTAATATTTTGTTTTTATTATAAAATTATCATTTTTTTAAATTTATTTAAAATCACCTTTTAATTAATGTGTTCATTTTTACATATACAGTTATATAGTTTGATAAATAGAATTTTAGGGTACAAATAAAACTAATTTACAACATTAATCATTTTAATATTTTATTTCACTAAATTTTACTATATTAAATGACTAGGTTAGTATTTTGATATTCAATTTTTATTTACAATTGATTTTGTTATATTATTTTTGATTGCATGTTTGTTGTGTTATTGATGGAATGGTGAAAATTGGCTCTTATGTAACAAATTTGGATTCTAGTACATCATTATTCATGTGTCTCATGGTGGGTGCCCTTGATTGTGGAATGGGTGTGCTAACACCCATCATTATATATCAATTACCTTTCATAATGGACATAAGGGAACCTATAATTAACACATTTAATAAATTTTTTGTTTGAATTTGTGTTGTATCCCGTTTATAGAGTAGTGATTTCCATGAAACTTTTTATGATGGGTTTATTGAAAGTTAGATAGGTGTGTTGGAACATTTCCTCCATGTTACACCCCAATCAATCATGGTACATTTCCCATTGAATAATACAATATCATGTGTTGTAAGAAAGTTTGAGTTCTAGCACACCACAACCAATAAAACTAGCCGTTATGAATAGTAATATCCACCTATTGAAATTTTTTAAATTTTATCCTTCCAAATGGAATTTGTTTTTATGTTTGGAATATCTAAATTAGATTTTGGTGAATTTAGGGTATTTTTCAAAAAACATTAAATTTTTGATGATTAGTGGAAAACAATGAGTTATAGTTTAAAAATGATTTTTTATTTAAATAATTATTTCTTTTATTTAAATTTTTAATAGTTCATAATAGATAAATAATACCTATATATATTCAATGTAATTCACTGTAGTCAGTTTATAATAATTTTAGATATATAAAAATTTTATTGAACATTTTACTATCTTTTACCCACATCCTATGAGCATTTGTAAATTTTCATAAAACATAATTTTTCCACTTCTTTGAGTTGAATTGCAATAATCTAAGAGCACGATTGATATCAGTAAGTAAAATGACATTCAATAATATGAAAATTATTTTTTAGGTGAATAGTAACTTTTTACTTTTATTTACCATGTTAAAAATAAATAGGGAAATTAAGTGTAAAAATGACATTATTATTATCCTAACACATGTCATTATTTTATTGGATAAATGTAATTATATAAAAATAACTTTAGAAATAATATATTATCCTTTAGTTCAACTTGGATTAGATTAGGACATTTATTATTATTTAATTCAAAGAAGAGTTGAATGTTTTAAATTCAATGTTCAATAACTAAACCATTTCTAAAATACAGATACACAAAAGATAAATTCGACTATAAATATTCATTAGAAATAAAAAAAATATTTCCTACATAATGGTTTTTTATTTATATTATTTCATTAAATAATTAAATTTATTTATGAAAAAATGATGTTGTAGTAATTACCAAATTATGATTAAAATAATTTAAATTATAAATATCCAATTGAATAGAATATGAGACTTTTTCAGAATTCCACTAATTTTTATAGGATAATATGACATATTTGGGTTAGTTAGATGAATGTTTTTCGAAGTAATGATGCTTTTATGAATTTAGCAAAAACAAAAAACCAAATTGTGTTAAAATTGATACAAATGAGTTTTTTTTAAAAAATATTATATTATCAATTTATATTCTATTACTAAAAATATATGCTTCGGCCAAATGACTTATATAATAATGGTTGAATCCTAAATGAACCACTTGAGGTTATCTTGGAAGTATATAGTAGGTTTATTAACAATATAATTTAAATAAAAAGAGACATGGTAAATGAATGATTATTAATGTAAGAGTTAAATATAATAGGTAAAGTTAATATAGTGACCCAAACCTGTCTAAAACATATTGGTGGAATATTTTTCGACCCTTCCACACCAAAGCCATTAAATTATTTTTTTGGAGAAATTAGAAACATAAAATTATTTTATTATAAAATATTATTTATATCTTTTCCTAAGGTTCCCCTCAACCCTCTTATAAAAAGGAACCACCTTCTCTCAAATTCACACATTTAAAGACATTTGGCTCGGCTAACCACTGCCTAAATACCCTCTCGACTATCCTCCCTTCATCTAATAGGGATTACTTTAGTTGAAATCCAACATAAAGGGCCCTTTTGATAAAATCAAAAGGAAGAACCAGAAGAAGAGGTAAAAACTTCGTCACATCTTTAATGTTCATTTCTTCTTCTAATTCATCATTCTTTGTTGTTTCCATTATAAAATAATAACTCTAGTATCTTCTATAACTATGATGTTGTTTTAAATAGGGCACAACCATAATCATTATTCAATCCATCCGTTGAATGACATTTCACCATAAGTGCATACATACAAATTATCATCTCTATGTCTCGGTGAGATAGAAATTCAATATGTTATTATTCGGATGGGTATAATAATGATATGTAATTGATTTAAATAATAAATATAACATGATAATTATTTTTTATATATGATGTACCATCCAATTATATATAATATTTATATCAAAAGAATGATATTGTCGCTCATGCATTCGTATGGATTACCATCTTCACAAACGCAATGAGATTAATTCCACAGTGCATCCATTCAAGGATAATTTCCATTAGATTATTAAAAATAATATTTAAAGACTTATTATAATTCTAAATATTAATAAGATATATCTTATAAAAAACAGACATTACTTACATAACAAATAATATAAAGAAAAATGAATCAGTTAACACCTGAAACAACCGTAATACTAAGATATTATGATCAAAGCAATGTTAAAATATCATATATGATAACATATTAATGTATATAATTCATGTATAATTTAATAAAAATTATTTCCCTGTTATACAGGATGGTAACTTAAACTCTACCAAGGAAAAGTACAAGGTAAATGTTAATTTCACAATATCGTTATTATCCGAAGTTGTTACTACATTAGTATCTACTAGGACCTCTTTATCATCCACGTATGTGTTTTCTTAAAAATTTATTTCAATAAATTTTCAATATTTACTAGACCATGGGATAATGTAATTTATACCCTTGTATGAATTTTATAAGATGTTTTTGTAAGGAATCATTTAGTCATTTTCAAAACAAGGTAATTTATAACCTTTTCGACCAAACAAAGATATGAAAGTGTTTTTTAACTTATACGATGGGTGAGAAAATTTTCCCCCATTATAAAATCATCAAATATTCCACTAAAAGATTATAAAAATATTTCTAAAATAAAATTTTTCTTTTATAACAGTATGAATTTGAAATGATTCAAAAATAGAAAGAGATATTTCACTAAAAAAGGTTTTGATTTCATCTATGACAACATACTTTGATGGATTTTAAGCTTATAAGAAGATCATTTATTATGATACAAAACATACATATTTTATTTATAGTTTTGTGATATTTTTGACTATGGATGTGTTATTTTTACACCATTCTTGGTTTAGGGATAATCTATTGAAATTACGTTCATTAGTTTTAATACAAATGTGTATGTGATGTTTAAATTTTTTCATATGATGAATGCATTGGACATAGTAAGTGATGGGTGGAGACCACTATAGCTCCTTGATGGATCGGTAGGTATCGTGAGACAAACTAGTGTATTGGAACAAGGCCTTGAAAAAATATTATTTGTAGTCTTCGCACAAGGTCAGGACTATGTGGTTATGAAAGTATGTCATTATGTATTCCATCATTATGAAAGTGTTTATTGATGTTTCATCTGATTATTCGACAAGTAGAATGTCTATGGGAATAGGTAAATGGAATTATTTTATTTTTATCCTTTCCATATTATGCTGAAGTTCAAGTCTAAATGTCTTTTGTTTTAGTCTTATACATTTTCTTAAATTATTATTCTTATTATTTAAAGTTTCCTCTATATTATTATACTTACCTAGCATATGAGCTCACCCCTTTCTATGTTTTACTTTTCCTAGGATGTAGGGAAGTATATTATGACTAACCTAGAGGGATTTTCTATGGGATCTCAGTGATTTCTATGGAAAAATGTTGTTGTTGTTTTCCATTTTATGTTGTTATGTAAACCTTATGAATATATCTAGTACTTCCAAGGATACTGAACTAAAATTTCCTTCACGACATTAAAATTTGTGATCATTCCATTGTTTTGTAATAATTCACTGACTCTAGGCTTCATGGGTCGGGGCATTACTGTTGGTATCAGAGGAAGTTTAATACAAACCTAGGAAAATATATTTAGATAAACTCCAATTAGATCACATTACCCTAATATAGTCATTGAGGATTTGTATAGAAGACCATGCTATAATTTTATATTTTAGTGATTTTGTGTGTTTTCAAAGAAATACATCCCTGACTGGATACGATTCATTTGAGTTGGATCTAGAATAGATGTACCTAGGTGTAATACCCGAAAAAATTATTTGAGATAGACTCGAACGAGAAATGGTGCATGCCAATAGGCCTTGATATACCCTTGGTTATGACACTCCTGGTCGATATGCATTGGGTAATTCCCGTTTTCGTTGCAAAACATTATGAAGAGTTTATGAGTATTTACTTCCTCTATAAAATTTTTATGATTATTGATTAAATCCATAAACCGTTAATTTTATGTTATGTGTTT
This sequence comes from Viscum album, assembly GCA_963277665.1. Lineage (NCBI taxonomy): Eukaryota > Viridiplantae > Streptophyta > Magnoliopsida > Santalales > Viscaceae > Viscum > Viscum album. The sequence continues at coordinate 1,455,508,184 of OY728159.1, read as the reverse complement.
TACATGATTGGATTTAAGTATTTCGATTCATAAAGTAATCTAGTTTATTCCATTTTTTTTAAAATGGTTCCTTGTAGAAGGAATGTAAACTGTATCAATGCATGCACTCCATTTATGGATTTCCCTCCTATACAATATAATTATTGTGCAGCTGGTGATGCAACTAATGATGATCATCTAATCACCATAATGGGATAACTCACTCATGTTATGAATAATAACCTTACCCATATGGAGAACCCTGATCTACAGCGTGAAGGATCAATGCTAGATCACTTCATAAGATAGCAACCACCCACATTCAATTGGTGTATAAATCCATTAGTTCCTAACCAAAGGATAAATTCCTTAGAGAAAATATTCCATGCCATTTGGAGTAATAAAGGTAAAAAGTTGTCATGGCAGTTTACCGCCTCACTAGAGATGCTAATCAACGGTGGTCATTGATAAAAAACAAAATAAAAGATGATAAATTATCAAATATGGAATGGAGGGAGTTTATGGAGATTTTCATAGAAAAATACTTTACTCGTGACCTTCGAGCAGATATGGAATGTCAGTATCTGATTCTGAATAAATAGATGGATGATAATGTCACAAAATATGAGTCTACCTTTACAAGGATAAAAAGGTATGGTGCATTTTATATATGTAACCCTAGAGGCCAAATTGATCATTTCTTTTATAGGTTAAAACTATCTTTTCATTGAGCATTAGTCTCACAATACTTGTCGTCGTACGAAGATATTGTCTCATGTGCTATCAAGACAGAAAAATAATACACTATGTCTTACCGCATTAAATCAAAGCAATAGAAGAAGAGAACTTCTTAGAAATGTCAAAATTTAAATAATGGGAAGAAGGGAAAAGTGGAATATCCATCCTACAGTAAATGTGGGAATAAAAACCATGGTACTTTTTTAAAGGGAATGGTATTCTGTTCAAAGTGTGCTAAAATAGTTGACCAAGCCCATTATTGAAAGGTGAAGAAAGAGGTCATCGATGTTGAATGCTAAAAAATTTAATAAATAAAAAAACTAAAAACTGCAGCCATATAAATTTTATAAATTATCTCCTCTTCATCAACAAATGATGAAAAAAAGGAAAGGGGTCAAATCAAATTTTTGTAAGGGTTACAAATGGTGGAAGAATAAAAAAATAATAACTAAATTGTAAATAATTTCACATAATCAATATGTCACGGTGAATAAATGAAAAATTAACACCATTAATAAACTGAGAATGAAACTACCTCCTTAGATTTTTTCATAGTTAAATCCTCATTGATATTGATAACAAAATAATGAATACTAGGAATGGTTATTAATTTGACAACATGTATCTAGGAGATGATACAATAATACTTCAAAAATGTTCTAGATCTATGGGTAGAAACCTGTCTGATTTTTTGAAACAAACTCAAAGGGTTTTTCGCAAACTAATTTGTTTCATGAGACATATAGATGCATCGTGGGGATGTAGATGTCACCACCAACCGATGCATGTTCAGATCAATTTTTACACATCTATTCAATACAAGGATAATATTCCTTTACATTAACCATATAGAATAGAGGATACTAATCAATTAATATTTCCATAGTTAAAACAACATTCAAAATAAATATTGTATGTAAAATGTTATACGGATTATACAATAATCAAATACATGATATACAAATATGGAAATTTAAATGGAATATAATTTCAATTCAACAGTCATAAAAAATGGGTAGTAGGCAAACCACATAATAATGAGTAGGTTCAAAATAGTAAACAAGTCACAACAATGTGAAAATTGATTCAAAACTCGTTACCACATTATAATCAATTAGGTCCTATAAACAAATGTAAATAACCTCCAAAAAGCACAGAATACCCTAAATATAAACAGAATCATGATAATATATATATATATAATGGAATAATTCATATAACACATATATGAAATAAGGGGAAAACAATGGAAATCCCTTTATATTTGAATCTGAGATGAGAAAACCCCTTACAAATATTTTAGTATGGTAATGTGTGTTCTTATTAGGGATTAATGATAGGTAAATAGGTATCCCATTGTTTATATTTCATAAGGGTAGTATGGGGGGGATAAAAAACATACCACATCATTGGTATTAAAAGTAATAGAGTAAAAAGTAGGGGATATTCTAGAACAAAAGTTAGAAGAGCATCCCTTACAAAGAGTGAGTCATTATAGTGACAATAAATTAAAGAAATATTTATGTGTTACAAATTAAATACCAAAAAATTTATGATTATATACAATATAAAACAATCATTTTCTGTTCACAGATATTCTTAGAAAGTTGTAACCATTGAAATCGATATTTAACTCATAGAATGAATATTGATTGAAGTAATCCCCAAACATAAATCATTTGGAGTTCTCCACATGTTATTTAAGACCTGGATAAAAAAATTAGGATTATTAAATAAAAATTCCTGAAACATTTCTATATTTAATTGGATTATTATAGTAATTTTATGTTCATTTATAATCATTCTGATTGTTTATGAGGTTCAATTTCGTATATCGAGCTCGTATGTTTACATTGTTTTAACGACCAGATCGCTTAAATTAATGTTTGGATAATCATGTAAGATGAAAGTGGTTGTTTAGAATTGATGTCATATTTTATTAGTTCACTTTAATGAGATTACATGTTTTTAAATTTTATTCGGTTACATTGAGTGAATCTAAATTATTATATATAACCATAGTGACTACCGTTTTTGTTAATCAGTGTGTATGATTACAAATAACATGTTTTTCATTATAATATAATACCAAACGTAAAAAATTATTACAGAACCAAAAATAATATAAATTACATCTATAAAAATCTGGTTAAACAATAACGCAAATGGGTTCATTACCAGAATTAATTATAATAATCAAAATTGATAATTTTTTGTCCTTGAATGAGATAAATTGGCACATTTCAAATGGTTCTTTGATTCATTGAAATAAAAGGTCGAGAATTGACATAATATAATGAAATTTACCATTTTTATAAAAATATTCTATTAAATGTAGGTTACAGGAGCTATCATTCTATTTGGGTGAAGGGAGGTGAGGAATGAAACCAAAATACAAGAACATAAAATAAATGAACGAATAGGAATGTGGAATATACCTTTTGAGACTTCTCCCATTGAGAACGTCTAAATGGGAGATATTATGTTATTTTGAAGAGTCTATATGGTTTGGGACGTGGGGGAGGAGCTTGGGGAGAGATTTTGGCATAATATTGGCATGGAATAAGGCTTTAGATGAGTGAAGAAAATAGAGATTGATGGGGGGTTATAGTGGATGAGAGGATGGTTTCCATAAATTTTTATTCATTGGGTTATTAATTTATCAGAAGACAGTGAATAATAATTATTCCCTGACAAATAATAGTAATAAATTCATCTGAAATCAAATAAATTGGGCTGAAATCATAAAATCATTATTAATGACACTATGAATCCCTTATTTCACATTTTTCGTCAATTATCGCATTTTACTATTCATCAAAAATTCATGTTTTTTAGATAATTCCGAAAATTCACCCTATCAATTTTTCGACATGTAGAATCCAAAAATGAAGTCCATTTTTCAAAAATAATAATATAAATATGATTTATTAAATATTTAATTGAAATCATCATATAATTGAAAAATATAAACACTTAATTTATTCATCATCATTTTTAAGTTGCCAAAAGTTATTTATGAATTCATGGGTGTGGATACCATTAGTTAGAGTCATATAATTATTCATAATTTTATGTAACTATTCATAAATATTCGTTACGATTCATAAGGGAATGTTACTATTCACGAAAAAATTATGTAATTTCTATCAGACACTATATATCATCCTAAACACAGGTGTGTATGTCTGATTTTTAATATTCAAATAACACAAGAGGAAAATTTAAGTGCAATGTCTAGGATATGGATATCTCATAAATAACCAAGTGTTATTTCAATGAAACCCAGTTCTTTAATAAATATATGTATGGCTCGATTGTCTTAAAGAAATATACCGGAAAATATTTTGGGTGCTATAGATGATACATATATAACAACATCCAAAGGATTGGTAATGGATTATTTTATGTACTTTTTATAATAAATTCATCAATGTTATGATGAGACAAGTAGATGTGGTTTGGTAATGTGTATACCAACCACTAATAACTCCAAAAAGGGAACATTGGGAATTACACAATGGTCAAATGGGGCCTGAAAATGAGTGTCTCAAAGTATTGGATTTGATATTCATGAGGAATATGATTTTTATAATTATCATTTTCATTATAAAGAATTATGGTTGATTTGAAAATAATGATATCTCCATAGAGATAGTATTTATTATTATGAGATTAACATTGCCTTTTTTTCAATTTATGAAATTTATATCAATAGTTCTTGGATTATAAATTATGTTTAAAGATGTAATAATCTAATATTGGTTTTGTAATTGAATAAAAGTGGAATCTAGTGGATGAAATTTAAATCATTTCAACATACATATTCCTAATAGTATAAATGATCCTTTATATTATGGGATTAAGCTAATATTTCGAGGGGAACTACCCACCCAAACATTTTTTTCATATGAAGGCATAGTGTAATGTTTTATCAACACGTAGATATAGTTCTCAAATAATAATATATTCTAAGAAATTTATGAGAATGATAAGAAAAAGAAGTAAAAATATATGAGGGGAATAATTGAAAAAATTCTCATTTTTTATAATTTTGGAAAGAATCACATTGTTACATTCAAAAAAATAAAAGGATTTTTATTCATTAGTGTAGAAAAAGGACACCATGATCATAATTTCTAAGATAAGAAAGATAATTTTATTTCTTAATGCTTCTAATATAATGGGATGGGGAACTACCTAAATGCATTCCCCTACAATAAAGGGAATATACCTCAAAAATAGCTAAGGTATAATGGTCAATCTTATAAAATTTCTAATGATGAAGTAGAATGATTAATTTTCTTGTTTTTCGATTTTAGAACAAATTCATTGGGGTAATTAATCTAGTATAATATTTTTCTAATAATCATTAATTGTAAAAGGATTTTGTTATTGTAATATTTCATAATGTATTTGAGACTATATAATGAATGGTACTGATGATAAGGAAATGAGAATATATTATATAATAAAAATCATGGAAAACACATGATTGAGGGAATATAGCCATTAATATATTCTATATATAGAGATAATGATGATAAATAGATTTTTTGGGATGTATTATGTATAGCTTTATGGTGATCATAATATCGAAATATTTGTAATGTGACAGAAATTTCAACTTTATATATTCTGGGGAAAATTATATTTAGTTGGTGACCTTCATTCGAAAAAATAATACTTTGAATTTGGATATTACTATTTTGAGTGAGTCATAATTATAACTCTATATGGATTTGATTAATTTATTCTTTTGGTTTAACCATTGAGGTTTGGAGAATAATGTATAAATAAGACGTTGTTAGGAATTTATGGATCTTATAATCCATTAAAAGTTAATTTTATATTATAGGAATAAAAAAATCCGAATTGATATTCATTTTTCATAGTAATAAATGATGTGGAAAACGATCCATACATAACAAAAAGATGAATTTTTTTAGAGAAATATATTTAAATCAAGTATGTATATTTTTTTATATTCTAATATTTCTATAAACTTATTATGAAATAAAATTGTTATCCTGTAAATTTTTAATCCAGTGAATCAAATAGAACCTAACTCATCATTGATTTATGGATTTTTGTTTTCTATCCATATATAGATCACCAACCAATCAATGATATATACCTCCAACTATTAATCCTTTTGGAATTAGTATTCTCTTCCATGATTAAGTTTTCATTCCCGAGTAATTATAACATACATAGAAACATATTCATTTTTCATTTTTTATGAACATTATAAATCACTTTATATCTTATAAATAAGATATTTTAATACCCCTTTTTCATAATGTGGTTTCAAAAAAATGTATTTTTAAATTTAAAAGCCTAGATTACTTATATCAAGATTTATTTTTGAGGAAGAAATTTATATTAGTGGTTAGGATACAACACCCTAATATTTTCAAACATGAACATCGTGGCAGATAGAATGTGTAAAACACAACACCGAGAATAAAATACAATATAACATTGTAAGTGTTAATGATATATTTATTTTTAAATATATTCGATCTATTGAATCAATTTTGTTTCATATAACACTTGGTTTAAATGAAATATGCCACTCTATTAAAATAATATTATTTAAACATGACCATTATAACAACACAGTATAATTGATGGGTATGAATAATACTGATTAAATTATTTATATTACACGAGTTATAAATTTATAAAAGAAAATATATGGATATTTAATTATTAGAATAAAATAAAATTCACTTCAAAAATAAAGAATTTTTTTCTAAAAAACTATATTTTTAAATAAAACACTTTCATTGTGTCTAATTTACATGTGTTAAAAATAAATTTCAACAAATTTAGAAATTTTATTTTATTAAATTAATAACATTTTAGAAATCATAATAACATAATTATATTAGGGTGAATTTTTTATATAATTATTTGAAAGGATTCTTTTTTTAATAAATAGTGAAAAATATAGAGTTTTAATTGAAAACATCCATTTGATTAAAATTAATTATAATGTAAAACTATATTTTATATTGGTTTTAATTTAAAATTATTCAAATTATATACCTAATAATTAAATTTTTCTCATTTTAATCATATCAAGTTTATTTTTTATATAATAACTTTGTATGCTTTTGAACATTTTCTCTTTGAAAACACGTTTTCTCATTGTATCTCAATGATTATATTTAAATTATAGTTCTTCACTTATGTTATTTTAATTTGAATAAATTGAATCCATATTGAGAAAATAATAATTTACATTATCTTAGAAGGGAAAAAAATTTCTTAAACATAATGAATTATAAAAATTGTAAATTTTCATTTCAGTAGTAAAGCTAGTAATGGTTTTATCGAGGCATTAAAATTAAATGATATGCGTTCAGAATGGCCTAATGACAAATAATAAAATTGTTTTATGTAAATATTTAGACATCATGCTTCCGAAAATCGACTTTATGTTCCTTTGGAATATTTAGACATGTGAATTGCATTATCATTTTGGATTGTTTTGGGAAATTTCCATGTAATCTTTAAGAGGGATCCCATTCCCCAATTTTTAAATAGAACTCCCTCTCATCCCAGATTCAAACCTACCATTACATTTAGATACAAAGAACACTTCCAAACACTTTATGTAAAATACATATTCATATTATTCTTCTTTTTATCCTTCCAAAAGAAAAACCCTAGGGTCTTTAATTGGATATCAAAATGAGGATTCTCTTTGAGATAGTAATTATCATTACAATATTATTTCATTTTATTTCATCTTTTCCCACATTCAATTAAGTATTAAAACATATTATATAATAATAAAAGTATCTATAATATACACATATTATATTTTGATGATGTTATAACATTTATCTATATCACCCTCCATTAAATGAGTTACAAAAACATCATTCACGTTTATGAAATAGTACTACACTATGAAATGATGTAGTTCATTTTCAATCAATATATTTGAAGGCTGGATATGATGATGGATTTAATGTATGTATATTATATTTATTATATATATTATATTAATTATATTAATATATTTATTTTATTTTAATATAACATATTCCTTCTTACGTTCTATTATGCGAGGGATACAATAACATCGCTCATGTGTACGATGGACTACCGCCTAACAATGAGATGTGGTTTGTTTATCAATTATGATTTACATTATAGTTAATGTGTATATATTTAATTAATATAATAGATATATATTACCTAACCAAATTTTCAAAATATAATATCTCGTATAACATTTTCTTACCTATCTGTTGGAATTAAATATCATCCCTCATGTGTATGTGAGGATTACCACCACCACGTAGTGATATGCAATATTATTCATTTTATTTTAACATTGATGATAAAACAGTTTATTGTTTTTTAAATTATGTGATATGTATAAAATAATACATATTCTATAAAGGATAATTTATTTTTCATTTAATTTTTATTTCAATTTAGAAATGTGGAAACAACGTTCAATGGTATTTACAACATACCGACTCCATAAAATATATCTTACATTTTATATCTCTAACATTTATAGATTATAATAAATTTATGAATAATCAATATATAAAATATTTATATCATTTGAAAAAAAATTTATGATGTAATGATGAGAAAATTAAAAAAACCAACATTACATAACAAAATCGTACATGAAAAATAGATCACTTATCATCTGAAACAACGATTTAAAAATAGATTTGAGAATAAATTGTTTATAAAATGATATTACTAAATCATATATATTATGATATATATTAGTATGTTTCATCAATATATCTATAATGTAACTATATTTTTTGTGTGTGGAAGGTTTGGAGACATTCAATAGAAGTCAAACCTAAGGTATGGGTTTCTCATATCACTTTTACATCTACGAGAGAAATACCATATTAAACACTAATTTTAATTCCATTGTGAATACAATTTCCATTTAATAAGTTATGTCATGAACAAATTTATATTCATTGTATTTAATGTTTCATTTTATGTTATTTCAAACTTCGTGATTGAGATTCCAAAGTTACCATGTGATATGTGTCTATTTCACATGTTAATTATTATTCATGACTCTTTTTGTATAAGTCTCCCATGGGGGATTTATTAGAAATTTATATTTTGCAAAAATAATATTTTATAATATTTTTATTATTTATTTATTTTTTTAATTTAATATTATTATTTTCCATATTTGTTTGACTTAAAATGTTGGAGAAAATGTGTTAATGATATTTCAACATTTCTTTCTCGCCGGCCAAAAATCACTTTCCATCAATTCCAGTTTTCTCTAAAAATGTTTTAAAAATGTATTTTTATTTATCAAAATGATTTATTGAAGAAAATTTTAAAAATTCAGAATTTTATTACAAAATTGAAATGAATATTCGTATAAATTTTAAACCAATTCATGATGGGATGACACAGAAAATGTAAAATTAATCGTTCTTTTTACATGTACAAAATGAATGGAACATTCTAATGTCCATACCATTTAATATTTAAAATTTATTTTACAAATGTTAAAAGGTTATTTTTTAAGAAAATAATTTCCAACATTTTTTCTAACAATTTTTTATATATTATCTAAGTTAAATGATTTTTTTAATAAAAAACTTTTTTATTGAAATTTATATAGTCATTATATTAATTACTGAAATGAATAATTTATATTACTTATAATCCAAATGGGATATGTTTTATTGATATCATCCATAAACTTTTTTATATGATTTATGATCATTTTTATTGTGCTGTTATAATTTCATTTCCATTACCCGTATTATGTTGGATGTTTTGGGATAATATTATTTTATTGGGGTAAGTATTAACAAATTGTATGATAGTTTTTCAATATGTATTTTCTTGTTCATTATGTTTTACCCATTTTATATGAGGAATGAATTACACTAAAAAAGTTATAGATGGAGACCAATTATAGATAGCCCATGTTACACTACTAGGTCTCATGGGACAAAATATATTAGGTTTGGGCTAAGGACTTGGCCATTTATTTAGATTTCTTTCCACAAGGACACGATGGTATATTGATGTCATGGAATAAAGACTTAATTGTTTTATAGATGTCCAAAATTTATTTATTGATATTCCATGTTCTTATTCTATTAGTTAAAATATACATGGGTATGTTTTCAAGATAATGTGATTATTTAAATATATTCATTTGACCATCAATCATTCCAATTATATTATGATTATATAATTGGTCAAATTGATTGTGTTTCATTAATTTAACTTTCCATATTAATTATGAAATATTTAATCACGGATACCACATTAAAACTTATCATTACGGATAATATGATCTCATCACTTTCTAATGGTTTATTTTACCCAATATATGTGTATTTGTTTTGGTGAATGATTTGAAGGGTTTTGATAATAAGAATTCTAGAATTTTAAAATAAAACACCTTTTTATTTCCAATTATGAAAATTATGTGAAATTGAAATATTTATATAGTTTAACCGGAATATTAAACAATTTATTCCATCTGGTTGTGAAACCCTATATCAAATGTCAGTGTAAAAAAGTAGACACCAGCCCTATAATACTATGGTCAGGGTCACAATATTGGATCCATTATCATCTTCCACATAAACCAATTTTCAAGACAACAAACTACAATGATTGTGGTCAGGTGTGGTAAGGGTATGTAATTACACTATAATGAATAGGGGGAAACTAAGTTCACTATAAACTGTTACTATAGTGGTTTAGCATCCATATTATGACTATGGTTGAGAACTATTTTAAATTCCATAACAATTATTGTGTTGTAGTTGGACCCAAAAGTTTTGAGAAATGATGCATTTTTATGAAACACCACAAAAACCCAATGTTAAAATAGGAATTTTCCCAAAAAGTTGCTACAATTAAAAAAAATATTCCTAAAATTAGGAAGTGAAAATGGAGTCAATTAAGTCATAAATTAGTGTCACCCAAAAAGAAACCATAAATAATGAATTTTTGTTACCTTAATCAGTGAGTAAATGTAGATGGAGAAATTAGAGAAATATAATGGAATGTGAAACAGAAAAGAGAATATAAGGTCCCTTATAAATACACTAACACAAAATCATTTTCAAAAAAAATATTTATAAATATATATGAAATATAAAACAAATAACCACCTAAAATTTTTAAACTCGGGAAAAAATAGGAACTAGAAGGAAAACAAACCATAATGACGACATATATTACAAATTAATTAGAGATGGAAGAAAACATATGACTATGAATTGCAAACCAAATATTCCTTAACATGAACAACATGAGCTCTAATCCTAGGATTTGAGAGGAAAATTTGAGACTAATCCACATAACACAAACCCTCATTGAACCCTCCCATTGAAAAAATATAGCACACTGCCAAGTCATGACAACTACTAACTCATTACATTACCCTTCAAATAAGTCATAATATTAATGAGGCATTCACCTAAATAGATTTCATGATACATAAAAGAATTGGCACCCCCTATGAATTTATTATTTAAATACAAAATGAAGAAAATATTCTAAATTTCCTCAAAGTCTCTAACAACCTCATACATTAAAAAAAATTGAGCATCACTGGTTTCTAAAACTAATCATTTCCTAGATAACTAATGTAGTAACCATAGAGACTGAACATCCACTCATTACTAGTACTTTTATGTAAAATACTTAAAAACTTGGAATAATAATTTCTTAATTCATGAATCCTAATTCAGATATAATGGTTCCGAAATAAAACATGAATAAAATAAAAATAAAAACTCAAAAAATGAAATACTCTTACATAATTTATTTATTTAATTTTTAAACCCCTAAATTTTTATTCAAAATATCAAATTACCTTTTCAAATCATATCTTTATCACTTTCCATCAACATTGAAAATATATTCTAATTTACTTCATATCATTTTCTACTCTTAAATTTAAATGAATTTAAACAATTTTATATTTATAGAATGCATTTTAAAACCAAAACATTTTACTTAATTTTTTTGGGAATTCATCATTAATCCAGATTCAAACAAAATAATTTCATTAATGGACATATTTTAAATCACACTTTTTTTTCTATATAGTATTTTTGAATACATTTTGGAAAACATTTTATTTAAAAATTTTATTAGAAACTAATATTTAAATTTTTAAAAATATATTATCCTAATTTAAAATTTATATTTCTAATATAAAAAACCATACAAATATTTTTCTAGAATGTTTACCCCTAAAAAATGTAACATATTTAAACTGAGAAAATATTTCAACCACATAAAATCATTTCAAAAAAGGAAACATAAATGTTTCAAAATCGTAAAAAATTAAATGAAATATATTTTAACATTCAGTGATATTATTATTAAACCATAATAAAAACTCAATTTAGAAAAAAAATAAAAACATAAAACCATCCATAAAGGATAAATTGACCATGTATAATTTTCCCCATGAGATGGTGTATAAAATGTCAACCACACAACCATCACTAATATTAATACAAAACTATCTAAATGGTATTCACATGGGTTATAAATCTTTGTGATCTCGCCATGTACCATATGTTCAAATATTATCTCATCCCTAAAATTAAATGTCAAAATAAAAATAAAAAAAATATTCTATAGTGAATCAGATTTTTTCATGAGAGGTTGTTATCCTGAACTAAATAATAAAAGTATATATGAACCCTGAGGATCCTATCACCATCCAACAAAATTCCCCAAATAGTAGGGGCACAATCTCCAAATATAGAATTTTCTCAAAAAATTAACTGAGAAGTCCATCTATCAAAAAACCAACCTAGTTTTATAAAAAGTCCTTAAGGGTGTTATAGATTCCAATAATCATGAATATGTGTCAATGTATCAAGGAAAAACTAAATGGGATGGACTTTTCCTATTCAATAAATATCAAAAGTGGTTTTATAAATTTATTAAAATTTTGTAATGACACATCCGTACATCATACATCCATCGAAAATGAAAAATGTAGATTATTGTAAAATACAAAAACCTATGTATTCTTAAAAAATAACACAAGAACCATAAAATTTCCCTCACCACCTATTTCTGCATATCTTTAAATGTAAAAAAACCAACAAATGGAATTTCATCAGCCACTAGCTCCAATATCTACCCTAAATCCCAATAAAGTAGTCAAGGAATTTTCTTAGTTGATAAAAAAGAAAATAAAATGAACTTATCTATGAACATACAAGTAACCTTGTAACTATAAAAGTAATCGACAAATAAAAATGATCAACAACTCCCCATGGGTGAAAATATTGTATATGTTGGACATGTTACAAAAAATGATAATAGATATGCATGATAAATATACTCAATATAGATTCCAAAAGATAAAAAACACCTTGTGATTTACATTTAATGGTAAATCTAATTCATACTAATTGGAAAATATAAATATATAAAATAAGTATTTACATTTTATGACAAAACCAGTAGCAAGACAACATTTTAAGAAACCATTTTTCCTCTTTTAATAATGAAATGATCTAGATGAATAAATTATTTTCAAAAAACAATTATTAAGAATCCATGAATTATAAAACATGTTTGTGATTAAGGTAATCATAAATGTTCCATCAATTTATTTAAGTTCAAAAAATATATATTAAATTAGAACATATTTGAAACACATGTCATAGAAATTTAAGAGTTAGTTTAGATAGTATAGTAAAACCTATAAAAATTATCGTAGTCAATTTCAACAGCTATTGGATACTACTAATTATTTCTTCATAAACCACTGGGGAGACTCTCATAGGTTTTATTGAGTGTAATATCCCATAAGTGGTCTAGTAATCTTATATAGGGCCACTGTTTAGTGTGTAATACTCAACTAGATCAAAATGTGTACCTATAACTACCTCATAACTACCAAATGATTCCATGAAGTACAATTTATGGATATTGTTTATCAAATATCATATAAATATATCTCTAAAACTTTTCACTAAAACAATCATTCACATTCTAACCTATGTTCACCCATTTAAGTGTAGATTCATTTTTTATTCCATGATACACAATCATTAGAAAAACCACTTAGAATATTTACAAAAAACATTTTACAATGAATACATATAACATTTTTTCACCATAATCAATTCTCATACTTTATTTACAACCATGGGGCATGCCATATGTTTTTTTCTTTTTGAAGAGAGAATCACAATTTTCTTACAAGGACTCATCAATTTCAATAAAAAACAATCATTTATAAAATAAAATTCTCCTAAAGCATTTAGGTTCCGAAACAAAACATCATTCTTACACACATGTTCACCTATATGTATATATATTAAACCCTTCTCTTTATTATATATTTAATGCACCATTAGTGAATGTGCACAACGAAGGGACCAATTCATATATCTATATATATGAATGTGTATGAGTCACCCTCATATCGGTAAAAGATTGGAATTCCCTACACCTATTTTTGAAATACACTTTGTTCTTATAGAATATTATGAAAAATCATCAACATGACTAATCATCATTTGGGATTAATTTTTACCATGATATAAAACAATGAAAAAACTTGACTAAAACATATGATGGTTATTGTTTCAAAATAATTATGAAATTGTACATTAAAAATAGAAAACACATATAAATATTAGAGAAAAATATGTGGAAAACAAATAAAATAACCATTTCCATGCATCCTGACCATTTTTTATAATATAAATTCTCTATATTATAATGAAATCACTCTTCAAATCCCTAAATACATAATATTTTTCAATTTAATGGATTTAGTATAATGTATAATATATGAAAAAAATTTCTTTTCTGAATGGAGACAATATTAATCCAAAAAGTTTTCAAATACATAGAATCTAAAAGATATATATCTAAGAATAACAAAAAAAACAACAAAAATTTTGGGAAATTAAATTGATTTTTAGATAACCAACAAAACACTGATGTAGATTCTGTTACCTATAGTTAATTTGGCTATAAAAAAATTAAATTGTACCCCACAATCTATAGGAACTCTATACCATTAAAAAACCCTCAAATATGGTTATGGTTTATCTATGGTTCACACATATCAAGAGGTGGATATAAAAAAAAGAAGGAAGAAGAAAAATAAGAAAAAGAAGAATGTGGATGATGCCAAAATCCATTTTGATGAGATCACATCGAAAAACATTGAAGGAGACCCCGATTTTATGGAAAAAGGATGAGGTGATCAGTGTGGACCTCTTTTTATGTGTTTGTTATCAAATTGAGTAATGACATGTGGTGGGGAATGACATAGGTTGTATAGAAGAGGCAAGTAAATAAAAATCACCAAAAAAATTAAATATTTTATTTAGAACGGATTATGCCCCACAATTTGGCTATATAGTTTTATAAATAATGAGATAATGTTTCACCACTATTTGATATATTTGGATACTGTATAGGTTGTAGAATATGGTTGGGGAACCCATTCACCAGCCATATATTCTGCTCTGCCAAATTATATTCCAACTCATATGACCTATGAAAATTTTCTAAAACCCATTCAGTAATGACGCGCTTGTGCCGAAACTGTATAATATTAAATTTCCATAAAAGTATTAGATGAAAATTAAAGTGTGTAATTAAATATAAATAATTAAGAAATGTAAATTTAATTAATTATGTAAATGTTTGGAATTCTAAAAAATGGTTCATTATTGTACCAATTGTAAAAAATACTTTATTGTAATTTATAAAAGATTTCAATTATAAAAATGGAGTTTTGGTTTGTGAAGAATTTGAAATAGAAAAAATAATGATTTAGAAAAAGTTTTTAAATTCAAAACATGGGTTCCAGTTTCATAAGTTTGTCATCTGTTTTAATGGATATCTTTGATTGTTATTAATACTACTTTGATATATGTTTTTCAATGTGGTAATCTAGAATTTCTAAATATCCTTAGTAAGCTAAATTTACTTTTAATGATTTATGGTCATGAAATCAATTAAATTAATTGATAAATTTTCATTCCAATAGATTTATCCAAGGCCTCATTTTGATCATGTTAATTAAATTATTTCAGGATGTTTGAAATCATATAAATTAATTAAATTCTTATTATTTTTTAAAATAAACAATTTATGTTTTAATTAAAGGATTTAATGAAATTATATTTTTATTAGATGTTTTTCCCATATTTTATTCTTAATAATAAATTAATTTTTTCCTCTTTTGATGTAATATATTGTTATTATTAATTTTATCTATATTTTTATATTCGAATGAAATTTTTATTTTTTATTTAATTATTTACTTCAACCACTACCATTGATTTTTCATTGGAACATTTGGTGCTTGGTTTGGGAAAACAAATACCGCTACCAATTTGCATAACATGAACTAAAAATCCATGGAATCATGTACAAAACTAAATTAATATTACTATGATAGGGTTGTGGATCAATCTGATTATTGTCACCCCACTACAAGGAAAACATGTTCCCTCCATTGGATGTCACACACAATATTCAATATTTATTCTTTGGATCATAATAAACTATAGTGGTATATGGACTCTTTTAAATTTTTTTATAGGGATACTCTAATGATAATAACTATTTATTTTTCTTTTTTCAGGGTTGTGTTATTTTTTTTATCTAGGTACATTCTATATATTTACGGGGACTTTATATGCTTACATTTATTTTAATGTAGTGTTATCTCCATATATATATATATATATATATTAAATGATACTTCATATGTTCCTCTCAAATTCGGGTTCAATTAATTTGGGTATTTTATTATTTTTAATTTTTAAATTTATCTATCTTGATATTTATCATACAATTTTTAAATGATAATAATGCGATGCTTATTTTATATAAAATGAAAAATTATATTTTTTATAATAAACATGCGATTAAAATAATTTCTTACAAAAAAATGTCACATAATTTAAAATTGTTTAAATCTATAAAATTTATTATATGGATAATTTTTTACCTTTTGTAACATTAAATTATTGTAAATTTTCATGAAAAAATTTATAATCAATTTAAATATTTCAATTATAGTATTATTTTCAAACATGAAAGTGCAATATTAATATTTAATGTTTGTGAATGGGGTATATGAAATATACCTTCTATAAATTTTTTACATATCTATATTATTTCATTATTTATTTTGGTTCTTATTGGATGAATTATCTGGTCTATATTTTTTTGGATATTTTAGAGTGAAGGATCGTGGTAGAGTGAAAATTGATATATAGAAATAAGTGATCGTGGCAATTGTTTTATTCTAGTGTTCCATTCATCTCATGAAATATTTAATGTTTTCATTTTACATTACTTTCATTAATTTCTAATTTTGGAATGTTTATTTAAATTTAGTTCTAGTTTTATATTGAGATCATAATTTATTAGTAGAATTTATTTTGTTTCAGGAGTTTCTTATAATAATTTTTAACATTTTATTAAATAATCTATCTAAATTATACGTGTGATCATCAGAAAAAATGTATCGACATACTAGACTATCAGGGTGATTAATTTTGTTTTTGATAGTTCTTTTTGAAATAATATGACAATGTGTATAAATTTAATTCCTAGGAACATGTTGATGACCAATGTATATTGGGAACATGATTCAGACATTGTTATAGGTTGACTTAGGTATAGAGATAAGGTGTAGAGGGGGTCAGTTCATGTGAAAATTATATCAGCTTTGTGTCTTGATTTATGTTATTTATGGAATCTTAGTAAACAAGATATTTTTCTATCAGAGCTCATTTAGAATGCAAAATAGTGTCTTTCTAATACAATAAAAACAAAACTAGGATTTTCAAATGATATAGTTATTTATTCATTCAAGTGATAGATTTGATTTATATTTTCTTATAGAAAACAACATTAAGATATAGAATGTGAATTATTTTTTTGTGTATCGTTTATGTTATTGGTTTTTATGAACTATTAATATGAACTATTTTTTAATTAATTCTACTGATCTCATGTATTGATAAATAAAAATTATTATTATGTTTATAAGTTTTTACTTTTCATTACACTAGTTTTTCCTATGTGTTAAATCAAGAGATATGATTTCTTTGGGGTATTGTTGTTGTTAATAATTTCAGAAATCATTTATTATGTTACAACACTTGATTTTCATTCATATTATGTACGAATAATAAAATTGACGTTTTCTAATTATATAATTGTTTTAAATTTTAATAATTGGTTAATAAGTTAATTGTAATAGAATGACTAGAAAATCAAACAATTTGAAATTTAATTTAGTATGATGGGAATTTTTTGTAAATTAGATAGTTTTATAGTGGTATAAAATAATTGTAGTAATCTTGATAAAATATTTATTAATATGTATTCACATTTTTAAATGGTTCAAGATCTAAAATCGCCAATATTTAATATGAATTATATAATGTTCATGGTTTTATTACATTAATTAATTTTTTGGTATTAATATATAATTTAGAATGAGATTTATATCAATTTATTCATAACTAAATTAGATACATTGATTTGGATAAATAGCATATTCAAATTGAATCCAAATTGGAAAGGGAATATCAGTTCATTTTATAGAGTAGAATATATTAAATCAGGGTAGCTGAATTCTTCTAACATGGAATAATTTAATTTTATTGGATTAGATATATCTCATTAGGCATGTATTCAATAAATATATAAAGACATGTATTACTTTTATTATAGAAATTAATTTTAATGATTTTTTATATAATGTAATTTAAATAATATTTATAGTAAGAATCCATAATAATATTAAAATATTATTTTCCTATATACTAAAAAAATATTATTAGGATTTAAAATGATGATTTGATTTTTTAAAGAATTTTTATCATGTATTATAGCATATATATTCTGTGGATATTAATGTTTTTTGGGTTATTATCTAGTCTATTTAAAAATGAGTAATTCTTTTCATTTTAGATGATATTACATAAATTTCATCATTATTTAGTTTTCATTTATATTGAATATGTTTTATAACAGAAAAAATCAGCTAGAGACAAAGTCCCTGACAATAAATTATAATAAACTAAAAGTAGAACAAGCAAGTAACACAATCTAGTAATCACAACTAAAAATCATAAATGCTATAATCGTCGCTACATCCCTGTTCAATTGCCTCATCCACAATATCCGACTCCCATAATGATATTTCATAATGATTTAGAATCTCTACATATTCCCTTTTGTGATTTAATATTTCCAAATATAGAAACTCCTCAGAAGGGTGCCTACCATTTCCCTTGCGGACAGAAGATCTATTAGGCATCGAATTTGGTATATATGAATAGTCTTTCTTCTTCCTTTTTGCTGGAGGAGTGGTCATCACATCCTCATTCACATACACAATCTTCATTCCACTGTGAACTATGTCAGTATAAGTAGTTCTAGCCATTCCATCTGTATGCACTTTTTCACTCGTGAAGATTTCTCTCCAATTTCGAGAGATATGTACCTCCTCGTAACCATCCCTCACTCCTCGTTCCTGCATAGTGTGACTATTAGTATCAATCACTACGAAAAATAGTTGGTCTTCTCCACACCAATGGTCAGCGTGTATCCTCTGCAGCCGTGTACCTACTCCATTGACAACATCCTCTAAAAAAGGTCAATTTGAATGTTTTCACCTTTATTAATTGGACTTTCCACCTCAACATGAGGGTGCCTCACATAAGGCCTATTTTATGTTTTCACGAGTATGATAATTTTATGGTATATTCTTGTTAAAAGTATTTTTGTAATATAATTCATTTGGTTATAATTAGATTGAAATCTATTATGGAGGTTCCATTTGGTATCTATCAATTTAATGATATTTGGTTTTTGAGTAAGTGGTTGTTTTTTATGATGGGGTCGTCCATTCTTGCAAATAATGTTCAATTGAAGGGTTCAATGATGTTTATGGTGAATATCTACATTATGTTGACTTATTTATTATTTATATCAAACGTTTTCAATGGAATTGGATATTTTGGGGACTATGAGTTTCAATATATGAGAGTTTATAATTAACCAAGAAGTTATGTGTTAGATAGATCTGGTGAAAATTGAATATTGGGGTTCATATTGAAAATTAGATCACTATAAATTATATTGATTTCATTTCTAGTTGATTTTAGGATTTTTTATCTCATGTAAGAACACCTGGATATATCTTCATGGTGATATTGGGTATACTATGTATTGTGTTGGAGGTTGTTTTAGAACCCATATAGATAAATCATTTACGGTCCTTGAACATGGAATCTGACACTCTTTCTGAGGGTAGACTTGATAAAACCAATAAGGACCACACCACAATTGTGTTACCATGAGTTAGACCCTCTGTTTTTGCATGGTCACAGAGAAACCAATTTGGGACATGCCACACTAATCCCATGTGGGTCTATACTATAATAAGACCCACATTTTAATTTTATGATATTTTTATTGATCTTCTCTTAAGATCTCCATTTTTTAAATTATTTCATAGGCCTTTTTTGAACACACATATACATCCACATCATTATTCTCCATATATTTGAGTGTTCACCCTATTTGTCTCCCATATACTTCACCCTTTATCTCCATCATAGATGGGTTTTTTAGAGGGTGTTTTATCACTAATCTTAAATGTATGTGACTTCCCTTATTTCTATATATTTCACAACATTATTTCTTTGGAGTTTTCATTTTACCATTTTTGGATCAAGGAAGATGATTAAATAGAATCATTTTAGAATCATCCCATAGCTTGGGTATTTCATATGTAACTCATTGAAGGGGTACAGTGAGGGGATGTTCATGGATAGTTCATCAATCATCTATTGATTGATTTTGAATGATTTTATATGAGGTATATGTTTTTTTTGGGATTATTTTTTAGTTGTTTTAGGGAAATTAAATATTTTTTCTATGTGGGTTACTCCAATATTCATTGATAATGTGGATTGGGATTCCTTTTAACATTCTATATTTCCATTATAGTATTTTTTTATTTGGGAATCAATCATCCCCTTTATTGATTTTTGTTTTGGATGTTTTTTTAATTTCAATATGTATATGGTTATTTTAGACTCCCACAGTCCAAGAAGAGGATCTAATATGAATGAGACTATATTTTTAGCGATTTGTTGAGGTTAGATTACTTATACATAAAATATAAATTAATAATTTTCATTTCATAATAACATTTAAACCATTATTTGAAATATATAACGGTTGAATAATCCATTTATGTGACACAAATCTAATTTCATTTGAATGAATCATTATTTAAGTGTTTTTTAAGATTCGTTAATGTCTCTTTATAATTACATTTGGATTTGAGGAGGGTTTTTAGGTTCAAATTTTTATTAAAGGGATGAAACTAATTTTTTCATAAAATTATTTTATAGAATATAGAATGTATTTTTTTCTAAATATATTTTATATCTTCATGATAGTTTAGGAATCTTTATTGATATATGGGGAAAATTATTATTAAATTGTGGTCGCGTGGTATTAATATTAGGGTGTTTTTTATTTTTTTGATTATAAAATTTCGTTATGTGGTTTTTATTTCAATGAAATGAAAATATAAATTGGTATTCCAAAATATTATAATGACATCCCGTTTAGATCTTGATTGAAAAAGGATTTACATATAAATGAAAAAATATAAAGTGATTTCCTTCTTTTTATAGTATATAAGATAAGTAATTTGGTGATATTGTGGGAGTAAACGGAATTATCTTGGATATGGGTTATGTTTATTATATTTTCCACATGATGAGAATGGTGATACATTTATGAATGTTGTTCAATGTTGAGGAAAAGATATGAGTCTCAATTTCGATATGATTTTTAATATCACCTTGATTTGTATTGATTGATTATGAGTTTAATATTACTGAACACAATTAATTGATCATGTTAATATTGGGTTCTTTGGTAGGGAATTCTAGAATAAGTAGCACCTTGAATCAGAATACTTTACTATATATAGGATACCCTAAAACTCTAACTAATCATTATTATAATATTCTTAGGTTTCCATCAAATGTGTGGAACTATTCCAATTGATCAAAGAATGATTTTATCAGCATCCAAAACAAATATCTATATATGAATTGTTTGGATCATATGAACATATGAATATCAAAAGATTCTCAGACATTTTTTTTACTCCTATGGATCATGATAATTATTTTTTATTATCATAGTGATGTTATTTTTTATATTTTTATTGTCATTTTATTTTAATGGATGTCTTTTCAACATTCAATTGACCTCAAATTGTATTTTCTCTCCATTTATATTTATTATGAAGCTATATTATAATCGCACAATATGTTAGAATTAAATATGTTTGAGAATTTTCAGCATTTTAATGTAAACAATATATTTTTCTATTACACCCTTTATATAATTAAAATCATATAATAATAAGCATGAAATTATTATTTACCTACTAATTCCTATATTATTAATAGAATAATTTTTGAAATTATATTATTCAATATAAATTCTACAACTTCAAGAATAACTAATAATCAATAATTAATAGAGGGGTGAATTTTAAACCACAGTTAAAATGAATTTAATGATTTCTGTTTAATTGTTTCAATATAAACATAATGATTACATTCATAAATGTGTAATAAAAAAAGAATGAAAGGAATTTAATTCTAATAGTAATAAATAAGGTTTTAGAAAGAATCATAATGGAAATCTGGTCATTCTTATATTACATACTAGTTCATTATAGATCTCCAGGGATAATATTGTTCATATAGGGCTATTAGTTAAGCTATTGTGGGTGCGTCAAAAAAGAGGGATATTTGTTTGGACACATTGTGATTCATTAAGGTGGTCTTAGTATTACTTTGACATTTTATTCATATATTATATTTTTATATATTGGTGATTACATTTCATTACATATATGGTTATATTGGTACTTGTATTTTAATTTAACCCTATTTTTATATTGATATGTAGTTATGATGATTTTGTTTTTTTTTATTTCATTTGTTATGTGTTATACTATTCCATATTTGGTGTTGGTTATTATTGAAAGAACATATTTTTTATAATTTTTCATTGATCATATAAAATTTTCATTCCAGACATCTGTGATGATAAACTATTTTATTCATGTATGTTAGGGATAAATCCTTCCCACAAGTATATAGTTGAATTACTAGGAACTAGTATTTGGAATTGGGGGAGTTGGAATGACCTTCCTGTATTACATCATCCAAACAGGAGTAACTGGATCATAGGTTTCCCTTTGGGGTAATGGCACAAATGGATTTATATAATTATAATATCATATTCATCTAATTCTAAATCAGTATCTTCGTTTTCCATTTAATTACACTATCATCAACAACCAATTTACTAATTAACTAACTTCAACATATCTCCCGTTGTCCTGATATCCTACTTCTAAACGTCCAAGATATCATACAAACTCTAGATTGCATCATCTCACCCTCATTAATTTATTTTTATCTTATTATCATTAAAAAATATCAATTTCCTCAACATCTAATATTTGTTGGTAAAAAAAATGGTATATCCCTCGGTTAAGATATATAATGATTCTCTCAACTCAACTATCTATCTTATATACATTGGAACACTCTGATCATAAAATTCCTTCCTCAATATCTCTTATTTTCTTACTTTAGAAATGTAATTATGTGAATAATCTAAAAATAACCTATCCTCATTTACTCATTCAACATTTGAATTATTCAATCAAACATTCATCACTTTTTAATATTTTGATATTTATAATTATATTCTATAATCAATATAGATTTCATCCCCTTCCAAACATCCTTAGAATTCCATTATACCCATTATTCTGTAATAGACTCATCAACATCCATTTCATCAACATCCTAGTTTATATTAAGAATAATCATAGTATCATATCTCGATAAATTCTACATTTTTAAAGAAAATATATTTAAATCAATATTTATTGAAATACCCATGTAACATATTTCACTTTGTATTAAACATATAATAGTGTTTGACTGATCATGAAAAATACCCTTATGGGAAAATTACTTTTTTAATATATATATATATATATATATATGTTTGTATATATATGTGTGTGTGTATTAATTTATGGTTTTTGAAATTTAAGTATTTTAAGAAACTATTTTCCCTTAAATAATGATTATTACATTTCTTAATTTCATTAATATATAGTTTAATTAATGTTTTGTATGAAATGGTGAACTCTTACATGTTCAGGTATGGGTTTTCCCTTTAAAAATATTCACATAACATTAATATATTAAATATCATACTATGAATACCCATTGTATTTTTGAATTATAAAAATATTCAAATTGATGTATACTATGCCTAAATTAATACATATTACTTATTTGAACACATCACATCCCATTCATCTTCCTCATCATTCTATTGATGATTCTCAACATCCAATACATATAATATATAAAAATACATTTTATTATAACATCATACATATAAAGTCGCATTTTTTATGAATATACATATTTCTGATGAGCATTATCTCAAAATCAATAAATCACTATATAGCTTTGGGACAATAACGTTAATGGTTAAATCTTGACGATCTTCAATATGTAATTTTAGATAAAATACATCTTGATTATCCAAAAACATATTAATACCTTCATTACCCAACACATTAAACGTATAAATTATAAATTTAATGTTATCTATTTAATGGAAATATTTTCTCGAGAATATATCATATAGACAACGATAAATTACATTATTATCAAAACTAATATGTAATTGTTTAGTAGATTTCGTATATAATAATGACTAGGATGTTTACTCACAGTCTCAAAAAATAACTTTTAGTGGATAGTAGATTCATTAAACATATTAATATTTCATATATTCACACTAAATTTAATATGAAAAAACTTTATATGATTCAAAACCCACAAATATAAAAATTTAGATATTCATGACGTCATTAGTATTTAAACCATTACTAAACATTATTACTTACACAAACACATAAATTACTAATATTTATTTTAATCACTCAAACAATTAATCACAATTAATGTTAATTAATGAAATATATCCACACTCTAACTATATTCCATATTGTTGTCATCTAAAACAATTTAAAAATTACTATATTAATCTTAATTTTCCCTTTTTTAACTCAAAAAATTCAATTTATCTTTAGAAATTATTGATTTAAAATTAAACACTCTATATCACAACCCATCAATTTCTTCAATCACTCAATATATATTTATTATTAATACCCAATAAAAATCAATTATATACTATGAATTTCTTAATTTTTCCTATTTCTCAACATTTTATCTCTTATTATAAATAATAATTTTAAAGGCTAATTTTTGGGAGAAAATATCCAGCATCTAATTATAAAACATTAATATCATTTTCAATCACCACCCTTGTAATATTTTATATGGAATTGTTTACATTATATACTTTTTAGTGGGATATAAATACTATTTCGTTAGTTAATGACCTATAAATTGAACAATTTTAAGTCTATATGACCATTTCTAATTGTAGAAAACAAGAAAGAAAACATAAACATCAATGATTTATATAATATATTCATTAAACCGTAAAAAATAAAAAATAATATATTTTGGTATGATATATATGATTTCAAGTAATAACTTGATGCCTTCTCATTAAACAGATTAAAAACATTCAAACCATATAAGTGTTATCTGCTTTCATGTTACCATTTATTTCATATTAAATTATAGATCTGTGTCCTTTGGTTTTAGAATTATTTTGTCAATTGTGTACATTAGAATATAACTTTCATAGCTTATCAATTAATATTATTAAATTTTAGAGTTTCAATATAATGATTATTATTATCGTATAAAAATGAAATCTAGAAACCCAATATTTAGAATGATAGTGCTTTATATTCATAACTCTTTAGTGGTATGAAATTTTATAACTACCCACCCAAATTAACTAATTTTAAAAATCCCAATCTCATACACTTACAAATATTTCATATTTTCATGTCATATAAATATTGGTATTCAATTTACTATCAATTCCCTCTTAATGTGTATTCTCTATCAATATCCTTCCTTATGGATGATTCTAATTGACGATTTTCGAGGAGGAAATATGTGATAACTATAAAAAAACTCATTAATGGATATATATTATTTATAAAATTATATTATATATTTATAGTTTTTGTTATTTAAATATTTTGAATTAAAAAACATTAAACATCGGAACATTGAACACAATGCAAAAAAGAATTAATTTATTAAATATTGATCTCATTTGCAGAAACAAGGGACAGTGTTATATTAAAATTCAAAATATACAAATAACTCAAAACTATAATTTTTATAACTCTGTATGTCTCCCTTAGTCATCATTTTAAATACTTGGGGTTTCCTAGAGATCATGTAAAACACAATATGTATAACATTCATAATTTCTAAAACAACTATTTTCACATTTTCTAGAAATGAAAAAGTATATTTTTTGGGATACCATAGTCTTCCATTATAATACTATTTGGTCATACCAAAGTGTCATTATTCATTAAGACAATGATAACTTTTTTCCATGGGTGGTAGCTTTTTCTATTCATAATCTAATATAGTAAATTATCCCTTTGATTATTTCCACTATTTATTCAATAAAATATCATATGTTGGTAGTATTGTAATTTTTTTTCATTGAGAGTGACAATCTTGTTTTAATCTTCCATAATTTTTCTCAATATTTATTTTTTACCCACATTAAAAATATCTCAAGTAAATCAATAAATTCACATGAGTTTTATTCTATGAAACCAAAATTTATTCTTAAATAATTGTTCAATATATATTTTTATATAAATATAATTCTTTAAAAATTATTACCATAGCTTAAATTTATATATACATGATATGTATTTTCCATCCATATTACAAGAATTCCACCTTTTATGTATCATCATGATCTTCATTTAATATTTTTTAGAATTATCTATAAAATGATGTTCCACGGTTTCTTTATAACAACCTTGTCAATGTGGTTAGGAAAACCATATAGGGAGGTATTATTTCTTTAAATATTTAAATTTTGAAAAAATTTGATATTATCATGATAGATTTATTATTTTATGTTTTAAATAAATTTCTGTTCTGGGTTATTTTTATTAAAGGAGTTAATGTTTTATTTTAATCCTTTTAATTATTTATGTTGATTATTGGTTTTCCAAAAGACTTCTTATCATTCAATAGAGGGGTTAGATAGAGTAATACATTTTATTTTATGATCATTTATATTTATTATTATTACATTAGTAGAGTAATCCAGAATAAATATGAATATGGGATATTAAAATTATCAGATATTCTTGGTGTTTGACAACTCTAACCCATTTGACCTATTCAGATGATGTTTTTTTATCAGGAAATCAAGAAGAGTGTATATTGCATTATAAAATCTTTTCAGAGGAATGTATTTGACTATAGATAGTGTAATAACAATCTAAATCCATTATTATTTTTTATGGAAGAATGTCATTAAAAAAAATTCATCAACATTCAATCTACTAATAATTAATGAATTGAAAATTCAATTAATTTGAAGGGCTCGATGTCCTTGGTAAAACACCAAGACAAACATTAAATTAATATTTATTATAAGATTAACATGTACCTATATAACTAGATGGGAAATTCAGATTTTATGTATGGTAGTGTTATCCTTGTTATATTTTTTAGTATCATTATGCATTGGTATTAATTCATGGTTTTTTAAAGGAATCTTAATATTACTTGAAAACACCTATCATGTTTTAAAAATATTTCCTTGAATATCATTTTTCTAAAAAAGAACACAATCAATGTGATTTTTTCCTCCTGTTGTAAAATATATGGAATGAATCCAAGGCAACAAAAAACCATAGTATCATTAATAAATATCTTCATCTTTAGTTCATATATTTGTTAGTGTATGATTTTTGTGATCTTTCTATTTTTCTATGTGGATTTTTTCTAAAATATTTCAATAAGAATATCTCTCATTTCACCGAATCTTCCATATAAACGTCATTAAATTATATTTATCACTCCATTATAAAATAACACATATTATTTGTTACCAAATAGTCTCCCATCAATTTGGGGATGTCTAATTAAAATTGAACTTCTCTTATTAATCATTGGAATAAAAATTTATATATCAAAGAAATATATATCATAATCACATATAAGATAAAATATTTATTTTATAACCATTCTAACATAAAAAATAATGTCATTAAAATTTATTAGTTTTTTAATGTTGGGGACACATTATTATGCGAAACTGTGAGAAATAATGTACTCAATTTTATTGTATATTATATTTTAATAACTGATATGCCTTCTCAAGATAAATCCATTTAAGAAGAATAATAGAACCACCCCATATTTTTAATGTCATTATAAAAAAAATCATGGGAAACTCCCTTTTTAAATTAATCTAATTCATTCTGGAAATTTGAATCCCAATAATTTCATTCATTTCATGTTTTCAGATGAAACAGTTTGGAATATTTGTTTTCAATGATACTATATTAATTCTCATTAGAACATAAATATATATCTTTTTAAATTCTATTATTTAAATTATAGGTTGAGTATAGATTACATTTACAACTTTAAAATTTGATTTTATCTCCCCAATTGAGTAAATTAATTCATATTTCTATTTTGAATTTTCTAAATGATAAATGGTTTAATGAAATACATGTCAGGAAATGGGGTTATCGGGACTACATAAAAATTTCTATATCACACAGTTTTTCTATATTGAGTAGATATCTCACCCTTTAGAGTGACTGTTTAAAAAAATCATCAATTGATCTATTGACTACCCAAAATATGGTTATTATAATGACTATAATCACATATAAGAAGTCATTTTTTTCTTTTGTTATCTTCCCATATATGATGGAAAATGATAAATTTATAAGGTGTTTTAATGGGATATATTATTACCATTATTCTTTGAAACATCTTCTAAAATTCATGTGTATTATGCCTAAATTTCTTTTATACGATATCTATATATGATCCGAAACTATATCACAATGGTATCTTTATGGTTGTCCATATAGTAGTGATGTAATGATAGAGGAACATATAGATCAAGACTGATTTATTATCACTGGTTCATTATGCTAAATCTAAAACACCAATTCCATAATTGAGATTCATTGTGGGAAGGGTAAAATGTATAATTTATATATAGTTGTATAAATTGTTTCATTTCAAAAGTTTATCAATTGGATAATTAATTTATAACTCACTGATCAATATGTTGGTAGAATCAACTCGCATAGTCAATATTTGTGATTTTTTGATGAGTATTTTGATGTTTCTATTTTGGATAAAATTTAAACCCTTGTATCCCACCTTTGTGGATTTATTTTACTTTTCTATCCATTTTAATTTTAGACACTATGTATTATCATTTAAAAATATTAACTATAATACTTTTTCATCCACTATAATATACAGTCCTCATAATTTTTACTTCTTTTCTTCAGTAATTATATCATTCATCATTTCGTAGTATCTAATTCATACATGGAACATGTAAACAAATAAACATAATCATAATTGAATGTTTTATTATAATTAACAAATATCTTATCATGATAAATAAAAATGTAATAGGTAAATATATTTACCATCATCCATGTAATCTAGTTGAACATTGACGAAATTATATTTGTTTCAAATTTGATCACCCAAAAGAAATTATTTCCACATAATTATATTATTTACTTGTTAGACCATCCATCAATCTAAATAACTCTTATGTTTAAATAGCATCAACAATTTCCAATAATCCTTCTTCTATTTATTGTTTTTAAAAAATGGAATATAAAGTCGCATTATTTTTCATGAAAATAAATTATATCATTTTTGAAACATTGGGGGAAATTAAATATATTACTTGTTTTAGAAAAAATACTTTTTTGAAGTAGGGTGTTTTTATGAATTTTTCTCCAAAGAAATTTATTTATATTTTATTTTATAACAAATATTTTTTAAAGAAACATTTTCATTTTAACTAAACTTCTCTAGGGTATTGGATACCATTTCCTATGACCTTCTAGAGGGTTTTCATTATAAAATCTTAATAAATTCATAGAAATTTAATGTGTCTTTTAAAAAAATTTATATATTCATAGAAACATTCCATGTAGTACTTATTATTTCATTTTTTTGGGATATTTCATTTTAAAAATCTCGTAAATTTTCCAGTTTAACATGATGTAAAAAATAATTTATGTTGAAGGTTTTTTTCATCATGGAATAAAAAAAATAAATGGTTTCTTCCATTTAAATATAAAAAATATATTAATTATACTTATTTATAACATTAATATTTTGTCTTAAAAGTTATCCATGTTCGATAATTAATTATATATTCAATACCAATCCTAAAAGAACCACAAAATATTATTATTTAAACATTATAAATATAACCTTGATACTAACTTGTGAGGTATGAATATATTTAAAACATTACGAAATATATATAATGGTGTTATTTAATACTAAAATATTTATAATTTATTATAAAATTGTTAATGAATATTCATTGAGGATAATTTAAACATTAAAATTTTATTTTCTTCAAAAAACGGTATCTACTGATTTTTAGACAAAAACAATACAACAAACTTATTATGAAATTTTGAAATATAATTTCTTAAAAATAAAATAAATTTTAAAATTATAACACTATAATTATATTTTGGATTACTTTTACATTTTTATTAATATTTATTTTTCAATTAATAATTAAAAATATCAATTTTTTAAGTTAAAATTCATTTAAATAAAATATGTAATTTAAAAGTCCCATTATTATTTTAATATTATTTAATGTAACATAAGTATTTTTAGGTAACATATTATATAATTAATTACATTATAATCATATTTATATCGAATTTTGGTAGAATTTCTATTTTTGGTTTAAATTATATTTTTTTTTAAAATTCATTTATATAATATTTTCATCATTTAATTTTTAATTAAATTATACTATTTATATAAATTAAATTGGATAATATGGATTAAATATTTGTAATAATAAATGTAATATTATTTAAAAAATTTAACATAATTTTTTATTATAATAAATAGTAAGATAGTAAAATATTATATCAACAGTTAATGATTAAATATGTTTACCTGGGTGTTAATCTAAAGATATAATAGTTAAGAAAACATAAAAACATGTCTATATTATATTTTTTGGAATTATGTTGAACATATATAATTTATATTCCAACATTACCCATTTTTTTAATATATTTAGTTTCAATAATACACTTATATATTTTATCCTTTGAAGAAATCCTCGTTTATCCCCACCCCCACAAATAAAAGAACACCATATATATTATCCCATACAAACATAAAGTGGATTTTGGTTTAGAAAATACCCACCCAAATATATTTTTTAACTCTTTAAATATATTTTATGGGCCATAGTTTCATTTTAAATATTATTTGTAAAGGTATTAGGTAAAATCATAAATTAGTTGTTTGGAAGAAGGGTTATCACTCTTAACTGATAGTATTTGTTATGTTTTTTCATTCAACCACCTTAAAATATTTTTCATCCATGATGATATGATAACATGACATTATACCTTAATAATTTATGATATATATATATATTAATTGAATATCTTTCATCCATCTCATCTTCACTAAAATTGGATATTAAACCATTCATCACGTATACACCAGACTACCAAATCATGATCTGATGTAATTCAGTAACCATAAACATCCCTTATAAATTTTTATGATGATGGATTTAATGTATATTTATATATTATTTAAATTAAATAATTATCATTCTAAATTGGAATTATTTCAAATATTTTTGTACCTTTTCATTTACTGAATGACGAAAATATTATTTATGTGTACATGTGGTTTAATACCTCCATGAAGTGATGTGAGTAGTATTTTTGCATATAAACTGTATTGTATATATAATTGTATTTAAATACAGAATGTTTTATTTAAGATATTTTACTAATTTTGGAAATAAAAAAACATATATTATTTTCATAATCATAATAACAAATAGAAATGTTACTCATGTGTAATTACATCCAATTATCTCCAATATAAAAACATAGTTTATTATTTATAACCATATTTTATGACTGTTTTAATAATTTCAGTTTATGTATAAATATTTTAAATATTTCATGATTTTTATGATTTTGAAATAATGAACTCATTTAATATCACATATATGGTGTTATTTTGAGGTACATTATTTTTTATTTTCATTATTTTATATATTACATGTCTTTACCATGAGTTTATGAGTATAATGGTTGTTTTTAAAAAAGATAGATAGAGGAACACAATTGGTGTATGATTTTTGAAATGGTGTGCTATCCTTGCGTTAACCATGTTACTAAGATAGTTGAAATGTCCAGTCAAGATGGTTTAGTTCATGGGAATGCACCACCTTGCAGGAGATTGTGTGGATACCTTCCCTCATGGAAAATGGTGCAACATGGTTGGTGCATGGTCTAGTATACCCTATGGGAAAACCATGTGCCCATGAAGATCATAAAAATAATTGAAATTATAGTTTTTTACATCTCAATTTTAACCCCAAATCATCAATTTCCCTCCAAATTACTCCTCCCCATCTTTAGTCACATCTATGTCCCCCCACCCCCTCTTTATTTGGCCCCAAATGTTGGGTATTTTGGTATGAGTTCTTCAATAAATCAAAATTTATGCTCTTCTAGTTTTATATTTTTTATTATTCTTATTTCCTTATTTTTTTTCTTGAGTTATGTCTTCTCCAAAAGATTTGGTGACCTATTTCGTGTTCAATATTGTTTCCTTGGGGTGGATCATAATGATTTTGGTGTGATATTTCATTCATTCGGTATCTCATTTGTGCAACTTGTGTTTTCCAACATCATTTAGATGATTCTAATAATATGATAGGAATTTCCAATATTGGACATTATTCCATTAATTTTCTATGATTTCTTTAGTTTTCAAATTTGATGTATAAATTGTGTGTGTGGTGAAAATTGTGTTTTTATGGGTTTTGGTGTGCGTTCATATTGGAATGGTGAATTGACCGTTTGTAACTGTGATTTTGTTAAATGTGATCTTAGTTTGTGAAATTGTGCTTTTATAATATTTTTATAATTTTACATATTTATTATAGTAGAGAACCTGATGATACTATGAATCTTGATAGAAATACTAGGACTATTATGATAGGTGAGTTGATAGGGTCGAGGATCAGTCTTCCTAGAAGTATTACTTAATTACACTAACTAAAAATACCTAATGGGGATAGTTGGATCAATCAACACTTTTTTATATTAGATATTTATCACTGAGAGTATGATGGTCCCATGTAACACTCCAAGATTATATGAAATATTTTTTTTAAATTAAAATTTTATATATTTTTCATTTCATGCAACACTAAATGTATATTTTTCCTATATATATATATATATATCAAATAACTATGATTAGATTGATAAAAATACACTAAATAATTAAATTGTCTTTCTGTACACAAAAAACAGACTTGGCTTTTGTTACACACAACACAAAGTTTCTACAAAACATCAATTTTTTGTTATAATTATTTAAACAGAGATATTGATATAAAATTTAATAAACAGTAAATTAAATAGTAAAAAAAATTGAATATAATTTTTTATTTATTATGTAGAAAATTAATTTTGATAATAATATATAAAATTGTTTTATTAAATAATTTATATTTTTTTAAATATTATTTTCTTAAAATAACTCATATTTATGTCCTATTGTGACCAATAATAAAATTTATTTTGGAACATTCTATAAAATTAATTTGATAAAATAATGTTCAGTTTTGAAAAAAAATTCCTAATTATCTTAGGGTGAAATTTAGGTATTTTTCTAAGAAGCCTCATTTTTTGATGAATATTAAAAAAATATTCCATTTTAATTCCGAACATATTTTTATTCAAATTTATTTATATAGTTAAATTATATTCTAAATTAGTATCTATGTCACAATAGATAAATTAGACACATATTAATAAAATCTATGTTATTGTAGTCATTTTTATAATAAATTAATATATAACAACATAATTATATTTTTAAAATTCTCACATTAAAAATTGGTTTTCCCGCCACATCTGTGAGATTAGAATTAAACATTATTTTACCTCTTCGGTGAATTTAATTAATCAAAATTAAGATAAAGGTTTTTAAAAATTATAATATTTATCTTCTAAAAATATCAACTAAATATTTTTACAAAAAAAACAGAAAAATTAGTTAAAATTTATTAATGTAAATAAGATAAAATTAAACTTAATAGGGGAATCAACATTAATCATAATGATCCAAATGACCTATACTATTATAAAAAACCCATTATTATGTTATATTCCTTCAATAAACCTTCATTTATTATTTTGGGTTGGGGTTTCATAAATTTTCTATGTAAAAAGTTATGTACACAAATCATATATTCAAAAATACCGAGTGTGTCCCCTCCCACCCATAAAAAAGGACACCGTGTATCCCCCTTACCCACATCTCCAAAACCATTTAAGAAAGACCACAATATGAACAATCACTATCCAAAATTACTACATTACTATTTCAACTCTACCTTTTTTTCATAAATCAATCCCTTGAATCTGATTGGTGCCAACCAAAAGGAGTATCCCAAAGAAGAGGTAACATCTTTCCTCAATCTCCTTTCCATTATTTTTCTTTCTCCAGTTACTCAATTCTATTTATTTAATTATAAAATAATGGCCTCAGTATCATCAATATACTTATATATTTTTATGACAAGGAATTTACCTAAACTGATACTCACTTTTTTATAATTGGTAATGAGAATATAATTCTTGATTGTGACAAACAACCACCTCTCGAAATGATCTTTTTTTTCCTTTACCACCTCTCGTGGTTGGGAATTACGATAGATAATATATTTTTGTATTATATATATATATGATATAGTTGATATATATGATTTATATTATTTATTTATTCTTATTTAATTATTATATAACATGTACATTCATGCTTTCCAATTAGTGTAAATATGATTATTTTGTTTGGGGATGTGTGGACTACCACATCCTCAAAGCGATTTGAATCATTCACACAATAAATGGAATGTTATATGGATGGGTTAATGGAACTTATGTGATATATATGACATATTAATAAAATTTTAATTATTATATATATATACATATATTTCATTTACATTCTTTCTTTCAATATTATAATGAAAAACAGAAACAACATTCATGTGTTCATACATACTAATGTCTCCAATACTGGTGTATTCCATTTCATATTAATATATTATATATATTATTTTTAATAAATATATACAAAATTTAAATGATATTTATATCTTGGTTTTCATTATAGAAAACATAGTATATGTATGAGGACCAAAAATATAATAAATTAAGACACTTGTAAAAAAAATAGAGGATATTACCCAAAGAGAAACCTTAACATGAAATTGTAAATAATTTGTTAATATATTGTCAAAAGAAAACCGTACATTTTATTAGATATAAGAATATGTTTCTTTGATATATATAAATATATTAAAAAACTCGTTATTATATACGGTGTTTTTATGAGTAATAAGAGAGACACGACATAAGGTAAGTGAATTTCATCAAACTTCTTATTTCTATGAGATACATTGCATATTCATCACTCACATATTTTATGGGTTGTGTATACTACCCTAAGACATGTTATATTATTAATTCAAATTATTTAATTATATTAAAATATTCCAAATGATTTCATTATTTAATTTAGATTGCAATTCTAATGTTACTGAAGTAGTAATGGTTTTCTCAACTCACTTTTATTTTCTGTGAGACACAAGTCATGTTCACCTCATACCTCTTATATATGGTGTGTAAAAAATTGAAAACTTTATTATATTATTAGTATAATTTAATTTATGGCAATTTAAATATCTATTTATGATTTTTATTTCATGTGGTTTTTGTTTCAATAGTTACCAAATTTTTAAACTAATTTTTTCCCAATTTGACGTCATTGAAACACATTGCATGTTATGAACCTATATTTTTCCAGGAGGTTTATATAAAACCATTAAATTTTTAAATAAATGATATAATTAATATCAAAATATTTGAAACATCCATTTATTTAATTTTCTTACATGGGTAGTATAATTCAAAGTTACCATGTTGTACGTGTTTATTGAAAAAATATCATTGTATACCGAGATTGATTTTCAATTTGTTTAAATTGGCAATATATTATTATCCTTATTTCAATATGGATCATGAATTATTTTACACAATATCTATTAATGATATAATTGTTTATTATTAATATATTTCACTCTTTGGTACATATAAATATTAATACATTGTTATTAAAAAAATTATGACTTTATCCCTACCTTCGGTCAGAAATCTATGATCTTTCAAAACCACCTTTCATAAAAAAAAATCAAAAAGTTTTCTTGAAATATTTATAAGAATAAAATTTCAATTAATAGAAATTTGTTTTAAAAGGATTTCAATATTTCTGTGTATGTTTTTGAATTATTTTCAAAGTAATGGTTTTCAAAACGTTTTCAAGATTTCATAATATGTTTTAAATGTATTTTCAAATATATAGATTTAAAAAAGATTTCCAGATTAATATTTAAATTTTTCTCAATGAAATGTTTTTAAAAACTTTTTGATAGATTATTTTTATGTTTTAATTGTTTTGTCAATGAGAATTTTTTTAAAAATGTTTGATTAATCATTTATATGTTTTCAAGGGTAATGGTTTTCAAAAGGTTTTCACTCATTTTCTTATATTTATTCGAGGGAAAAAATTTCAAAATTATTTCAATACATCTTTATATGTTTTCATATTAATTAACAACATTTCTTTTTTAAAATTTATTTTGATTTACAAATCTCATTACAAAAATGAAATGATATTTTCCTCAAGAAATTATGTTTTTAATATTTTAAAATTATTTTCCATCTAAGATGATGTCGGTTGATGTTACTCTTGACATTATGGGAAATGATCAAATGGTTCCATTAATATTCATTATGTGAATGGTTTCTATATTAATTGAATTATGTTCATGAAACACATTTCACATTAAAAATTTATATGTTTATGAAACCAATTCCTCTTAGTAGTGTTTTATGTGTTTGAAACCCGCTTATTTTCAAATTTATGCTATGAGAAATGATTATAAACACTATTTTTTAATAGGTTAATATATGATTAAATGTTTATGACACGCATTTCATTTCATTGTTGATGATAGGATCTTTATGAAACCCATAAATTATTATGTTTTAGGATATGATGAATGTTTTTTAATAATGTATAACATGTGTGAATGTTTTTATTATTATATTGGTGGGAAATATATCTCCCTCCATTGCAATGGTAATAGATATATATCTCATGGGATAATGATGTGAATCTTGCCAATGGGCTTGATCCACTATGGTATGATGGTGAAACCCAATCCCTTACAACGAAAGGATTGTGACTAGGTTTGGTGGTGTGTCCGGCCTTGTATGTTTAGTCCCCATAAAGATGGGAATATGGAGAAAACTGACCCACTACAAGTAGTTGAGAAAACATTTTCCACTAGAGGATAATGGGGTAACCTGGTTCCCTATGGGAAGATGGGGAACCCTGATCCCTTATAAAGAAAGGACTGCAACTTGGATGGTGTTGTTTCATGCCCCGTTGGTGTAATCCATATAATTTGCCCTATTAAGTTATATAAATGTTTCTTGACTTATATTGATTGATATTACATGATTATGTGTATTCCATAATTCCATGTCTATTCCCATGGTCATGCTTCATGGATTATTTTTGTGTTTCCAATATGATTCATGTCTTATGAACTACTAATATTTATGAAATGATTCTTGTTTATAATCATTGATATAAAGGGTTTGATATTATATGTTTATGCTCATTTTCTCATATCCTTATGTTCAGGTTATGTTTATATATTTCCTTTAATTATCATCGTTGAGTAATTTGCATCACTCCTTTCTTATTTTTCTTTTCTACATATTATGAAGAAAATAATTATAATATAATTAATATGGTGGATATAATTGTGGGAGACATTGTATATATTTCACTATGTTATAGGATTTTTGGTATATCCTTCTATAACTAATAAACCACTCCCATCTTTCGGAATCTGTTTTTGTAATCACTAGTGCAGAAAACGTTTTTTACGTCGGTTATTTTTTATTTTTTACATCGGTTTCTAGCTAACGTTAATACGTGCGACGTTATAAATAAGGTTTTTCACGTCGGTTATTTAAAAACTGATGTCAAAAACATAAAATCGCGATGTTTAACACGTCAGTTATTTTAGAACCGACGTGATAAAAGGGGCCTGGAGAAAGGTTTATCACGTCGGTTATTTTAGAACCGACGTGCTAAAGGGCCTGGAGAATGGTTTATCACGTTGGTTATCGAAGAACCGACGTGATAAACTGCCTGGACAATGGTTTATCACGTCCGTTCTTAAACAACCGACGTGATAAACAGGGGCGAGGGGGTTTATCACGTCGGTTCATATAGAACCGACGTGATAAACTGGGGTGAGGGTGGATTATCACGTCCGTTCTATAAGAACCGACGTGATAAACTGGGCTGAGCATGGTTTATCACATCGGTTCATAAAAAACCGACGTGAAAAACCGGGGGAGGGGGGTTTATCAAGTCAGTTATTGTATAACCGCCGTGATAAACCGGAGGGGGGGGGGGGGGGTTTCACGTCGGTTAGTCAATAACTGACGTGATAAACCATTGTCCAGGCCGTTTAGCACGTCAGTTATTCAATAACCGACGTGCTAAACCATTCTCGAGGCCCTTTATCATGTCGGTTATTAAATAACTGATGTGATGAACCATTCTCCAGGCCTTTTATCACATTGGTTATTAAATAACTGACGTGATAAACCATTCTCCAGGCCTTTTATCCCGTCGGTTATTAAATAACTAACGTGATAAACCATTCTCCAGGCCTTTTATCACGTCGGTTATTAAATAACCGACGTGATTAACCCAATTTTTTTTAACAGAATGCAGTGATCTTCTCTCCACCAGAATCAACCAGAAAATAAATCAAGAAATTGTACGACAAAAACAGAAGTACATCAAAATAACGCATGTACATAGATAACATATAAAACATACCCACTAGACAGCATCCACCCTCATTTATACCCCATAGACAGCCCTCCCCCACCCCGTTGGAGCCCTCACCCTCATGTATACCCCCTGGACAGCCCTCCCCCACCCCTTTGGAGCTCCCACCCTCATGAATACCACTTGGACAACCCTCCCCCACCCCATTGGAGCCCCTACCACACTGCTGGACTGCCCCCCGACCCCCGGACACCCCCGGACACCCCTCTACAACCCCCCACCCGCCTGAACAACACCTCCTCACCACTCACCCAACTTGACAGCCCCCACCACACCCCTAGACAACCCCCCACCCCTGGACAACACTCCCACACCCCTGGACCGGCTTCTCACACCCCTGAACATCCCTGCCACCCCCAGGACTGCCCCCACCCCACCGGACAGCCCTCCCAGACCGCTGGACACCCCCAACACCACTGAACACACCCCCACACCCTTGGAACCCCTCCCCCACAGACCCAAATCCATACCAGAAGAACCATCAAAAGTAGACCAAAACATGAAGTATAGCAAAATTAAACATTCACTTATATAACATTCAATACTTACACTGTCAACTTCAAAAAAAACTAAATCAAACCTAAAAAATTACCAAATACGCAATTAAAATGACAATATTCAAAATTACATTTTACATTACAAACAACTAAAATTCAATCAAACCTGTAAAATAATTTGACCACTCTACTTGTACATGTTTGATGTCTTCAGCAGTATAGGGTTGAGGGTCATCAAAAAGCTACAAATGAAAAAGAAGATAGTTAACGTGTATAATGAATAAATCAAATTGAAATATGATGGCAAAGTTTAAGAGGAAATCGTAATAGGTCAAAATTCACAATTGTCCCAGTTGTTATTATTTCATACATAAATCTTAACATATAATATCCGCATTCGATGAGGCTTTGTTGTTCATGACATTTATGTTTTTAATGAGTGTAAATTCAATATATTATTTTTATGTAATAAATCAAAAAGTACAAATTATAAATGGAAATTTACCTTCGCATTTACATATTTGATCTTTGCATTTCTTTTCATTGTGTTTTTTCGAAAGTATACCCATGCCCTGTTAGAAAATAATACGAATGAGGTAAATTTAAAATTCATTATAATATATAAAACTATTGAGAAATTGAAACTTACTTTTCCAATATATTCTTAAAACTTGCCCGCACATCACCATGAACAAAGCATATCTAATAAAGAGCATTCTCCCTTGGGAAAAAAATCCCTAACATCCAATGATTACTGATAAAAGGAAATTTAATGTTAGTGGTTTTTTATGTTAAAAGATAATTAACTCTTTGAGAGAAATGTGTTTCATACCTCTCACAAAAAGGCATCATCCAACATTGTTGGATTATATTCTTTTCAAATCTTTTAGAAATATAAACCATTATTTGTTCCTCAGTCAATGTACATGCTTCAGGGGAAATCAATTGCGGGTCCATGAATCCATATACTTCTGTCAGTTCATTCCTCCCACAAATTTTATAAAGATACCTAATACAAAACATATATAAGTATACATTTTTAAAAAATATAACACAGGGAAAAGGTGTTAAGACTTACATGGAAAAAATTGGCACCATGTTGATGCCCAACTTATCTCCAGTAACAAGTTCCATGATATTATATTTTGTAATCCCCACACTTATTTCACGTCCACAAACAAGAGATTCCATTGGAAACTCATAAAAACCCAACAAAAAATGTGAATATCTTGACAATGTGTCAAGACCACTGGAATCTGTATCTGATGTCATAGCATGTTGTCTTTGTTGTTGTCTATACATTATTTCTTTACCTTTGAAGTATTCCTGTGATAAATATTTTGAGAATTATAGTAGTTTTCAAATGATAAAACAACTTTAATAAAAAAAATAAAATAAAAGATATAACATTCATACCTCTATGGTCATGAGTCGAAGAAGTCTGGACGGCCAAACTAAAAAATGGCCGATACTCTGTCCAACTATCACCACCTCATCTGTAGGTATTGGTACCCTAGCTGATCTATCTATAATATCATGTACAGTGACCCACTGATTCTATACCTCTAATTGTTGATGATGAACTGTATCTCCTATACAATATTCCAACCCGTATGCTACTATATGATGTTGAGAATCATCAACATACAACTCGCAATATGTAGGAAGCTGTGGCGGAGGCGTAGGATAAAAAATGGGGTCCGCAGGCTGAGGTGGGGGAGTGGGAGCTACTGGCGGAGGTGGAGGATAAATAATGGGGTCTGCAGGGGGAGGTGGAGGAGTGGGAGCTACAGTCTGAAATTGTCTTTGCATTTCTGTAAACATAGACTGCACCGAATCTCTAATCTTGTCTTCCATCGTCGCATTAATATTTTTAACTTCAGCCTCCAAGGATTCTATTTTTTTTATAAACACCCTCAATGTTAGAAGTTGAAGAACGTGGAAACACTTTTCTTACCGATACACCTACCAGATATCCTCTTACACGACCAGGATGTCCAGGCCTTCCCAATGCTGCAAATAAAATATCTTCCCTCCCAGTAGCTGTAAATGTCCCCTTTGAACTTTGCTCCTCCAGAGAGTCTTGTATTAATTAATTGAACATTTCTGTAATGATTGAAACTTATATGAAGAAAAATTTTAACTTAAATAAATTAAATAGATATCTTAAAATCCTCTCAGATACGATTCTCGATTCTTCTGAAAGATATTGCCCTTTTTTTCCCTTCCGAGCTCTCATCAATTTTTCATGTCTAGATGGAGGGGATGGAGGGGCCACCTCTCCAGAGCTTGAAGACTCAGCTCTTAGTTGTTGAAATTTTTCCGCTATCATTTTTTCTTCCAATAATGTATACCCTCCCCGAGATAAACTATGAGGGTATACATTTTTAGATTTGATCTCCTGATGAGATTTCCTTGTTTTCTGTAATTTAAGAATAATAAATCATTAACAAAACATTAATAAAATCATTTATATAAGAATCTTTATAAAAGTTTACATTGCCCTTACCAGAAATGA
This sequence comes from Viscum album, assembly GCA_963277665.1. Classification (NCBI taxonomy): domain Eukaryota; kingdom Viridiplantae; phylum Streptophyta; class Magnoliopsida; order Santalales; family Viscaceae; genus Viscum; species Viscum album. The sequence continues at coordinate 1,455,466,080 of OY728159.1, read as the reverse complement.
ATCTTTTTTTCTACTTTCAAAAAACTGTCTCCTTGTGTCTTCATCTAAAAAAGGATATATACGACATGGATTGTCATGACTCCTATGACCATAAATTAAATCAGATGAGAGGGTTGATTTGAAATCCCTCCATCTCCTGGCAGCCAACGATAAGCATTTCTTCCTGACTCCTCCAGTGTCAGGAATATCAAACGTAATCTGATAAAGAAGATGTTAAACATATTATATATACTAGAAACATTAAAATAATGGTCAAACAATGACAAAATGATATTACCAAAATAGTCTCCCACAATTGATATATAATCTCTTTGTCCACACCTCTCCAATCATCATACAGAATGCTTACTTTGGTCTTAGCCTGAGTTGCAACAAAAATCTTAAAATCATTGGCATTCGGACCTCTAGGAATATCATCATCATCAAACTCAACTACTATCCTCTGATCCTGCGTACAGGCAAGTGATAATTTTGGTAAACGTGTGCACCCACATTTACCAACCTTTGAACTCTTTGTCATAATAGGAGCATGTGAATGTTCATCCCCAGAGGTATGACCAGCAATATGCTCCTCTCCAGAATCATGTGGTTGATCATCTGAATGATATGTCATTATCCTTCAAATCAAAAAAACAAACGTCAGTTCACAAATATACAAATTCAAATATTTTAATACTACTGTAATCAGAAAATAGAAAAGTGTACTGGGTTACATAATAGTAAACATTGGTAATATGGTAAACATGTTAAACAATGGTAAAGATGGCAAAGATGTTCAAGATGGTCAAGATGGTCAACATGGTAAAAAATGGAAAAAATGGTAATCCTGTTAAACATTGTAAACAAGTTAAAGTAATTGTTAATGAACAAATATACAAATTCAAATATTTTAATACTACTATAATCAGAAAATAGAAAATAGTACTAAGTTACATAATAGTAAACATTGGTAATATGGTAAGCATGTTAAACAATGGTAAAGATGGAAAAGATTGTCAACATGGTCAAGATTGTAAAAATGGTAAAAATGGTAAACCTGATAAACATTGTTAACATGGTAAAGTAATTGTCAGGGAACAAAAATAATCATTTTAATATTCATGTAATGGTTATAAACATGACAAAGTAAACTAAACAAACTTTACACAAACAAAAACATATACTTATTTTATTTTAAAACATGTTTTAATAAATAATAAACTTACAATATCTAACATTTATGGAAAAAATAAATGTAAACAAGAAATAAACATATGTTATCTGTAATTTTAGGAATGTACAGATGGATTGTTTTCCCAAATTCCTTCGTCGTGATCGTTCCTTATGGCACAAACTAAGTCTTCTACATGATCTTCATTATGTTCTGTTAATATTTCCACTGAAGTAGGGATTTCATATAAATCAGCATATTCATGAAGTTCATCCTCACCAACATATTGTTTTTTCCCTTGTAAAACAACATCCCACTGCATATCTGATTGTTCTACTACATAAAAAATTTGTTTTGCATGTGTTGCCATTATAAAAGAATCAGCTATGTCTTCCAATCTATTCAGATTAACAAGTGTCATTCCAAATTCATCATGTCTGACACTGTTGTTACCGTTAAACCATTTACAGTTAAAAACGGGAACTTTAATTTTAAAATAAGAAACCTCCCATATGTCTTCAATCACTCCGTAATATGCATTTGATGCAGAAACTGGGGTTTTGTCCTTAGCACTCAAAAAATGCAATTCTTCTGCAAACACCAATAAACCACTTTTCTGAACTACACTTCTGTTGTCCTGAGCTTTTGTATGAAGTGTATAACCATTAATGTCATAACCAGACCATGTTATCACATTTAAACATGGACCACCCACTATCCATTTTAATGTCTCTGATACATCTGATCTACCAAGCAAAGTATTTTTAATCCATGACAAAAAAGTTTTATTGTGCTCATTCAAAATCCACATTTCTTTCTTCTTTGGATGAAATTGTTTCAACTCATTAATATGCAATTTGATATATGGTTGAGCATCAGCTATGTTATTCAACATGTATGATTCTAACTTCTTCATCTGTTCAGCTGAAAATGATTTGTCTTTCAATCCGCGAATCCCATTTCCCTCATTATTAACTCGTTCATGGCGAGATGGAGGCAAAACTATGTGTTGCGCCGCAGCCAAGTAGCTCGTACAAAACTCTGCTACCTCCTCAGAAATATACTTTTCAATAATGGAGGCTTTAGGTCGATATAGATTTTTGACATACCCCTTTAGTATTTTCATATACCATTCAAAAGGATACATCCAACGAAGATATACAGCTCCAAAAAGCTTTATTTCTCGAACCAGATGAATCATTAAATGCACCATTATATCAAAAAATGTTGGAGGAAAATACATTTCCAATTGAAAAAGTATAAAAATTACATCCTTTTCCAAAATGATCAAAGCATTCACATCAATCGCATTGTTACAAATTTAATTGAAAAAATAACACAACATCATTATAGTCTTTCTGACACGAATGGGCAATATTCCACGCAATGCAACTGGTAGAATTTGTTGCATCATGACGTGACAATCATGTGATTTTATACCTATCAACTTCAAGTCCTTCAATGAGAATTTTTTTTTTACATTATAAGAATAACCTTGAGGCACTTTGGTATCATGAAGACACTGACAGAAGCTAATTTTCTCCCTCTTCGATAATGTATGACAAGCCGAGGGAAGAAATGTTCGTCTTCCTTTAGGAGTAGGAGCTAACTCCAAACGTATTCCCATTGATAGTAAGTCTAATCTTGCATTCAACCCATCTTTAGTCTTTCCTTCAATATCTAACAATGTTCCAATCAAAGATTCACAGATATTCTTCTCCACGTGCATGACATCAATATTATGTTTAACTTCATGATACCTCCAATATGGTAGCTCAAAAAAAATTGACCTTTTCTTCCAAATATGTCTATCATTACCAGATTTATGTGTCTTTCCCAATGTCACGTCATGTTTTTTCACCCTCTCAAAATACAGATCAGGGGATAAAGGTTTTGGTGCGGTATAAAATTCTTGTGAGCCAATAAATTCCTTTTATAGTATTCTATAAGGGTGGTCCATAGGCAAAAACTTTCGATGACCCATGTACACTGTTTTCTTCCCATGATGCAATTGACAATAGGACGTCTGTTGTTCGCAAATTGGACATTCTTTATGCCCTTTAACACTGTATCCAGACAAATTTCCATACGCTGGGAAGTAATTTATAGTGAATAGAAGCACTGCATGCAGTTGAAAATATTCCATTTTATAAGAATCATACACCCTAATACCATTAGCCCATAACAGTTTCAAATCATCAATCAATGGTGACAAGTAAACATCAATATCATTACCGGGTTGCTTTGGACCAGAGATCAGTGTACTCAACATGACATATTTGCGCATCATACAAACTTCAGGAGAGAGGTTGTAAATTACCAATAAAATAGTCCATGAACTATGTGTGCTACTGAGTGTTCAGTATGGATTCATTCCATCTGTGCACAACCCTAGTCTGAGATTTATTATTTCATTTCCAAATGTAGAATACTGCGCATGAATTTTCTTCCATTGTGGACAATCAGCTGGATGACGTATTTTTCCATCACATACCAGCTCTTCAGCATGCCATGTTATCCTTTTTGCATCATGTGAATTAGCAAATAAACGTTTGATACGATTAATTATAGGAAGATATCAAAATACCTTTGAAGGGAGCTTTGTAATCTCTACACCACCCTGTGATTTTTCTTTCACCTTATACCGTGATGTCCCACATTTTGGACACTCTGACAGAAATTCATATTCCTTCCTATATATAATGCAGTCATTCGGACATGCATGTATTTTCTTGTATCCCAATCCCATCGGGCATAATATTTTCTTGGATTTGTAATGTGAATCTGGAAGATCGTTATCTTTTGGAAGAATGTCTTTCATCAATTGTAGCAGCTCTGTAAAACTTCTGTCACTCCATATATGCTTCGCATTCAGGTTAATCAATCTTAACACCGCCGACAGAACCATAAAATCTGTACAACCGGGATATAATGGTTTTTCAGCATCACCATATAGACGTGCAACTGTCGGTTCTATCTCAATTTGTTCTGCTACAATATCGCGAATCATTTCTTCAATTCCATCGGAGTTACCATCTTGAAAATCATCATCATCAGTGACATTCCGTCCAGTTTCACCATGCAAAATCCAAGGGCTGTAACTCGGATTAAAACCATGACATATCAGATGATATTTTATCTCTCTACTTTTCAACTTCTTCATATTCAAACATTTCAGGCATGGACAAAAAAAATGTCACTACTTGGAACATTTCATTTTGCAAATTCCAAAAAGGCATCAACACCTTCCTCAAATTCATTGCTCATTCGATGTGTCATAATCCAACTTCGACTCATTATTACCTATAACAAATATCAACAAAAAATATATATTTTTAAGATAAGACAAATACATGTTTATATGAAAAAAATCATAATTTGAATGTAAAACAATTTAAAATATAAAACAAATCTATAGGTATTTAAAAAAATATGCTTGATTATTATTTTTAAAACAAAATATAGTTAGATGTAACAGTTTAAAATTTCATTGAATCAAAGAAAACCACGACGCCTAATGATTCTCCAAATAAAATATACATCAATAAAACATAAACAAAATAATTTTTTTCTGGAATAAGTGAATATGATCAGATGATATACATTTATAATAATCTCATGCCAATATATCAATAAACATGTTAAAATATAGGAATACCTAATGGAGCATATAACATGTGTTATTCAAGCTTGTTGTTCAATCATTATGATCTAAAGTACTCAACACTTTCAAGTGCCAAAATATTGAAAGTATTAGTAGTTTTGATAAGTACCCAACACCAAATAGCTATACATCGTAAGTGTCATGTTAGAAATATGAATATAGACCATTTGTTTTATTTTTAATAATATTGTCATATTATCTGATCATTCAGATTTTATATTAGAATTACTATATCCTTTTGATCCGATATATAATCTAAGGACATTAATATTTTTTTAGAAAAAGTAATGTCAATATCATGGTAATGTAAAAAAAGTATATGTCGAACTATATATATGTAATACCAATAAAAAATACATATGTGTTTGGCCTGGGATTCACACATAAAACAACTCATCTCACAGATTAAATTTTTGAATCATCCTACATAATACTTATTTTTATAACTTAGGGAATGAAAATAATAAAAGTTTTGATTTACGATACTCATTATGGGTAAACATGATATATATAAATATAATATCTAATCTCATAAAAAGATATCCACGGGGGTATAAGAGCATACACAAATCACATGATCAAAAAGATAAGTGAAACAGTTCTATATAATCATAGATCATAAAACCTGAGTCCAAGTATAACACTTTTAGCATAACATAAGACATGATTTATATGATAGTGGGAACATGATTTTAAAAACCTTATTCACAGGATCACAACATTGGTATGTGGAATAACATAAGAGTGTGGCACAAACATAATCATATAAGTCATAACATATGTCAAGGGAAAACATAGTTTCATTCACCTCATATTGGGATATGTTAATCACCATTCCAATAATTTATTATAATATTTCTTACGAGACACATCACATAACATATTGGAAATTGTATAACCATCTGTATCCCATATTGATCTATGATATATAATGCATTGTCGAATGCATTAGAAGGATATTATGGACCCAAATGTCACATAATGACTAACCATATATATGGGTGAATCGTGATCATCAAATAATTTATAACACTTTCGTAGATCAATTAACTAACAAAAATGAAATGGGGGTCATAATTGTTTTTACAAAACATAATAATTATTAATACATAAAAATGTGTTTGGATGGTAAGATAAGATAATATACCTAATTCAATCTAATTATCGTTAAATTATTTCTACCTAGATAGAAAAGACCTTTATAAAAAATATAATTTAACTTGAGAATGAAAAGAAAGTACCCTTTACCTTTTTTATAATGAAAAATCTGAAAAGGATGATAATAATATTTAGGTATTATAATTTTTTTATGAATTATTAATAATAAAAGAAATCACCTCACTTGGTTTTGTTGAAAATCGTACATACCATCGTATTCAAGAAATCAGATACACTTTGCATGAAAAGGTCCATCATTTTTAAGAGATGACTGAAAGAAGAAATGTATTATCAGACTCACCATGAGTCCAGAATGAAATATTTGATTGTAATAGGTATGAATTGATATTTTTATTAATGCAGATGAAAACAGATGATGGTTTTCTGATCTAGGAGTTCTACAAATAATAATTTTTTTAAAAAATATTATGATGTAAGAATGTTGAATGAAATTTTAAGGATAGGTATTACCGATTGTACCTGGTCCAATTTCATTCATGAAAATAATTTTCTGGACAATCATATTGAATATATGATTTTAAGAAAATAAGTACTACTAATCTTCATCTAGAAAGACACATTCCAGCTAAGTAGAAAATAATAATGTTGCTGGAAGAATGGAATATTTTTATCAGATATTGATTTATTTAGATACTTAAGAGGTTGCTCGTAATGAAGTTGCTGGTATTCAGAGAGATAAATATAGAGATCGAATTGGAGTTGTTACTGATTCTTATTTCAGAAGAAAAGATGAAGTATAAGTGGTATAAGAAGCTTTAATGAATCTACTTTTTCATTGTACAATAGAATCGTAAAGTGTATATCATAATGAAAATCTAGAATAAGAGTTAAAAATAGTCTTATCCAAAATACAGCTGCATGAATGTTGCGAGTTGAATGGACATAATAACCATTTGCAATGACAAAAAAATTCCACGAGATTCAAAAACGAACGAAAGGCACATCAAGAATCGAAACAAAAACGAACGAAATAAATTCGTGGAAGGCTTACATGAATGTCGCGAGTTGAGATGATAGATCCGAGAGGAGTAAAGAAGATAAACAATGAAGCCAAAATGAGTTTAATGCAGGCAATCGACGAGCCGATTAGGGTTTACCGCGCGAGAGAGAGACGAGCCGGCGACTGTCAGTCAAAAAATCATAAATGACAGAACACAGGCTTTAATTTTTTTAAATGTTTTATAACGTCGGTTATTATATAACCGACGTTATAAACTATTTTTTTAGATTTTTTACGTCGGTTATCTTAAAACTGACGTAAAAAGGCTCCCGTGCTTTGGTTTTTTACGTTGGTTTCCAAATAAACGACGTAAAAAACCTGATATCTACGTGTTTTTTACATCAGTTATTTGGTAACCGACGTAAAAAACCACCGCGCATTGGTTTTTTACGTCCGTTTAAAGATAACCGACATAAAAACCCAACATGCGTGATTTGTAATGTCAGTTATTAATATAACCGACGTGAAAAATCTACTCGCCGCATTTTTACGTCGGTTATATATAACCGACTAAAAAATGGTGACGTAAAAAACAATTTCTGCAGTAGTGAATGTTTTATGTATTCTATGAAAATTATTTAATAACTATATTTGTTATGACTGATCTATTATAATTGGAATAAGAATAAGGTCTAGGTAAACCTTTAGAAACAAGGATGAGAAAAAATTAGTGAGGTCCCTAGGAATATTTACAAGGATTCTTCAAGAGATGTCTATTTTAATAAGAATATGTATGAGGAAAATTACAAGAAAATATATTTCAATTTTGGTAATGGATAGAGTGAGTGGATTTCAATAAATAAATACTTAAAAGTATTCTATAAATGGATTTGGATATCGAACAGGTGTACCTAATAGTAACAACTCTTAGAAGGTGTGTATGGCCTGACTCAAGCGTAACTTGGTACACAACAATGGGTGATAATTCGCAAATAGTTTGAAACTATTGGGGGATATTATTTCGGAATTAAAAAACTCTTCAAAAAAATGATGTATTTAAAAACAAGTTATCTATGAATAACCAAGGATAAACATATGTTTTCCTAGATTAATGAAGGTATCATAATTTAGTCATCTTATATGCTGTTATTAAATTTTTGGTTCCTCATTAGGATAATTGGTTCTTACTGAATGCTTTCTATTTTTAGTCAATAAAGGGAACTAGAATTAATTTGTTTAACATTGAATGTGATGAATAATTTAATGGTGGGAAGTAAAATGGGGTGATATTTGGGTAGAAATAATGTTGGATTATATTGAATTAGTTATCATTATATATTATTAACAATGCTATGTTTTATGATATTCCTAACACATATAATAACAGAATGATGAAATTTTATAAATTTTCATATCGAGAGTAACATTTAAAAAAAATATTCATATTACTACATGTTATAATGAAGGGAAGAAGAACCAATTGGAATAACTAAAATGGAGGGGTTGTTAATTTCTGTGCAGGATAAGGTTCATAGAGTGATAAATTTCCATGGAGTTCGGTTTCTTATTTATAGAGAACATGTGAATGACCCAAATCAATTTTTTGACCAATGAATTTTCTTCCATTCCAAGAATGTACCTATTCCAATAAGATCATTAATGTTTATGTACTAATGTATTTAAGAATTTTGATTCCAAAGTTATGAATGGTAAACTGTATAATGATATTTCCATATATGTTTTCTCTTTGGATTTACATGAATATGTTGAATGGTTTAGATAGACTAGAAAGTTAATTTCATTATACGTGGTATATTTATTAATGAAAGGTAACCTTTAATTTATTCATTATTTTGGGATAATGACATTTGAATAATAAACTTTTGGTTAAGAATAAGAAAATTGCACTGTATTTATTACCTCAAAACTGATAATGGATTTTTTTTAAATGTAGTATATTTTTTCATGCATAATGTTTTAAACATATTGGATATAGTTAATATATCCAGTAATCTATAAAATAAATAACAATGTCGGTTTTCTAGATGTTTTTATGGTAATTTATGTTATTACATTATTTCAAGAGAAGATTTGATGAGGATATTAATATGATTGGAATGTGATAACCATGAGCTATAGTGTGATATATGGGGAATAAATCTTAATCTAATTTCAAGAAATTCATTCTAAAATATTCTATTTTCATATTTCATAAGCGATATAAGGTTTAAAAAAATTTTAAAATATTATATTAGACTTCAGAGATTGTACATATGTATTGAGTTTTTACTGAAAATCATGTTTGAAAGAAAATTTAGTTATTAGCCATATTTACAGGATATCTATTATATATATTTCAAGAATAATATTGATGTTGTTTCAAAAAAGGTGAACCTATACGTAATGTGATGAATTATAAAATTAGTTCAGGCAACATGCCTTAAAGCGATGATCAAAGGACGATAAGGGTTTCACTCCTACTATTGGCCTACATGATGTACTAGTTAATGTGTAATTTTTTTCGTTAAACAATTAAATGAATAAATATTAATGATGAACGATAATATCAATTTATAGGTTTAGATATTAAATTAATAATCATATTTATTTTGAATAATAGTTAGACACAAATAGTTAGACATGTCATTCTTTTATGGGCCTTAATATTTGTTGAATGTGTATTTTAGTTTTTCTGGCATCAATGTTAATTTATGGATATAGATATCTTGGAGTAATAGATGAATTAGAAATTGATTAATGTTTGAAATTTGAATTAAATTTTGTTTATAAAAATATATCAAGTCATTATAATTCCTTATATTCTTGTTCACATAAATAATGACTCGACATATCGAAAATGTACAACAAAAGCTTGTCCTAAACCATGGATTTTTTTGAACTAATGAACTTTAAAATCATCACATATTTATTACATTGATGCCATTGTATTTTTATAAATAATTAACATTATATCGATATATGTCTTCATCTCTCTCTATGAATATTTATGCTTTTCCCATAATTCCATAAATTCACTTTGAAACTCTGTTCTCCTAAATAGATGCCTACCTATGAGTTACTCTGGGAAACCATTATTGTTCCAAATTTAACTTTTTTAAGTAAGATTATTTTTCATTTTCTGATGTGGGGTTTTATGAATGAAAATTTCATGTATTAGTCCACTAACAACCCAAACTAATTTTGAGCGAAAATTCATTTTAAGGGTGTAGAATGTAGCATCCTAAGATTTGGTTAAATAATGTTTTTCAAAATATTTTAATCCTTAGGAAAATTTTCATTTGATGAAATGCATAATATAGTTATTATATTTATATATATTAAATCACTAATTTTGGACTGTGTACATCACATTCTACACATAGATTATATTTAAGTACATGCAATACCAACAAGGATTTCATTACATTCAACACCAAGTTTCTTCATAACATTATTTTATTTGTATAATTATTTTATCAATGGTATTTATATCGTAGATGTTCAACATAGTAATGTCAATATTAAAAACAATGATTATAAATATTATTTTTTATTTTTTTTAATTAAGAAAATTAAATATTCATAATAATTCATAAAATTATTTAAGTAATTTAATTATAGGTTTACATTTGTTATTTTCCTAAAAAAATCATATTAATTTCCTATTTTGAAGAACAATCAAAATAATTTTAGAAAATTTATAAAAATAAATATGATAAAATAATATTAATTTTTTAATTAATAATTCAAAAATTATATTACTATGAATTTTTTTGTTTCTTTTAAAGAAAACATATTTGAATGAATTAAAAAAATAAACTCACTTTTAATTCAAAATTTCTTTATCTTTGAATTATTTTTTAATTTTCAAATTATTTTTTAGTAGGTTTTAATGCAATAATAGATCAATAATACAAATCTTAATCCAATATACTTCATTGGAATAATTTTTAAATTTAAATTTTATTTGAAATCATAATGAACATTTGAAAATTATCTCATTAAAATTCATTTTTAAATTAAATTTTGATATAAAAGCATGATGAACTTTAAAAAATTCTGATTTTAAAAACATTACTTCTTGCTAGATATGTGAGAATAGAATTAAAATTAGTTTTTCATCTTTTGTGATTTCAATTTAGAAAAATGGAAATACATAGTTCTAAAATGTATGGTATTTATATTTTAATAATATAAAAGTTATATTTTACCAAAAATATTAGTGATACTGATTAAAACTAATTACAACTATTAAGGTAAAATTAAGCATAATAAGGGAATAAACCTTAATCTTAAGTTACCAAATGTCCTAGAAACATGTAAAATACGAATTTTATTCTCATATTATTTTGATAATCCTATTATCATTGTGTTTTTGGGTTTTGGATAATTGTTTTAGCTAAAAACATGGTTGTACATAACTTGTTTTCAGAAATACCATGTGTGTTCTCCCCTCGACAATAAAAGATCACTACTTCTCTACTTCCTCACACCACACAAACCACATACATTTCTATATGAATTACCTAATTCACTTCAAAAAATTAATCCATTTTACCTTAGAGCCTCCCTTTGGGCATTAATGCATCCAAGGAATCCATTTGGTGCAAAAATAAAGGATTTACACAATGAATATGTAACATTATTCCTCATGCACCTTTTTTTTAATTTTCCTCCTCCACTACCTCAAATCATATTATTCCATACATAAATAATTGCATCAATATCCTCAATATTCATAGTTTTATTTATGATATGGTTTTTACATACACATACACACACTTCCATATAATGTATAATGAACATACCATTCTTGTGTACGAAGAAGTACTGCATTATGAAATGATGTTGTTAGTTTTTTCTTTACCACACGTTATGGGGGGGAAATATGATAGACACTATATTTTTATATGATATATGTAATATATGCGATTTATTTATGCATATGTAATAAATATATGACACATAATATCATGCATTCCATTTTATGTAAATTCAATAATTCCATTTGAGGGAATTTTGACTACTGCCTCCTCAGAGAGATGTGATTCTTTAACACAGTATATGTAATGTATTAATGATTGTTTCATTGAAATTATATTATATATATGACATAATAATGATAATTTAATTTTATGTACGCATCCTTAAACAGTACATAATTTTTAAAAAATTTATAGAATTCACATATTTTCATTCGCAAAGACCTTTTTATTTAATAATTTAAGAATGTTATGATATAATTAATATATATCAACAAAAAATAGTAAAAGGTGTGTACTACAAAAACTTTAAAAATTTCATTCATAATACAATGTTTCTTTATCAAAATATTATATCATTTCCCAAAAATTCATCACAATAGTCTTCTTCGATTCTCCTTTTCTCACACCCATACATAAACCCTGTGAAAAATAATTTAATACATGGGATCAGAATAAAAAAATAAGTAAGGTATATAGAAATATTGAGAGAAAATGTTACTCCATTAATAAATATAAACATATGAAATCAATTTCACAAAGACAAACTTCTCACACATAATGTATCATATTCTATATTTATGAATCCTGAGATTTCTGTAAAACATAAAAAACACAATTAAAACCCTAAAGATATCTTGGGGAATTACTAACCTGATATTGTACCTTTTGGAGATGGTGGCCTAGAACCAACTATTTTGTACTTTATTCATTAATTAACTCTTTGTCACCTCTTGATTGTTCTTCTACGTGACAATGCAAGTGATTATGTCTTAAGGATAGCTATTGCATTAAAGGGTCATAGCGGATCCTTGCAATGATGAGAACCTGGAAGTTCCATAACACTATTCATGAAATTATGTTCTATGGCCTGATGATATTATTTGATGGGCACAAATAATACAGGTCATTGTGAGTGAGGACGCATAAAACATTGAGGCACCATCTCATGGTGTGCACCATTGGTAATATCTAGGAGGATATTATGAGAACGAGACCCGCTAGTATGAAGTCCACATTTCATAGTGTCATTGGATGTTCCTATCTTCGGATGTGTGTATTGATCCTTAGACTTTATGATTATTATTAATGAGTATTACAAATTGTGGACTTTGATGTATCGATGAAAACTGTGACGACACACTGTTCGCAGAGAGGTAGGATACGTTGGGTGCATCAGGAGTAATAATGCATTAACAGATAATGTGAGAAAGGATTTGTCCCTTCTATTCCATAACGGGAGTAGATATCTCAGGCCCTCTGATGGAATTGATATAGCCTACATAAATCCATGGCCAAGGTAAGGTACGGGTGATTTCAATTAAGAGAAGTCAAAGAAAGAATAATTGATCACATGGGTTGATGGAACTAGCATGAAACCCACTTGAATATAGATATCAAGACAAAGGGATTATATTACACGGTAAGCATTCGTAGGAGGTGACACGTCATTGCGGTGTTGACTTCTTTCTCTATGGGTTCCTTGGCGTCTTGCTAGATGCTATCATTGGACATTGGGCAGGCTCCACCTAATGCCATTGAGAAAGAGGCCTAGAGGGTCACAAACTATGTGTTTCCATGTATCTCAGTTAAATATTAATTTAACAAGATGAATAAAGATTATTCCCAATTTTGGTTTAATAATTATCCACAGATGTCTGATCGCATTTAATTCAATAGTAGTATTTCGAGAGAAAATATTGTGTGTGAAATAATACGTACTTATTAGCGAGTAATGCAGTTATATTTATTTAAGAAATAAATAGCCATTACTCAGGGTCTAATAAATGAGGTGGAGGAAAATATATAACACTGGAAAATAAAAGTACACGCCGTGTATGTTTTTACATACACGCCGTGAAGTTTGTTATTTCGGGATTCGTGAGAATATATTGTTTATTTAATTAAATGATATTAAATGTTATACATTGAATGCATGTTATGTAACAATGATGGTCAACAATCGTTATTAAGACATGGGGCATCACTAAGAATTAAATGAAATAATTAAATGCTTTTGGGAAATTAATTCATTTTACTATTCTATGTATTCTAAATCCCAGTTACATTTTTCTCAATAGGTGTTAGCCATTTAGGGTTGTGCACAGCGGATTTGAAATACTCTCAAGCCAAGAGAGAATTCCCATTCCACCAAGAACGCTTTCCAGTCATGAAAGCAAGATCCTCCACCTGATCAAGGCGATTGAAGATGGACATTGCAAGCAAAGGATCATTTGCGCTAGCATCTGGAGTTTCCTTCGGCAACGTCCAGAGATACATGGAGCACATTTGGATCACCGTTAGAGGAATCATATACTTGGATTCTGCGACGCAACGACGTATCACAGGATTGTGACCAAAGACATCAACGAACAAGGAATTCCATCTAGGTAGTTATTTTGAATTAATTATGTTAATTATAACCAATATATGATGATCCTATCTCAAGGTTTCCAGGATTCTTATTTTGTTTTTCTATTCTTCATTCTATTCTGGAGATCCGGCGTTTTATATCATGACAGATCTCATATTAAACGTCGTTTAACGTTAAAATTAAATTTGGTCAATCGCACAATGTGCTTCTACTGCCCCTTAAACCTACAAGTGGTATCAGAGGGGTCATATCATTGATTATAAATATTTAGTTTTTCGTTGGTGATTTAGAAATTTAATTATTTAGTTGTTTCAATTCATTTTTAATCATTCTGGAAGTCTGAATATCGAGATCTGTTCCTCCTCCCTCATTTCTCGTTCACCTCACATAAACAAAATTTTCTATTAATTTTTAATAAAATAAAATAGAGGAACTCATCTGGAGGAGCCAAACGTTTCTAGACGTACAACACCAGAAAACACAACGTGTATTCGGAAGTATATGTCGTGTAGACTAGGTTCATTGCATTGACCGATCCGCCAAATCAGGTCGTGTATTGAGGTCATTTATGACACCGTGTGTTGACCAGACACATGTGGCACACGGTTTCCAGATTACATGTCGTGTGGTCCAATTGAAAATAGTGTGTAGTCCCTTCGAGTGCGGGTTGGGTCGTGTACCCCGTACACGGCTTGCCTGGCTGGAAACTGTGTATTGTGGAAACTACACGGCATGTGTCCACTGAACATGTCGTGTACTCTGAAAAATTTACGAAGTACATGAACATGCCATGTCCCCGGGCCTGTACTTCGGATGAACGGTGAGGATAATTACATGGCGTGTAGTTGAACCAACACGTCGTGTACTCACCCAAATTACGCAGATTTATTAAAATTTAATTATTATATTATAAAAATCCTTGAGATGTGTACCATAATGTAGATGTAAAGCTGAGGAACAATACGTGATAAGTGTTTTATATTTGTGTGTTTAATTTAACATCTGCGTAATGAAAGGGAATTCACCGGGTTGCCTCCAAGGTACCAGTTACGTACAAGGATAAATAGAAATGAATTTATTTGTTTAAAATTATGATGGATGCAATTCTCAAGAAAGTACAAAAAAAATTTCAAGATAAAAGGATTGATTAATTGAAAATAATTAATTAATTCAAGCGTGATTTATCTTAAACAAGAATGATTAAATAATTGAATGCTAGTTTTATTTATGCCTAAATATCATTTCATGTGTGTATGATCATGATCTAGACCGAGACATTTTTATGTGAATGGTTTATTTTAATTAATTTATTTAAATTAAATATGTTTGCCTGCGATCCATATCCTCATTAATATGTAGGGCCGGCATGCCCAATGATTATTTTAGGTAAAAACCCCTTTTACCCCTCACCTGTGTGTGAGATAAATGCATAGGTAATGGATGGAGCTCCCAAGCTAGTGGAGACAGCTCAAGTCAAGAGCCGAGGTGAAACCAATCCAAGGAGATACAATGTTGGATAGGTGGAATGCTGTAAACATGAACCCGCAAGGTTCAAGGTGTTTCTCACCTAAGTCTTGGGATAGTTTATCAACCGCTAGATAAACTAACCATTAGAACAAGATCATGATTATACCATTTATTTTATTTCTTCCAGTTGCATTGTTTATTTATTATGGGTGTGTTGTCACGATCACACAATTAATGAATATAACAAGCATTCTAGATGGAACTGAAATAAAAACTGATTTATACGTAAAAATTATCTTAGACATGGTTAATCACTTATATATATCTGAAATAATTTTAACAAGCATGTAATCAAATATAATAAAATGGAAATTTACGTATAAGGATAAAATCCCTCAACAGAAATGTTAAGTCAGTATTTCCTTCCATAATCATGGATAGAATCGAACTATAGTTCAAATTGCTTGACCAACCCTAGTTGGGGTGCTTTCAATTATCAGGGAATTCTAATTCAAGGTTTTTGGTTTACTTGACTAGGTTCGCATCAAGGGTTGACTACCACAATAGAACTTAGTGTGACTAAGAGGCAAAGGTTGAGGAAATCCAAAATTAAAGGATTTCAGGATTGGGGAGTCCGCTCAGCAGATCAAGGAGCTGCGAGTTAATGTAGTTGGCATTTGGAAAGCTTACCTAAAACCCTTAAAGATGCTTGGCCAACCCTTTTTGGGGTAATTAGAAGGGAAATATGGATCCATGACACTAGAATAATCAGGCAACAGAATATTCTGATGTAAATGTTGAGGCCTATTGGATTTCGATAAAATAGTAGGAGACTAATAAGTAATAATTTTTTTATTTTACTCAATTTTTGTAATAAATTACTAAATCATTGCTCATCTTAATTTGTAGAATCGGAAAGAAAAGTACATAAAACTTATCATTGTGCACCATACTCGAGAAGGAAAACCTTCCCACCGGCACCAATTTCCAAGAGTGGCAGAGGTGTTTACGCGTCGTCCATCGCCACGAAAAGAAATTGTATGTGATGGAAGAGCCTATTCCAGTTGCACCTGGGAAAGAGGCCAGTGATGAGGAATTATCACTCTATATGAAACACATGGATGATGCCACAGATGTCTAGTGTTTCATGCTATCGGCCATGTCTAATGAGGTTTTGAAACAACATGAAAAAAAGGACGCATATTGCAGGATATCTCACCTTAAGGGTCTCTACCAAGAGAAGGAGAGATAGGAGAGGTATGATATATCCAATGATTTTTTCACCGCGAAGCATGGAGTGTCTGTGCTAGTTGGGCCTCATTTAGTCATGCTTATTGGCTACATTTAACGCCTGTACATCTTAGGGATTAAATTCCCGGATGAGTTGTGTATAGATCTCATCCTATCATCATTTCCCAAAACATTCTCTACCTCCATTGTCAACTATAATATGAGCGACAATGAGAAGAGTCTATTGGAGATTCTGACCTTGATTTGCCAGGTAGATAAGGACATGGGCTGTGACAATCCCACGGTCCTTATGGTGAACAATAAAAGGAAGGACATGGGAAGAGGGACAAAGACTTATAAATGGTCTGAAGCCCCCGAGCACCATCCCTCTAAGAAGGGGATGATCTAGAGGCAGGGAATGGAATGAGAGGCAGTGTGTTTTTCATGTGGCAAGTAGGGCCACTAGAAGAGGAACTGCATCCAGAAGCGTGGGGATGCTAAAGGTGTGTTTGTTATCGAGTGCAATCTTTCAATTTCTATGCATTGAGTATTAGATGCAGATTGTGGGGCTCACATCTGTATTCAAATGCAGAAACCAAGTTTATTTAGAAAGATCGCCAGAGGAGAGGTGGATCTTCAAGCTGCCAATGGCACGATGATGGCTGCGTTGGATATTGGCGACTACCACCTCTCATTGCCGACTTGGATGATTTTGGTTTTACATAACTGTTATTTTGTTCCTAGTGTTACCAAAAACATAATTTGTGTATCTGGTTTGGATATGGATGGATTTTTTTTCATGTTCGGAAATAAGGGTTGTCTCTTTTATAAGAACAACATATGATATGGCATGTCACATTTGAATAATGGTTTGTATGTGTTAAATTACGAAAACCAATTGTTGGAAATCGATAACCAAACAAAGTCACATGACTCACACATCACCCAATTGTGGCATCACCGCTTTGGTCATGTATACGAGAAGCGCATGACAAAGCTCTGTCAAGATAGCTATTTAGACTCTACTGAGCTAAAACCACTTGATAGATGTCATGCTTGTTTACAAGGTGAAATGACCAAGCCACATTTTGGTGGACAAGGTGAAAGGGCCATAGTGGTTCTAGGAATGGTACACATGGATGTATGTGGACCATTTCCAGTAGAAGATAGAGGTGGATATTCTTACTTAATAACTTTTACTGATGATTTGAGTTGATATGGATTTGTCTACTGAGTGTGGTATAAGTCAGAAGACATATGGAAATTTAAGGAACTCAATAATGAATTTGAGAATAATCATGGTAAGAAGATAAAGATTCTTCGATCGGATCGAGGTGGAGAATATCTGAACTAGGAGTTCATCGATCTTCTATGGGAATCTAATATTCTATCTCATCTCACTCCTCCTTATACACCACAGTGGAATGGTGTTAGTGAATAGAGGAACCGCACCTTGTTAAACATGGTGAGGTCGATGATGAGTCATTCAGATCTTCCTTTATCCTTTTAGGGAAATGCATTACAAACTGCAGCATACACATTAAACCGAGTACCAACTAAGGCGGAAAATGGACTTCCCTCCAACTTATGGAATGGAAAGAAACCCATTTTGCCGCATACACGTATATGGGGATGCGAGGATTTTGTTAAGGCTTTATCAGGAAACAAACTAGAACCCCCGGGCATGAAGTGTATCTTTATTGGATATCCTAAGGAAACAAATGGATATTACCTATATAAACCTCAATACAAGAAAGCGATTTTCACTAGAGAAGCCATATTTCTTGAGGGGGATCACATGCTCAAGAAGGATAGTGGGAGAAATATTTACTTCGACGAAGTTGATGCTCAAGATACACAGGAGTTGGTACAGGAACAAGTTCCATAGGTCCCCGTGGAATAGGTTCTAGAAACACAATTACTGCGTAGGAGCTCATGAGAGGTAAGGTAACCAGAGAGATTTGGTTTCCTAGTCACCGAGGATGGTGAATCATTATTGTTGGAAAATGATGAACCTCTCTCCTACAAGGAAGCATTAGAAGTATCATGAGCTGCATGATGGCTAGAATCTATGAATTCAGAGATGTATTCCATTTATCAGAACCAAGTTTGGGTTCTGGTCGATGAGCCAGTTGATGTAAATACTATTGGATGAAAATGCGTATTCAAGAGAAAGATAGACATGGAAGGTCAAGTTAGCACCTATAAAGTAAGGATAGTGTCTAAAGGATTTAGAAAACATCATGGAATTGACTATGATGAAACCTTCTTGCCAGTTACCATGTTTAAATCCATAAGAATCATACTTGCCATAGCAGCTTACCATGACTATGAGATTTGGCAGATGGATGTCAAAACAACATTCCTTAACGGGAAACTTTAGGAAGGTGTCAATATGACACAACCAGAAGGGTTTATGACACCAGGTGAAGCCAAACGGGTGTGAAAGTTGCAGAAATCCATTTATGGATTAACGGAAGCATCCAAGTCATGGAACATTAGATTTGATGAAGCCATAAAGGAATATGGATTCATTATAAACGAATGTGGGCCATGTGCTTATAAGCAGTTTTATGGTAATTTGGTCGTTATCCTAGTAGTATATGTTAATGACATATTTCTTATTGGATACGATGTACCAGCCATACAATCAGTTAAGGACTGGTTGAAAAAATGCTTCTCCATGAAAGATTTAGGTAAAGATGCCTACATTCTAGGGATCAAGATCATTTGTGATAGATCCAAGAGGGGGCTAGGACTATGTCAGGGTACATACATTGACCAGATACTAAATAGATTTAGTATGGAACAATCCAAGAGAGGATTGGTTCTAGTGTCACATGGCTTACATATTTTTAAGAAAATGTGTCCTCAGACACAACAAGAGAAATATAGGATGTGCAAGATCCCATACGCCTCGACTATAGGATCCATCATGTATTCCATGTTATGTACTAGGCTTGATGTTCCCTATGCACTGAGAATTATAGGCAGATATCAAGCATATCCAGGGGAATAGCATTGGACTGCTGTTAAGACTATCCTTAAGTATCTGAGAAGAACTAAGGATATTTTCCTGGTGTATGGAAGAGACGAGGAGCTTGTCATTAGAGGGAATGATGATGCTGGTTTTCAGATATATCAAAATGATCTGAAGTTTCAATCTGGATATTTTCTATGTCTCAATTGAAGAGATGTGAGTTGGAAGAGTTCAAAGCAGCGAGTTTTCACAGTTTCAACAATGGAGTTCGAGAATATAGCGGCTTCTGATGCAGCCAAGGAATCCGTCTGGATTCGAAACTTTTTCCAAGAGCTAGATGTGTTGCCTAGAAGTAAAGATCCCATTACATTGTATTGTGATAATATAGCAGCGGTGGATCTTGCAAAAGAACCAAGGTCGCATCAATGGACAAAGCAGATACTCCAGAAGTATCACATATTGAGGGATTTATATCAGAGGGGTGATGTTGCAGTGAGCAGAGTGTCCTTACAAGAGAACATGGCAGACACCATGACTAATGGACTATCTCAGCAGAAGCATAAATATCATGTGATAACTATCATGTTAAAGGTTGTTAGAAGTTTGCTCTAGCCCAAGTGGGAGTCTGTTGGAGTTAGTGGCCTATAACCAACTATTTTGTACTTTATTCATTAATGAAATATTTATCACATCTTAATTGTTCTTCTGCAGGAAAATGCATGTGATGATGTCCTAAGGATAATTGTGGCATTAATGGGTCATAGCAGATCCCTACTATGATGAGAACCTGGAAGTGCCATAACACTATTATTGAACGTATGTTCAATGGCCGGATGATATTATTTGAGGGGAACAATTAATACATGTCATTAGGGGTGACGACTCTTAAAACATTGAGGTACCTTCTCATAGTGTTCGCCCATGGTAATATCCAAGAGGATATTATGAGAATGAGACCAACCAGTGTGAAATCCACATTTCATAGTTTCATTGGATGTTCCTATCTGCAGATGTGTGTATTGATCCTTAGACTTTATGATTATTATTAATGAGTATTACAACTCACGCACTTAGATGTATTGACGAAAACTGTGACGACACACTTTTCGCAGTGAGGTAGGATACGTTGGGTGCGTCACGAGTAATACTGCATTAATAGATAATGCGAGAAAGGATTTTTCCCTTCTGTTCCATAACGGATGTAGATATCTTAGGCCCTTTGATGAAATTGATATAGCCTACATAAATCCATGGCCATGGTAAGGTATGGGCGTGTTAAATTCTAGGAATTCAGCGAAAGAATACTCGAGCACATGGGTTGATGGCACTAGCATGCAACCCAATTGATTAGAGATATCAAGACAAAGGGATTATATTACACGGTAAGCATTCGTAGGAGGTGACACATCATTGTGTCATTAACTTTTTTCTCTATGGTTGCCTTGGCGTGTTGCTAGACGCTAATATTGGAATTTAGGCAGGATCCACCTAATGCCACTTAGAAAGAGGCCTAGAGTGTCACACACAAATTGTGTCCATGCATTTCAGTTAAATATTAATTTAACAAGTTGAATAATGATTATTTTCGATTGTGGATTAATAATTATTCAAGGATTTCTGATCGCATTTATTTCAACACTAGTTATTCGAGAGAATATATTGTGGGCAAAATAATATGTATTTATTTGCGAGTAATGCAGTTACATTTATTTAAGAAATAAATAGCTATTACTCAAGGTTGAATAAATGAGGTGGAGGAAAATAAATAAAACTGGAAAAATAATATTTCACACCGTGTATGTTTATACATACACTCCATGTAGTATGTTTTTTTGGGATTCGTTATAATATATAGTTTATTTAATTAAATGATATTAAATATGATACATTGGATGCATGTCAAGTAATAATGACGGTAAACTATCATTATTAAGACATGGGGAATTACTATGAATTAAATGAAATAAATAAATTATTTTGGGCTATTAATTCATTTTATTATTCTAAGTATTATAAATCCCAATTACATTATTCTCAATAGGGGATAGACATTTGGGTTGTGCACAACGGATTGGAAATACTCTCAAGCCAAGAGTGAATTCCCTTTCCACCCAGAATGCTTTCATGTCATGAAAGAAAGATCCTCCACTAGATCAAGGCGATCGAAGACGGACATCGCAAGTGAAGGATCTTTCACGCTATCACCCAGAGTTTCCTTCGGCGACATCCAGAGATATGTGGAACACATGTGGATAACTACTAGAGGAATCATATTTTTGGATTCTGAGATGCAACAACGGATCATAGGATCTTGACTAGAGACATCAACAAACAAGGAATTCCATCGAGGTAATTCTTATGAATTAATTAAACTAATTATAATCAACATATGATGATCCTATCTCGAGGGTTCTGGGACTCTTCTTTTCTTTTTCCATTCTTCGTTCTATTCCGAAGATCATGCATTTTATATCGTGACAGATCTCGGATTAAACATCATTTAATGTTAAAATTAAAGTTGGGAAATCTTACAACGAACTTATGCTGCACCCGTTACCTACAGTTACCATTGTTGCTACCTTATGATTTGTAACCATCACATATACCTTACAGTGGGACCCTAGAGGCTACCATATAGTGTAACCATAATATTTACACTTTGAGTAACCATACGACTGACCTAAAACACACACATTCACAATTCAATGTTTGGAGATATATGTTATATCTGTCACCATGAAAAATTCTTAAAAACCAAAACATAATCCTAAATAAATAATATTTGATATCAAAATTCCCATTAAAATTGTGTAAAATAAATGATTAAAAGGGGACATTAAAAGAATGGTCCATTAAGAATGTCATATAATTAATATAAGAATTGAAATAATGAAAGGAATGTTTAAATACACTGTAAATAAATATAAGAAAACAAAAAATGACCAAAATTATTTAAACAGAGAAACGTAGTACGACATAATCAATGATGTAAAAGGTTATCCTAAAGAATGAAAATTGGATAATGAATTCCCTTACCCCGGGATAGTAATGCTTCAAATGACATTAAACCTCATGTATAATGGTAAAAAGAGTGTTATTAGTTTTTTAAAACATAACCATTTTTAAAAATCATAATAATTTAATTTTATAACATCACTCAACCCATTTTTTAATAATATTTTGTTATTTAATTGTTTTGGGTGCGCGCTTTACATGGATTCCATTGTTTGTCGGTAATAGTTTTTCCTGTAGAATGGTAGTGAAACTCTAGAATTGGAATGAAATGATATTTTTATTTTTAGATAATAATAATTGATACCATAAATAATTTGGTTTTCATATATGAAGATGTATCATTAGATAAAACATTAATGATATTAATTTTGATCATTTTGGTGGTTCTTGGATAATAACAAACTAGTTTCAGTATATAATTTAATATTATTCATATCTATTAATTACATAACATTAAATATGTTATATATAAAAATTTAAAATCATTTTAAACCTTGAAAAAGGTTTTGTAAATGTATTTGAAGGAAAAAATGGAAATTGAAAACACATCGTCCATGATGTCGGTAAATCAACACATCAGGGATGGTGTTTTTATTATTATAATCAGAGGGAGCGGAGAAGAGTTATTAAAATGAATTCTTATCACAAACATTATTTAATTATACTATATATAAGAAACTATTATTTTAAGAATCTTATATATGGTTAGTTGAAGATAGTATAAGAAAATAAATATAATTGAATAGAAAATGAAAAAGAATTTTTACCTCTTGATCTCTTATCCTTGATATCCTCATTATGTCCCTTGGTTTTGGCTTTCTGGTGAGCCTATAAGGTATATGATATTGGGAAGATGATTTTGAATCATATTGCGTATAATTCGGAGAATTCTAAAAGCTTGAGAGGTGTGAGGAGAAGATGGGGTGAGTGTTGTATTTATAGTTGGGAAGAGAGTGGGTTTTTTGATATTTTAATCATTAATTTATTATTTTTCTAAAGACAGGGAATATTTTTTGTTTTTTAGACTAAATATAGTAATTATTTCATGTTATTTCATACCAAGTGTCCTTACCTTATAATTATGTCATCCTTCAATCAATATTTCGTGCATTTAGCTTATTTTGTAAATTACATTATTTCCCTATTCACCAAAAAATCATGTATTTTATAAATGTCCAAAAAATCCACCCCAACAATTTATCAATGTGTATATTTCAAAAATAAACTTCATTTTTGTAAAAAAGTTTCTAAATATGAAAAACAAATATTTAATTAAAACTATAATTTATTCGAAAAAAAACAATTTAAAAACAATAAGTTATTTTATAACACCATGAAACATAAATAATGGTCTCGTAAATTTATCTTATTATCATAAGAGAAAAAAAATTAATTTAAAATTACATTTTATGAGAAAAATAATTTAAATTATAAAATTAATCATAAAATTTATATTAAATAATTGTGACTTATAAAAATACCGACACATAATTTATAATTTTTAAAATATTTATTCACTTAAATAATGATCCTATTATCTTTTATAAGATTCTTAAACATTATTTATACATTCATTGGTGATGATTCTATTAATTTGGTAATATTACTATTTATAAGGGTAGTATTACAATCACAAAGGTTCAATTTTCTATTCACTCGAAAATTTAGTTAGTACTATCAGTCTTTAAATATGTTACTAATCGAAACCATGTATGCATGTTTTTTGAGATTAAATTCATAGAAGAATAATTTTTTTTACAATTAGTTTATATCTATATCATTAAAATAATTACAATAAAATGTGTTGATTCGTATAGAATCAATGTTACAAGCATTTCATTATATATTAAATTTATTTGTAAATCCATGGAGTGTTACAATCTTCCATCCTTCTAGAAAATTTTTCCTCACAATTATTTATTTACATGTTAATAAATTGAGGGTACATATTCCTAATAGAATTTTCAGATTTACATGTTTCTTATTCAACCATTTTGTTTCTCCACAATTACTTTACATGATGAATTATGTTATTCTACAATACCGCCTCTCTATGATCAGGAATCTAAACAGGTTTCTCTTTATAAAAATGTTTCTCGTCTAACTAAACTACATCTGGGTTCAAAACATGAGATGAATCTGGAACAGAATTTATCAACATCATAACATATAAACAATTATGTACCCAACAATAAACACAAAGGCATAGATACATATTACATGACTACTCCAGCTTTCTCAAGGATTTCTTATGGTCTAATTAAACATGGACGTAGCATTCATTTCTCATCAAAACAAATTACACTTTTCCAAGGAAATATTTTAAGGAAAACATGATCACCTACATTGAAAAAAAAATCCTTTACTCTTGTAATATGCATAACGTCTCTTCATTATCTATGATTTCCTCATGTTTTTTGGATCATATTCATTTTCACATTGACTTCCATTACTAATTCTTGTCTCATCATCGTTCTTTCACTAAAATCATCTAATAATGCTTGTGTTTGACACTACTTCTCACACAATTCCTCAAAAAATTCAGTTTCTATATAAGAATGAAAACTATTCTAAAAAGAAAAATAATTTAAAGAAATATTTTGATCCCAACTTCCCAGGTAGTCTTTTGGACAAGCTCCATGGATATCCCATAATATTGGAATTTTTCTATGTGACTCCCTATTAGACTGATGATGAAAATTAGTGTGGAGTATTATTTCTATGCCCATTGAATTATGAAGGTATTTCTAATTTTTTTAGTAATCCTAGGATCATAGTCATACACAAAGGAAAGAGGAACTCTTTATAACCTACCAATATCTATGATGTATAGTCATGAATGTATATCTAAATGAATAGTACCATGAATAGGAATGAAGTGTGCATATTTAGTCAGCCGATCAGTAATAAAACAATTTGTAGTGTTACCTCAAGAAGAATTTGGTAGTCCCACCATGATGTTCAAAGATATATTTTCCCATTTTAAAATTGGAACTAGGAAAAGTTGAAGCATCCCCTTAGATAATTATGTCTCTGCTTTATCCTGTTGACATGTCAAATATTTTATGTTAAAATAGGAACGATCATTTCAATTCTATCCCACCAGTAATACTCATGATGGTTGAAGGATACATATAGTGAGGTAGATGCTCAAATACAAGAGGGGGTGAATTTTAAATTTAAAAACATTCATTTTTATCCTTAGGAAAAATATTGTTTAACAATATTAATCAGGATAAATTCACAAGACCTCTTACTGTTACACAAACTAGCTTGGTTCCAAAAAATTGATTCTGAAAATGAAACGTAAGGAAATATTACAAGTATAATATTATAACTTATAGCATATAGAATCATACTTATCATAGTGTAAAAGTGATAATTAAATTATAGGAAGGTTATACATTATTACATTATCAAAATAAGGAAGATATATAATTGAAACAAAACATGTAACACGTTTGAAATCATTTAACCCAAAGGGATGCGTATCCAACAAACTTGTAGAAAGGTCCCTTGAATTATAATTTCATGATTGTCTGTTTTAACCACACCAGGTTTTTCCCTTGATACGAATATCCGAATCTGACATGCTATCCCCGAAATCCCCCTAACATTAAGGTATGTAGAACCTCTAACTTCTGATCCATGTAAGTCCATGAACTTTAAGGTAGTCGGAACCTTAGTCGTCATATCAACGAATGCCCTTGATTTTATACATCAAAAATTTGAGTCTCATGAAACAAGGTGAACAAAATGTTCAGTATTTACAAAGAATGAGAGTCTCTCTCTCTCTCTTTAGAATTTACTTCAGCAGCATGAAATATCTAGATAATTCCAAGTGTAGTGTGATCCCATTAAATTGATATATAACTTATAAGCACATCTAAAATGGTTGGATCCTTCCTACAACAATCACATTTTTTCTTGAATTTCACAGGGACCTGTACACAAACATATACAACGATAAGATAGAAATAGATTGTATAAAATTATTTCAAAAATATATAATTTTTAAGTGACTTACGTTCATTTAACTAAATAATTCTTTTGGAGTTTATGGAAAAATAATTATATGAATATAAAAAAATTAACATTCAGATATCATAACTCATGGATATTAGAATTCAATTTTTCAAGGAATTCGGAGTCTGAATTCTAAAGAATTTGGTGTCTAAATTCTGAGGAATTCAATGTCTATATTTCTATGAATTTGGAATCTGAATTTCAGAGAAATAGGTGTCTACATTTTAGAGAATTCAGATTCATAATTCTAAAAAATTTGGATACTGAACTCGTAGAAATTGAGATTTTGAATTTGGAGGAATTCATAGTATGAATTTTGAGAAATTTGGAGTTTGAATTCTAAGGAATTTAGAGTCTAAATTTAAGAGAATTCAGAATATGAATTTCAATGAATTTGGAGTCTGAATTCAGATCCTAAAAACTGAATACTCTATATCTATGATTTTAATGAATTCTGAGGTTTTTGATGTGAACCCAAATGTTAGACCTAAAAATCAAATGATTTATATTTTGAGAAACAAAATAATAAAAATGAAAACAAATATAATGATAAATTTTCTTTAGGAATGAAATTTTTTCCTTATTATGATAATTCATAATGAAAATGTAATTTTCCATATGTCTCGGTGATTGTGATATTCAAATCATAGAGGAGTGGGTAATTCATAAGGAATCATTATTGAATCCACAATCATCCCATTTTTTGAATGAACAAACATCCATAATAAACAGAATATAAGGACATAGAGATTATCTTTATAGAAATGAAAAAAAAAACATATCTCCCTTTACTTATGAATCAAGATTAATATGACTAACTCCCCCTTAATATTTTAAATCCATATATACTATATTATTGATATTGTTAAAAAGAATTTTCCATTTCTCGTATAAGGAAATCATCACTGATGAAACTCCTCCATAGATAGACTCCCCCTTAGTTATGGAATTCTATTCT
Source organism: Viscum album (assembly GCA_963277665.1). Lineage (NCBI taxonomy): Eukaryota > Viridiplantae > Streptophyta > Magnoliopsida > Santalales > Viscaceae > Viscum > Viscum album. The sequence continues at coordinate 1,455,438,115 of OY728159.1, read as the reverse complement.
TTACATAGTATTCTATTTATCATTCCTTTATCTCAAATTCTGATTTTCAAAAAGGAATAAATGTAATGGAAAAAAATATGGTACATGAAAAATTAGTAGTCTAAAACAAAACACAAGATCAAAAACCAAAATTTATTTATTATGGAAAAAAATATAAAATTAAGGAAAAATAAACAAATTATCCGCTTGGGGAAAAATTATCCATCTTTACCCTTCGACAATAACTTCTATATGATAGTATTAAACTACTTTATCTTCTAGTGATATTCTTCCACACGCTTGAGTAGATGATCTTGTTCATTATTTTTCTTCTATAAGGATTTGATCATTTCTTCTTAAGACTTAAGAATATCTTCTTAATCCTTCAAATGATTGTCCAAAATAGCAATATTTTCTTAAAACTAAATTCTGAGATCCCATCCCCTCTTCAAATTCATAGTCATAAAATTATGCTTCCCAATCAGATCCTTGACTTTCTGCATCGGAGTTGTTTGCTCGAGACATAGATTTTCCTAAAAACTCATTGTAATATCTTTAAAAATCCCATATTTTGTTTCAAAATAATTCTTCACGCTTTCTTGGAAATCACCAAGGATTATAATCTATGTTATTTTTTCCTTGACCAATTTTTTATTTCCTTATACTATCTTTTGAAAGCTACATGTCCATGGAAAAAGACGATGAAATTGTATTTATTCCTAAAAAGCTTATCCATATACCTAGTGAATGATTCATCTTTCTAATGAAACTATTTCTAAAGCATCTACCACCTCGAGCCTATACTCTGAAATAAGGGAATAAAATCAATAAGATTTTTCCATGATTGAACTAAAAAATCATGTCCAAGAGAGGAAGATTCCGAATCAGAATGTTTGGCTGGTGAGGATTCTTTTTATCCCTCTTCATCATTTATTTTCAACAAAAAACCCAGCATCTTTATTTTTTACTATAGATTTCTTATGTGTATCTACTGACACATATTTTCCCTTATCATCTCTCGTAATGATCTCTTCAACTTTGGGAGATTCATGTTCACTATATGATAATTGAGCAATCTTTTCTTCCTTTTGATTTTCTTTCTTGAAATCTTCTGTAAGATCAATTGGCTGAATATTTTCAGGGTTTCAACTCTATTATACATATATTTTATTCACTTCATCCTAACACTTTTCTTCTTTTCTTGGGTTTGAATGTTCTAAAGATTCTTCATTATAATTTTAGATAGATAGTTTATCAGATGAACTCTCATTCTGATGATATTCCTCCACTTACCTAATAATATTATTGATAGAAATACCTCCGTCTTCATGTCCATTGAATTATTCTTAATTACCCATTTATTATCCTTCATATGTTTCAAGAATTACCATCTTCACTCCCAGAGTCATTGGATGTGATTCTGGTAGAAACAATTCAGGTAACTGGTGTTGTTCAGATTCTTTCTCAGCACCTAGAGATGAGATTGAACAATATCAGCGGCAAACGTAATTTTCCTTTTCTTATTTTCGTTTTCATTAGTCTGAAGATCCTCAGTAGCCTTCATCATTAAATCATTTTCCTCAATAGGGTCCAAGGAAAAATAGACTCCATTTATTTTCTATTCTTCTTGACTTCTCTCCACATTGAAAACAATTCATCCGGATAAGTCTTATGGTTCATTGGTTTTAGAGGTGCGTATTGAGTATCTTGATCATCATGAATTTCTTATTTCTATTTCTGTTCCTTCTCCATCCACTTCTTTCCACCCTTTTTCGATGTTTCAACCACATATGATTTATTTGATAGTGTTTTGATATCAGCTTCCTAAAAATCATATAATTATCCTGATTCACTAGAAAACCCAATCATCCTTATCCTTAGAGTATCATCACTCAAAAACATAACATTGAAATTCATTATCTAAGGACTACAAGAGATTTTGAACAACTCAAGACAAATAACTATTATCTTGGAGAGAAATCCAGATATATGATGATTTGAGATTTGAGAGATCCATTCATGATATTAAATATCGTGATCAAGACATAATTCAATAAATTTAACATTATGAGGTTCACCGTGAAATCTAGAATATAGATGTCACTTTTATTAATGGAATCCTTATCCCCTTCTTCTAATATGGTAAAACCATGAACCCATAACTCAAGAATTCGGAGGTTTGTAGAGAGATAATAAATATCCAGATTCTTTTCTGATGATATACCTATTTATTCTAAACACTATTTATTATCGAAAGATCCTAAAACATTTGGTCCCTTGTGCATGAGAATTTCTTCTTCTCCCTCATATAGAATTCCAATTATGCTTGCATCCTTACTGTAAAAAAGGCAGTATGTTTTTCCATAGATCAGAAATATTTTTTTTCTCTCCCTCCATCATTGAAAAAAACTCATGGATTCATTGAATTCAATCAGCTTCTCCAGATAAACTAGATCCTATGCCATCGAATTGGATACTCATAAGCTCTCCCATCCATTCAACATGATATTTTTCCATAAATTTCAGAGGGACCAATACACTTATTACTCAAAAAATGATTAGGTAGAAACAAATTGTAAAAAATCACTTCTTAACTATAAGAGGTGTATATAAAATAGGATTGTTTAAAGAAATCTAATTTTTCTGATTCCAAGTAAATATAAATTTCAGAATCTATCCAAATACACATTCAGAGACTATAACTCATGTATAGTCAAATTCTATTTTTCATGTAATTCAGATTCTTAATTCTATGGAATTTGATGTCTGAATTCTGAGGAATTGGGTTTCTGAATTATGAGTAATTTAGTATATGAATTAAGAGGAATTAGTAGTCTGAATTATGAGGAATTAGGAGCCTGAATTTTTGAGAATACGGAGTCTGAATTATAAGAACATTGGAGTCTTAATTTTAGCGAAATTATATTCTAAATTTTAGATAATTTAGGAACTGAATACAGATGATAGTCAGACTATGAATTCTGAGTAATTTAGAGTCTAAATTCTAAGGAATTTAGATTTATAATAATGAAGATTTATGAGTATGAATTTCAGTGAATTGGGAGTCTGAATTTCAGATAATTTAGTGAATAAATTCGTAAATAGAAAAATGAATACTCTATATCTACGAATTTATAGTATTCTGTGGTTTTAGATGTGAAATTGAATTTTATACATATGAATAGAATGATTTTTATTTAGGAAAACTATTAAAAGAACAATTAAAAAATAGGTAAGGATAAATATCCTTGGGGAAGAAAAATTTTCTTTATTATTTTATTTCTTAAGAAAAATATATTTTTTCTTAAGATAGAGTATATGTGATTTCCGAAAAATAAAGGAATGGAAATGTCATATGTAAATCTTAATGACTCAAAAAAAGACAATGTACATATCAGTACTTCCTAGATAAATTGAAAATGGTGAATTATAAGCTTTACACAACAATAATTTCTTTAGCTAAGAATCATATGGCACATATAATCACATTCTAAATAATAAAACATAATCTTTATTAAAGTTAAATTATGTAATCTTACCCCATTTAACAAATTATGCCTTTTTCTATAACTCATGGTATTCCTTATACACTTAAATAATTCTTTATGATAGAGATGATTACAATAAAACCTATAACAAAAAACATAATTTTTTATCCACCAAGAACTTATAATACAAAATTCATCAAATAAATAATCAAGGGGTATTGTTCCAGACATAACATGGTTAATTATGCATTATGTTTTTTACTTAAGGCATCATCCACTTTGTTTGCTTCTCCAGGGTGGTAATTTATCATGAAATAGTAAACTTTTATTATTAAAATATATATTCTCTACATCATGTTTAATTATTTCTGAGTAAATATATACATCAGATTTTATGGTTACCATTTATTTCACATATAGATATATATAAATGATGCCTCCAAATTTTCAACGAAAACCCCACAAATTCTAATTCCAAATCTTGTGTGGGGTGTGTTAACTTAGTATGTTTTAGTTGCTTTAAAGCATAAGAAATTACCAGATCATTATACATCAGAACACAACCATGTCCCATAAATAAAGAATCACTATAAATGAAAAAATAACCATTTCTAGATTGAAGTTCAAAAAAATTATTATTCACCAATCGCTTGTTCAGTTCTGGAAAAAACATCATATTCTTATATCCACATAAATGTAACCCCTTTTCATGTTAATTTTTTCTAAGGATAGATAACAATGAAATTTGTTTAACAACACATCGATAATATCCTAATAGTCCAAGAAAACAACAAATATATGTACATTTGGAGGTCATTTCCATTAATCAACCACTTTTTTATTATTGGGATCAACTATTATTCCATCTGTATTTACAATGTTTTGAGGAAAGTAAATATTATTCAACCAATAAATTTTACAAAATATTAGGTATAAATTAATTAATTTTAGAGTTTCCTAGACAATCAATAAATGTTTTTCATGATCCATATAATTTTCCTTAAATAAATAAATATATGAATAAAAAACCAAAAAAATCCCAATATTCTATTCATATGATTCACGAATACGGTGGAGGAATTTTTCAAACCAAAGGGCGCAACAACAAACTCATAATGCTTATATCTAGTACTAAAAAGTTATTTTTATATTGTCATCCTCTTTCACCATCAACTGATGGTACCCGGATCTCATGTCAATCTTAGAAAATTATTTATCTCTTTATAGGTTACAAAACATGTCATTGATATGAGTAAATCGATACTTATTCATCACAGTAATGTTATTAAAATCCCTATAATAAATGCAAAGTCTTATGGAACCATTTTACTTTATTACAAACAAAATTGAAGAACCCCAAGGTGAAGAGTTATGACAAATGCATCCATTATCAAGAAACTCTTGAAACATTTTTTCAATTATAGATGTTTCAAATGATCCTTTCAATAATAGTATTTTAAATTAGATTAGAATCATGAACCAAGTCAATATTAAATTCAACTACCCAATCAAATATAAAATTGAGAAACTCATTAGGAAAGAAATCATTGAATTCATTTACCAATGTCACAACATTAATAGAAATAGTTCCATTACTTTGAACAATATGAGAATGATAAATTGCATTCCTATATTTTAATAGTTTATCAGCTTACTGATACGTTATCAATTGTATCGGTTCATTCTTGTATCCAAACAAAAATGAATTCTAAAAATAACTTATTTAGATATAAAATCAAACATATCATGAAAAATAGAAACCTAATCCATACATAGAATGATGTCTAACTCTACTAAATGTAAAACAAAATGGTTTTCAGGTAAATTGTTTCCATAGATAACAATATAATGATTCTTATAATGATTTTTATGGTAATATTTTTCCCTAGTGTTTTAACCATAATATACAAAATCATTTATTGGGGAGAATTTTCCAATTTACCAGAAAATTTCTCAGAACTAACAGAATGTATAAACCCCGTATCTAATAATTAATTGGATAATTTTATTAAACAAAAAATATACCTGATACCACTTCATTAGATGGCATGAAATTTTATGACATAGTTGAAAATGATCTCAATACACCTTTGTAATTATTGGTTGGATTTTTTATATACTTTTGATCATTCTCTGGGTAGGTATGTTACACCATAGGCTTCCATGGTATGCTAACTTTTAAATAGTTCAATAGCATTCCCTACACAAAACTACAAGATTTATCACACCCTGAAGTATAAAACTAGACATTTAAAACCGGTTGAAAATAGTGTTAACCACAACATTAAATTTATTAATATTATTTTCCAAAATATAATTTATTTTATAATTTTGAATATAAAAATAAGATATGGTTGAAATTTTGGTAATATTTTGAAAATTTTCAAATTTTTATGAATATTGAAAAATACTACATTATTGTTTAAAAATAGTGTTTTTTATTTAAATAATTATTTTACATTAATTTTTTTTAAAATGAAAATAGATACATGATAAATAAATTAGTCATATGTTGGTCATATGAATCATTTATAAAATAGAATTACATATAAAAATTGTATTCAACTTTTGAACGTTTATATCACCAGCCGGCTAACCACATCTACAAATTACCATTAAACATAATTTTACCACTTCTGTGAATTGTGTTTAAATAAAAAAAAATGCATGGTTGTAATCAGTATAAAATATGTGGTCTAATAGGATCAAATTAATTTTTTTGTGAATAGTAACTTTTGAATTTTATTTAGCACGGTTAAATGTTTATTATGTAATTAAAAGGAAAAAAATATTATAATAATATAAAATAACCCTAACAATTGTCCTAATTTCATTGGATAAGTAATTTTTAGACAAGAATAATAATTATTTCTAAAATATTATCCATTTTAAGACACCAATATTAGATTAGGACATGTATTATATTTTATTTAAAGAATAGTTAAAAATATCATTTTCAAATTTTAATTACTATATAATTTTAATTATTTGGTTTTATAAGTGATATTGTATACTATAAATATTATTTACAAATATAATGTAGTTATGTACATCATAATAATTGATTGTTAATTTTTTAGAGTAAATAATTACCATTAAGGACGACACAAGTGAAATAGAAATAATTTTATTAATAGAAATACCTAATAAAATATATTAAATATATTAAAATAAATATAATTTGATGTAATTAATGACATACACTAATTGTATAGGTAAAATAGACAATTTAGTGACATATTGAAAGTGTGTTTTTTTTCAATTTATCATGCTGGTTTGATTTTTTGTAAAATTAAAATATTGAAGAGAATCAAAATTAACCAAAATGATACGTTAAAATAAATAATACTTCATTACAATTTATAAAATTCATAAAAAAGTGGAGTTCATCCAAATAACATGGATAGTGTAAAATATATCAAATATTATCCAATTGGGGTTATCTTATGATTTTATAGTAACTATATTATACCTATAGTGTAAAAAGACATGTAGAAAAGGATAGAGTTAAATTGTTAAACTAACGGTTAAACCCAAAAGATAAATTTAATTTCTTGTCCAAAACATTTTTAAAAATCATTGGTCGATAGTATTTAGACACATAATCGTATTATCATAAAAATAAGTCACTTGGGATATAATTGTAACCAAAAAACAATATATAATTAATTAATAATTTTGGTGTTTTCAAAAGTGCCCTTTCCCTCTATTATAAAAGGGAACATCTTCTTCTATTTTTTCACATCCTAAATCCATTTTTATTTGAGTAACACTACCCAATTATCCTCAAAACCTCCCTAAATGAATTTTATAGGCCTTACATTTGGTAAAAAGCTTTTATTAGGAGTCATTTTGTTCAAATAAGAAGTAGATATCCGAAAAAGAGATATTTGTCTAAAAAACGTTTCGTAGATATTTTGTTTTTTACTCCCTATTCATATGTTTTTCCATTCAATAATTAATAAATATTGTATCATCGACATTATTATATCCTATTATACTATGGGACAAAAATATTCCTCCTTAAATCTATCTTATTAATAACAATATCAGAATGTGTGCATACATACGACTTACAGTTTCCACGTTGTGGTGTAAATAATTATTCAAAACTAGTTTATTAGGATGGGTATAATGATGAGTATACAGCATATAGATAATTAATATAGAATGATAATTATTCGGTATAATTAAAAAATCAACCAATTCCATAACATTTTACCATCAATGGACTGATATTGTCCCTTGTGTATAAGTATGCTCAACCATTTCCAAGATGTGTTAAGATTCATTATCCAACATAACCATTCAAGAATGACAATAAAATAATATTATGTGTAAATATAATAATTATGAACCTTATATAATTCGTTATAGAAATAAAATACATATTAATCCTAACAAATATGACTTACACAACTAAACATGCCAAGGAAACAAAGTAGTTAACACCTGAAACATTGGTAATACAGAAAAGTTATCAACAAAATGATATAAATGGATCATATGTGGTATCATAGATATATATATTTTCCTGGAATAATTTGATATCATGTTTTTACCATTATACAAGAGGTTAACACACCCTTACCTAATGGAATGTGTAATGTATGTGTTAATTTTACAATCTCATTATTATCTAACGTTGATTATACATATGTATCTAATGGGACATCTTTATCATCAATTTACATGTTTCATAAATTTTATAAAAAAATATTATCTAAAATTATTAAAACCCTTTTTCCTATGTTATAATTTTTTATAAAATGTTTTGATAGAAATAATTCCTCCATTTTTCAAATGAGGTACTTTAAATCCTTTTCAACTAATTAAGGAAAGAGTGTTTTATAAAACTTATACAGTGCGGGAGACTATTTTTTCCACCCTGACTCCTTAATATTTTCAATCCTCCATTAAAATATTAACAATATATCATCAAAATAACTGTATGCATTTATAATTGTGAAAATTTTAAAGGAATGTCAATGTAAAATAGTTATATTTATCTAAAAATCAATGATTTTATAAGAATATTTTCATCTATGTCAAAATCGTTTGTTGGGTTTTATGCTTAATTAAGGATGATTTTTTATAATGCAATCTTCTATATTGTATTAAAGCAGTTATAATATATTTTATTTTGGATGTGTTGTTTTGGAACCATTTATGGATTATCGTTAAAATATTAACATTTTTAAGATAGTTTAAATATGAATTATTATATTATTTTTTACCCCTTTCATTAAAGGAATGCATTAGACATATTAGGTTACGTGTGGAGACCTATATATACCCTTGATGCATCAATAGTTATCGAGAGACAAACTAGTGTCTTTTAATGAGGCATTAACATTATGGTTATTTATGGTGCTGCCATGAGGACTTGAGGGTATATTTATGACATCTAATATTATAGATTTCCTCAAAATAAAATTAAATATTGATATTACAGGTGATTATTAGACTATTGGAATATACTTGTTAATGTTTGAATGAAATTATTTTGATATAGTATTTCCATATTATGCTGAATATTATGTTTAAAAAAGAAGTTTTTTGGTTTTATACCTTTCTTTAAAATATTATACTTATTTATGATAGCTTATACTATATTGTTTGTCTTCACTGAGCATTTTATCTCACCCCTTTCTTATGTTTCATTTTAAATAGGATGCAATAAATGTTATTATGATTGACATGTAGGGATCGTTTAAGGAATATGAGTGTTTTCCAAGGATGGACTATGTTGTTTATCATTTAATTATTTAATGTTAACCATTTGTTTTTATATAGATTTTTCAAAGCTTCTAAACTGATCGGTCCTCTAGGATTTGATTTCTTGTGATCATGCCAATGTAATATAATAATGCACCGGGTCTGGGAAATTGGGGTTGGGGCATTACAGTTGGAATCAAATGATGTTTATTAAAACCCTTTAGAACTAGATTTATATAATACTATAATTATGGGACACTGCCCTAAGATATAATTTGAGGACAAGTATAGAAGAACAATCAACAATTTTGGTAAAATAGAGATTGTGTGAGAATTACTTGTAAATAAATATATGTCTCGATATTACATGTGCACATGGTTCTGGAATAGATGTTCCAAGGAGTAACTACTCTAACAAGGTGTTCCCGGCATGACTTGGGGTAACGTAGAACATGACAATGAGATTTATTGTGCACATGGATTGACACTCTGATGGGGTATGTTTAATAAAAATCACATTTTCTTAATATACCATTATGAAGTATTTATGGGTAAATATGTCCTCAAAGAATCCATTTTTATTATTATGGATTAGTTATTCTTAAATGTTTTAATTTATGATAAGTATTTTACTTTTTTGGAATTATGTATTATGATTTATAACTAAATACAGTGTATTCTATTATTTATATATAATTATATGTGGATATAATGGAACCCATATCAAATGAACATATTCCATGTAGGGATTTCACTCCTATGAAAGATAATAATAGTGGAACGTGTGATACAACTACTGTGGAATAGATTATAACCATACTAGGACAAAATAATTAGGTTTGTAATATTAACACTACCCGTATGGAGCATCCTGATCCACAATGAATATGATCAATGTTAGACCGCTTCAAGATACAACAACATCCAACATTCAATGGCAAAACAAATCCATTTGTTGATGAGCAATGGATAGGTTCCTTAGAGGAAATACATCTCGCAAATGGGAGTAACAAAAGAGAAAATGTTTTATGAGATACTGTCTTCTATAAGGATATTCAAAATTATTGTGGTCATTAATTAAAATCCTTAAGATGGATAAAGTTCTAGAAAATATTGAATGGAAGTAATTTAAAGAACACATCCTAGAAAAATTCTTCCATCAAGATATATGAAGAGATATGTAGAGGTAATTTCTAATTCTGAGGTAGAAATAGGATAATAATGTTGAAAAGTATAAATCTTACTTTTAAAGGATAGCATGCATGTTGTAGACTTCATATGTAACCCAATAAGAAAGTTTAATCGATTCGTTGATGGGTTAAAACCATTCTTTTATAGGAATTGGTCTCATAATATTTCTTATCATACAATGAAATAATATTATATGATATCATGATAGAATCGTAATTCTACAAGACATATTACATTACTGTATATAAAGAGAAGAAGAGGGTCACTGAGCACTCTGGGAAATGAAATAAGGGGACGGAAAGAAAAGTTCACTTCTCTCCCTATGGTAATTTTTGGACGAAACACCAAATTACATTCTTAATGTGGATTGGTTTTTTTAGAAATATAAATAAATGTCACCAAGCTCGTGATTTCATGGGGAAAAATAAATTTTCAATGTTCAACTCTACAATTCATTTGAAATGGGACATAATGAAAATGATTTTCATATGAATCAGGGAAATCACTTCTATATACAGCCAAAGGAGAATGTCCAACATTTTTTGATCATAACTTCTGAGGTTGAAGTTCTTGATGATGTGGTTGAAGGTACGTTAATTATTTATTCAATATTATCCAAGTGTTTATTTTATTATAAATCCATTCATTACTATCTTTCATCCCTATTTTCATTAGAAATTAGAAATTTTCAATTCATTTTGACAAGGGAGTTGTTAGTAAAAACGTATATTGTAAAGCATAGAGAAATAACGATGTGTTGGGTAGTTGTTGTTATGTCATATAAATTTTCTTTAAATTATTATTCAAGAATATTAAATATTGTTTATTATTATATAATCATTGGTATGGATTTGATTTCAAATAATGATGCCAATCTTTATGTAAAAAAATAAGGAAGTTATGATCTATGTACAATAAGGTGAATCCCTTAACATTAAAGTAGAAACATTATCACCAGATTCTTGTCAAAATCCACAACCATGACCTTTACAGAATGATGATTTTTGTAGAATAATAGACAATAAAAACTAGGTATGGATTAGGTAAGCTTCAAAATGAGGATATATCTATTATAAATTATTACATTAATTTTTTTTTATGATTTTTATTGACAGACCCCAGTGGGTGAGGTTGACTATTTTATTTATTAAATCTTTGATGACAGGAAAATATCTTAATCACCCTATAGAATAGATAAATTGGTTTTTGTAAATTTGAAAAACAACATGATGCGATGGTTAAAAATGGATTTATTTTCCCGAGAGTTTCTCCATATGGATCCCCTCTTATATTTGGAAATAAGAAAGATATACCCATTAGACATTCAATTGATTATCAGGAAATCAATGCTATAAAAAAATGAACAAGTATCATTTACATAATATTGATCATTTATATGATCAAATTTACAGAGCTCAATTCTTTTCAAATATTGACCATTATTATGGATATCATTAATTATGGGTAAATATGGAATACATTCTGAAGACAGAGATTTAGATGTGGTATGATCATTAAAATTAACTGTACAACCATTAGGATTGACTAATGCTCCCCCATTTTTAATGGATTTCATGAACAATGTGTTCAATGAATATCTTGGTGATTTTGTTCTAGAAATCATTAATGATATTTTAATATATTCTAAAATATATGAAGACCATGAGAATAAATTGTGAATCCCTATTGAGAATCTATTTAGGGAAGTATTATAAGGTAAATTTAGAAACTGTTAATTATAGTGTCATGAAATTTCCTTTTGTAGCCATAATGTCTCCAAAGATCGATTCTCGATTTATCCTACAATGAATAAGGAAGTCCAATTATTTCCATCACCAATGAGTATTTTAAAGACCCAATGTCTTATAAATGGAAATTTAATTCTTATAAATATTTCATATTATCACATGAAATCACAAAATAATGATCTACTATGTTCTCAGCGACCTTTAAACACGTGTTTTCACTTTTATGTTTGGAATTCTAAAAATCATACATACCCAGTTGTGATCAGTATGTTATTTAGAGTCCTATAAGAAAAACATTAATTTTTTATCAATATTAACATACACTTATTAATAGTAACATAACCTTATAAATAGTGATATACCCTAAAAATATTAACCATACAAATGATAGTATAAAAATAATATTAATGGGAATGTATGATGTTCCTAAATTTTAGAAAAATTTAATATATGTTTTAATACTGGGTTTTTAATAATAAATTTTGATTTTAATAAAATATTTAATTAATCATATTTAAAAAATATATTTTCAAAAAATTTAATTAAATTTTTGAATCTATATGTGGAAATATTTCTACGGAGAAATTTCGAGATTTTTCTAAAATATGTGATTATTTTGATAAATAGTAAAATACGTTAATTTACCGTATATATAAATTATAAGGTAAATATATTATTCCTAACATCATGGATGATGTCCCCACCCTTGGTTATAATTCACATTACCCATTTACTATTTTTGGTCATGGAATCATTATTATTTTTGGTATTGAGGGAAATTAAAAAATTATTGATTAAGAAATTACGAAAACCCTCTTATCCTCCATTGTAAAAACCCCATCACTCCCTCTTCCTCTCACATCACTCAAGACATGATCCATGCCAATATTCTGAAAACATATCTCCCCAATCTTATTCCCCACTTCCAACATACCCTAGTCACATAAAAATTCCAAAACCATTTCCCTTAAGAGGATTTAAAATAGATAAACTCAAGAGGTAAATTCCTCTTCATATTCTTTTATTTATTTAATGTTATTTTATTTTCATGTTTCATTACTCACCTCCCTTCACCAAAATGGTATGATAACTCTTGTAAAATAAATTTATTGGAGTTTTTATAGGATAATGGGATATTTCATTATCATATCACCTTTCCACATCTTTTATTTGAATGAAATCAAAACACCGTTTGAGATGTGTTAATTTAGCACATTAATGGAAAACAATTTCTCAATTTATATTATAATCATTAATTCTAGTCTTGAAACAATTTTTGTTATGTTTGAAACATTATATTATATATATTATATATCATATTTATTGTTCGGTAATCCATTTGTATAAATGGTATTATGTTATAAAGAAAAACATGGTCATTGTAATCAAACCCACCGATTAACCACAATAGTTATCACTAATGTTTTATATAAAAACTAATATCCATTACCAAAAACCGAATGAATTATTATTATCATTTAATCTTCAAGATGATCAATAATAACATAAAAATTAAATTCTAGACATCCACTTTCATCTTACATGTTTATCTGCACCTAAATTTAATTGAAGTTATCATTATAATCCAGTAAGAAAACGGACCGGAAAATTGCATTTAACCTCATAAAAAATCAAAAAAATTATAAATGAAATCAAAATGATTATCATAAATATTATACATATATAATAGTTTTTTAATTATTTATTAATAATTATATTTTTTTTATTCAGTTCATTAATAACAAGTTGAGAAAACCACTTGACTTAAGGTAAGGGATTCCCTCTATTTCACTTTTATTCAATATTTTCCTCTATGTAATAAGCTTTTATATGTAATTACTAGTGATAGTGTATGATTGAAGACCTACCCCATACTATTCTCCTAATGTATAAAATATGATAAATCATGATCTCTCTCATTAATACCACTTAATTACACCTGGTATCATGTCTATAATCCATAAGGAATTCTAGCTGAACCGTCATAAGTCATTCGGTATGCCCTATCGTTCTTTTTACCCAAATGTAGTTTACTTTATCTTTTTTTAAACGTCTAAAATATATTTATATGATAAAAAAATGTTTCGTGAGCCATCACTCATTATATTTTGTGGATATACATGATTTTATGTGATTTCCTCTTTGATACTTCCCAGTAAGGAAACTTGTTTTAATGTAACATCACAAATCATTAACCAATTTCAACTGCACTCAATACTCTATTTTAAAAAACTATTTCCTTTATAAAATCAATTTTTTAATTATTAAAAACAAATTTGTTCAAATACTGTTTTCTATAAAATATTTTCTACATTTCTATTTTAAGAGGTCTTTAATATTTTTTAAACCCCACCAAAATGTTTTAATGCTAAAATTTCTCGAATATATATCTTTCATGTTCTATCATAAGTTTGACATAAAATTCTATTTTATTTTCATATTTTTACCATATTAACTTCAATATATGTTCTAATTTCTTTCATTGATGGTCACTCTCATGTTACCTCCATTGGTTATGCTTTATGTCATGATTGTGGATCCCAAATTTTTCCATGGGTAACCCTTATGTTTAGGTATGATTTAAAATATATGATTATTTATTTGGAAAACATATTGATGAAATGTAAGATGGGTTTTTTCATTTATTTCTCTAATTCATTGGTTAATGTTAATTCCCATGAGATGTTATGTGCATCGGTCTTTTGTGGTAGGCCTTGTATTATGCTACTACAGGAAACTAGATTGGCTGTTACCCTTGGACCGTACTACTATGGTAAATAATATTTTCTATTATCCATTAATCATACTAAATACTTGATTTTTGTTTCTTCCAAAAATCTATTATTAAAGGTTTTTATGATCCCATGTTTATATGTTATGATTCCATATGTATAATGCTTTTTATATCATTATGGCAGGCCTCCTAACTCATATGCTTAAGCAGTATTCTTATGATAGGCCTTTTATCTCATCTATTTTTTCACCTGATCCCCTTGGTACCCCATGCAGATGTAATATTTCAATGTAAATTATAAGCTCTTTATGTAGATTAAACAATGTTGTTTTTTAGCCTAATGTTATGTGTTTTATGTACCTATTATTCCAAGACACTAGACATAACGACCCTAGGATTGTACACTAATATACGATTATGCTAAAATTCTTGTAATTTTGTATATAGAAGACATGTGTCTCTATAGTTTGTATCAAAGGATGGTATAGATATTTTTGAATATTAGGAATATGGAACCTTTCTATGTATGTTATGTATGAGACAAAGTATAAGAAAAATTCCCGATGTTTTGGTAATTATTGGGTTTGTGGTTTGTCTAGAAAATATGTCCATGTATGGAAAAAAATATGAAGAGACATCTCAGGAACAGATATACCAATGACTGAAAACTCAGACAGTGAGTTTCAGGCTATACATGGGGTATCGTGGTACAAAACAGTGGACCTTGCTACAGTCTTGGTATTGACACTCATAGGGGATATGATTTGGTAAATTCATGAGCTTTGTACAAACCATTATTAATGGAGTCAGAAAATCCCATAATAATATAAGATAATAACTAGATCAATGATAACCTAGATTTAATAATATGGAATCACAAGTTAGGATATTCTACCCTTTTACAATTTTATAGTTTTTTGTTCAAAGTTTTCTTTTTTTTATTCTCAATAGCTTTGTATTAAAGCCCTATAATTGTAGGTTCTTTTTCATTATTAATGGTGTGAAAATATAAGAACATTTTCCAACAACCAATGTGATAGGAAATGTTAATATTTCCATAATCATATGCCTGATATGATGAGAATATGTGCTCAAAATGTATTGAAAGTACTTTCTTAGCTGGCTCAAGTTATGAATAATTAATTGAATCAGGGGGAACACCCTACTACTCCATGGAAAGATCATTTTGTCATAGAACCCTTCATGTTGAAAAGGACTCCCATGTTTATATAATATTATGATCCCCTCCTTGGAAAACATTTTAGTAACACCATTAAAAAGATATTGTATGTCCTTCAGTGCTTGGAATAAGAGAAAGTTTTAGTGGCAGTATATTATTTTGATGGAAAAGATGATCAGTGGTGGAAACTAATTATGAATACAATGTCCCAAGTGGAAATTGATTCTAGGGATTGGGATGAATTCATGTAGATGTATTTCAACAAATATTTAACTTGAACAATCCATTTTATGATGGATATATAGTTTCTCACACTCATACAGAAGGAAAATGATTCCCTCAGGGCGTATGAAAAAAACCTTTCCCAGATTGTATGGTACTTATCTATCATTGTCATGAACACAAAAATAAATGTGAATCTATTTATTAGAGGTCTAATGACGAGTCTACGTAAGGTGTTGGTGATCCAATACTTCGATAGTAATGAGGGTACTGTCTATTTTTTCCTCTAGATTAAAATTTAGAATAAAGAATCTCATTGGTCTTTTGGGCCTAGTGATAAGATTGAAAAAATGGAGAACAACATGTGTTGTTCAAAAAACAAATCACATAATTGAATGATGTTATAAAACCCCATATGTAAATGTTGTGGGAAGAATCATCCAAATAATTTTCTAAAGGGAACAAATAATTGTCTCAAATTTGGAATGATTGGTCATCGAGCTGAACATTGCAGATGGGGTATGAAGAATCAAAGTCACGGGGAAGAAGAAATGAAGGTTCTTATAAATCCTCATCCATTTGTGCAGTGTTACAACTGTAATGGGCATGATAATTATGAAAAAAATCTAATCCAAGGGTTGTTTGAGGATGTCAAAAGCAATGTCCCAAGAAACAAGGAAGGGTTTATGCCATCACTGTTGCTAAGGTGGACCCAAACAACAATATGGTGAAAAGTACACAAGTAATTCATTCAAAAATTGAAAAATAGTATTTATTATGGTTATATTCATTCTATCATATCTTTATAGTTTACTAGAACTATTTAAACACCACCTCAATATTTTGATTAAATGTAATTATTGAGAACATTGAATGGGTAAATAGTTCCATCCATGGTTTATAACTCATCCCCAGTTAATTTTTGTGGATTTATCCCCCAGATAATCTCCTCATACATTCATTAGTGTAGTTAAATTCTATATTGGGAATTGGCTGACTATCTTTTTATAAATCCAACATCAGCTATTTGGAAAGGGATATCACTTTTCACATCCCAAAGCATCCTTTGATTAGTTACTAGTGATAGGATGAAGATGAATCTGCTTTATAATAATTGTCTCAAGTATGTGTATTGTTCCATTATGAGATATAATATCAAGATACAATTAATTATATAATTGTAACAATCATTATTGAAGACATTACCATCATGAGGGTTTACAAAAATATATTCTATGATGGTTCTCCTGGTCTTCCACTTGACTGAGAGGTTGTGTTCTGAATTGGACATATCCCTGAATCTCTGTCTATATCAAAGACACCTTACCGATCTCCACCATATAACTAGAACACCTGACGAAGTAGTTATAGGAGAATCTAGAGATGGATTTTTATGCCTTATTACATCACCATGGGTTTCTCCAGTCTTCTTCATCAAGAAGCATAATGGATCAATCAGCCTCTGAGTTGATTATGGTGATCTCAACAAAATAACGATTAATAACTAGTATCCCCTTCCACAGATAGATTACTTGTTTGATCAGATTTATGGGGATAGTTATTTTCCTAGGGTGGACCTTCTGTAAGTATATCCCCAAATAATTGTGAGGAAGGAAGATATCTCCATGACTAACTTTCGAACAAGGTATAGACACTACAAGTAATCAATGATTCCCTTTGGACTCACTAATGCTCAACAAATTTTCATGTATTTAATTAATAATTTATTTAGACATTACATAGTGAAATTTGTGTTAGAATTTATTTACCATATTCTGAAATACACTATGTTCATAGAGGAACATGAAGGGCATTTGAATAATGTGTTAAGAGTTTGCGAAGGGAGAAATTGAATGACATGTACTATAAACCAGATTTATGCATGTAGGAAGTATCATTCTTGGGGCATGTTATCACCAGAAAAGGGATATATGTAGTCTCTTACAAGACCATGACAATTTAAGAGTGGCCTAGGATAAGTTCTGTAATAGAGATAAACTAATTTTTTGGGTATATCCGAGTGTTATCGACAGTTCGTGATGAACATTTCCTGATTTTCAAAACCAATGAACATATTGACACATATGGGATTAATGTTTGAATGGACTCATGAATGAAAATATAATTTCAATGAGTTGTAAAAACGGCTTGTCACTACACCAGTAATCACACTCCCATAAAGTGGAGAACACTTTTTGGTGTACATTAATGCTTCAACAAAGGAATTAGGTTGCGTGATAATGAAAAATGATAATTTGATATCCTACACTACACGAAAACTGAAAATCCATGAGCAAAACAATCCCACACATGGTCTAGATTTAGAGGATATGATCATTATGTTGAAAACCTAGCAGTATTATCTCCATGGGGAGAAGTGTGATTTATATACGTACCAAAAGAGTCTCAAATATATATTCACACAAAACTGGGATAATATGTGATATTGAAGATGGGTAGGGAATATCACGGATTATGACTCCTCAGTTCACTACTATCCTAATAAGGCCAATAAGGTTTTAGATTCTTTATGTAGTAATGGTCTATCATCTCTATCAATGACGATAATTAAAAATTATCTGATATTCCTAGATTTGCAGAGGATTGAAATGAGAATCATTCAACAATCCTTTCTAAAATTATTTCTTGACCATCACTCATGGAGACAATAAATGATGCTCCAAGAAAATATGTGGTACTTCTAATAAGGGTGGAAGTTATCAACAGTCGAAAGTCCAATAATTTCATGATTGATGAGGATGGTGTTGTAATATTTGGGTCACAATTATTTCTACCATCTGATCCGGAGATAAATAAAGAGATTTTGAATGATTCACATAGATCATCCTTCTCTATCCCATAAGATAGCATAATGATGTACAAAGATATCTAAGAAAAAATTTGGTGGGACAATATGAAATCGTAGATTGCTGAATATACATCAATGGGCACAAATTTGCATCAATGAAGTGGTAATGCTCGATAGAGTACCACTATCTATTTTATCTAATAAATATCCTAGATTCACCTGAATGTTCTGGATATGTCTCCAACATTCTATAAGCATTTAATTGACTTCAATATGGCCTATCATCAACAAACTGATGGAAAATCTGAGCAAACTATCTAGACACTATAAGATATGTTGAGGCCATGTTTTATGGACTTTAATGAGGGATGGGACCATAAACATCCACTGGTTGAATTATCCTAAAAAAATAGTTTTCACTCGAGAATCTGAATGACACAATATGAAGCACATTATTGGAAAACGTTCTGATCACCGACATGTTGGGATGGATTCGGTGAACTTAATCTACTTGGAACATAAATGGTCGAAGAAATAATGGAGGAGTTGAAAACCATTTAGCAGCATATCAAGGTAGACCAAATTTGACCGAAAATTTATGCTGATAATCATCTACAATACCTAGATATCAAGGTTAGAGATACAATATTACTATGCATATCTTCGTGGAAAAATGTTACTAGGTTTGGAAATAAAAGGAAGTTAATACATAGGTGCATTGGCCCCTTCATGATTCTTGATCATTTTGGGGATATGGCCTACTGAATAGTAGTTCCACCTACCATGACCAATGTATATGATGTCTTTCTTGTATCCCTCTTGAGAAATTACATAACATTCCCTTAACATGTACTATCTTTAGAGGTGGTATAGTTGGAGGATGGTCTTCCATATGAGGAGAAGCCATTGATGATATTAGATCATAGAGATAATGTTCAACGTAACAAGACTACTCACATGGTCATGGTATTGTGGTGAAACCATATGTATGAGGTTGTAAAATGGAAAATGGAGTAAGGAATGAATGAAAAGTACTCGTACATGTTTACAACACAAAATGTAAAAGAAAAATTTGGGGCTGAAATTTCATAAAGGGAGAAGAATGTAACAACACAATGTTTTATAAATATAGATTCATTTCTTATATATATTTCATATAATCACATGAAATCACAAAATAATGAACTACTATGTTCTATGATACCATTAAACATATTTTTGTAATATCTGTGTTTGTAATTTCAAAAATATGACATACACCGTTGATATTATTAAGTAATTTGGACTTCACTAAAAAATATTATTTTTTGGTGAACATTGACATTCCATTTTGAATAGTTACATAACCTTATGAAAAGTTATATACCCAAATTAATATTAATATTACCTATGATAGTATAAAAAATATTATTTTCAATGTATGATGTACCTATATTTTGGAATAATTAAATGAATGTCTTAAAAGTGGGTTGTCAATAATATATTATAATTTTAATTAAATATTAAATCAATCATATCTAAAAAATTCTATTTGTAAAAATGGAATTCGTTTTTGGATTCTACAAATCAAAAAATGGTTATAGTAAATTTTTTACTTTTTTCTGAAATACATGAATTTTTTTTGAATAGTAAAATACGACAATTTACCGTATATATACATTATATGCTGAATATACTATTCCTATCATCATGGATGATGTCCCCACCATTAGTATTAATTCACATGAACCATTTAATATTATTGGTCTCGGAATTATCATGATTGTTTGTCTTGGGTGAAATTAACAAACTAATGATTAAAAAAAATTGAAAACCCTCCTCTTCCCCACTATAACCACCCACCCCAACTCCTTCTTCTATTCACTACTCACATGCCTTGTTACTAGACAATATTAGACCCAAATACCTCCACAATATCCTCCCCCACTTATAACATCCACTAGTATATTAAAAAAAACAATCCTCTCCCCTTAAGAGTTTCTCAAAGAAAAAAAACTGAAGAGGTAAATTCCTCTTTCCTTTTATTTTATTTCATTTATGTTCTTTTTTTTCGTGTTTCTTTACTCAACCCCTTAACCCAAACTGTATGGTAATTTCAGTAACATACATTTATCATAATTTTCTTATGATAATGGGATATTCAATTATCATATCTCCTTTCCCATATTTTATTTGTATGATTTGAATACACCGTTTGAGATGTGTTAATTTAGAACATTCATGAACAATATTTTATCAATTTCTATTATCATGTTTTATTATGGAAATGAAAACATTAGTGTTATGTTTGAACAAGATTATTATATATTTAATATATCCTTGTAATGGTTTTATAATCCATTTTACAAATGGTGATATGATATAAATCAGAACATGTTCAATGTAATCAAACCCACTAACTATCCAAAATGGTTATAACTAGATTTTTATTATAATAACTCAAATATACTAATAAGAAACTAATATGTTTATATAACCATGTAATCTTTTAGATGTTCAATAATAACACAAAACATAAATTTTGGACTTCCTCTTTCTTCTTACATGTTTATCCAAACATGATTATATTTTAACCAATCATTAAAATCAAGTAAGAAAACATACTAAAAAAATTAAATTTTACCTTATAACCAAGAAAAATAGATATAAATGAACAAAAAATAAGAATAATATATATTATAAATATATAATATGTTCTATAATTTTTAATTAATAAACCTATTTTTTTATTTAGTTTTTTAATAACTAGTTGAGAGCACCATGATACATAAGGTTAGGGATCCTCTCCATTTCAATTTTATTCAAGATTGTCCTCTATATTTTTCCATTTTATGTGTAAATCATAGTGATGGTTTATGATTACACACCTGCCCAATATTTTACTCAATTTCTATAAAATATGAGAAATCTGTTTCTCTCTGATTAATCCTCCTTATTTACACCTTCTATCATGCTATTAATCTATAAGAACTTCAACTTGAACTGTCTTTATTCCTTAAGGTTGCTCAATATTTATTTTTACCCAAACTAAGTATTGATTTATTTTTAATTAAAAAATAAAAATGTGGTTTTTATTCTCTTTAATAATTATCAATATCCATACATCATTTTCTTCCTGGGATGTAGATTCTTTTAAATTATTTCATCCTTGATACTACCCGGTAGGAAAACTAATTTTAAGGGAACTTCTAAAATTTTTACCAAGTTTAAAGTTCACTCAATCCTCTGTTTTTAGACACTATTGTCTTTAGAAAAATTGTTTTTTATAATGAAAACTTTTTTCATCCAAATATGGTTCTATATAAAAGATTTTAAACTTTTATATTTTTTTATCTCTAGAGTATTTTCCTTAATACCTCATCAAAATATTTTAATGCTAGAATTTCTCAAATACACATTGTACATATTTTCACTTTTGTTTGACATCATATTCTATGATGGATTACTATTTTTACCTTATAAATGTCAATGTGTGTTCTAAATCCATTATTTTATGGACACATTAATGATACGCCTATTGGTTACGCATTATATCATGATTGTGGTACCCAATTTCATCCATTGGTAACCCTTGAGTTTAGGTATGATTGATTAGGTATTGTTATTTATGTGGAAAAAATATTCATGTAATCTAATATTGGAGTTCTAGATTGCACTCTAATTCATTTGTTAATGTTATGTCTCATGGGATGCTATGTGCAACGCTCTTGGCGGATAGCCTTGACAGGTGCTACTATGGGAAACAGTATTATCAGCTATCCTTGGCCCATAATACTTTGGGAAATGGGATTGGATTTTAGAAATGATCCGTACTAAATACATTATTTAGGTTTCATCCACAATTCTATGATTCTATGATTATATGATCCCATGTTTATATGTTATGATTCCATATGAACCATGATTATGATATCAATAAATCAGACCTCCTAACCCATTAGCATAAGTTGTATTCTTATGTCCATTCACTAACTGTGATTTTTAGCTCATCCAATTGTTCATATGTTCCTTAGGGTACCCTATGCAGATTAAATGGTTGAGATGATGTTATGAGCTCTTTATGAAGATTAAAAAAAGAAGTTTCTTTTTCCCCATGTTTTTATATATACTTAGTCATCCAAGACACTAGACTTAACAATCCTTTTCTTATACCCTAATATATAATTATGCTTAAAATAATTTTATTTTATATGTAAAACTCTAGTGTCACTATAATTATTATCAAGGTGCACATTTCTATTAGTTTAGTAGGTTTCAATCAGATTTTCTCCGAAAATGTTTCTTGAATGGCTAACGCATTACCCACATTCACATATAAATGTGTTAAATTCATTTGGAAAAAAGAGGTTGATGAATTTTTTGAAGAATTAAATTGAAAATCATTCATGATATTATATTGAAATTTCAATCTAGAAACAATTTGTTTGTGATTTATAGTGATGCATCATGGAATGGACATGGTTGTGTCCTTATATAGAATGATAAGGTTAATTTTTATGCATCAAAAAAATTAAAAATTCATATATTTCCTCAATTCATGATCACTATTATGTAGTAGTAATATTTGTTCTAATGATATGGAGACATTGACTCTATGGTGAATGATGTGAGATATATACTGATTAGATGATTTTGAAAAATATTTTCTCACAAAAATAACACACCATTTGACAAAGGGGATTGCTTGATCTACTCAACGATTATGATTGCACAATACACAAACACACATGAATGTAAAATATAGTGGCAAATGATTTTCATAGAAATGACCATGGATTTATAAATATAATTATAGTTTTAAAGGATCTTATAATCATTTATCTAGTAATGATAGATATAAGAATTATCATAGATGTTGAAACATCACTTCTTATTCAAATGATTACCAAACCATATTTACTAGAATGGATGAAAATTTCTTAGTTTAAGGATAAGGAGTTTCAAAAGAAAATTAATGTTATGAATAATGGGATATTGATTGAAATTGTATTTAAAGATGATATTTTGAAATATTGGAAGTGGGATTGTGTTCCTCCTTTGCCTGAGCTAAAAAGAGAAATATTGATTGATGCTCGTACAAATAGTTTATCTATAACCCCTGGAAGAAGTTTGATTTATTGATATATGAAAGACTATTTTTAGAGGGACAACATGAAGAGGGATATTATTGATTATGTGTTGAGATTTTTGGTTTGTCAATAGGTGAGGGCTAGAAGAAAAAAGAATTTGGGATTCATGAAACCTCTACCAATACCGTTGGGTAAATGGGATCATATTTCAATGGAATTTTTCATGGGGATACAAAAGACTCCTAGAATAAATTATGCTATATGAGTTATTGTCAATATTCTTACCAAATAAAAACATTTTAAATTGATAATAGAAGATTTTCCACTTGATCATTTATAAATACTCTATATTAGTGATTTCTTAAGACATAATTGTCTATCCGTATCAATTGATACTGATCATGATCGTCGTTTTACATCAAAATTCTGGAAATGTATTCAAAAGGCTCTAGATACAAAGCTTCGTTTAAGCACTTCCTACCACCCTCAAACTAATGTAAAATTGGAATAGACTATTCAAACTTTTGATGACATACTGATATCATTATCTCTTGACGTTCAATGTATCTGGTATGTCTATTTACCTCTAGCTGAATTTTCTTATAAAAATTCCTTCCATTCAAGTATTTAGATGGAACCATCTGAAGCATTATATGGAAAGTGATTTTGTACACCAACTTGATAGAATGATGTTGTTGAAAGAAAAAAATTTGGCATAATATTTTTAAGGAAATAATGAAAACAGTGAAAATTAAAAAAGTAAATATTAAAACAACTTGAAGTTGATAAAATAGTTGTGTCGATAACCGATATAATGATTTGTAATTTCAAATAAGTGATTATTTTTTCATGAAGGTATCTCCATAGAAGGGTGTTATACAATTTGGAAAAAATGGTAAATTAAATCTCAGGTACATCAAACGTTTCGAATTTCATGAATTAATTAGAGTTCTTTCATACCGTTTTGAAATGCCTCCAAACTATTGTAAAGTTCATGATGTGTTCCTTGTATCTTTATTAAAAAAAATCGATGCTAGAAACAATGACTATGGTCCCCTGTAATGAAATATAATTGGATATCGATATGAAATATTCTAATGATCTGATCATGATTTTTGATACAATAGAAAAAGTGTTGAGGAATAGAACAACTCAATTGGTAAAGGATATTTGGAGAAACCATAATATAGAACCAGTGACGTGGAAAAATAATGAACTATTAACAGAGAACCACCTGATTCATTTTATAAAATAATATTCAAGAAATTTTTTGGATGAAACTATTTTATGGATGGAATTATTTAATACCCCAAGCATCCATGGCATGCTTCCTTTTAAATAATTAATAGCTTGAACTACATACCATGTCATGAACAAAGTCAGGTCGCCATCTGAACTGACGCCCGACTCGGCCTGCGGCAAGGCCCAAATGGTGTTCCCGATACCCACAGTCTGGAACAAGTTCCCAAGTATCAAAATAAACGTTGGGAACAAATTTACATGAAAAAATAGATATAATGAATTCAACAAAATAAACCCAACCAAAACTAAGAGTCACAGCCAAACAAGTTTTTAACCAAAACCAGACTTTTGAGTAACATGAAAAAAAACAAATCATAATCAATACTAATTATATAGTGACCAAAAACTCACCAAAAAACTATCTCCTGGTGAGAAGACATCACCCTCAAGGCTCCACCACAACACCACTTCAAGAGGCCAACTAACAACCTGAACCACCACTTCCAAACACTGAACCATTACCTGTATTAGACATAATCAAATCTACAGACACCAAATGGTGTAAGTCGGGTGTGAGAAGTCACCTAGTAGGATATCACTAAGAAAAGATTCCACAGATAATTATTAACATAAAATACATTTGTAATGATAAATTAAAGATACAAGAAATGCTTAACCACACTAGAGAAAAAAATATTCATAAAAAGACTTTAAAGAAAAGTAGATTAAAGAAAACACATGTTTGGGGAGTAACTCAAGTGACATACCATGTATCATTAGTGTGTGTAAAGTAAATAGTATCACAAAAGGATGGGAGAGGACCTAGGGTTACTAGAAATAGGTAGGAGCCTAGATCATCTTGTCTCAGTGAAACATGGAATAGAAGGTCACAACCATTAGAAACCATGGATTAGAAGGCCACGACCCACAGAATACGTGGCTTAGAAGGCCATGAACCTCAATCAGAATGTGTTTAGATAGTTTTTCAATCGTCAAACCTTCCAGTAAAACCGGGACAAGTCATTTCCTGATCATTAGCACACTAGTCCTTGTCCCCCCTCCTAATACTCAAGTCTTCACTCTTTGTGATCACATAAAGTTAAAAGTTCCCATAACATGTCACATTAACACTTAGATCCAAATAAGGTGTTTATACACAAGAACACGTAACCTACAGACTGATATCCTCTTTAAAAACCACATGCACACCAAAAACTTTTAAAACATAAACTACACTACTTTCTCATTAAATTAAACTAGATACATAACTTACTGAAATCAATTTTATAATAAACAAACCACTATGAAAATTTTTTAAATAAGTTTCAAAAATGTCGCAAAAATTTTTAAAGTGGAAAAATACATTCATAACCCCTTTTTAAAATAAAACATATTCTAACACATGCCAAAATATAAACCGCGTCATCCACACTTCCTAACTCACTCACTGTACATTTTAAAAACAATAATAAATAGTCCAAAGATAGTTTTCACAGTATTAATGGACAAGCATAACATAAATATACTTTTAGAAAATTAGATGCACCATTAAAATGTAATTAAACTAATTTTTCCACATGGAATCTAATTAATAAGGTTCTGAAAAATTAAACCTACATGCAAATGATCTCCAGATAACAATTGAGTGTGGAATCACTTACCAACGTATAGTAAGCTTCTAAAAATTGGTGCGCTAAAATACTCTGCACCTAATGTACCTC
Organism: Viscum album; assembly: GCA_963277665.1. Taxonomy (NCBI): domain Eukaryota; kingdom Viridiplantae; phylum Streptophyta; class Magnoliopsida; order Santalales; family Viscaceae; genus Viscum; species Viscum album. Next base: position 1,455,411,014 of record OY728159.1, on the reverse strand, counting down.
AAACAAGATCATATATACCCTAAAACAAGGTATAGCACAAACACATAAAATTTAAATCAATCGTAACTTCAAACCTATTTGAAACATCACCACAATAGATGAAAAAGAAACTGAAGTGTTAAGCACATCTGAAATGGTTTTGAAGGGTTGGGAAGATGAAATAGGTGGTACGTGAAGGTTGTCCGATGGAGGGAGTAGTGTCTGTCTGGATGGGTATGGTAAACAGAGGGCTCAACCCCAGAAGGTAACAGGTCTGGCTAAGTAGTGGTGTGATGGAGGTAGTAGGTGGAGAGGGCGCAACCCGGGTGAGCAGGAGGCAGTAGGCAGAGAGGGAGAGGGTGCAACCTAGGTGAGTTGGAGGCAGCATGTGGAGAGGGAGATGACTCGACCTGGTGAGTGGGAGGCTATAGGCAGAGAGGGAGATGGTGCGAAGCAGGTCGGGGTTTGGAAGGTCGGGAGATGGAGGAGAGTGGTCCAACGGGGAGGGAGAATAGGGCTGTGTGGCTAGAGTTTTTTCGGGTGAACAGTAAAAATGATGGGAGAGGGAAAAGAAGAAAAGAAGAAAGAAAAATGAATTAATGAAAATAAAAAAAATAAAATAAAATAACAGGGCAAAAAAGAAAAGAAAAGAGAATAAGGGATAAATAAAAATAATAAAAAGAATAAATAAAGAGATAATAAAATCAACATAAAAATAAAATCTAGAAAGATGTTCTAACCCAAACTAATAATGATACTAGTAATGAAAAAATTAACCATAAAATGAAGAAAACTATAATTATAATAATTTTTTTATTCAGTTATTTAACAATTCACGCACCAGGCTGGCAACACGTTAAACTGGCGAAGTAACACAGCTTCACCCGTGCCCTGCCTGCATGTTAGGGAATTTCATGATGATGCCCATTTATTAGCACAAAATCACAGAACTCATATCGGGTCAGCCTGAATTTCAAGAAAATGACTTTAAATAGTCTAATAAACTTATGAGATGAAAATAAAAATTAGAAACAAACTTTGATGCGATGTCCGGGTGTGACAATTCTCCCCACCATGAAAACATTCTTCCCTCAGAAAGTAAATTCGAAGCCTGATCAGAGAATAGAAATTTGTAATCCTGAAAAAAACCAGGACTTCCACTTCCATGTCTCATGCTCGTCATTCCCATGCGGCCAAATAATGTGGACCAAGGAAATAGACTATCCATGAAGCACCTTCCCTTGAGAATCCACTATCTGCACTCACCGCTCAAACATTGATAATTCGGGATCAATCTCCAACTCTTCCCAATTCAACACATGTGATGGTTCGGGATTATTCTTTTTCAGTTTGGAGACATGAAATACATCGGGAATCGACGTCAACTGTGAAGGAAAAACAAAATTTCAAGCCACTTTTCCAATCCTCTCAATAATCACGATAGACCGAACATACCTCGGTGTCATCTTTCCCTGCTTTCCCAAGTAGCGGTGACCCAAGAGAGGGGCCACCCTCAAGAACACTATGTGCCCCCCCCTGAAAAATCAAGATCCCTACCCCTCTGATCTGCATAAGATTTGTGGCGACATTGAGCTGTTAGCAACCGTTGTCTAATTAACATGACCTTCTCATACGTCTCCTGAACAAGGCTTAGTCCCGAGAGTGGGGTCTCGCCTACCTCTGCCCAACACAAAGGATACCGACAAGGCTGACCGTAGAGTGCTTAAAAAGGTTCCATTCTAATAGATGATTAGTAACTATTATTATATGCAAACTAGAGCAATCTCAAATGGTTATCTGATGCACATCTGTAATCCAACACACATGCTTGAAGCATGTCCTCCAGAATCTTGTTCACCCGCTCCATCTGGCCATCCATCTGAGGATGGTATTCAGTGATCATTGTTATCTATGACCACAAATCCTACTGGAGGCCTCCCCTAAACAGAGATTTAAAGCAGGGGTCTGTGTCAGAAACAACTGTTGACGACAAACCATGATGTCTGACCACTTCCTGAACATAAGAATGGCCCAACTCCTCCACCATTGTTGTATCTCTGACCGGGTTTATATGAGCTGACTAGGTCAAATAATCAATCACCACCCAAATAGCTTTCCTCCGCCGAGGTTTATGAGGCAATCCAATAATGATGTCCATGGATACCTCGTCTCACTTCCATGTAGGAATGGGTAATGGATGAAGTAGGCCATATGGTCTCTGATGCTATGCTTTCACCTGCTTATAAGTATAGTATCTTGATACAAAGTTATCTATGTCATGTCACATATGTTTCCACCAGAACTGGCGATGATCATTGTAATACATCTTGGTAAAACTAGGATGGATGGCCCACTGAGAATGGTGGATATCCTGCATCACCAACTTCCACAGAGACAATGACAACACTGCACGGCACATGAAGTACAAGATCCTATCGGGAGACAATGAACAATCAGAAGGAGTCTCCCCACAGTGAAGCGACTGCCTAGATCACTGACACAGCTCATCACCGGGATTCTCCCACTGAATTAACCCAAGAAGAGAAGGATTCAGCTGAATTCTAGCCAAGAAAGTACCATCGCTATGCTTCAAGCTCTCCAAGTTCATCTGGAAAAAGAGCCCCATCCATGTAACATCATAACAAAACTTACTCAATGCCTATACTGGTACCTTCCAACTCAAAGTGTCAGCCACCAAATTACCCTTTCCCGGGGTAATGAAAATTTCTATGTCAAATCCCTAGAGATACCTGATCTAGCGGCGCTGCCTCAGATTGAGATCTTTCTAAGGGAAAATGTAGACTAGGCTGTTATGGTAAAAATAGACAAAAAATTTCTCCCTAAAGAGGTAGTGACACCATGTCTTTATGGAGTGCATCACTATTACTAACTCTAAGTCATGTGTTGGATAATTCTTCTCATGTGGAAGAAACTGGCAAGAACCATAAGCCACCACGTGATTATCCTACATGAGTACACACCTGAGGCCCATACCTGATGCATCACAATAAACAACATATCCCTTCCCAAACTATTGTAAAATCAGCACTGGCATGGTGGTCAACCGCCGCTTCAACTCCTCAAAGAATTCCTAGCACTGTGGGCTCCATTCAATAATCACCCCTTTCCAAGTGAGTCTGGTCATTTAAGAGGTAAGTAGTGAGATGTCCAGAACAAAACACATGTAATAACCTGTCATGCCAAGAAAACTCCTTATCTCAAACCCATTCCTATGTCGTTCCCTTGACAACACTGCACTGATATTCTCAGGATCCACTTAAACCACAGTTTTGAGATGACATGCCCTAGAAACATCACTTCAATGATCCAAAATTTGCACTACGAGAGATTGGCATACAGGGGGTGGTCACTCAAAGTGCCCAAAACAATCCACAGATGATGCTCATGCTCCTCCTCATATCCGGGATAAACCAGGATGTCATCCACAAATACCATGACATTGGAGTTGATATATTGGTGTAACACCCTATTCACGAGTGCCATAAAAATAGCTAAATCATTCGTCAATCTGAAAGGAATGACTAGATGATCAAAGTGACCAAACCTGCTTCAGAATTCCATCTTCAGAATCTCTGCTTCTCTCAACCTATGTTGGTTGTAACCCAACCGCAAGTCAGTTTTGGAGAACCACTTCGCCCTCTTAAACTGGTTGAACAAATCATAAATCCGAGGAAAAGGGTTGTTATTCTTGATGGTTACGTTATTCAATTTCTGGTAATCAATGCACAAACTGATGGTCATATTAGCCTTCTTCACGAATAAAACTGGGGTGGTCCATGGAGAGACACCATGGAAAATTAATCCTTTGGATTCCAAATCATCCATTTGTATATTTAATTCTTTCAATTCGGTGGGGGCCATGTGATATTAGGGGTGAGATATAGGTTTTGTTATCGGTGCCAACTCATTCGAAAACGCCAGTCCCCACTCCGGGGGTAAGACTGAAACATCATCTAGGAAGACCTCTGGGAACTCATCCACTACACGTGGTAACCCTCCCTGAGAAACACCAACATCGTCCTCCAGTGTGAGTAATGACAAATGATAAGCAAGATTCCCCAACTCGGGGTTTGGAGGTCCTGTGCGACCTAAACGAGGATCCCATTCTCCATGAAATAACTGAGGACTCCCATCTGGTGCCATAAAGCTGAATCGGTGCTGATTGCAGTCAATATGAAATTGGAAGTTCACCCTCTAGTTCATGCTAAGTACCACATCAAATAGGGCCATATCAGGGACCAAGAAATATCACTCCATCTTGACTCCTGACAGAGAGAGTGCGCATGACGGGCACCTAAGACCCTACACCCTTTTCTTACAAAGAGGTGTAACAAACTCTATTGCAATAGATAAAACCTCGGTCGGAAGGCTCAACAAGTTCACAAGACATGGAAATATAAAATAATCTAAAGCACGAGTATTAGAAAAACTACAGCTATAGAAGATGCAATTAGAATAGTAGCGTGAACAGTCGAAAGTCCTACATCAGAACCTGCGGGTGCCTGATCCACAACCTGCAAATGTCTAGTCCCTACCCGAGAACGACTGCTATCCTGGGTCTCTACCCTGAAGAATATCCATTCCTACCACCATGGCCACCAAACCGAGATCATGTCATCCTGGTCAGCTCGTACTAAACTGATACCCCTCCGAAAGCCACAGATCCAGTCCCACTCTTGTAAGGGCATGCAGTCCTGCAGGAGTGCTATAGATGTCCCATGACTCCACACCAATGGTAAGGTATGGGAGGGTATAGACAAGTAGGTCAGATGTGCCCTACCCTTTTGCACAAAATGAACACCACAGAACCTACACTAGAAGCCCCAAATGAGGTCTTCTTTGGGGGATGACTTCAGCTACCAACACTCTTCTTCCATTACTCATCACACTTCCTCTTCTTATTAGATGAACTACCACTGCCAAACCCTAACACTGATCCAGAAAACCCTAACCTTCCTCTCTGGTCAATCTCGACCATGAAAGCACGATCGACCACCATGGAATAACTTCCCATCGTGAACAAGAAGACTTGAGAGTGGATTTCTGGTCAAATTCCCTTCTTGAACATCAAATCATTCATATATTCGCTTGAACCAATTTTAGTTGTGTACCGCACTAGCTCATCAAAGAGGTTTTCATACTCCATCTCTGTCCGATCCCCTTGTGAGAGATCCATCAACACCCAGGATCTTGTGTAGGCCAAGAACATGGGAAAGTACTGCTCATTAAAGATACCCTTGAAATCCTTCCAACTCATCTTCACATGTTTCCCATCCTAACTCACTAATTCACACCACTTGCGACTTAACCCTATAGCTAGAAAGAGGCACACTTTATCATGAATTCCTCTGGAATTTCACAGAACATGAACTTACACTATATATTTTCAAGCCTTTCCTCTGCCTCATGAGGTTCGGAGCTACCTCAAAATCAAGGATGTTTATTCATTAGAAATTATTGAGCTTTATCACTTTTGGAGCCAAACTCATCTCCTCTAGCTGGAAAAGGTGCGGGTATAGGATTCACCCCTGTCATAAAGTATGAAAATCTCAAAAAATGGCTTCTACCAATCTCTGATCATGTGGTGAGGGAGAACACTCCCAGGAATCCTTCTGTGGGTGTGTATAAGTTCTTTGTGGAGCCATCTTGATGCAAAGAGAAACATTCAAAAAATAACATCATCAATACATCATATACAATGAAAATTCAAATTTTCATAAAATAAGTAATCCTCATTAAACCAAATATGAAAAAGTAACATCATGTCCAAACTCTTCATCCCCGCATGATGTCCACACACAGTCTGCAGCCTGCATGTCCCACCTAGAATAGAAGTCAAACAAGCATCCCAACACCCCATGGAGACTTAGGGTCTCTCATGAGATGTGCTGGCCAGACACCCTACTTGAAACCAGAATTCTTAGCCCCGACAATCCTAACTCCATTCTAACTAGACTTGTCCCAAATAAAATAATTCTGAGAACAAAACCTCCCTCTGATACCATTTTTTCACAAACCAAGTCAGGTCAACATCCGAACTGATGCCTGACCCGGCCCGTGGTAAGTCCTGAAGGTCATTCCCAATCCCCACAGGCTGGCACAAGTTCATGGGTATCAAAATAATCTTTGGGAATGATTTTACCCAAAAAAACATATATACAGAAATCCATAAAATAAACCCAACCAAAATTAAGATTCGCAGCCAAACTAGTCTTTAACCGAAACCAGACTTTTGAGTCACATAAATAAAACCAAATCCCAATCAATACTAAAAATATGGTGACCAAAAACACTCCCAAAAACTATCTCCTACTGAGAAGAAACCACCATCAAGCCGCCTCCACAACGCGACATCAAGAGGGATGCTAACAACCTAAACCACTACTTCCAAATGCTGGACCCTTACCTATATCAGACGTAAACAAATCAACTTACACCCAAGGGTATAAGTAGGGTGTGAGAAATCACCCAGCATGATTTCACCATGGAATGATTCCACACAAAATTATTAAAAGACAATAAATTTTTTGTGATAAATATAAGAAAGCAAGAAATGCTTTTCCACTTAGTGAAAAATAGTTTTCATAAACCGACATTAAATATAAGATGTTTAAATCAAAAACATGTTTGGGAGGTAAATCATGGGAAATATCATGGATCATTGGTGTGTGTAAAGTAATTGATAGAACCAAAGGATGTGATAGGGACTATGGGTACTAGAAACAGGTAGGACCCTAGAACATCCTGTCTGGTTGAAATGTGGCTTCCAAGGCCACGACCCTCAGAAAATGTGGCTTAGAAGGCCACAAACATCGAAAAACATGGATTGGAGTCCACAACCCTCAGTCATCATGTGTTTAGTTAGTGTTGCAATGGTCAAACCTGTTAGTAAAAACGGGCCAAGTCATCTCCAAAACACAAGATCACTAGTCCTAGTCCCCCACCTAATAGGCCAGGATTCCCTCCATGTGCTCACCTAAATATCAATGTTAACATAACATGTCACATTAACACATAAATCCAAATGAGGTGTCAATACACAAGAACATGTCACCTAAACTCTAATATCCTCTTTGAAAACCACACTCTCACCAAAGCATTTTAAACATAAACTACACTGCTTACACATTAAATTAAACTAGATATATTACATAACGAAATCAACATGATAATTATGAAATCCACTAAGAAAAATTATTAAATGGTTTTCAAACATGTCAAAAAAATATTAAAGGGAAAAAGGTCATTAAAACACATTTTGAAAATAAAAAGTATACTGACACATGCCAAAACATAAACCGCATCATCCTCACTACCTAACTCACACAGTTCACAGTTTACAAACTATAATAAATAGTCCAAAGTGTGTTTTCACAATAAAAATGGACTACCATCACATAAATATAGATCTAGAAAATTAGATGCACATTTCAAATGTAATCAAAACTAATTTTTCAGCATGGAATCTAATTAGAAAAGGTGCTGAAAAATTAAACCAACGCGCAATTGATCGCCAGATAACAATTGAGTGGGGAATAGCCTACAAATGTATCACAGGCTTCAAAATTTTCATGTGAAAAAATATGCCGCAACTAATGTACCTCAAACAAGATAATATACACCCTGAGACAAGTCATAGCACCAAAGAATCAAAATGGAATCAATTGCAACTTCAAACCTATTCGCAATATCACCAGAGAAGAATAAAAAGCAACTGAAGTGTTCTGCACCTCTGAAAAGGGTTCGAAGTGCTGGGAAGATGAAATTGGGGGGTGTTGGAAGCCTGTCCGATGGAGGGCGGCATGTCTGTCAAGATGGGTAAGGTAAAAGGAGGGTGCATCACAGGAAGGTAATAGGTTCGGCTGGGAAAGGGTGTGCGGGAGGTAGTAGGTGGAGAGGGTGCAGCCAGGGTGAGCGTGAGGAAGCAGGCTGAGAGGGAGAAGGCGTGACCTGGGTGAGTGGGAGGCAACATGAGGAGAGGGAGACGACGCGGCCTGGGAGAGTGGGAGGCAGTAGGCAGAGAGGGATACAACACGAGGCAGGTCGGGGTGCTGTAGGTTGGGAGTTGGAGGATAGTGGTCCGACGGGAAGGGAGAATAGGGTAGTGTAGATAGGGTTCTTTCAGTTGAACAGTACCCACAACATGGGAGGACAAAGAAGAAAAGATTGATGAAAAATGAAGTAAAGAAAAAAATGAAAAAAATGAAAAGATAATAAGAGGGAAAAAAGAGAATAACGGATAAATAGAAATAATAAAAAGAATAAAATAATGAGGTTAGAAATTTAAAATCTAGAAAGAAGTTCTTTCCCAAACTAATTATGATAATCATAATGAAAACTATATCCATAATATAAACGATAACTCTAATTATAATTAATTTTTATTATTATTCAGTTATTTAACTATTCACGCACGCGGACGGCCGCATGTTAAACTGGCAAGGCAACACGGCTTCGCCTGTGCCCTACCCGCGCGTCGGGCGATGTCAACGTCACACACATTTATTAGCGCAAAATCACAGAACTCATATTGCCTCATTTCGTATTTCAACCAAATGATTACAAAAAGGCAACTAATCTTATGAGATAAAAAAAATTAAAAACATTCCTTGATGCGGAGTCCGGGTGTGACATGCCACAACGAGTTTGATTGCACTGTGACTAATCAAACGAGCCATTTAAAAAGAAGTTGTAAATAGTGTAACCACTTTACCAAATTTATAAAACATATTTCCCAAAATGGGCATCATTTTTTAATTCTGAATATCAAAATTAATTTTGTGTGAAATTTTAATATTTTTCTAAAAAGATTCAATTTTTGATGAATAGTAAAAAATATTGCATTGTTATTAAAAAATAGACTTCAACATTTAAATAATTATTTTACATTAAATTTATTTTAAATTCATAATATAAACATAATAAATATATTATTCTATTATTGGTCCTTGTAATCATTTTTATAAAAGAATTTCAAAATAAAAAATTCATTAAAACATTGAAATTCAGTTTTACCTGCCTTCTAACCACATCTGTGGATTAACATGAAATGTAATTTTACCTATTCCTTGAATTGAATTTTAAAAAATATATACATACATTTTCATAATCAGTATGAAATATTAAATCCAGTAAGATCAAAATAATTTTTTTGTGAATAATATCTTTTGAAATTTGTTTACAATAGTTTAACTTAAATAGGGTAATTAATGTTAAAAATACTATTATAATAATATAAACTAGGGTAAAACTTTTCCAAATTTCAGTGGATAAGTGTGTTTTTGACCAAAAACAACCCTTATAAAAAAGATGATCTTTTTATGCAACTATTTTCTATTAGGACATTTATAATATTTTAATTAATGTATAGTAAAAAATTCCATTTTCAATAATTACCATTAATGATGACACAATAGTGAAAGAGAAGTTATTTTATTAATAGAAATACAAAATAAATGATATGAAAAAATTTTAAATAAATATAATTAGACTTAATTAATTACAAAAAATAATTCAATATACAACATAAACATTTTAATGACATCTTAGAAGTATTGGATGAAAGTTATCATGTTGGATTATTTTTGTTTAAAATGAAATTATTGTATCGTATCAAAATTGACATAAATGGAACTTTAAAAAATAAAATTTTATTAAATGTTATAACATTCATAAAAATATAATGTTAAGACAAAGATCTATGATGGTGTCAAACATGTCAAAAAATTTCTTATTTAGGTTCTTTTGGCATTTTATTTAAACTATTGTAACCCGTTATTTTAAAAAGACTAGTAGACGTGGTAAGAGTTAAACATTAAACAAAGGGTTAAGCCCAAAATATATGTTTAATTTTTTGACCAAAAAATATCTAAAAATAATTTTTAAGATTATTTTAGGCCTAGAATTACATTATACTAGAAATAGATGAATTTATATCTCTTTGAAATCTAAATTCAATTTATAATAAATTAATAGTTTTGAATATTCCAAAAGGTCCCCTCCCCTCTAGTATAAAGGGGCACTTCACTGTCTCTTTTGTTTTAATATCCAAATGACATTTGAATTAGAAAAAACCTACCCAATCCCCCATCCAACATCTATAAAATCATCCTAGATACTATACTTTGGGATTAAATCCATCAAATGGAGTTCCTTTTTTAAAATCAAAAGGAGATTCCTAAAAATGATGTAATTATTTTATCAACACTTTGAATGTCATTTTCCTCTTATACTAAATATTTTAATGTTTTTTACATAACAAAGTAATAAATCCAGTATAATATACATTAATAGAGTTTATTATAATTATGTAAAAACCATATTACTCGTTTTATCCATCCTATAAATAATAACATAATGTTTGTATGACCTACCGTCACCACCCCATAGTGTAACTTGTTATTCCACACTATGTTATCTGGATTGGTATAATGAAGAGTATAATAGATATAACATGATAATTAATATGTATAATTGATATGCCGTCCAATTCCATAACATGTAACCATCAATGGATTGATATCTTCGTTTATGTCCATGTACGACCTAGCATCTCCCAACACTGAGTGATTCATTCTCTATGTTAATCATTCACGAATGAATATAAAAACTATATGATGAGTAAATATAAAAATTATTAAACATAATGTAATTTTTTATATGAATAAAAAAACATCATATTCCTACCAGACATGGCTTACACAACAAAACATGAATAAGAAAATAGACCAATTAACACCCGAAATAATGGTAATACTGACTTATTATTAAGAAATTGATATAAGAGGATCATATATGATATCATAAGTATATATATGGTCATTTAATAATTTAATAACATTTTTTAACTGTTATAATTTTCATTAATTCTCCCTCAACTATAAAAATTATAAGTAAAGGGTTAATTTCACAATCTCATTATTATTTGATGTTGTTTATATGTAAGTATCTACATAGAAATCTTTATCATCCATGCCCATGATTATTTAAATGTGTTTCAAAATATTATCAACAAAATTTTAAAGTCATTTTACCCCTGTATTACTTTTTATAAATCATTTTTAAATGAATACTCCCATCATTTTCCAAACAAGGCAATTTAGGACCTTTTCAACAAATTTTGGAAAAAGGGTTTTTTAACATATATTGAATGAGAGACTATTTACACCAACATGTATCAATAATGTTTGGATGATTAATTTACTATATTTCAAGGTTATTTTAAAATAAAATGTTTCCTTTAATAATTTTTTGTATTTTAAATGAATTTCAAAATGTAATATTAATATTTGTCACAAAAAAGATTTAATGAATTTAGTATATTATTTTCATCTATGTGAACATACTTTGATAGGTTTTTTTATTAATTGAGGTTGATTTATTATGATGCAATATTACATATTGTATTTAAGGGTATATAATTTATTTTACTATATATTTGTTACTTTTATACCATTCATGGTTTATGGTTAAATTAATAACAATTTATATTCAATTTTATATTCGAATGTTTATGTTATGTTTTACCCCTTTCATAAGAGGAATGAATTGGAATTAGTATGTTATTATTGGGGCCCTTTATTGAACATTGATTCGTCAGTATGTATCATGAGAACCACTAGAATCTTCAAATGAGGCCTTGATGGTTTGGTTATGTATAGTCTTGTCATGAGTACTTGACAGTATGGTTATGATGTCGAGAATGATGTATTTATTCATTATGAGATTAATTTTTAATATTACATGAGATTATTAGACTTTTACAATATACATTTGATTGTTTAAATGGAATTGTTTTATCTATTATTTCCATATTATTCGGATGATTATATTTAAAAGTCTTATGTTTCCATTTGATACCTTTCGTTAAAATTTTATTCTTATTTATAATAGGTTCTCCTATATTTTTTTCATTACTAAGAATTTGAGCTCAACAAATTCTTATGTTTCATTTAACACCGGATGTGAAGAATTGTATTATGACTTACTTACATGGATAGTCTAGTGTAATTTATTTTTTCTAAGGAGACACTATGTTGTTTCTAATTTCATGATGTAATTTTAAAAAAAAATTTTCTATATAGTTTTTTAAAGGTTTCTAATCTGATTAGTCTGCTGGGATTTGATTTCCTTTGATCATGCCTATATAATAAAATAATGCACTACTAAATGTATTTCATGCGTAAATTTTTTCTTAATTTAATGTGTTTATATTTGTAACTAAATAAATAATATTTATAAATTGTGAATGATTTGATTTGTTTTATGGTTTTATGGTAGGGGAAAAATATTTAAGGAGAATGAATAAGAATAGGAGAATGGTGTGACTCTATATTTATGAAGGAAAAGAAGAGATGTAAAAATGAGATAATGGTTACACTATGTGTAATGGATTTATACTTTGTGACTTCATTATGTGATGATGATCTATGATAGATAAGTAATGATGATGGTACATGATGTGAACTAAAATAACCCGTCATAAGGTGAGAATTCATAATGTGACCAGAGACAATGTTGGAAAAAATAATTTCATGGATTCAAAAGATGTGGAGGATAACATGAGGCATTACATGACTTGTAAAACAAGTTCACATCGTGTTGACGGTGATGCATGAAAAATAAAACTACTTTTGAAATCCATGCTAACAAATTTGGAAATAAAAAAAGGCCTTCAGCTACCCTTCTATGACAATATGGGGTAAGAGAAACCAAGCAGCATGAAAGGAAGGCCAACAGATAACTGGATGATTTTCATGTGTCCATTTTCATTTATATTCTCCCTAACGTACCCATGTACCTTTTTCCATTCATGATTGAGTAGTCTACATAGTGTTTGGTGATTTGAATATAGCGGTATGTGATGCTTATGTATTATTTTATTCATTTTATTCATGTTTTGGATTGAAGAACTCAATTTATTCAATTCAAGTTACTTTCTTTTGAAATCTCATGAACATTGTTTGTTAGTTAAGGATTTATATTTTAGTTTCATCAATTAATCATCATGGTTTTTGTATGACCATAATTTAAACTAGGCTGGTAATGTTTGAACAAGGTTTTGAGTCACTTATCCCCATTGTTAAATCTATTATATGACTATTCCAATGGTGAAATAATAGGAGTAGAAAATTGATACAAAGACCAAGTAATCCTACTGTACAAATTATGATACCCTACATTAATAAAAACACTTACAATTGAATCCCTAGCACACGATCCTAAAATCAAATAATCTTTCATGTCTCCCATATCGAATTTTATCCCCCATCATCATTTATGTTTATTTCATTTTTGAAAAGAAATTAACAGCTCCTTTTTCTATTTCCATACACATTGTTTGTGTGGGTTCGATATCGAGCATTACTTATACTATATTTAAATTAAATGCATATCATTGATTGTGATTTATAAATTTGATTATTTATAGTACCATGAGGAATTAACTATTTTCTATGTGGATTTCAAATTGGTGACATTGCATAGGATAGTGTCCATTATTCATAAATTAATATGAAATTCAGATTATGGTTTTTATATTTTTCATTATTCTAAACTGGGTTCTTTCATGTTTTTGTTTCAGGAAACAATTAGTTGCAGGACTACTACACATGAGGGATGGAAATAATAAAAGATCATGTATATGAACCTCAGATGGAAAAGACACTGATCCAACAGTGGAAATAAGATTAATATGCTGAGCTATAAAAAACTACATGGAAGGAAGATATTAATTTCAAGGATTCAATCATGATCTAGTCCAACCAGCAGGGGCCCAATTCCAATGGAGGAATCCATGGGGATAAGAACTGATAAATTATTGAAGGACCTCAAACATGGGAGTCAATCCATGTATTCGAATACCCCCATTACTTATAAACATTTTAAAATTAAACCAGTGGGCATCCAGAGGATTACGCACTCAATGAAATTATTCGGGATTCCTCATAAAGATCCCAACACAAACATCAGATGTTTTCTAAAGATATGTAAAACATTGTCATTCGAAAACATCAAAAATGATGTTATGAGATTATAGTTGTTTATGTTCTCACAGAATGAGAAAGAATGAATGTGGATCTAAAGTCTACCTTAGAAATCAATCAAATCATTGGATTATCTGGTATAGAAATTTTTTACACAGTATCACCCCTCAATGAATCTTGATTTGTGGGTATGCATTTTAAATTTTGAACTGTTAAATTATGTTTCATTATATAGTTCATGGGAATGGTTTAATGGTGTGATAAGTCATTTCACACATCATGGTATTGAAATGTGTCTCTTAATTCAAAAAATTTATAACAAATTATTTCAGGGAAACCAATCACTAGTAGATGCGAATGCTGGAGGTTCCCTTATGTGAATGTCACAAGAGGGTAGCTATCATTTTGTTGGATGAGATGTTCAGAAATAGTTTTCTATTGATGCCAGAAGATTGAAGAGTACAAGGAGTGACCATGGTGAATAATATATGGATGGATATTAAAATGGAGTCTCTGAAAAATATGATGGATGCTATGATAGAAAATCAAAATTCCCAAGGTCTGTACTGTGAACATGTGAATGATTTATATTATAATCATCAAAATAATTTGTATGGATAGAGGATACATCAACCACGACAACAAAGTCAATATAAAGGATAATGCTTTCATCCAAGACAAAAAGATTACCATCCTCAATAAGAAGGGTTCTCACTGACCAATCAAGTTCATTCACGGGAGGAAACCCTTGTGAATTTAATAACCACAAGGGAATATGTACTTAAAGAGTTAATTTTATAATTAAAAGATATGTTAAATAGAATTAGAGAATTAAAAAATCACTCATATAAATAGAAATCTACAATGTGGAACATAAAAATTCAAGTGGGGAATATTGATGATACACGTAGAGAATGATAAAGAGGAAAGTTTCCATGAAGCCCAAAATAAAACAACTATGTAGATATGAAATCCATAATAAATTGAACTAGAATGAATAAATGATGGAGAGGCAAAGAATTTTGTTGGAAAATTGAACAAAAACCAGTTCAATCAAGTTAATAATATAATAGAGATGTTGAGGAGAATATTGATAAAGAATCACCACCAGTATTGAAACCCCCATTACCATTTCCATGATGATAAATGAAGGTAAATATTGATGAGAAGAAAAATAATTTTTTAGATATGTTCATGAATATAAAATTCAACATTTCTATCATTGAGGAAATTTAAAACATGTTTTTATACTGACTGGTCGTGAAGGAATAGGTGATGAACAAAAATTATATCAAATTATTATCCACCATTTCGCTTGAAGGGTAAAATTCAGTAGTATTTTGAAGCATCATACCGAAGAATTAAAGTGATCTGTGTAGTTTTCCAATAATAATGACCATTACTACTAACAAGCTTGGTAAAGATTTATATGATCTAGGTTCTAGTGTGAATTTAATGTCATCTTCAACTTTATTGTGCCTGGGATCGAACGAGATGCAACTAAATCAAGTAAATATTTAACTACATGATAAAATAGTGACACATACCTGTGGACTACTTGAATATTTCATTTTCATTTTAGATGAGTCATATTGTCAAAAATATTTCTAGATATGGACATGGATGAATGGAATGTCCCCATAATCTAGGGGAGACAATTTCAAACAATAGGAAGGGAAATAATTGATGTTAAAATAGAGAGGTAATATTATGATTAGGATAATCAGTAGTAAAATTCAATTTATACTGGGTGATGAAAAATTCATATGAAGCAATGGATTACTTTTAAAAATATAATGTGATGAATGAATGTGAATTTTTTTCTATGGAAAATGTGTTGCAGTAGCTACTGTGGAATGCAACAAAGAATCTATGAACAAGCAGCAGAATGATAAGAATGTTCTAGATGATGCTGAATATAGTAGAGGATCATTCATTCAAGATGAATTTAACGATTGATAACGTGTTTAGGCAGTTAGTGAACATTCATTTTTTATAAAAGAATGTTCAATAACAACGGGATTAGAACTATGGATATAGAGATTGATATTAATAATGGAAGAGTGAAATTGGTTTCAGACAAAGGTGGAGAACCAATCTACATAGAGGAATAAGAGCTTGGAATGTTTATAGATCTGGATTAGGTAAATTCATTCATACCATTAACCACCTAGAGATGACTGAATTAATGTAGACCCAATTATAGTAAACAAAAGTGATTCCAGTAGGTAACCCAGGTTTCTATTATTTTTATTGTTTATTTTATATATTTAAGAGATAGAATAAACACCCGAATATTTTTAATTTTATTTTAAGGTAATCTTCATTCACATGTGCCTTTTTATTTTTACAGGTCCATCAAGTAAGGATATAGGTAGAATGAAGACTCTAGAGAAGAAGCAGCAAAAGAGTTACATGCAGTGAAAGGGTTCAGGAAAAACCTATACATCCAATGTTATGGCATCAATATTCATATTTAATGAGAGTTTTTATCCGGGGTTATTCAAATATATACCTTGAATTTTTAAATTTTATAGCATTAACATTCAATTTTATTCACCACATTAGATTTATTCTATAATTAACCGAACTAGGATACATAAAAATTCCTAGGATAATTACCATACATTGATATTTTATTTTGATTTTCAGAAATATTGAATGTGAAAATTGGGAGAAAATATTAGTAGAGATAAATTTCAGGATAATGATTATAAAAAATAATGTTTTTATGGAGCATATTGATCATTGTAAACTAAATTTTTTTGATATTTTCCCATTATTTGAATTTCTGATGTTTGCATTAATTGATTTATTTATTCATATGAATTTCCATGAGTGATTGGCCCAACCTATCATCTCATTCCCAAGACATCCACTGAGAAAATATTTTCCATTCTTTCTATAGTATATTTTATGAGACACTCGTGTGTGTATTCTTCTATAACATTCATTGCATCTTATAGAAACTATGATAGAACATAATCACTTTTAAAATGATTGATTCGTTACTTTTTTATTCATTATCCCGATACCCAATTTTCATTTTTCATTTTTAATACAATAGAGTCTATGATCATCCTTTTTTATGAAAATATCCATGTTACAACATTATTTTATCTATTACTGCCTTCATATAAAATTATTTCATGATATTTAATAGTATACGTGTGGGGGAACATTATTGGGTGTACTTGGATACACTTTATTATGTCTATTTTTAGCATATTTTGATTATTATATAAATAATTGTTTATGTATTTTATTGTATTTAATTATTGACCTCTTTTCTTAAATAAAAATAATTGAAAAATGAATTTGGTTGTGTTTTCCGAGGAAAAAAATCACTATATTCCAGACTACTGATTTTTTATCAGATGTGGTTCGGTGATGGATGAGAGATTTTTTTATGAAAATGGATTTTAAATAACAATATATGTATATATATAAGGAAAAAATATATTAAGAGAGGTTAATTCATTCATTGTTCTTAAATGTATCATATGCCCACATTGAGTTTTTGGGAAGGGAGAGATGAAATTTGTAGTGGGAGACATTCGTTTAGCTTATCAATTGTTATCATGAAATGAAATTTATAGTTGAACCTCCTATTTTAAAATTGTCTACAACCTTTACCAACCTACACTGAATCTTTAGAGTCATTTCTTCCATAAATAAAAATCCATCCAGATTAATTGTGATATCATTCATTACACAGTGAAGATGATAGATTCCTTGAATACATATGGTAAGATGCATGTTCTTTAGCTATGTGAATCACTCAGTTTACATTTATAAGACAATTTGAGTGTAAAAAATCACGTGAGGTAAATTTGATGTTTCATGCTTACTAATAATGAATTGAAAATTTATGATGGATGAACGAAGAAACATGTCTACTTCAAAAGAAGAATGTAAAATACTTGTTTATCTTGTTTCATATAAATGTGAGGTGTGGATGAATTTTCTTCATGTGATGCTTCATTATTTAATTTTTTATTTTATCAATTGTTTATATTGAAATTTAATTTGAAGCATGGTAATGTGGCCATCCTTTTTAGAATGTTGATATTTCATCCTATAGGTCAAGGAAGAAATCAAGTGTGGGGGTATTTCTTAAATTTATTTCATGCATACATTTATATGTATTTGAATGTTTTCAATTTTGTATTTAAAAGATAAATCCTTTCGAATTTTGAATTTTATGATTTTTTTCATGATTTTATTGTATGGAAAAGAGATTTCAACAAAATTAATAAGAAAAGGAGAATGTCACAACACCAAATTTCTGAAGGAAAGAATAGATGTAAAATAGTGTTAAATGGTTACACTACATGTAATGGAATTACACATCATGACATTATTAAGTGAGGTAGATCCATTCCAGGCAACTAGTGATGATGGTACATGTTGTGAACTATAATTAATTGTTGTGTGTTGACCATTGATGATGTTACATGAATCAAATTCAGCAATATTGATTTGTGTGGATTCAAAATATGGAGAGGAAAATGCAGGGGATTACAGGATGTCTAATCCATGCTCATGTTGTGATGATTAGGAACCCCTAAAATAAATCTGACACAAGAATCCACACTAATGAATATGGATTTTAAAAAAGGCCTCTTACTGCCCATCCATGATACTCTTTGGAAGAGGATGCTATGATGAACCAATAGAATTCCTTCAAATAATGGAGTGATGATTCATGTTCCATCTTCTCCATCGTTTTTCCTTGGGTACCTTTATCGCTCACTCTCATCATGATAGAGTTGTCAAAATAATGTCAGTTGATGGGATTTTAGGAGGGATGTGATGCTTGTGGATTGTTTTCATTATTTTATTCATGTTTTGGAATGTTTCTACTCTATTTATTCAGTTCCTAATCCCTTTTATTCAATCGCATGATCATTGATGGTGAATTAAGGAGTTCTATTGTTATTGCTTCAATTGATCTTGTTTGTTTGTGTAAGAGCATTATGAATGCTAGGATGATTATGTTTATACAAGATTTTGTTCCACTGATCCCAATAATGAAATCTAGTATATGAGTATTCCAACTATGAAATCAACTCATATGAGAATGGATACCAAGTCCAATGATCCCTACTGTAATTGCGTGGAGCTCTCCAGTCGATTCCTTTTTTTAAATCTGGTGTTTGAGGTGTCCTGAGATGTCAAGGTTACATAACCCAAATAATATTCCAAATTTCTAATTATTTTAATAGTTTTTCTAGTTTTCGGTATGTGTACAGTGTTTCTATACATTGATAAGTGTTCCACGTTTCCAGTAGTTGGTGGGATTTTAGTGTTTCCATCAATCAATTGGTGTGAAGTTTTTTTAGTCAGTTGGAGGTGTACAATGTTTCTAGCTATCCGTAGGTGTATGTTGTATCCAAACATCAGTAGGTGTAATATTTTTTCATCAATTGGTAGTTTATAGTGTTTCCAGACATGGGTAGGTGTATAGTGATTCATATCGTCGGTAGGTGTATAGAGATTCCAGCTGTTATTAGGTGTACAATGTTTGTAGATGTTGGTATGTGTACAATGTTTCAAGTTGTTGGTGGGAGTACATTGTTTCTAATAGTTTGTAGGTGTATAGTGTTTACAATTATCGATTGGTGTACAATATTTCTAGCTTCCTACAGTTCATCAATTTAATGTTTTCATTGAGGAAAAACTCATTCAAGGCCTTATTATATGGGATTTAAGGGTGATTCAAAACCCATAACTCCAATCTTAAATTTCCTAATTCTTGGGATTCTTTTACATGGTCAATCCTTGTGGATTGATGTTTTCCGTAAAAATAGAAATTCTGAACTATTTAAAATCTCATTTGTCTCGAGTCTAATCCTTCGACATTGGGAACATTTCCTTCATTAATTAGTTCTCCTTTCACATAGTGTATGGCCCCCTGATAAATTCTTCTTATATGAGTAGTGTGATAAAACCATAATCCTGGAATTATTTCCACTTGATGTTTCCTCCTTCAACATGTGCACCCCTTATTTTCTTGTAAGAAGCAAGGGCCGATCCGTCATCGATATAAGGTACGATCTACCTCCTTACATGTGTTTTGTTCAATAATTATTCTCCTCTTTCTCCTTTCCATGTTATGGAATGTGATCTACATGTTATAGATAGAGATTTCTTGGGTGTTGGTTGGTGTGGTCATGTCATGACTTCCTTCGGTGGATGCAGATATCATGGAGAGATGTGATCATGATCTCTTTTGTGGATCGTTTTCATGAATAGATCAATGAGAAAATTTTGATATAGGGGGTTTGTGGATTCTCTATTCTTTTTTGTGAAAATGTAGTGATATCATGTTTTTACATACTAGATCAAAATGTAATTTACATAATAAATATTTGAACAGGATAAATAATTTGGTATTGATAATATGTTATTTCATCTTGTATTTCTAGATTGTGTGATATTTATGCTTGCCTTGTATGGAAATTTTTTCTTGATGAAAATTGGTAGAGAACATAAAATCATATTAATTTTAATTATTTGTTAAAGATAAAGAGGAATGTAAATTTTTCTGGTTGATATTGTAGTAAGCATGTTTAATGGAATAAATTAATGAACTAGAGGATTATTGATGATTGATTATAATGAATTAAATACATGTCGATTAACCATTTAGTTAATTTGTGATATCTTACTCTTTTGGTTTCACATAATTAGAACCTATAAATAATAAATCTGTTAATATAATACAGATTAAGGAACTTGTTGTTTGATAAAATATAATGACTGGCAGGGTTCAGAGTTACTCTATTTCATGTAAGATCGAGTGCCATGTGCTTTGGAGCCATGAGTGCAAGTTATGTATGACAGTTAGATGACTTATATAAGGGAATAGAGCCTTATTTATATGATTCCTTTTTCCTGATACTTTTTTAGTGATGGGAGCCTGGATCACTAATGTATTTTTAGGGGGAAGGGAGGTCTATTGGAAGTGGAATTTATTAATGCCTTGAATGGTGATGTGCAACGGTTTATGTTTGTGGGTGTCCGAGAGGAAATCAGAGATGATGAAATGGGTTGGATATGAATTATAGGATTATTGTTGAATCTTGTTTTTTATTTATATGCATTACTTTCCTAACTGCTCAAGTCAACTGGACTTTCTTATCCTCCTTCCAAAAGGGGAAATGATGTGCAGGGTATGCCACATGATTTCAGTGTTTACCTTCCTAAGGTAGGATGGGTCTATACTCCTGCAGTTTGTGGGAATGACTTGACAAGTAGTTAATGTACTCACTTTGTTGATCCCATTATATTTGGTAGATTATGATGTTTTTATAGAATGCATTGGAGTATGGAAATGTAACAATTTTTTTAAAAAATTATTGAATAAATTGTGTTAACCTCTAGGGTCAAGGATTGATGGGATGCACTGTTGAGGTAATATTCATGAGAAGTTGTGGTCTTTGTTTGGTTATGACTGGAGGTCATGAAACATTTATGTGATTCTAATGAATGTAATGAGGAATTATTAATAGTTAATTAATGGGTATGATAAAAATTAACGTAAATTGCTACTTATAAAAAGGGATAATTTAATCTAATGTAGCCCATTAAATGGTTTGTGCTTATAGGATACCTAGAATTAGTAGTGGTAGATGGGATTCTAAGAGATGTTAACTAAATTTGGGACTAATACTAGGTTATTCACATAGTTTAGTTTTGATATATAATATAATATGTACGTTTTTTAATTCTATACACTACTCTATCCCTTCAGATTGGGAATCTAACACCCTTGGTATTCTTATCCCTAGGGTGTGTTTTCCCTGAAAATTTCTGTTGGAGGATGAATGGTTGACTACCAGCTTTGTCCCCACTCTCTTCTCTTTGTAGTTACCTGTGTTGGTTGGAACAACAGTTACTCTTCCTCATATATGTGTGTATAGGGATGTAATTTTTTGTGGTTATTCACAAACATATATTTTTGATATAGTTTCATATGGACTACTATAGGTGTAATTTTCATATATTGTGACGACTTTAGGATCCATACAAGGTGTACGTGATATAATGGCATGAGGATTAATACCGAATGTCTAATAAATGTTATGCGAGCAGTGGTGACTCCAATAAACTACTTGGTTAGTTTTTTTACATGGACATAGTGGTTGTATTTCATGAGATGCATGTTGTGGTGTTACAACCATTAGTTTGCATGCAAGCCTTTTGGTTAGATATTCATTGAATGCGCAACATTGGGGAAACGTGGGAAACCTATGGGGAAGTGGTAGAAGTGTACACTAGATATTCACTATTATATTATTTAATATTATATGTGATGCTTGGTCAGAGTATACAGGGTGAGGCTGGGAACATAGTATAGAAGTTTAGGTGAGGAGTTAGTTTTACTTATTGTTCGCAGTGCTTTACCATGCATTCATTACATTTTCATGATAGGCTCTTGGGAGGATCCTATTGATTATACTATTCTACTCACTTTATGTTATATAAACCTTTTCATTTCTGCTCACTTCGAGCAAGTTGGATATTAGATTGGTTATAAGTAGCTTTCGAGTTTTGTATGATTTTTTTGGGCCATGTGGCCATTTTGTGTTACATTATTTTGGTACTTGCAGTTTTCTATTTCAGTTGTAGTTGTTCTTGAATGTCAGTACATATGTTTAATTGGGATTTCGTATATATTTCATTAAGAGTTAGAGTTAGTTGGGGTATGTCTTATCTCCCTTTTCCCCATGTGTTCTTTTTATAGCATAATGTCTCTCATTTGTGTGTTTACTATACCCTCTATTCTATTCACCCACCTGAAGCCAACTGTAGGTGGGACTCGGGGTTCAATACCTCTCTTCATACATTTCCATCCTAGGAGGGGTACACATTCTGTGGTGGGGGACACGATAGAGTGATATCAGAGCTCTCGTTGAGGGATAGGATGGAGTTTGGTGTTAGGAATAGTTGAGGTTTCACGGTTTGGTAAGGAAATTGTGTCATTCATGTTAACAAATGTTGTAAACATTAGATACTGGTTAAAACAATATATTTTAGGGCCTCCTATGATCTAATGAATGGACTATTATGTGTAGAGTGACTACTAAATGAGATGATACTAGTTGCAAGTTAGAGACATTTGAAAGGAGCATGCCTCATTCTTCCTGGTGACTGTGTTTGAAGGGGTAGAACATGTGAACGGTTAATGTAAAATTAACAGAAGAAAAAAAAATATAATACATGTTGAGACATAAATATTTTAGGTTTAAGCGCACTAATTATGTGTTAATTTTGAATAAATGGCTCCAGGTCGACATCATCATCAGTTTAATGTACAATATGTCAAGGGGGATGCCACCAAAGATTTTCTTAGGGTAGAGGATGATGGAGATGATGAATAGTGGAGGAAAATCGAAGAGTTTCAGCCTCAGATCCTATAGAAGTATGAGGATTATTTTTTAGATTTAGTCATTGACGACTTGATGGAGGTGTCTGATATAACCTTTAGGTCGATCCATGAGTGAAAGGATATTTGGGTGTCTTTGGTGGTGAAGATGTTGTGTGGGGGAGTGAAGTAGTGGTTGTTCTTATTCCTTGGGGATCTTGAGTAGTTTTCTATCTCGTGGTAGGATTTCCAAGAAAAGATTAGGGTACAGTTTCATTCTGCAACTACAATGGTAGCCAGTTGCCAAGAGCTTCTTACCCTGCAACAAGGGAGCTCCAGTGAGTGATACATTGGAATACATTTTAGGATCCTTTTATGATATGATTCGAACCAATTACCAGATGATGAGTCTCGGGGGGTCAATTTTGAAGAGGATTTGTGCCCATATATCTAGTTCCAGGTCACTCATTTATGCTGAAGGCATATCTTAGGGTGTTGGTGAGGGCCAAGGACATCAAGAGGAGGTTATCCAGAACTGGATCTTCATGATCTGGGATTCATCATGATTCTTCATGATGTAGAGCTGTGTTCTAGGGTTCCTTATTTTCCAGGAAAAATAGTTTCCATTCTTCCAGGTGATGGTATGAGTCCTCCACATTTAGTATCCCTAGGGGAGGTGGCTCTCATTCCTATTCTAAGGAATTTGGAGATTTTTTTTCTAATGGAGGTCGATGTCATTAGCAGTAAGAGATCCAAACCATTCATAGTGGTGAGCATGCACAAGTTATTCCTCTCTAGGTTCCTATATTGAGATGAGATGGGAATGTTAGAGAACAAACTTTGGATGCTCTCCATTATCAAAGATAGGAGCACATCCATGGATGTGGTCATCATCGGGGTCATGGAGGATGTCGAGCAGGTTCTAGTCTGCTTCAGGATTTAGCATTTCCCATTCCAGGAGAGCCAAACATCATTCAATGTACCCTTTTCGTGTTTTCAACTTGGTTTTATGTCTTTTTTGACTCAAGAGCCGCACACTCTTTCATATAAACTGTCCTTTTCAATTATTTTAGAACTATGGTAGAGAGGATTCCATTGCACATGGAATTCACTATCCTAGTGGGAGTTCGTACTGACTTGTTTTAAATGTGTAAATACTGTGACATAATTATGGGGAAGTACCACTCTTTTGAAATTTCCTATGTTTAAAGAGAAATCCATAAAATTTAAACCTTATTATGTATTTCTTGTATTGATTGTATGTTATCATAGATTTATTTTGGAGGTAGGTGGTGTTATTCGATGCTGATGGAGATCGACAATAGTTTCATAGCGAGCAAGACCCTCGGATGGATCAGAGTAGTGTTCTGTAATAATCTTACGTGATGGTTGATCTAATGCTATGTTCTTCAAATGATCATTAGTTGGAATTCCTAGGGTAATAGAATAATACCTTGATTTCATTATTGAAGATGTGGTAGAAATACGCCCTCGACGAGAGATCTATTTTGTGATCAAAATATATCTAGGAGAGTCTCCTACCTCTATGTCTCCATATAGGACTCCCCCTTCTGAGTTTTGGGATCTACATATATATCTCAATGATTTGTTGCATTATTGTTTTATTCGGCTGAGTGTTTCACTATGGGCAACACTGGTTTTATTAGTGAAGAAGGCTAACAGAATTTTTCATTTCTGTATTGATTATCATCACATGAACAATGAGACAGTGTTGAATTGTTATCCTCTTCCTTGGATTGTTGATTTATTCTAGCATATGAAGGGTTAAAGATGGGTCCCAAGGATTTATGTTTTATTAGGATATCATCATATGCATTTGAAGGATGAGAATGTCTGGAAGACACCTTTCCATTGCCGACATTGAAATTACACGATGATTTTAATGTCATTCGGAGAGACTAGTGCTTCAGCTATGTTCATGGGGTTAATGAATGATGTGTTTCGTGTGTTCCTAGATAAGATCATGGTGGTTTTCATCAATGACATACTTTTGTACATGATGACTAAGGAGAAGCGTGTAGAGAATCTTCATCACATTTTGGGAGTTCTTCATCACCACCAACTATGTGGGAAGCTATCAAAGTGTGAGTTTTGGGCTCAAGAAGTTTTTTTGGGCTAGTTGTATCCCTGTAAGAGGTAGCTATGGATCAGTCATTAATAGAATCAGTTTTTTCTGGGAGAGCCCCAGAGATAGTGGAATATGTGTGAATATTACATGGTCAAGAATTCTATTACAAGAGGATCATGACAGATTTATCATAGGTTGCAAATACCTTGATAGTATAGACCAGGAAGATTTAACAGT
The DNA here is from genome assembly GCA_963277665.1 of Viscum album. Classification (NCBI taxonomy): domain Eukaryota; kingdom Viridiplantae; phylum Streptophyta; class Magnoliopsida; order Santalales; family Viscaceae; genus Viscum; species Viscum album. Next base: position 1,455,385,330 of record OY728159.1, on the reverse strand, counting down.
TCATTTGGAATGATCAGTGTCATATATCTTTTTAAAATATGAATTAAAATTTGTTCAGTGCACCAGTAATTTTTCTTCCATTAGTGGGATTTGATTTTGAGGTTTTATATGATACATCGTGTCTTATGATATATTGTTTTCTTATGCTGTAGAGATTGATTGGTTCTTATGGGTCTAGGTAGATGTGTTCCCATTAAGGTAACTATTACACACACGATCATGAGTGGGTGGTAGTGGCATTCATTATGAATAAAGGGAGGCATTACCTCATCAGAGATTGCTTTGTGGTTTTAACTGATCATTAGAGCTTGACATATATTTTATCCCAGTAGGACTTGAACTTGGGGTATCATCAATGGAGGGAGTTATCACAAGATTAAGACATTGAAATTTTGTATACTCCTAGTAAGAAATATTTTGTAGCTGATTCATTAAGCCCAAAGTCATGTAGTGATGTAGTGTGTGAATCTAGTGATTCCTAGATAGTGAAAGAATAACACTCAGTGTTGCATCTGAATATTAGAGATTTGAGGGGTACATGATGTCATTTCCAAATGAAAATGCAACCATATCATCTGAATCAAGTAGAAGACTACCAATTGGTAGATCATGAGGATGAGGTCAGTTGGGACTAAGTTGTTTTTGGTGAACCCCTAATGGTTTTTCTAATGATGAACTACACTGAGTATTGTTTCAGTGAAGGATTTTCATTCCATTTTTGATTCATGACTTTGTTCTCTGAGAATACCATAGCTCGTTTTAGTGGTACATCATGGTGTGATTATGATGTACCGAGATCTATAGACTCAGTTTTGGTGGCTTGGGTTGAAGTGTGCAGGTGGAGAATTTGTGTCTCAATGTTTGGTCGGTCAGAAGGTGAAGGACATGCACCGTGTCCCCAGTGGTTTTCTCCAACCATTATATGTTCTTCAGTAAAAGTGGGAGGAAATCTTAATGGAATTTGGTACAAGTTTAAATCATTCACAGAGTTTCCTTAATGTTATATGGGTCATAGGGTATTGTTATATGAAATCACCCCACTTCATAGTGATCAAGGCATCATGATCAGTTGAGGTTCTTCTGAAAAATTATCTGGAGGAGGTGGTGAGAATCCACCTAGTCTTGAGTTAAATCATTTCCAATTGAAATACTTGTTTTACCTATAGTATGTGGGGTGGTTTTGAGCATGATTTTTGTCTTTGTTATTCTATAGAACTAATTTTAACCTACAGATGGACAATACGGCATAGAAAATCATTTAGAATCATGATGATATTATTTTCTCTTATGTCCTGGATTTTGTAGGTCTGTGGATGATCTACTTACCCTTGGTGGAGTTTTCATAAAATAACTATTTTCAATCCATGATTGGTATGGTTCCATTTGAATCATTGTCTGTCCAACCTTTATATTCTCCATTATGATAGATTGGGGTTGGAGAGTCAGTAATTATAAGTCCAGAACTCATGTCGAATATGATTGAGATTGTTTAAGGGATAATTGAGAGGATATTGGCAGCATAAGATCATCAGAAATCCAATGTTGACATAGGAGGAGACCCCAAGAGTTTGATGTTAGGGATCCAATGTTTCTGAAGGTAATTACCTATCCATGGATGTGAAGGTTTTGTCTTATGAGTGATATTTCTCTCTAATTTCGTGGGCCATTAGATGAGTTGGCTCATGTTGGAGTCGTGACATATCGGGTATCAATTCCTATGTAGATGAGTTGGATACATGACGTTTCTCATGTGTCGCAACTCCGTTATTTTCATAATGATGACTCTAATGTCATCAATTAGGGAGAGATCAATGTTGATGATGATGCTTTATATGAGGAGAATCCCTTAGAGATCTAGGATCATAATGAGAGGGTGTGGCATGTGAAAAACCCAAGAATACCGTAAGAGGGGGTGGGGGATGAACCATGGTATCGACGTTTTCACTTATTAACTAGATCTCGTTCACACATTGTTAATAACTTTTTTAATCCTATAAGATGGATATGTGGATTGATTAAAAAATTCCAAATGACAACAAAACATTGTTTTTACGTGGTTCGCCACTAGGGGCGACGTCCAATGAGCATTTTCCGGCAGGTATCCAGTCATACCATAATCCACTAATCTATTATAGCCATGGATTAAAATGGTTAAGGTACAATCACTCTTTCTCAGGATCACTGCCTTTAAAAAGGTTCGCGGATTTCCCATTTCTTCAATTGGATCACACCAGTTGACACCCCATGGATCACTACCCTGGGAGAAGACACACACAGTTTATCCACATGAAGATTGCTTGAACAGATTGGCATTAAAGCACATTCTCTCTGTTAATCATGGAACAAATCTTGCATTGATGTCCTGAATTGATCAACTTTTATATTCAATTTTCACAATTAGTCAAATTACTGAATGCACCGATCTTCTAATCCTTTTATTTTCGGGAATAAAAAACTCCCATAATAATGTTCTCATTCCCATAAATCATCCCTGATTCTTTGGGATGTCTCTGATTGGTATAATATGCCTGTCATGCAAACCATGCCATATCTACGTACCAAAAATGTTCCACATACCACCACTGCTCCATGTACTACACCTATTCTTCTTACCTCCCCTACTCGTTATATCATACTTGTTTCGCGTACCAAGCCTCTGCTCGGCATACAATGTCTGCTCTGTGTACCACCTCTGCTTCGCGTACTGCCTCTACTCCGCTTACATCACCTACCCTACATACAACGCCTTCTCCAATAAAATTTCTTTCTTTTCATACTGCCTCTTCGTACCACCTGTGCATATGGATTCTGCTTACCACCATTACGTTCCTCCTTCACGCATTTCTTTCGCATACCTCCTTCGCATTCTACATTTGCATACAATACCTTCACGTACTGTCTTCGCATACCACCATTGTGTACCACACCTTTACGTAATAAATTTTCATACATCCTTCATGTACTCCCTTTTTGTATTTCCACTGGGCACTACCATGGAATTCAATTTCTCAATTTCGTGGACCACTACTTCCAATTTCATGAACTGATTTTCCTTTCACGTACCACTTATTCCAACGATGAATCTATCCTATGTACCACATTCTAGTATTGCCAAGATCTTCCACAATGATGATATTCAAATATCAAAAATCTATCTTCATTAATGATGTAATAAGAACTCCATATATATTAATATTATCAAAAAAATTAAATAATCCATTTTAACCAAATATTCAGTGTCGAACAATCTTCACCATGGACTATGGTCAATCTGCGTACTATGATTCTCCACCTTGTAATAAAACCCTCTTGCGATCTGTGAACCTTCACTGCATACCGTGTGTCTACCGGTTCACTTACTTCATCTCATCCACCTACAACGAGCCATTCCGCGTATCAAAACTCCTTCCACATTGAACCATTTACAATACCATGACCCATTATATGATCCATTCCATATACCTTCCCAGATTACCATATGCCTGCACCATATATCATCAGTACAAACCATTTTTGGTTCAGTGGACTGCTCCGTGTACCATTTTAGCTCCCATGATCGTGTTCACAAAACATTCCCAAAACATGGTGGATAGTCCTTGTTCTAAGGTACACAGTTGTCTTAATTTTCATATTCCTTCACTGTTCTACATCTCATTCAATCATATGCAGAAATCATTCCACTTCAAAAAAAAATATGATTTCGATGTCCCAAAATTTGAGGAACACAATGAATTGTCAAAACCTTAAATATCTACATCGGCAAGATCATAAATTAAAATTAACTATCTTATTTCTTCATTAATTGTTTGTGGATTTCATAATGAACTCCTTCAAACATGATATATACGATTTGAATAATCATTATCATCGTCATTTTATTCTCTTGGGAATGTGCTGCAACTTACCAACATCCTTGTCTTTTATCCGCATCATTCTTTCCAATCAATAGTGAATATGTTTGGCTTATGTTTCTAAAATTATTATGATCATTCTTAAATATTAAAGCAACCACAAGATCCCTCATGCAATAATTCATGTCTCCCAATGTAGGATCTTGCATTATCTCTTTGAACAATGTGATGTTTCATGTTCACATTATAACATTAATCCATTCATATCATTCTTCATTTTGATCATCAATGAAAACTAGAGACAACAAATACAACCTGTACACAACGTGGTCCCAAAAATAACCCCATTTTTATTTCCATGTTAATACTGTAATGTCCTCTTCAATTGAATTTTCAATGTGAAAATGAGATTCCTCTTACTCCCTTATTTTATTTTCTTTATTTATCACATTTCAAACATTTATTTCACTTTTTATTGCCATTATTCACAAGAAATAAAAACAACATGGGAAAATGGTGTCATTCCATTATTATGAAATGTGCAATCAATAATTTAACTCTACGACTACTTGAGAAATATTCAGTGTAGAAAACTAGAAGATTTGATTTAGACAACATTGATGTCCATTATTAAATGATCATGAAACATCATGAGATGAGAACTCATGTACTTTTTCATAAATATTTTTATGAAATCATTATAGGTGGATGAAATTTAATGAGTTAGGTAATAATCATTTTTAAAATCCATCACTCACATCATCAAACATATATATAACATTCAAGTGAATGTGGCTGGATAAGTGGCATTGTGGAACTTCCATTCTTCTAATGTCAATACTGAATTTAGTTTCTACCCCTATGTAAAATATTATTCATTTTGAGTACCCAAGGAAGGTATATTTAAAAATGAAATACATTTTCCAATGACATATACATAATTAGATTTCAAGAGTAATTGATATAATTCCAACAAATGGTTATGCTGATTGAAATAATAATTTTTGAAGCTTATTTATTTGTCTCCCCCTAAAGGGATACACTCATCATCATCTTCATCAAGTGTGATCCTTTGTAATTTTAATCTTTTAATATAAATTGAATAATATTTCAAGGAAGGATACTTCATCATCATAACTATCAAGAGATGACATCATTCACTACTTTTCAGGTTATCCCACCTGAAGGCATGCATCACCTTCAATTCACTATATTATCATTACATATTTTATACACAAATTATTTATGGAATAAGTCTATTCCTCGTTACATCATCAATATGAACTACACGGTTGATATGCTTTTCTCAACCAAGATTCTCTATTTAATCAGGTATTCATGCTTGCACATCTGAACATTTTTTTTGATTTGTGTTTATTTATAATGTATCTCCTCACAGTATCTTCTAATTAGTGTGGAGAATTTCTCATCCTAACAGCCATAAAGAAAGAGACATTCATACTCCATTTTAGGGTTGCTTCTTTCTCTCGTATTAAGGTAAGACACCCACTGTAAATGTGACAATATTTCAAACATCTCTCACATAGAACATCTTTAATACATGTTTTTATTTTGGTTTTTAATCTCTCTTGAACTTTATCCTAATGATGTTATAGATGATCAATTCCTTTATCACCATTCTTCGCATTTTCATCTTTATGTTTCATCATTCTTTTCAAATCCTCTGTCCAGATGAAATATATGTCATTTGGAACTATTGGAGTTGGTTTGGATCTTCCACATGGGTTTATCAAACTTTCATCCCTATTAGTTTATCATTGGGTTGAATTGACCTTCAATTTCATGGATATAAAATCTTGGGTCATCTCAGCTTCTCTACATTAGATCATCTTGTGAAAATTTGTGTATAAAATATTCATTGGATTTATTTCCAAGGTAGCTTCTTTATACTTATCTGGAATCAGAGGTCTTGTTCTCTATCCAATGATGAATTCATGTTGATATTGTCATTTACCTAACATTTGAACACTACCATTAAATATATGATTGATTTTATCAAGCCTTTCAATTCTATTTGTAGTAAACCAGTGCTTCTGGACAAGAGGATGTTAGGTCTTCTTCTTTGGATTTTTCCAATTTGTGGTAGGATTCATTTTTGTTATAAGATTATAATGATTGTACCCAAAATTTAATTCATTGTGCACAAATAATTTTCCTCACCAACATTGGCACCAAAATCATGATTTCATTGTATTCATTTGTTGGGCCATATTCATTAATAATAGTGCTCTTTGTAGAGAACCAACATACACGTTCTTCTTATAATTTTACCAAGATATGGTGATGGGAAACTCCTCACTGATCCTCATCCATACATGTTTTGAATATCACTTCCAACCTACACTTCTTATAGGAATATCTTTAGAAATATGTGTAGAAGATGGTTTTGATAGTTACTTTTTCTTCTCTGCTGATTGTGTTGTATCGTCGAAATATGTAATGATCTTCTTGTCACATATTGAATGTATTTTATATTTAGAACATTTCAGTAGACATTGAGTAGTAGTAGAAACTATTTCCTTCATTATTGAACACTCAATATGTGTCTTCTCAATATAGGTCAATTGAGCTTCTAGTTTTAGACATTTCATATTAAGGATTAATTTTTTATCTTTAATCATAAACATCTTCTATTCATAGGAATTCATCATTCAATCAACTTCAAAAACATGAAACATGACTTTGGTATGTAAAAAAATGTTTTGTTACTTTATTTTCATGTAACTTTCTTCATAATATAATCTCATGACATTGATTCCCAACATCATCTCAGATTCGAGCGCATGGATCATTTGATATAGTGTCTTTAAATCCATCTCTTCCTCTTCAACTAATTTTAGAAATTTTTATGTATTGATTTCAAGTTTACACTATGTATCGTCAAAGACTCCAATATGTCTAGGGATCTTATAACTTTATGACCTTTAATTTACCACCATTCTTCTATATTATCAGCTTCTCTTGCTAGTTGGGTGATCTCAACCTGCATACATTGAAATAATATATTATTAAAAACAACACTTTCATTAGTAATATCATGCATGTGTGTTCTAAATTTATCATGATCACTTGAAAGTGATATAGAAGTTACATTATTTCATCTTGTAGAAACCTGATCCACTAGCTAATTACTTTCCAAGCATAATATTTATACATTACTGGAAGGTCATGGAGAACCATACAGTGCATCGTCTTTTAACATGAGGGAATTCTTGAACTATCTCTACTCGTTATTTTTTCTTGTTTCTCATAGTATTTTCGATGTGGAAATCGGTTCTAAGATGATTGAATATTCATCAAGAATACACATCACTGTAGATCAATTTACTCTAATACTAATTGAAGGAACCTAGACCACTCTAAGCGTGTGGGGGGGGGGGGGGTGAATCAAGTTGTTAGTGTATTCTATTCATTACTTTATCATGTTTCCAAATTGGTAGGAACTGGTTATAAACCTATAGGATTGATATGTGCAGTAATTAAAACATGCATAAGGACAACACAACACTTTTTACATAGCTCACCACTAAGGTCTACGTTCGAGGAACATATGCTAACAGGTTTCTAGTAATACGTAATTCCACAAATCTTCAATAGATATTGATTCCAACAGTTCGTGAAAAATCACTCTATCCTAGGAACACTGCCATTACAATGGTTAAGGGATAGTCCACTACTTCCCTTTGATTTCTTCTGTTGACTCCCCCTAGCTCACTACATTGGGTGATGTCTCACCCAGTTTATTGACTAGATGGTCACCTAAACAGATTGGAATTAAAACACTTTATCACTATTTTTCATGAGACACTATATGCGCCAATCATAGAATTTAATCTCTTTTATATTTAATTTTATACTTTAGTAAAATTATTGAATGCTCTAGATTATCTTTTATTTTTATTCTCTTAAATAAGAAGCATTTCTTTATGTTTTCATTTCTGTGATATTTCTCAGATTCGATGGGCCATCTCTGATCTATGTACCATGTCGACTCTGCATATCATGTATGGTCTGTGTACCAAACATGCACTACGTACCACCCCTGCTCTGCACACTGCGCACTTATTCCGCGTATCGCCCCTTCATGATGCACAACACATGTTCAGCGTATGAAGACAATTCTCGGAATTCCATGCCTGCTCTGTGTACCAACTCTACTCCGAGTACCGCCTCTGCTCTGCGTACCACGCCTACCCCATGTTCCACACCTTTTCCACACATTGTGCATGTTCTATGAAGCACCAATGCAGATTACCTCGATGTATGGCCTCTACGTACTACCTTTGTGCACCGCCTTCATGTAACACATTCACATACATCTATAATGTACATCTCATTCATGTGTTTCCATCGCGTATCGCGACTTCGCATACTGTCATCCCATAATTCCTTTACATAACACCTATTCATACAGTCTTGGCACACCATTTCAATATTATCAGACTACTCCTTCGAATTTCATGAATAGTTTTTTATTTCGCGTACCACTTCATCCAATGCTGAATCATTCTTGCGTACCAATTTTTGATAGAGAAGTGATCTTCAACAACTATGATATTTTCATATCCAATTCCACATTCCTTAATGATGGGAATAAAACTACATATATAATCAAATAACCCAAAAAAATTCCCTAATTCGTTTAACCATTATTTTAAATGTGGGACTATCTTCACTGTGGAATACGATCATTACACGTACTGTGAGCTTCCACCGCGTACTGTGACCCTTTGGATAATTGAGAAACATCACCACATACAGTGTAGCTTCCAATCCGTGTACGTAATCTATTCCACCAATGACGATCCATTCTGAGTACCGCAACATCATCCATGTAGAACCATTTTCAATACCACAACCCATTCCGTGAACCATTCTGTGTACTATTCCCACTTAATGGATTCCTTCACCACATAACGTTGCTACAAACCCATTTAGGTTATGCGGACCTATCTGCATACCATTTCTGCTGCTAGGTATATGATCGTGAACCATTCTCGGATCATGGTATGTGGTCCATGTTCCGTGGTATAAAATTTTCTTCCGTTTCTGATTTTATTTTCCTTTCTGCTTCTCGTTCACTCATATGCATAAATACTTCCATTACCAAATAAAAAATCACAATTTTTTGGTCCAACAATTTTGGAAACAGTGGAAAATGACACAACCATAAATATATACTTCAACAAGGAAATACATGCTATTTAATAGTCATCTTTCTTCTTCAGCAGTTAGCAGAATTCATTACAAAATCCTTCCACCATGATATATGCACCTTGAATAATCACTTCTAGTGTCATTAGATTCACAAGGGAAGGTTGGAAACATACCAAATTACCTCTATTCTAACCACATCAGTCATTACATTCAACACTGAATATGGCTGGCATAATTTTCCCAGCTTCGTATGATCATTATTAAATCATGAAATCCCAACTTGATACATCATGAAATAATGAAAGTCTATTCATGTAGTGTATCGTATGCCCTCTTTGAACAATGGGATGTTTCATGATCACTTTATAACATGAATCCCTTCATATCCTTCGTCATTTTTATCTTCATTGACACATGGTGACCACAAATAAAACCTTATACAAATTGTGTTTCCAACATTGTGGGCATGATATCCCCTTTTTGTGTATTTTGGCAACATAGTGATGTGGAGGAGTATACATGGGAATGTCTGACACAGATACGCGCTCAGTTCCCTAAGTTGTTAGATTTTTAGCTCATTTAATGTAATAACGTTCATTTGTGATTATATACCATTCATGTTTATGAGATGGATGTCTATTGATTATTTTTATGGAATTATATATTTCGAGATGTATCTCTATGGTTGAGTTTTGGGACCACAATTCTGTTTCATTTTAGTTGGAATTGAATTCTCGAGGATGAGAATAATTTAAGAGGTATAATATGTAATGGACCAATCCTCTCCGGTATATTACTTTTCATAAATCTGGTATTTGAGGTGTTTTGGGAGGTCAAGGTGACTTATCCCAATCACTATTCTAAATTTCTAGTTTTTTGAATATTGTTTCCAACTGTAGGTAGATGTATAGTGTTTCCATCGATCGATAGTTGTAATGTGTTTCCAGTCGATGGTATGTTTACAGTGTTTCCAGCCATCAGTAGGTGTACAATTTTTCCTAACATAGATAGGTGTATTGTGTTTCCAACTATTGGTAGGTGTATATTGTTTCCAACTCTCTGTTGGTTTACACTGTATCCAGTCATCGGTAGGTGTAAAGTGTATCCATCTATTAGAAGGTGTACAATGTTTCCAGTCATTAGTAGGTGTACATTATTTACATCCATCTATATGTGTACAATGTTTCAAACCATAAGCTAGTGTACATTTTTTCTAGCCATCTGTAGGTGAAAATATTTTCCTGTCATTAGTAGGTTTACATTTTTTCAAGATGTATGTAAGTGTACAGTATTTCTATGTTTCATGGTGTACAGTGTTTCCAGCATCCTATAGTTCACCCATTTATTATTTACATTGACAAAAAATGCATTCAAAACTAATTTTATAGTATTTATGGTTGATTAAAAGACCATAACACTTATGTTAATTTTAATAAAGATCAGAATTACTTTACATGGTCAAACCACATGAATTAATTTGATGCACATTAATGTAAATTCTAACCTATTTCAAATCACATTAGTCTAAGATATAAACCTTCAATGTTTGGCACATTCACTTCTTTCATTCCTTCTCCATCATATCATGTGAGGCACCATGTAACATTCATCCCATATGAGTGGTCTTATTAAACCATAATATGTGGATTGTTTCTCATGAAGTTTCTTCTTATTGCATCTTAACCCACAGTTCTGGTGAAAGTTGAAAGTGTCGATCTTTCATCAATAGATTATATGATCTACCTCAGTTATTGTGTTTTCGTTGATCCTTATTATCTTGTTTCTCATTAACATGTAATGGAATGTTATCTCCATGTTATCATGGTTATTTCTTGGGTGTCAGTTGGTGTGCTCGTGATGTAGTGTCCTTGGGTGGATGAAGTTATTCCGAGGGGATGTGATTGTGATCCATTGTATGGATCATTCTCATGTAATGAATGTCAAGAACCTTTTGAGCTAGGGTATCTGTGGCCTTCCTATTCTATTACAAGGATCTTTAGTGTATGCATGTTTTATCCCAATGGATTCCCATAGAATACACATAAAAAATATTTTCACAGGATAAATTAATTGATATTGATTCACCTCTTGTTTTCTAGATAGTGTAATACCTATGTTTCCCATGTTTAGCATTTTGTTGTTGAAAGAAATTGGTAAAAAACATAAACTAGTATTCATTTTAGTTATTTTTCAAAGATAAAGAGGCTTTTAACTGAATCTATATATTGATATAGTAAGAAAATTTCATTGAATTAATTGATGATAAATATGCATTTTGATGATTATTGATAATGAATTAATGGCATGTCAATTATTTGATTAGTTAATTTGGGAAAGATAGTTTTTTAGGTTACTCATAGTTAGAAAATATAAATAATAAATCACTCATTTCTAGGTGTATAAAAGAACCAGTTGTATTATAAAATATAATTCATGGTAGGGTTATGAGATACCATATTTCATGTAAGGTTGATTGCCTTGTACATTGGATCCATGAGTGCTAATTATATATGGAAGATGGATGCCTTGATTAAAGGCGAAGATCTCAATTGATATGATGTTTGTTTCTTGATACATGGGTTGTGATGTGTGCCTGAACAGTTTATGTGATATGTAGGGGGAAGGGTGGCCCATTGGTTATGGCAGCAGTTGACATCTATAGTTGCGAGATGCATCAATTTATTCATGTGGGTGTTCTTGCGGACATCAGAGTTGATGAAACATTCTGGATGTGTTTAATTGGATTCTTACTGAATCTTATAGTATTTTATCTACTTTACATTCCCCTATACTCAAGATATTTTTTATTCTTACCCACCTTCCAACATGGGACATGAAGTGAGGGATATGAAATATTCTTTCCGTGTTTATCTTCTCAATGGAGTATGGGTTTATGCGACTATTGTAGGTGGAAAATATATTAGAGGAAGTTCATCTAATAACAGTGTTGGCCCCTTTTGTTTATTACTTTATAATGTTTTTATAGAAATCCTAGGAACATGGGAATGTAATAATTTTCTTATAAAATTATTTAATAAATGATGTTAACCCATGGGGTAGGATCTTTCCAGAATGTAATGATAAAGGTAATATTTATTGGAAGTGGTGGACTTGTTTTGGTTATTCCTGGAGGGCATGAAACTTTGTTATGATGATAATGAATGTAATATAGAATTAATTACAATTAACTGATGGTTAATGAATTAATTAACGTAATGTGCAGAAAATAAAAAGGTATAATGTAATATAATGTAGCTCTATAAATGGTTGTGTGATACTAGGATACCTAGTCTTAGTAGTGGCAGCTGAGAGTCTGAGTGACATTAGTTGCAGTTGAGTCTAACACTTGGTTATTCTCATAGTGTGGTTGTGAGCTATAGTTTATTTTATAATTTTTGTATTTCTATATGATAATCCACCCTATCAGTTAGGGAAGATGACACTCTGAAGATTCTAATCCCTATGGGGTGTTTTCCACAATATACTGGTGGGAGGATGGTTGGCTAATAACCCTCTATGGCCACATTCTCCTCTCCCAGTAATTACTTGTACTGATTGGAACATAAATTAGTCTTCCCTATATATGTGTGTAGAGGGTTGTAACGAATTTAGGGTATTCACACACATTTATTCTGGATATAGTTTCCTATGCACTGCTATAGGTGTAACATGTATTGGTTATGATGGAGTGAGGATCCTAACATGGTGTATGGGATATAATGACATCAGGATTAATAGTCGACATATGGTACATGTTATGCGAGCTATGGTGACTTATAAAAACTATCTGGTTACTTCAGATACATGGATATATTGGTTGTGTTACAATAGGTACATGTTGCGATGCTACGCTAAAGTGTCTACAATCAAACCATTTGGAGAGAGATTATTAAAACGTTCGATTTTGGGAAAAATAAGAAAACTATTGGGGAAGTGGTAGTGGAGTACCCTTGATATTATTTATTATATTATATACTATCATATGATAATCTTGGTGATAGTATCTATAGTGATGTTGGTAACTTAGTATACATATTTAGGTGATTAGTTAGTTCCACTTGTCGTTTATGGTGCATTAGTTTTCTTCCATTACATTTTCACAAGAGTCACTGGGGAAGGTCCTACTGAGTATACTGTTACTCTCACCTATGTTATATATATAGTTTTTTAGGTCACTTAATGTAGGTTTGAGATCAGTCTAGTTACTACATGCTTTGTCGGTTTTTTCAGAGCTATTCAGGATATGTGGTCATTATTGTGTCACATTCTTTAGGTACTTATAAATTTCCAAATCAATTTTAGTATTTCGTTCCTGACATTACATATGTGTAATTGTTATTTCTTTTATATTGAATTATTTGTTGGAGTTGGTTGCTGTTTGTCTTATCTCTCTCTACTTCTTGTGTTCTCTTTGAGGGTATTGCCTCCTATTTGAGTATTTACTATTCCCATCGTTATAGTCACCATCTCAGGGCATACAAGAGGTGGGACTCGGGGGGTCATTATCTCTCTTCTAATCTTGTTGGCCTAGGAGGGTACACATTGTGGGGAGGGGTCGTGACATCTATGAACCCTTTTCTGACACCAAACAGGAATAAACGATTGTACAATTGAATCCCTATTACACAAACCTAAAATCACTAATCCTGGCATGTATCCCAGATTGAATTTCAACCTAATCATCACTGCTCTTTATTTATTTTTCCAGAAAACTAAAAAAATTCAAAGTTTAGATTCCTTAAATAATATAAAACATACCCATTTTCTCTATGTGTTCGATCCTGAACTTTCTTTATACTATATTTTAATTAATTTAGTATCATAGTTTGGGTTTTATAACTCTAATATTAACAGTATCGTAGGAAATTAATGATTCCCATAGAAGATTTATTGCACCTACTCTAGAAATATTGGTTAGGGAATTAAAACGTATTTGTATGATGTCCCATCTTAGAACATTTAAAACACATTACAGTTTGATTATAAAGATTTCTATTAGGATTTTTTTCTTTAATATCTTGGGCCATATTTCCAACCATTCCAAATCAAAAACACTTACCAATTCTATTAAGGGATACCCCAGAGTACATTTTTCCACACTTTTCTCAAACTAGAAATTTAAATTTATACCTTCAGATTTATTGGATCAATTCTGATCCATCACATTCCATCTAGACCACTTGTTTTTCATTTTTTCAAAGTTCACATTATCATTAGAAAACCTCATTTCTACCCTCTCATCACATTAGAAAATTTTCTCATAAATATTGAATTAAAAAGAATATGATTCACTTTTTATATCATGGATTAAATCATAAGTAAAAATTATATATTTTTCTATCAAGATATTGTATAAGATTTGGAGTGTACCATTCATATAGGGGGGGGGGGTTTCTTCATATAGAGACAATGAATCCTCTTAAGTTTGTTTCTATTAAAGTAATTTGTTTTTAATACATTGTAAAACCACCATAGGAAAAAATCAATGATATGTTTAATAAATTCATATAATTCCAAGGCATCAATCTTCTTGATATCCATTATATTCTTGACCATTGAACACCGCGGATCAGCATCACCTTCAAAATAAAAAATTTAATGACTAAACATTTGATTATCCGAACACCCTATTAAAAATAATATATTTTTATGGGATTTAATATATTCGTTATCATCCACCGGTTCAAAATATCTAATGAAAGTTGTTCCACTATCATCATCATCCTTTTTTTTTCTATTGTTGGTCTCTTTATTAGACTCCACCCCCATTTATAGCCTACGTAATCTAATCCATTTCTATCACATATAGTATGGTTCCAATTCCCACCATTCTAATATTTAGATATGGAAAGATATCATCTTCTTTGTGTCATCAACCTACAGTTTCCTTGTTTATTCTAGGGAAAACCATTCTGAAAAAAAAATATTAGATGAAGAAATATGGTAATAATTAAATGATATAAATATAAGGTAAAAATGATTTAGGGTTCTCTATTAACAACATCATAACCCCTAATGTTATCTAGACTATGTTCTGATACCATATATAAGAACATGGCCTTAAAATTTACATAATAATTTAATGTCTTTTATAATTCACTTATTAACATTTCTAATGATTTTTTCAGTTTATAATTTTATAATGTTAAAAAATAATTCATAAATATCTAACAATAAGAATACAAGTTATTTACTACCAAAACTGTATTCATTTCATTCATAGTACAATAGTTTTTAATATAATATGTAATATTTTCATGAAATGTCTTCACAACATTCATCTTGGAATCTCCTTTTCACTAACCCATCCTTACAACCTATGAAAAAAATTAAAACTTTGTATGGGCATAAAACCTATTCAATTGATATAAAAATTAGGAGATAAATAGTTTGTCCATGAATACATATAAATATGTTAAATAATTTTCACAAAGACATACTCCTCACCCATAATGTATCATATACTTACTTCATGAAACATGACATTTCCATAAAACAAAAAAAACATAAATAAAACCATAAATATATCTTGGGGAATTAATTTCTTAATATTGAAACACTCGTGAATACCTTATTATTTATAACCATCATGGATTTCAAACAATGTAACCCTCATGGCTACCTAATGGTGTAACCATCGCAGTTGGCCTTGGAGCAACCATATCGATAACCACCAACAATAATATAAAGAATGAATTAGAGGGTGATATTGGTCCCAAAAATATTCATAATTTTTTTAAATAACTATAACAATATCATTAATGAATTATATTTCAAATAAAACATGCCATTTGGATTTTTTAAAATATAAGTTTAAAAAGATGATTTTAAAATAAAATCCCATTAAAAATTTCATATAATTGATATGAGATTAAATATAATGAAATTAATATCTTTATAAACTATAGATACACATAATAAATCATAAAACAAACCAAATTAATTACACAAATAATCTTAGTTACATACAATCAATGAAGTATAAGTTTAATCCAAAGATTGTAAACCGTGAGAAGAATTCCATTACCTAGGGTTTTTATTACATAAAATGTGTTTAAACCACTTTTATAATTGTTAAAAAATAATATTGTTATTTTAATGAAATATATTCATGTTTACAATACCTTATATGATCATTTTATAACATAATTCTGCCCATTTATAAATAATTGTTTGTTATTTCCATTGTTTTGGGTGTGTTCTTTACATGGTTCTGATAGTCAATTCATAATGGTTTTCTCGTAAAATGGATGAAAAAAACAAGAAGAGGATTGAAATGTCATTAATATGATTCTTAAATATTAAATTATAGAATAAATAACTTTTCATTCATATATTATGGTGAATCATTAGATAAAATTTTAATTAGGTTCATTTTGATCATTTCGGTGGTTCTTCGATAATCACGGACTAGTTTCATTATATAATTTAATATTATGGATATGAGTTAATAACATAATATAATAGAAACTATGTAATAAAATTTAATAATTGTTTTAAAAACTAAAATGGGTTTATAAACTTAATTTAAAAAAATTATTAAAATTTAAAACATGTAGTCCTTGATGTCAATAAATCGACACATCACAGACGATGTTATTATCTTTAGTATAAAAGGGAGAGGTGAAGAAGTAAGATGTTGAATTATTCAAAATAAATTATAATATTACAGTATATATACTTTAATGGAGATTCCATTACTCATGGATATTGGTATTTGAATAGAGTATAAGAAAATAAATTGAATTGAATGAAAAATAAAATCAAATGAAATATGATTTTTAACTCTTTATTACTTCGACTTGACATCCTTATTTAGGACCTTGTATTTTTCATTTGGGTGATACCATCAGGTATTAAATTTGGGTAAGAGTATTAATAAAATTAATGTGTTGAGTTTGAAAATTTCTCGAATCTTGAGAGTTTTTAGGAGAATAGGTGTGAAGGTGGTACTTATCGTTCATGAGAAGGAGTTTTACCCATTATTTTTTTTATTATTTGAATATTTTTCTCATGATATGAAATAATGATGGTCGGTGTGACTAAATATAGTAATTAGTTCATTTGAGATGAAACCATGTTTTCTTACCTCAGCATAACATCATCCATGACTCAATAATTCATGTATTTACCTTATTTCGTAAATTACCGTATTTCACCATCCAAAAAAAATTCATGTATTTTAAAAAATTCGCAAAAATTCACCCCAACCATTTTTAAACATTCTGAATTAAAATATGTACTCCAATTTATAGAAATAATTTCTTAAATCTGATAAAATTAATCTTAAATTAAAACATATTATATTTGGAAAATAAAGATTTTAAAACTATAATTGATTCTATAATGCATTAAAACATTAATCAAGGTCTCATTAAATTAACATACAATCATAAGACAAAAAATATTAAATTTTGAATAAATTTTTTGGATATACATTTGTATTTAAATTATAAAATTAATCATATATTTATTATTAAGTTTTTATTACATACAAAAATACAAACACATAATTAATATTTTTTGAAATATTTCTTTACATAAACTATGATAATATTGTCACTTATAGGTTACCAAAATTTTATTTTTAATTTCTATTACGGCCCTAACTTTTATCAATGAAAATTAATTTTAATATAATTAAATGTCTTATTATGTAAAATGAATATGTAAAACATTTTCACTTCCTTGGTTTTTTTTTGATTTTGAAAATACGGTTACCAATTGTGACCATTATTAATATATCCATTGAACTTTGCATACATTATGGGTACAAATATAGAGCTTTAACAAATCCATTTTACTCAGAAAAAGGAAGCAATAAACACATCCAGTAGAATTGTTCTATAAAAAGCCCATCTGTCAGAGCTCGGAAAATAGGTGGTGTCATTGGGCTTATCTCTTGACCAATCCCATGTTGAGAATCAACAAGTTATGATAAGATGTAACCAACATTATGATTAGTGGAAGTTTATAGAGATTTCTACATGAGCGATGTTATCGGAGCCACCCCATGAGTATGTCACCATCACACACCATACTCCTTGGTCTTTTGAGAATTTTATTAGGGTTTATGTAACAAGACCCTTGAACTCTTATTATGTGCATTATTTTTGTATAGAATCAATAATATACATTCATTTTTATTATTTTTACCATGTAAATTGAACATGATGGAAAAAAAGTATTGCTAGTTAATATTCAATTAAGAAATGTAATTTAATGAATTTATGGATTTTTAAATTAAATTATATTTTTTAAAAATATATAATCTATAATACATTTTATTAAATCTAATTATCATATAATTGTTAGAAATACAATTGTAATTTTTATTATGGTTTGAAAGCCTTTTTTTTCAAACCCCAGGAATCATTGATAAATGCCCATTTTTTTAAAGTAAAAAATTCAAATGTTTATAAAATTAATTAGATAAAATGAATATTATTTTTTGAATCCCGACATCAAAATTATCAAATGGTTAATTTTTAGTAATTTTTTAAGACAATCGAATTTTTTAGAAAAAATTAAATTCAATTTAATTATATAATGTGTTTATGACATCATTAAGTCATAATATTGATTTAATTAAAAAATGGGGTATTAGGGAAAAATATTTTTTACCATTATAATTATATGAGTTTATATTTGTTTGATTTGTTTTTAAAAGCCTTAGTGGACCGTTCATGACTTATAATACATTTTACCTTTTTAATTTGATTTCCTTGAGAGTCTGACTCACCACAACATAAGCATGCCAATTATTTTAAGATTTTCGTCCATTGGAATTATTATATAATTTTTTACATTTCCCTTTTTAAAAATACATGGGTAAAAACCATTTGTCAGTTTGTGGTTTTGATTAGTTTAATGTGTGGTGTCCAAATCCTAAATAATAAATAATTCACTCACATTTCCAATATAAACACACCATTTCTCCCACATCCTCTTCACTAAAAGCCTATAAAGCTTATCCAACCTCTCCCCGCCTCCCTTTATAATCCTTCCAAGGTGCCTGATTCTCCCAAGAATCCTCTATCAAGCATCTCCCATGCTTTTTGGGATCACACTTCCATGTTAGGTATTTCTTCCTCTCTCTCTCTTTCTTGTCCATGTTTATTTATATTACTGAACCCTTTCCTTTTCAATTAAAAATGTTGGGGTACGATTTATCACATACCTTATTATCACATCCTTATGTTTTATTGATTATATTCCCCTTTTTCTTTCATTAATGCATTCAATATACAACCATTACCATGCCAAAATTCCGTAAGGGATTTCATCCATTCTAATTTTTGTCCAAATATATTTATATTATTATGAAATTTTATTTTTAACTAATAATGTTGGGTTATGATTTTTAACCACCCCCCACACATCCCTACTTACGTTTTAATTATTAGATACCCCTTTCTCTCTCATTAATGCTTCTCATGAACACTTGTTACCATTCCGAAATTCTGTATGGAATTTCTCTCTTCTCACTTACATTCAAGATCTTCTATTTTATTATAAATATAAATTTCATTTCATATGTTGGGAAATGTATATATCTGACACCCCCAACTGTCCATTTCATATGGATATGATGATACACCCATTTCACTATCATCTACCATTGTATTAAATTCTTATGTGACACCATTATGGAGCCAAAATTGCATCGCGATATTCAAAGCCAAAGACATTTTTTAGTGAATACCATTCTCAATTATCTATCAAGGGTATTCGTATTTATAAAAAATTTCCTATTTATTAATTTTTTTCTTGTATGAATTACATATTCTATTATTGTTGAATAAATTATACTGATTAATGAATCCATGTTATATGATTTATGTGTCTCGCTATCCATTAAATGAAATGATTATGAATGGTGCACCCTGATAGCACTCCAATTCATTCTGTAAAGATTTGTATCATGTTATGTAAGTGAAATGAGGGTTTACTCACTCAAATTCATCTTCAATGAAGTTTTACTCATGATCTATGGTCAATGATCTTTGGATCATTCTAATAAAATGTTAAGTGTTGTTCCCACATTTCCAAGTTATGATAATCATACTATATCATGCCAATATGTTCATTATCTCTTATGCTCTATTGATATTCATATGTCCTAAAATGTTCTATATTATTCATTTTATTCCTTGTTTACTCCCTTACTGGGATTTATAGGTCAACATTTTCTTGTTCATGTTCACAGCTTATCACATGAAAATATATGTAAGAATGAATGTGTGTGGTCATGTAAAAGATAGTTTCCATAAATATGAGTATTTTTTTGTTTTATGTTGTATTTAATGGTCCCCATACCCAAATAAATTGTACCTATATATCATCTATGTTGTATCAAGTGAATATTTTATGTAATAAAATATTTTTAGGTTTGAAATAATGAACATGGTTATTATAATTGGTATCAGTTGGTTGGTTTTGTGATTGGTGGGATTTGGATTAGAAAATCATAGTGGAATATATATGGACAAGACAATGAATAATAAAAACATCCAAAATTTTTGGTGAGTATTGAGTTAGTTTTTTATCAAGAAAATACATCCCTGTTTGGATATGAGCAGGTAGAGGCTGCTCTAGTACAAATGTATCCTAGGATTAAAACATGGAAACACTGCATTGAGCTATACTTGAACAGGAGCTGGTGCATGAAAATGGGCCTTGTTACACTCATTGTCAAAACAATACATGGGGATATGTTTTGGTTAATTAATAATCATATTATGAACCAATATTATGGGAATAAAAAATTGCCCTATGAATATATGTTAGGAAGTAGATCATTGATCACATTGATTGAAACCTATAATTTCATAATTTAAGGACATAAAATAAATTAAAACTCATATCTTTTTTTCATTGGATTACCCATTATGTGTTACCCTTATCTTACCATTTATTCTAGGCAATGTAATGTAATAGGATGACTCAATATAAAAACTGAAATATAGATCAATGTGATAACTGTTCTAATAATATTCCTAATCAATGGGAGCAGGAATAATGAAATTTTTAATGATAATGTCATAGTTAACTCAAGAATTGAATTGAAACATGTGTCAATATGAATGATAAAACCCCCCAAAGAATGATCAAGTTGCAGTAAAGTGCATCATGACACAAATACATCCTACTTTTAATGGAACATCTCATATCATCCTTCAATTTTCAAACAGGGGATCAACTCCATTGAAACAATATTTTCCATCAATCAATGTTATGAACAAGAGAAGATTATTATAGATGATCATCTTATGGAGAGTGAATCTGATCAATGGTGTACATTGCTAAAAAACATATGAATCTTGGGGATGATATCGAGGCATTTGAATGGAAGGATTTGTGGAGAATTATTTGGGATAAATATTATTTTTTCACCCTCCGACTTAAGATGATAAAGGACTTCCTAGCCACCATGAAAAAAATATAACGAGTCCATTTGGGAGTATGTGGAAAACACTACAAGTATTTCAAGATACATATTCAGATTTTTCGTTACCCACAAATACAAGGCTGACTACATTTTTGGAGGGATAAAAACTAGCTTACAGAAAACCCTTGAGATCCGTAACATTGATAGCTAGGAAAATATTTTCTGATATTCCCTCAAGGATGACATGGAGATCAGAGAATCTCAAGGGTATCATGGGGATACAATTTGTAATATTGGATTCAATTATTGAGGTTCAATTGATAAATCCAGTAGTACAAAGGATATCTATCACCCCACATGCCCAAGGAATAGAAATACACACCCTAGAAATTTCTTGAAAGGGATGAGGAAAAGCTATCAGTGTGGATGATAATGAAATCTTGATATTAACAATAGAAAATAAAAAACTTGTAGCTACGACATATGAATGGAATGCTTCATTCGACCCACAATTTTTTTTCACTACATCAACTGCAAATAACCATGGAAACATTCAAATCAGTTCCCTAAGACAAGGGATTTTTTAGGAAACCAACAACCTCCATGGCCGCAAGTGTGAGATTTTTTCCTTCACTACCCTTGAAGTGAACCATGACAATGAAATTGTGAGAGGTACGGAAGTTATTCGTTCTATAACGGAGAAATTACTCTCTGATTCTGGTTCTACACAATTTTTTAATATCTTGAATGTTTATTAGAACAATCCTCACACCACCACAAAATATGGAAGTGAAGATGTCGGTGAGAACATGAAATGGAGAAATCATTACATCCCATGAATATATCTCCTCTCATATTAGAATTTTTGGATTAAAAATAACAGTGAAACTCATCATACTCCCTTTGGTGGATGTTGATTTAATTCTTATCATGGGTTGGATTTCCTTATATAGAGCAAAAAAAAATTACCATGCGAGAGGAATCACTATCCATTTAGATAATAGACAACCAATTCATTACATGTGCAAGGAGGAAAGGGAATATTTATTAGCACCACCATCTCATCCGTGGATATTAATACCCTATGACCATAAATATCTGAAGCATTTTATTGATTATATAGAATAAAAATTCCATGAAGAAATTCCTATTGCGAGGTAATTCTGTGATGTGTTTCCTGAGTAATTGACGAATCTTCATCATAAAAGAGATATAGAATTTTCAATTGATCTTATACCTGAGCCATTTCCATTATCGAAGACTCTGTATAGAATGATTTTTTTTCAAGATTGTGGAGATAAAGAAACAACTATTGGGGAATCTGGATTAAGGGTTTATACGCCCAAGTGCTTCCCCATGGGGTGCACATGTCATCTTTTTCATGGAGGTTGGGTCAATGAACTTTAAAAGTGACTATTGTGAGCTCAAAAAAATCATGATAAAGAACAAGTGTCGTCTTCCACAAATTGGTGACTTTTTAGATCAACTATGTGGAGTAAAATACATTTCCATGTTTGATTTGTGGTCAAGACATTACCAAGTAATGGTGAAGAAGGCGGATATAGCCAATACTACATTTTTTCCAATGTATGGGCACAATGAATTCATATTAATTCATTTATAACCCTCTAATGCTCTAAAATCATCATGTACATGATGAATAGTGTCTTCAATGAATACCTCAACAAATTTGTTATAGCCATTTTCTATGATACTGTTATAGACTCCAAAAAACAAGGTTGAGCATGATGAGAATCTAGGAACTGTACTAGAGACCATGTGAGATGAGAATATCAATGAATAGTACAACAAGTGTGAGTAATGATTGAGGGATGTATCATTATTAGGACATATCATCACAATAAACGAGATATATGTATATTCCTCAAAGAGAGTTATAATTGATGGATGGCCAAATAAAATATCAACAATATATATCTATAGTTTCCTGGGGTTAGCTGGATATTATCACCGATTTTTCAGAAATTTTGGATCAATTTTCCAACTATCTTAACCAGCTAACTCATAATGGAGTAAATTTTACATGGAGTGAATAATGATAATAGTACATCAATGAGAAGAAAAGGAGTCATATCACTACACCCATGCTCACACTACCGACATGCAGAGTACTTTTATGATATTTAGAGATGATTTGAAGAAGGTCCCATGTTTTTTGTTGATTCTAAATGACAAATTCATATCATATGCATGAAGAAAGAAAATATTTTGAAAAAAAAACTATCAAAACATTATCTAGATTTGGATATGGTAATCATTGTATTAAAAATTTTGAGAAATTACCTATGTGGGGTAAAGAGTGAAATACATTTAGATCACAAAAGAAAAAAGTATGTATTCACACAGATAGAGTTTAACATGCACTGATGAAGATGGTTAGATCTGATCAAAGAAGATTACTTTTCAATCGATTAAAAACCTTGGAAAGTGAAAAAGTGGGAGGATGCACTATGTAGAAAGAACCTTGTAAATCTATCATTAATGATAATTTCAAAGGATCCAATCTTCTTAGAATTGATAAAGATAAACATGGGAATCCTAAAGAAGGGAACATCATGAATCCTTTGAGAAATTATTGATCACCCACCTCTTTCTGAATGGTTAAAGGGAGATGTGGGAATTCAGAAAAATGTGGAAACTATATGAAAAGGGAAATCCATAGAGTTCAATGTCTATGATAATGTAATTTCGAGATTTGGGTCCAGAAAATGTGTCATATAAAATCCAAAGTTAATGAATGAAATTTTGAATGATGCACATAGTTTGAATTTTCACCCATGGAAAAAAAGATGTTTCAAGGTATCTGATATAATTATTAGTGGGATTACATGAAGAGGGACATCACTGAGTAAACAAAAAAATTCATGGTATATCAAAAAGTTAAGGCTGAGAGGCAGAATACTAAAGATATGATGCAACCATTACCCATGCCAGCATGAATATTGGAGAACATCACAACGGACTTTGTTACCAGTATTACAATGAAATAAAATGGAAGAAATTATATTATGGTTATTGTGCATCGTCTTCAAAGCATGTTCAATTCATATAAATTTGAGAGTTATTATCATTGGAACAACTGGAATAGATATTTATTTGGGTAGTTGTAATGATATATGGATTACCACTATAAATTGTATCCAACCAATATCTTGGATTCACCTATATGTTTTGGAAGATTCATCAATATACTCTGAATACTGAGCTGATCTTTAGTACGGCTTATCACTCTCAAACTGATGTCCAATATGAGTGGACTATCCAAACACTTGAGGACATGTTGAGAGCATGCTCAATTTAATTTAATAGATAATGGGATCAAAATATCCCTCTAGTTATGTTCCCTTACAACAATAGTTTTCACTCAATAATCCAAATGGAAAATTAGAAATCCGGTTATGGGAAGTGGTGCAAAACAATAGCATGTTAGGATGAATATGGGGTTTAGAAACTTCTAGGTCCAGAAATGGTCGATGAGATGGTGGAAAAGGTTTAGACAATCCAGTAGAAAGTTAAAGCTTCCTAGAGTCAAAAAAGGTTCTATTTTGATAACCATCGAAGGGTCCTAGAGTTTGATGTTGGATTAATGGTATTATTCAGGATACCACAATGGAAGAGGGTTTTGAAATTTGGGAATAATGATAATATTATTTAAAGTTACATCGTCCCTTTTGAGATCCCTGATCGCATTAGACCCATTGCCTATCGACTAGCACACCGACCAAACCTAACTCAATTACATGATATATTGAATGAATCACTCTTGATGAAGTACATACATAACCCATCACATGTAATTAATCTGAATGGTGTAGCATTGTAGAATGACCTATAATATGATTAGAAGTCGGAGAAGATCTTAGATCATATAGAAAATGTTCAAAAAAATAAGAGAATTCCCCTCATAAAATAGTTGTGGTGAAACCACCTGTTTGATGAAGCAACATGGGAAATAGAGAAATTGATGAAGTAGAGTTACCCATATATGTTTTAGTGTTTGAAAATGAAATTTGGAGGGAAAAATTTCTTAAGGGGGGAATATTGTAAAAAACCAATCTTTTAACAATGAAAATTCATCTTAATATAATTGAATATCAATTTAAGTAAAAAAGATATGTAAAATTTATTAACATCCTTGGTCTAATGTTTTTGGAATTTAAAATACCATTATTAATTATGACTATTGTTAATATAGTTATTGAATAGTGATAAAATAATTACTATAAATACAGGGATTTAAAAAATTGAATTTACTCAGACAAAAGAAGTCATGGATCACCCAATAGAATTTTTTCATACGATGCACATTTTTCAGAGCATAGAAAGAAAGCGACATCATTGGGATTCTCTCTTGAACATGAACCAGCCGAGCTTGAACATGTTATGATTGAACGGAACCACCTATGTGAGAAGTGGAAGTTGATTGATACTTCCACCTGAGCGATTTATCTGAGCCACCCGAGTCTGTCAACATTACACAACTTACATTTTGGTCTTATGCTGGTGTTATAAGGTTTTATGTAACAATACACTATAACTAGGTTTCTGTGCATAATTTTTCTATCGAATTATGAATATACATTCATTTTATTATTTATAACTTGTATATATTTTTTAATGCACAAATATTATTTTTAGAAAATATTCAATTAATAAATATATTTTGATCAACTAATTGATTTTTGAATTAAATAATATTTTAATAAATTATAATAACAAATTTACTTTTTATTAATTATATATGATCATGTAATTTTTAGGAATACAATAGTAATTTTTATTATGGTTTGAAATCTTTTTTTGTCAAAACACATGAATTTTCGATTAATGTAAGTTTTTATATTAAAATTTAAAAATTCAAAAATTTAAAAAACTATTTAGATAAAATTAGAATAATTTTTAGAATTAGGATGTATAAATTATCAAATGGTGAATTATTCATAATGTTCCGAGACAATCAAATTTTTGTGTAAAAATTAAATAGTGTTTAATTATATAATTTTTTAATGACATCATAATAACATAATAGTAATGTAATAAAATAGTATAAATGAAATTTTCTGACAATTAATGTTTTACCATTAAAATAATTGGTAAATGAATTTTTTATTCATTTTACTAATCCTTAGTTGACCCTTCAATTCTAATAAGAAAAATTAACTTTTTAAAGTTGTTTCCTTGAGAGTGTGACTCATCTCCACATAATGAAGCCTAATAATTAAAAAAATAGACTATTGGACATATAAAATAATGTTTTTGACTCCCATTTTTTCAAAAAATATGGGAAAATCCATGCACTGGTTTGTGGTTTTGAATCGTTTAATGTGTGGTGCCCAAAACATACATAATAAAGAATTCGATCTCTTTTCCTATATAAACCATCGAAATATCGAACATCCCCTTCACTCAAAGAATTTTTATCTAGAAACTCCTCTTCAATACTATATCTATAATCATTCCTAGTCACCCCATTCTCCCAAAAATCCACAATCAATAATCTTCCATGCCTTTGGGATCACACTTCAAAGTAAGGGATTTCGTCCTCTCTCTCTCTTTTTCCTATCTTCTTAATGATTCTATACTCTTGTATTTTCAATTAAAAATGTTTGGATATGATTTTTCACCTATCCTTTATATCTCTATTTATGTATTTAATAATTATATATACTTTTATCTCACCTCAATTCTCCCTTTCACTACAATTACCATGCCGAAATTCCGTATGAGATTCCATATTTTCTCAGTTTTTTCAAAATTATTTATGTTGTTATGAACTTTTATTTTCAATTATAAATTTTGAGGTATGATTTCAAACCTCCCCCATAAATCTATCTTGTTTTATGATTATATAGCTCTTTATATCTCATTAATTTCTTTTATGTACACCTGTTATGATTCCAAAATTGAGAACAGATTTTCTCATTTCACATTTACATTCAATAATTTTATGTAATTATAAATTTAAATTCTATTACATATGTTGGGACATGTATATATATGTCAAACCTACTAGAAATTTCATGTGCATATTATGAGACACCCCTTTCTCTTTCAACAACCATTTTTATGAATTCTTATGTCACACCATTATGTTGTCGAAATTGCACATCCATTTTCAAACCAAAGTAATTTTGTAGTGAATACCATGCCAATTTCTCTTTCAAGGGTATTCAAATTTATACACATTATCTTATTTATTATATAGTTTCCTGTATGAATTTTTATATTGCATTATAATGGAATAAATGATAATTTTTAATGAATCCATGTTATATTATCCATGTGGAAAACTGTGCATGAATTGAAATAATTAAGAATGATTCCACCGGTTAGTGATCCAACGAATTGAGTAAATATATGTATCATGATACATAAATTGAAATGAGGGTTTACTCATGGAAATTCATGTTAAATGGGGGTTACTCACTCACCATGTGAAATTTCCCTTGGCTTATGTAAAAACCATGTTAATTATTCATTCCACGTTTCCATGTTAGGATAACCATTCTATATAATGAATTTATGTTGATGTTACTCTTATGATCCATTGATATGCCTATTTTTTTAAAATGTTCTATATTCTTCATGATTTGCATTTTTTATCTATTACTGTTCATTATAGATCACCATTTTTTTATGCATATCCATAAGTTATCTCATGCAATGCTATGAACGAAGGAATGTGTGAGGTTATATAAAAGATGATTTCAATAAAGATATGTATTTCATGTTTTATGTTGTGTGTAATGATCCTAATCTCAAAATACACTAGAACAATATATTTTATATGTTGTATCAATTGAAGTTTTTAGGTAATAAAATATTTTCATGTGTGAAAGAAAGGGAAGGGTTGTTATACATTAATAATTGAGATACTATTAATTTGGTCATATTAATATTCTTATGGGTAATATTACTATTATAAGTGGCCAAGTTATTATTCCATAAAATTTTAATTAGATACAATTAAACTCTAAATATATTACTGATCACAATAATGTGTTTCTTTTTTTTGAAATTCAATTAATTTTATTAAATATATTAGGTTAACGACTAAGATAAAACTATCTCCTCAAAATAATTATAAAAACAAAGTGTTTCTCTGTAGATTCGTAGTGTTCCAGGCATTTCATTATATATTATCACTATTTGATAATACATCTTCTGTTTTATTAATGATATTATATATATAAATATATTTTAATTTCTTTCATTCATTAAATATTATAAATATAAATGGAAATAACAGTGATGTGTATATATAACCTACCATCAATATGAATAGTGTATTCCATTTCGTATTTCTATAATAAATATATTATTATAAATACATATATACTTAATATAAAGGATATTTATATCATGGATTACATTATATAAATATTGATATTAATATGATGACAAAAAATATAAAAAATTAAGACACATGCAAAAAACCATAAGGATATTACCCGAAGTGAAACCCTAACACGAGTTTGTTAATATGTGAGTCATATAATGTCATAACCAAACCACATATTGAATTTTATATAAGATTTTTTTGTGATGTTGTACAACATGTCTAAAAAAAAGGGGAATTCCAAAATGATGTGTATGGAATTCCATGCATCGGTGGTGCATGGGTGAATAAAACTAATAATACTAGTATGTCCTACCTCCCAGGATGTATTGGGTGGACACGACTTCATTCGCTACCTTTCATGGCCCAGTGGTCAGACTGCCTTGCAAACTGAAGCATGTTTTGAGTTTTACACATACACTTCTACAGATATTCCATTAACGGAAAACAAAAAATATGTTAACAACACTAAAAAAATGTTTTTGTCCACAGTGATATTAAAGGGGGTCCCCTTTATCATCACTAAAAATGATGACAAAGGGGGGCCTTTATAAGTTATAAATAGAGATATGATAATGTCCACCCTTTATTAGTGCTACTTTTGCACTAATAAAATCCTAAAATTCTATAGATTATTATTTGAATAACAAAACCCTGTAGTAAATACCTATAACCTGTATGAAATTATATAATTTAATTGAAATAATGATTACCCCTTGAATATAAAAAACTACTATATGAATTTTATATATTGTTTTGTATAAATACATTTACAATTACTATCCAAAAACACAAAAAAAAATTAGTTTTTAACCATTTTTGGAAACCATGATCCCGCCTATAAAAATTACTCCCATGGTATCATTTGTCAAACAATTCACCTGAACCCAAAAAAAGAATACAACAATTTATAAAAAAAGATTTTATTAGTAATACTATAAATAAATAAATAAATCATTAATATGAATGAATATATTGATAAAATTTAAATTTTAAATAAAAATAAACACTCGATGTTATATTAGTCACAGTGTTCATCGTATTGAGTTATGGTTGATTTTTATACATCAAATATGATTTATGGATTGTTTTAAAAAATTATCAAAATAATCTTATTACATTTGCTCACTTTTAGATATGTCACATGTTCATTTCACTTAAATTAAATTCAATTTTAAATAAAGGAAAATGTGGGGTTATACAAGTCACCCTATTTCATATTGATGTGTGGATGATTTATACATGCCAAAAATTACTTATTTTTTTCCAAAATTATCATAATAATATGAAATTTTTTTCTTAATTTTTCATAATGTCACTTTTTTATTCTAATAATATGTCATTTTAATCTAGAATCAGGATATTTTGTTCATATCAGTCACATCATGTTTCTGTTTGATGTGAGACTACTTCATACACATCTCAAATGACATATGAATAACATTCCAAAATTATCAAGATAATCCGAGTGTGTATTTGGGTTTTTAAGTGAGTGACATGTGTTTTGAACTAAAATGTCAGTTTTAAATTAGTAATGGCAATATTTAGTCATACCGGTCACAATGTGCATTATTTTTAGGTTCGGTTAATTTTATACATAAAAAATGAATTTTGTATCATTTTCCTAAAGTATCATTATAATCTGAATATGTTTTCTCAGTTTTCGGTGTGCCACCTTTTCAATTTATGAAAATTAATTTTAATTTAATATAAAAAACACAATTGGAGTTATATTGGTCACATTTTTTATCAGATTGAGGTGAGTTTTATTTATACTCATCAAAAATTACTTATGTTTCGTTTTACTAATGAATCCAAATATTTTTAATATGATTTTGTAGTTTCTAGTATGTCACTTATTCTTTTTACTAAAATTATGGTCAATTTAAAAAAATGAAACACTCAGAATTATATCAATCACATCGTGAAACATATAGTGATGATGATTATTTCTAAACATATAAAATTTTTATGGATATTTATCCAGAATTAAAAAAATAACTTGAATGTGTTTTATTTATTTTCAGTTTTTCACTTGTTCTTTTTACTAATTTTTTTTCAATTATCATTATATAGAACAAATGGAATTATACCATTCACAGCACGCATCATATTTAGATGTCGATTATTCTTTCACGTCTTTAATGAAATTTATTTCATTTTACTATAATTTCAAAATAATATGAATGTGTTTCTTAGTTTCGAGTATGCAACCTGTGTTTTTTTAATTGTCATTTGGAACTGGAACCACACACTTTCATTTATATCTATCACATCATGTGTTTGTTTTATGTGACACTACTTCTTACACATCACAAATGACTTAGGAATACTTTTCCTATATTATAAATATAATCATATCACATTTAATTGGTTTTCAGTGAGTGACATGATTTGAAATAAAATGTTAATTTAAAACTAATAACAAAAATCTTGATTCATACCAGTCACACGTTGAGTTAGATTGAAGTTTTTTATTGCTACATGTCACAAATGACAAATGAATTATTTTTGAAAAATTTAAAAATAATGAGAATGTGTTTTATCGGTTTTTATTATAAAACATGTGCTTTTTATAAATTTTAATGTCAGTTTTATAAAAAATTACAAACTTTGAGTATTACCAGTTACACCGTACATCAGATTGAGGTGGGGTTGATTCCCACACGTCAGAAATGAATTATGGACCATTTTCATAATTTATCAAATCAATATGAATGTTTTTTCTTTATTTTTAGTATTAAAATTGTTCTTTTTACTAAAATTTCATTTGAAAAAGGATACACAATCTTTGAACCACATCGATAACATCGTGTGTCAGTTTGATTTGAGGAAACTTCATTCACATAACTAATATTTAATTAATAATTTTCCAAAATTATTAAGAAAAATAGAACTTTTCGTTTGGTTTTCATTGACTGACACATGTTTTTAACTAAAATGTCACTTTTAAAGAAACAATGAGTCATACAATTAAAAATTTGCATCCTATTAAGGAGTGGTTGATTCCTATTCATAAAAAATGATTGAGGGATCATTTTTTTATAGTGATAAAATTATATGAGTTCATTTACTTGGATTTTAGTATGTCACTTGTTATAATTACTAAAATTAATATCAATTTTAAATCAAAAGATATACCCTGAGTCATTATTGACAAACCATGTGTTGGATAGAAGTGTGTTTTATACTTTCAAATAAAAAATATCTTGTAAATCATTTTCATAAATAATCAAAAATAAATATATTTCTAAATTTCGATTATATAACAAGTTTTCTTTCCTAATATTAATTTTAATATTAAATAGAAAGAAAAAATTGGAGTAATATTGATTAAACAATGCATCATATTGATGTTTGGTTGATTCATTCATGTAAAAAATGAATTTTAGATCATTTTACTAAATTATAAAATCAATATGAATGTGTTATATTGTTTGTCTGTTTCTATGTCTTCTATTTAAATCAAATTAATTTCAAAATTAATTAAAACATTTTTTTAGAGTCTTGTAGAACACACCATGTGTCTGATTGAGATTCCACTAATTTCTACATGTCCCAAATGACATATTGATACTTTTTCTAAAGAATAAAATCAATTCTATATGTTATTGATACCATGCTTTACTTTTCCTTTCATTGTCGAACTATAAACACGTCAAATTGGGTCTATGATAGTTTCCAAAAAACATTTTTCTTTTATTATTGTTTTATATGAAGAATATATTCATTGGATATGAAAAACATTTCAATATTGTGTTTGAACATTTAAAAGAAGGTAATGGAAATCATGGTAACATGTGAAGAAAAAACAAGTTATATCTTTTGTGGCTTGTTGTAGATAGTTGAAGAAAAATATTACATCCCAAAATATCTATGGTAAGAATTAAATAAATAGTATATTAAAATTACATGAAAATTAACATAAAAATATTTGATAAAATGATGTCAATATGAATTAAATAATAAGTGGGAATTCAACATTTCCATATTTTTGTATACATTTTTTCCTATTTCATTATTGTTAATCTCTCTTTCGGAGCCTATAATTCCAATATCTCATGAGCATGAGCTTCTTTGAGCAGACAACCACAACTGAAACAAAATAATCAAAATGTATAAGAAAATAATCAATATATGAGTAATACTAAAAATAAATAAATTAAACATATATATAAAACAATAAATTACTCATATAGATAATTATTTTACTATGGAAATATAAATATTTCTTATCTGATTGATTATAGGCTGCATAATTTCTCATCTTACAAAGGAAGTTGAGGGTTCTTGATGGGAAGTAATAAATACTAACACTACAATGGTGAAATGGTTTTTATAGAGAATATGTTTCCTGATGTCTTGGTTTAAAAATGATTGAAATATGGACATTAAAATTCTAAAATTAATAAACTCTATGATAGTTAATGATAATTAAATCGATGCATTATTATATAATTTCTTGATAAAATATAAAAATTATATTGTAAAATTACCTCTATATCTTTCCAATGGGTTTCTTTCTTTTTAGATTGTTCTTCGCTGAAATTAGTAATAACATCAAGTGTAAAAGACATTTTTTACATGAGTAGTCAATTATTTAATTTTGATTTCGTTAATATAGTAGATAAATATCATACTATGAGGAATAACATAGAATATTAAAAAAAATTACCTTTTAATTAAACTTCCATTCCTTTTTAATGGATGTTGGAATTCAACATTTCATGATGGTTTTATACATTCTTGATCCATTTAATTATTTCATTATTTTAGTTTTATCCTCAAAGTCTAATCTCACATGAGGTCATTTATTTATGATATCTATGAAAATTAACTAAATACATATCAGATATAATTGATGAGTAAATAATCCAAAAAATTAGATAAATTGATGATAAAATAAACTAAATAAGAAATAACAGGTCACATATTCATGATATATATATACATTCATCCATTAGGTTTGTTTCCCATTTCTTTCTAAAAATATATATTTCATCTTTGGAATATTATCATTTTTTATTGACATTGTAGTCATAGAAAAATATAAATACACGAGATTAAAATTTTTTTTATAAAAAATAGTAATTATCTTTTAAAATACATCATTGGGGACGATAGTTTGTGGATAGTATATGATACCTATCATATATTTTAAAAAATAACTATAAAAAAGTATTCCATTTGTTTTTTTCGAATAGAACTGATTCATTGAGAAAAATAACTAATTTTTTATATGTCTTTAGATATGTATTTAGAATGAGATATCTAATTATATATACCCGGGTAGATTTCCTCTGGTAAAATTAAACGGGCTCCTACTCTGCATAGACTTTCGTCATGCCATGATTTTGATGATATTTAATCTCCGATATTATTAGATCAAAATTCTCATTAAGACATTAAATAAAATATATAACATTAATGATAGTTCAAAATCCTTGGATTTAGTTTCTTACAAATTGAAAATAATTATCATGGGTGGTCAGTTTATTGGATATCCATGCAGTGAATATGGGATATAAATCCTTGTTGTATCTGAATTGATCGCAATGAGTAACCAATTTTTAATAAAATAAATAATTGGAATAATAAATTAAATGTGTGAAAACATATTTTATATGATTAAATTATATAATTTAACCACTATATCATTGGTAATTAGAAGATTTTTTCATCCATAATTTTTCATTCAAATGATTTTACCCATTTTTCTACTATTTCATACAATTTTTTATTCATTTTATCAATTCCCAATAAAAGTGAAATGAGGAGTAATGATTCAATATTTATGTTCATGGAGTACTCCCTTAAAATTTTATTAAAATATACACCTAAAAAAAGGAAATGAATTTAGTCATAATTAACATATTATATTAGCTATTGGTATAACAAATCCTGAAAATACACATCATATATACATATAAAATTATGAGTCCTAGAAAATTATATTTGAAGATTTAATTTACAATCTGAAGAACATCGTAGTTTTTAATTTCCTCACCATATATATTTTTTCAAAATAGAAACAATGTTCTTACTTCAACTTTTTATCTTTATTGCCACTTGAAAATTCATTTTAATAAATGAAAATATTGAATGGGTTGGGTAATAGTGATTTATAAATATATTTTAAATTAGTTTGTTTATACATTCTATGTATTTGATTTTACCTTTCATTTCAACCCATTCCCTTTGTTCGTCTTAAATTTCAATAATCGGTTCAAATCATTTTCATTAATTTTTAATGGTTTATCATTAAAAAATCTAGAAATAAATACCTCCTATTTGACACGTTTTCATACAATATCATATGACAATTCTATGAAGGTTCCAATAGCCTTCCCAGACATATTAATTTATGCATCATAGAGTGGAATAGGTACCTCATCCTTCACTTCATGAGCTAAGGTAAACCCCACTCTCACATGAGATGTTGGAAGTTGTATATTGTGTATAATTTATTCATTGTTATTGATCATGTTATCTCTAAAAACATGGATATGGGTGGTTATATATAGATATCAATAACAATCATTATCACCTAGTAGAATATTAGTAAAAAATGGTATTATTGTATACCTAATTAACATTTCATAGAAAAATTTAAAATAATATTTACTAAATCATCTATGATAGCACATTGAAGATAATATACCACATAACTATTAGTTTGGGTGGAGTGGGATATTCATAGAGTTGTTGTTCTTGAGATGCTTCTTATCATTTCTCCCCACCCCCATAACATTTTCTCAAAATTCAATCTTCCAATGAATGTTTTCATTAGGGGTAGATAATGTTGATTACATCTCTTAAATTTCATTATCATTATACTCATGTTCTTTTTTCTCAAAATAAATTCATGGTGTCTCCCAAAAGCAACACCACTTACATGATCGTACTTCTCTAGCCACTTCAAGGCCAACAATTATATGTGTTCAATTTTTATATGACATGATGATTTGTGTTTATATGTTATATAGATAATATTATAAAACCATTTTAAAGGCCAATTATTATTATTATTTAATTCTTTCACATGTTTCCAAAACTTTTTTCTTGTTTTCACCAATTAGTATCTCATATTAATTGATAAGTGCTTTATTCTATATAACATCATTTAATATGGAAGAGGGACTCGATTTGGATTCTTCAATCAATATATAAATAGACTATCATTTTTATGTTTTTGAATCATTGTCATATAATTGTATTATGGTTGATTTAAAATACATACCAAAATATTTTCAGGTAAATCATACCTCGTTGTTGCTTTATTATAGTGGTACATTGTTTTTTCTTCCAGTTCATTATTTCCAGCACCCAGTTGATGTTTCAAAAATTAAGAACTATTAATCAAATTGATCAATGCATGTATTTTCTTATAATTTATTCTCAACCAAAATTTACCTTAAAAGATATATCCCCATGATAGACAATAAATACACCCCACACTTCTTGTATTATTACGTGAACATACAGAAGTGGTGGGTGGAGGTTTATTTTCAATTTAGAATCTTTAAGATAAATATTTCTTATAATTCTGTGAAAACATTTGTGATGGATTCTTTTAATCCTTAATAAAAATTTCTTATGGGATTCATGTAGTATAAATTCACATCTATAGGGTTGATGAAGAGTCAGTTAATGTTTCATTATATTATTTTTGAGTAAAATAAAAAAACAATATCATAATGTTATCGTAATCTCTCACCAAATAAGTGCCTTAAATGTGGTCACAACATGGTTCCATGAATCTATATGAATCAGCACATGTTTTCAAGTGATGAGCCTAATGTATCTACTGAACATGGCCTTGTTGGGGTTGACAGACAGGTCACATTCATTCCATATTACATTGAATTTGATGCATTTACCTTTTTCATTAATAAAATTTTTTAACACATTC
Source organism: Viscum album (assembly GCA_963277665.1). Taxonomy (NCBI): domain Eukaryota; kingdom Viridiplantae; phylum Streptophyta; class Magnoliopsida; order Santalales; family Viscaceae; genus Viscum; species Viscum album. The sequence continues at coordinate 1,455,348,638 of OY728159.1, read as the reverse complement.
ATGCAATAAAACTCTTGTTTTCTAGGCTACATTGGTTCTTCGTCACCTACCATTTCACCATGCTGAAGATCATTAATATGTTGTTTATATGTATTGATAGGATCAGCATGTATAGCAGTTCATTGTTCCTCAACACTAGGAGCAGCAGTAGGCTGAGAAAAATTTGGTTTTTTGGGATTGGTAGTATTAGCATGTGTTGAAGGTCGTTGGTCCTCTACACTAGGAGAATCATCTGGTGAAGAAACGAGTTGGTCTTTAGTAACGGGGGCATTAGAAAGTGCTGAACTCATTATCTATAGACGTTGTTTATCATTTATATTAGATTACATAAATTTTGGAGCAAAAAGATAATAACATGTGGAAACACAATGTATATTACAAAAAATATAATCTCATTATTGAACACTTTTTTAATGGTTGATGGGATTTTACGCCTCCATCAAGTATCCCTATCATTTCATTGTGGTCTCATATAACATAAACAAAAACCATTTATAAATTGGGAACACTATGAATTGATCATGAAATCCTAATAAAATAGACATCCTTAGTTGAATATTCATCTAACACTTTATTGGTATTGGTTAATAACAGAAAAATTGACAACTTGTGGGTTGTGAAATTTGCAACAATATTTACACAACCTGTGAGGCCATTATAAACGGTTTTCCCTTTCACTGTGGAAAAAACTGTGTCTTTTTATGGGAATAGGTCATGTTGAAAATAGTATGTGAAATAGATTATCTGCGAGGGAGAACATATCCGGTCGCAAATAATAAGTTATTTGAGACCAGAAAATGGTTTCAGTCGCAAAAGGATTGGAATAGTTTTCACAACAAACCACAAGACGGGTATTTGCGACGCGAGGTGCCTCTGCATCACAAATTCCTGAAAGTGGTAAATACTATTTGAAACGTAGATATTCCCTCGTCACTAATATTGTGTTGGAAGGTTACAATTTGTGATGGGTTCTGTTAGAAATATCATTTTAATCTCTAATAGTAATTAATGTGATTGATGGTATTTCCAGCATGTTCCGCCGTAAACAGCATTATTCGAGACGGGCATCCCATCGCAGATAGTATCGTCGAAATTAATTGATCCTATATATACCACCATCATTTTTTTATTCTTCCCCTCAATTTTTATGTTTAACCTCTCTCTAAATCATAATTTTACAGTTAAAATTTTTCTGAGTTACATTTTATTACAAACATGTTTTGATGTCGTCTACACTTATTAGAGATCAATTATAAAGATATTTAGGTTTTATTTATTTAATATTTATTTAATTTTGTTATAATAATTTTAATAATTGTTAATTAGTTGTAATTGAATTAGATTTATATTTTTTGTCATCGATATTTATTTGTTATAATAAATTGAAATTATTTGTACAAATTATTAGTAATTAGTATTAATTATGGATTATTAACGATAATTAATAAAGAATATTAATAATTAGCAGTAATTAGTAATTAGTTGACGTAATTGGTAGGAATTAATAGTAATTAATCGTAATTTAAAATAATTAGCTATAATCAGTAAAAATTAGCAGTATGTGGTGATAATTAGAAAAAATTGTCATAATTATTTAAAATTAGTAATAAATACTGAAAATTAGAAACAAATATATATATATTTAGTAATAAATATTTATAATTAGTAATAGATTCTAATCGTTATAAATAAATACTATTAATTAATAATAAATTCTAATAATTAGTTATAAATACTAAAAATTACTATTAATATAGAAATAATTATTAATTAATACTAATAAAGAGTAGTAATTAGCAATAATTAGTAATAAGTTATTAATAAATTATTAATAAATAGTAATAATTAATAATAAATTGTAATAAATAATAATTAATAATAATAAATTGTAATGAATTGTAATAAATAGTAATAAATATTAATTATTATGAATTATTAGTATTAATGAGTAATAATTTATAATAATTAGTAATAAATAGCAATAATTATTAATAATTAGTATTAAATATAAATAAATAGAAATAAATAGAAATAAATAATAAAAAATAAAAAATAATAGGGATAAATAGGAATAAATTGTGGTAAATACAAATAAATAACAAAAAAAACTATAAATTTAAATAAAGAGAAATAAATAGCGATACATAGATAAAAATAGAAACAAATAAGAATAAATAGAAATAAATAGTAATAAATAGCAATAAATAGAAATAAATAGTAATATATAGAAATAAATAGCAATAAATAGAAATTAATACCAATAATTAACAATAGATAGAAATAAATAATATTAAATATAAATAATTAGCAATAAATATTAATAAATAACATAATGATCAAGAATTAGAAAGAATTGCCTATAATTGGAAATAATTAGCAATAAATAGTAATAATTAACTTTGATTGGCTATAATTAGAAATAGTTAGCAATAAATAGAAATAATTAGTAAAACATTGAAATAAATTGCAATAAAGGGGATAAATAGCAATAAATAGCAATAAATAGTAATAAATAGTAATAAATATAATTAAATTGAAATATATACCAATAATTATTAACAATTATCATTAATTAGAAATAATTAGAAATTATTTCCAATAATTACCCATAAGTAGGAATAATTACAAATAATTAGCAATAGTAAGCAATAATTACCATTAATTAAGAATATTTTGCAATAATTAGCAATAATTAGCGATAAATAGCAATAATTAGTAAAAATTAAGAGTAATTGGGAATAATTGAGAATAATTAGGAATAGTTAAAAATAATTTGTAATAATTAGGAATAATTGTAATAAATTTTAATAAATTTTAATAACATGGAACAATTTCCAGTGGATTGGCGGAACTCATTTTTCTCGACGATTCTATTCATTTCTACTCTCACCGACTCAAACCATTATGAAAATTTTGCTTCTAAATATGTATTTCTATTCTTGTATGCACAAGTTTTGATATGCATTCATAGGAAGTCATTTTTCATTAAGTGTTCAGGTGATGATAGTTGCAAGAAAATTATTCATCGAACAAAAGTTGGATATTTTGTTAGACCGCTCTTTTACTTGCATCTTTCTCATAGTGAGATCATAATGAATAATATGGTTAATAGTACCCTTATACATTCTCATATGCATAAGAATGGATATGCATACCTCTAATAAAATTATTAATTTTTATTTCAGTGTGTCAATGTTTCACAGAAATCACTCATCGGACAAAAGAGTATCCTCAAATCCACTGGAAATTTTTTCGCCCATAATTTGTGGTAATTAGTAAGAACTAGCCGTAGTAATTTATCCTCTCTTTTCTGGATGTTTTGTTTTCTTATTTAATATTATTAAAAAACTGAAATTGATGTATGTTATATAGAAAAATATAGAAAAATGAGTCGATAGTAGTCTTTATTAGATGATTGCGCTTTCATGAATCAGAAGATAAATCCAAACTGCCTTGGTTTCAATCATATATATATTGAGGGTGATCAATCATTCATATAATGTTCATCATCAAAACAGGAAAAATTTTCAGAAGGGACAATTATGTGTCCATGTTAAAAATGTGCTCTGAGAATGTTTGACATATTTGACAAAACTGGGGGATATCTCTTGCGTTTGGGTTTTTAACTAGTTTCTATTTTATGGTATCCACACGATCAACACAGTTCAAGAGAAGATATATATAATTTGATTCTAGATCAATCACTATTTCAAAATTCAGTCCATTATGTTTTAGGTCAATTTATTCAACAAATTGAAACTCATGAAGATATTGATTTAACTCATGGGTTGGCACCATAATAATTTAATGAGTTGTTGATATCTGCTGATGATGCATTATATACTGGTTTCAAGATAATTAAATTAAAATATATTGTAAATTTTATGGAAATTAAATATGATAATTGAATGTCAAATAACTTTTTTGATCTCTTATTTTCTTTTGTTAATACAATGTTACCAGAATGAAATTTGTTGTATGTAAATTAATATCAGTGCAAGTGGATGGTTTATAATATGGGCCATAGTTATTAGAAGATACATGAATGTGAAATTGATTACATCTTATATTATGGTGTAAATGAGTCACATGATAGTTTCCCCACATTTGTACAATTGAAGAATAAAAAATCTCAACCAGGGAAGTCATCATTGATTCCTATAATATAGTTGAGATATTTCCAAATTACACCCAGATTACAATGTTTATTTATGTCTCACAATACATTGACAGTGATTTTCTTGGAACAAAACCAAGATATCAACCAGTTAATGCTCGAATCATCAATATGATGGTGAATCATGGAATCATTTTAACCTATTGCAACTTTCCTTTCCATTAGAATCCTAGAACATGATGTTGCGTATTTTACGAACGGTTTCTATCTGTTATGTAGTTATGGTAGTTAATCTTCAAGTGGTTATATCATTATAACTCCATACAACTTACGTCCATGGATGTTGATGAAGGATCTTTATATCATTTTGATGTTATTAATCCCAATATATCTAAAAACTATTATTGATTTTTAGTAGAAAACATTTATTGATGGGTTAAATTCAATATATATTAATTGTGTTATTAAATATTATGTTTCAAGGAAAAATAATTTCGGACTAAATGCTACATTAATGTGGACAATTAGTGACTTCCCAACATATGGCATGTTATCTGGAAGGAGTTCACATTTTCTGATATAATATCCTTACCATATTAAAGAAAATAATACATTAATGGTCATAAATGGAAGAAACCTTGCAATTTTGAGTGTCATCACAGATTTCTTCTAACCGATCAATGTTTTTGAAGGAATAAATCTCATTTCAGAAAATGAATAATTGAAAGGGTGGACGTCCCAAAATTATCATAGTTATAGAGTTAAAATCAATTGTATTTTCATTACCTCCCATCACAATTGGTCCAACAATTTACCAACATGACAATTCATGGTTTTGGGGAAAAGAAAAATTTTATAAAACATATGAATTTATTTGGATCTCCCATATTGGTCTGATTTGTTGGTCTGCCAGATATTGGATTCCATCCGCATATAGAAATTCAAGAAATGTGGAGGTCCATTATAGTTTAATTGATGTATCCATCCAAGTGATCCATGCATAAATTGAAGAAAAAATGTATCAAAGCATCACTTGAAGGCCAAATTACTAATGATTATTTCCAAGAGGAAATTGCTTTCCCTGCTCTCCTTATTTTGAATTCGAATATATTGAAAAACACAACTTCATGGGACAAATCAAGGAGAATGTTGATGATGAAATGGAAAATCAATTATCATTTTGTAATCAACGCGATCTTGGCTTTGGTGGAGTTAATGAACAATGGGTTTCAGATGATGTGCATCACGGAGATCATACATATGTAATGCTCAACTTTAAATAAATTACATCATTTGAACTGTGGGTTCTTATATCAAATATTATATATGTAACACCCCAAAATTTCATGAGATATATTCTTTTTAATTTCTTTCATATATTCTATTGTACGCTACACCAAGATTATTTTGCGCTATATGCAACACTATATTAACTTGTAGTATACGCAACACTATTTCACGTTCGTTTGATAGTAGTTTTTTACGCAACATTGAGTGTGTGTGTGTATATATATATATATATTAAATGAATCAATGAAATATGTATGGATTCTGTTATAGGAAACAAAAAGGAGTCTTTCACTACACACAACCCTGACATGGCTTACATTACACTCAATCACAACCTTTCTCGATAGTGTGTGTTGTACGCAATACTGGGATTCACTAAACAACGATATATTGTTATAATATTATTATGAACTAGCCATTATGAATATTATTAACTATATTTTTTATGTTATAACATAATTATTCATCTTATAAATTTTTTAGAACATCAAATGAGAAAAAAATAAATTTTTTTGAGTAAAATAATTATTTTTGCAAAAATGCAGTTTTTCCACCTTTTGATGGCGCACCTACATTAAATCTAGTTTTTGAAATTATTATAATATCAATTTGATAAAATAAAATTTTTCTTTGAAATCAGGTTATATAATTTTACTTTGGATAAATTTTTCATGTTATTCTGATAACTTTTATATTTTAATGAATATAAAAAACACAATATATTTTAATTAAAAACAACTTTTTTTCTTCATAATAATTTATATGGTTAAAATATAATATTGAATGCTTGTAAAGTATATTTAGAATATATTTTTACCATTTAATATTATGTATTTCATTATCATTGATTTTACATTGAATTCATAGGAAAATTCATTTCGTTTTTTGCAATGTTTGAACTTTTAAAACTCATTTTCTTAACAACGAGATTAATTTTAAATTAATTTCTGAAACTTCTGTGATTTAAATTTGGAAAAATGGATTCCATATTTGGAATCAGTAGGTTCAAATTTTGTTAATAAGATATTTTTTATTTTTAGTCATTATGAATAGTAACTATGGAAAGTTTTATTTACCATAGTTATAGGTAAATCTGGTAAATAAGGGAAAATTTAATATTATCAAATTAGCCTAACACTTTTATTAGTATAATTGGACGATTATATTTAGTCCTAAGTCATATTTCGGTAGAAATATAATCCATTGAAACCCACTTGGATGTGATTGAGACCTTAAATTTATTTTATTTTCCAAAAAGTGAAATATGTCTCACTCAAACATTAATAATTAGATTATTTTTAATATAAGCATATGCATAATATAATTTTGATTATAAATACTCATTTTAAAGGTAAATATTTTTTCTTTTTCATGGTAATTTCATAGTTATTTTTAACAAATAGATAATTACATTAATATCTTTTACATTAATGATGTACAAATTATTTATTTAGTGAAAAATCAATATTATATTATTTATTAAAATAATAATACCTAACCAAAGAACCGAAAAATTGACCAAACCATATTAATCGAGTATATATATACCCGAAGAATCCAAGGGTCGATTTTTGGACCATTTAGAGCCTTATAATGTATATTAGTACATTTCTATTATTTTCTTTTAAATGATGTCAATGTTATCACCTTCATAATTTAGTAAATATATCAATTTAAAATTTGTGATTCTAAGATGTTAAATTTGATAAAAAACATTATAATGAAATATATTATATTTATATCTGTCATAGGATTTTATGTTTAATATATATACTACTAATAAGTATATTAAATGATTATACAAAAATCATGTATAATTGTTTTATTTATAGAAATATGAAAAAATGGTTTTTTAAATATTGAAATAAACATTATAAGAACTAATTATTGTTCTCCCCAAATTTTTTAGCTTAATATGACATGTTTGGAATCTATTAAACATTTTATTTCGAATATATTGTCTGTGTGAATTTTATTTAAATTCAAATATATAGATAGTGATAAAATTAACACTATTGTTATTTTATAAAAATAACATATTATTAAATTTTTAAAAAATCACATCAAAATTTAAAAATTATAAATTGAAATTTATATGGTCTAAAATATCATAAAGTACCAAAGTATGGATAATTCATAACACATAAGTAATTATTTATGACAATTTAAAATCTAGAATATTATTTCCAAAAATAAAATTAAATAAAATAAATAAGGAAAAATCAAATTGATAAGTTTTAAAATAAATTCACAACATGTATACATTTTATTGGATGGTGAGATTAAAATCGTCTCTCATATCTTCTTCGAATTGAGTCATTTTTTGATATTTCTATGTGGGGTTGGAATTTATTATAAATTAATATTTCTTATGTTTCTAAAGGTTCCCCTCTCCTCCATTATAAAAGGGAACCTCCTCCCTCTCCTATTAACACTCATTTGAGCCTTGAAGGTCTTCCATCCTCTGCCCATTTAACTTCTCCACTTACATAGAAATATACTAGAGGACACGTTCTTCTTTAATGACCAACTTTAGTGCCCGAAGAGGAGGATAATAGGAGCCACGTCGAAGAATCGGTAATCTCTTCTACCGATTCTTTCAAGTTTCTTTCTTCTTAAAATTATTCTTATTTATTTTTTCATTATAATGTAAAACATAATTATCACTAATATACTGATATGTTATTATAAATACGAAACAACTATATTTCCCCTTCTATCCATCCTACAAAAATTGAAATCACCGCCGGTGCGTACGTACGGAATGCAGTCCCCACGCTGTGGTGTAATAAGTTTTCCCACCTCCACATTACTTGGATGGGTATAATGGGATAAAGAACAATTATATATTGATATTATAACATCATACTGATTCTGAGATATTATATCATCTACTCTAATTCAATTAAATAATTATGGTAATGATATCATCGCTCGTCCCTACATAGGGATTACCATCTCCACGATGCGATGAGATTCATTCTTCATGTTAAACATAAAATAATGATTATAAAGTATATATAATGAATAATAATTAATATATGACATGAGAAAGCTACTATATTTGTTATAAATATACATGTAATATATATACTTCCATTCAAGTCAATAAGGAAAGGAAAACAGCATTCATGCGTATGTACGGCCTACTGTCCCCATGAAAAGTGTATTTCTTATCATGTATATATCAATTATGTATATATATATATACTGAATATTTATGATATATAAATCATGATTTAATTGTTTAATTATGTAAATAGTTATATAAGTACTAAAATGATTAATAACAACATGCCCAAACACGTACGATAAATAAAACTATTTTACCCCAAATGCTGCTTTAACATGGAAGTTATAAAAAAATGGTTAATATAATGTCATAAGTGATCCATATATAATATCATGAAAATAAATAGGAATCTTTAATTAGTCCATTACATTATTTAAATCATTATACAAGAGGTTCAGATATGTATGAAGCATATCAGACCTAAGGTAAGGGATAACATTTTCAATCTCATTTTTATCTGAGGATGTTTATTCGTAAGTATTTACTGGGGCTATATTTATCATCCATGTCCATGTTTTTATAAAAATGGTTTCAGGTATGATTAATGTCCTTTTTACGCATTTTTTTCTTTTACTACATTGTATGTAAGGAATCATTCTTTTGTTTACCATACGAGTTAATTTTTGACTTTTCCAGCAAAAGTACGAGAAAAATGTTTTTTTATCTTATACGGCGTTAACGGGTTTTTAAATTTTCATAACACCTTATTTTCATGGAGATTACTCTACAATATTTCATAAATATTTTCAACAAAATCCTTTTCTTTTAAAACTGCAAGGAATTTTGTGAAAAGAAAATGATTTTCAAGAAGAAAATATATTTTCCACAAAAATTCATTTCAACTGTTTTATCAAATCCATTTTCCATATAAGATGACATTATTTCATATGTGTATGTTTCAAGTATAATTTATCTATGATTTACATGGTTTAAGTTTTTATGATGAAATGATTTCCATTTGTTTTATATGAATTATGTTATGATGAATTGATGTTTATGAAACCCATTTTATTCATTGGGTTATTATGAATGATTTATGTTTATGTTGTGGCACAAGTAAGAATGATTTCATTATGAGATGGGTGGGACCTATATCTCCCTAAAATGAATTCTGTAAAATTTATATGTCATGAGATTGATATGGCTGGAATGCGAATTCAATCTGGTTCAGTGATAATGACTGGAACGGGGAGTGAACTCGATTCAGTAAGGGACTTTGTCCACTATGACGGTCTTGGCATCAATGCCTTGGCTACAACGGATATCATATCAAGTGCGTAATTGTTTGAACAATTAAATGTTTTGTTCCCATGATATTTTATCATGATTTATGTTCCTTTATGACTTATTCCTTATGTACTGCCATGATATATTTCACAACATAAAATTTTGATATGTAAAAATTATGTTCATGTTTTGAAGTTCAAATGTATATGGTTTGTTTTAATTTCACCATTCATACCCTTAATAAAAATTTGAGCTCACCCATTATATGTTATCATTTCCCCAGGATATAAATAAAGGTTTTAGGTAAGAAAAAAAGGGGGAAGATCTTTATGGGATATGTTGAAGATCTTTCACCAAGATTACAAGATTATGTACTGAGTTTCCAAATACACTAAATTGTTACGATCCTTTGGTTCCTATTTTTGTTCTGCATTAATTATTCCAAAAAAGTAATGTAATGTCCATTTATGTCAAGCATTGGGCCTTTATAGTTGGTATAAGAGGAAAGATTTAGTTAACCTCTAGGTACTAGGATGTGAGAATTTTAGTGATATCCCTAGATATATTTCTAAGGTATGTCTAAGGATATCCCTAAGGTTTAGTATAACTATAGTTTACAGCCCTAGAATTATGTTGACGATCATGAATAACCTAGGGTGAACCTATGGTGTCCTGGATTAAAGAATGTGTGTTGTGTTAGACATCCCATGAGCGACTTTTTATGATTATGTGGTTCCCATTTTTTTTAAATGTTTCGTACAATATGGATTTTGGTTTTAGTCAATGGAGGGAATAAGAAGGAATTTGGTCAACATTGAGTCCAATTGAAAAATTGGTGACCCTGAGCAACTAAATTGGGTAATGCCTAGAAATAAAGATTTTTTTATTATTCCAAATCAGTAATCGCGATATATGATTAACAAGGTGAACTTTACTGGTATTCCTAACTCATCAAATAAGACGAAGATGTACTTTTACGCATGTTACCATTTTGAGGAACATAATGAAAGTATGACTGTGATTTCTAAAGAAGGGAAGAAAAACCTTGATGAATACATCAAATGGTGGCGAAGATGTTATCTGTGTGGAGAGAAGGGTCATAGAGTGACAGAATGTTATGGAGTTCAATGTATTATCTGTGGAGAACATGGGAATAACCCAAATCAATGTCCTAACCTAATAGGTTACTTCTAAATCATGTATGGACATAATCCATGACAATTATTGAAGAGGATGGATTGAATTTATTATGAATAGGTATTCAAAATTAGTGTTGTTGATGTACTTTTATGGAATATTGGAATATCTAGGTAATGGTCCATTGTGGGTTTCCATAAGAATATGGCATCGTTAACCCTGAAAAGTGATTGAAATATTTTTTGAAAGCAGATAATATGCGCATAATGAAGAGAAAATAATATGTTTGATAGTATTAATGAGCTCATGGATAATATAAGGACAAAGTGATATCATAGAATGATTATAAATAATTTTTGTTATTTTGGTATGTTGAAAGAGATAACATTTGACAGAATTCATGATTTCACTAATGTTATATGGTAATTCATGTTGCAAGATAATACACGATTAAGGTATTCACATGTTTTTATTGAGATCAACATGATATAACTTGTGATATATGGGGGATAAATGATGGTATTCACATGCTCGGTATATGTTATTTCTATTAATTGTTTTTTTATACAATGAGATTGGACATAAGTATTTTGGGCATTCCTAAAGATATGAATGAATTAAGTTAGACATAATATAGTATTTTTTAAGACTATAACTTCTTTTCGATTTAATTATTATAATGTTATAATATTGTAGTTTTAGAAAAAATGGGCAACCTATAGGATGGGAGACAACCCGTCGTGTCGAACATGGCTGTGGGAATCGAACCCACACACGAAGTGTTATAGGCCTTTATCGCCTACCACTGGCCTACATGAAATACTTGGTTAGTATAAATTAGATTTAATTTTTTATGTTGTATGATATATGAAGTATAAGTCCATTTTAAGAACCATATAAAATTAATCTCACAACAGAAGTACTTATATATAGTTAATTACTTTCTCTATACTTATGTTTGAGATAGATGGAATGACCTATCATTCTATTTCATGATCTATTACCAGTTGACAGAAGACAAATTCAACTTCATTTCGTTACGAGATGAAGTGAAAATTGTTCAAGGCACAAACAACAGTAATATTATACCAAAATCAAGTAAGTATTTATTTTAATTCAATAATTTTTATACTTTAGAGAAATGATCTTGATGTCAAAAAATGTTGTCCAAGTGTCATTATATCCTATGAATCAGATTGTACCTTAAATCATCACAATTTTATGGCTTTGTGACTGTTGGTTTTATCATAACCATGTCCTCTACCAATCTCCATCAGAACATGATGGTTAGATTTCTCTTCAATATCCATATTTTCACCAATGTTATACTATGTGGAAAACCAGTGATTTGTTACTTTGGGTAATCGTTACATTTCATACATTAGTTTTTAATGATAAGTTTTGGTATTCCTTTTTACGATGAGGTATTCTATGAAAGTAACTCTCTTGTAATAAACCATTTATAACCCTGAAAAATTTCGAGGGAGAAATTAATTTTAAGCAGGTAGAATGTAACACCCCTATATTTTATGAGATATATTGTTTTTAATTTCTTTCATATCATCTATTGAATGATACACAAATATTATCTTGCGCTATACGTAACATCGTAATAGCTTGCAGAATACGCAACAGTATTTCAAGTTCGTTTGATAGTAGTTATTCTACGCAACATTGACTATGTGTGTGTGTATATATATATTCAATGTATAAATAAAATATGGGTGGATTCTGTTATATGCAACAATAATGTAGTCTTTCACTACACACTACCCTGACTTGGCTTGCATTACATGCAATCGCGACCTTTCTCGATAGCATGTGTTGTACAAAATACCTGGTTTTACTAAACAATGATATATTGTTATAATATTATTATAAACTAGCAATTATGAATATTATTAAATAAATTTTGAATGTTATAACTTTATTATTTATCTTACACATTTTCTATAACCTCTTATGAGAACAATATATTTTTTTTGAGCAAATTAAATGTTTTTGATAAAATGCAGTTTTTCCTCCTTTTGATGGAACACCCACATTAAATGAAGTTATTTACATTAATATATGTTAAGTTTGACAGTCTAAAATTATTCTTTGAAATAAGGATTTAAAAATTTACTTTGGATAAATTTGTCATATTATTCAAATAACTTTCATATTTTAATGAATAGTAAAAACACGCTATATTTTAATTAGAAACAACATTTTTACAACGTAATAATTTATTTCATTAAATTATAATATTGAATGATTTTAAAGTATAAATAAAATAAATTTTTACCATTTAATATAATTTATGTCATTTTCATTGATTTTACATTGAATTCTAAGGTAAAATCATTTCAATATTTTGCAATGTTTTAACTTTTAAAACTCGTTTTCTTAACAAATGGATTAATTTTATAATAATTTATGCAGCTTCTGAGACATGAATTTGGAAAAATGGATTCCATATTTAGAATAAGTAGGTCCAAATAATGTTAAAAAGCTAATTATTATTTTTAGTCATTATGAATAGTAACAACGATAAATTTTATTTACCATAGTTAAAGGGAAATAGGGTAATTAAGGGAAACAATAATATTATAAAATTATCCTAAATTTTGTATAAATATAATTGTATGATTATATATTATACTAAGGAATATTTGGGTCAAAATATAATCCATTGTAACCCACTTTGATGTGATTAAGACCTTTACTTTATTTTATTTTCAAGAAGTTGAAATATGCCTCAGTCAAACAATAATAATTAGATTTTTACGAATATAAGGTTATACAGAATATGTTTTCTATTATAAATTTTCATTTTAAAGAAATTTTCTTTATTTATCATCATAATTTATTTGTGATTTTGAATAAATATATTATTACCTTAATAGATTTTACATTAATGAGGTAGAAATTATTTATTAAGTGAAAAATCAAAAATATAGTTGTTATTAAAATACTAATACCTATCCAAAGTAAAATCAACATGAACAAACCTTATTGATAGAGTTCATATACCCTATGAATCCAAGGGTTGATTAGTGGGCCATTTGTATCCTTATAAAACAGATTAGAACATTTATATTATTTTATTTTAAATGATGTCAATGATGTCACCTTCATAATTTAATAAATATAAAAATTTATCTGTTGTGATTTTAAGATGATAAAATCAAGTAAAAATATTATTATTAATGGTATTATATTAATATTCATCATAGGATTTTATTTGTAATTTTTATTCCAGAAAAAAGTTTATTAAATGATTATACCAAAATGATGTAGTAATTGATTTATTAAGAGAAATATCAGATAAATGGTTTTATATATATTAATATAAACATTATATGAACTAATTAATGTTCTCCAAAAATTTTATAACTTAATATGACATGTTATGAATCTATTGAATTTTTTAAGAATTTATCCTCATTGTATATTTTATTTGAATTCAAATAATTGAATAGTGTCAAAATTAACACTATTGTTATTTTATAAAAATAACATATAATTAAATTTAATAAAAATCGAATAATTATTTAAAAATTATAAATTGAAATTTATATGGTCTAAAAATTCATAGAGTACCCATTTATGGAAAATTTAAAACAGTTAATTAATTAGTTATATCAATTTACAATCTAGAATATTATTACCACAAATAAGAATAAATAAAATAAATAAGGATAAATAAAATTGATAAGGTATAAAATAGATTCCCAACATGTATAAATTTTATTGGATGATGATATTACTACCATATCTCATCTCATCTTCGAGTTTTGTCATTTTTTGATGTTTTTATGTGAGGTTGGAATTTATTACAAATTAATATTTCTTATGTTTCCAAACGTGCCCTCTCCTCCCTTATATTTGGGCACCTCATCCCTCTCCTATTCACACTCATTTGAGCCTTCAAGATCTGCCAACCCATGCCCATTTGACTTTCCACTTCCATAGAATCCTACTAGAGGTCATTTTCTTCTTTAAAGACCAACTTTAGTTCCAAAAGTGGAGGATAAGAGGAACCACGTCGAATAAGAGGTAATCTCTTCTACCGATTCTTTCAAATTTCTTTCTTCTTAAACATACTCTTATTTAGTTGTTTCATTATAAAGTATTATCATCAGTATCAATAATATACTTATATTTTATTATAAAAATGAAACAACTCTATTTCCCCTTCTATCCAACCTACTTAGAACGAAATCACCGCGCATGCGTACGTACGAAATACTGTCTCCGCACCGTGGTGTAATCGGATTTACCACCACTACCTTTATTGGGTGGGTATAATGGTGTAATGAATAACAAAATATTGTTATTCTAACGTCATACTGATTCTGAGATATTATTTCATCCACACCAATTTCATTCAATAATTATGGGAATGATATCATCTCTCGTGTGTATGTAAAGATTACCATCTCCACGATGCGATAAGATTCATTCTCTATGTTAAACATTCAAGAATGATTATAAATTATATATAATTAATAATAATGAAATATATGACCCGATAAAGCTCTTGGATTTATATATATATATATATAGGTCACCTACTTACTTCCATTCAAGTCAATAAGGAAATGATAACATCATTCATGCGTACGTACAGCCTAACATCTCCATGAACGGTGTATTTCAATTCATTTATGTATCTATTATGTATATATATATATACTGAATATATATGATATAAAAAACATGATTTAAATTATGGATGTATGTAAATCATTATATAAGTAATAATAATATAAAGAACAACATGTCCAGACACATACGATAAATAAAATGATTTTACCCAAAACGCTGCTCTAACATGAAATTTACAGAAGAACATGTAATATAATGTCATAAGTGAACCATATTTGATATCATAACATTAAATATGATTCTATAATAATTCAATGACATTATTTAAATAATTATACATGAGTTTTGGATACCTACGAAGCATATCGGACCTACGGTAAAGGATAAATTTTTCAATCTCGTTTTTATCCGCGATTGTTAGTTCGTTAGTATTTACTGGGGTTATATTTATCATCCAAGTCCGTGTTTGTCTAAAAACGGTATTAGGTATGTTAAATATACTTTTTACCCATTTTTTAATTTTAAAACATGGTATGTAAGGATTCATTCTTTTGTTTACCATACGAGTTACTGTTTGACTTTTCCGACAAAAGTACGAAAAGAATGTTTTTTAACTTATACGACCTAAAGGGATTTTTATAGTTTCATAACGCCTTATTTTCATAGAGCATACTGTAAAATATTTCATCATTATTTTCAACAAAATACCTTTCTTTTAAAATTCCATGACATTTTGTGAAAATAAAATGATTTTGAAGAAGAAAGGATATTTTCCAAAAGAATTCATTTCAAGTGTTTTATCAAAATCATTTTCCATCTAAGATGTCATTATTTCATTTGTGTAATTTTCAAAAATAATTTCTCAATGATTTATATGGTTTCATTTTTTTATGATGATATGATATCCATTTGTTTTATATGGATTATTTTTTGATGAAATGATTTTTAAAAATCCCATTTTATTATTCGGGATATTATGAATGATTTATGTTTATGTTGTGGCACATTTAAGAATGATTTCATTATGAGATGGGTGGGACCATTATCATCCTCCAATGCATTGGGTAAAGATTTATTTCTCATGAGATATAAATGGTTGTAACGGAAAGTTAATCTTGTTCAGTGATACATGACTGGAATGAGGAGTGAACTTGATTCAGTAAGGGACTTTGTCCACTATGATGGTGTTGGAAGCAGTGCCTTGGTTACTATGGAAATCATATAAAGTGATTAATTGTTTTCCACAATTAAATATTTTTTTCCCATGCTATTTTATCATGATTTATGTTCCATTATGACATATTCCTTACTTACTGCCATGATTTATTTCACAACTCAAAATTTTGATATGTAAACAATATATTCATGTTTTGAAGATCAAATTTATATGGTTTGTTATCTTTTCACCATGATTACCCTTGCTATTAATTTGAGATCACCCATTAAATGTTATCTTTTCCAGAGGATATAAATAAATGTTTTAGGTAAGAACAAAAGGGGGATGATATTTATGGGAGATGTAGAAAGTCATTCACCAAGATTAAAAGATTATTTTCTATCTTTTCATAGACACTAAACTATTATGGCCCAATGGTGTCTGTTTTTGTTATTTATTAATTATTCCCCAAAAGTAATGTAATGTCCATGTAGGTCAAGCTTTGGGTCTTTACAGTTGGTATTATAGGAAAGTTTTAGTTAGCCATTGTAAACTTGGATGTGAAAACATTAGTGATATCACTAGATATATTTCTAACGTATGACTAAGGATGTCCCTATGTTTTAGTATACCTATAGTTTACAGTCCTATAAATATGTTTAGTACTAACCTTGGATGCTAGATTTAGATAAAATCTGATTAGAGCACATATCCCAAAGATTGACTTTGATGATTAGAATAGAAGAACTTCCTAGAATTTTGGTATTATAGAGATTTTGTGAGTTTTATGAGAAATACATCCCTGTCTAGATACGAGTAGGTAGAGGCGGATCTGGCACAAATGTACCTAGGGGTAAAACCCAAAAACATCGCTTTGAGCTAGACTCGAACGAGAACTGGTGCACGACAACGGGCCTTGCTGCACTCTTGGTTACGACACTCCCGGGGTATATGCTTAGGATAATTTTCATTTTCTTTACAAACCACTATGAAGGGTTTTGAGTATATAATTTCTCGAAGAAAACATTTTTATTATTATGGATTATATCTACAAATAGTTCAATTTATGTTAAGTATTTTACAAGTATGGAATTATGTATTTTGATTCATAAAATAATCTAGTTTATGCCATTGTTTAGAAATGGTGCCTAGTGGAAGGAATGGAAAGCGTATCAATGCACGCACTCTGTGTATGGATTGCCCTCCTGCTCAAGATAATTATTGTGGATATGGAGATACAACTGGTGATGATCAACTTGTTACCATACTCAGACAACTCACTCAGGTTATGAATAATAACCTTACTCTTATGGAGCACCCTGATCTGCAACGTAGAGGATCGATGTTAGACCGCTTCATGAGGCAACAACCACCCACATTTAATGGGGGTAAAAATCAATTAGTAGCTGAGAAATGCATAAACTCCTTAGAAAAATATATTCCATGCCTTGGTGAGTAGCGAAAAGGAGAAGGTTGTCAGGGCAGTCTACCGCCTCACTGGAGATGCCGATCGATGGTGGTCGTTGATTCAAAACAAAAGGAAGACGATGAAGTATCAAATATGGAATGGAGAGAGTTCAAAGATCTTTTCTTAGAAAAATACTTTCCACATGACCATCGAGCATATATTGAAACGAAATTTTTGAGTCTGAGACAGAAGGAGGATGAGAATGTCTCAAAGTATGAGGCTAACATTACAAGGTTAGTGAGGCATGCTGCTGATTATATACGTAACCCAAGAAGTAAGATTGATAGTTTATTTTATGGGATAAAACCATTTCTCCATCGAGCATTAGTCTCACAATCCATCTGGTCATATGAAGACATTGTCTCGTGTGATATCAATACGGAAAAGTAATTCTCTAAGTCTTATGACTTTAAACAAAGAAAGAAAAGAAGATACCTTCTCATCAATCATGAAATGGAAATAAGGGGAGGAAGGGAAGAGTAGAATATCAGTCCTATAGTAAATGTGGAAAAAAACACCCTGGTACTTGCTTGAAGGGAATGGGAGTCTGTTACAAGTGTGGTGAAGAGGCCACCAAGCTCAGGATTGCAAGGGAAAGAAATTTGTTGTCAATGTGGTATACTATAATTGTAGAGAGATGAGACGTTATGAAAATGAATGTCCTAAGAATCAGGGGAAATTATCTCAGAAGAGGCTAAGGGATCAAGGCCAAGCTTATGATATCACTACTGCTGAGGTTAAAGCTTCGAAAGACGTGGTGGAAGGTAATTTAATGGTTTCCTCAAGTTTAGAAAATGCATTATTTGATTCTGGATCATCACATTGTTTCATATCTTACCAGTTTTCTAAGAAAATTAGATATTTCCAATTTGATTTAACAGGAGAATTTTCAGTCAAAACTCCTAAGGGAAGTATTATTGCAACAATGTTTTGTGAATCAGTCCCCATTAGAGCACATAACTATTCATTATCCGCTGATATCATTGTCATACCTATGATTGAGTTTGATATAATCCTCGGTATGGATTGCCTTTCGGACTATGATGCAATGATTTATTGTAAGAAGAAGGAGGTTACGATTTTTGATAATGATGATAAGGAACGTATTATTTTTAGAGCAGAATAATCACCACCTAATTCTTATTTAGATCCACCCCCAGTAGCTCAACTAAATTCAATTATTGTGGAGGAAGAGAATGTAATGACTGAGGGAGAGAAATGTAATGTTCAAATAGAGGATGTACCTATTGTGAATGAATATGATGATGTGTTTCTGGAAGATTTACCTGGACATCCTCCAGAATTAGAAGTTGAGTTTTCCATTGATTTAATTCCTATATCAAGGCCTATATCAGAGACCCCTTATAGGATGGCCACCATGGAATTAGTTCAACTAAAGAAAAAAATATAGGAATTGAGTAATAATGGATTTATTCTCCCTTGTGTTTCTCCATGGGGAGCCCCTGTCCTTTTTGTTAAGAAGAAATATGGATCTATGAGGTTGGGTATTAACTGCAAGGAGATCAATGCTATAACAATAAAAACAAGTATCCCCTACCTCACATTGTTGATTTATTTGACCAATTGCATGGAGCTCAATAATTTTCAAAGATTGACCTTTGATCAAGATACCATCAGTTATGTGTGAAGAAGGAAGACATTCCGAAGATAGCATTTCAAACAAGGTACGAGCATTATGAGTTTACAATAATGCCTTTTGGATTGACTAATGCACCCTCTATATTCATGGATCTAATGAATAGAGTTTTCATGAAATATCTTGATGATTTTGTGGTGGTATTTATTGATGATATATTGGTGTCCTCCAAAATCTACTAAGATCATGAACATCATTTGCCCATTATCTTGAAGACTCTTAGAAGTCATAAATTATATGGGAAGTTTAGCAAGTGTGAATTCTGGCATCAGGAGATTTCTTTTGTTGTCCATATTGTCTCTAGGTATGGAATTTCTGTTGATCCTTCTAAGACCAAGGAAATCCGAGAATGGCCAGAACCTACGAGTATAACTGAGGTATGCAACATTATTGGTTTGGTAGGTTATTATCGACGTTTTGTCCAGAATTTTTCCCGTTTGGCAAACCCATTGACGAAGCTCACACGTAAGGTGGTTAAATTTGTCGGGACAAAAGAGTGTGAAGAATGTTTTCATGAACTAAATAGAAGATTATTCAATGCTTCTATATTGACTCTACCATCATGGAATGATGGGTTCGTTATTTATAGTTATGCATCAATCAAAGGACATGGTTGGGTCCTTATGCAGAATGATAGGGTTATTGCCTATGCATCATGACAGCTAAAAATTCCTATGCAGAACAATCCTACTCATGATCTCGAGTTAGCTGCTGTAATATTTGCCTTGATGATATGGAGACATTATCTCTATGGTGAAAATGTGAGATATATACCAATCACAAGAGTTTGAAATATATTTTCTCAAAAAAATAACTCAACATGAGGCAAAGCCGATGGCTTGTACTACTCAAGGATTATTATTACACGATACACTACCACCCAGGGAAGGCAAATAAGGTTGCAGATTCTTTGAGTAGAAAAGATCATGGAGTTTTTAACATTATGAGAGTGGAAAGGGATATTTTTTTCATGGATCTAGTAAATATGGATATAGAAATCACCATGGAGGGTGAAACATCAAAAAAAAAATCAAATGGTTTCCAAACCATCTTTACAAGAAAGGATAAAGTGTTCTCAGGCCAATGATGAAGAGTGGAAAAAGAAGATTAATGCTTTGAATGATGGGTGATTGATTGACTTTGTGTATGAAGATGGAATTTTGAAATTTGGGAGGAGACTTTGTGTTCCTGATAAACCTGATTTAAAGAGGGAATTGTTGGATGATTCTCATAGCTCCAATTTCACTATACACCATGGGAGCACCGAAATGTATAGAGATTTAAAGGGAAATTTCTGGTGGGACAACAGGAAGAGGGAGATTGCTGATTTTGTGTCAAGATGTATGGTTTGTCAACAAGTGAAAGTTGGAAGGCAACTGCCTGGTGGAGTATTGCAACCTCTTCCCATACCTGAGTGGAAATGGGATAATATTACGATGGATATTTTCATGGGACTACCAAAGACTACTAGATGAAATGACGCAATATCGGTCATTGTTGATCTTCTCACAAAGTCAGCGCATTTTCTTTCTATAAGGGAAGATCTACCACTTGAACGTCTAGCAAGACTGTATATTAATGAAGTTGTGAGACTTCATGGAGTACCCATGTCGATTGTCTCAGATCGTGATCCTCGTTTTACATCAAGATTCTGGAAAAGAATTCAATAGGACTTGGATATTGAACATCATTTGAGCACTGCTTACCACCCTCAAATAGATGGACAATCAGAAAAAAATATTTATACCTTAGAAGACATGTTGAGATCATGCTCACCTGACTTTCAAGGAATGTGTGATCAATATTTACCTCTTGTAGAATTTTCCTATAACAATAGCTTGAATTCATGTATTCAGATGGCACCATATGAAGCGTTATACGGAAAGAGATGTCGCACACCAACCTGTTGGGAAGACGTTGGTGAAAGAAAACTTGTAGGCCCAGAACTGGTGGAGGAAATGATGGAAAAGGTGAAAGTAATCCAAAACCACATCAAAGCAGCTCAAAGTATGCAGAAGAGCTGTGACGACAACTGAAGGAAGGATTTGGAATTTCATGTTGGAGATAATGTTTTAATGAAGGTATCTCCATGGAAGGGAGTTATACATTTCGATAAGAAGGGTAAATTGAGTCCCAGGTACATCGGACCCTTCGGAATTCTAGAACGAATTAGCATTGTAGCTTACCGTTTGGCAATGCCACCAAGTCTCTCCAAAGTTCATGATGTATTCCACGTATCACTGTTGAGAAAATACATGCCTGACCCAATGCATGTACTCACCTATGAGGAATTAGAACTGGAACCCGATCTGTCTTATTGCGAAGAGCTCGTCAGGATTCTTGATACAAGAGAACAAGTGCTGGGAAACCGGACGACTCGTCTGGTAAAAGTTCTATGGAGAAACCATAAGATGGAGGGGGCAACGTGGGAACCCGAGAAACATATGATAAAGAATCACCCGAGTCTTTTTATACAGTGATATTATATGAAATTTCTAGGACGAAATTATTTGAAGGATGGGAGAATATAACACCCCAAGTATCCACGGTACACATCTCTCTGAATAATATAGTAGCATGTGTTGTACATAACTTCGACTTCTAACACACACCACATCCAATCAAAGTATATGTTATGAATAGTAATACCTAATTTTTGAAATTTTATATATTTTATCATTCCAAATGGACTTTGTTTTTGGATTCGGTATATCAAAATTAGCCTATGTTGAATTTTTGGTATTTTTCTGAAAACATCCAATTTGTTTTGAATAGTGAAAAATACTTAAAAACAACATTTTTAATCAAAATAATTTATAGTGATAAATTATACTATTGATTGGTTTTAAAGTATAATTAGAGTATATTTTTACCATTTTATCGAATAGTGGTCATTAGAATTAATTTCACTTTGAAATTGGACATAAACAATTGTCAATCTTTTGATATATATTGGTTCTTAAAAACACGTTATTTGTTGTGACAGCGGGAATTAATTATAAAATTAATTAATACAACTTATATGTGTAACACACCAAGCATTCACGATACGCTTCTCTTTCAATAATGCAATAGCTTTCATCGCATGCAAGTTCGAGATTCTAACACACCGCGACCAATCAAAGTAGTAGTTATGAATAGTAATACCCACTTTTTGAAATTATATAAATTTAATATTTAAAAATGGACTTAATTTTTGTATTCGTTATATCAAAATTATCATAAGGTGAATTTTTTTTAATTTTCTGAGGAATTCCAATTTTTTTATGAATAGTGAAAAATACCAAAAACAACTTTTTTAATCAAAATAATTTATAGTGATAAATTATACTATTTAGTGGTTTTGAAGTTTAATTAGAATATATTTTTACCATTTTAACCAATGGTTGTCATTAGAATTAATTGAACATTGAAATTGGACATAAACAATTGTCAATCTTTTGATATATATTGTTTCTTAAAAACACGCTATTTGTTGTGACAACGAGAATTTATTATGAAATTAATTAATGCAACTTATATGTCTGTAATTTTTTAAAATAGACTTCATTTTTGAATTAAGAATATCAATTATAGGTTATGGTGAAATTTTGGCATTGTTCTGAAAAACTTCAATTTTTGATGAATAGTGAAACCACTATGTGGTAGTTAAGAAACTGATTTTTCATTTAAATGAAACCTTACCACTTCTGTGATTTGAATTTTAAAAATCTGACATACATGGTTTTCATTATGAATTATAATGTGGTTTAATGGGATTAAAATAATTTTTTGGTGAATAGTATCTTTTAAGTTTAATTAATCGCGATTAAAGGTAATTTGTGAAATTTGAGGTAAAATGATATTATATAACTATGAAAATACCATTACACTTGTCCTACCCCTATTTGATAGTCATGGCCGACCACGAAATTCCATGGGTCAACTTGGGGACCCCATGGATCCACTTTGGTAGGAAAATGACAATAAAAACTTTTTAATTAATGTTAAAATAAAAATGTCACAAACATGAGTCATTTTACTAAAACAATTTTTAAATGTGGCTATACAAGTCATATTTTTGACTATAAATATTCATTAGAAATATAAGAAGATTTCCTACATAATGATATTTTTTTTATAATTTTTAGACCTTATATAAAGTAAATTATTTATGACACCATGATGATGCAGCGATTACCTCATTAATTAACTATTTAAATAAAATGAAAAGATAATGTAAAATCCAAGGCATACACTAGTCAAAAACCTATTGGATGAGAAGATTTCGAACCCTTGTCACCTTAACCTCTAATTATATATGTTTGGGACTTTTGAAATCCGAAACTCATTATATAATAAAGTAACATTTCATTACTTTCCAAGAGTGCCCCTCCTCTCTACTTATAAAAGGCCCCCACCACTACCACCTTACTCACATATTCAAAGCCTTTTGGCTCGACCATCCTCTGACCAAATACTCGCCCAAATTCCCTCCCTTACTCCTAGAAGCCTCACATTGGTCAGAATTCTTCCCAAGGAAGCCTTTGGCTCAAATCAATGAGTTGCCTGATTTTAAGGTAATGTCTTCTCTTATGTTATTTTGGTTTATTTTTGTTTATCCAACCCCCTAAACTAAATTTATCCATTTATTTTGTAACAACACCAGTATCCTCAATATACTAGGATGTTGTTATAATAATTATTCTAGTTACACTTAGACACACCTACATCTAATGGTTAAAGAACATACTGTTTTTTTGTGGATGACGAATTTCTGCCTCACGAAACGATGATCTTCCAACACACATATAACACCTTAAAAGGTGGCCATTAAGATGTCACTGTATTTATATATGATATATAATATGTTTATGTTTTACTTAAGCTTCTGTATTTTTCATTTACGGCATATCTTTATGGTTTCCATTATGGGTAAATGCGATATTTTCATTTAAGGAAGTGCGGACTACCGCACACTCAAAGTGATTTGAATCGTTAATTCCATATTTCGGATGTATAAAGGATGGAGTAAATGATATTATATATGATATTATACTGGAATTATAATACACCTTTATTCTATTATGATTAATTCCATTAAATGCGATATAGAAATGAAAGTAGTGTTCATACGTACGTACGTCTTACCGTCTCCATGAACGGTGCATTTCATTTCTTACCTCTAAATGTTATGTAATATTATAAATGAATTTATATACTGGATATATATGATATATATGATATCTAAAAAATTAATATAATTCTGGATATAATGGATATTTCACCACATCAACAACATGTTATTATAAGAAGTTTATTTTTGACTCAAGTACCAAAGATCGACAAAATGGCCGTTATTAACATAAATAATTACATAATGTTCATAACATGGTAATAAGTTATATAAAATGAATAATTAACATGAAAAATGTTCTAAAGTAAATAGAAATTAACTCTAGTTTTTTATTCAGGAGGTTAAAGTAAGATCGAGTCAAGTCAGACACGAGGTAAGAGAACTTCTTAACCCAATTTCCATTCATTGGGTTAATCTCCTACATTCAAATTATGTCATGATATTATTATGTCCTATCTTTTATTTTAACTTTATTTATGTGTATAATAGTGAATAAACATAATAGATATATTTTATTTAAAAATGATCTTTTTAAGGTACTTCGTCTCGATCTCCATTCATTGAGGCATATTTTGTTTTATACACAAATTTCTTTTATATGGTGTATAAACCACTTGGACTTTTACGTTTATTCAAAAGGAATTTTTTTTATACGAAGAATTTTACTAAACCATAAAAGGAATGTTTTTTTTGTCGTACGTATGCGGTGACAACGACATCTCTGCCACCATGACCATTATTTGAGTTTCGGCTTCCTCTACAAGCCATAACTTTTTTTAAATGAAACATAAATACAATGTTTTACTTTTCATTTATTTTGGTTTTGAAAATGGTATGTATCAAATGTTGTTTGTGAGTCTTAATATATGAAAACCCAGTGCAAATGTATATGTATTTAACGCAAGATTAAAAATGTTTTCAGAAAACCCGACTCTCGAGTGTGGTAGACAAGAAGGGATTGGGGGTGGACCCATCATGACTTTTAATTAGTCGAGAAGTCTCAGAATTAGTTATTTTGTTTTCAGAATATTGAATAATGTTTTCATTATAACACTGGAGTATATTTGAGAAATTTAAAATGTTAGTATCTTCTTAAAATATTTCATTGGTAGGTCTCATTAGACAAATTAGTATCTTGGAACAAGGCCTTGAAAAAATCTTAATTGTGGTCTTGGTACGAGGCCTTGGCTACGTGGTTATGAAAGTCTGGAATTATGCATTCCATCATTATGAAAGTTGTTTTTGATATCGCATGTGATTTTTCGACTAGTAGAATATCAGTGTGAGTATGTAAATGGCATTATTTAATTTTATTTTTTCTATATTATACTGAATTTCAATTTTAAAAAGGCTTTTGTTTTAATTATAAATTGCCTTAAATGTTAATGTTTATTTATGAATGATTCCGCAATATTATAATCCTTACTGAGAATCTGAGCTCACCCCTTTCAATGTTTTAATATATTCCAGGATGTGAAGAAGTATTTTATAAATGACCTGCAGGGATAGTCAGAAGTGGATATGAGTGTGGATGATGGAGACTTTGTTATTGTGGTTTTTCACTTTATGATGTAATGTAACATTTATGAATGTATCTAGTGTTTCCAAGGATACTAAACTAATCGGTCTATCGAGACGTGATCTTTCATGATCTTTCTAATGTTACACAATAATGCACCGACTCTGGGTAACTGGGGTCAGGGCGTTACAGTTGGTATCAGAGGCAGTTTAGTACTAACCTTGGAAGCTAGATTTAGATAAACTCTGATTAGAGCGACATAGCCCGAAGTAGACTTTGAGGATTACTATAGAAGAACATCCTAGAAATTTGGTATTATAGAAATTTTGTGAGTTTTCCGAGCAATACATCCTTGTCTGGATACAAGCAGGTAGAGGCGGCTCTGGCACAAAGGTACCTAGGGGTAAAAACCGAAAACACCGCTTTGAGCTAGACTCAAACGGGAACTGGTGCACGACAATGGGCCTTGCTGCACTCTTGGATAAGACACTCCCAGGGGATATTCTTAGGATAATTATCATCTTCTTTACAAACCATTATGCAAGGCTTATGAGTACATACTTCCTCAAAGAAAACGTTTTTATGATTATGGATTATATTCATAAATTGATCAATTTAGGTTAAGTATTTTACAAGTATTGAATTATGTATTTTTATTCATAAAATAATCTAGTTTATGCCATTTTTTAGAAATGGCGCCTAGTGGAATGAATGGAAACCGTATCAATGCACGCACTCCGTTTAGGGATTTCCCTCCTACACAGGATAATTATTGTGGATCTGGAGATACAACTGGTGCTGATGAATTTATTACCATACTGGGACAACTCACTCAGGCTATGAATAACAACCTTACTCGTATGGAGCACCCTGATCTGCTACGTGGAGGATCAATGTTAGACCGCTTCATGAGGAAATAACCACCAACATTCAATGGAATTAAAAATACCTTAGTAGATGAGCAATGGATAAATTCCATAGAAAAAATATTCCATGCCTTGGGGAGTAGTGAAAGGGAAAAGATTATCATGGAAGTTTACCGCATCACTGGAGATGCTGATCAATGGTGGTTGTTGATTCAAAATACAAAGGAAGATGAAGAAGTATCAAGTATGGAATGGAGAGAGTTTAAAGATCTTTTCTTAGAAAAATACTTTCCTTGTGACCATCGAACAGATATGGAAAGGCAATTTCTGAGTCTAAGACAAAAGGAGGATGAGAATGTCGCAATGTATGAGGCTAACATTACATGGTTAGCAAGCCATGCTACATATTATATATGTAACCATGAAGTAAGATTTATTGTTTCTTTGATGGGTTAAAACCGTTTCTCTGTTGAGCTTTAGTATCACAATCTTTCTCAACGTACGAAGATATAGTCTAATGTTCTATCAAGACAGAAAAGGAATTCTCTAAGTCTTGTGACAACAAAGTAAAGCAAGAGAAGAAGAGAACAATGGAACAACAAATAGATAAAGGGAAAAAGGTAAAAAGGATTTTCCATTATGTGATAACTGAGGGAAGAATCACCCCGGTGTTTGCCTAAAAGGAATGTGAGTTTGTTATAAATGTGGAGAAAATGGTCACCAGGCTCGTGATTGCAAGGGAAAGAAAGAGGCTATCAATGTACAATGCTACAATTGTAGGGAAATGGGGAATTATGAAAATGAATGTCCTAAGTTTCAGGTAAACTTACCTCAGAAAAGGCCAAGGGATCAAGGCCAAGCTTATGTTGTTACTACAGATGAAGTTGAATAATTATTGTATTTGTGTTTTTGGACTCAAGAACTAGATTATGGTAATAAGAATAATGTGATATATATAAAGATTTTACTGCATTACTTGTTGTTTTTATTAAGGTTTTAATATGATGAAGGTAATCATATTTTCAATATGTGACAATAAGATAATCCTTACATTGTTTGGGGAATTTAATGTTGCAATTGATTTTGTAATTTAAGGACATTTTAGAGAAAGTCTGGATGGAGGTATTTTGGATAACTATAATGGTTGGGATGGATTAAGTTGAACTTTGAATAGTATTGGTTATGGTTAAAACATTTCTGAAAATTATTTTTGAAAATAATATAATACTATATTTTTAGGAAAAGGACAACCTGCAGGGTGGGGCATAACCTGTCGCGTCGGACAAAGCTGCAGAAATCGAACCCACAACCATAGTGCGACATGCCTTTATTACCTACCACTAGCCTACAAGATGTCCCTGGTTATTACAAAATAGTTTTCCTAATATAAATGGCATGTGTTAGTACTTTGAACCATGTACGATTAAGATAAATATAATATTTTTGAGTTCCATTATCTTTTTGAGTGAAAGATGAGTTTGTGGTAGAAATTAGTTATAAGTTGAAGCTCTACTTGTTAAGAATATATATATATATATATACCTATCTCTTATTATATGAATAAATTAATTCTTAAACATTACTAAAGGGATATTAAAACAAAAAATGTTCTATCCCAATACCTTATGTCTTGTTGAACTGATAATATTTTAAATCAACATAGATTGAAGGCTTGGAGTCCCTCAATATTACACTTGTTTGTGAATGATGACCTCAATCATTCCCTACAAATATTTACGTTTTTTCCTCCAATTATATGTCTCTAATTTCCACCAATGTTCTCCTTATTGAGATCATAATTTGGTGGTGAATTTTTTATTTCTATTTCCCTCTTATTGAGGATAAATATTATTAACCTTATTTCCGATGTGGGTTTTCTATAAAGGTATTTTCTATTTACCACCTTTTATATTCGAAGAACATATTCAAATTGCGAGGACGCAATTTATTGAAGGAGGGGAGAATATAATACCCCAAGATTTCACGATACGCTTCTCATTCAATGATGCAATAGCTTTCATTGCATGCAAGTTCGAGATTCTAACACACCACGACCAATCAAAGTAGTAGTTATGAATAGTAATAACCACATTTTGAAATTATATAAATTTCATATTTAAAAATAGACTTTATTTCTGTATTCGTAATATCGAAATTATACTTAGTTGAATTTTTTTTTAATTGTCTGAGAACTTCCAATTTTGATATGAATAGTGAAAAATACTTAAAACAACTTTTTTAATCAAGATAATTTATAGTGATAAATTATAAAATTTAGTGGTTTTAAAGTATAATTAGAAT
This sequence comes from Viscum album, assembly GCA_963277665.1. Lineage (NCBI taxonomy): Eukaryota > Viridiplantae > Streptophyta > Magnoliopsida > Santalales > Viscaceae > Viscum > Viscum album. Next base: position 1,455,319,118 of record OY728159.1, on the reverse strand, counting down.
ATATTTTTACCATTTTATCTAATGGTGGTCATTAGAATTAATTTAACATTGAAATTGGACAGAAAAAATTGTCAACCTTTTGATATATATTATTTCTTAAAAACACGCTATTTGTTGTGACAGCAGGAATTAATTATAAAATTAATTAATGCAACTTATATGTTTGTAATTTTTTAAAATAGACATCATTTTTGAATTCTGAATATCAATTATAGATTAGGGTGAAATTTTGGCGTTGTTCTGAAAAACATCAATTTTTGATGAATAGTGAAACCACTATATGGAAGTTAAAAAACTCATTTTTCATTTAAATTAAAAATTACCACTTCTGTGATTTGTATTTCAAAAATCCTACATACATGGTTGTCATTTGGAAGTAAAATGTGGTTCAATGGGATTAAAATAGTTTTTTGGTGAATAGTAACTTTTATGTTTAATTAATCGCGACTAAAGATAATTAGTGAAATTTAAGGTAAAAATGATATTATAAAAATATTAAAATACCATTACAGTTGTCCTAACCCTATTAGATGAGTCATGGCCGACCAAGACAATCCATGGGTCAACTTCGGGACCCTATGAAGTCACTTTGGTAGAGAATGACAATAAAAACTTTTTATTTAATGTTTAAAAAAAATGCCACAAACATGAGTCGTTTTACTAAAATAATTTTTAAATGGGGTTATACAAGTCATATTTTTGACTATAAATATTCATTATAAATCCAAAAAGATTTCCTACATAATGATTTTTTCTTTATAAATTTTATACATTATATAAACTAAATTATTTATGAAACCATGATGATGCATCGATTACCTCATTAATTAACGATTTAAATAAAATGAAAAGATAATGTAAAATCCAATGCTTACACTAGTCAAAAACATATTGGATGAGTAGATTTAGAACCCTTATCACCTCACCCTCGAATTATATAAGTGTGGGACCTTTAAAATCTGAAACTCATTATATAATAAAGTAACATTTCATTACTTTTCAAGAGTTCCGCTCCTCTCCACTTATAAAAGGCCCCCACCACTACCACCTTACTCACACTTTCAAAGCCTTTTCCCTCGGCAAAACACTGCCCAAATACTCTCCCAACTTCCCTCCCTTACTCCTATAATCCTCACATTGGGAAAAATTCTTTCCAAGGAAGCCTTTGGCTCAGATCAAAAGAGTTACACGATTTAAAGGTAATGTCTTCTCTTATGTTATTTTGTTTTATTTTTCTTATCCAACCCCCTAAACTCTTTTTATTTATTTATTTTGTGACAACACCAGTATCCTAAATATACTAGGATGTTTTTATAAGAATTATTCGAGCTAAACTAACACACACCTACACTTAATGGTTAAAGAACATACTGTTTCTGTGAATGATAAATTTCTATCTCACAAAACGATGATTGTTCAACACTCATATAACACCTTCAAAGGAGGCCATTAAGAAGTCACTATATTTATATATGATATATAATATGTTTATGTTTTACTTAAGCTTCTGTATTTTTCATTTATGGCATACATTTATCGTTTCCATTATGGATAAATGTGATGTTTTCATTTAAGGAAGTGCGGACTACCGCGCCCTCTAAGTGATTTGAATCGTTAATTCCATATTTAGGATGTATAAAGGATGGAGTAAATGATATTATATATGATATTATACTGAAATTATAATAAAACTTTATACTATTATGATTAATTCCATTAAATGCGATATAGAAATGAAAGTAGCGTTCATGCGTACGTACGACTTACCGTCTCCATGAACAGTGCATTTCATTTAATACCTCTAACTGTTATGTAATATTATAAATGAATGTATATAATGGATATATATGATGTATATGATATCTACATAATTAATATAATTCTGGATATAATGGATATTTCAAAACATCAACAACTTGTAATTATAAGAAGTTTATTTTTGACTCCAGTACCAAAGATCGACAAAATGACCGTTACTAACTTAAATAATTACATAATGTTCATAACATGGTAATAAGTGATGTAAAAGAAATAATGAACATGAAAAAGGTTCTTAAGTAAATAGAAATTAACTCTAGTTTATTATTCAGGAGGTTAATGCACGATCGAGTCAAGTCGGACACGAGGTAAGATAACTTCTTAACCCAATTTCCATTCATTGGGTTAATCTCCTACTTTCAAATTATGTCATGATATTATTATGTCCTATCTTTTATTTGTACTTTATTTATGTGTACATATAGTGAATACACAAAATAGATATATTTTTATTTAAAAATGATCTTTTTAAGGGACTTCGTCTCGATCTCCATTCATTGAGGCGTATTTTGTTTTATATACAAATTTCTTTTATACGGTGTATAAACCCCTTTGAATTTTAGGTTTAATCAAAATGAATTTTTTTTATACGAAGCATTTTACTAAACCACAAAAAGGAATGTTTTTTGTCGTACGTATGTGGTGACAATGACTTCTCTACCTCCGTGACCATTATTTGAGTTTCGACTTCCTCTACAAGCCATAAATTTTTTTTAAATGAAAAATAAATACCATGTTTTACTTTTCATTTATTTTGGTTTTGAAAATCGTATGTATCAAACGTTGTATACGAGTCTTAATATATGAAAACCCAATGCAAATGTATATGTATTTAATGCAAGCATAAAAATGTTTTCAGAAAACCTGACTCTCGAGTGTGGTAGACAGGAAGGGATTGGGGGTGGACCCATCATGACTTTTAATTAGTCGAGCAGTCTCAGAATTAGTTATTTTGTTTTCATAAGCTTGAATAATGTTTTCATAAGAACACTGGAGTATATTTGTGCAATTTTAAACGTAAGTATCTTCTTAAAATATTTCATCGGTATCTCTCATGAGGCAATTTAGTGTCTTGGAACGAGGCCTTGAAAAAATCTTTATTATGGTCTTGGCACGAGGCCTTGGCTACGTGGTTATGATAGTTTGGAATTATGCATTCCATCATTATGAAAGTGGTTTTTGATATTGCATGTGATTATTCGACTAGTAGAATATCCCTGTGAGTAAGTAAATGGAATTATTTATTTTTATTTTTTCCATATTATGCTGAAGTTCAATTTTAAAAAGGATTTTGTTTTAGTTATACATTGCCTAAAATGCTAATGTTTATTTATGAAAGCTTCCACAATATGGTTATCCTTACTGAGCATCTGAGCTCACCCCTTTCAATGTTTAAATATTTTATAGGATGTGAAGAAGTATTTTATAAAGGACCTGTAGAGATAGTCAGAATAGCATATGAGTGTGTACTATAGAGACTTTGATATTGTAGTTTTTCACTTTATGATGTAATGTAAAATTTATGAATGTATCTAATGTTTCCCAGGCTACTAAACTAATCGGTCTTTCGAGACTTGATCTTTCGTGATTATGCCAATGTAACGCAATAAAGCACCGACTCCGGGTAACTGGGGTCGGGGCGTTATAATATGTTTGTAATTCTGTAAAATAGAAATCATTTTTTAATTTCGAATATCAATTATAGCTTAGGGTGAAATTTTGGCATTGTTCTGAAAAACTTCAATTTTTGATGAATAGTGAAACCACTAAGTGGTAGTTAAAAAACTGATTTTTCATTTAAATGAACCATTACCACTTCTATGATTTGATTTTCAAAAATCCGACATACATGGATGTCATTTGGATGTAAAATGTTGTTCAATGGGATTAAAATAATTTTTTTGGTGAATAGTAACTTTTAAGTTTTATTAAAAGCGATTAATGGTAATTAGTGAAATTTAAGGTAAAAATGATATTATAAAAATATTTAAATACCTTTACACATGTCCAACCCCTATTAGAAGAGTCAGGTCCGACCAAGACAATCCAGGGGTCAACTTGGGGACCCCAAGGAGCCACTTTGGTAGGAAAATGACATTAAAAACTTTTTATTTAATGTTAAAATAAAAATGTCGCAAACATGAGTTGTTTTACTAAAACAATTTTTACATAGGGTTATACAAGTCATATTTTTGACTATAAATATTAATTAGAAAGATAACAATATTTCCTAAATCATTATTTTTTTTTTGGAATTTTTAAACATTAAATAAATTAAATTATTTATGACACCATGATGATTCACTGATTACCTCATTAATTAACGATTTAAATAAAATAAAAAGATAATGAAAAATCTAAGACATAAACTTGTCCAAAACCTATTGTATGAGTATATTTAGAACCCTTATCACCTTAAACTCCAAATATATAATTGTGGGACCTATATAATCCGAAAAATCATTTCATAATAAAGTAACATTTCAATCTTTCCAGAGTTCCCCTTATCTCCTCTTATAAAAGGCCCCCACCACTACCACCTTACTCATACCTTAAAAGCCTTTTGGTTCGGCCAAAATCTGCCCAAATACTCTCTAAAATTACATACCTTACTCCTAGAAGCCTCACTTTTGGCAGAAGTCTTTCCCGAGGAAGCCTTTGTCTCAAATCAAAATAAGTTACCCGATTTTAAGGTAATGTCTTCTCTAATGTTGTTTTGTTTTATTTTGCTCCTCCAACCCCTTAAACACTTTTTATTCCTTTCTTCTGTAACAAAACTACTATCTAAAATACACTAGGATGTTGTTATGAAATGGTTTTGGTTTACACTTACACAATCCTTTGTCTAATTGTTAAGGAACATAATGTTTCTTTGGTGGCGAAATACTGCCTCACGAAACGATGATTGTTCAATATTATTTTAACACCTCTAATTGTTGCCATTTTGATGACACTATTTTCATATATGATATATATATTATGTTTATGTTTTCATTATTCTTTATTATTTATCATTTATGGCATACTTTATGATTTCCATTATGGGTAAATGCGATAATTTCATTTTAGGAAGTGCGGACTACCGCCCACTCAAAGTTATTTGAATCATTAATGCCATATGTGGGATGTATAAAGTATGGAGTAAATGATATTATACATTATATTATACTGGAATTATATTATAACTTTATATAATTATAACTTCATTCCATTAAATAAGAAATTGAAATGAATTTAGCGTTCATGCGTACGTACGTCTTACCGTCTCCATGAACGGTGCATTTCATTTCTTACCTCTATATATTATGTAATATTATAAATGAATGTATATACAGGATATATATGATATATATGATATCTAAATCATGAATATAATTCTTGAGATAATGTATATTCTACCACCTAAAACAACTTGTAGTTATAAGAAGTGTATTGTTGACTCAAGTACAAAAGATTGACAAAATGATCGTTATTAACTTAAATGACTACATAATTTTCGTAACATGGTAATAATTTATATAAAAGGGATAATGAACATGAAAAAGGTTCTTAAACAATTATAAATTAACTCTAGTTTATTATTCAGGAGGATAAAGAACGGTCGAGTCTATTCGGACACGAGGTAAGGAACGTTTAACCCAATTTCTATTCTTTGGGTTAATCTCATACTTTCAAATTATGTCATGATATTATTATATCCTATGTTGTATTTGTAATTTAATTATGTTTACTTATAGTGAATAAACATTATATATCTATTTTATTTAAAAAATGATATTTGTACGGTACTTTGTATCAATCTCCATTCATTGAGGTATATTTTGTTTTATGCACAATTTTCTTTTATATGGTGTATAAACCCCTTTGACTTTTTTGTTTATGCAAAAAGAATTTTTTTTTACGAATAGTTTTACTAAACAACAAAAAGGAATGTTTTTATTGTCGTACATATGTGGAGACAATGACTTCTCTTCCACCGTAACCATTATTTGAGTTTCGGCATCCTCTACAAGCCATAATATTTTTAAAATGAAAAATAAATACCAAGTTTTAATTTTCTTTTATTTTGGTATTGAAAATGGTTTTGATAAGGTTTTTATTATATCAATGTGTTGTATTGATATCTTGTGATTGAAATGTGGAAATGTTATGTTTCCATTATGCACATTTTTTGTGATACGATTATGTTATGGTTTATGATATTTTTAAACCTGTTCATATGAGGAATGCATTGGAATTAATAAGTGACGGGTGGAGCCTGCTATAGCTCCTCGATGCATCGGTAGGTCTCATGAGACAAACTATTGTCTTGGAACGAGGCATTGTTAAAATATTATTTGTAGTCCTGGCACGAGGCCTTGGCTACGTGGTTATGATAGTCTTGCATTTTGAATTCCATCATTATGAAAGTGGTTATTGATATTACATGTTGTTATTCGACTAGTATAATATCCATGTGAGTATGTAAATGGAATTATTTAATTTTATTTTTTCCATTTTATGCTGAAGTTATAGTTTAAAAGGGATTTTGTTTTAGTTATAAATTTCCTTAAATGTTAATGTTTATTTATGAAAGCTTCCACAATATTGTTATCCTTACTGACCATCTGAGCTCACCCCTTTCAATGTTTTAATTTTTCCAGGATGTGAAGAAGTATTTTAGGAATGACCTGCAAGGATAGTCTAAAGGGAATATGAGTGTGGAAAATGGACACTATGTTATTTTAGTTTTTCACATTAAGATGTAATGTAACCATTATGAATATATCTAGTGTTTCCAAGGATACTAACCTAATCAGTATTTCGAGACTTGATCTTTTGTGATCATGCCAATGTTACACAATAATGCACCGACTCTGGGTAACTGGGGTCGGGGCGTTACAAAAAATGATAAATAGGTTTTTTAAATGATGATTATATGCACATAATTAAGAGAAAATAATAAGTTTGATAACATTCATTAGCTCATGAATAATTTAAGGACAAAGTGATATAATGGTTTGAGTATAATGAATTTTTGGGATTTCGTTATGTAGAAAGAGATAACTTTTGATAGTATTCATGTTTTCACTATTGTTCTATGGTAATTCATGTTTTATGTGAATAAAATATTAAGGTATTCACATGTTTGGAATGCAATCAACAAGATATATCTTGTGATATATGAGGGATAAATGATGGTATTCACATGCTCGGTAGTTGAAATTTCTAGTAAATGTTCTCTTTATACTATGAGCTTAGACCAAAGTATTTTGGATAATCCTAATGATTGGAATGAATTATGTTAGACATAAGATAGTATTTTTTATGTCTAGAACTTTTTTCGAAATAATTTTTGTAATCTTATAATAGTTTAGTTTTAGAAAAGAGGACAACCTACTGGACGGGTGACAACCTGTCATTTCGGACATGGCTATGTGAATCGAACCCACACCCAACGTGTGGCAAGATGTTATCACATACCACTGGCCTACTGGAAGTCCATGGTTAGTAAAACATAGTTTTAATTTATTAAGGGGATTGATATATGAAGTGTATGTCCAATTTAGGAACCATATACGATTAATCTCACTGTAGAAGGACTTGTGTATATTTAATAACTTTCACAATCCATTTTCTAAGACATATGGAATGGCCGATCATTCTATCGTATGATCTGCTAATAGATGACAGAATACAAATTCAACATCATTTCCTTAAGAGAAAAAGTGGAAATTGTTCAAGGCACAAACAACAGCAAGATTGTACCAAAATCAAGTATGTATTTCTTTTAATTAAACAATTATTCAACTTTAGTGAAATGATCTTGGAAAAAAGTGTTGTCCTAGTGTCTTTATATCTGATGAATAAGATGGTACCTTAAATCATCACAAATTTTTGTCTTTTTGATTGTTGGATTTATCATAGCCATGCCCTCTACCACTATCCATGAGAACATGATGGTTAGATTTCTCATACATATCCATATTTTCACCAATGTTATCCTATGTAGAAGCCCAATGATTAGTTAATTTGGGTAACTGTTACATTTCATTCATTAGTTTTTAACGATATGGTTTGTTATTCCATTTTATGATGTGGGTTTCTAAGAATGAAACTCTCATGTAATAAACCATTTATAACCCCGAATAATTTCTATGGAAAAATGAATTTTAATGTGGTAGAATGTAACAACCCAAGAAATTATGAGATATATTATTTTTAATTTCTTTCATATCTTCTATTTTACGATACATCAAGATTATCTTGCGCTATACGCAAAAACATATTATCTTGCAGTATACACAACACTATTTCAAGTTCATTTGATAGTAGTTATTCTACGCAACATAGACTGTATATATATATATATATTCATTGTATAAATGAAATATGGTTGGATTCTGTTATACAGAACAACGAAGAAGACTCACACTACACACAAACCTGACTTGGCTTGTATTACACGCAATCGTGACCTTTCTCGATAGCGTGTATTGTACGCAATACAGGGTTTCACTAAACAACGATATATTGTTATAATATAATTATAAACTGGACATTATAAATAGTATTAACTACATTTCGAATGTTATAATGTTATTAATCATCTTAAACATTTTCTAGAACATCTTATGGGAACAAAATAATTTTTTTTGAGTAAAATATGTAGTTCTAAAAAAATGTCATTTTGCCTCCTTTTGATGGCACACCCACATTAAATATATTTTTTGACATTTTTATGAGTTGAATTTTACATAATATAATTCTTCATTAAAATCAGGATATAAAAATTTACTTTGGATAAATTTATCATATTATTCTGATTACTTTCATATTTTTATGAATAGTTAAAACACGGCATATTTTAATTAAAAACAACTTTTTTTAATCGTAATAATTAATATAGTTAAATTATATTATTTAATTGTTTTAAAATATAAATATAATATATTTTTACCATTTAATATAATGTATGTCATTAGCATTGATTTGACAATGAATTCGTAGGTACAATCATTTTAATCTTTTGCAATGTTTTATCTTTTAAAACTCGTTTTCTTAACAATAGGATTAATTTTAAATTAATTTCGGCCAATTTTGTGATTTGAATTTGGAAAAATGGACTCCATATTTGCAATAATTAGGATCAAATTATGTTAATATGCTAATTTTTATTTTTAGTCATTATGAATAGTAATTATAGTAAATTTTATTTACCATAGTTAAAGGTAAATCAGGTAATTAAGGGGAAATATAATATTATAAAATTACCCTAAAACATTTCATAATATAATTAGATGATTATATTTCGTCCTAAGGCATATTTGGGTCGAAATATAATCCACTGAAACCCACTTTGATGTGATTAAGGCCTTTAATTTATTTTATTTTCAAGAATGTGAAATATGTCTCACTCAAAATTTTATAATTAAATTTTTTTAATATAAGGTTACACAGAATATAATTTTTATTAAAGATACTCATTTTAAACTTAAAATGATTTTATTTATCAAGGTAATTTATTTGTTATTTTTAAAAAATAGGTAATTACCTGAATAGCATTTACATTAATGAGGATGAGATTATTTATTTAGTGAAAAATCAATAATATAGTTTTCATTAAAATATTGATACTTATCCAAAATACCATAAAAAAGACAAAACCTTATTGAAAGAGTATATATATACCCTAAGAATCTAAGTGTCGTTTTTTGGTCCATTTGGAGCCTTATTAAACAGATTATGACATTTATTTTATTTTATTTTAAATGATGTCAAAGATGTCACCTTCGAAATTTAATAAATAAAAAAATTTAAATGTTGTGATATTAATATGATAAATACGAGTAAAAAATTTATTATAAAAGGTATTATATTTATATTTATCATAGACTTTTATTTGTATTTTTTATGCCACTTATTAGTATATTAAATTATTATAAAAAAATGATGTAATAATGGTTTTATTAAGAGAAATATAAAAAAAATGGTTTTATAAATATTAAGATAAACATTATATGAACTAATAAATAATATCCACAAATTTTATAGCTTAATATGACATGTAAGGAATCTATTAAACAATTTTTTCGAATATTTCCCCTGTGTAGATTTTATTTAAATTCAAATAATTGGATAGTGTCAAAATTAACACTACTGTTATTTTATAAAAATAACATATTATTAAATTTTTTAAAAATCACATATATATTTTAAAATTGTAAATTAAAATTTATATGGTTTTAAATGTCATATTTTACACAATTATGGATAATTCTCAGGACATAAGTAATTATTTAATACAATTTAAAATCTATAATATTATTACCACAAATAAGATTAAATAAATTATAAAAGGACAAATCAAATTGATAAGGTTTAAAATAAATTTCCAACATGTATAAATTTTATTGGATGATTATATTACACCCTTATCTCATATAATCTTCTAATTGAGTCAATTTTTGAGGTTTTTATGTTGGTTCTGAATTTATTATAAATTAATATTTCTTATGTTTCCAAAGGTACCCCTCTCATCCCTTATAAAAGAGACCCTCCTCCATCTTCACTTCACACACATTTGAGCCTTCATGATCAACCAAACCCAATCCATTTCACTTCTACACTTCCACAGAAATCTAATATAGGTTATGGTCTTTTATAAATAACATCATTAGCGCCCTATGAGGAGGATAAGAGGAGCCGCGTAGAAGAAGAGGTATTATTTTCTACCAATTTTTTCAAGTTACATTCTTCTTCAAATTATACTTATTTAATTGTATCATTATAAAGTAATAACATCAGTATCAAAAATATACTGATATGTTATTATAAATATGAAACAACCCTACTTCACCTTCTATCCATCCTATGAAAAACTAAATCATCGCGCGTGCATACGAATGGAATAACGTTTCCACGCCGTGGTGTAATCAGTTTTCCCACCACCACCTTACTTGGATAGGTATAATGATGTAACGAATAACTATATATTATTATTATAGCATCATAATTATTCTGAGATATTATATCATCCACTATAATTCAATTCAATAATTATGGGAATGATATCATCGCTAATGCGTACGTACGGATTACCGTCTCCCTGACTCGATGAAATTCATTCCCCATGTTAACCATTCAAGAATGATTATAATGTATATATAATGAATAATAATGAAATATTTTACATGATAAATCTAATTTATTTATGTATATATATATTTCATCTACTTAATTCCATTCAAGTAAATAATGAAAGGAAAACAACGTTCATGCGTACGTACGGCCTACCGTCTCCATGAACGGTGTATTTGCTTTCATTTATATATCTATTAGTATATATATATATTGAAAATATATGATATATAGATCATGATTTAAATTCATGAAGTAAGTAAATGATTATATATGTAATAATAATATCAATAACAATAATTCCAACCACATAAGATAAATAAAACGATTTTACCCAAAACGCCGCTTTAACATGGAATTTACCAATTAATGGGAAATATAAAGTTATAATTGAACCATATTTGATATAATAACAATAAATATGATTCTGTAATAAGTCAATGAAATTATTTAAATCATTATATAGGATGCTCAGAAACGTACGAAGCATATCAGACCTATGGTAAGGGATAACTTTTTCAGTCTTGTTTTTATCCAACATTGTTTATTCATAAGTATTTACTGGGGTTATATTTATAATCTGTGTCCCTATTTTTCTAAAAATGTATTCATGTATGTTTAATGTCCTTTTTACCCATTTATGATTTTTACTACATGGTATGTAAGGAATCTATCTTTTGTTTACCATACAAATTACTTTTTGACTTTTCCAACAAAATTGCGAGAAGAATGTTATTTTTAACTTATACAATTTGAACGGATTTTTACGGTTTCATAATGCCATATTTTCATGGAGCATACTAAAAAATATTTCATGACTATTTTCAAAGAAATCATTTTCTTTTAAAATTTCATGAAATTTTGTGAAAATAAAATGATTTTGAAGAAGAAAGGATATTTTACTCAAGAATTCATTTCAAGGGTTTTATCAAAACTATTTTCCATCTAAGATGACATTATTTCATATGTGTATGTTTCAAGTATAATATCTCTATGATTTACATTGTTTAATTTTTTTTATAATAAAATGATATCCATTTGTTTTATATGGATTATGTTATGATGAAATGATGTTTATGAAACCCATTTTATTCTTATGGTTATTATGAATGTTTTTTTTATGTTGTGGTGTAAGTAATAATGATTTCATTATGAGATGGGTGGGACCTATATCTCCCTCAAATGCATTGGGTAATGATTTATATCTCATTATATTGACATGTCTAGAATGACATGTTAATCCAGTTCAGTGATACATAACTGGAACGAGGAGTGACCTTGATTCAGTAAGGGAATTTGTCCACTATGATGGTCTTGACAGCAATTCCTAGGCTACTATTGAAATCATATCAAGTGTATAATGGGTTTCCATAAATAAATGTTTTGTTCTCTTTCTATTTTATCATGATTTATGTTCCTTTATGACCTATGCCTGATGTACTGCCAAAATTTATTTCACAACTCAAAATTTTGATATGTAATCATTATGTTATTGTTTTAAAGATCATATGTATATGGTTTGATTTATTTTCACCATGCTTAATCTTACTGAGCATTTGATCTCATACATTATTTGTTTTCTTTTCCCTATGATATAAATAAAGGTTTTAGGTAAGAAAAATAGGGGGTAAGATTGTTATGGGAGATGTTGAAGATCTTTCACCAAGATTAGAAGATTATGATCCGTGTTTCCAAATATACTAAACTATTACTGCCCTTTGGTGTCTTTTTTTGTTATGCATTAATTATTCAACAAAATTAATTTAACTACAATTTACATGATGATTTGGTTATTTACAGTATAATTTATGTTACAGTATGAAAACTTATTTTATTTCTATGTTATATTATAATAATTTCATGAAATAACCCCCACAAATTATAGAAGCAACTCTTGAATAATGCTGGAAAAAAATTATCAATGGATTAAAAAAATGGTAACATAATGTATTGATGGTTAATCATATTAGTTCAGATAATACATTATTATATTGACAATTGATTTAAAAAATTTTAGGTGTCTCAACATGCGGATTAAATTGATAACCGACTATGTATATTGAGTTACTCACCATTCAAAAATGGTTAAATATTCAAATGAATATGTGGTAAATGGTTTTCGATTTCATTCATGTGAATTTGGGGAATAAAAAAAGAATGAGTAATGGATTTGTATTAAGAGTATCTAATCATAGATAAACTAGTGTTGATTTTTACGGCATGCTGGATGAAATTATCGACCTGTATTATCTAGAAAAAAATTACATTAATAGGTTTAATTGTTAGTGGATGGATGCTGATAGGGGCTTGTGTGTTCATCTGACTCCTTGAGTAGTTGATATTAAATATAAAAGTCTTCTTGAAGTAAATGATAACTTTTTAATTTCTCAACATGCACATAAAATTTATTACTCAATGTACTATGCTACTCAAGATACCTGATTTATTGGTGGACCATAATAAAAATGAAATCATGGGAAAATCAGTTTACCCAAACTAAAAGTTGTTCCAATGAAGTGAAAAGAACTGAAATATTTCATGTGACAACTCAAAATCCATCTTTTTCACAAATAGACTTGAATATTGATAATGAAAACCCATAATTAAGGTTTGATAGTGACGTCAATGTTAATGACAATACAAATGAATTTGAAATGGAAAGAGATGATATAACTGATTCACATATAGAAATTGGTGATGACATGGTGGAGTATGAAGAAATTAACATAGTTCGACATTAAGATGATGATGAAGGTGAACATTGACATAGTTAAAATATTGTTATAATCATAACTATTATATATCAATATATAAAATTTATTTTCAACTATTCGCTATCAACAAAAATTTTGTGTTTTAAAAGGATGATGATCTATTTCTTTAGTTGTTGGAGGCTGATCTACCTTTGGATGAGGAGTATTTGGGATCGTCTGACCCTCATCTTGTTTGTTGTTTAGAGGGTACATTGAGGGGGAGTGTTTTAGCGCGACTGAATATTTTTGACTATATCCACATGCGACGTCCAAATACTTGCTTCGATCCATGCATAAGGATGTATAATAACCTATGTATTTTAGTTATGTTTCATTAATTTCTTTATATATTAATTCATTGATTATTTAAACTTTTTTCACAGTTTTCCACATTAGGTGTTGGACAGGGGAGCAATATTTTTCAAAATAACATTTCATCGCCAGGATTATCATGGGAACAGATTCTCGTTGATGTGTAGCTTGGCTTGTTCAATTATTGGTTGGTACATAAATAAATAATATTTATTTTTTAATTTATTTCATCAATAACTAGATTTAATAAATTATTTTTAAGGATTATGTAATCCAATTGATGATAGAATCTATGATGCAATCCATGCAGCATGGGTGGTTATAATGTGTGATTGTTGTGTTCAATATTTTAAAATTATAGAAGGTCTACCATAAAGAAATATAGAGTGGTAGTATTTGATGAGTCATATAGATCCCACCAACCATAGTACATATCATCTCACATTTGGGATGGATTATGTTCATATGGATTTGGTGGTGGATTTCAAATGAGATCTTCATTGGGCGGATAGAATAGTAGGAGACAGGGGGTGACACATCGAGCAGGTAGTTGTACATTCATTACGCATAGAGAGAATCTGGTAAGTACTTTAAAAAAATATCATTAAATTTAAACATTTTGTTTTATATTCATATATATATTCAAGCATCCAAATATTAGGGAATAAAAGGTTTACTAGAGGAAGTACAGTTATCCAGGAACTAGAGAGATTAGAGGTGATCAACAGTGTCAGATTGTGGCTAGTATTTTTTCTTATTATATTTGAAAATAAACAGCATATAATATTTAATCTAATTTAATTTCAAATTGGAGCTAGAAGAGTTATATGAGGATGAAACCTCTAAGACACATTCTGATATTCTATCCAAGACGGCTGATCAGACTAGTTCCCACCATTTCGATTAGGCGGCATTAATACAGGAGACCCAAAATGGATTTGAGAAGGGCCGAGTAGTTGGTATCAGATCACATAGGACTCAAGGGACTTATTATTGAATTACTACGATGTTGGTTTCTAGGTCGAGAGGAACTCATTGAGAGGCATTATCTTATGGCTCACAATATCACGGGAGGCTGCGTGATTAGAGTGAGTTTATAAAGAGATTGCGTAAGCAACTGGAAGAGATGCATTTGCCGCAATAGCAGCAGTTACAATACAAGGAGGAGATGCATCGATAATAGAAGCAACATCACAAGCAGATGGGGTACATGTGTTGTCTGAATCGTAGTTTTGGGATAGAGTTTTCACAACCATCTCATCCAGCTCCAGTACCTCCTATAGAAGATTATCCCCCAGTGAAATTTTTTAATGGTAAAAACATTTTAATTAAATATTTATTGAAATATTTTCTATTTAAATTATTTGAATATTATATCTGTTCAAATATTGAATAATAATTTTTATTATTTTTTTAATATTTTATTATTTTTAATTTCATATTAGTATAACAATTTTTAATGTTTGTTTAAATTGATAATTATAATAACAATATATTTTTTATATTTATTTCGAATATTTCAAATATTCAAATTTAATAATTTTTTATTATATTAATAATATTAATATTATTTTTTCATAAATAATAATAATAATAATAAATAAAATAGTTTGTATTTTATCATTATTAATACTATAATAATATAATTTTTTATACTATTGATATTAGTATCACTGTTATATAATATTAAATTATTTATAATAATAATAATAATAATTTCTATTATTAATTTAACATAATTTTATTGAACATATTTTTAAATTAAGTATTTTAGATGGGATCTTTTGTGATGGGACCCCGTCTCATATAGTTTATAAATTTTTTAAATAAATATTTGCGATGGGATAACTAGCACATCGAAAATAAGTATTCTTAATAGGCTCATCACAACAGGTTCTTATATATATAATATATATAATCAGAGAACTATTTGCGATGGGATGATTTCCTATCTCAAAAAATACTATATGTGATGTCGTTTTTTGCAAGGTGTTATTTGCAACAGGATCCCGTCACAAAAAGATTGTCACATATACGTCAAATTCGAGTAGTGTTCCTACCAATGCTTACTAAATTCCACTTTCATGAATCCCAATTCATCTATTTAAACACCACTCATGTTATCCACCCACTTGAATTGAAATATTATCTCATTGTAATGTAGTATAATTCAACTCCCATATATTTTTAATGTTGAAAAAGTTTGACTAATTCACAGAAATTGTATTTTTTTTCTTTAGTACCAAAAGCATACATCACATCAGACACTAGTGTAACACCACGATCTTTCATGGTACAAACTTCATAAATTTAAGTTTTAGAGAATTTCTAACCATTAACTAAATAACCTTTGTAAGATAATACATACACACTTGTTCCTCTAGCTATCCATTAATGTTTTTCTGAAAATATAATTTTTGTTTTCTTCTGAACACATAAAAATATTGTATTAATACCATCGTATAAATTGTTGATTATGTTGTTTGATTTAAATTTTTCATTCGTTAATGGATTCATATGACAAGTAATTTCATTATAGGTTTCACCATATGAAGAGACCTCTAAATTATTATAAATTTTTTTTTGGGTCTACTCTAAATATATAATATTTATTGTGACAACATCTATTCAATAAATTCATTCAATCATACGTTATAGAGTGTGATGAGATTTTTGTAGACAAATTTTTTCAACATAAAAAAGTTATTTAGTAAAAAACTGAACAACTTCAACTACAATATATCACTCAGAAATACAACCATTTAAATGGATTTGATATTTGACATACCCTTTCAAAATCATCATGTATCATTCAATGGGATACATTCATATATAATGTACACAAGCACATAGTAAAATATCTATCACAATGTGAACCTTCAATGGATCTATAATAACAAAGAATGTTGGCGAGATGATAATTTCCATGTCACATAATAAGGAAAATATTTCTATTTCCATAGTTGGAAATTTCACTAGGTCTATATAATTGATACAAATATCTATGAAAAGTAAACAAATCTTTGATAAATTATGATAGAAATTCTTGGAAGAAATTCAACTTAAAGCTATAGGAATTATATCTTGCATCAATACATGATAGGAATGTGATTTCAAAGACATCAACAATAAATCTGTCATTGAAATGATATTATTGATATTTTTGCAAAACCTCTTTTGATCCATTACAACATTGAATATGTCACAAAAATGATATATCTCTTTTTTATAATGACAGTAAGAATATTGATGATGAAATTCATGTTTTTAACCCTCCACTAGCACCAATTATTCTCATACTCCCATGTCATGTATGTCCAATCATGACTTAATTCCACCAATTGATTTTAGGTGAATTTAGTAACGTGACAATTGTAAAGACCCGTATCCTGACGTACATAGACATTACATTACTTTTGGGGAATACTTAGTACATAACAAAAACACACACTAAAGGATCGTAATAGTTTAGTGTCTTTGGAAACTCGGAACGTAATCTTCTAATCGTGGTGAAAGATCTTCAATATCTCCCATAAAGATCTTCCCTTTTTTTACCTAAAACCTTTATTAATATCCTGGGGAAAAGAAAACATAAAAGGGTGAGCTCAAATTCTCAGTAAGGGTATACAAAAGAAATAAAAATCATATCATATCTTTTTGAAAATCATAACCTGCAAAAGAGATCATAATATCTTAACATGGAACAAATCATAGAAGTGAAAATGAGATCACCATAATCATAACATGAAACTTGAAACTTTGTGGAATGCACACATAATCATGGAAAATCATTTCTTGTTAGTCATGACTCATTGCCAAGACTATCTTAGTGGACAAAGTCCCTTTCTGAATCGAGTAACCCTTTCAGTCCTGTTTCAATGAACCAGTATAACCTACCGTTCCATCCCTGTCTATCTCATGAGATATAAAATCTTTACCCAATGCATTGGAGGGAGATATAGGTCCCACCCATCTTATAATGAATCCTTTCTTATGTGTGCCACATAAACATAAATCATACATCATCACATAACCCATGTAATAAAAATGGAATTCTTAAACAACATGACATCATAAAACAATTCATATAAGATAAAGGATTTCATAAAAAATGTTTCCATCACAACATAATCAAATCCATGTAATAATAGGAATAGAAACAGAACCCTTTTATTATCTTAGATGGAAAATAATTTTGATAAAACACTTGAACTCTATTCCTGAGGAAAATATCCTTTCTTCTTCAAAAACATTTTTCCTTTCATAACATGTCATACGACTTAAAAATAAAAGAAGTTGATTAAAAATAAACTTGTAAAGGAAGCTTCTTGGATTTAATGTTTTAAAAATCCATTCATGCCGTATAAGTTAAAAAAACATTCTTCGTACTTTTGTCGGAAAAGTCAAAAAGTACCTCGTACGAAAAACGACAAAAAATTCCTTTCTTATTCTTTACCAAAAACTCACCGAAGGGTAAAAAATGGATTTAAACAATTGTAGGTGGATGGAAATAATATTTCATATTTGAGAAACATGGATGTGGATGATAAAATACACCCCAGTAAATACTTACGAATAAACAATCTCAGATAAAAATGAGATTGTGATATTTCCCTTACCTTAGGTCCAATTTGCTTCTTTTGTGTCCGAACCTCCTGTATAATGATTTACAAAATGTCATTGACTTATTAAAGAATCATATTCATTGTTATGATATCATATATGGTTCACTTATGACATTATATTACTCTTTCTTTTGTAAATTCCATGTTAAAGAAGCGTTTTGGGTAAAATCGTTTCATTTATCGTAGGTGTTTTGACTTGTTGTTCTTGACATCATTATTACTTATATCATGATTTACATACTTCCAGAATATAAAATATGATTTATATATCATATATATTCATTATATATATATATATATATATATATATATAATAGATAGATAAATAAAATGAAAAACACCGTTCATGGAGACGGTAGTCCGTACGTACGCATGAACGCTGTTTTTCTTTCCTTATTGTCTTGAAATGGAAGTAAGTAGATGACATACATATGTATATATATACATAAATCCAGTAGCTTTATAATGTCATATATTTCATTATTATTTCTTATATATACATTATAATCATTCTTAAATGGTTAACATGGAGAATGAATCTCATCGCGTCGTGGAGACGGTATTCCTTACGTACGCACGCGCGGTGATTTCATTTTTCCGTAAGATGGATAGAAGGTGAATTAGGGTTGTTTCGTACTTATAATAACATATCATTATATGAGTGATACTGATGTTATTACTTCATAATGGAACAACCTAAGAAGAAGAAGTGGAAGAAGAAATAAATTGAAATGATCGGTAATGGATATTACCTCTTCTTTGAAACGCCTCTTTGAATCCTTCACTTAGGGAACTACGATTGGTCTTTAAAGAAGACCAGGGCCTCTATGATTATTCTAGGAAAGTGGAGAAGAGATTTTGGCAGAGTTTGGACGAGCTTGAGTGCTCAAATTGGTGTGAGGAGGAGGGGGAGGAGGTGCCCTTTTATAAGGGAGGAGAGGGGCACCTTAAGAATATCTCAAAATATTATTTTATATTAAAGTCAAAATCGGTTTATAATGGTTCAAAAGGGTCTTATTTAGAAGCTAAAGTGGGGATGGGTCGAAATCCTATCAAACAATAGGATTTAGACAAGTTTAGGGTTTTATTTTATCCTTATCAATTAGATTTAACTCTAAGTTAAATAATTTAACTTTTACCGTGTCTTTTTGTTTTCTTTCACTATATGGTTAATAAACTTACTATAACATGCCAAAAGAACCCAAAATTGTTTATTATTAATATATATATCCTTATTTAAGTCATTTGGCCGAACCTTAGATTTTTAGGAATAAAATAACAATTAATAATATAATATTTGATTTAAAAACTATTTTGTGTCAATTTTGACACTATTTGATATATGAATTTTTTGAAAGTCATAACAGAATTATATGTTCGAACCAAGTTTATTAAAGCAACACTAATATATCATAGTAACCTAGAAAATTAGTGTAATTCATAAAAAGTCTCAAATTACATTTATTTTGGTGTTTATAACATCAATTATTTCAATATTTCATTAATAAGATAATTACTACATCATCTTTGTGTCATAAATAAATTAACTTATTTGACGTCTAAAAATTACAAATAAAATACCATTATGTGGGAAATCTTTTTATATTTCTAATGAATATTTAAAATCAAATTTATCTTATGTATAACCCTATATTAAAAATGTTTTAGTAAATAAACTTTGATTTTAACTCTTTTAACTCTTCTTTGAATTAAATAATAATAAATGTCCTAATCTATTACAAGTGGGCCTAAATGATAATATTTTACACTTAAGGTTGTTTTTGGTCGAGATACACTTGTCCAATAGAATTAGGACATGTGTTAGGGTAATAGTAATATCATATTTACCCTTAGTTACCCTATTTACTATTAACCGTGGTAAAAAAAAGTAAAAAGTTACTATTCACCAAAAATTATTTTCATCTCATTGAACCACATTTTACTTACTCACATCAACCGTGTCTCTCGGAGTTTTGAAATTCCATTCACAGAAGCGGTAAAATTAAGTTTTATGCAAAATTCAGTTTTTAACCTACCACTTAGTAGTTTCACTATTCATCAAAAATTGATGTTTTTCAGAACAATGCCAAAATTTCATCCTAAGCTATATTTCATATTCCAAATTCAAAAATGAAGTCTATTTTACCAAATTCATAACATAGAAGTTGCATTAATTAATTTTATAATTAAATCCCGCTGTTAAAACAAATAGCGTGTTTTTAAGAAACAATATCTATCAAAAGATTGACACTTGTTTATGTCTAGTTTAAATGTGAAATTACATACAATGACCAACATTGTATTGAATTGTAAAAATATATTCTAAATATACTTTAAAACCACTCAAATTAATAATTTATCACTATTAATTATTTCGATTAAAAAAGTTGTTTTTAATTAAAATTTAGTAATTTTCACTATTCATCAGAATATGAAAGTTATCCGAAAAGTACCAAAATTTCACCCTAAGCTAATTTCGATATTACGAATCCAAAAATGAATTCCATTTTGAAAAATAAAATTTACTAAATTTCAAAAAGTGGTTATTACTATTCATAACGGCTAGTTTTAATAATATCTTAATAGCATATCGTTGTTTAGAGAAACTCGGTGTTGCGTACAACACATGCTATCGAGGAAGGTTGTGATTGCGTGTAATTCAAGCCATGTCAGAGAAGTGTATTGTGAAATATCCTTTTGGTGTAGAGTAGAACACAAGACATTAAAAAGAATATTTTTCATAAAATCTCGGGCTGTTACATTCTACCCCCCTTAAAATGAATTTCGCCCTCGAAATTCGTCGGGGTTATAAATGGTTTACTATTCGAAAGTTTCTTTAATAGAAACCCACATCGTAAAAAGGAATACCAAAACTTGTCTTTAAAAACTAATGTATGAAATGTAACGATTACCCAAATAAACTAATCATTGGGTTTCCACATAGGTGAAAATATGGATATGGAAGAGAAATCTAACCATCATGTTCTGATGGAGAATGGTAGAGAACATGGCTATGGAAAATCCAGTAATCACAAATCCATAGATTTGTGATGATATAAGGTACCATCTGATTCATCAGGTATAAGATCACTAGGACAACATTTTTGGTTTTCAAGATCATTTCCCCTAAAGTTGAAAATTTGAATTTTAATAAATACTTACTTTATTTTGGTACAATCTCACTGTTGTTCGTGCCTTGAACAATTTCCACTTCATCTCTTAAATAAATGAAGTTGAATTTGTTATTCGTGAAGTGTTAGCAGATCATGTGATAGAATGACGGGTCATTCAATCTGTCTCAAACAAAAGGTTAGCAAAATTATATGCATAAATCGATCTATAGTGAGATTAATCATATATGGTTCCTAAAATGGACTTATACTTCATATATCATACTGCTTAATATAATAAAACTAGTTTCTACTAAACAGGGACTTCCTGTAGGCCAGTGGTAGGCGATAAAGGCCAGTCGCACTTCGGCTGTGGGTTCGATTCCCATAGCCTTGTCCGAAGCGATGGGCTGTCGCCCGTCCTGCAGGTTGTCCTTTTTCTAAAACTACATTACTATAACATCCTATCAATAATATCAAAAAAAAACTTCTTTAGGCTTATCCATAATACTGCAGTCCACTTTCATAACATAGTGAAAATGATTACCAAATATTTAATACCATCGTTGATCCCCATATATCATAAGATATGTCTTGTTGGTCACATTCTAAACATTCAAAGTCCTTAATCATGTATTCTCTTGAATACCCATTGAACCTTAGTGAAAAACTGAATGCAGTTAAACATTAACACTTTCCAGATACCAAAATCCTCAAAATTCTTTATAATCAAACCATGATATCACTTAGTCCTTATATCAATCATGAGCTCATGAATACTGTTAAACATTTCGTTTTCTCGTTTGCGCATATCATCTTATTTCCAAAAATATCTGAATAACCTTTCATGGATACTGGTAGCATTAATCACACACTTTCAAAACTCAAGGAAAGACAACAATGTATCAATCCTTAGATGTCTCTTTATTCCATAGTACCATGAGATTATTTATACAACATTACAGTTGATAAACATGTAATCATTCCACTACCTTCTTAAACCATTGACCGAGCTTCAACAATTCTTTCATCTCACATATCATTTGTAGTCTCTTCATCATCATCAACATAAATTCTACCCATACGACCATACTGATTCTCTTCATGAGACTTTCCCTTAGGGCATTGGTTTTCATAATGCCCGTACATTCCACATTTAAAACATTTAACCATTTTTGATGTCGTAGCAATACCATTTTCCTCATCCATGGTGTTAACTGAACCTTTTCCTTTGCACTTACTTGCTTTGTGTCCTTCTTTTCCACACCCAAAGCATCTTCGAGTTCCTTTGAAACATTCTCCTTGATGCCTCTTCCCACATGATTTACATAGGGGAAATTGAACTTTCTTTCCTCTATGATCATCATGAAACTCCATCTTTCTCTTATTAGCCGAGTCAGGAAACTTACCAAATTTTACTTTATTGATCATATTATGAGATTGCTGATTCGGCATAATAATGATGTTTGTACTTCCAAATCCCATTTCATTATGAAGAATATCATTCCATTGTCCATCATATCCTCCATTATCGTGAATCATCTTGATTCCAGCCATTTTCTAAAACCCAAAAAGAATAGTGTGAGAGTCAAAAATCATAATAAAGGGGGAGTAACTTAAATATCTAACATCTTTGGTTTAATCTAACATCGTTACCATAGTTCTAGGACTATATC
Organism: Viscum album; assembly: GCA_963277665.1. Lineage (NCBI taxonomy): Eukaryota > Viridiplantae > Streptophyta > Magnoliopsida > Santalales > Viscaceae > Viscum > Viscum album. Next base: position 1,455,295,704 of record OY728159.1, on the reverse strand, counting down.
CTATACGTATACTTATCCTTAGGGGCATCCCTAGACATACCTTAGAAATATCTCTAGGGATCTCACTAACGTTTTCGCATCCTAGTTTCCAAAGGTTGACTAAACCTTTCCTCTGATACCAACTGTAAAGACCCGTATCCTGACGTACATAGACATTACATTACTTTTGCGGAATACTTAGTACATAACAAAAACACACACTAAAGGATCGTAATAGTTTAGTGTCTTTGGAAACTCGGAACGTAATCTTCTAATCGTGGTGAAAGATCTTCAATATCTCCCATAAAGATCTTCCCTTTTTTTTACCTAAAACCTTTATTTATATACTGGGGAAAAGAAAACATAAAAGGGTGAGCTCAAATGCTCAGTAAGGGTATACAAAAGAAATAAAAATCATATCATATCTTTTTGAAAATCATAACCTGCAAAAGAGATCATAATATCTTAACATGGAACAAATCATAGAAGTGAAAATGAGATCACCATAATCATAACATGAAACTTGAAACTTTGTGGCATGCACACATAATCATGGAAAATCATTTCTTGTTAGTCATGACTCATTGCCAAGACTATCTTAGTGGACAAAGTCCCTTTCTGAATCGAGTAACCCTCGTTTCTTTGAAACATTCTCCTTGATGCCTCTTCCCACATGATTTACATAGGGGAAATTGAACTTTCTTTCCTCTATGATCATCATGAAACTCCATCTTTCTCTTATTAGCCGAGTCAGGAAACTTACCAAATTTTACTTTATTGATCATATTATGAGATTGCTGATTCGGCATAATAATGATTTTTGGACTTCCAAATCCCATTTCATTATGAAGAATATCATTCCATTGTCCATCATATCCTCCATTATCTTGAATCATCTTGATTCCAGCCGTTTTCTAAAACCCAAAAAGAATAGTGTGAGAGTCAAAAATCATAATAAAGGGGGAGTAACTTAAATATCTAACATCTTTGGTTTAATCTAATATCGTTACCATTGTTCTAGGACTATATCCTATACGTATACTTATCCTTAGGGGCATCCCTAGACATACCTTAGAAATATCTCTAGGGATCTCACTAACTTTTTCGCATCCTAGTTTCCAAAGGTTGACTAAACCTTTCCTCTGATACCAACTGTAAAGACCCGTATCCTGATGTACATAGACATTACATTACTTTTGCGGAATACTTAGTACATAACAAAAACACACACTAAAGGATCGTAATAGTTTAGTGTCTTTGGAAACTCGGAACGTAATCTTCTAATCGTGGTGAAAGATCTTCAATATCTCCCATAAAGATCTTCCCTTTTTTTTACCTAAAACCTTTATTTATATACTGGGGAAAAGAAAACATAAAAGGGTGAGCTCAAATGCTCAGTAAGGGTATACAAAAGAAATAAAAATCATATCATATCTTTTTGAAAATCATAACCTGCAAAAGAGATCATAATATCTTAACATGGAACAAATCATAGAAGTGAAAATGAGATCACCATAATCATAACATGAAACTTGAAACTTTGTGGCATGCACACATAATCATGGAAAATCATTTCTTGTTAGTCATGACTCATTGCCAAGACTATCTTAGTGGACAAAGTCCCTTTCTGAATCGAGTAACCCTCGTTTCTTTGAAACATTCTCCTTGATGCCTCTTCCCACATGATTTACATAGGGGAAATTGAACTTTCTTTCCTCTATGATCATCATGAAACTCCATCTTTCTCTTATTAGCCGAGTCAGGAAACTTACCAAATTTTACTTTATTGATCATATTATGAGATTGCTGATTCGGCATAATAATGATTTTTGGACTTCCAAATCCCATTTCATTATGAAGAATATCATTCCATTGTCCATCATATCCTCCATTATCTTGAATCATCTTGATTCCAGCCGTTTTCTAAAACCCAAAAAGAATAGTGTGAGAGTCAAAAATCATAATAAAGGGGGAGTAACTTAAATATCTAACATCTTTGGTTTAATCTAATATCGTTACCATTGTTCTAGGACTATATCCTATACGTATACTTATCCTTAGGGGCATCCCTAGACATACCTTAGAAATATCTCTAGGGATCTCACTAACGTTTTCGCATCCTAGTTTCCAAAGGTTGACTAAACCTTTCCTCTGATACCAACTGTAAAGACCCGTATCCTGATGTACATAGACATTACATTACTTTTGCGGAATACTTAGTACATAACAAAAACACACACTAAAGGATCGTAATAGTTTAGTGTCTTTGGAAACTCGGAACGTAATCTTCTAATCGTGGTGAAAGATCTTCAATATCTCCCATAAAGATCTTCCATTTTTTTTTACCTAAAACCTTTATTTATATACTGGGGAAAAGAAAACATAAAAGGGTGAGCTCAAATGCTCAGTAAGGGTATACAAAAGAAATAAAAATCATATCATATCTTTTTGAAAATCATAACCTGCAAAAGAGATCATAATATCTTAACATGGAACAAATCATAGAAGTGAAAATGAGATCACCATAATCATAACATGAAACTTGAAACTTTGTGGCATGCACACATAATCATGGAAAATCATTTCTTGTTAGTCATGACTCATTGCCAAGACTATCTTAGTGGACAAAGTCCCTTTCTGAATCGAGTAACCCTCGTTTCAGTCCTGTTTCACTGAACCAGTATAACCTACCGTTCCAGCCCTGTCTATCTCATGAGATATAAAATCTTTACCCAATGAATTGGAGGGAGATATAGGTCCCACCCATCTTATAATGAATCCTTTCTTATGTGTTCCACAAAAACATAAATCATACATCATCACATAACCCATGTAATAAAAATGGAATTCTTAAACAACATGACATCATAAAACAATTCATATAAGATAAAGGATTTCATAAAAAATGTTTCCATCACAACATAATCAAATCCATGTAATAATAGGAATAGAAACAGAACCCTTTTATTATCTTAGATGGAAAATAATTTTGATAAAACACTTGAACTCTATTCCTGAGGAAAATATCCTTTCTTCTTCAAAAACATTTTTCCTTTCATAACATGTCATACGACTTAAAAATAAAAGAAGTTGATTAAAAATAAACTTGTAAAGGAATATTCTTGGATTTAATGTTTTAAAAGTCCTTTCATGCCGTATAAGTTAAAAAAACATTCTTCGTACTTTTGTCGGAAAAGTCAAAAAGTACCTCGTACGAAAAACGACATAAGATTTCTTTCTTATTCTTTACCAAAAACTCACCGAAGGGTAAAAAATGGATTTAAACAATTGTAGGTGGATGGAAATAATATTTCATATTGATGAAACATGGATTTTAATGATAAAATACACTCCTGTAAATACTTACGAATAAACAATCACGGATAAAAATGAGATTGTGATATTTCCCTTACCTTAGGTCCAATTTGCTTCGTATGTGTCCGAACCTCCTGTATAATGATTTAAATAATGTCATTGACTTATTACAGAATCATATTCATTGTTATGATATCATATATGGTTCACTTATGCCATTATATTACCCGTTCTTTTGTAAATTCCATGTTAAAGAAGCGTTTTGGGTAAAATCGTTTCATTTATCGTAGGTGTTTTGACTTGTTGTTCTTGACATCATTATTACTTATATCATGATTTACATACTTCCAGAATATATAATATGATTTATATATAATATATATTCAGTATATATATATATAAAAGATAGATAAATAAAATGAAAAACACCGTTCATGGAGACGGTAGTCCGTACGTACGCATGAACGCTGTTTTTCTTTCCTTATTGTCTTGAAATGGGAGTAAGTAGATGACATACATATGTATATATATACATAAATCCAGTAGCTTTATAATGTCATATATTTCATTATTATTTCTTATATATACATTATAATCATTCTTAAATGGTTAACATGGAGAATGAATCTCATCGCGTCGTGGAGACGGTATTCCTTACGTACGCACGCGCGGTGATTTCATTTTTCCGTAAGATGGATAGAAGGTGAATTAGGGTTGTTTCATACTTATAATAACATATCAGTATATGAGTGATACTGATGTTATTACTTTATAATGGAACAACCTAAGAAGAAGAAGTGGAAGACGAAATAAATTGAAAAGATCGGTAATGGATATTACCTCTTCTTTGAAACGCCTCTTTGAATCCTTCACTTAGGGAACTAAGATTGGTATTTAAAGAAGACCAGGGCCTCTAGGATTATTCTAGGAAAGTGGAGAAGAGATTTTGGAAGAGTTTGGCCGAGCTTGAGTGCTCAAATTGGTGTGAGGAGGAGGGGGAGTAGGTGCCCTTTTATAAGGGAGGAGAGGGGCACCTTAGGAATATCTCAAAATATTATTTTATATTAAAGTCAAAATCGGTTTATAATGGTTCAAAAGGGTCTTATTTAGAAGATAAAGTGGGGATGGGTCGAAATCCTATCAAACAATCGGATTTAGACAAGTTTAGGGTATTATTTTATCCTTATCAATTAGATTTAACTCTAAGTTAAATAATTTAACTTTTACCGTGTCTTTTTGTTTTCTTTCACTATATGGTTAATAAACTTACTATAACATGCCAAAAGAACCCCAAATTGTTTATTATTAATATATATATCCTTATTTAAGTCATTTGGCCGATCTTTAGATTTTTAGGAATAAAATAACAATTAATAATATAATATTTGATTTAAAAACTATTTTGTGTCAATTTTGACACTATTTGATATATGATTTTTGTGAAAGTCATAACAGAATTATATGTTCGAACCAAGTTGATTAAAGCAATACTAATATATCATAGTAACCTAGAAAATTAGTGGAATTCATAAAAAGTCTCAAATTACATTTATTTTGGTGTTTATAACATCAATTATGTCAATATTTCATTAATAAGATAATTACTACATCATCTTTGTGTCATAAATAAATTAACTTATTTGAGGTCTAAAAATTACAAATAAAATTCCATTATGTGGGAAATCTTTTTATATTTCTAATGAATATTTACAATCGAATTTATCTTATGTATAACCCTATATTAAAAATGTCTTAGTAAATAAACTTTGATTTTAACTCTTTTAACTCTTCTTTGAATTAAATAATAATAAATGTCCTAATCTAATCCAAGTGGGCCTAAATGATAATATTTTACACTTAAGGTTGTTTTTGGTCGATATACACTAGTCCAATAGAATTAGGACATGTGTTAGGGTAATAGTAATATCATATTTACCCTTAGTTACCCTATTTACTATTAACCGTGGTAAAAAAAAGTAAAAAGTTACTATTCACCAAAAATTATTTTCATCTCATTGAACCACATTTTACTTACTGACATCAACCGTGTCTCTCGGAGTTTTGAAATTCCATTCACAGAAGCGGGTAAATTATGTTTTATGCAAAATTCAGTTTTTAACCTACCACTTAGTAGTTTCACTATTCATCAAAAATTGATGTTTTTCAGAACAATGCCAAAATTTCATCCTAAGCTATATTTCATATTCCGAATTCAAAAATGAAGTCTATTTTACCAAATTCATAACATAGAAGTTGCATTAATTAATTTTATAATTAAATCCCGCTGTTAAAACAAATAGCGTGTTTTTAAGAAACAATATCTATCAAAAGATTGACACTTGTTTATGTCTGGTTTAAATGTGAAATTACATACAATGACAAACATTGTATTGAATTGTAAAAATTTATTCTAAATATACTTTAAAACCACTCAAATTAATAATTTATCACTATTAATTATTTCGATTAAAAAAGTTGTTTTTAATTAAAATTTAGTAATTTTCACTATTCATCAGAATATGAAAGTTATCCGAAAAGTACCAAAATTTCACCCTAAGCTAATTTCGATATTACGAATCCAAAAATGAATTCCATTTTGAAAAATAAAATTTACTAAATTTCAAAAGGTGGTTATTACTATTCATAACGGCTAGTTTTAATAATATCTTAATAGCATATCGTTGTTTAGAGAAACTCGGTGTTGCGTACAACACATGCTATCGAGGAAGGTTGCGATTGCGTGTAATTCAAGCGAGGTCAGAGAAGTGTATTGTCAAAGATCCTTTTGGTGTAGAGTATAACACAAGACATTAAAAAGAATATTTTTCATAAAATCTCGGGCTGTTACATTCTACCCCCCTTAAAATGAATTTCGCCCTCGAAATTCGTCGGGGTTATAAATGGTTTACTATTCGAAAGTTTCTTTAATAGAAACCCACATCGTAAAAAGGAATACCAAAACTTGTCTTTAAAAACTAAAGTATGAAATGTAACGATTACCCAAATAAACTAATCATTGGGTTTCCACATAGGTGAAAATATGGATATGGAAGAGAAATCTAACCATCATGTTCTGATGGAGAGTGGTAGAGAACATGGCTATGGAAAAGCCAGTAATCACAAATCCATAGATTTGTGATGATATAAGGTACCATCTGATTCATCAGGTATAAGATCACTAGGACAACATTTTTGGTTTTCAAGATCATTTCCCCTAAAGTTGAAAATTTGAATTTTAATAAATACTTACTTTATTTTGGTACAATCTCACTGTTGTTCGTGCCTTGAACAATTTCCACTTCATCTCTTAAATAAATGAAGTTGAATTTGTTATTCGTGAAGTGTTAGCAGATCATGTGATAGAATGACGGGTCATTCCATCTGTCTCAAACAAAAGGTTAGCAAAATTATATGCATAAATCGATCTATAGTGAGATTAATCATATATGGTTCCTAAAATGGACTTATACTTCATATATCATACTGCTTAATATAATAAAACTAGTTTCTACTAAACAGGGACTTCCTGTAGGCCAGTGGTAGGCGATAAAGGCCAGTCGCACTTCGGTTGTGGGTTCGATTCCCATAGCCTTGTCCGAAGCGATGGGCTGTCGCCCGTCCTGCAGGTTGTCCTTTTTCTAAAACTACATTACTATAACATCCTATCAATAATATCAAAAAAAAAACTTCTTTAGGCTTATCCATAATACTGCAGTCCACTTTCATAACATAGTGAAAATGATTACCAAAGATTTAATACCATCTTTGATCCCCATATATCATAAGATATGTCTTGTTGGTCACATTCTAAACATTCAAAGTCCTTAATCATGTATTCTCTTGAATACCCATTGAACCTTAGTGAAAACCTGAATGCAGTTAAACGTTAACACTTTCCACATACCAAAATCCTCAAAATTATTTATAATCAAACCATGATATCACTTAGTCCTTATATCAATCATGAGCTCATGAATACTGTTAAACATTTCGTTTTCTCGTTTGCGCATATCATCTTATTTCCAAAAATATCTGAATAACCTTTCATGGATACTGGTAGCATTAATCACACACTTTCAAAACTCAAGGAAAGACAACAATGTATCAATCCTTAGATGTCTCTTTATTCCATAGTACCATGAGATTCTTTATACAACATTACACTTGATAAACATGTAATCATTCCACTACCTTCTTAAACCATTGACCGAGCTTCAACAATTCTTTCATCTCACATATCATTTGTAGTCTCTTCATCATCATCAACATAAATACTACCCATACGACCATACTGATTCTCTTCATGAGACTTTCCCTTAGGGCATTGGTTTTCATAATGCCCGTACATTCCACATTTAAAACATTAAACCATTGTTGATGTCGTAGCAATACCATTTTCCTCATCCATGGTGTTAACTGAACCTTTTCCTTTGCACTTACTTGCTTTGTGTCCTTCTTTTCCACACCCAATGCATCTTCCAGTTCCTTTGAAACATTCTCCTTGATGCCTCTTCCCACATGATTTACATAGGGGAAATTGAACTTTCTTTCCTCTATGATCATCATGAAACTCCATCTTTCTCTTATTAGCCGAGTCAGGAAACTTACCAAATTTTACTTTATTGATCATATTATGAGATTGCTGATTCGGCATAATAATGATTTTTCGACTTCCAAATCCCATTTCATTATGAAGAATATCATTCCATTGTCCATCATATCCTCCATTATCTTGAATCATCTTGATTCCAGCCGTTTTCTAAAACCCAAAAAGAATAGTGTGAGAGTCAAAAATCATAATAAAGGGGGAGTAACTTAAATATCTAACATCTTTGGTTTAATCTAATATCGTTACCATTGTTCTAGGACTATATCCTATACGTATACTTATCCTTAGGGGCATCCCTAGACATACCTTAGAAATATCTCTAGGGATCTCACTAACGTTTTCGCATCCTAGTTTCCAAAGGTTGACTAAACCTTTCCTCTGATACCAACTGTAAAGACCCGTATCCTGATGTACATAGACATTACATTACTTTTGCGGAATACTTAGTACATAACAAAAACACACACTAATGGATCGTAATAGTTTAGTGTCTTTGGAAACTCGGAACGTAATCTTCTAATCGTGGTGAAAGATCTTCAATATCTCCCATAAAGATCTTCCCTTTTTTTTACCTAAAACCTTTATTTATATACTGGGGAAAAGAAAACATAAAAGGGTGAGCTCAAATGCTCAGTAAGGGTATACAAAAGAAATAAAAATCATATCATATCTTTTTGAAAATCATAACCTGCAAAAGAGATCATAATATCTTAACATGGAACAAATCATAGAAGTGAAAATGAGATCACCATAATCATAACATGAAACTTGAAACTTTGTGGCATGCACACATAATCATGGAAAATCATTTCTTGTTAGTCATGACTCATTGCCAAGACTATCTTAGTGGACAAAGTCCCTTTCTGAATCGAGTAACCCTCGTTTCAGTCCTGTTTCACTGAACCAGTATAACCTACCGTTCCAGCCCTGTCTATCTCATGAGATATAAAATCTTTACCCAATGAATTGGAGGGAGATATAGGTCCCACCCATCTTATAATGAATCCTTTCTTATGTGTGCCACATAAACATAAATCATACATCATCACATAACCCATGTAATAAAAATGGAATTCTTAAACAACATGACATCATAAAACAATTCATATAAGATAAAGGATTTCATAAAAAATGTTTCCATCACAACATAATCAAATCCATGTAATAATAGGAATAGAAACATAACCTTTTTATTATCTTAGATGGAAAATAATTTTGATAAAACACTTGAACTCTATTCCTGAGGAAAATATACTTTCTTTTTCAAAAACATTTTTCCTTTCATAACATGTCATACGACTTAAAAATAAAAGAAGTTGATTAAAAATAAACTTGTAAAGGAAGCTTCTTGGATTTAATGTTTTAAAAATACATTCATGCCGTATAAGTTAAAAAAAACATTCTTCGTACTTTTGTCGGAAAAGTCAAAAAGTACCTCGTACAAAAAACGACAAAAGATTCCTTTCTTATTCTTTACCAAAAACTCACCGAAGGGTAAAAAATGGATTTAAACAATTTTAGGTGGATGGAAATAATATTTCATATCGATGAAACATGGATGTGGATGATAAAATACACCCCAGTAAATACTTACGAATAAACAATCTCGGATAAAAATGAGATTGTGATATTTCCCTTACCTTAGGTCCAATTTTCTTCGTATGTGTCCGAACCTCCTGTATAATGATTTGAATAATGTCATTGACTTATTACAGAATCATATTCATTGTTATGATATCATATATGGTTCACTTATGAAATTATATTACCCGTTCTTTTGTAAATTCCATGTTTAAGAAGCGTTTTGGGTAAAATCTTTTCATTTATCGTAGGTGTTTTGACTTGTTGTTCTTGACATCATTATTACTTATATCATGATTTACTTACTTCCAGAATATAAAATATGATTTATATATCATATATATTCAGTATATATATATATATATAATAGATAGATAAATAAAATGAAAAACACCGTTCATGGAGACGGTAATCCGTACGTACGCATGAACGCTGTTTTTCTTTCCTTATTGTTTTGAAATGGAAGTAAGTAGATGACATACATATGTATATATATACATAAATCCAGTAGCTTTATAATGTCATATATTTCATTATTATTTCTTATATATACATTATAATCATTCTTAAATGGTTAACATGGAGAATGAATCTCATCGCGTCGTGGAGACGGTATTCCTTACGTACGCACGCGCGGTGATTTCATTTTTCCGTAAGATGGATAGAAGGTGAATTAGGGTTGTTTCATACTTATAATAACATATCATTATATGAGTGATACTGATGTTATTACTTCATAATAGAACAACCTAAGAAGAAGAAGTGGAAGAAGAAATAAATTGAAAAGATCGGTAATGGATATTACCTCTTCTTTGAAACGCCTCTTTGAATCCTTCACTTAGGGAACTAAGATTGGTCTTTAAAGATTACCAGGACCTCTAGGATTATTCTAGGAAAGTGGAGAAGAGATTTTGGCAGAGTTTGGTCGAGCTTGAGTGCTCAAATTGGTGTGAGGAGGAGGGATTGGAGGTGCCCTTTTATAAGGGAGGAGAGGGGCACCATAGGAATATCTCAAAATATTATTTTATATTAAAGTCAAAATCGGTTTATAATGGTTCAAAAGGGTCTTATTTAGAAGCTAAAGTGGGTATGGGTCGAAATCCTATCAAACAATAGGATTTAGACAAGTTTAGGGTATTATTTTATCCTTATCAATTAGATTTAACTCTAAGTTAAATAATTTAACTTTTACCGTGTCTTTTTGTTTTCTTTCACTATATGGTTAATAAACTTACTATAACATGCCAAAAGAACCCCAAATTGTTTATTATTAATATATATATCCTTATTTAAGTCATTTGACCGAACCTTATATTTTTAGGAATAAAATAACAATTAATAATATAATATTTGATTTAAAAACTATTTTGTGTCAATTTTGACACTATTTGATATATGATTTTTTTGAAAGTCATAACAGAATTATATGTTCGAAAAAAGTTGACTAAAGCAACACTAATATATCATAGTAACCTAGAAAATTAGTGTAATTCATAAAAAGTCTCAAAATTACATTTTTTTGGTGTTTATAACATCAATTATTTCAATATTTCATTAATAAGATAATTACTACATCATCTTTGTGTCATAATTAAATTAACTTATTTGACGTCTAAAAATTACAAATAAAATACCATTATGTGGGAAATCTTTTTATCTTTCTAATGAATATTTACAATCGAATTTATCTTATGTATAACCCTATATTAAAAATGTTTTAGTAAATAAAATTTGATTTTAACTCTTTTAACTCTTCTTTGAATTAAATAATAATAAATGTCCTAATCTAATCCAAGTGGGCCTAAATGATAATAATTTACACTTAAGGTTGTTTTTGGTCGATATACACTTGTCCAATAGAATTAGGACGTGTGTTAGGGTAATAGTAATATCATATTTACCCTTAGTTACCCTATTTACTATTAACAGTGGTAAAAAAAAGTAAAAAGTTACTATTCACCAAAAATTATTTTCATCTCATTGAACCACATTTTACTTACTGACATCAACCATGTCTCTCGGAGTTTTGAAATTCCATTCACAGAAGCAGTAAAATTAAGTTTTATGCAAAATTCAGTTTTTAACCTACCACTTAGTAGTTTCACTATTAATCAAAAATTGATGTTTTTCAGAACAATGCCAAAATTTCATCCTAAGCTATATTTCATATTCCGAATTCAAAAATGAAGTCTATTTTACCAAATTCTTAACATAGAAGTTGCATTAATTAATTTTATAATTAAATCCCGCTGTTAAAACATAGAGCGTGTTTTTAAGAAACAATATCTATCAAAAAATTGACACTTGTTTATGTCTGGTTTAAATGTGAAATTACATACAATGACCAAAATTGTATTGAATTGTAAAAATATATTCTAAATATACTTTAAAACGACTCAAATTAATAATTTATCACTATTAATTATTTCGATTAAAAAAGTTGTTTTTAATTAAAATTTAGTAATTTTCACTATTCATCAGAATATGAAAGTTATCCGAAAAGTACCAAAATTTCACCCTAAGCTAATTTCGATATTACGAATCCAAAAATGAATTCCATTTTGAAAAATAAAATTTACTAAATTTCAAAAAGTGGTTATTACTATTCATAATGGCTAGTTTTAATAATATCTTAATAGCATATCATTGTTTAGAGAAACTCGGTGTTGCGTACAACACATGCTATCGAGGAAGGTTGTGATTGCGTGTAATTCAAGCCAGGTCAGAGAAGTGTATTGTGAAAGATCATTTTGGTGTAGAGTATAACACAAGACATTAAAAAGAATATTTTTCATAAAATCTCGGGCTGTTACAACAATGGTATTACAAAATAAAATTTTCTCAACATACATATCATCATGAGATTTTTGGACATGAAAAAAATTCACGTATTAAAATTCAAAAAACAATTATCTATTTTTTAACTGGTTTTCATTAGGTTTGTAAATTTTGTTTACCAAAACAATTGCATGTATCTATTAATTTCACAAATTTGTTATCACCAGTTAGTAGATGTGGTTTTTTATGTTCTTTTGAGCTCCCATATAATGATATCTTCCATGATTTTAACATTTTCCTTTAGGGTAGATATCTAAGATGTCATAAAAACATAGTTTTTGATAAATTTTTCTAACTAATTGAATTTTTACCTAGTTCACAAATGGGACTCCCTTGAGTTCCATTAATTTTATATCCTGAAAAAGTTATATAAGTAGGAATTTAATTTATCATGCAAGACAAAATGAATCTAAATGAGAAATATATTTTTTGAATACATCATTCAACATAACACATAAATACCATAATAATTTAACATAATTGATCAATAGATCCAAATAAACATCAACATCATTACCCAGTTTTTTTGGTTGAGAAATAATCATAGATAACTTAAATTATTTTTGTCTCAAGCATAACCATGGTGGAATGTTATAATTTTACAACATAATCGAACATATACTACCAGTGGGGATTTGAAATCCATAAGGATTCATGTCATCTCTATATAATGCGAGACTAAGGTATTTCTGATCCTTTCCAAATTTTGGATACTCAACATTAATTATCTATCACTAATGAGATTCTTCTAGGTGATGAATTTTCCTATCATTATTTATTGTATATTTTGGCCATGAAAATTGTCTTGTAGTCTCCTCACTTCCATATAGGCGCCTAAAACATTGAATTACTAGATTTACCATTCAAATTTCATAGGACATGATTAATGTTTCTTGAATCCAAAAGAACAATAGATTGTGTATTAGTTAATTTATTTTATGTCTTTTTGAAAAGTATAAATGTATTTCGACTAGAATGTATTATTTCCAAAATCATACCCAACAAATGTGGCATTAAATTAGAATCATATGTTTTATTACAAAGATCATTATCTTCTTGGAGAAAATCAATCAAGGGAAAATTAGTTCAGTAAAACATGTGTCAATCCATCAATTTCCATAATATAAATTATATAGCTTTAATATGGATGTAAATGTTGTATATTTAGTGAAACCGACATACAATAGTGTCTTTTCACTGCTCTTTGACTCCACAATCAATTCCATACAATCAAAATATTTAATCATAAACTATCATAATAATTTCCTTAATATGATCTCCATCATCATTCAAACCAATAATCACATCCTCGTTATGATTTTATTTAGTGTCCATAATTGTAATCATATAAGATTATCAATAAAATACAGTGTTCTCCCAGTAAGTAGCTACATTTTCTTTTCTCCATTTTCAATACAACATTTATAATTTTGAACAATTTCATGATAGATCAACTGTTATTCCAACTTCTATGGACTAATTATTCATGAATAACAATAGCTTGATTATTGATAATGTATTTTAGAAGGTTCATATGCCTGATATTTTTCAAACCTGATGAACTCATTTACCCCATATTCATAATATTTTGTTATAATATTCCAATCCATCCATTATCTATTCATATCCATCCTATTTGATTTAGCAATATTAATTTTTTAAAGATTGAAGACACAAATTTGTCCTTTTAAATAAGGAGATACCATCATTTGAATGTTTAAAACAATTTCATCATGATTTAAAGGAAATGGGTAATTGAATTTATGAAAATAATTTCTCCACTAGTGGTATGTGTTATCCTCTGAATTCATCATGAAGAGATGGTGGTGAGTCTTAGTCAACAGAATGAAATAATATATTTTCAAGAGATTATGATGAACAAGATGCGAGTTATTAGTTAATTTGGTTTTTTGAGACTCATCCCCTTATACACTAACAAAAAATCATAGAAAATTAGTTATTTTTGGGGACTCCACTATTTTTAACCATACAGGTGATGTTGGATGAAAATAATTTTTAAGAGTTTCAATGGGTATAAACATTAATTCACCTCTTACTGGATTAAGGTCGTGATGGATAACCAATGGGTTGGATAGTGTCACTGACATTACCTTTACATGGTGCTATCATTAATCTATATTATGTAATAGATAAAGATAGTGTTATGTGATTTCGAAGGTTTCTAGTGTTTGTTTGTGGTCACTTGAGCTGGATAATTTCAATTAGGGAACTGTGTGAGTATAAGAAGTCATTTTGAAAGAAAAAAGTTTTGTAATGTTTTTTGATAGGTTTTTGAGTTCCGGAAAGATGGGTAATTGTGTAAAAACTATATTTATTCCAAAAATTGAGATGGTTTCTTAGGATATAATTGATTTTTCGTAAACAATGATGTAGATAATTTGACTGTAGGTTGATATCAGAAAGTGTGGACCAAAATAAACTGACTGACACATGTATTTTAGAATTCGAGAATATACATATATTAAAAAATAAAAGCTACTATTAAATAAAATAGTGGCCCATTATAATTGGTTGGGAATCAACATGAATGGTTAATTTAAACTGGATATGTGTTCACAATATTTTTCCTTATATCCAAGGATAGATAACATGGTATTAGTGGAATTTATAATATTTGATTAGATTTGAGGTAATATATTTGATTTGGTGGAGGAGTTCAAAAATTAGGATATGACTGAATGACTCCAAATCATTCAACACATTCCCTTATGTTTGACCATCCACTATCACTATAATAGTGTGTTGTAGATCTATAAATTATTAATTTTTTAGTCCAATGACATATAATTCATTTAAACGTAAAATGTTTAAGATGGAAATTATAATGATATCAGCATTAAATTTTTGAGTATTCCACTGAACTTACATAGGGTTGTTGCATATGAATATAAACTTGGAATAGTAATTTTCCAAATAACAATTTATCTACATGATTTTCCTTCCTTTTATAGTCCCGGAATGGGTAGTATAACATTACACTAGCCAAATCATGATTAGTAATTCAGTTGTGTTAACTATCCGAGCCAATTTTCATTCAGTAGATAAAAACTATACTTATATGTTCTTGTTATGTGAAATCATTTTTGAACAGCATACATCATCCTTAAACACCCATTTATTACCCTAACAAGTATTTTAATTAGTTTACATGTTTTAAAGGGTTACATTAAGGGTTTACCATAATTATTAAATAATATTCAATCATTATATATTGAGATAAATCTATATGAGATTTATGTTCAAAAATTCAATATCTCTTTCATTCATTGACCTCTTTAATTTTTTATAAAACCAAGTAATATTACATATATATTTTAAATGTTTAAATAATTAATAGAAGTATACAGTTTTAAAAAATTATAATGGTTTAAAATCATAATATATAAAATTAAAATTCAATAAAGTATAAAACTATAATGATTTATAATGTACAAAACTATAATTGTATATTAATTTATAAATATAGAAAATAATAAATGTATTAACATTTTATAAAATTTAATATCTAAACTATATATGTGAATATAATATACTTAAATAATTATATAAGTATATAAATTTAAAAATTAATAAAATTATAAAAGTAAAAATATTAAATTAAAAAATTATTATTTAATTATATTAGTATAATATGACATATTTTAAATTTTTTATAAGTACATAATTTTGAAAGTATATAGAACTATAAAATTATAAACAATAAATAGTGTGAAAATGTAAAAAGATATTTTCATAACTTGAATTTTTTATTGAAAACTAAAATTTAATCACATTATCAACAATTTTAATTTCACGTATTACATGATATTATGTGTAAAAATTATGAACCAATTGAAAATTATTTTTTAATATTATAACACATCTTTAAATTACACACATTCTTCATTATGGTTATTCACAAAATTTAACAAACACAAAGTGCACAAGGGAATTGAAAAAAAATAAGACATATATTTTTTTAATACAAAACTTTAAACATTCATTATAATCAAAGAGAAAAACATTATTTCATAATATAGATTCGACTATCATAGTAAATAATATTATTAGATGTTTAAACATGAATTAAAATACCCAAAAATCAATAGATACAAAATTAAAGAGATAATTGTGGTGAAAAGATAGTTACAAATAACTAAATTAAAAAAGGGAGGCACTAACCAAAACCAACTAAGTCCATGAAACCCATAATTGAGATCACACATTATAGTCCCATGAAGAAAATGAAAAATCCATTATACCTAAACCATATATTTTATCCCTTATTGTTCATAAAATGGGGGATAAAAGAGGAGAAAATGAAAAATGATGAAGACATGAACTATGAACACCAAAAATTAAATGAAATCATAACAATTTCGAGTCTCATCCAGAAGACTAAAATGTGGGTTCCACCTACCAATGTCAGCACACAACTCATACATAAAACGTTGAAATAAACTGTCTTGGGGACTTGATCCCATGACCTACGCCCCCACCCCTCCCTCCCTGCCACCCCTGCCAGATGCAAGTAATTATTTATGCATTGAATATGCATCCTAATTTCAAATTATGAAATGAAGCCCCATTTATTAAAACTGAGTCTCAACCCTGAAAACCCACTCCTCTTGCTCGGTCTAGATCACTCTTAGAATGATTTTTTATTGAAAAGAAAACCATAGTCATCTTATAGTGTTGCAAATCTATCACCTAGCGTCATCAAGATCGTATAGTAAAAAACCTTCTCCAAACAAACCCACACAATGATTAACACCACCATATATAATATAGATGGTTGTTCCGAGGCTATTCATTCGGTTCATCGTAATGAAATAAACACATGCAATTCGATGGGGTGCGATGGAAGAAATAGTGTGGTCATAAAAGATAATACGATAAATCGGGCACATACATTAAATTTGAAGATAAAGAATCATAAAAAATAATGATTGGTGGAAGCAATATTGTTTGGGGACAGTGTTGTTAGTGGTAGTAAGGTTCATGATCTATAAAAGCATCAAGGTGCAAGAGGCGACACCCCTCGGTTTGGGTTCATTTTATAAGAACAAGAATATATTTTATTAGTGCTTAAAAAAAAGCAATGATAAAGCACATTTTTATCACTTCTAAAATAAATAAGCAATGATAAAACATCGCTTCATGAGAGTTTTTTATTTCTGATAAAAAATATTATTATTAGTATTTTTTAGCACTCATAAAGGGATATCCTTATCACCACTAAAAAAGAACTGATAAAGATATAATATTAATACTTTATTTATATTATTATACATATTTATAAAATTATACATATTTATTTATAATGAAAACTATAATATATATATATATATATATATTTAATTATTAAAATATATAAATGAAATATATTTATAAATATATCTTTATTTATAATAATATCTAAAATAAATATTTATTTATTTATAATCACATATATAATAGATATATATATATATATACATGTATGTATATATATATAAAATAATAAATATATTTATTGTAGTTTTATAATGATTTAATTATATATATATATATAATTACAATTGAAATTATAATTATATATATTATTATTTTTTATAATTATAATTAGAAATAAATATATTTTTCAATATATTTATATATTTATAAATAAAAATAAATTTATATTTATTAGTATATATATATGTCTAAAATTAAAATAAATTTATTTTTTATAATTTAATAAATATATATATATATTTATATATTTATAATTATATAAATATATTTATATATATATACATACATATATATATATATATAATATTTTCACACAGACACAGATATATATATATATATATATACTTGGAAATGGAACTGACGCAGGTTCAATTCCTACCACACACAAATTTAGTTGGGTGTGTGCAACGTGTAATTGGTGGGTGTGGCCCAAGACAGTCGTGGTGTGGTGCACACCAATACCTCATTACTCAATAAAAAGTTTTCATAAGGGGTTCTATTTGAGTGGTACAATAAGAACCAATATCATCCTCGACGATTGAGGTTCAAATTTTAGCCTATACATTCTTCACCAATTAAATTGAGGGCCTTGTGTGAGCGTTCAGTGCATTTTGGATGCTTGCATTTGGAAAGAGCAGTGTGTAATATTTGAACCCCACTAAACTGAATGTGTGTCATTTGGGCGGTAGAATGTCCATTTGGTGCGGGTGATGGCGGATTTCAGAACACCGAGCTCTGATAGATATAATTCCCCATAGAAGGGTGGATGGCAACAAATATGCCATCTTCATCAGTATGAGGAATGGATGGAACAAACAGTGCCTGGTTCATCTGTAGTCGATCTGCGACGATGAACAACTGGCATCAGCGGTGGCATGGTCTTCTAAAGGTGGGTTGCAGCATTGAGGCAATACCTAGTAAGGGAGGGCGGTGAAGTGTGTGTGACTATATGTAATTGTACCCCAATGAATGTAATATATATATATATATATTTATAAAATTAGAATTAATATATTTAATGTAATTATATATATATATAATTATAATTTGAAATAAATATATATATTTAAAAATATGTAAACATTATTACAAATATATTTTATCAATTATACATCATGGTATACAATGATTTTGGAATATTTATATAATTAAATATATTTTTGTTAATATATAAATATATATAACTATAAATATAATAGAATTATTAATTATTTAAATATATTTCTTATAAATTTTTAATTATTTAAATAAATATATATTTATTTCAAATTATAATTATAAATAAATATATTTAAAAATAATTTATATATAATTAAATTTATATAATTATAATTACATATAATTTTAATATATTATTAAAATTTTATAATTTTTTACGATAACAAAATATGTTTATTAGTATAACCTGAATGGATAATAAATAATAATATTTTGACTGTATGAAATGAGTTTTCACATATTTGGAAGCATGAATAATAAGAGTGGGAAAATATAAATGTACATTCGTGAGTCATGAATACAAAAAATATGTATGCATCATCAAAATATAGCTAATCATAACATTTGTAACATAGAAACCAGTCATGTCCAAAAAAAAATTATGATCGTATAATGTCAATTATACTCACACATCAATATATAAAAAAAATAATGGCAATCACGTCCATGAATAGCATCATTATCTCATGAGAATATATATTTACTTACCCAATTCATTGGAGATAAATATGTATTTATATATATTAAAAAATAATCTATTTATAATTATAAATATAGTAAATAAATTTATTCATTAACAATTTATTATAATTTTATAATTATTTTAATATATATATCTTTATTTTAAATATTATAAGTACTTTTTTAAATAATATATATAAATATATGTATATAAATTATCAAAAAAAATAAATATTAATATTTCATATTCATATCAATTATAAATATGCATTTTTTAGTTAATGTATTTAAATAAACATTATTTTCAAATATAAATACAATATATATATATATTAATTATATTTTCTACCTAAAAAATATGAGCATTTAGAAAAGCGATGAAAAAGGGTACAACTTTATCAATGATGATAAATGGTAAACCATTAGCATTATTTTTTATGCTAATAAAGGTGACATCTATCAATGATTTTACCTAACTAGTACTGATAAAGGAGGTAGTTTCATTAGCACTTTATGTTTTCCATTAATAAAAACCGGTGCTACTTTTGTGTCGATCTATGGTAGTGTTTTGTAACATCCAGAAACTACATTGATTATCATGTGATGGGGGAAGGTGGTATGGTCGTCCCATTGGTGGGTCATTCAAAGGGGTGTCATGTGTCCCCCTACCCTCCATGTGTTGGGACGCTGGTCATGTGATAGAGGATATGACAGCCTATGGTGTTGATCTGACTGGACGTTCTCACATTACATTAGTACCTCGGTGGCCCTTAGTAAACCACAGCTTCCTAGTTTTTGGCAACATATGTTGTACATGGGAACAACACTAAACCTTGTTTCAATGATTTTGTGCCACCGTACATTCATTGTTGGAGACCCTCTATTCCACTGTATCTAATAGATATCTCATTCTATTTCCATCATCGTTGTGGGCCAACACAAAGGTTTCATGAATGCAATGACAAAAATTTTCCATGAATTTTTTTAATTATATGGAATTATTTAGAGTGTATGAAAATGATGTCAGGTGATTCCGAGGCCCAGTTTGAACTGAATAAATTTCTGAAATTTTTTTAAGGTACATTGAGTAAACATGCAAGTGGTGTTTTTTACATCCGAACTGTTACACAGATTAAAAATATGAGGGCACAGTTGAATCCACCTCAAGGATTTTCTATTAGGAGAGACTTCACATCGACCACAATAGTTCTGGAGAAAAAGATAATTTTTGGGACTTTTTAATAGAAAAAATAAAATGACTTAGTTATTTTATTATTGTTCTTCTTCCAAAAAAGGGCATAGCGACAACGTGGAACCGACGATGTGCCACACTAATTAATGGATTGACCGTTAAATATTATGTAATGATGTAATTGGAGAATTAGGAATGTCCCTAATTAATGAGCCCCATTAATTTCTTACATGGTTACATACCATCACCCTCGCTTATTTATGTTGAGCGAGGGGAGAGGAGTCACCAAGGAATCAAAAAGAAGCGATGTGCTGAAAACGTGTCGAGAAAACTAAACAATGGAGAAAAGAGCTAGATCATGCGGGTTTTGATGAGAAAAAACCAAACCCAAAGCTGATTTGGGTTATAAATTTTAGGGGTTGTTGAATCTGTTTTCCTCCTTCTTATTGTTACCATGATAACACGGAGGGCGCGATCCTAAAGAACCCGGAACAGACCCTATGCTACCTTGCTATCATATTTTTTCATCGTGGAATACCACTGGCATGGAAGTATAATCAACTACTGCCGAAAGGGATCAAGGCGGTGGTTGGAATATTCAATCTGCGAGGGAGGAGGGAGCACCTGCGCTTCCATAGAAACAGGTCGGGACTCGTCTGCCACTACAGTCAGAGGAGGTGGCATGCACACCAGCAGGCCGTTGAAGGAGAGGGTGGCGTGAACAGCGTGCCGCCGGAGGACTCATGCTGAAGATCGTCAGTGGTGTCATATAAGAGGAAGGTTTCGGCACATCGGTCAACAATGAGTTGCAGAGCGGTGTGCCATCACTCGCGACAAGAGAAGTTAGACGACTCACTGGTCGACCACGACATAATCAAAAGTACTTGATCTAGTGGTTCAGGGAAGCCAATTAGTGGTGCAATGTGGTGTCAACACTACATAGGAATCAAACAGACTTCTTGCTGTTTTGGTGATTGGGGGTCTCAACCCCCCCCCCCCCCCCCCCCCCCCCCGCACTAGCTAGGGTGGGCCCCACCAAGCTGGATAGCCACACCAACCAAATGGATTAGGTCGTTCGATAAATCGGGGGAGACGCTCCCCCGTGACACCTTGCATGAGACCCCTTGCATGTTGCGCTTCCTACACATACGACGCCTCCCCAGAAAGCCACCTACCCCGTGGGGTGGGCTGCCTACTCAGCCCCTCCCCCCCATTCATTCACGCCCCAATTGCGGCCCTGTCAGTACCTCGGCCTAAATAGATGATCCCTCGGTGGTTCATCATAGTAGGGTCAGACATGGGAAGGGTCATGTCGACCCGAATCTAGTCAGGTTGCCCTAGACGAGGTTGATCTGGTTCGGACCAGACCTTTGCACAACCTGTCCCAATAACACTTAAATGGACATATCATGAGAACCAGATGTTCTTTTGATGAACTCTATTACATGAAGGGATACTTGGATCGAAATAGTAATTTTAATATACTCGACATGTGTTTTGGAGATAGTTGGAGTACGATTAGGATGGATCGAACCTGAATCCAGCCTGTCCCATTAAACTAAAACACTTAATACTAACATACCTTCCATCCAATTGACGCACCATCTATCTCATTGGAACATATAAGACATGGATGTCCTTGTGTTTACTCATTTTTTGATATTAGTGGTGGTCTAGGTATGATCGAAATCTCAAGAGGAAGACTCTATGGAGATCAATTGCACAGGGTGCGAGGAATCTGGTGCTATGATGTAACGCAAAGAATGAACATTGATCCTATGTTGGTTAGCATCTATAAATCCTATGTGGGTCATCATCTATTGATCATGCGTTGGTCAACATCTATCAGATCCCGTGTGGATCAGTGCTTATCGATCATGTGTTGGTCAGATCATATAGATCATGTATGGGTCTGATTCTCTACGGGTCAGCGTGGGTTAGTTATCTATCGATCATGTGTGGGCCTGAATTAGTGCCTCTTTACAGAGTATGATGATATTTCTTATGAGTAATCATATATAATTTTTTTACATAAGGTATACATGATTTTTAGATGAGTCTTTTCATCATTTTAATGTTATTTTCATGGAATTACCTGGGTGGTACATTTGTCTTCCTGATGTTACATGTGGGGTAATTCCATCTTCGTGGTGATATCCTCATGGTGTTACCTGTGTGGTACATCAACCATCATGGGGTTACCTATGTGGTACATCAACCATCATGGTGTTGTCTTAGTTGTGTAACCTATGTGGTACATCTACCATTGTTGTGTGGTCTTTATGGTGTTACATTTTTGGTACTTCTATCTCAGTAGTGTAACCTATGTCGTCATTCTATATTAGATGTGTTAGCCTTGTGATATTATTCCTTCATTTTTGAGATGATTATTTGGTGATAACATAGGTATACGAATGGGTATATACAGAATTATAGTTTATTTATATTGTGTCATGCTTTGATATTGAAGCCTTTCATTGTGTTATTTCCATTGTGGAACACAAGGAGACCTACGAGGGTCTCAGGATCCCTAATGAGTATCATTATACTAACCCCTTCATAGGCTATGAATACACCTTGTTCTCTATTGGGCATATAATGTACAACATTTATCGAGGTTGAGGGAGCTAGGACTGGACAATACTAGGAGGTGGACCTTTTGGTGGGACTTGACACATGGGACAACATATCGTGAGATGTACCTTCCCTTCATATAGGATCCTCAGTGGATGATCCATGAGCTGTTTTCCACTTTTCAGTTGTATTTGTTATTTTGTGTTGTACTTGTACTTTCAGTTGGGTTTTTATTCTAGCCCCTTTACTTTCAACACTATTTTACTGCCATAGTTAACTTCGTTTTTTCTTCGTGTTATGTTCTCTAACTGTGTTTCTATAGATGTTAAAAAAGTAAATTCCTTTACGTATCAGAGTTATTGCACTCTGGTTCTAGTCGCCAGCCACTGGCCAATAAAAGGAGCACTTGGGTTTGTCACCAAATGGGATCTGAGGGACGGGTTGTGAAAATGTGGTATCAGAGGAGTTAGTTCTACCAATGAATTTGGAATCAGACCTTTTATATGTGGAAATAGTATTATGTGTTTTGAGTGTGTTTTTTTGGGAAATCCAGTGTTGGTGCAGCATCTGACAAATCCATACACTAGGACCATGATTTCTGATTTCTAACTCATTACACGGAAACACTGATTATGTGTGTTTTGATACGTTTTCCTTTTATCTCATGAGCTAGAAAACCAGGTATAAATTATTGAATGTTGCTCACTTATCTTCATTCAGGATTTCACCACTTAGATAGACAACCAGGATTCATAAGAGAGAACGTGATGATTTCCCACCAAGTGATGATGCCTCGATGTAGGGCCCTCTTACGGCGTTAGCACCATCGGGTGGTGTACCAACTGCCCCACCACTCGTTGGGAATCCGTTTCCACTAGCCCCACAAACAGAGGTTACATGCCGACTGAGCGCAATACATGTCTTTTTGAGACTGAGGCCTCTGAGGATCTAAGGCGAGACATATTTTCATGTGGATGAGGACTTCCTAGAGGATGTAGTCAGTGTTTTCGACCGGGTTGGAAAACCAGCTATCCTTATATTTATCCTAGCGGCTAGTATTTTTCATGCAGAATTTGGGTGATGGTGGAGGAAGATGATTTAGATACACAACCCCCATCTTGGTGTATGTAGAGATCATTTTCATGGAAGAGTTCATCCCATAAACACTATGCTCTATGCGTATAGAGAAGCTGCAACACATGCATCAGGGTAGCACGACTCTAGCCTAGTACACGCCGAGGTTCACTGATCTATCCCACTACTCCACTGACAAGGAACTAGACCCTTTATTCAAGGCTCATACCTTTGAGCAGTGTCTCTAATAGGAGATCAGTGCATCGATGATATCACTCATCATTCTGACACAATGTGGGGTGTGAGAGAGAGAGATTTGGGTAGAGAGAATCCAATCATAACATGATGTAACAGGGAGAGCCACCACCAGACGTCAGTTAGAAAATTTATCCATAGCAGGTAGTAGGCGGATGACGCAGGGGCCCAAGCATGCTAGGCCTTCTAGTGGATGACCGCATGATATATGGTTAGTGGTGTAGGGATCACGGGATAATGGAGGATAGCTGAGGAGCAGGTATTGATACTTTTGTGGTGAGAATGGCCACATGGCTCGTGACTGCCCGACCCGCCGTACGGACAACCAACATATAGTTGAGGGACTGCCGAGGCAGAGGGAGAGATTTGAATGATATGTCCCACAGGTAGCACACAGATGTGGTAGAGTAACTAGTCGTGCAGTTGGTGGTGCCCGATGATTCTAGGTTTTATCGCCACCACATCCAGGTGGTCTACCCCAACTACATGGATCTGGTGGACATGGACGATCTCAACTCTAGTAAGATGAGGCCAACGACCAGGGAGCACTAAAGATGATTATAGGTATGATATGTGTCTACTTTACCATAGATACATTACTTATAAATAGAGTTTCTAGTCACCATTTTATTTCCATGGACCACATTCAGATATCTGAGATTCTGGTGGAGTTGTTGACTCTATCCTTGCCCCTGAATACTTATATAAGAGTGGACTTGATGACTAATCACTGGTGCATATAGTGTGAGATTACTATAGGAGGTGATAGCTTTGGCTGTGATCTTCATGTAGCGGCATCAATGCCTTATGATGCCATCATGGATATAGACTAGTTATCCACTGTCCATGCTCTGATTGTATATATTTGGCGCAATGTGCGGTGTGTAATCGAGGATGGGACACTGATTTCTTTCACCGGTGCGAAAGAAACCATTGAAGCATATGATGAACTTACCGAGAGGATGACACAGCATATCAAACATCAGTTGGCTAGCCTTTCCCTTGAAGTAGATGATTTTGAGAGTATGAGCTATCATATTATTGTGGACCAGTATGCCAATATATTTCCCGATTAACTTCTGGGACTACCTCCATGTAGAGAGGTAGACTTTTACTTCAACATGTACCCTGGGATAACACCGATATCTACACCATCATATCAGATATATTTTGAAGGGAATCATGAGTTACTGGTACAGTTGAGGACTCACATAGAATGGGGTTCATAATTCCATGTATTTCTCCATGGGCTGCCCCGATATTGTATTCCGTAATGGAAAATGAGTGTTTGAGAGTATGTGTAGAAAATCGGCACCTGAACCCTGTGATTGTGAAAAACATTTAACCACTTCCGATTATTGACGATACTATTAATCTACTGAAAGGAGCTTATTGGTTTTCCATGATAGACCTTATATATGTCTATAATCATCTCAGAGTACGAGTTGATAAAGTGCAAAAGACATCCTTCTGAAGTTGGAATGGCCACAATGAGTTCATGGTTATGCCATTCGGCATGAATAAATCTCCTCTTGTGTTCATGCTAGAAAAAAACAAAATATTGCTACAATACCTCGATCGCTTTGTGTTGGTTTTCATTGATGGCATTTTGATATTCTCAGTGTGGTAGATTGAGCATGCATATCATCTATAGATTGTTCTGGGTAAACTCAGGGAGAAAAAACTTTATGGTAATCACTAAATGTGACAGTTCTATATATGAGATGGCCACTTTCTAAAACATGTTATCTCCGAAGCTGGAGTTGCAGTGGATCCAGTGAAGATAGAGGTTTTACTTTCTTGGGATCCACCCAGTAGTGTGACCGAGGTGAAGAGTATACCGAGGTTGTTTTAACACAAACGAATAATCATTACTAACATTTATAGAGTTTTGGAACCCTTGTATGCAGTGATGAAGGAATAACATCACTTCGTATGGACGAATAGATGCCATCAGAGTTTTCTGGGGCTCAGGTAGAGACTGATGAGTTCCCCCATCTTGAGGCTTCCAGAAGAGTGAGTTGGGTATATATTCTATTGTGGCACATCAGGGACCAGACATGGAAGTTTCCTAATGCAAGAGAAAGCAGTGATCGAATACGGCTCATGAAAGCTAAGGTAACATGAGAAAATCATTGATACCCATGACCAAAATTAAGAATAAGAGGTCTTCTCCCTAAATAGGGGTAGAAATTACTTGATGAGAGAACATTTTACAATATACTCTGATCATAAGAGTCGCATTTATATCTTATTTCAGAATGACATAAAACTAAGACATCATCGATGGCTAGAGATCCTTGGGGAATATGAATTTGAGATAGTCTATACTACTTGGAAGAGAAACCTGGTAGCAGATGTACTCAGCCTGATTTCTAGACGGTAGTTGTTAGTGGGGTGACAATGTAGAAATGCACATTGTAGATATCCTCCGTGGATAGAGATGGATCAGCAAACATCTAGTCTATGACAGTCAATCCTCCACCCCTTCACCAATAAAAGTAGGCACATCTTGGGGACATTGACTGTGATTCTCGACATGTTCACATATCCTAATGATAGAAACGTGAAAGATTTTTTGATGGTTGGGAGCACATCATCCTTTTCTAGGGACGTACCATGGTACCGGTGGCACTACTGGAGGTTGTGTTGAGGAACTTCCATACATCTTTTTTGGTCGTAAATCCTGGTATTGCAACGATGTAACAGGAATACTGACGTCATCACTGTTTTCCAGAGATGAAGAAAGTAGTGGGGGAGGTTGTTTCTAGATGTTTCACTTGTTAGCAAGTGAAGGCAGAGAATTATGTTTCTCCAGGAAAAGAACGACCACTAGAGGTTCCAGAGTGGATGTGGGATGACATCTCCATGTACTTTTTGACAGGGATTCCACATACATATAGGGGACATGATTCCTTCTGGGTGGTTGTTGATCGACTCACCAAGTCATACAACATTCTACATATTTGAGATTAGGGACTTGTAGAGGGATTTGGATTCCTCAACGTATAAGAGATGGTGAGACTCCATGGATTACGATCAAATATACTCTCTAATCATGACACCTATTTTACCTCTCAGTTGTGGAATGGATTAACGGATTAGTACTTAACTCAACTACATTTGAGAACCGCCTTTTGTCCTTTGATTTATGTTCAGATGGAGTGGACCATTGATATTTTATAGGACATGATGTGTGCATACGTCCACGATTTTGGTCATAGTTGGGAGGATCACTTTACCTTGGTAGAGTTCTCATAAAACAAAAATCATCATTCCATCATTTGAATGGAAACATTTGGGGGCTTGTATGGTCGACCATACAGATCATATCTATGTTAGATAGACGCATGGATGCGAGTGATTATGGGTCCAGAGTTGGTACCTGCTACCACTAAGAAGTTCAAGATCATCTAGTAGTGGAAGAAGACATCACAAAGCAGACATAAGTCTTATTCTGATAGGAAATAGATGCCTTTTTAGTTCCTCGAGGGAGACCATCTATTCTTCTTGGTCCATCCTCAATGGGGACTATAGATATTTGGTCGAGGTGGACAATTATCACTAAAATTTATCATAACATTTCTAATACTCAAGGGGATTGGTGAGGTGACATTCCTCTTGGATCATCCACTTCAGATGGTGATGGAGCACAATGTATTTCATGTATCCCATTTTAGAAGATACGAACATGACCCATCTCACATAATCCACCCTATATAGTTAGACTTTGATGATGGGGGGATGTTTACAGAGGTTCAGGTTGAGAATGATGATCGATAAAACCAAGTCCTTCGTGGGTGGTTGATACCTCTGGTGCACGTTCGCTCGAATCACATGATCCTCTAGGAGATCTGTTGGGAGCGGGAGGCTCAAATTCATTCTCTTTACACCCATTTGGTATCATTGTTTATTGTGTGGATTATAGGGGAGAAAATATCTATGGTTGGAGAATGTAAGGACCAAAATTTTTTATGAAATATTTTTATTTATATGGAATTATTATGAGTCTAAAATAATTGAATGTGTGTGATTATGAGTCCTGGTGTGCTTGGAATAAATTTATCATCATTATTACATTACATTCAGTAAATACATGGGTGGCATTTTATAACATTTGATCCAGTGATCAGATTCAAAATCTGAGTGCACTATTGAATCAATAGCACAATGATTCGCTTATGGGAAAATTCATATTGAATATAGTAGGTGTGGAGAAAATGTAAATTTTAGGGACATTTTAAGACAATAAATAATATAAAATAGTTATTTTATTTTCTTTATTTTTCCATCAATAGACATAGTGGAAAAACGGGACCAGTGACGTGTAATGCCAATAAATGCCATTACGATTCAATACAAGTAATGATGTCGTTGGTGAATTAGGAAGGTTCATAATTAATGAGCCCGCATTAATTAACGAATTCATTACATACCATTAACCTCTACTCTTTATTTTAAGTGAGGGGAGAGGTGTCACATGACTTCACCAAGCAACAAAGTGCTGAAAATGTGTCGGGATGCCGAACAATTGGAGGATAGAGCCAGTTCTTGTAGGAGTTGATGATGGACATCGAAAATCCAAACCTATGATTTATGAACGAGCGATGTCATTGGAGGCTAGTTGCGGGGGGACAAAGAACACCAAACTGCATCCACAAACCCGTGTACACCATTGTTCATGATGTAGGGTTTAGTTTTGGTTTTCAATTCAACAATCATAGATTCTATTTTCCCCCCTCGTATTGTAACCATGAAAAAGCAGAGGGAACATGCCTATGAACCCGGTCTATACCCTCTTCTACCTTGAGAACACATTTCTTTATGTGGATGTCATCTGGTGCAGCGGTACTGGTGACCGGCGTAGGTAGGGACCAAGGCAGTGGCTGATACCAGGCATCCGCAAGGGAGAAGGTGGCATACCCATGATATAGGAGGAACCGGTTGCAGCTCCTTAGCCGGAGTGGTCGGGGGAGGCGGTCGACACACCGACTAGTCGCAGAAGGAAAGGCAAGTGCGACCAGCATGCCACTAGAGGACCCAAGCAGTGGCTCATCACCAGTGATGGACCGAAGGAAGGGGGCCAACACACAGTCCCTCCACAGGTGGCAGAGCTGCGCACCATTGCACGCTGCTGGAGATTTGAGCTGACACACCGTTCAGCCGTGGTGTGATCGGAAGGACCCGCTTCAGTGGGTCCTTCAATCGACTTGGCGACGCCATTTGGTGGCGCCATGTAGTAGGAGATGAATGACCATCGTTCCATTTGGGAGATTGGTGGTCTCGCCCCCTATGCCAGGTAGGGCTGGCCCAGGATAGTGGGGTCACGAAACAAACTGAATGGATTAGGAAATTAGGTAAATTAGTGGAGCCACTTCTCTATTCCACCTAACATGAGCCCCATGTGAGCAGCTCCTCATGTGGCTAGGCAGCATGTCCTGAGGGCCGCCTACCTCGCGGGCTGCCTACCCCACATCCCATCCCGCTTCCCTAGTGGTTTGTGAACATGGTGGGATGTGCCCCCACTTGCAGGTGGCACCACCTCAGCATGGGTCGGGCCTCCCCCATGTGGGTCGAGCTGCCCCCACTCGGGTCAAGCTGCCCCCATGTGGGTCGGTCAACCCCCGACGGACATGGTCAGACCATAGCCTAGGCGGTCATTCCCACTGCGGCCCAGCCCTACTGGGTTAGATATGGATGTGGTCGAGTTAGACCCTAATTGGGTCCGTTTTTCCTAGACTGAGTAGGGCCCGGTTATTCCGACCCGGTCGGACATGACCTCTACCCAACATGTCACATAAACACATAAAGAGCCATATCTTGAAAACTGGATGTCTTTTTGATGGACCATCAGCGGCATTGGAATACCTAGACAGAGACGATCCATTTGGTATACTCCACATGTGTTTTGGAGACAGTTTGAGTATGCCTAGGTTAGAGCTATCCCAAATCCAACCAGGCACTCAGATCTAAAACGTTGACAACACTCAGACCGGGTGTCCGATTGACACACAGTATGTCACGTTGGAACCCTTACGACAGGGGTGGCCCATTTGGTAAATTATTTGGGTAACATAGTGGCGTTCTATGTACAAATTATATCTCAAGAGTGATAATCTACCTAGCTCATGCACAATGGGTCCGAGGAATCCTATGATAGGTTGTAACATGATGAATGAACATTGATCCTATGTGTGTCTGCATCTATCAATAGTTTAAGGGTCAGTATCTATTGATCCTGTGTGGTTCAACTTCATTTATATCATATGGGTGTTAGTGCTCAGCGATGCTATGTGGTTCAGTGCATACTGATCCTTTGTGGGTCAGAGCCTGTGTGGGTCAGTAGGGATTAGTTAATTATTGACCTTTTGTGGGTCAGAAGCAGAACCCCTTTACATATTAAGATGATCTAGCTTATAACTAATCATTTAAATTATGTTCTTATGATATTAATGTTTGTGAGCTATGTATTTTCATCTACGTGGTGTTATCTTCATGGTGTTACATGTATGGAACTTCTATCTTTATGGTTTTACCGTTGTGGTACATCTACCTATGTGGTGTTATATTTGTGGTGTTAGCTGTGTGGTACTTCTATCTTCATGGTGTTACATGTGTTGTACTTAAACCATTATGGTGTTATCTTTGGGGTGTTACCTATGTGGTTATCCAACCATTGTGGTACTTCTATCTAAGCGGTGTTACCAGTTTGGTATATCTACCTTCATGGTATTACCATTGTTATATTCTTCCCATATATATGAGATGAGTATATCTTGATAACATTGGTTTATTTATGGAAATATACCTAAGTAGAGTTGATGTATATCACTTATTTCTTTGATATTGAAGATTTTTGTTGTGATATTTCTTTTGTGGGACTACATGAGACCTATGGGGGTCTTGGGGTTCCAACTGAGAATCGTTATACTCACCCCTACATAGGCTACACCCACACATTGTTGTTTCTTGTGCAGACGATGTACACAATTGATCAACGATAAGGGATCCTGGAATAGATAGTATTTAGAGGTGGACCATTTGGCATGACTTGATGTATGTTCTTCTGATTTTGAGATATACCTACCCTTCATGTAGGATCCTTGGGGGACAATCCAGAAGCTGTTTTCCCCTTTTCAGTTGTATTTGTACTTCTCCATTGTATTTTTTCTTTTAGTTGGGAATTTTTTCGGTCCCATTACTATCAGCACACTTTTACTAAAATAGTTCACACCATTCTTTCTTCTTGTTGTGTTCTCGGAGTCTATGTTTGTACAGGTTAAAAAAGAAATGTCACCCCGAAATAGGGAATCACTTTACTGGTGCTAGTCGCCAGCCCCTGACCTATGGAAGATGGGCATAGGGTAGTCACAGCATGGGCCCAATGGACGGGTCATGACAATGAAGAATAATGAGAATTAAAAATTAAAATACATATTATAATAAATGAGATGGTCATGGTATAAAGGGATTGATACCTCAACTAATCCCTCTAATAAAAACAAAAAAAATAGAAATTAAAATATAGCGATACGTTTCTTAGAGATCCGTGTTACATTCAAATCATTGATTAAAAATAAGGTATAATTTTTAAAGTAATATATTTGGGAATCCCAAACATAATAAAAATAAAAATAATTCATGGAAAACATCTTAAAATAACATTAAAAATAGAAAAAAAATTCAAATAAAAAAATATTGCTCTTTATTATGTCTTTTTATTTAATATCCTGACATGTTTCGTTTCATTGTTGACCTCTTAATGAGATTTATCTACACATCTCACAAATTATAAACATTTTTATAGGGTTTAATGAAAAATATTAATAATAATGAATTAATTATACAAGTGATTATGTTTTTTCCCTGAATTAATTGATAAAGTGAATATATTATGTCTTTCAAAAAAATAGACTATTATTAGAATTAAAGAATGATGATTTTGTTATATACCAATTTGCTTCATGTGTTTTAATTCTATAATGTTTTAAATATAAATTTCATAGGGTATATATGGGAATTAATATTTGTAGAACAATATGTCATTTCGAGATGGTAATGTTAGTTTCTTCAGAATATCGTCCTCTATATCGACTCTTAAGAAACATCTGGTTGGGTAATATCTTGGAAATCCTGCATAATTGTTATCATGATCTACCCAATTTATGACTCACTACCACAAAAACTGGTTTTTTTTGCATCATCCTTTAACAACAGTAATAATGTTACCCCATTTATCAATGTTATTTTAGTTCAATAAATGGGGACCCACTAATCAGTGTATTTTAGTAGTACTGATAAAAGTGTCTTTATCAACCTTTTTAAGTAGCTCTGATAAATGATAAATTTTAAATAAAAATCATTAAAAATAAATATACTAATATAAATACATTGAAATAATAATAATATATATATAATATATTTTAATTAAGTATAGATATACATTTACACTTAATATAAATGAAATTTAGTGAAAAATACTTATAAAATATATTAAAAAATAGTATTTCATTATAATATTTTAATTATCATAAATAAATAATCATTTAATCATAATTTGAAGAAACAAAAAAATGAAACATTAATAAGTGATCTAAAATAATTCGAAAAAATAATTCAAAATTCAAACGACCATAACATTTGATCAGTGTTTCCCTTTGAGCTTGACCACATATCAAATAGAATCTGGAAATGAGCTATAAGAACATGTGTCACTAACGAGAAAAGGCCCAGAAGGCCTCCAAAACTGTGTTTTTAGTCAGGATACCCTAATACTTTAACATTCGGTAGAATTTCAGCCTCATTTAGGGGGGGGGGGGTTGCCCTTTTTTAGTGGGGACTGATTTTTTTTCTAGAGATTACAATCATATTTATATTATAACATTAATATTTTATCGTTTTTCACAATTTCAGATCCACTAATTTTGTTTTCCACTATGCCTCACCTTTAACAGTGCTAAAAAAAAGCACTGATAAAGGGGGTGCCCTTTATCAGTAAATTTTTTGGTTGTGCAGATAAGTGGTATATATAATAATTTAATAATTAAAAGTAATATATTAATATATTAATATATAAATATATTAATATTGATTTAAATAATATATATATATTTTATAGGTCATTATATAAAGATAAATAGTAATATTAACCTAATATATAAGATATTTAGTACAAAAAAGCTTGTGAAATAATTCAAAAAAAATTAATTAATTATTTTTTATTTTTATAGAATAATAATAATTTAATAACCAATTTGATATAAAATAAATAAATAAGTAAATAAAATATTTAAATTCAGTTGAAAAAACAACTTAATCTTCAAATTGTCATAAATTTTGATCTGGGAGTAAGTTAGAGCTCTACCACGTATCAAATCAAAGATTACGACATGATCTACAACATAGTGACCTAGGGATCCCCAATAAAGGTATTTTTAAGGCATGAAATGTCCCAGTAGGCCTCCAAAAATGAGTTTTTAGTCGGGGTACCATTTTTTTTAACATTTGATGGATTTTCATGCTCATTTATGGAGTTCATTTTTCTATTTTTTAATGGGGAATAAATTTTTTCAAAGGTATTACATTCATATTTATATAATAGTTGTTCATTTTTATCATTTTTCATAATGTTTAGTTATTTATGATCATATATATAATAATATATAGTTATTTTTTTATATATCATACCTAAAATGTTAATTTAATAAATAAATATATAATCACGTTTATATATAAAATATATTTCATAATATATATGCCTTATCTAAATAAAAAATAATATCAAATATATTTAAAATACAAAATATGAATATTTATATACCTATATAATCCATCTCAGTGTGTATATATATATAATAATTTTTGTGTGTGTGTTAGAAAAAAGATATATTTTATCAATATATAATAATGTAAATATATATATATATTAATAATTATGTATAACTATTATTAGAAATACCCATTTATATAATATATATACATGTGTATGTATGTTCTTTATATGTATATATGTATTTATTTATTTATTTATAAACACGAACAGGAAAACATATTTTATAAATGTATTTAAAACCAATCTTACAAATGTATATTAATATATGAATACATATATGGCTATATATATATAATAATATAAAAATAAATATACAGATAAAAAATATAACTACCCACACAAATATATGTATAAATAAATATAAATATATTAATTAATAAATAAATAAATATAAATATTTATTAATATACTTATATATATTAATATAAATATATTCTAACATAATAATAAATATAACTATATATATATATATATTTAAATAGATATATCATTAAATGGAGAACAATGTATCTTGGAGGAGTGGTAATTTCTCCCGCATGTAGGGAAGAGGTCTTGTGTTTGAATCCAGGTAGAGGCATGGGCATGTGAGCATGTGAAAGGGTGGGATAGTGTTCTTAAAAGGCAGAGGAGGGCACTGTTAATGGTTTTCTGGTGAGGGCGGGCGGGATTGGGGGTGGTAGAGAGTTGGTGTGACTGGGGGGTAGGGAAAGTTGTTTAAAGGGGTCTCCATATTTTGGATTTTCTTTAATTTTTTATATTTTTTTAATTTTATAAATTCTACGAAAATCAATGATAATGGCCATATTTATCATATATTTATTAGTGATGATAAAATAACCAAATTTAAGTTTTTCTACTGATAAAAGGGACCCCTTAAACTTTGCTCAGATTAACAACACTAAAATGGTGCTATTTAAAGATATTTCTTATTCTAATAAATATATCAATATTTATATAACCGTATAATGTGTGTGTGTGTGTGTGCACTTCTCTATGTCTATATTAACTAACTAATATATATTATCTATATATTCTAACATATGAATATAGATATGAATATATAATATATGTAAATGTACATAAATATGTATAATTATACTTACATATACACACATATATATAATATATACATGGGTATGTATGTTGAATATATGTATGTATGTATTTATTTATTTATAAACACACAAATAAAACATCCTTTATAAATGTATTTAAAACAAATCATATAAATATATATAAATATAAAAAAATTATAAAAAATACAACTTAATAAATAGGTATAAATATATATTCATATATTCATATATATATATATATAAACATATAAATATAAATATAAATATATTCATATAAAATATTATTAATATATATATAAATATAAATATATTTATTTATATATATATTAATAGATATATTAATAACTGGAGAAAAAAACGAGATGGGTGATGGCTAATGCTGCTGGTAGGGAAGGGAGAGGTCTCAAGTTCGAATCCATGTAGAAAAAGGGTGTGTGGGATATTATGTGTTTGTGTGTGTGTGTGGGGGGGGGGGGTACCGTTGTTAAAGGGGGTGGTGTGGGAATGGGTGGTGTTTATTGGAACTATTAAAAGGGGAAATCAAGAATTGTTAATAGGGTGGTTCTCCAATTTAAATAATTTTTTTTAAA
The DNA here is from genome assembly GCA_963277665.1 of Viscum album. Taxonomy (NCBI): domain Eukaryota; kingdom Viridiplantae; phylum Streptophyta; class Magnoliopsida; order Santalales; family Viscaceae; genus Viscum; species Viscum album. Next base: position 1,455,259,613 of record OY728159.1, on the reverse strand, counting down.
TATTTTTTAACATTTATTAGCATTTTTAAAAAAGAACTGATAAAATGAGCCTTTATCCAAGTTTTTTAGCACTGATTAACCGGACAGTATTTTAATTGGACCTATATTATCAATTCCTTTCTAGAGCAAATAAAAACCTATTTTGTGGTTGTGAATTTCTGAATTTCTATATTAATGAACTCTACTAAAAGATCTTCAATATAACATGGATCTTGATTGTAAAACCACTTTGAAAATTATGATCACCCATCATAAAATTAGTATACAACTAGGTTAATAATGAATCAACTTCATTAAATAAAAACCAAACTCCATGATGGACGATGTTGATTATTTTATAAATAAAATAACAAACAACCACTCATAACATAGAGTCTTAGATATGAGAACATTACTAAAAACTCACAAAATCAAGTCCATGTTATCATTGACACATAATATCTACTACACTGAATATCCCCAACCAATTGAACAAAATTTAACATCATGCGATTTTGACTAAGGTCGAATACCACTCCTAATTTGAACATTTCAATTAGTGACTATGCAATTTTGTATATCGTTGATCAGAACTCAATTATAAGTGTTCTATCAGCTTTATATCATATATTTACTTCAGTTTCAATATTTTGTGGAAAAGTCAGGTGTATAGAAGAGGTTTCATGACTGTTAGTGGCCAAAAGGCATGTTTTGAAATTGTTGGATTGGGCGCACAATTTATGTTAAATCATGGGGACACTTCCATGTAACCGTGCATCACATTTTGAACTACCGCATAGTTTGAATAAATTGTGTGAGTGAGGTTCATGATAGGGTGATGTTCTCAATAATTGTAACATTGGAACTTAAATTTTTTGGCCCCATGGCAAGGGAAAATGGTGCGCAATCCGTGCTAGGGGGCCCTTTGGGCAATAACTCAGCACTGTAGCTCGCACAGTTTGTACAATGTTTGATACATCGTTCAAGTAAATTGTGCAACCTATATAAGGTGTTTTTTTAGTTTTTATTTTTTAAACATATTTCTTTTCATTCCTCAATTTTTCTCCTCTTTCCCAAGTGGACAAGACATGGTTTTCCCACTATTCCTCCTTCCACCAGATTTAAGATACTCATTCATTTGTAATATGTTCTTCAATCAATTAGTGGATATAGATTCTCCTGGGTAAGCCTATCCTCACCTTAGCTACTTCTTCATTTTTTCCTCACCTCACATAATGAAAAATATATTTGTTCTATTTCTTCAAATTTTCATGGATTTGGAAGGAAAATCATATCATCTCCGATCTTAATTTATGTGGAGATATATATTAGGTGTTCCTACATCTATAAGTCCAAGGTAGTTGGTTCATATCTATTTTTATTTTTTTTGCTGACTTTGGGGGATGAAAAATTTAGCATGCCTTTATGAAATTCAGTGTGGCCCATGTTTGCATATTTTAAATTGTATGTATGCCCTATGGGATGTCATATGACATTCCCACACCATGATTATAAATGCGATGTCTGGTTAGAGGCCTTCGCTCCATGGTTGGTGATAAGTGTATTTCATGCACACATTTTAGAGTTTTTTAATATATTGCATTTTCTAAATGAATGAATAATATATCCAACCATGGAACATAATGACTTGTTTTATGTTTTTTGGTAAGAAACAATTGATGTTTGGAAAAGGAATGAAAAGTGTTAATTTTATGGGCAAAACATGGTTTAACATCCGATTTTTAAGCCAAAGTGTAGCTAGAAAACTAGATGAAAAACATTTACGTGTCATGAATGTCAATTACATTATGTGAAATTAATTGAGGAACACTTATACAGAAAATTGCAATGCCTTATCATGAAATTAATTAATTGATAACGTGATCGGAAATTTCATTACACATCATGTAATTGTTGATGTTTATATAAATAAATAATATGTTTCCAAGGGTTCGATGACAATTCAGAATAAAATAGTCCCTCATTTGCAACACTGAGCTTTCTGGGAAAAAAGGAGTCGTAGAGACACTAACCGAATACTGTCAAATGGTAGAGTAATGATTTAGAGCCCTGCTTCACCACTATTCTTCGCTTCTTTTCATCTTCCGGGACCCATGCTGCTCATTATCATCATTAATAGCATGAGAAACTATCATTTTTTGTTCTAGGTGAAGCTATTTTAGGGGGATGTTCTTATTAATAATTATTTCTATTTTCTATTATTGTTTTGGATTACTGGAACTCAATTTATCAATTACAGTTTTTTTAGAAATTCCCTGACCACTGCGTGTGATTTAACGATGGTTAGTTCATAGAATCGATTAATTTTCATATTTTGTGTATAAAAATTATTCAATCTGGGTTAGTTATTTTTAAATATTTTTTTTGGGTTTTCTGGTTTTGTGATTTTGTTTAGTAGATAACCATTCCAATGGTGCAATCAAAGGATAAGTGTAAGTTACCTAGAAAACGGTTCCCTACTACACCCATTCCAATACCAAACCAGAATAAATACATTATCAGTTGAATTTATAGTGCATGTGCCTAAGAATCACTAAACCTCACATATAACATATCCTAATTCAAATCCCACTATTTTCTACACATTATATTTCATTCAAATCAATCAAAAAATTTCAATTTTATTATCTTTAATTAATTCATAACATATAGATCGTCCCTATGGGTTCTAAAATCAATATTACCATGTACAATATTTTTAATTCGGATTTATGTGTTTTGAAATTATTAAATTTATATTTACCCATAATAAATAATGATGCTATATGGGATGCCAAATTTTCAGTGTTTTTGGTGGGAATGGATTCTAAAATGTTAAAATTAAGTAAAAATCTTGAAAATTTTTTATAATTTAATTCATTGTTATACACATGGTCCTGTCATTATATATTTTCATGTAACAATTCAGGACACGAATACTCCGATTGTGTGGAAGAAAAAATAGAAAATATTACATTCAACCGATAGTTGGAAGGGATCATTCACTAGAAAAAGAAGGAAAATAAAGAACATACTAACTAATAACATGTCATCATTTCTATTATTGTCCAATTTTGAAGAGATAGTCATGAGCAGTTCATGAGAGGAGGACCACAACTTCAAGGGATAAATCAAAGGTGGAAAGCACTGATCAATAAAAAAATACACTCAAACATGAAATTTAGTCCTAGAATTCACATACCCTTTGTTGTTTCTCAACACTTTGAGATCAATTTAGAGATAATCTAAATGATCATACACTCACTACAATTTACATAACTACATCATGAAGACCCCAACTCGCACTATGGGAGTTTTTAAAAAATATGAGGCATGCTCCAATTTCTAAATGACCCAAATGATTTTATAAATATTATAGAAACCATATCCTATTACACATACCATTACATTATTTTATTCATATGTAAACATCATATTACATACCATGGATTGTAAAGTCTAGTATCTTGGAAGAATAGGTACATAAAATTGAAAACAAGGGAATGATTAAAAAATTTCCTTATTTATTTTTCATAAAAATACCATAATATACATTGTGGTCATATGTTTTCATATGATAACATGGGGATAACATGAACAAAAGAAATATCTAAAAATCCTAGAAAGTGAATTTTCATAATAATAAATCTTTATCTCATGGGTTAAAAAACATGACATAATGTTATCGAAAGGCATGGAACATATGAAATCATGACATATAAATACAATAGAATAAAAAATTGGATTCATGGAAATTTGAAAGCAATAAAAAACATGAATCTAGCATTAGTCAAGGATCTTTTCACGTAGATGTGCACATGTCAAGGTTATCCTCCAAGACCGTTGCACATGGTATAATGATTCCAGGTTAATAGCCAAGACCATTGCACATGAAGTTCATTGAGACAAAAAATTACCCAATCCATTGGTGTGATATGTAGACACACCCGTCATAACATATTTACGAATATATTTTCCTCATGATAATCATACATAATCAATCCTATATAAACATACGGGTACCCATGGGAAGAAATTTGTATCATACTCATGTTATAATGAATAATAAATGGGTGTATCATACAGGTTCCCCTGAAATAAAAAATTAATACATATTTTAACATTAATAAAGTAAAATATGAGTTTATCATGGAATGTGATGTAGTATATAAGTGATAACATATATTTATAGTATCTATGAAATTTTAGCATTAAAACTATTAAGTGCGGTTTTAAGGAAAATAATAAAGCACATTTAAATTAGAAAATTGAATAAAAATTTATATATAACTAGAAGTGAAAATAAAAGGTATTAAAAATAAAAATAATGATTTGATAAAAATAATGGTGGCTTAAAATAGATGATATAGTGCTATTTAATTGGGTAATAATTTGGAATGTTCCCTTAAAACATGCATTCTTTACAGGAATTATTGAGATGGGAACCACATAAAAATGTATATATCCATAAAATATATTGATGAATGGATCCTGATAAATAATTTTGTAACATACAAATTGTATTTTCAATATGTACAAAAAAATAAAAATATAATCATTTAGGAAAAAAAAGATATATTATCCCAAAGGAATAATAGAAGTTTTGGTAGAATCACTTACCACAAGTTCGATGGTGTCCTTAAATTGATATTAATTTCATGGGTAACCTAATAAAATTCATTAATTAATATTTAAAATAAACCATTATTCATGTAATTGATTTATTATAAACTTATTATATTCATTCCTGAACTTTTTTATGTGTAATGTTGTCCAATTTCATTGTTTCGGAGCTTTTGTTTCCTTGAGTTTCATGATTGTATATTTTATATACAGTTAATGATAAACATGTCTGTTGAGAATGGGTTTCTTGAATTTTATCTTTATGTAATTAGATAACATTGAAAATATTAAATGATTATATATTTCAATTGGTTAGTTGGAGTAAAGATGTATCATTATATAAAACATTATTAGTAATTTTTTTTGTTATTTAATGGTTTATGATCACATCAAACACCTTTTTCATTATAAATTAATATCATGAGTAATAAAGATTAAAAACTATAAATAAGATATAATAAAAATATTATATTCTGGTTAATCTATAATCATGGTTCCATGACCATGATTATATTTGGTAATTGAAATTGAAAAAATGTCTTCCATGAATGTGATAAATTGACACATCTCAAATGGTCTTCTCATTACTAGTTTAAAACTAGGATAAATGAGAGATGATGATGACTTATTATATTATCATAACAAAAATATTTTAAATTTATTGTAATGGAGTTATAATAATATCTGGATGAAAGGAGGTGTTGAATGAAAATTAAATAGAGGAAAATTAATGAAAATAATTTAAACGAAATTTGAATTCACATCTTGAATATATCTCCCTTGAGAGCCTATATAGGACATAGGTTTTGATCTTTTTATAAGAACAACATATCTTGAATGTGTGATAGAGGATTATGAATATATTTTAACAAAACTTTTACTAAGAACAAGGATTTATTGGTGTGAGGAGAGGTGTCAAAGAGGGGTGGTATTTATAGTGGAGGAGCAGATGGGATTCCCATTATTTGAATTTTTAGTTAAATATTTTTGCTCAATAATATGAAAACATGGATTAATGTGATAGAAAAAGTAAATTGAGCATGAAAATTCGAACAAATAACCACTTATATCATTTATTACTCAAGGTTAATGAAAAAAATACATTTATTTAGCAGTTACATTAAATTATAGTTTTTTAATATTCACAAAAATTCATGTCTTTTTTAAATATCCAAAATATTTACCACAATTTCATCTGACGTGTAGAATTAAAAACTAAACACAATTTTATCAAAATAATTTTCAAAATATGTGAAATTTTATTTTTAATTAAAATCATAATTTACATGGTTAATAGAAATTTTAATATTAAAACTGCTTTTCCAACACTTCGAAAAGTTAACTATGATATATTAGAATAATTTTACAATCATATGTCATCAATATAATTATTTAAGAATAAAATTTATGAAAATATGTTTTCATTTTAATTATTAATTAAATCATAAAAATATAATTAAATATACATAATATACAAAAATACCAGTACTTAATTATTAATTTTTTCAATATTTACCTATGAATTGATATAATTAAATTATATTTTTCATTTATAAGAGGGATAAATATTGTTTATAATTTCATTAGTGAGGTTACTATTCAATTGGCTGGTTTATGATTCATAAGGGTCACATTACTCTTCCAAATGTAATGTTACAATTTAATTAGTATATATTCCTTAATTTCTTGTGATAACTTTTATTTAACTCATTATAAATTTATAAGGTTCTTATTGTGTTCTATATGTAGTATTTTGAGATTATAGTACATAAAATAATTATACCCTGGTAATTCCATTGATAACACATTGGTTCGTTACAAGGATACACCTATTCATATTCAAAATAAAGGAAAAATAATGAGTGTGGATCCAAAGACTTTCTCCAAATTCAATCACTACATGAGTTGACATTATATGAATGTTTCTAACATGATTTTTACCACATAAAATATCAATAGATTCATAGGTAAGTTTTTTAAATATTGAAATATTTAATGATGAATCATTATACAGTCCATGGGAATAATTTAATGATGTAATCAGATGGTGTTGTTATAACGGAATGATAATTTGGTTCTTAATTCAAACTTTCTTCAAGAAATTATCGTTTGAAAATAATTTGATAGTTGATGCTACCGAAGGTGGTTAATTTCTAAGAAAATCACTGGAGGAGAGCAATGAGAAATTAAATGAGTTGTCGAGCAGCAATTTTCATTGGAATCTAGATGAAGCGAGATAACAATGAGTGCACATGGTAGACAATAGTTGGTTTTCCACATAAATGAATGTAATGTCAAAGAAACACTATATAATGAGGGACAATCAAAATGCCTGGATAATTTATTGATAATATTTGAATTATATGGATGATAATTTAAATAATTCTGTTTAGGAATGTATTATCCAACAACCATAATAGAAAAATCAAAATAAAGGTCCTAGATTGCAACTGATACAACAAGTTTTTCAACATCAACACCAATGGACAACACTGACCAGTCATGTTTAGTCATTGGTGGAATCCCATGATATATTTAGGTCCACAACAGAAGATGAACATTAAAAGTTGACAATATATTCAATGGATTAGGGAACTATATTCAAAGAATAGATAAATGACTCAAAGAATAAACAACCTACATTGAGAAACATATAATGTAATAACAACTACATTTCATTGATACAATGACAAAAAAAAGAGTAGATCATCAAATATTCATAGAACAACATCCATATGAATATTTGAAATCGATATATCATAGAATTAGAATGAATACATAATGGAGTGATGTAGAATATTTAGGTAATACTCAAAAACAACTGAAAAAAGAATATAGATAAAATCATAGAGAAGATTAGGAAACATAATAATGATAAAGAACTGCCACCATAAAAACCCCCACTACAATATTCAGATCGGTGTAAGAGGATTAGTAGTGATGAAAGAAAAAATGTACTTAGTTATGTTCAAAATGATACAAATCAATAACTCATTTGCTGAGCTAATAAATAACATGTCTGTCTATGAAAAGTACATGGATAATTTGGTGACGAAAAAATAGAAGCATAATGAATTAGCTACTATTCCACAAGAAGGTTAAATTTTAGAAGTAGTATCAAGAATACTATTAAATAAGTAGTGTGAAATAGGTAGTTTTTTTATTTTTATTAACATTGGTTCTAATGAGTTTGACATTTCTTTATGTGATTTAGGTGCCAGTGTAAATATAATGTTGAATGAAATATTCATGAAACTAGGATTGAGAATGATGTGACCAAATTTAGAAATTCCTCAACATGATATTACAACAGCGAGAGTTCCTCGAGGAATACATAAACATGTCATCATCAATGTAGAGAATTTCAACATTTTGGAAGAATTTATGGTGTTGGACATGGATAAAGGGAAGGTCCCAATAATCTTGGGAAGATAATTCCACCCTTCAGGAATGGAATTATTTGATGTTCACAGGTTGGATTGGATTTTAAGTATTGGAGGATCATTGGTGAAGTTCAATATGCACATAGAAATGAATAAATCAGATGGAATAGTTGATGACTTTGAAAAATATCATCCACTGAAATAAGAGGACATTGTTTTCCATGGACTAAGAGCTTATGTAGCTACTATATAAAGTGATGGATAAATTATCAATAAGTTGAATAAATTTAAGAATGTTCTATAAAAATATGATTGTAACAGAAGAACAATAATCCAAGAATAATTCAAATAATGGGAATATATTTGGTCAGTTAGTGAACTTCAATTTGAATTTTCAATGGGGCCATGAACAACTAGATATACCCCATGGGTATTGAGAATGAATTCACTTATGAGAGAGTGGAGTTATATTTAGAAAAATGGAGAGAAGCCATCTACATAGAGGAATCACTGATTTGAAATTTTGTCGATCCATAATAGGTAACCTCTTTCCTACCATCAACCGCCTAATGATGATGGATTAATGGTTGAGACAACAATGGTAAAAAAAGAACATCTGGGAGGAAACCCAAAAGTATTGTATTTTTTTACATAATTAATTTTTCTATGAGAAATAACACTTCCCTAAATAATTTGAATTTAATTGTTCTGGATTATGATTTTACATGTGTATTTTATTTTTTCATGACCATCATCGTAAGAACCATGAAGAGGCAGGCAGTTAGGGAAAAAGCTATAGATAAATTACACATCATGAAGGGAATTTAAACGATGTCAATAGCTAAAGGATGAACCTTTACAACACATAATTGAAACATTAAATTGAAAGGGGATGATGAGTTTCAATTTTATAATATTCGATTATATTCAATAGAATTTAAATATTTATAGTTTTTAATTAAAAATTACATCGCCACATTTGAATCTTGCATCAGTCGACTGAACTAGGAGACATAAACTAAAACGAATAATTATCATGACATGAATTCTGAATTTCTTTATCAATACATATGAATGAGAAATATGGTATACATTGTTAGTAGAGATAGGTATGTGGATTAGGATTTCAAAAATCATGATATATATGAGCATGTAGATTTGGGTTATCAAATTTTTTATGAGATTGGTCCATTATTCAAATTTTTAATGTTTCTGTTAATTGATGTAATTATTCATATTAATTTCCATAAGTGATTATATTGATTATTTGTATCATTCCATAGATATTATCTAAGTTAAATTTTTTCATTCATTCATTCATATATTTCCTGGAAAACATAGGCATGATGTCATCTAGAACTCACTTTTTTACATTATCTATGCAATGAATAAAAAGATTCACATTTATAATGATCGAGACATTATTTTTTATGGCACCTTATCCTGAGACTCAACTTGAATTAATCCATTTTAAGCCCATAGAATCCATGATTAGACTTGTTAGGTAAGTATCAATGTTAGAAGACCATATTTTCCATTCCTACCTTCCTCTAAATGATTTCTTTGATATTTAAAAGAATAAGTGTAGGGGAAGGACATTAGGGTGTATAGGGATATACTTCATTTTTAATATAATTTTGTTGAATTTTCATCATTACTGGGGGAGAGGCCATGAAATCATTAATTTTATTACATTATTCACATCTCATACTAAAAAACATTAGAAAAAAATAGAAATAGAATATGAAAATATTGGTTGTGTCTTGGGGAGATAAACAATCTCCATTTTCCAAACCTATGATCTTTTGATAGTATGTGGTTAGGTGTTGGATGTGAAATTTTTCTTGAGCATAGATTTAATAAATGGAAAAATAATTAAAATAAGTATTATAAACATTATTCATTAATTATAATTACGAATATCATGTTCCCACATTATGGATTTTGTGGGATGATAGAAATGACCTATGTAACGGGTTATTTTTATTGAGCTATTTTTGAATATCATGAAAAATTCTATCGAGTCAAAACTGTTTTTGGATCTTTACTTATTTTTCATCATTTACATACATTTACAAAAAACATTGAGTCATATTATCATAAACTATAAATCCCTCATGATTAATTTTAATATTTATCTTTATGCTTTGGTGATGTTATATGCATTTTATTCCTATGGTATGTTACATTTTTGATGTATGTAAAACACTATATTCATTAGTACCCTAATTATGACTGAAACAACAATGTGGGTTAAATTAAAAATGGCATTCAGATTAATAATGACTTGAAAAATGGAAATAGATGAATAAAAAACATGGTTATTTCGAAATATAAAAATTAAAATACATTGTTGATTTGTATTTCTTTAAAAGTGAGTCATTTATTATTTTTTCAAAATGTGATGATCATACATTTAATTTACCATTTGATCAAGTTCTCTTATTGATATTGAATTTGATGCATGGTTTGGTGAATATCCATTATAACATGTTGATATTCAATCCTTGAGGAAAAGTTTGAATTCAAATGTATGGGTATTTGTTAATTGTATTTCATGCATACATTTTAGTTTATTTTTATATATTAATTTTGTTTAAATGAATAATCTTTCAAATCATATAATAAATTGACTTGTTTTATGTTTTTTGGCCGGAAACAATGAATGTTTGGAAAATGGATAAAAATGGAACATTTTTTAGTTAAAGACACTTTCTGTTATTAGCGAAGAAAACTTGTGTGGCACTATATTTATAGTCAAAATTGGAGTTGAAAAATGGAAGAAAAAAATTTACACGCCATTCATATCAATTAAATGACATAAAATTCATCAGGGTAGACTTATGCCGAAAATCAAAACACCTTCTCAATGATTAAAATTAAATGATTAAATGATGTGAAAGTAAATTGCATGTCATGTAATTTTTATTAACGAGAAAAATAAATAATACGCGATTGAGGTATTGATATGATTCATTAGAAAAACTGACATTCATTCACACCATTGAGGAATCTGGGACTAGAGGAGGCAGAGAAATGCTCACAAGAATGCTTCCAGATGACAGAGTAATGATTTGGAACCCTTCTTCACCACCATTAATCACTAATTATCATCATTTTGTACCCATAATTCTCGTTATCATAATTCCATGCATGAGTGATTAGTCATCTTTGTGTTGGGAGATTCAATTCTAGGTGGATGTGCTTCATACAGATTATTTCATTATTCTATTATTGTTTTAGATTACAATAAGTAAATTTATCAATTCCAATATTCGTATTTTTTCTATTGCATGAAAATTTCATGTGAATTGACGATGTTTATTACATTGAATCATGTAATTAGACTATTTTATGATTAATCATTATGAAATATAGGTTGTAAATGTTTAAATAGGGTTTTGGGTTTCTTAATATTCTGATAGCATTTAGTTGATTACCATTCCAATGGAATAATCATTGGATTAGTGTTGGGTACCCAAAACAAGGATCCTTACTAACCCAATTCCAACACCAAACATGAATAATTTCACAATCAATTGAATACCGAGTGCAGAAACCTAGAATTCACAAAACATGGCATGTCTGCTATCCTAATTCCAACCCCAATATTTGTTTCACATTCTCTTTATTTCATATCAATGAAGAAATATCAATTTTATTTCAATTAATTAATTTTGAACAATTGGATCATACCTATGGTTTCAACACTTAGATTTACCATGTACTACATCATTAATTATTTTTTCTGTGTATTATAAATTATTAAATATGTGTTGTCCAGTAGGAATTGATGATGCCATATTGGCTGTTAGGTTGTTTTGATAGGGGTGTCAAATTCATTTAAACTGGATTTAATAATTGTGAATGTTTTTTATTCCAATATGAGGTATTGAATACATCTATCTTGAATTGTTATATTTTGTGGTTATTCAATTAAATATTTTAAAATTGAATTCTTGTTTAAAGTGAGTTTCTTCACATATATATGTGGTTGATTATGATGAATTTAATGTGATGATACCCAAGAGGTCATGGATGGATCTACATATGGTTTTGTTGGCATTTCCCTCTCAGAATATTGGCAACATCATCAACAAGATGGTATTGGACTATGTTACATGGTTGAGGAGTTAATCTATTGGGCATGGATCAGATTGCTGGAGTAATTTCAGTCACATTATTTTGAATCTTAGTTGTCAAATTTGGTAGTGAAGCCATCATATTGGGAATGGAATCTAATATTTGGATGGAAATTCCACCCAATTTGAGAGACATGGTCATAGAGGAATGAGGTTCCGGTTTTATTTGGATTAGAAAATTATGTTGGTGATTAATCCAACCCTTGATGACCAAAGCACCAAAATGAGTCATGATCACATAGGATGAATCCAATGATGACGTGTGTTTGACCACTCATATGGGTTAAGGACCTTAGAAGTGCGGCTATGGAGATGGCTTGAGGCTGATTTATGTAGAAATCCACATGGAATGTAAGGATCCATTAGTTGATAGCGATGATGATATTGGTTGGGGTCTAAATCTATCTATGATATAGGTAATGGGCATGGATACATTTTGAGGATAAAAATCACTGTGAATTCAGACATCGAGATATGAGACAATGAGTGCGTTGAGGAGGGGTCTGAGGTAAATGATAATAATGATTTGGTTTTTCCTTCTGGATGTCATTACTTGTTGAGACATGAGGTTTCAAGAGGCATGAGGTGCTGAGATACTTTATTTGAGGGGGAACCTAATCGTTCACCTAGACATTATGCCATCATATATACCTTGGTCCATGATCCAATGACCATCTCCAATTATGATATTTCAACAATTACCGATGTAGGTGATGTTTTTATTGTGGTTGTTGGGAAATATAGAAGCCTTGTTTGTTTATTACATAAAACTGCATACATTTATTTTTATCACATATAATTAACACCTGCTCTAGGTACACACCATTGGGTGGTATCCTACTCAGACCCATATCAGACCCTACACAGGTCCTTCTAGACACATTTAGACTTTATGAATTTATATTCAAGTAAAGGATCAACCTATAGAGAAGTAACTTAGTAGCTACGTGCAAGGAGTTTGGCATTGACACTTGAGGTCATGATTAGTTGGAGGTAAATTTTATATTACTTTCTTAATATTCATGATTTATATATATGAATTATGTTAGTTTCCTTTAGAAACCATCTATTGTATATTGATATATATTACATATTATGAAATGCAAGTTTTTCCTATTTGTTTTAGTAGTAACTACATGTGGTTTTTTATCATGCTAATTAGTTTCATTCTATTATAGTATTATATTAATTACATATTCTATTTATCTAATATTGTTGTTAATCTATAATTGGTGGGTTTGGTATTAGTATAATAAGTCATTCATTTAACTTAATATTATTAAATTAATACTCAGACCTTTATTATTATCCTTCACTAAGGGTATAGTCTGCTCAATGTTGTACTTTACACAATCACAATTAGTCGATAGACTTTGGAATATGGGGAGGAATTCCTAAGGGAATTGAAACCATATCTATAGATCTTTTGTAGTGGCTAATCATGTCGGGGATGATACAAGTTGTATCCAAGCAGTTCATGACTAGGATCTAGTATCATTTTCGGATGGAAACTAATGGGGCCAAGGCTGCTATAGTTTCTATTTTCTATTATACTATTCATACTATTTGGGTTATGGTAGATTATAGAATTGGTGATGTTGGAAATATCTTTCATAATTGTTCTTGGGTTCATTAATCCCCATGTGTGAGTGAAGAATCGAGTTTCCTTGGCTGGGAAATGATTTTCTATTTTTCTTAGATTATATTTTATATGATTTCCACCATAGTGGTGATATTATAATGTGATGTTATTGGGTATGATATGAGATATTTACCATTGTCTTAGTATAGAAATAGAAGTGTTGGACACTGGCTCGACAAGACAATGTGTGATTTCTTGATTGTTTGGCTTTTGATAGGAACATTTTATGGTATTTCAAAATTACAAATTCATGTATTCTTTGTAAAATGATCATACCATTTGGTAAAATTCAATTTTCTTGTAAAATTTGAAATTATAGTGTGACCAATAGTTTTGAAATGTGATTTTTTTTCAATATATATATATATATTAAAATTGCATGTGATGTGGAAAACGGGCCTACATCTTATAATAGTAGGTTGATACAATGACAAGGGGTGATTTTGATCACTAAGTTCGGTGACTTCCTCATCTATTTGTGGTATTCTATTTATTCAGAACAAGAAATGTCCAGGGATTATATGATACATAGGTCCATTGTGGGTGTAAAAGGAGACAAATTGGTCGGGATGCCATGTAGCATGGTTGAAGTGGGTAGAGTAAGGGTTGGGAGGATTCAATACATTTTAATACATTATATATATGCATTATATAAATTTTATATACATGGATTTCCTAACCATTTATGGTATTAAGAAATATCCTCAAAGAAGGTTCCGATGGATATTCGGGTGGGTGAAGGATTAGTGCGGCATGAGCATGAGCAGGATCAGACCCCTAAGGGTCCAGAAGATCAGGTACATGATCAGGAACATGATCGGGGGTTCTTGTGTAGGCTAGCCATTTCAAGATTTCAGTACTTTTGATCCATGGATTGATGACCAGCTCCAGTCGAGCATAGAATGGGTTATCAAAGGTATCGTTTGGGGTGGTCAGAGAGTATATCCTTTAATAGTAAAAATGATGTGAGTGTTCTAGTTGCAACACCCTTGATTTTTCATAAAGATCATGGTTCACAACCAAATGTGAACTAGGTAGAGGGATGATAATGATATTCTTGCATATTAGGATGCCTCTAGGTATGAGGGTGAGGCTGGTGATATACACACACTAAGGATTGTCTAAGAGCTGGTGGGATGTGCAGCTGCAGAAAGAAAAACATGCAGGTTTAAGATGGAAGGATTTGGAAAACATATTCTTTGATCATATTTTGTAGAGATACTGATGGTAGAATGTTGTTAGTAGTTCTTGTGCCTTCTTATGGGTGAAATGTCCATAATGTATTATGCAACAATGTTCACTAAATTATTTCACTTTTCACCTAGTATGTTCGGCGACAATACCTAATGGGTGAGGCACTTTGATTATGGTTTACAACATGCCATTTGGGTGTATGTAAAAATCTTTAGAGTAGACTCATTCTATGAGGTTGGAAACCATGTTCTCATAGGTGAGGTAAAACTAACAAATATGTATTACTCATGATAGTCAATAACATTCGGTGATATAAGTGTTGATTATTTAGACATTAGGAAATAATGTCAGGATGAGTTTTAGTATGGAAGTCCAGCCAATGAATTGAGAAGACCAGCATGTAGTGGATCTCATACAATTTTCTTCTACTATGGGAAGCCCAAACAATTAAAAATGTAATATGATCTACCTAAAAAGGAGTCCTAGGAATATGTGTAGGTAAGGAATCTCAAGATCTTCGATATGAAGCCTTCTCATTTAGTCTGCGATCAATTTTAAGGGAAATCACTAGCCTTTGAGGTTAGTTCATGATCTATACAAGGTTGGGGTAGTCATGGTATAGCTACACACGGTGGAAATGGTTGTGATAGTGGGAACTAGTACAGGGGTTTGTGGCCTATGGATGGTGAAACACAATAGGGATGTCAGCCAATATGTATTCAGGCTTTAGGCTAGGTGCACACCATGGTGCTTCCATGTTCAGAGTAGGATGGTGAGCTGATGATGGTAAAAGTTATTCTGCAGGCGTGGCTATGATTTATTTTCTTTTATTTTAACCAATCCTATATTGAGTGCACTAGGTAAACAAACTATTTAAAATGACTAACTATATGCTGGTTATTAGGTTGGAATCATATTGGACACATGATATATATATATATATGAGGTGTGAGGAACTAGGTACAATGATTGAGTATCTAGGATATGAGTCTTTGAGGTTCTTTGTCATCAAGGCAATGATGATGTGGGTTACCTAAGGTGTTAAGAATTTGGTAAAATTGATGGTGTGATACTTGATTGAGGTGCAAGGCAACAATATTGATATGAGAATCCAAAGTGACATGAGACCTCATTGTTCCAGGTGTGACATGGGCTAGGGGGTAGGCACTAATGTGGTGAAGGACGTGAAAGGGAGTTGAGAATGAAATGGGAGCACCTAGTGAGGTGTTGGACTAACGATGAATCATGAGAGAACCTTGGGTCAAGAAATCGGTCAATGGATCATTGATTTATTTTATTTTTGGGTTAGTGGAAAATAGGTTAGGAAACTCCTACGTTGGGGAGCCCCCTTGAGGTAAATAGCATGTACCCTTGAGACTGGGGTTGTGTGGGTTTATTTGAACCATATGGTTATGTTTGATACCATCTCTATGTTCAATTTTATAGCTCATGGATAGGCTATACTAATGATGGGATATTTTATTGTCCTGCTTTTTTATGTCAGAATAAAAACCACTCCCGATAGACATTTTAGTTGGTGGTTATTATATTTTCTATATCATTTATCAAGACTCAATTCATTGAGTTAAACCAGCTTTATAACCTTTTTTACATGATTTTCGAGCATTATCTAAAGCCTATGGTGTTCAAAAGTGAATTTAGAACCATCAGAGGCAGAATGGCCTATTTTGAAATTGCAGGTTAGGGTGCACTGTTTAGGGTAAACCATGTGACCTCTTCCTGGTAAATGTACGAATCATTTTAAATTGTTGTATAGTTCAGATAAATGATGTGGGTGAGGCACATATCCATGTAAGGTTTTCAATATTTTTTTATAGGGATTCTACATGGATATAAAAAACCATGCAAAAGTCGTATGGAGGGCCCCTTTTGTGAAGTAGCTCCGAACTATAGATCACATGATTTGGGCATAGATTGTATAACCATGTGAGTAAACTATCCCACGTGTAGGGTGTGTTTTTTAGTTTTTTCATATTTATTTTCATTCCTCCATTTTCTATCCTTTTGGTTGAATGCACAATAGTGGATTCTCCCACATTTTCCCATCCTCTGGCATTGAGATATCCTTCATGTTTGTGATTCGTTCCTCAATTCGTTGATGGTTATATATACTCCTCGTTAATGATAACCTCACCCTAGACACTTCATTGTTTTTTTTACCCTTTGGATCACTAAATCCAATTTATCTTATTTACCCTATTTTTTGGATTTTAGACAGAATTTATGATACACTCAAATCCACATCGAATTAGAGATTCATATCAGTCGTTTCTTATGTATACGAGTCCATGGAAGGTGGTTTATGTATTATTTTTTGTTTTTTCATAATTTTTTGAGTTATGCTATTAACATGGCTCTGGGAAATTTAACATGACCCCTTTTTCGTTATTTTAAATTGACCATATTATTTGTGGGATGTATTTGGTAATTACCTCATTATTTTACACGAGTGAGGGAGGGTTTGAGGCTGTCACTCTAAGGGTGGTTTGGATGGGTGTTTCAAAATCATTTAAATTGAATTAATTATTTTTAATTTGTCTGGTTATTTGAATATGAGGCATTAACGATCTCTATCTTGAATTTTTATGTTGTTTGGTTATGAAATTAAATATTTTAAAATTGAATTTCTTTTAAAATTGATTTTCTTTATATATATGTGTGCAATATTAAGATGAATTTCATAGGATGATACCAAAGGTGGCATGGACAGATCAAACTGAGGTTGGGATAGTTTCACCCATTCGAAATTGAGGCGATGTGATCATTGGGATGGGCTTGGCCCATGATACATGAATGATGAGTTCCCTAGTTTTGATTGGCTTGTATTGCTTGAGTGATTTAGATAATTGGATTGGACATCATGGATGTCAGATGAGGTGGATAATCCATTAGGTTGGTCATGTCACATTATATTGGGATAGAAAGACCATCATATTTTAGAAACATGGTTACAGGGGCATGAGGTGCTGGTTTGATGTGGCTTAAGAATTTATTATTGTGATTTCCACTCACATATGATCCTCGAAGCATCGAATTGAGCTTTGTGCACACAATATGATTTGATTAATGAGGTAGTTTTTACAAATCATGTGGGAAGATTCCCATTGTAGTGCAGATTATGAAATGGATTGGGGTTTCTTTCTATAAAAGGAACATGGCAGGTGAGGATACTTCAATTGATTTTGATGATCCTATCAGTTGGGGGATGAGACTCAATGTGACTGAGTTTGTTGGAATATATTTATTTTGAGGATATATATTTTTGTGCCTCCATAAATATTTCTACTAGATGTCTAGTTCTTTGAGAAGGTGCCTGAGGTACTTGATTCTAATTATTTGGTTGTGCCATTAGGACGTCTGTACTTGTTGAAACAAGAGACGCTAGGATGCCTGAACTTCCTGGATAATTGAATTTAGTAATAACCTTAGGGTTCACCAAGATTTTATGACATCATAGGTACCGTGGGACAAGGGAAAAGGACCTTATAATATTTAGATATTCTAGCATAAGCTAATGGAGGTGATGGATTCCTAGTGAATGTTGAGCACCATGGATTCTTTTTTTGTTTATTGATTCATATTACATACTATTATTTATTATCACTCTTACATAAACACATATGCTATGTATGAACCACTGGGTGGTATCCTACTACGACTCGTCTCACACCCTGTACGAGTGCTCATGGACACATGTAGACTTTATCAGTTTACATCCATGTAAAGGATCACCCTCGAATGTTTAATCTTAGTATATTCTTGTATAAATTATGGAATACGACCTCGAGGTGATGCCAATATGGATCTTATATCTAGTTACCTTCCTATATAGTAATGTAATATATGTATGACCTGTACTCGTCAGACTTCAGTGACCATCATTATTATATTGATATATATGGCATGTTCAAAAATTCAAGTTTTTCTTATTTGTTTTAGTAGTAGCTATAAGATTTTTTCTAGAACGATGATCCATTTATTTATAGTGTAGTCATATATTTATTTCTATCACTATTTTTCTGATATTTCTTTTTCTTCAACCCATGGTTAGTCTGCTTCGAGTGTGACGAGCCATTCATTCCCCTGCATGTTATATAATTATTACTTGGTCATTTATTATTATCATTCCTTGAGGGTATAGTCCCCCCAATATAGTAATTTATCCCATTTTCTCTAGATAGAATCCTTTGTCCTAATAGGATAATTTCTTAATTCCAATGGCACCCAGCCCGATTAAACTATTTATTTGACTAATTTGTCCGTGTATACTACAAAATAATGTGTGAATCTTACTTATAAATCCACAAGGTGATCATATAAAAATTAAACCAAAATAAAAATTATCTCAATCAACTCCCACCAATGGTTAATTTAATTTTTAGAAATGTTACCCAATAAACAATAAGCATCTGAGTATGAAAGTCAATAAATGATGCCTTCTTATCTTATCAGACATCCAAATTTACTCTCCAATGCACAACTTTAGGTTTTTAATACCCCTTCTCCTATTAGACATCATGATGAAATTCTACAATTGTCCAATCTATAAATATGAGATCCTATTACATATAAATTTCAATGGTTAAGGAAAATTATCAATTAGTTATATAAATAGGTGAAATAAATAATATTCATTAGAATATTAAAGAAAATATTATTTAAATTCTTCTTAGAGAGTTGAAATCTTTAAGACTGACACTGGAAGATCAAAATTGTTTTAATGATCTTCATGTTTGGTAAACCAATAAAACATTTATTCCATATGTTTATTATCTCAAGAGAGAATAAGGGAAAAAAATTGTTGAATATGTTTCTTTATATACTATAATTAAAATTATTTTATAAAGTATTAAAATTCAAGAACATGATGTTGAGTTTTACAAACATGAAAATATTTATAATGTATTAGTGAATAAAAACATGAAATAATTTTCAAAATATTGAATCAAATTTATTCAATGAGTATTTTAGAATGGGAAATGTAAAAAAATAGTCAAATGATGTTATCTCTATTGAATGTATGGGAGTGATACGTAATAAACAATATTTTCTAGGGATTAAATGGTAGAAAATGGATATAATATGATAAAATAATTATTTATATAATAATTTTTAAAAATAAATTTATAGATAGAGTTCCATAGAGGAATCATAATTACATATTGGTTTGAAAATAAGGATAAATTTATGATATTTTAATTTATTGGAAATACTACTCAAAAAGAGTAAGTATGATAATTGGAAAAACTAAGTGTGTAATTGAAAATAGATACTATAAATTCCCTAATTTCTTAAAATGTGAAATTCCATTTTGTATAAATAGACGAGATTAGTCAATATATTGATCAATTTGAGGATTTGATTTTGTATATTATTAAGTAATTCATATAATTTTTTACATGAAAAATGTATTCCTCGTTTTAATATCTCAATACTATCAGCCAAATTTGAATAATGGAGAACATTTTCTATAGCTATAAACAGTGATGAGAATTTTTTATGATATATTTATATGTTGTAAACTAGAATAACTAATTAACCAAATTTATCAAATAATGGAAAAATATATAAATTATTATATATTTTACAAATCCATCGTTGTGATCATTTGATATAGGATACACATCATCACATAAGAAACATTATATGATGAACTATTTTGTTCTAGAATGTGTGCCTTTTTAAATTTCTTTTAACGATTATTATATTGAATAAAATATATTCCTTATGAAGATATCAATCCAATTTTATAAATAATGTTTAATTTTTTTGGTATATTACATCTCATAAATATAAGAGAGGTGTTAATTTATAGTGAAAATTTTGAATTTATTATTTTATTTGAAACCTAGAAAATTTTTATAATCAAAATATTTTACATCATGTTTTAAAAAATTGAATACTTACTACTTGATGAAAAAATTAGATTACACAGTTAGAAATTTATCTAGATATATGATTGGAGAAATATATAACTTCTAAAATATAATGTAACATAAAGGAGGAAATGTTATTTTTATAAAACAAATACAATGATAAATCTATTATTGAGGATAAGTATCTATCAATTGAAATTATTTCATTTGGAATTCTCAACATGTTTCATATTTAAAGTAAAATGTTATAATCATATGTTAATTATGCATGGATGGGAACTCTATGAACGTCGTGAATAATAAATATTATAGAAATATTTCCTAAAGAGATAAAATATTATACGTCAGACAGGAATTGAAAAAATGTAAGAATATGATTAATCTAAAAAAAGAACCACATTTTTCAAGAGACTAGGGATCATTATTAGGTAATCCCTTTGATAATGTTATTAGTGTCATAGATCCAAATAGATAACAATATTTTATTATTAAATGATGATATATATCATGAATTCATATAAAATAATTATACAAAAAATAAAAAACAATTATAGTGTAATAGGAACTAGATAATTACTATTTAAAAAAATAGATTAAATTGAATAATGTATGTTCATTACTAAATCATCCCAATGATTTTATGGACATCTGAAATAAGATGGTAAATTGAAATAAGTATTATAAGAATGAACCTATATATTTTAATATATCATGAATAGTTACTAAATTTTAAAATTAATAAAAATTTATGAATATATTGAGGCACTAAATCAAATATATTGATATGTTCTGAGTAATATTTAACTATCTATAGCCATAAATCTGAATATATTTCTATTTTATCATATATGAATAATATTTATATGAAATAGAAGAAATAAATTTTATAAAATTCATGTGACTATCCAGAATCTTCTATAGTGCCATTAGACATTAAAAAAAGATGAAACAACACGAATGGGATACAAAATTTTAATTAACTAATTATATAGAACAAAAAAAATACTAATATTTTTATTTACAAATATGAATGATACATTTGTATTATTTTTACGAAGCATTTAATTAGGATAAATTTTAATATCAGAAATTAAAAATTGTGAATGATATTATATTATAAATAATATTCCCTAATATATATTTTAAATACTTATAATAATAAATTATCATTAAAGGTGGAGTATATTGGTCATGTAAAGAAATCATTAATATATTTTAGAAATTTCTTATGTATGTTGAAAATACAGTAATGTTATATTTAATTAATTTGTTTGTATATTTCAAAATCCTATAATGGAATAATTACATAATGGTAAAATTATGATAATGATTTTAATTATAAATGTCGGAGATAAATAATATAGCTACCATCTCAGATATTTATAAATCCAAATATATGGTCTTAAAAAATAATATATCTTTTGAAATTTTCCTTTAGTAATGAATACTTTAATAATGAAACTCGTATATTCCCTTTTAACATTCATTTATGTAGCATATGTGACACACTAAGGTTTTATGAAAAATATTCTTTTTAATTTATTTGATTTCTTGTGTTTTATGCTACAACAATATTATGTTGTGCCATATGCCACACTGTATTATCGTGAAGTATACGCAACACTATTCGTTGATTGTGTTACACACAATTTCAAGTTCGTTTTATAATAGTCTTTCCACGCAACATTGAGTGTGTATATATATATACAATTTATAAATGAAATATGTTTGGATTCTATTATACGAGATAATAAATGATTCTTGCACAACACACAACCCTGACTTGGCTTGCATTACACGCAATCGCAACCTTTCTCGATAGCGTGTGTTGTACGCAATACCATGTTTTACTAAACAACGATATATTATAATAATATTATTATGAACTAGCCATTATGAATAGTATTAAATAAATTTTGGATTTTATAACATTATTATTCATCTTACAAATTTTCTAGAACATGGTATAAGATCAAAATAAATTTTTCGGGTAAAATAAGTATTTTAAAAAAAATGCAGTTTTGCCGCCTTGTGTTGGCGCACCCTCTTTAAATCTAGTTTTGACATGTTTATAAATTAAATTTTAAAAAATAAACATCTTCTTTTCAATCAGGATAAAAAATTTTACATTGGATAATGTTTTGATATTCTCTGATAACTTTCATATTTTAATGAATAGTAAAAACACGTTATATTTAAATTAAAAACAAATTTTTTCATCGTAATAATTTATATGTTTAAATTATATTATTGAATGGTTTTAAATTATAAATAGAATATATTTTTACCATTTAATACAATTTATGTCATTAGTATTGTTTTTACCTTGAATTCGTAGGTTAAATCAATTCAATCTTTTGCAATGTTTTAAACAAAAATCTGTTTTCTTTCGACGACGGGATTAATTTTAATTTAATTTCTGCAAAATTTCTGTATTGAATTTCACAAAATGGATTCTATATGTATAATAAGTGGGTCAAAATTATGTTAATAGGATTCCTTATATTTTTGTGAATTATAAATAATAACTACGGTAAATTTTATTTACCATAGTTAAAGGTAAATAATGTAATTAAGGGAAAATATAATATTATAAATTTACACTAACACATGACAAAATTCTATTGGATGACTAAAACTCGACCCATATCACCTATGTGTCAGATTAGATTCATTTAATGGACTTTTTTCCATGAAAATAATTTAATTATTATTAAAACCAAAGAATGTGACAACATGTCACTCTCTCAAATCTTATGAGTATAATAATTTAAATTTAGTGATAAAATTCATGAAACTTCGAACATGAATAGTCTAAAGAAATATAATAAAATTATAACCATCATATGAATTTATTTATAATTTTTAGGGATTAAATATTTATCATTAATTATGACAATATAAAGATGGAGAAATTGTTTATCCAGTGAAAAATAAAGAATATAGTTTTTATTAAAATAATAGTGACCATAAAATGCACAAAACCCTAACCAAAACTTATTGGTCATATAAATGTAAACCATAATCATCCAATGGTCTATGATTTCACCATTTTGAGCCTTAGTAAAGCGATTATGACACTTATATGATTTTATTTTAAATGATGTCAAAGTTGTCACATTCATAATTTAATAAATATAACAATTTAAATATTGCGATTTTAAGATGATAAATTAGAGTAAAAGTATTATTGTGAATGATAATATATTTATATTCATCATAGGATTTTAGTTTTAATTTTTATGCGACAAATAAGTCTATTAAATAATTATAAAATAATGTTGTAGTAATTATTTTATTAAGAGATAAACCAAATAAATGGTTTTAAAAATAGTAAAATAAATATTATATGAACTATTTGATTTGGGAAACTAATATTCTAGATACATATGACCTTTCATTAGTCTATTAAATATTTTATTTCGAATATATCCTCTGTTGAGATTTTATTTAAATTCAAATAAATGAATACTGTCAAAATTTACACTATTGTTATTTTATAAAAATAACATATTATTAAATTGTTTAAAAATCACAAAAATATTTAAAAATTTATAAATTTAAATTTATATAGTCTAAAATGTCATAAAGTATCCAATTATGGAAAATTAACAACACATAAGTGAATATTTATAACAATTTAACATTTATAAATTTATTACCACAAATAAACATAAATAGATTAAATAAGGATAAATCAAAATGATATGGTTTATAATAAGATCAAAACATGTCTAAATTTGATTGGTTGATGAGATTACAACCCTGTCACTTATAATATTTGAATATAACACATTTTTGGAGGTTTATAAGTGGGGTTAGATTTATTATAAATTAATATTTATAAGAATTCCAACAGTGCCCCTCTCCTCCCTTATAAAAGGGCATCTCCTCCCTATCCTTCTCACACCAATTTGAGCCTTCATGCTCAGCCAACCGTAGTCCATTTAACTTTCCCACTTCCCTATATACATTCTAGACATCCTGGTCTTCTTCAAAGACCAATTTTAGTGCCCTAAGAGGAGGTCTCAAAGAGGCGCTTCAAAGAAAAGGTAATGTCCTTTACCGATTCTTTCAACTTTATTTCTCTTTCTACATATTCTTATTTAGTTGTTTAATTATAAAGTAATAACATCAGTATAAATAATAAACTTATATGTTATTATAAGTATGAAAGAACCCTATTTCACCATCTATCCATCCTACGGAAAATGAATTCACCACGCGTGTGTACGTATGGAATACCATCTCCAAGCCGTGGTGTAATCTATTTTCTACCACCACCATACTTGGATGGGTATAATGGTGTAAATAATGACTATATATGATTATTGTAAAGTGATATTGATTCTGATGTAGTACACATACACTCCAATAAAATTCCATGGGAACAATATCATTTCTCGTGCGTACGTACGGATTACTGTCTCCACGACGCGATGAAATTCATTTTCCATGTTAAAAAATTAAAGAATGATTATAAAGTATATATAATAAGTAATAATGTAATATATGAAATAATAATGCTACTGGATTTATGTACATATATATTTATGTCATATACTTAATTCCATTCAATTAAATAAGTAAATGAAAACAGCGTTCATGTGTACGTATGGCCTACCGTCTCCATGAAAGGTGTATTTCATTCCATTTATCGATCTATTATATATATGAAAATTCTGAATATATATTATATATAAATCATTTATGATATTATGAATGTGTGTAATCAAGATCTAAGTAATCATATGAATAATTACAAGTTAAAACACGAACGAAAATGAAAATATTTTACCCAAAACGCTACTTTAACATGAATTTACAAAATAACGGGTAATTAAAAGTCATAAGTTAACCAATTTTGACTATTACTACATGGTATGTATGTAATATTTCTTTTACAAGGTACTTTTTGACTTTTCTGTCCAAAGTATGAGAAGAAAGTTTTTTATCTTTTACGACATGAAATAATTTTTACGGTTTTATAAAGCCTTATTTTCATGAAGATTCCTCCAAAAGATTTCATGACTATTTCCAACATAATCCTTTTCTTTTAAAATTACATGAGATTTTATGAAAAGAAAATGATTTTGAAGAATAAATGATATTTTCCTCAAGAATTCATTTCATGTGTTTTATCAAAAAAAATTTCCATCTAATGAGTCATTATTTCATATGTGTATGTTTCAAGTATAATGTCACTATGCTTTAAGTGGTTTCACTTTTCATATTATGAAATTATATCCATTTCTTTTATATGGATTATGTGATGATGGGACGATGTTTATGAAACCCATTTTATTCATTGGGTTATGATGAATGTTTTAAGTTTATTTTATGGCACAAGGAAGAATGATTTCATTATGAGATGGGTGGGACCTATATCTCCTTCCAATTCATTGGGTAGAGATTTATATCTCATGAGATAGACATGACTGGAACGGTTATTTAATTTGGTTCAGTGTTACATGACAGAAACGAGGAGTGAACTTGATTCAGAAGGGGACTTCCTCCACTAAGATGGTCTTCGCAGCAATGCCTTGGCTACTATGGAAATCATAACAAGTGATGAATGGTTTCCATAGTTACATGTTTTACTCCCATGATATTTTATCATGCTTAATGTTTCTTTATGATCTATGACTTACGTACTTCCATGTTTTATGTCATTGCTCAAGCTTTTGATGTTTAAACATTATGTTCATGTTTTTAAGTTCAAATGTATATGAATTGTTTAATTTTATCCATGCATACCCTTACTGAGCATTTGAGCTCACCCTTTATATTTTTTCATTTCCCCATGATATAATGAATGGTTTTAGGTAAGAAAACAAAAGGAGAATATCATTATGGGAGATGTTAAAGATCTTTCACCATGATTTGCAGATTACATTCCAAGTTTCCAAAGAAACTAAATTATTATGGTCCTTGTGTGTTTGTTTTTGTTATGTATTAATTATTCCTCAAAATTAATGTGATGTCCATGTACGTCAAGCTTTGGGTCTCTACATTTGGTATCAGAGGAATGGTTTAGTCTAGCTTTGGAAACTAGGATTGGAGAACTTTAGGGAGATCCCTAGAAATATTTCTAAGGTATGTCTAGGGATATCCCTAAGGTTAAGTATACATATAGGTTAGCCCTAGAATTATGGTAATGATTTTAGAATTTAACCTAAGATGTTAGATATTGAAGGTACTCCTCCTTTATTAGGTTGTTTTCCCAAGCATGATTTTTCCTCTCACACTATTCTTTTTGGGTTTTAGATGATGGTTGGAACCTGAAAGAACCCTGTATATCAATGCAATGGACAATGCAATGATTTTACTCCTGAACAAACAAATGTTATGGGAGATGGAGTGAAAAATCTTATTGTTATTCTTACACAAGCTATGAATCATTTTGGGCATCCAAATGAGCATAGAATGGAACAATATTCTATTAAGTCCTTCATGAGGCAACGTCCAGCTTCTTTCAGTGGGTCTTCTGATCCACTCGTTGCTTAACAATGGATCAGTACCACTAAAAAGATATTTTCAGTTCTTCAATGTTCTGAACAAGATAATGTCATCTTAAGAGTATATCATTTGGAAGGTGAAGTTTATCAATGGTGGAATCTTATCAATAATACGAGGCCAAGAGATGAAATTTAGTCCATGGAATGGGACAAGTTCAAGAACTTATTTTTCAATACGTACTTCCCTCGTATTCTTTGAACAAAGATGGAGAAGTATTTTCTTGAACTAATGAAAAAGAATGATGAATCTTTTGGTGTATACGAAGCGAATTTTACAAGGCTTGCAAGGTATGCATCTGGCTTTATCATCCAACCTGAAAGTAAAGTTGATCGATTCTTCAGGGGCTTAAAACCAAATCTTCAAAGGGAATTAGATATAATAGACTAAAATAGCTATGAAGAAATTGTGTGTTGTGCTATCAAGGTAGAAAAGGAAGTTGGGGTTACTTATCCGTCTCATAGTTTTGACAAGAAACGAAAGATGGAGTTCAAGGAGAAATCTCAGAATAATGGTGAAAAGAAGATGAATGTGTCTTTATACTCAAAGAGTGGAAAGAAGCATGGTGGAGATTGTCTTAAAGGGATTAGAAAATGTTATAAGTGTGGAAAATAAGGTCATCAAGTAGCTGAGTGTTGAAGTAATTGAAAAAGGGTTTCTAATGATGTGAATAAAGAAAAGAATACAGAGAACGCACAACCAACACTTTAATGCTTCAAGTGAAAAGAAATGGGGCATTATGCTAATAAATTCCCCTATCCAAGGGTTATTTATGATTGAAAAGAGCAACCACTTAAGGAAAAGGACAATGGGAAGTCACATGCAATCACTATTGGTGATGTTGAATATGAAAATAATGTGGTGGAATAATTAAGTGTTTATGTAGTGGGATTCCAAAATAATGTTGTATATAGTATTATGGAATATTTGAATATTTATGTATTGGTCTATTGAGGATTTCAATAATTTTATTGTACCGGTAACCATGGAAAGTGATTGAGATATTTTTGTAAAAAAAGATGATATGTGCATAATAAAGGGATAAGAAGAAAATGAAATGTTTGACAATATTCATGAGCTCATGACTGATAAAAGGAAATAGTTATATCATGGTTTGAGGTTTTGGTATGTGAAAAGAGTTAACTTTTGATAGCACTCATGTTTTTAATAAGATTCAATGGGTATTAATTTTTCAAGAGAATACATGATTAAGGCCTTCAGATGTTTGGAATGTGACCAACAAGACATATCTCATGATATATGGGGATTAATGATTGTATTAACATGAATGTTATATGAACTCTTTGGTAATCGTTTTCACTATAATATGAGATTGGACAACAGTATTTTGGATAAGCCTAAATATTGGAATGGATTATGTTGGACATAAGGTAGTATTTTTTAAGGATAGAAGTTTATTCGATATTTTTGATGGGATGTTATAGTAATGTAGTTTTAGAAACAGGACAACCTGCAGGATGGGTGACAACCCATCGGGTCAGACAAGGCTCTGGGAATCATACCCACAACTGAAGTGAGACTGGCCTTTATCGCCTACCACTGGCCAACAAGAAGTCCCTGTTTAGTAGAAACTAGATTTATTATATTATTTAGTTTGATATATGATGTATAAGTCTATTTTAGGAACCATATATGATTAATCTCACTATAGATTGACTTATGTATTTTTTTGATAACTTTTCTAACATTTTGTTTGAGACAGATGGAATGACCCATCATTCAATCACATGATCTACTAACACATCATGAATGACAAATTCAACTTCATTTCCTTAAGAGATTAAGTGGAAATTGTCCAAAGAACGACCAACGGGATGACTATACCAAAATCACGAAATTATTTCTTCTAATTCCAATTTCATCCACATTAGGGAAATGATCTTGAAAACCAAAAATGTTGTCCTATTGCACTTATATATGATGAATCAGATGGTACCATAGATCATCACAAATTTATGGCTTTGTGATTGTTGGCTTTTTCATTGCTATGTTCTCTACCACTCTCCATCAGAACATGGTGGTTAGATTTTTCTTCCATATCCATATTTTCACGAATGTTCTCATACGTGGAAACCCAGTTATGAGTTAATTTGGGTAACCATTACATTTCATACTTTTGTTGTTAAAGCCAAGTTTTTTTTATTCCTTTTTACAATGTGGGTTTCTATAAATAGTAAACGATTTATAACCCCGACGAATTTCGAGGGAGAAATTCATTTTCCAGGGGGTAGAATGTAACACCCCAAGATTTTATGAAAATATTATTTTTAATTTATTTGATGTCATGTTTTTTACGCTACAACAATTTAATCTTGTGCTACACTCCACACTATATTATCTTGAGGTATATGCAACACTATTCCTATATTGTGTTACACACAATTTCAAGTTCGTTTTATAATAGTCATTCCACGCAACATTGAGTATATATATATATATATATTCAATGTATAAATGAAATATGGTTGGATTATGTTATAAGAAATTATAAAGGATTCTTTCACTACACGCAACCCTGACTTGACTTGCATTACAAGCAATCGCAACCTTCCTCGATAGCGTGTGTTGTACGCAATACCGCGTTTTACTAAACAATGATATATTATTATAATATTATTATAATCTAGCTGTTATGAATACCATTAACTAAATTTTGAATTTTATAACATTATTATTCAATTTACATATTTTCTAGAACATGTTATAAGAACAAAATAATTTTTTCGGGTAAAATATGTTTTTTTTAATGCAATTTTGCCGCCATTTGATGGCGCACCAACTATAAATCTTGTTTTTGACATGTTTATAAATTCAAATTTATAAAATAAAATTCTTATTATGAATCAGGATATAAAAATTTGCATTGGATAATGTTTTGATATTTTCTGATAACTTTCATATTTTAATGAATAGTAAAAACACGCTGTATTTTAATTAAAAACAACTTTTTTCATCGTATTAATTTATATGTTCAAATTTCAATATTGAATGGTTTTAAAGTATAAATAGAATTTAGTTTTACCATTTATTATAATGTATGTCATTATCATAGATTTTACCTTGAATTCGTAGGTTAAATCAATTCAATCTTTTGCAATGTTTTACACAAAAACCCGTTTTCTTTCGACAACAGGAATAATTTTAATTTAATTTCTGCAACATTTGTGTATTGAATTTCGAAAAATGGATTTTATATTTAGAATTAGTGGGTCCAAATTATTTAAATATGCTACTTTTTGTTTTAGAGAATTCTGAATAGTAACTACGGTAAATTTTATTTACCATAGTTAAAGGTAAATCGGGTAATTAAGGGTAAATATAATATTATAAATTTACACTAACACATGCCAAAATTATATTGGATAACTCAAACACGACCCATATCACCTAAGGGTCGGATTAGATTCTTTTAATGGATTTTTTTCCATGAAAATAATTTAATTATTATTAAAACCAAAGAAAGTGACAACATGTCACTCTCTTAAACCATATAAGTATACTAATTTTAATTTAGTGATAAACTTAATGAAACATCGAAAATGTATAGTATCCAGAAAGATAATAATATTATCTACATCATATGAATTTATTTATAATTTTTAGGGATTAAATAATTATCATTAATTATGACACAATAGTGATTCAGAAATAGTTTATCTAGTGAAAAATCATGAATATAGTTTTTGTTAAACTAATAGTGACCATAAAATGCACAGAACCATGACCAAAACTTATTTTTCATATAAATGTGTACCATAATCATCCAATGGTAGAATATATGACCATTTTTAGCCTTATAAAATTGACTATGACACTTATATTATTTTATTTTAAATGATGCCAAAGTTTTCACCTTCATAATTTAATAAATATAACAATTTTAATATTGTGATTTTAAAATGATAAATTCTAGTAAAACTATTATTGTGAAATTTAATATATTTATATTCATCATAGGATTTTATTTTTAATTTTTATGCAACAAATAAGTATATTAAATAATTATGCAAAAAGGTTGTAGTAATTATTTTATTAAGAGATAAACCAAATAAATGGTTTTAAAAATAATAAAATAAATATTATATGAACTATTTAATCTTCTAAACTAATTCTATAAATAAATATGACCTTTTATGAATCTATTAAATATTTTAGCTCGAATATATCATCTGTTGATATTTTATTTAAATTCAAATAAATGAATAGTTTCAAATATGACATTATTGTTATTTTATAAAAATAGCATATTATTAAATTGATAAAAAATCACAAAAATATTTAAAAAATTCTAAATTGAAATTTATATTGTCTAAAATTTCATAAAGTATCCAATTATGTAAAATTAACAACACATATGTGAATATTTATAACCATTTATAATTTATAATTTTATTACCACAAATAAATTTAAATAGATAAAATAAGGATATATCAAAATGATAAGGTTTAAAATAAGATCAAAACATGTCTAAATTTGATTTTTTTATGATATTAAAACCCTATATCATCTAATATTCGAATATCAGTCATTTTTGGAGGTTTTTATATGGGGATAGAGTTATTATAAATTAATATTTTTAAGAATTCCAAAGATGCCCCTCTCCTCCCTTATAAAACGACACCTCCTACCTCTCCTCCTAACAACAATTTGAGCCTTCGAGATCGTCCAAACCCTGCACATTTCACTTACCCATTTCCCTAGAATCATCATAGACGTCCTGGTATTCTTCAAAGACCAATTTTAGTTCCCTATGAGGAGGTCTCAAAGAGGCGGTTCAAAGAAGAGGTAATGTCCGTTACCGATTCATTCAACTTTATTTCTTATTCTACTTATTCTTCTTTAGTTGTTTCATTATGAAGTAATAACATTAGTATAATTCATAAACTGATAATATATTATATGTATGAAACAACCCTATATCACCATCTATCCATCCTACGGAATATGAAATCACCGCACATGTGTATATCCAGAATACCGTCTCCATGTCGTGGTGTAATCTATTTTCTACCACCACCTTACATGGATGGGTTTAATGGTGTAAATAATGAATATATATGATTATTGTAAAGTGATATTGATTCTGAAATAGTAAACATACACTCCAATATAATTCCATGGGAACTATATCATCGCTTGTGCATACGTAGGGATTACCGTCTCCACGACGCGATGAGATTCATTTTCCATGTTAAAAAATTAAAGAATGATTATAAAGTATATATATTAAGTAATAATGAAATATATGACATAATAATGATACTAGATTTATGTACATATATATGTATTTCATATACTTAATTCCATTAAATTCAATAAAGAAATGAAAACAGCGTTCATGCGTACGTACTGCCTACCGTCTCCATGAACGGTGTATTTCCTTCCATTTATCGATCTATTATATATATGTATATTCTGAATAAATATTATATATATATCATGTTTGACAATCTGAATCTAATTAATCATGATATATTTAATCATATGAAAAATTATAAGTTAAAACACGAACGACAAATGAAATGATTTTACCCAAAACACTACTTTAACATGAATTTACAAAATAATGGGTAATATAATGTCATAAGTGTACCATATATGATATAATAACAATGAATATGATTCATTAATAAGTCAATGTCATTATTTAAATCATTATACAGGAGGTTTGGATACATACGAAGCATATCAAACCTAAGGTAAGGGATAATTTTTCAAATCTCTTTTTTTATCCGAGATTGCTTATACGTAAGTATTTACTGGGGTTATTACTATCATCCATTCCCATGTTTTATAAAAGATTATTCATGTATGTTTAATGTTATTTTTACCCAGTTTTTACTTTTACTATAGGTTATGTATGGAATCATTCTTTTATGAGGTACTAATTTGCTTTTCCTTCCAATGTATGAGAAGAATTAATTTTTAACTTATACGGCATAAAAGGATTTTTACGATTTTATAAAGCTTTATTTTCATGAAGCATCCTCCAAAATATTTCAGGACTATTTTCAAAAAAATCAATTTCATTTAAAATTGCATGAGATTTTGTGAAAAGAAATTTATTTGGAAGAAGAAAGGATGTTTTCCTCAAGAATTCATTTCACGTGTTTTTTGAAAACCATTTTCCATCTAAGGAGACATTATTTCATATGTATATGTTTCAAGTATGATGTACCTAGGATTTACATGGTTTCACTTTTCTTATTATGAAATGATATCCATTTCATTTATATGGATTACGTGATGATGGGATGATGTTTATGAAACCCATTTTCATCTTTGGGTTATGTTGAGTGTTTTAAGTTTATTTTATGGAACATGTAAGAATGATTTCATTATGAGATGGGTGGGACCTCTATCTCCCTCCAATGCATTGGGTAAAGATTTATATCTCATGTGATAGACATGGCTGGAACAGTAAGTTACCCCAGTTCAGTGTTATTGGAATAAAACGAGGAGTGAACTAGATTCAGAAAGGGACTTTGTCCACTAATATGGTCTTGTCAGCAATTCCTTGGCTACTATGGAAATAATAACAAGTGCTGAATGGTTGCCACAATTACATGTTTTACTCCCGTGCTATTTTATCATGCTAAATTTTTCTTTATGATCTATTCCTTACGTACTTCCATGTTGTATGTCATTGCTCAAGCTTTTGATGTTTAAACATTATGTTCATGTTTTTATGTTCAAATGTATATGATTTGTTTTATTTTATCCATGCATAACCTTACTGAGAATTTGTGTTCACCATTTATATGTCTTCTTTTCCCCAGGATATAAAGAAAGGTTTTAGGTAAGAAATCAAAAGGGGAAGATCTTTATGGGATATGTTGAAGATCTTTTCTCATGATTAGAATATTACGTTCAAAGTTTCCAAAGACACTAAACTATTACGGTCCTTATGTGTCTATTTTTGTTATGGATTAATTATTCTTCAAAAGTAATGTAATATCCATGTATGTCGTGCTTCAGGTATCTACAACATAAATGTACTACATTATTATATAAATCGTATTCGACACCCTAATTTTAATTACGATAATTTGATGTAATAAATTACCAATTTTTAATTAGGATCATCAATTTCATGTAAAAGGTGTATGAATTATCACACCATCTAATATTTCTAATGATCGGTCTATTTTTTTCTTTAATAAATTATTAGAACATAGGTAAAAAACAGTGATCATTGGAATGATGATAATTTATGATATTTTCATTGACATATAGTGGTTAAAAAAAATTCTTTGTTGAATAATGTTTTCGAATTTTATATATAGAAATTTATTTTTCTCCCTTATAAAAAATTTAACAATTGTATACATTTATTTTTCATTTTTTATATATTACATGATTTATGGTATTTTTGGAGGATTTAAGTGAGAAAAATGTATGATATATGTTGTTTAATTTTACATTAATCTTGAATAGTTTATTAATTTGGTAAACCTCAAATTAGTAGGTGAAACATATATTGTATCTCATAAAATTGGATAATTATATAGAATATATGAGGAAGAATATTCTCTTATAAAAGTGTTTTAATGAAAGGAAAATATTCACAAAAGGAATAACCAAGGGGATAAATAAACAATGTTTCTATATGTATTAATTTTTTTAGTACTATGGGTCGGTGATATTTATATATATATATATATATTAATTTTCCAGATATATTTTATTATATTTTAAATATGAATCCATTTAACAATGTTCAATTAAAATTATATTTTACTGAGGAAATTTATTATAAATTTTCTATGATTAAAATGATTCCTAATTATATGTTTATCAATATTGTAGTGCGGAAATTACGTATTATATATAGGAATATATCTTTTTGAAATACCAATAGGATTTATGATACCTTATTCATGATGTCAGTGTTTAATTGATGATTTTCTTTGTTTTATAGTGATGAAAATTAGTTTTTTATCCAATGTTTTAATTGACATCAATACTGAATAAAAAAAGTATTAGAAGAGTTAACCATTGAACTTATTAAAAAACAATTGGATAATTTATATGTTATTATATTTGATTATAACGAATAATAAAAACAGGTGGAACTTATACATTGAATAGAATAATGGATTTTTTTCAATATATAAAAAAATTTGAATTTTTAATGTCATTATTGATCCAATATACGTAGTTAAAATTAATATGGATTCTAAATAACTTATAAGTTCTACAACCTCAAGGATTAAATAAAATATTTGAAATGTAATTTCTAGGAGCATCTATAAGTGACTAATATAGACATAACAAAACTAATAAATATTAATATAAAACTATAAAATTTATGAAAACAATGAATATACTAGAATATGAAAAGGGGAAGAAGCTAATGAATATTATTTCTCAAATCCCTATTTGAATACTGGAATATTTAATACAAATATTGAAAGGCATACATAACAAAAAACACATTTTCATCCATTATCATTCTAATAAAATAAATTTAAATGTTATAATTTAAATTTTACCACTTAAACACATTCACGGAATGAATCCAATCTCATGGTTAAAAATGATTGTTAAATTATTTTTATCTCTTATGTGGATAGATTAGAACAAAAAACATATAAAACTGAGAGAGGTAAAGGACATGCATTATAAAATCATTAATAATCATGGATTAAAACATATCCAACTATGAAATAAAATTCATAATACTTTTTACAAGATTAATAAGAAAATAAAAATCCTTATATAATACATTAAGATACCCAGTGTTCCACTTCGTTTTCTATAAAATGACATATCACACTATCCCTGTGGAATGCAATGTATAATTTTTCTAAATATAATACACTTAAATTTAAACAATAGAAATTTAAGAACAATAAGATGAAAAAATTAATATTTTAAATGAAATTATTGTGAATACAAATTTAATGAAGACATTATTATCCAATGCAAAATTATGTTCTATGGAAGGTAATATTATCAAATTTAGTAATTCCAATATATCTTAATTTAAAAAAAATAATGAAATTCATTATATATTCATAAATACTAAAAATTTCAATAATATGAAATTAATTGAAATGAATTTTTAAATATAGTCATAAAAAGTGGAGCTGAGGTTAAAAATAGTGTTATTATATGAAAATATTAGATCTAGTGTGAGAATTATAGTTAACCAAAATGATCATTTTCATTATGATTATAAAAATTCTTTAACTCAAAATGGTATTCAATTTGAATATGTAAAATTAAAAAATTGAACTTATGTATTTTATAATAGATTTCAATGGGTTTTTAAAAATCATAATGATGATAATTTTGTATTGTAAAATTTGGAAGACCATTTAAATGTGATAGAGAAAAAGAATAATAAATTTAAAATGAATGTATTATATTACTAAAATTGTTTGATGGATGAGAAAAGAAACAAAAAACCCAGATTTCAAATATTATAATTGTTTACAGAGAATTTAAAAGATCAGTTTTGGAATCTATATCAATTTTATTGTAAATATTATTATGTTTTACATTCCTATATTTCATTATTTTGAGAATCATAATGGTGGATAATTGTAGTAATTATATGTTTTTATACTAATTTTCAATTGTTAAATAATATAATTATTAACATAGGTGATTTAATGTATGAAAAATATTTTAGTAATTGTAGACTATTTTATGTCTAGTAAAATTATATCATACCATGTCATTTTCTTAAAAAAGGGGATATTTTTTGTTCAATATTTTAATTCTATATTTCAAAACTACTTAATTTATAAATAAATCTACATGCATGGTTTTCAAAAAAAATTATTTAATTATTTTTTAATATGATGTTATAAAAAATAAATTCCTTTTAAAATAAAATATATTATGAATTATCCATTATAATACTCATGAAATAAAATAATATAGTAATTACCTTCTAGAAATCATTAACTACATAAAATATAGAATGATGATTCATGAAAAACTATAAATAATTCTCAATGATATTTTGGATTCATTGCTATGTATTGATGTAATTAAATTTACACTAGCTACATCATAAAATTATCAGTGCACCGTTTGAATATAACTTATTTATTATATTTATAATGTAGACACTACAATAATCTTTTTTTAATTATATATTTATGTTGTGATTCTATGATGATTGATTAATGAATTATACATCATATAATTAATTATTTTATGTTGTCACATATTCATGATTTTTTATTCATTCATTTCTTATATAAAAATTGTAACACTATTTCTATTCCTTATCAAATCAAAAATATTATGCATTTGTTTCATGTATTTCACTTATATTTGATCTTATATGTGGGATAAAAACATTCAATTTTCATTATTTTATTAAATAAGTTCATACTTAGGACTTGAATATATAATTGAACATAACTTGTAATCAATATTATGTTATATGGATCATTAGTTCTACACCCATCCACTTTATATAAAAAGCATAATCATTACATGAAATATGCTAATTATAATAAAATTAATTACAATAAGGTATCATATGAACATTTTATCCGTAAAAATATTAATATTTTGTGTCATTATAATTTTTTGGATCATACTAGTTTAATTAGAAATATTATTTGAAATTTATTATTAATGTGTTTTTTAATAAGTTCTATATAATTCAGTACATATATTAATTTATATCAACTAATATATAATTTTACAAAAGTTCTATTTATTTGAGATGTTTTAGTTACATTATTATATATATATATTGATTTACACACTCTAAATGATATGATACTAGAATATGAAATTTTTACAAAGTCGAATAAAATGTCTAATAATTACCATGGAGTGAAATAAAAAGGTATTTTCCCATTTAGATATGTCATGTGAATTTCATGATAAAAATACATAATCGCTATATAATTTTGGAATAGTTAAATTCTATAATTTAATTTCATTTGACCAGAACATGGTAATTATAAAAAATTATACCTAACAAAATTAATTAGGGGATAAGATATATACATAATGGTTTGAATAATATAAACAAAGAAAATACCCCCATACAATATATTTTTACCTATTTATTAAAATTCAAAATTGAGTCACATATATGAATAAAATATATTGAAATAAATAAAAAAATTATTATTCTAATATCTTAAAATTTTGGACCATAATAAAATTTTTCATTTTCATATGTATAAGCAGAAAACCGAAATAATATATGTGATATTCTCATAAATTTTTAAAAACCAGTGTCATTTGTATAAAGTCATCTATGTCTATTGAAAACTGATATATAGTTATATATAATCCATATCAATTAATTTTTGTGTGTGTTGGTGTTGTGATGACCACTATTTCTTCATATCCTTACATTTTAATTCCATATTAATATTATAATAAGACTATTATTTTTACATATATTTTTCCCAATAATCCACCTCTTATAACTAGAAAATTTTAATCCATACTCACTAATATGTTTTTTCACAAAGGTTTACGTTAACGATGATAAAATATATATCCACAAATGGTGTACATTATATTTTTCTTGTCCTTATATATGTGTGTGTGTGTGTGTGTGTCTCTGTGTGTGTGTTCATTTTTATTATTTTTTAGAGTTTGATTTATATTGAAATAACACGTACACAATAAGTCTATACTAATATAGTTTTGAAATCTATTTGATCTGAAATTAATGGTGGAAAATATTTTACAGAGAAATAAAATTCATAATAATTTATTAAAACAATAATTATTTAGATGAAATATTATAAATTCTGATCGTTTGTATAAAATTGATTAAATAATTAAAATAATACAATAATAAGAATTTAAAATTAATAAATAACTATCTTTTAATTTTTACAAGATAATAAACATAGTGATATCAATGATCACTTTCCCACATATCCAAAATCATCCTTAACATAAAATAAATGCTTTAAATTGAAAATTATTTAACAGTAATATATTTTATAAATATTGTAAATTTCATAATAACGATAATTTATCATTTATTTTCTAATAAATAAAAATTTATAAATAAAACAATATGCATATGTGTGTAATAAAATTCAATAAATGCTTTATTATTATCTAAAATAATTGGGTTTTTAAGTGAATGAATAATAATATGAAAATATTTTTTAATATATTTGGAAAAAATATATACATTATTGTTATCCCTTCACAAGAAAAATTAATCATATCTCATGGTCATATTTAACATGTTAACTCTGAAATTTTAAAAATACGATGAAAATAATGAAGTTTTATTTATTTATACAACATGATTTTATGATTTATTATTTTCATTCTAGATTGAATTCATATTAAACACCCAACCAAAGATGTCTTCATGATATTGACTTAAAAATTAATATAAAATGCGATTCATTTTCAATATGATAAAATCATGGTATGTATTTAGAAATTTTAATATAAATTATACATTGTATACAAAACCTACTAATGAGATAAAAATTAATTGGGAATCAACAACAATGTTCTATTATTCTGTTAGATTTGTAACCCCATTTAAAATATTTTTATAATATTATTATATCACAATCAACAATCATCTTCAACTCATGGATTTATGAATTTTTATTGTTTATTCATTTTGATAAATTGAATCTATATATTTATAATTTTTATAATTATATTCATCTGAAGGATTCATGTTACACTATTTGGTGGCATAAAATGTTAGGATTTCAACCTCATTTGAATGGTGTAAAGATGTATAATTCACTAATTGAAATAGGTATATTAATGTAGAATATTTTAAAACTAGTTATTTATTCCTAAAAAACTCTAATATAAATATTTCATTTTTCATATAAAATGGATAATTATATAAAGAATTTATTCAACCACCCTATTTGATAATTTGGTTAACCAGTTGTTTTAGGATTATATAGTGAAGTACATCGACAAAAAATGAACAATGTTCTTTTTTTTATAATTAGAACAATGTTATCCAAGTTCACTAATATTTTTGTATTGAAAAGAATACCCAAAAAATAAATGGGTACCCAAAAATATTAAAATTACATTTGATATATTGAAAAATATTTATTTTTCCTTCCATATTCTTTGAAACAATGAAATTAAACAAAAAATAACACACTGATAAATTAACTATGATATAATTACATTATTTCAATGCAAAATAATAATATATATCATAAATGATCTTGAGTTTTTATGGATTCACATTCATCGAAAAACATTTCCATTAAATTTGAACCATGTAGAGGGATCCTATGTTTAAAAATCATCTCAATAGAATTTTAGACAATGGGAATAATTTTTAGGAATAGTATTTTACCTTCCCAACCTACGTACCGCATTCCAGTTCCCCAAGTTGTTTTGTTACATGAACTCCACTGTACCACCTCACACACTAGAGGTCGCCGAATAGTAGTGAGGGTTTAATATATATCATGGGGATACTATACCCTCTATTTCTAAGTAGAACACAAATAAAAATCAATAAACATTATCTGAATGATAATAAATAGCAACTAGTATATTTCCATAATCAATAAGACCAACATCTCATGATTATACAAAATCATGGATGAATGACCAATAAAAAAAGGAGTAGATACGTCACTCCACACACGTGTCATGTGTCAAATGAAAACCCAATAGAAAAACACACCGAGGAATCCCCAAGGGGGTCCCATCCTCATATCCAAAGACCTCATCTATGATCCATCCCAAATCCCAACTCAAAAATGAAACATAATGGAGTTTCCATATTTTTTTCCTACCAACATGAAGTCTATTTTTATACCATTTAGAAATCCATTTTACGGTGTGAGTATAACATAGTAGGTCACCTACAACAACATATAAAACATTATATAATACATAATAGTTTATTAAGATGTATAAATAAATATTTACAAATGAAAAGTAAATTCTATTCACATTAAATTATTATTTAACAGACCACATAATCCATTGGTTCACGGTGACACCCAAACTAAACACAAATGCTTTGTCTCGTGCCAGAGTCTAAACATCCACCAAGGGATATATGATTTTACTCTGTCATGGTGTTTTATTTATCATTAAATTTCCAAATTCAATTTGGATCATTAGTGTCTTAAAGAAGCTATCTGATTCCATGTGGTTCTTTGGAGCAGTAGTCTATATCTCGAAACTTAGTGATCACATGAAATAAAAAATTATCCTGGGGTCCCAAAGAGATTATCAGATACCCTATGGGTAATTTTTTGGGCAGTCCTTATCCTACTACTCAGTGATCACATGTAATAAACATATATATTTTGGGCTTAGAGAAGAATTCTTGAACCCCGTGGGTATTTGGAGTAGTATTTCCAATCACAAGACTCATTGATTAGTTAGTCATAAATATCACATATCATGGATCCACATTCAAAAAATATTTCTAATTACATCATTATTATTTAGTTTACTACTCATTTATCATTTAAGGTTAATCCAAAATAATCCCATTATAAAAAATAATCACAATATTTTATTAAACCAATTTACTAAATTAATTTATAATACAAGATTATAATTTCCCATTTATCAAAATTTTATATAATTTATAATAAAAAATTTCAATTATATCAACACAACCCCTAGGTTTCTATCAAGTAAAATTTAAAATCATAAATGATTCCATCATGATCCATAAAGAGTTTCACAATCTCAAGGTAATCAATTTATAAATTCAACAAAGAATGCAAATTTTTATTGTGGAAATTGTAATTGAAAAATTTAATACACATATTTAGAATAGATATTATAAAAATGGATAATTATATCACTGAAATCACGGTCAATGATTAATGTTCACTAACCCAAAATCCCCAATTTAAAGTGTAAAGACAAGAATCACAACAGAAAAGATGGTCTAGAAGCAGCTACCAAGAACAAGATCCATTGAAACATAGATCTAAATCATTTATATTTATCCAAATGACTAACAGATCCTATATATCTTGGTCCCGCCAAATTTATTGAAAATTTTAGATAGAACATGATAATAAAAGAGGATGGTCATATATATCTCATTACACGGTAAAATATAATCCACAGGGCCAATCTATTATATCATCAAGATATGCAGATCTCTTCTAAAATATGACACAAAACTCACCCACACATAGAGAGAACTAAATAATGTAGTAGATCATCTCACCACCCAAGATGAGAAATCCCTAGAAGTCATCACTTCCCTTGACATGTCTTTCTTCAATCTAGAGGGTGTGTCTTTAATCTAATTGGATTCCATTGGATTGCATTATTTCATGCCTCCATTGTGAAGGTGGCAGTTCTAAAAATTTCCATTTCTTCCTTTAATTAAAATTGTTTTGATGATGAGGAATAAGTAAGAGGATGTCGTCAAACCAGTGAGATCCATATTCCAAAAAATTACAAAAGTGGAGACTACGAATCATCCAAATTATCATTATTTGAGATATTGTTATGATATTTTTATTTTGATTGTGAGTTAGTGTGATTAAAAAGGTCAAATTAATTTTCCCATATTTTTACCTACTATAGAGAGCATGTAGCCCAACCTCCCCCAACCCATTAATCCCAACCATGTCCATGACCACAATTTTTTGGATGATTACCTCATTTCGATGTCCTAGATTGATGCCAAACTATTTCTTGATTTTCCTCTCTGAAGGAGGGTCCATGATACAAATCCCATCATTGAATGCCGAGTGAAATCCTATCTTTTTCTTGATGAGGAGTTATTTTTCACACAAGCTGACAGTTCAACAAAAATCTATAACCAATCTTTTTTTCATACACATTGTATATCCATTCATAACATATCCATTTGGATTTAGATAAGTTGTATCTTGAAAAGTGTTAATGGAAAAGTCTACAACGAAATGTTCTAGTGATTTAGGATCCATAATGGATACAAGAGAGACTATTTAATATCTATCAACACCTGAAAAACTGAATTCTAATCAAACTATTCAACTTCAGCCTCAGAGGGTCTAGCAGCCGCTATGCCAAGATCACGATCCTTTGGGGATATTTTATCCCAACCTTTATATGAAC
The DNA here is from genome assembly GCA_963277665.1 of Viscum album. Taxonomy (NCBI): domain Eukaryota; kingdom Viridiplantae; phylum Streptophyta; class Magnoliopsida; order Santalales; family Viscaceae; genus Viscum; species Viscum album. The sequence goes on along the minus strand of OY728159.1, from coordinate 1,455,216,180 downwards.
AAAGATTAAATGGGTCAGAATGTGGTTGATCCCTCAAGACATCATTATAAATGGGCTTTTTCTTAAATTAATCCTCAGAGTGTCCAATAGAACAACATATATGATACAATTCTGGATATTTTATTACTCTGCAATTATATTGATGTCATTATAGGGGGTTAAAAGGGTCACCGTCTCAATATGAAAGGATCAATGGTCAATATAATCCATCATTATTGAAAAATTACCGTACCTAATGTTTTTAGTTTCTTTATCCAATTCAATGGGTAAACCAATTTTTGTAATAATGTCATGTAAATTTATTTGAAGCCACAGAATCCAATTCAGATAATATAACCCGATCCACACCTATTGAAAGGATTCTTTATCCTTTAATGGAAAAAAATTAAAAGTCTATTCATGGAGATGCAGTATACTGGGATTAAGATAAATAGAACCGAAGGACCACGCATGTGCAATGAGATAATCTTAATGAAAAAGAAAATGGAAAAATACACAACCTAGAGAAACACACCTTTAGTTCGAGAACCCCAAAAGAGAGGAGATGCACCCAACAAGATCCTCAAGCCATTATTTCATTGCACCCTAGGTAAGAACCAAACTTTCTATTTAGTAATTCTTTACCAAGGACAATCATTCGGAAAAAGAATCCAATTTTTCATCAATATGATCTAAAGAGACATTCTTCAAAACACGACCGAAGGAAAACCAGTAATCATGGTTCATTGGAATTAGCAACTCAGTAGAAGCACAAGCTGATTAAGCTCCCCTATATGATGAAAAAAATGGTGATTCAGATTTAGAGAACTAGCATTGAGAGAACAAACAACACGTAAGGAAAAATCTAGTGGAACTTCATTATTATTAACAATATCATCACAAGATTGTGAATTACCTCTTCAAAATACTATATATGGACTACGATTTGGTGAAACACTCATATCTGGATCTAGTGCGTGATTCACAACATCACACCTAGATTAAGAATCATGAATTATATCATTAAATGGTTCATCATTTCTAGAAGAATCACAAAGAAGATCTAAACTAGTAATATGAGAAATAGATCCAAAATCCATATTAACCTCATGTCATTGATCTGTGCAAAAATGATGATGGGATACACCTGAAACTAGTTCAACAACATGAGTTGAATCGGGAATGGAAATAAGAGACTGAGAATACCCTCTAGCATCCATATTCGACCCTAGAAAGTGAAGAATCGACATTGATGAACCTTAAAATTCATGACATCCCGCTCACATAGATCCTCAAACCCCCATCCTCATGTCTCTAAAGTATTTAAATTTGAGTAAACAATATCTCTATTCATCAAGAAAGAAATATGGATAAGGGAGGGGGAAATAGGGAAGATATTACATACCATAGAGGAGAGAATCCTTCAATAGCATCATTGATTCATCAAGAAATGAAGTTTGGGGCCCTTATAATCCTTTCTATACCTACCAAGAATGAATGAATTTGATTAGTGTGCGTGGGGAGGATTAAAAAATAAAACATTGGGTTTCATGAAATTTAAATCAAAATTTAGGGGTTTAAAGAATCCCATGCATTTATTTTGTGGATCAAGGCACACAATTTTTCCAATAGTTCACCACTACATAGGATGTCCATGGTTAATTTTTTGTGGTTGAATAGGGTCCAAAATCATGCACAATTCATGAAAACTCCCTCTATATGTGGGTACACTATTTGGGGAGAGCGGTCTCATTGTTTTGGAAAATTGTGGGCCAATAGTGTGCCACCACTTGTGCCTCTAAAAAGGGTAACATTTCTTCCTAGGAAAAACCATATGGTTATCCCTACACATGATCCAACCGTTATTGGAACAATACACTAGAATCTTTATGTAAATTTACACAAAAAAACCCCAATGAATTGAAAATAACGATAAACTCAAAACAAGGGTAAAATGAGTACCTAAAAATTAGCATTAGAAATATCTATAATCATCAGGATCATACAATATAATCAACTTATAACAGATCTTAATCATGTTATAAACTAAATAATCATTATGATTACTATGTAAAATGGTCAAATCACTGAGCTCTTACATCTATTTCACTCTCCCATGTTTCTTTCTAAAACTTTCTGTGCAACCACATCACTCTGAATAATGGCACAATCTTTCCCCGAAACACTTTTTCCCTATAATCTAGAATATGAATCAAATGATCCACCGAAGACACATTAGATTCAAGGTATACATAATAAATATTGATCACTTGATATAGGTTGGGGTGATCCTTCTAAAGCTAGGACACATGGAAAACACCATGCACAGAACCATACCATTACAGATGATTCAATCCTTATTACACCTGATTGATTGTATCCACAACCTCGAAAGGTCCAAAAAAACATTTTAACCAACATGAAGTTCCTCTGATTCTATAGTGAACCAATATTGGTGACAAGTAATGGAATACATGAACTCCCACATCAAACTTAATAGGTTGATGATGTCAATAATCATATGAATTCTTCCTACTATGATCCATTACCATATATTTTTATGTCTACTGAACCTATCCTGATTCGTTCATCAAATGACCCATTCTCAAAAAATCTGATTCGCCATCCTCTATATAGATTTGAGGTGATCTTCCTAGACTACAATAATATGACTTGTATTTATCCATATGAATAGTAGTCTGATAAATGCTGTTTTTGGTTAAATCAAAGACTGCTAGATGCTTCTCTGAAGACCATCGAATATTTCATACGCATGACCATAACATGAACTCAAGCACATGAATTGTATGATCTGATTGCCTCTATTTATGGGGGTTGATCAATTCACTCAGAAACACCTAGGTACGGAACACATTCTCTATGCCTTTCCAAAAGTGTGATTTAAATTGAGAATCAATATCTGAAATAATTATCCACTATAACCTTGTAAAAAAAGTTATTCTTCTTAATTTATATATATCACCCAACCAATCCATTATGAATGTCTCTAGAATAGGTAAGATATGTTCTAATTTCATTAATCTGTCTACAATCACCCTTATACTATCATTCTTACTTGGAGTCCTCTGAATTACCACTACGAATTCCATTGTAACATCATCCCAATTTCATTTTAGAATGGTAAAAGATGGTAGTAATCCACTAGGCTTCTTGATGATCCCCCTTCACCCCCTAAAAAGTGTAGAATCATATCATGAACCATACAATATCCATTTTCATATCTGACCACTAAAACAACCTGATAATATCATGATACATTTTAGTCAAACCAGGATTAACTACATAAAAAGAGGCATAAAACACAGACATCAAATACTCATGCATACATGTAGGGACAAAAACATGGTTTCAGACATAAATGACCTTATCGTTATCCATAGATGAATCATAATGTGAATCCCCACCATTGAGGATTTCCCTCAAGGACGAAAACAATGGATCCTCAAAATACATCTCCATGATCCGAAAATGAAGTCTTGAATCAATATGTAAGGATACGAGGGTCATATGCTTTAACACCCTGTATTTCAATATGCATCTCATTTAGTAAATTCATTAACTTCCACTAAGAAATAGAGTCCAGAACTGCATGATTCTATGATTACGTTCATAAAGCATCAGAAACAATTTTTCCAATTATGAGAATATATTTTAGATTAGAATTCAAAAGACTGAAGATATTCAATCCATCTCAACCACCAGATAATCATGTATCAATGAGAAAAGATATAATTTATTATTTTGTGATCAGTAAGGACAATAATTTTTTCCCAAAAATTATTTCCATTTTCAAATTAAATAATAAACCACCATAGGTAACTCAAGATCATATGTCATATTATTTATCATAATGGGGACTCAATTATTGCATTCCATGCACCATGAATCTATCTCCATGTATAAATAACTCTCAAGGTTCAATCACTGACATAGAAAAAACATGGTATACTCCTCACCTGATTCAGGTTGGATCAATATCATATTAGTAGTCAAACATTTCATTAATGCATTGAAATCAATCTCACATTATCACAAATCTTACAACATGATGAATTTATTTTTAAATCCTATGATTGGTACTATCATTTAAGAATATTCTTTGATAATCATGAAACAATGACCCAGAAAACCTAGAAAAATATTAATATCGATGTCAATCGTGGGATTCTTCCAAGACAAAATTTCCTAAAATTTCTCTGGGTCTACTGAAAAATATTTCTTTGAGATGATGTGACCTGTGAAATGTGTCGTGTCATTCAGTAATTGACATTTATATCTCATGGCCTAATGATGATGCTCTCTCGTTGTACAAATGATGATCTCATGATGTTGATCATGACCGTCATGAGTCCAGGAGTACCCCAATAAATCATTAAAAAAATACAAAAATATCGAGGTATGGGTGGACGATTCCGTTCATTAAGGTCATAAACACATCTAGAGCATTTAACAACCCAAAGTGAATCACAATAATTTTATATAATCTATAACTGATTCTAAAAGAATTCTGTGGGTTATCAAATAGTCTAACTCTAACATTATATTAACCTGATCTAAATTCAATCTTGGAAAAAACACAATATCCTCTCAACAGATCAATGAAATCATCAATACATGGAAGAGGATACCAGTTCATCACTGTCATCTAGTTCAACATTCAGTCATGAACAAAATAATCCTATGTCCCATCAGTATTTTTAGAAAAAATACTAGAGAACACCATTGTGATGTACTCACAAGAATAAATACGTTATCAAAATTTCTTATAGATGAGTCTTTTATTCCGGAATATCTATTTATTACTTTTTATAAGACGGAATAAAAACTATTTTAACACCATGAATGAGATCAAATATAAGATCTGCATCACTCTTAGGTGGTATCCCAAATAATTACTAAAGAAATAGGTCATGGTACCAATACACCATGTATGTAAAGACAATATGCTTCACACCCTCTTCATGATGCAAAAGACAAGAAACCTAGGCAGTGAGGTCCCCATGTTTCTAATAAACTCGACCTTCATAGCCTACCCAGATATCCCATTCACCACGATTAACATAACTATCACCCTCAAGAGATGTTATAGACACATTTCTAGTATAATAGTTGATGTTGGATCAGAATGATACCTACTAATACATACCAAAAATCAGGTTAAAACTACCATATTAAGTATGTAGAGTTTTGAAAGGATACAATAATCCCCATACATGAGTGAAAAAACCATACATAAATAGATGTCAATTGACCATACTCCCAAAAGTGTGTAAATCATCATATCCCCAATCAAAAAATACATTGTTATACTAAAATAATTCAAAATTTGTGAAAATATAAAATAATAAGAGGCTTTCGTATCAGATAAGAAACTAGTAAGCATAGAACCTAAAAGAATAATTCCTATGACCATCGATGGTCCGACCTCTCTATCCACATGTGCATGCTGAACTACATGAAACTATCTTAACCCTCTTCCATATTTTATAGTCTATGTGCATTGATTTTCACAACTCTATTGATAAAAATAACATTTTCCATGAAGCAATAAGTCCACTAACTCGACCATTATGTTCCATAGAACTCATCTACTGAACTGATATGGGGTAGATGGCCCCTACATGTACTCTAGTTCTATCGTCCGCACATTACTAATCATATATAATGGGTTCCTACAGAATTTCTATAGATACTCCATCCTGCCTCAGGCGCGACACTACACCTATGTTTAGGGAAACAAGTTACGAAAATGACATGACCTACCAAATTAGTGTATATATACTCATTTACTTATTTGAGTAACAAATCCATGTCCTTGGATGCTCTTTTTTGAATTCTCTTGGTATAAATTTTATTAGCAAAGAATTCTAATCTAGGAATACTTACTAAATATAATCCCTACAGAGACCTCCTACAATTAACCAGAAGCATCCTTCAGGTTCTCATCAAAACTGAGAGCCTGAATCACCACTTTAAAAAACATCTTTAGTCGGAAGATATAAATCAAGGACATAATCAAACATTTAAGTCCATTGTAAAATTGTTTCATCTGTATTACCTAATATCATGCCAAAACTGGGGAAAATAATTGAAAATCAATGAAGAAACCATCATAATCAATCTTGTAAATTCTATCTTATATTGGCTTGACCAGGGTACAACCGACCAGTACCCCAAGCTGAACTGCCACATAACCATAGGGGCATCTCTTCGTACGCAAGAGGTCGGTGACATGAATGAAGTGTCTGATATGTAGATAATGAAGAGATTAGACACAATTTTTTCATAGCAATATACTTCTGTAAATAAATAAATAAAAGTGGAATAACATATTACTGTAAACAATTCAGATATCTCATGATCACTAAAACAAGGAATACAATATCAAAATTAATGAAAAAAAATTCCATGTCAATATATGTGTCATGAGTCATAAATTAGAACCCAATTAAAGAAAATAACGAATCCCAAGTGTGTCTCAAACAAAATTTGGTTCCTTCATACAATATCCATCCCAACTCATCCAAAAAACTCAAGGCATTTTCCCTTAACCTGTCCAAAAACGCAATGTCTATTTGGGTACTGATCATGTAGCCCTAGTAGGGTGTGAGTCCAACTTAGTAGGAAACCACCAATGAAATATAAATCACTATACAGTCAAATATTAGTGTATTCAATTGTGTAATGAAAATAATCAAAATGAATAAGTAGATATTTATCACATTATTAATTAATCATTATTTAACAACATAACTCATATGTTCACATAGACACCCATTCCATAATCCCTAGATTGGCTCATTCTAGAGACTGATGTATTCTTATGTGATATTATATCTCAAAATTGTATTGTTACCATTTATTATAATTCATAATTGAATACCCATAATCCCATTCAAACATTACACAATAGAATTACCATGCTCTAATTCTTTAATTCACAACTACATGACCATGAGATCACTCATACCATACACATTAGAATGATCATGTTCCCATTATAAATTTCAAAACTAAATGACAATGTTATAATTCATACCTGAATTCCCATGTTAGGATTCACAAATTACAAATTAGAATGTCGATATTTTCATTATATAATTCACAAATAAATGACTATGTTACCATTAATCACAAAATTAATTAATGAATTAATTTTATACATCAATTTAATTACCAATTCATCAATTAGATGATCACATTAATCCCCTTAATTAATTCTCCAATTAATTAGGTAAATCAACTAATTAATTAATTCCTCAATTAATTAATTAATATTATCATACTCAAAATATCATAATAAATACCCAAATTATATATCTCATTCTCATATCAAAACATATCTTAAATAATTCTACAATTAGTTATTTAAAAATTCATAATTCCCAATACCCCCAATTAAAATCTCCTCAATTAACAAATTCGGAAAAATAATTAATTGAATCAATAAAAAATTGCTAAAAATATAATAGAAAAAAATAATTATATAGAAATTATCTATATCAAGAATATGGTACTTTATTTATAGACCTCCTACAACAATTTGTGGATAAAAAATAACCCTATTGAAATACCCAAAAGATGGAGAAGAAAAATAATTTAGAATGAAATTTGGATCTAAAACCATAAATCAAGATAAAATAAAAAATATATTTCTAATTTATATATATATATATAAACCTAAATATAGATTAATAATAATAGGGATATATATAACCAAAATAGAAGATATCTTCCAAAAAAAAGAAGAGGATAAGAAAGGTAGAAGAATGAGAAATCTAGAAGGTTATATCCTTTTATCAGGAGGGATTTGAATGATTGATTCCGGCTATGAATCATGATGAATGATGGTCCGAAAGGCTTGAAATCAATCTGAAGAGATCCAATTTTGTGAAATATGGTCTATGGTAAAATGTTGTTCAATATACACTTAATTAGGGTGTTCTAGTAGTAGAAATTCTATTTTTTGGTGACATTAATTCCCACACACAGTTTTCTGATAACAAGTGCAGGGTTTTCCCTAACCGTGTACATTAATCATGAAATTTTTTTATAGGGGTGCATGGTTACTCTTAACTAGGAACATTGTTTGACAATTTTTGTTCCATCCATGTGAATCCCCACCATTTGGTTTCATACGGTTAGCTTGGATGGAGTTAAATATTTTCAATAATCATATTCCAATCATGCACAAATCTCTTTTATTTTTTCATCAAATTTCTGCCTAAACAAACCCTAATGTAAAATCCAAATGATGTTTACTAAATAAAAGGAAAAATAATTCCTATAATCACGTCTGTGTATTCTTATGTATTGGTAATGATAATACAATCTCTCCACCTTATAATTACTCATCCACAAGTTGCACTCCCATGAATCACTATGATTTTGTGTCAAAATATTGGTCTATTGAGCCTTTATATATGATTCCATTTCCCATGTTTCCTTCTACACATGTTCGTGTTTAAATAATACATGAAATATAGGTATGGAATTTCCCCACAAAACATTCTCACTATGATCTAACTCACATATCACATTCTACTCAAAGGATGTATAAATCTGAAGTTCAATATCATCCAAATATATCATATCTAAAGACTCAACATGATACCACTATATTTGTCACACATAGAAAATATCATGCATACCTCTATATTTTTTTGGAAGAGAAAATTGTTATGCCATTGACTTGATTGCCTTCAAAACCTCAAATGGTCCAATAAACTTGGGTTCCATCATGTTCTATCATTGAATCCTATGATGTACCAACCAAGGTGACACACAAAATAATACACAATTAACCTATATAAAATCTATGGTTCATTTACATTTATCATCATATTACTTATATCTACTGGGATCTATTTCCAAACGTTTTCAAAGCAGCTCTACATATTTCGATCTAGCATGAGACTAGATCCAAAATAAATCTGACTCACCTACCATTATCCAGTATAATGAATATCTAAATTTCCTACTATTAATCTCTCAATTGGGTTCTTTTTGTTTCATTTCCAAAAAACATTTGTTATAGGAAAACATAACAAAATCCAAATGTGTTTTCTTAGTACCCACCAATGTAAAGAACACGCATTCATAGTATATCCTCAGGTACCTATATCATACTCTCTGAATTCCCATCTATATGTGGATGTAGATACATATTCAATAAAACCCATTTAGCCAGAACCATTTGTAATATATATATGATGCAAGAAGTAAATCATGGGTCATAGTGTGAAATAATAGTCTATTTCACCCAATGTAGAAAGACTATAACATGAACATACATTTCCCCCAATTGAACCACTATGGATTTATACAGTATAAGAATAAATGTTCTACCAATATCAAATAGTCAACAAACACCTAAATAGAATCATTATTTCAATGCATCCATGAGAGAACAAGCAAAAAAAATCATGTTCATGTCATCGAACTTCCGTTATAGAATTGGAAACGTCTATATTAATCCTCCAGGTCATTGATGCACAAACTTCACCTACAAACAAGTGTAGTATCGTGTCAAAAACCCTAATATCTCCCTTGTCATGTCTGACCACCAAAACTATCATCATTGGTCATGGTAAATTTTGTTTCCCCCTGGATCTACCACCAACTTCAATGAGTCAAGCTCATGAATGGGCTCTACCCATAAGCTTATAAGCACAACAACCTGATTCCTAACACATATGATATCTTCTTCATCCATTATCTAATATAATGTTTTCTCCCCATATTAAATGCTTTCCCTCTAGTTCAAACACTCTATATCTGCATAATCTTTGTCCATGTCCATTTTAAATAGTGTAGACTCTACTGAAACTGATAACAAAGTCCTATTTTCATGAATCACCTGAACCACCAAATGCTTCTCAAAAAGTTGATTCATTGTCTTCTACTTATCACTAAAATCACGGTCAATCTATTTCAAAATTTTCATTCTCAAATCATCTTCAAAACAATTCCCCCCATGTTAGCATATATGATAGCTCAATATTAAATGATTACATATACATAACCAACTCTACCCCTGGTGATTCATGATTTTCTACAAAAAGATGTACTTTAATCTATTTTGGTAATTATACATAGTAATATTTTCACCCAAAATATAATGATTCCAACACATCAAAGAATAAACCACTATAGCGATGTTATGTTTGTTCATAGGGTAGTGTAGTTCATGAGGCCACAATTGTAGAGACCCATATACCACCACTCGATCTCCTGGAATCAACAAAACTCTTTGTATTATCCCAGAAGTGTCACAATACTCCATGTACATCCCACCTGGATTAGTTTGGACCGAGATTTGTACTGATGCCAAACACTTCATTAGATACAGTAAGGCATCTCCACAATCCTTAACCATTTGAAATGTATCCCCTTTTGGTCAATAATAATAGAGGCACTACCAAATGAGAAATTTCCTAGATTAAAATCATGTAATTTATAAATAATTATAAAGATAAATGGATATTGAACACATTATGACGCAGATCCTAGGAAACAACTACATGAACCTTCTTCAGATCTACTGACACACCATCCTATGAGATAATGTTACCCAAGAAGTGTACTTGATCTGTCCAAAATTTGTACTTAGATTGTCTGGAATATTGTCAATAAAATATCAATGTACTCATGATGATGTCAAGATGTTAGGAATTATCACCATGACTCTCAGAGTACACCAAGATTCCATTCACAAACAATACCAAAAATTGATCTACGTATAGATGGGAGATTTTATTAATCATGGAAAAAAACACTTCTTCGGAGTTCATCAATCCAAATGGAATAAAAAAGAACTCATATAGCCCATACCTTCTTCTAAAATTAGTCCATTGTATATCAGAAGTATGAACATTTAGTTGAAGATACCCTGATCTCATATACATCATGAAGAAGACACAAGATCCCCTAAACCGGTTAAACAATTAATTAATACGCAAATTATTGTACCAGTTCATCATAGTCATCTGGCTCAAAATTCGGTAATCAACACATAAGAGAAAACTCTCATCACGCTTCATTGCAACAAAATAGGTAAACCCCCCGGGGATGTAATCGGATAGATAAATCCATTATACTCAAACTCCTCGTGAAATGTCTTGAGCTCTTGATTCTAGGATGGTTCCATTCTGTATGGAAGAATAGAAAATAGATCTTCCCCCAGTACGAGCTCAATGATGAACTCCACATCTATCTTGGGAGGTATCACTGAGAAGTCTTTAAAGAATACATCCTAAAATCAATACATTATAGGTGGTTGGAAATCCTAACTTATTACTCCTTCTTTTATTAATATACTACAAACATGGGAAATGATCTCTTCTATTTTCAGCGTAACTAGACCTTCTCAGTTCCCCGTTATATCTCACACTCCATGGGGAATATAATTGACACACATAAGAGATTTAAAGGTCACTCTCCATAAGTGACAATCATTGTGGGGTCAGTATGCTACTAACCTATCCGTAAACATAAATAGGTTAAATCCTACCATGATATTGATATAGAGTTCCTACATAATGTGATACTCCGAAACATTTAGATAACAACCCTTACATTAAAACATGTCTCTAGAACATACTCCTAATGGTGTATCTATATTCATAACCCCACTAAAATAATCCTACACAAGTCTCAAAGAATTCAAAATATTTACATAAATAATGGAATGAGAGGTTCCAGTGTCAAATAATAAACTAGATAATGTATAGGTTATTAGAATATTACCTCTTATTTTCGATCTTCTGGACATGCTATATAAAAATGTAGACTTTACCACATGAAATTTTCCTACACCTCTTCCCTATGATGTAGCTGGACTCCCCTATTCTGTATTACTATACTGATACAAGATCTCTTCCCCAAGCTCCAAATATAATGCCTCTACCTCGTTGACTATTAGAACTCCAGATTCAAGTATGATATAATGTGGAATACTACCTTCCCACACTCGAATTCTACCTAAATAAACCCTCACTACCCAATTGACACTTGGTCATAAAACACCTCTATTTATGTCATGTCTTTCTAAAAGGATGGAACTCTACAAGTGGTCATAGGAATTATCTCCTAATTATTCCCAACACACCACACTAGTGACTGATCACTCTGGTACTATCTTCTGCAACTATTCCCTCGATTTTTCGACTCCATTTCCCACATCCATGGATGATGCTATCAAAGATATTCTTTTTAATCTCTAAATTTTTACCTCCTTATCATCAAGCAAGAACTATCTTACTAGAACTAGTAGCATCTTTCTAGTACCCATATGCAATGAGGTCATGATCTACCACTACCAAAAACTAATTAAAATATAAAAGGTTAACTAGGTAGTTGATCTCACACTTATGTCCATCCTTAAAATATCTCTACGTAGCTATCTCAACCTCTACTAATATAGTAGAAAAGCATTGAAATTCTATAATAAATCTAGCATAGTCTATCATACAAATACTTCGCTGAGTAATCCTCATGAACATAGAAACTCTCCCCTACCTCAACATCTCTCAAGAGATGTGAAATAATAACTTTTATAAAAAATTCCTTCAATAACATACCATCATCTCGTCCTGTCCGCACCTGAATACCCCACTAGTGCTTGAAAAATCCTCATAGTATGTAAGAAGACATCATGAAACTCGTCTCTATAGGAATATCCATGTGGTCACGTATTATCAAGATTGAGTCAACCTAGATCTCTCCTCCCTCAGGACCACCCTTTCCTGTCGAAACCAGATGGTGATAAAACTATAACCCCCTTTCCATGTAAGACATACTCTTCACAACCCACCCTGGGTCTCTTCCCATTAATTACATGTAGCAATATATTTTTTATATGAAATTACCCCATACTGCCTCACACAATACGATAGGTGCCATAGGTTATAAGAATAGAAGATCACTCTTATCTATTCGATTCAGTCGTCATCCCATTAACAGTCACCGGGGAGGAAAACACCCTACAATTCCATAAACACACATTATGCAATGGTTCACAAAACAACATGTTTATGTAAGAGTGAAACACTACAATCCACAACAAGTCTTTTCCCAAAACCTCGCCATATGGTCAAATCCAAGGAGAAATCACTACCCTTAACCATCATACACATTTGTCCTAGTTACCATGTTTAAACTCATCCTAATTATTCAATTTTCTCATTTAAATACTCATTTATTCTCATCTTTCCTTGTTTTACAAGAATCCTCAATTTCATGTTAGACAGCATTTTAAGCTCGAATTTTAAATTAATAGAAGAATAGTTCATGTTCAACAACATTCCTATAATTTATTTTATTATGAGTGCATAATAATGATGCATGCCATAATAATAATGATCTCCTAGAATGATACATAAAGACTAAAATATTATGCCATACTGGTCCATGAGTCAATTCTAAACAAATCATATAAACAATAATCACATCACCCAATAAGTGCATCACCCAAGGTGAAATAATATTCAACTACAAAAAAGAACGAATATAACAATAATCCCCACACTAAGTAATTTGGTTCTCCCTCATGCGTGGGCGTGCTACTCCCATGAATGAGCTCAAAACCACGGTCTGACACTACCTAGTCACCTTTCTACCTTTCCCATATAGTGAGACAAATGAAAAAGAAAATAAATCTTGGCTCTGAAGTTAATTTGTAATGTCCCATCTTGGGTTCAACACATTGGTTCCCCGATCCATAACACAACATGACCGTAGGAACACCTCCCCATATGCCATAGGCTACTAACTGCTATTTAGGGTCTGATATGTTGATCATATAGAGAAAATTCCCTCTTTTATCATATTATTACACCATCAAATTTAAATAAACAATAGAAGAATAACCTATTGTGAAAAAATTTTAATATCTAAAGAAATGAACAACTAGAAATAAAACATGAAATCTAATGAATATATTCCATGTAATAGTACGTGTCATGTGTCTAAAATGAAACCCAAAATAAAGACAAAGATGGATCCAACGCAGGTCTCAAACCACATTCGATTCAATAATTAATGCTATATCCCAACTCTTCAATCTAACTCATGTCATTTTCCCTTAACCTTTCTATAAAACCAAAATTCATAGATGTACCAATCAAAAATACTCAGTAGGGTGCGAGTACAACTCAATAGGCCACCACCAATAATATCTTAAAAAATATCAAGTCAAATAGTATTTTATGCAGTTGTATAAAGAAAATAATAACAATGCATAAGTAAAAAAGTTATCACATTATCAATTGATCTTTATTTAAACACATAACTCCATGTTTCCTGTAGACACCTATTCCATAATCCCTAATCTAGGTCATTCTAGACATTGACGTATTCCCGTGTGATATTATATCTAAAAATTCAATTTTTACCATTTATTTTAATTCAGAGTTCAATTCCCATGTTAATATTAACACATTAAAAAATAGAATGACTATGTTCTCATTCTTTATTCATATCTAATTGACCATGTTACCATTCATACCATACATGTTAGAATGACTGTGTTACCAATATACATTTCACAACTAAATGACCATGTAACCATTAATACCCAAGTTCCCATGTTACAATTAACACATTACACATTTGAATCGCAATTTTTTCATTATATAATTCACAAATAAATGTCGATGTTTCTATTAATAAATAAATTAATCTAACAATTTATTATCCACATCAATTTCATTAATAATTTAACAATTATCTGATCACATAAATTCCCATAATTATCAACCCAATTAATCAAGTACATCAACAAATTAATTAATTACTCAATTAATTAATCAATATTCTCAAAAAAAATCTATTAATTAATTATATAATTAATTACCTAATTCTCAAATATCAATATATTAATTCTAATATTAATTATTTTCAAATCAATAATTCCCAAAATCCAAAATTTATTTCTCCACAATTAACCAATTTTCCAAATTAATTAATTCATTCAATAAAAATTTCTAAAAATATTATATAAATAATAAAATTATATACAATTAAATTAAATCATGGATATGGGACATGAATAATAGACAACGTACCACTACTTTTTGATGATTAGTCACCTAAAGAAAATTTCCAAAAATTTTAGTGGCAGGATGATGTAGAATGGGATCTTGATATAAAACCAGAAATCATGATCCAATAAATAATAATATTTAAAATTTAGAAGTAGATATATAATAATAGATCTATATAAAATAAAAAGGGATATATTTAACCAAAATAGAGAATAACATCCACAAAAATAATAGGATAAGAAAATAAGAATAATGGGAAAGAAATGGGCTATGATCTTCTTCCTAGGAGGTATGCAGACATTCGACCCATGCATTAAATAGAAAATAATGGAGGTCATGATGGATTTAAATATTTATTGTGTTCTCTAAAATCGTTAAATATAGTCTATGGTAAAATGGGGGTCTATTTGGGATTAATTAGGGGTTTCTAGTAATTAAAAATAAAATTTTATGGTGACTTTAATTCAAGTGCATGGTTTACTAGGAAGGGGAGAATAATTTTCTCTAACTATGTGCCTAAATAATACACTTATTTTATAAAGGTGAGTGGTTGATCATAAGAGGTAACAATGTCTGAAAAACTATTTTCTAGACATGAAAATCCAATCTGATGGATTTTCATAGTTATCTTGGATACGGTGCACATTTTTCAATAACCATGCACCAACGTTACAATTTCCTATTTCGTTTATTTTTATTGATGTTCCACACAAACACACCACAAGGTAAAACAAAATTAAAATTACTAGGAACCCGGAAAAATAATACATGTAATCTTGCCTGAGACATCTCCTAAAAATGTCAGGATTTTACATCTCCTGATCCAACCTCATATAATCCACCACTCTCAATAACCAATTCATCTTAGGGTAAAAGTGCTCAATGAAATTCTCCCAGAAGACATTCCATTCCATATTATCCATTTTCTCATCCAAAGCCTATATATATAACCAAAATTTCACTGATCTAATCAATATATCTGAATCCCGCTTGACTCTCGTCTCTGTCAGAATCTCCAAATGGTCCAGGATCATCTAGACAGACTTAATCAAAATCTTATCATCCTCAGGTACACCATATCTAGTAATGTTCAAATGGTACTTCCATTGAAACTCCCATTTCAGGTCATACATATTTTGTAGAACCATTTATATGATTTTTTCAATAATTTTCATAATGTGAGGAATGTTATCATGAAACTGATTTTTTAACCCGTACACTGGAACTATAAGGGCCTCAGATTCCAAAATCATAAGCACATTTTTTTTCATTTCCTCCTATCATCCAATCATCAAGAATCATCATGGAGGAATATCTATCCAATGATATCCACATATCTTAAAAAAAATAACACTTCATTAAAATTGTAATTTATATGCATTCACATAAATCTATAATAATCCACCACATACTATTCCACGTTGTCAAGACCAAAGCACTATCATCACCCTCATCCTCCCCTCACCCATTTCATGTTTAACATAGGGTAAAAGAATTCATTATTTCTATGTTTTACTTCAGAAACCAATATTCTACATTTCAATTCATTACCATCATCTAAATTTTTTATTTAATTATTAAGAAGCATTTCATTTTAATTTAATCGAAGAAATTAATTTGATTTAATTTCATCAACTAAATCGTAAAATCCTTTTCTATTCCTTCATTAAATGAAATCATATGTTCAT
This sequence comes from Viscum album, assembly GCA_963277665.1. Lineage (NCBI taxonomy): Eukaryota > Viridiplantae > Streptophyta > Magnoliopsida > Santalales > Viscaceae > Viscum > Viscum album. Next base: position 1,455,199,448 of record OY728159.1, on the reverse strand, counting down.
ATAATGATTCATTATATGTAGCTCTCTTTCAATACTATTCTTGGAAGATAATTTCAGAAAAATAATTACATCACACAATACCTGTATAATATCTTGTGAAATAACATTCAAATGATATGGACAATATCAAGAACAACAATCACACACTAGGTACTTGTGTATCCCCTTAGAAATGGGTGAGATACTCCCATTCATAACATCATAACTATGGACTGACTCATCACAGTCTCCTTTATACCATTCCTAAATAGTATGAAAAATAATGAAAAATGCATCTGATGCCACTTTTTAACATCTCAACCCAGGTAACACATGATGGTGTCCCAAGTCAGCTAGTTACATAACCTCAATCACAATTCCCCATATTCTTGAGGCTGAAAACATACAATGAGGTTCTAAAATATATCATGGGTATATTATACCCTATTTATCAAAGTATATAAATGTTAAAAATCAATAAAATTATGAAAAATTATAGTTTGAAGAAACTCTGATATTATAATAATTAATAAGAACTAAATCACATGATAATATGAAAACATGTATAAATGACCAATAAATCAAAGAAGTAGATATATCATGCAATATTGGTGCAAATTTTCAAATAAAAACCCAATATAAAAACACAATGATGAATTCTAGTGTGGGTCCTGATATCTTGTTTGGTTCACTAATCCTTGCTTCATCCAATATCCCAACACAACAATCAAATATATGGAAAATTCCCTTATCCTGTCCTGAAAACATGAAGTCTATTAGGGTACCGATCAGACTGCCCGTGTTGGGTGTGAGTAAAACTCAATAGGCCACAAGCACTGACATCTAATACAATATCCAGCGTATATCATTGGTTCTATATGTATAAATATATAATTAAAAATGATAATATACATTTGTTTTAACATTAAAATGTTCTCAATCTAACTACATGATCCTCGAGTTCGTGGTGACACCCGAACTAATAATTCATATTTCTTCCATTGTTTGAGTATGTACCAACCACAAAGGGATATTGAATTTCATTATAACATGGTATTACATTAATAATTTAAATTCCAAATTTACAATCAAACAATGGGGGGTTAGAGCAACAATCATTAAAAAATTTGGAATTTGGAGAAGCGGTCATGATCCCACAGATTAGTGAACACATAAAGTAAAAAATTATATCAGGGTCCTAGATCATTAATCTGACAACCCATGTGTATTTTTTGTAGTTTTACCCATCCCATAACACAGTGATCACACACAATAAAAATATATCTTTGGGGCCAATAGTGGTAGTCTGGAACCTCATGGGTATTTTTTGATGTAGTTTCTATCCCACAACCCATTGAACAACAAATCATTATTATCACATACCATGGTTCCATATTAATAATCTCCCTTATATACCATACTCATAATCTATTTCAAAAATCATTTAATCATCAAGGACAAGCCAAAATAATCCAATTATCAATAATATTCATAATCCATTATTCATCCAATTTCATAAATTATATTATAATCCATGATCACAATTTAACTTTTATTAACCATTTATATAATTCAGTAATCAAATTTCCAATTAAATCTACACGCCCCATTGTATGATATCATATATATTTTAAAAATCATCAATGTGCCTAATGGTATTCGTGATGGTTTTTAAAATCTCCAGAGAATCAATAATTAAATTCATTTTATAACAATATTACCCAATGTAGAAATTTATATTACACAATTACATACATGTAATAATAATCAATACAATAGTATTTCAAAATTGGACATCCTAAATAAATGTTATTGATTAGAGGAATGAGAGGGAAGAAAATGAAGGGGGGATAGATTACATACCATTGATGAGGTAAACCTTTAATTTGATCACTGATTCATCAAGAAAGGGTGTTTGAGGGCCCTTGGAATCCTTTTGTGAGCATGAAAGAATGAACAAGTCATTTTGGTTAAATATGAGAGGATTAAAAAATAAAATTTGGCATTTTGGGAATTATAAATATAAATTCTGGGGTTTAGAAATACACATGCACAACTTCATGGGATAACACGAATGGTTCACCAAACTATGCGCCGTAAACCATGCACCACTACACAGGGAGTGCATAGTTACTTCCAGGAGGGTCCATGGTTTGAAAAACAATGCTCCAAACCTCAAAACCAACTCTTTATAAGGGTTTGTGATTTTGGGGGGGAGGTATTATGGTTGGGCTAAAGCATGCGACAACCACACACCACCTCAAGCACCTCCAAAAAGGGGTGCACTGTTTCATAAGTAAAACCACATGGGATTTTCTAACCATGTGCCATTCGTGCTCATCCTAAAGGGATACAAAATTTATCAAAATTCACTCATAATACCGCAATGAAAAACTCATCCATGATATACTAATAATGTGTAAAATATTAAATGAAAATGAGCACGAGATATCTCTACAATGGCCATGATCATGCATTTATTACTTGGGGACCAAATTAAACATTATAATTATTTTATTGATTAATGTTTGGTTTGATTTGGATTCATGATCATGTAAATTTCTTTATCTAACTACATAAATTTAAAGCTTCAATAAATTAGAGTTTTCTAAAATATATGTCCATGAAAAATTTCTGGCCATTCTAATTAATGTTTATTTAATCCATGAAGTTAATATATGTTAAAAAAATATAATGAGGTCAAAGAAAAATTATATAATGAGGAGGAAAATGTTAAAATAAATATCAGGGATATTTTTCATAATATGTGATGTATATGATAATAAAATTACATGTATTATTGGAATGTGGAATATATGATCAATAATTAAAAAATTTGTCCATAATTAATGATTAATTACATTATTAAATATCTATAATAGTAGAATCCACCAAATTATGCATTATCAATCATCAATAATATTAAAAAAACAATTACTAATTATATAAAACTAATGAAAAATATGTGTAGACCCAATAAGATAAAAAATCCATTTTTTCAAAGTTAAAATTGTTTGAATTAGATTCTTTTTATATTGTGTTATAATTTTATTCTAATGGTTTCAAATTAATAATTTTATAATGATTAAAAAAGTGGTCTGATATAACTGATGGAAATTTAAATCATTAAAAAATATTTCACAAACAATCATATATGTTTTCCAATTGTTCTTCCCTCAATTTATTTTGGTTGACTGGTTTCATAGTGAGACTAATTCTTAATCCGTGAAATTTCATTTTTACATTTTCAATAAAAAATGTTCATATTTTTTATAAATTATATTAAAATAGGGAAAAGTATTATGAAATATAACTAATAATATAGTGAGAAAAACTAGAAACATAGAAAAATTAATAAAAACATGATCACATTAGGGTAAAATATTGATAAAATAACAGATTTATTTCAATTCATAGACTTGTCAACACTCTAAATACTAAATTAATCCAATATTTTCACCATAAAAATGAAATACCATTTAACGTAATTTTTTTAAAAAAAATTATATTATTTTATAAACAATTATTTAATAAAAAACATAAAAGTAAGATCTATTACTAGTTATTTCATTTAGCAAGGCCTCAATAAAATTATCTAGATAATATAATAATATATTAACAATAAAAAATCAGAATATAACAAAAAATGTCCCATGTTGAATTGAATTTTTTTTTAAAAATGTTACCAATGATAATATTAATATTGTATATTTTATATCCTAAATTGATATATTAAAATAGAGATATCCATCTAATATATATATGAATCCATAATAAGGTTTTCCAATTACACTTTTTATCATTTTTTAATTAAATGTAACTGTACATTTTGAACACAAGAAAAAATATTTAGATTGAATAATTATACCAAAAAAATGTACTGATAATTTTAAAACCAGTTTGAACAAATTCAACAGGAACAGTATAGAAGTCCTTAATACATTTTAATTTCAGAACATATTATATATATGTGAACAATTTGAAATCATAAATGGTATATATGATTATAGTTAATTAATATTTTCTTACCACTTGCTGAAAATTTTATAAAATGTGGGTTTTGGATAATGTATTAGTTATATTACTAGTATAACAACATCATTAAGTAGAATCATTTTCATTAACATAAATGGGGAAATGGAATTAAAATCATCTAATTCGTATCCTTTATCATTTTTATATTCAATAAGATAGTTATAAAGTTTCAATTTATTTATTAGTAAGATATATTAAAAAATAAACAACTGATATTGGTCAAGGCCATAATGTAATAACAATTTATTAATATTTTTGAAGATGATGTAATTCAATAGATGATATGGATAAAATAATGGGATTTGATTTATGCGAATACTAACAAGTTCATTATGTATTTTCTCAAAATATCATTCCTGAAAGGATGAGTCTATACTAATAGTAATTTCAATCATAAAGTGTTTAAAAATATAAAATACATTAATAATATTAAATGTATACACTAGAATATCATGTTTAACCACCAATGAATAATTCTGTTGATGACACCTCATCGAACTAATAAAATAACAAGAAAACTAAGAGGTGGGATTAAAAAATGTATTTCAAAAGTCCAAATCCATTGAAAGTAATTCAGTAGAAATAAATAGAGGATGTGTATTAATTAATTTTGATGTGTTTCATTGTAGGTATATTTATGAAATCTATAATATCATTATGGAATTCTACAGATATGGGTCATTATTTAAATTAATAATTTTTTTAATCGCGTAAAAATTAATCAATTTTTCTTTTCCTGGAAAGATATCACCCCATTTAGAGTAAATCGTTCTATGAGGGGATAAAAAGATCCTTCACTATAATCAACATGTCCTTATACAGATTTTAAAGTTGATTCGTGCTCTAATTTATTATTTAATTGTATTTCCATGGGATTTCTTTTCCTCAAATTTTTTAGAAGAGAAAATCAATTATTTAATTTTTTTAACACTAAAATAATTATTTATTAATTCTGAAAAACACCAATAAGATGTCAGAAAAAATTTTAATTATCCAAAATAATATTATAAAAATTAGACCACATATATTTGAACCATAAATGTTCCCAAATTGGTTATTTCATGACTAATATTCATTAAAATGGATTCCTAATCAATCATCCCTTCCATGAAAATACACAGAGAATTATACTATAAATTCCGGATGTTTTTATTCATTTTGTCGTCTAATATGGTTATTTGAGTAAACAATGATGCACAAGACTATAAAAACCACATATCCCATTTGGATTACTCAAAATCCCCAGGAATTACATATATGATGGAATCTTTATGGATTGTTATTTATTTTTTTTCACCCCCATCTCCATATTACATCATATCAATAATATATGGATCATTGTGATTGGTCCTTGATTTTAAGAAAACCGAAAACAGTTTGGAGGGGGACCAATTTACATGATGTACAACCCACATAACACACTTCTTAGGGAAAATAAATAATACAATGAAAGTTTCAATTAATTAAATGATAATTCATCAATAGATAATTACTTTGTGTTCATCAACCCAGTGATAACCCATATGAAATCACATATACAATGTGGATAAATCCCCGATGATTCTCTTCATATGAAAAATTATGGGATGAAAAAACTATCATAAACTACATCATTTAATGTGCATACAATACAAAATTTTATATGTCATCAAAACATATCATGTATTCCACCTATTTACATATATCAATTAATTTCTATAATGATTCATATGAAAACATCTTAAATTTGGTACTAAAAAATGAAATGAAATGATAACAAAACTCTATATCCCATTAATTAGGGATACCCCAACAAATCAATAAGTTGACCCCCATTACACCCCTCTTAATCTCACTAGACCCCAAAGTGTAACTCCCCATGTATTTGTAAATGAATATAATATTTAATGCATGAAACACTAAGAATTTACAAAACAACATTTTGTTAAAACCTAGTTAATAATCATAATTTTTTCATTTATGTGTTTTTTATATCAAAAATATGGCATACACAGTTGTGTTTAAGATTGTTTTTGGAGTCTAATAGAACAAACATAATTTATGATGAATATTATCATAACCATTTCAATAGTTACATATCCTTATGAATAGATACATGAAACTTATGAATAGTAATATAACCTTAGTAATTCTAAGAATACATTTATGAATAGTAATGTAAACTATGGAATAGTTTAATCACCCATTTAATTATAAATAAAATTTAGTCCCCTTATAAATCAAAGTGAATATTTTAAAAATTAATAATTATGTGTTGGTTTTTTTGTGAGATGTAAATATTTAATTTAAATTTTATAATAAAATAATTTATTTATAAGAAAATTACTTTAGTATTAAATGTACTCGAAAAATTGCCTTTTTGTCATAGAATTTTGGTACAATTTAATAAAACCTACATTTATTTATCAGGACATTACATAATCTTTTTTTGTTTTAAACCTGTATTTTACGAGTAAATAATGATTTTATATAAATATTAAATTTCACAAATTTAGAAAAATATTGGGATAAAGTGGAGTTTTTATTTTTATTTTAAATTTCAAAATATACTTATGGTGAATTTTTGGGAGTTTTCTAAAATACATGAATTTTTATGAATAATGAAATATGATAATTTACATTATATATAAATTTGGATTTAAATATAATATTCCTAGAATCATTGATGATGTATGAACCATTATTTCAATCTCAAATCAACTTATTACTATTTTTTTCATTTAATCATCAATATTTCTTGTCTTATAAAAAAAACAATAAACTAAGGATTAAAATATTCAGAAAACCATCCTCACCTCCATTATAAACACCAACCACACTCCCATCTTCTCTTCAAACCTCTCTAGAATTTTTCATTTCCCAAATTCTAAATATATATACTCTATAGATCTTCCCCCACATCAATAATTCCTTCGGCTCATAAAAATACCAAATCCTCTACCCTAAAAGCACTCTCATGGATGATCAATTCAAGAGGAAAATTTCTATTTTAAATAATTCTACATTCTTTACATGTTCCTTTGTTATATATTCCATCATCACCTCTCCCCATAAAAATTTTATGAAAAATATAGTACCTTTAATTCATTTTATTTTTTTATAAATATAGAATAATTTATTATCATCTATCCTTTACCCTTCTTTTATCATAGTACTAAAAACACCATCTGATATGGGCTAATTTTCCACATTCAAGGATGATGTGTATTCAATTTCTATTAACATCTTAAATTATTTCCATGAATCCATTATTATGGTTGTTCAAGACTATAATACATTTATTTGAATCATCTTTCATTAAATTTTCTATTTGAACTCATGAACATAATTTATAACGCTAAATTAGTTCGTTGTGTTCAGAAATTACCTATTAAACCAAAAGATTATCATTATATAATTGACATCATGATTCATCTTCAATCCAAGTAACCAATTAAAATTTAAAACCAAGTTACTTTATGAATGTTCATTAGTAAAATATAACATCAATTATAGAAAACCATCCCAATTTTACATGATTCTCCATTAATGTATATAAGTATACCGACCATGAAACAAACAGACCCGAGCAATAAAATTTAACCTATTAACCCATCAAAAATGCCTTGAAATAACATAATGTGGTTATAAAAAATTTAATAAATTTATTTTAGGCTTTTTAATTATTAATTAATTAGCATAAATTATATTATTCCAGTCATTAAGATCAAATGGAGAACGCGTTTAGACTTGAGGTAAAGGTTTCTTCATCTCACTTCAATTTTTGTGAGATATTCCATATTCAATACGATTATTTATGTATATTGTATGTATACATCCCATTTCTGTTTCATATCAAGGATCAATTTATTTTAATTATTTTAAATTTATCATTTTATGATTTCAAATTTTGGGTCTTAAGTTACAATTGTTTAAAAAGTTATAAGAGTTTTATTCACAAACCTCAATTTTCATTCTGGTTACTCTTATTCTCTACATACCTAAATTGAATTATTATTTATTCATAGTTAAACCTCATATATTATTTTATAATGTTATATATATGTGTTTGAGACTCCTGTGTAGTGGGTTTAAACAGATTATTAACTTGTAACAGAGCCATAATAATATTTTTTATATCATGTATGATTAACTTATGACTTTATATTAACCATTCATTTGTCAATTCCATGATAAGGCAACGTTTTGGGTAAAATCAATTCATTTATCATACGTATTTGGACTTTTTGTTCTTGATATTATTACATATATCTGGATTTACATAATTACAGAATGTAAATAATTATTTATATATAATATATTTTCATCATATAAATATATATGATAGATCAATAAATGTAATGAAATACACCGTTCAGGGTGACAATAGGTCCTACGTACGCATGATCGCTGTTTTTGTTTTCCTATTGAATTGAATGTAATTAAGTAAATGAAACATATATGTAAATAAATACATAATCATTATTATTCCATATCATAATTAATTATTTATTATATATATTTTATAATTATTCTTGAATTGTTAACTTCGAGAATTAATCTCATCGCGTCGTGGAGACGGTAATCCGTACATACGCACGAGCAATGATATTGTTCCCATAATTATTGAATCGATTTGGAGTGGATGATATAATATCTCAAAATATGTATGATGTTATAATAACCGAATATAGAAATTCATTACACCATTATACCCATCCAAGTAAGGCGGTTTTGGAAAAAATATTACCCCACGACATGGAGACGATATTCTGTACGTATGCACGCGCGATGATTTCGTTTTCCATAGGATGGATAGAAGGTGAAATGGGGTTGTTTAATATTTATAATAACATATTAGTATATGATTGATACTGATTTTATTACTTTATAATGAAAAAACTAATGAAGAGGAAGTAGAAGAAGAAATTAATTTGATAGATTCGGTAAAGGATATTACCTTATCTTTGATTCTCCTCTTCTAAACATTCTCCTAAGGCACTAATGATGGTCTTTGAAGAATACACAGATCTCTATTATGTTTCTAGGGAAGTTTAGAAGTGAATTGGATAGGGTTTGGCCATGAAGTAACGCTCAAACTGATGTGAAGAGGAGAGGAAAGAGTTACCCTTTTATAAGAGACAGGAGGGGATCTTTTAGAAACCTCTAAAATATTTATTTATAATAATCTCAATCCCTAGATAAAAACTTACAAAATGACTCAATTTTGAAGATGATATGATATATGGTTTTAATATTATCATCCAATAAATTTTATACATGTTGGTAATTTATTTCAAACCTTATCAACTTGATTTAACCTTATTTAATCTATTTAATTTTATTTGTGGTAATAATATTCTATATTTTAAATTGTTATAAATAATTACTTATGTGTGGTTAACAATCCATAATAGGATACATCATGACATTTTCGAACATATACATTTCTATTTATAAATTTTTAAATATGTTTTATATTTTTAATCAATTTAATAATATATTATTTTTATAAAATATAAATAGTATCAATTTTGAAACTATTCAATTATTTGAATTTAAATAAAATACAAAAAATATATATTCGAACCAAAATATTTCATAGATTCAGAACATGTCATATTCATCCAAAAAAAAATGGAGACCATTAATATGTCTATATAATATTTATTTTAATATTTCTAAAACGATTTATTTGATATTTCAATCAATAAAATAATTTCTACTTCATTATTGTGTAACCATTAATGATAGTTATTTAATAGCTAAAAATAATAAATAAATTAACATGATATATTTAATATTATTATATTTCTGGTGACTATTGATGTTTGATGTATTACGAAGACTATCAGTAAATTAAAATTATTCCACTAATAAGATATAAAAGAGTGACATGTTTTCACTTTCCTTTGTTTTAATAACAATTACAACATTTTCTTGGAAAAAAGTCAATGAAATAATTTTATTTCGACCCTTAGGTGATATGGGTTGACTTTTATTCATCTAATAGAATTTTGGAAGGTGTTAAAATAATTTTATAATCTTATTTTTACCCTTAATTAACTGATTTACCTTTAACTGTAGTAAATAAAATAAACCGTAGTTATTATTCATAATGTATAAAAATAAAAAGAATCCTATTTGAATAATTTGGAACTATTGATTCCAAATATGGAATCAATTTTTCCAAATTCATAACATAAAATTGGGAGTATTTAATTTAGAATTAATCCCGCTATTGAGAAAAGGGTTTTAAAAGTTAATACATTGCAATTGATTTAAATTATTTACATATCAATTTAACTTAAAATTTGTGATATTTACATACATAATATTAAATGGTAACAATATATTTTATTTATACTTTAAAATCATTCGATATTATAATTTATCTATATAAATTATCTTGATTAAAAAAGATTTTTTTAATTAATATTTAGCATATTTTTACTATTCATCAAAATTTGAATGTTAACAGAAAAATATTAAAAAATTATCAAAATTTAATGTTTATATATTTATTGAAATAAATAAGTTCATTTCATCAAACTGAACATATAAACATGTCAAATACAAGATTTAATGACTGTGCGCCATCAAAAGGTGACAAAACTACATTTTTTAAAAAATTCTTATTTTACCCGAAACATTTCTTTAGTTCTCATACCATGTTTTAGAATATATGTAAGATTAATGATGTGATATAAAATTAAAAATGAGGTTAATACTATACATAACAAATAGTTCATAATAATATTATAATAATATGTCGTTGTTTAGTGAAACTCGGTATTGCGTACAACACACTCTATTGAGGAAGGTCGCTCTTGTGTGCAACAAAAGCCAAGTATATTGTTTGTGTATACTACAAACTAATATAGTTTTGTGTATAGCACAATATAATCATGTTTTATTTTATAACACATGACATAAAAAATAATAAAATATTATTTCTCATAAAATCTCAGGGTGTTACACTTTGGATTCGATAACATAATACCATTCACCATTTTACTCCCAATGGTTTTTGTTTATGTTTAATGTTTAGGAAAAGTTATTTACATTTTATATATTAGTTTCAATATAAATGTATATTTTATTGATGTTTATCCCAATCCATATGAGAAATTAATTGGTCTTATTAAGTGCTGGGAGGGGCCCACTACTGCCCCTCAGTTCATCAGTAGGTCTAATGAGACCAACTATGGTCTTTGCATGAGGCTTCGAAAAAATGGATATTTATGGTCTTGGAACGAGGCATTGATGGTATGGTTATGATGTCACTAATTATGCATGCACTCATTATTAAACTAGTTTTTGATTGTTATTTTGGTTATTTGACTAGTATAATACCCATGACATTTCTTTATTATGGAATTATTTATTCAGCTATTTTTCCATCCATAATATGTTCTATTTTATTTATAAAGGCATTTATTTTTAGTTATTCACCATGCATAATGTTTATGTTTATGGTGTCTTACACTATATTTCATACCCTAAATGTATATATAAGATTTCATATTTCTTATGATTCATTTTCTCTGGACATGATCATGCTTTTTATGAATTACAAATAAGAATAAACATAGAGTTGCGGATGTTCCCAATAAAACCGATATGTTTTATTTAATTTCATGTTGTAATGTTGAACCTATGTGTATATCAGGTTTTCCTAAACAGTTAAACTACTCGGCCATTCGGGATACAAATTTCATGTATGCATTCCAAGGTAATGAAATATTGCACCGAATCTATGAAACTAGGGTCAGGGCGTTATGGTTGGTATAAATGGGAGTTTAGTAGAAAACATGAAAACTAGATTTAGAAAACATATATTAAGGAACAAAACACAAAGATATTATTTTAGGATAAACATACAAGAATATAATGGAATTTTTTTAATGAATATATTATGTGTATCTTTCTAGAAATTACATTCATATTTTGATACTAAAAGTAGACTTGGTTTTCGCACATATGTGACTAAATGTAACAACTCCGACAAGGTGTTTTGGGCTTGACATGGTGTATCCTAGTTGATGAAAATTGGCCACAATGAAAAATTGGTGTTACACTCTCTGGAAATATTCTTAGTTTAATTCAAATTTTTTATAGGCCATTACGAAGGATTTAGATATAAGATTTTCTTAAAAAACATGTTTATAATTATGAAATTAGTTGTGAATAGGATTTCAATTTAAGATAATTGGTTTTTTGGTTGAGATTATACATTCTGGTTCATAAAATGATTTAGTGTATTAATTTATATAGAAATAGTGCCTAACAAAAGGAAAGATAACATAATAAAAGAATATGATGAAAATAGTATGATGTACCATATCTTTTATAGTCTCAATCAATCATTTCAATGAATTATAGTCTAATAAATATTGTCAACATATGCGTAAATAATATCAGGTGATAACAATATATATAAAAATTCTTCGAAACCTAGGTCTTTGAGGGGAATTATGAAAAGTAGTTTATGGTAGTGAAAAAGATGTATAAGGGAAGAAGAGAAAGAATGGTTGTCCCACATGTAAAAACAATGACAAATTATCATCCTTGTAAATGATTGAAGGGAATGATATTTTTTTATGTGTGGAAAAAAATGACACCAATTTCATGATTTCAAGGGTATGAAAAATGTTATTTATGTACAATTATTCAACTTCAATGATATATGAAACTATCCAAATCAAGGTCACAAGCTTCAATGAAATATTCCACAAATGGTTTTATTGGATAATGATCAAGTCATGATTCATATATAGATAAATTGTAAAGATTAATAAACCTAATCAATAATCATGTCAATTGAATATTTTATAAACAACGTTCTGGTTATATGATATATGAAATATTTGAAGGTGTGCAACAATACTTTTTCAAAAGGATTTGAGGTCTTGTGATGAACTGTAACATAGAGTATTGACTCATTAGAAAGTTAATATCATGGGAATAAATATGTTTGAGGGAAAGACAACCCTAAATATAGTCTTGATGATTATGAAAATGATGAAGAAATTATTGATTTGCATTAGTACTGACTACCCCAAAAATGATTATTTTTATTTCGACAAGTAGACTACTCTATCATTGATGGAGTCTACAATATTTTTGGATATAAGGAATAAATCTCATAGAAACTGTAAGGATGAATGTATGTTTCTAATATGTTTTTATGGTAATTTGAGTCATTGTAGTATTTCAATAGTACACATGTTGAAGATATTCACATATTTTTCATGTGAAAACATTGGACTGATTCTTGATGATTAAAGGTAAATAATTTATCACATTCCTTGTTAAGGATGAATTACAGTGTTCTAAAAAAATTAGGATTTTTATGGACCCAGTGTACATGGATTTAGAATATATGGATATGGGAAGGATTCTAAAGTATTGGATCATGATCCTTTAAAATGTTAAACCCATTTTGAAATGGTTTAAGTTGATCATTGTATGCATTTTTTGAGTTTAATGTCACCAAATGATGCAAACTGTGCTAAAATATGATGTATAGAATGTTCAAGGCACCAAAAGGGTATGATTGTGTTTATGAAATAGAAAATAATATTTATACTCTTATAATAGTGCAATAATTCCTCAACTCTATGAAATGAGTCATTAATAAAAATATATCCTATTATCATATTTTATTTCCTGATATCAATGAAAATTTTCTTAATTGTGGATTATAGTTATTTGGTAATGACCAATCATCTAAGCGTGTTCCCTATCAACTTTCATTATAACAAGATAGATTGATTATTCATCAATGACCATGTTTTCGAATTCGAATGCATAGTTTTGTAGTAACTGATTCATTTCCCTTTCCCTTTTATTATGAGTATATTTTAACCGTATTTCAAATATAGATTCCCATAAGGCGTTTTCAAGTTTCAATAATTAAATTTTGTTTTAGAATTTCAAATTTAAGGTAGAATTTTTTTTGTAAGTATGGGGAATGTAACACCCCAATTATTTTAAAAAGAATTTAATATTGAATGCATGAAACACTAATTCTATACAAAAAAAAATTGTTATAACCTATCAAATAAACATAAATTTTCCACTTTAGTGTTTTGAATATAAAAAATCTTACATAAAGGGTTGTGTTCATGGTGATTTTTGGAGGTTGATAGAACACACTTAAATTTTTATGAATAGTAACACACCCATCTAAATAGCAACCTACCCTTATGAATTGTAAAATGAAACATATGAACAATAATGTACACTTATTAATATTAAATATACCATTATGAATAGAAATGTACCCTTATAAATAGTAACATCACCCATGTAAGTTGAAATAAATTTATTTACCTTATAAATTAAGTGAATATTTTACAAACCAATAATTATGTGTGAGAATTTTTGTGAGAAAATGAATATTTTTTTACAATTTTATAATATAAATATTGATTTAAAAGAAAATTTATTTTTTATAAATTTTTATTCTAAATCAAAATTTTGCAGTCCTATAATTTGGGGTATTTTAATAAAAAAATTGGTTAATTTCTCATGGCATTACAAAATCAGTTTTAGTTTTAGAACAGTATTTTACGAGTCAATAATATTTATTTCAAAACATGAATTTCACATATTTATAAAATGTTTCTCATAAAATAGAGTTCATATTTGGATTCTACTTATTAAAATAATTTTAATGTGAATTTTCAGAAATTTTCTTAAATATTAGACTTTTGAAGAATAGTGAAATTCGGTAATTTACCAGATATACACATTATGAGGTAAATACGCAATTCTGAGAAAAATAAATGATGTAAGAACTCTTGGTTCTAACTAAAATAAAATTATTAAAATTTTTGGTCATGAAATCATCACTATTTCTTATCTTATTGTATTATAGTAAACTAATGATTAAAATATTAAGAAAACCCTCCTCTATCCACAATAAAAACCACCCACACTCCCTTATTCTCTTAACTAATATCAAGCCTTGATATATATCTAATTTATACTAAAATATACTCCCAATACACTCCCCAACATCCATCAGTCCATGTTCTAATAAAAATTCCAAATCCTCTCCCCTAATGAGGCTCTCATGTATGATTAACTCAAGAGGTCAAATCCTCTTTTCAATTATTTTACTTTCTTTTCATGATCCTTTTTTACATTTCTATCATCACCTATTATCATTAAAATGAAATGAAAATTCAATTATCTGAAATTTAATATAATTTTTTTATGATAATGGAATATGTTAGTATCATCTCTCTTTAAGCCTTCTTTTTTCCAGTACTAAAAAACACCATCTGGGATGGGCTTATTTACCACAATCAAGGTGATGGATTTTGAATTTATATTATCTTCTTAAATTAGTTATATGAAACCATTATTATGGATTATAAAGACTATAATATATGTATTATTTCTCATTTAAGGTTCTAGAATTTTCTTATTTCACAAGGATTTAATTTATAATGAAAAATGAGTTCATTGTGTTAAAAAACGTCCAATTAACAGAAATGGTTATAAGAAACATATTTATATAATGATTCATCTTCAATCCAAGTAAAAAAATATAATTTACAACCCTGAATCCATATAGATTTTCCATAATAACATATAATGTAAATTCTGGAAAACTATCCTCATTTTACATGATTCTTTATTCATATATATATATGTATATCGATCATGAAATAAACAGACCCAAACAATAAAATTGAACCTATTAACACATAAAAATGACATTAATTAACATAATAAGGTTATAATAAATCATATAAATGTAGTGTAGGTTGTTTAATTTTTAATTAATGAACCTAAATTTTATTATCCAGATCATTATGATCAAATGGAGAACATCTTCCAACATAATTTAAGGGCTTCTTCACATCACATCAATATTTGTCAGATATTCTGTATTCAATACTATTACTTGTGTATGGTGTATGTATAAATCCCATTGGAGTTTCAATAATGGAATCTATTTATTTTATTTATATTAAATGTTTCATTTGATGAATGTAAATTTTTTGGCATATGATGCTATTTATTACCAAGTTGTTATGGTTTTCAACATGAACCTCTATTTTTATTCTGGTTACAATTATTCTATACATACCGTAGTTGAATTATTATTTATTCATATATACTCAAAAATATATTCCTATATAATTTTCTAAAAATTAATATCAACGATATTCCTAATTTATTTTAGGGGGAGTTATATTTTCTAAAAGGACCTTTAAAAAAATCTTCCTGAACTACTCACCTGATTCATGGAAATTACTCAAATTAAAACATATTTTCTAGGGAAAATTATATTATATTTTTAGAAACTATAATCATTCTAAAAACACTATTTTTATTATTAAAATACTGTCTTACTTCCCTAATGAATTTATACAATATCTTTTCCAAAAAAAAATCTTTTCAAAGTAAATGATTCTTTGCCTCTAGAATTACGTGATGGTCTTATTAGGGTATCATCACAAGTTTCATCACTACTTTTTATTATTAGATATTATCAAGATTAATATTTTATATTATCATCTACAGTATTAAATTTAATGGTTTATTATTAGTTTTACTATGGATTTTCCATCTTAGAACCATTCACCAATTTACTATGAATGGTTATTGTTTATGCTTAATGTTTGGGGAATTTTATTTACACTTGATATGATAGTTTCGTGATGAATGTATATGTTTTTTATGTTTATAACCAGTCATATGTGTAATTAATTAATAATTTAATGTGCTTATTGGGTCCCGCACTAGCCCCTCGGAACATCATTATGTATCATGAGACAATCTATGATCTTAGTATGAGGGAATGAACAAATAGTTATGTCTTGTCTTGGAATGATTCATTGACGTCAGGGTTATGATGTCCCGAATTATGTATTCCCTCATTATGAAACATGAAATTGTTAATTTATGTGGTTATTTGACTTGTATATTACCCATGATTATGATTTATTATAGCATTAATTATTCAGCTCTTATTCTAATCATAATGTTTTCTTGTTTATTTGTAAAGGAATATGTTTTTAGTTATTCACCATTTCTACTATTTATGTTTATAACAAATACTACAATATTTCATACATGTGCTGAGCATCTAAGATCACATTTTTCTAATTTTTCATTATCTTATGAAATGAAGAAGTTTATTATGAATTACATGTAGGGATAATCATAATGTCGTGGATGTTCCTAATAAATCGAATATATTGTATTTCATTTCAAGTTGTAATTTTGATACTATGTATGTATTTTGATTTCCAAAACAAGAAAACTACTCGATCCTTCAGGATTCAAATTTATAGAAAGCATACCAATGTAAGGAAATTAAACTAGAACTAGGAAACTATTGTCAGGGCGTTACATTATGTGTCATCATTTTTAAACATATTTGATAATTGTGATCAGATTATTCCATAGTTATGATATGAATAAAAAATGATTCTTCCACATTTTATATACCCTAGATGATGACATGATTTTAGAAATTTTTTATTGAGCCTCCCTTGACCTGCACTCCTAGATTTATTGCTAAAAAATACAATGTTAAATATTGGAATAAATATTTATCCTTAATTAAAAGATCATTAATAAATAATGTATCATTTATAATCTAGTAAGAGTTACAAATTAAAATTTTTCATCTGTCATAAAAAATATTTAACTAGTAGAAAATGGGGTTTTTAATCAAAAACAAATTAGTACATAAAAAGTGTTCAATATCTCTCACAAATCATCTACACAACATTCTCTTCTTGGAAAATCATAATTAAAAAAAATCATAAATTTTAGAAATGTAAAATATAAGAATTGTGTGAGAATATATTAATAGTAAGTGTAATGTTAAGTGATTATAATAAAAGATACCAATTGTGAATTATATGAAAATATGTGTATAATTAAGATATATAAGAAAGGTGTACCCATGAAATCAAAAATTATAGGACATGTAAAAAGTCTTTTAATGACATAATAAATGAGTGAAAAGAGTGTTGGAAGATTATTAAATTAAAATGATCCATGAAATCCAATCGTGGTCATGATAATATGATTAAAATTATGAAATCCTTCAAATATGACACAATCATTAGTATTAAAAATAATAACATTCTTGATTCACACACTTGGATCCATGCTTTTGAGGCCACATAATTATATACATGTATACATCATGTTCTTGAGTCACATACATGAACCCATGACTGTAAAGACATGAATATTTCAAGAAATTTTTTTCATAGATTCTTTAGGATTTTAGGAGTCCTCAGTTTCTGACGGCACCGGATTCTGAGGCTAGGTTTGCCCGGAATCAATTTCTGAAGTCTTTTTTGGGTACATTCAGTAAACGTACATGAGGGTTTTTCTATATTTTTGAAACAGTGATCGGAATCGAAATCTGAGGGAACCGATGAACTCACATCATTGGTATTCGCTTAAGATGACCATTACCGCAGTAATTTTTTATGCGGGTTTAATGTTTTAATTTGTTGTTTTATCTTAACTTAAATAAAATTGTGGTGATACAAAATTTTATAATAATAGGTGGTTATTTCCTCCCAAAAAGTTAGTGGTAGGTCCCACACCCCATATAACCTCCCATGAGAGAATAATGTGTGTGGGGCCCAAACAATAGCCTAAACACACAACTTCCACTTAAACTCCCGATTAACTACTCTTTTTTTAAACTCCTATCTCTTAATGGTGGAACCTCTCCACATTCCACCCTCCTCTCATGAATGTGCCAACCCCATCAATTTAATTAAGTGAGCACCATTAATTATTTTATTCATTTAAATTAATTCGAAAGGCATTTCCATATTATTTTAATATGGGAAGAATATTGTTTCATTTTGGGTTGGAAATTATTCTCATGGGGAAGCTCTGGAAGATTTGAAGAATATAGTTCTTCACTCGATAAAGAACTTCATCCTTCCAACGAAGAACCACCAATGAACGACGATCATTTTCATCAATCATTGGCCAATCCAAAGTAGAAGGAGCCCTCTGCAAGGAAAGTCGATGATGTTCCATCCTCGGCTCCTTCTTCCCCGACGTCAACGAGTTGATTCCGCATCCCTACGACTCCATCTTTGAACGACGAACAAGGTAGGGTATTAATATAATTTAGTTTGAATAAATTATACCGACATTCAGGTTCGTCTATGGCCATTTGTTACTCCCTAATGCAGTGGGTGCAGGCTGAATGAACATGGCCCGACGTCCCTCCATTGTCTCTCATTTGTTTTATTCGTGATGGAGATAGTGTTAGAAGTGGTAGTGGTTACCAGAGATGGTGACAATCATGGTCAACGACGACCGTAGGTGGTAGATGCAATGATGACTGTGCGCCGACCCGAAGAGAATCACGACACCGGGTGCCTGGCGGAATGGAGACAGCGGCCCGCAACAAGGATGCTCAGCCGAAAAAGGACCGGCCTGCTAAAGTCGGTCGGTCAAGAAAATCTATTCTGCCTCACGGACATGCACTGTGGAGGACTACGTTTCATGTTCCGTGCGCCGCTAGGAGGACGAACCGGCAGGCAGGCGGCCGAACGGGCTGGGAAGACCCAGCGATGCCAGGAGGGCGCTGCGCTGGGGGAACATCGGCCTGCCTGAGTGGGCCGCTCGTGAAAGATAAGTCGGTCGGCTTTGGCCGGCCAGGAAGGAGGGTGGTGCCCCCATGTTGAAGTACTGGGGCTCCATGCCCCCCCCCCCACTCTACATAGCTCAACCAGTTGGCTGAGCAGCGGCCAATAGCTATGCTGCTCGCGCCTCACTGGGTCGAGCCGCTTGCGAGACGTACACAGAGTAAATGGATGGACTTGAGGTGTTGAGGTGGCCATCTGTACCCATCATTCAGGTGGGATTCCCGGAGGACAAATCAGTAGTGGTTGTTTTACTTTTCTGAAGTTGTAGTAGCTTTTTAGTTGTGTTGTACTTTCTGTTCGGATTGTATTTCTGGACCCCTTTCCTTTCGGCACATACTCTTGTATACAGTATTTACATAGTGTTTACCACTGTTAGGTACTCTGTTTTGTTTTTTTACTTTCATTAATTCAATTCCAATCCATCTTAGGGATTTATGACTTTGGTGCTAGTCGCCAGCCCCTGACCTATGGAAGGCGGGCTTGGGGTAGTAACGACACGGGTCCCGAGGATGGGTTGTGGAAAATTGGTATCAGAGGAGTTGGTTATAATGCAGTACACATGTCTCTAATCATTCCTTTTGTGAATAAATAGTGTTAAGTGTATTGAGTGTAGTTTTCAGTCTAGTGAGACCAGTGTTGGTGCAGCGGCCGACATATAAATACACGAGGAACCTGACATATGATTTTCGACTCAGTTCATGGAAACACTTATTACGTGTGTGTTTCCTTTGAAAATGTTTCATTGTGATAACTTTTTGTCATCTCACAGGGTATACTATTTTGATCGTGGTGCACTTGTATCTTTTTCAGGATGGCCCTACGAAGGCATCCATCTAGGGTTACGAGTTACGTATGGGATGGTAGTCCACCGAGCGATGATGCCTTGGTGAAGGGCCCCATCACAGCGGAGGCACCAACGGTACAACTATCTGTTGGGCCATCGATACCACCAGCCCTAGAAGCAGAGAGTGCATGCCACTTGAGTGCGTTGCACGAGTTCCAGTCCTAGAGGCCACCCAGTTTCCAGGAAGAGACGGACCCACATGCAGTTGAGGATTGGCTGAAGGCTATCATTAGTGTTTTCAGATTGGTAAGGACACGAGCCGGCCTAATGGTGGTTCTTTCCCTGAGTCTCCTGCATGCAGCAAAAGGTAGATGGTGGAGCCTGATGATTCAGGTGCATGACGAGTCATCTTTATAGTGGATGGAATTTGAGAGTCTCTTCTTCTTGGAGTTTGTTCAAGCCACCCTCTGTTCTGTGTGGATTCAAGAGTTACATCATCTACAGTAGGGCAGCATGACAGTAGCTCAGTACTCAGTGAGGTTCAATAAACTCTCACGCTACTCCACGGATAGGGTACGAGAGCCGTTTTTCAGGTCCTGGACCTTTGAGCAGGTGCTGAGGCTTGAGATCAGGGCATCCACGATTCCCCTCAGATTCTCGACATAGGCTTGGGTGCTATAGAGAGCCCTTCTATTAGAGACCTTCCGCGCTGAGCAGTCTCTAATAGAGAGACCCACCACTAGGCGATACGTAGTGGAGTCTTCTGCATCCGACAATAGATATATGTCGTAGAGGTCCATGAAAATCAGGCCATCAGGTGGGATAACTCTGGATATAGATTTGATTGTGTGGGGCACATATAACAGAGCCAACTATATGAGGAGGAGGCAGTGCTATGCATGCGGCAGGAAGGGCCACATGGCTCGAGACTGTCTGACCCCGCCATGAAGATGACCAGCAAACAGTAGAGGGCCCTCCTAGGTAGAGGAATAGGTTTGACTATGGCGATCTGTAGTGAGCACGCAGACGTGGCAGAGGAGCTGGCCGATCAACGGGTGGTGGATGACATTTCGAGGCTCTGCCACCACCACTACATTGAGGACCACCCCGACCACAGGGACCAAACAGACAGGGGCAGGCTCATCTCCAGGCAGTTGAGGCCTATGACCACGGTGAACTTGAGATGATTTGTGGTACTATTTGTGTCTACTCCACCCTTTCTACAATACTTATAGACACAAGTGTGAGTCATTATTTTATAGTTACTACCCTTGTTTGGAGCTAGTAGATTCTGATCGAGCCGTTGTCTTGGTCCTTATGGCTATAGTCTCCTACGGGAGTATACTCAACATGTACGCACTGGTTCCTGTAGTGTGAGCGTACTATAGGAGGAAAGAGCATCATCTGGGATCTTCTTACAATGGCATTGAGTCCTTACGGCATCTTCTTGGGTATGGGTTGGTAATCCATAGTTCCTGATCAAATCGACTGTATTAGGAGAAAAGTGCGGTGTGTTCGCACGGATTGGAGAAGGTTCACCTTCACCAGCAAGAAGGGAGCCTCTTTTGAACAGGATGGACTTGAACATAGGAGAGGGAAACTGATCACATATCAGTTTGATTGTCTCATCCTCGGAGCGGTTGATGTGTGGAGTCCAAGTTTTCCTATTGTGGTGGATCCGTATGCAGACATTTTTCTTGGAAAAGTTACAGGACAACCTCCTCATAGAGAGGTATACTTCTACATATACCTATACACCAGGACATCACTGATACGTACTCCATAATATCGGATGGCTCCCGCCAAGATTTGGGAGCTACGGGTACAACTGGAGGACTTTCAGGGGAAGAGATTTATATGACCCAGTGTTTCACCCTGGGCATCTCTGATTTTATTCACCAAGAAGGAGAATGAGATCTTGCGACTATGTGTCGACTACTGTATCCTGAATCAGTTGACCGTGATGAACTAGTACCCACTCTTGAGTATTGGCGACCTTTTTGATCAGCTCAATGGAGAATGATGGTTCTGGAAGATAGACCTCAGTTCAGGCTATCACCAGCTCACAGTTCGAGATGAGGATGTGTAGGAGAGACCCTTCAGGTGTCGGTATGGCCACAACGAGTTCTTGGTAATGCCTTTTGGCGTATCCAATGCACCATCTGTGTTCATGAGTCTCATGAATAGGATCTTCCAGCACTACCTTGATCGATTTGTCATATTTTTCATCGATGACATACTGATTTACTCGACTATTGAAGAGGATCATGCCTACCACTTGCGGGTTGTTCTTGATACACTCCAACAGAACTATGTTTTTGGTAAGCTCTCGAAGTGTCAGTTCTGGATTCGAGAGGTTCACTTATTGGGACACGTCATCTTAGATGCTGGAGTTGTAGTGGATCCAGCGAAGATCGAGGTAGTACTTTCTTTGGAGATAACCAAGAGCGTGATGGAGGTGTGGAGTTTCTTGGTTCTTGCAGTGTACTATAAGAGATTTTTTCCAGATATATCCAGAGTTTCTTCTCCACATTCATCTTTGACAAAGAAGTGGAACCCCTTCATGTGGTCTGATAGATGTCAGGGGAGATTTCAGGAGTAGAGGTAGAGGTTGACCAGTGTTCCAATATTTAGGTTAACAGAGGAGGGCTTTGGGTATGTAGATTACTGTGAAGCATTAGGGACCGGACTCAGGTGTGTCCTGATGTAGGAGCGAGCAGGGATCGCCTATGGATCACGGAAGTTGAAGCAACAAAAAATGAACTACGCTACCCATGACTTTGAGACAACAGCAATGGTCTTCTCCTTCAAGATGTTGTGGGACTATCTGATGGGAAATCACTTTACAGTCTAATCTCACCACCAGAGTTTCAGTTACATATTTTCACAGAAGGTCCTGAACTTGAGACATTGGTGATAGCTCAAGTTCCTCTAGGAATATGAATATGAGATATTCTATACTCTTGGGATGAGGATCATTTTAGCTAATGCTCTCCACAAGAGATCAGGCATTCAACTGCTAGGAGAGGTGATAGAGAAGCTAGCCTCGTTGTAGATATCCTTTGTGGAATTTTTTGGAGAATCCCCTCTTCAGTCTCTCACAGTTACTCCTTCACTTATTCAGCGAGTCAGAGAGGCTTTGCATGGGGCATTGACTGTGAGACGCGTGGTGCTCAGATATACCTAGGATAGGAACCTGATTTATTTTATAATGGGGGAGAGCACATCAACCTCTTCAGGGGACGTACTATTGTACCAGTTTCACTAGAGGAGGATGTGATGAGGGAGTTTCACACTTCCCCTATAGCGGTACATCCAGGAGTGGCAGAGATGTATCCAGAACTCAGACGACAGCACTGGTGGCCAGGTATGAAGAATTTTTTAGCATAGTACATTTCATGATGCTTCACTTGTCAGCAAGTGAAGGGGGAGCACCAGGCACTAGTGGGCTTGGTGTATCCCTTAGAGGTCCCAGAGGGGAAGTGGGATGGGATATCCATTGATTTTGTGATGGTGTTTCCACGTAAATCTAGAGGACATGACTCTATCTGAGTGATCGTCGACTAACTAACCATGTGTGCCCACATCCTACCAATCTTAGAGCAGGGCTCAGTAGAGAGCTCGGGATGCCCTTACATTCGAGAGATCATATGGCTTCATGGTGTGCCATCGTCTATTGTCTCGGATTGAGATTCTCATTTCACTTCCTAACTATAGAAGGGGTTAAATGAGGATTTTGGAATGCATCATCACTTGAGCACTACCTTTCATCCTCAGAAGTATTGCCAGACTGAGAGGACCATTCAGAATCTCGAGGACATGCTCCATGCATGTGTCCTTGACTTTGGTCGCAGTTGGGAGAATCACTTTCCCTTGGTAGATTTTTCATACAACAATAGCTACCACACCACCATCGGGATGACACCATACGAGGATTTGTATGACGGACCATGCATATCACCTCTGGGATGGATAGATCCAGGGGAGTGAGCACTTGTAGGACCAGAGTTGGTGTAGGAAACAATGAAGAAGGTGCAGATCATCTAGGAGCGGATGAAGACTACACAGAGAAGACAAAAGTCTTATGCTGATAGGAGACAGAGTCCACTGGAGTTTGATGATGGAGACCACATATTCTTACGGGTCACACCTTGACAGAGTTTATTGAGATTTGGTCGGGGCGACAAGTTATCTCCATGTTTTATCAGACCATTCTAGTTCCTCAATAGGGTAAGAGAGGTGGCTTACTACCTGGCCCTTTCACCTCAGTTGCACCGAGTGCATGACGTCTTCCACATATCTCAGCTAAGGAGATACGTGCACGACCCGTCCCACATCATCGACCATGGGGAGTAGGCCATCGATTATGGGGAAACATTCATGGAGGTTCTAGAGGAGATCTAGGATCAATAGGAGCGGGTCCTGCAGGGGCGATCGATTCCTTTGGTGCACGTCGCTGGATGCACGGAACCCTCCATGAGAGCACATGGGAACAAAAAGCATAAATGAGTGCTCAGTACCCCAATTTGTTTCCCACGTTAGTTTTATCGCTTTACGAGTACGTAAATCCCTGATATTGGGGTAATGTAAAGACCCTGAAATTTCAAGTAAATTTTGTTCATAAATTCTTGTAATTTTACGAGTCTCTAGTTTATAACGACACTTGATTCCAAGGTCTGGTCTGCTCGGAATCAATTTCTAATGTTTTGTTCTTGTAATTTTAGTAAACATACATGTCGGATTTTCTATCTTTTGAACTGCCACTCTGAATCAAAATCTGAGGGGACCGATGAACTCGTATCACCGATATTCATTTAAGGGGACATTTACCACAGTTGTGTTTTATGCAGGATGGAAGTTTTAATTTGGGGTTTTATCATAAATTAAATAAAATTTTGGTGATACACAATTTTATTTTAAGAGGTGTTTATTTACTCCATGAGAAAGTTAGTGGTAGGGCCCACACCCCACATAACCTCCCATGAGAGGATAACGTGTGTAGGTCCCACACGAGAGCCTAACCCCTCAACATTCCCTTTAACTCCCCATTATCTACCCATTATTTTTTTGAAAACTCCATTGTCGTAAGGGTGGAGCCTATCCACATTCCACCCCCTATCATGAATGTGCCAACGCCATCAATTTAATTAAGTGATCACCGTTTATTATGTGATTCATTTGAATTAATTCAAAAGGCATGGCAATATTATTTTAATATGGAAAGCCTATTGTTTCATTTTGGGTTGGCAATTATACTCTTGAGGGAGCTCTGGAAAATTAGAAAAATACAGTTCTTCTCTCGACGAAGAATATCGTCCTTCTAATGAAGAACCATCAAAGAATGACGATCATCTCCTTCGATCTTCGGCCAACCCAAATGAGAAGGATCTGCGCACATGGAATGCCAATGATGCGCCATCCTTGACACTTTCTTCCCAGACATCAACGAGTTGACGCCGCCTCCCCGCGGCTCTATATACACATGAAGAATGGGGTAGGGTGTTATTATATTTTAATTTGAATAAATTATACCATCGTTACTGAATGTCTATGGCCATTTATTATCCCCTAACGTCGAGGGAACATTCCAATCGAACACAGCCCGATGACCCTCTGTTGTCTCTAGTTTTTTTATTCATGATGGAGATGGTGTTTGAAGAGGTTGCAGCGACCGGAGTAGGCGACGATCTGGGGTGGCGACGATCTATGGAGGTGGGGGGAAATGACGGGTGTGCACCTTCCCAAATAGGAGTGCGGCACTAGGTGCCACGCGGAAGGGACACTGCATCCCGCAATAGGGCCGCTCAGCCGACGAAGAACGGACTGACAAAAGCTGACCGTGATGGAAGAACAGCGGCGCCTCTCGGCACCGTGCTGTGGACGACCACAACCCGCGTTCCATTGGCCTCTCGGTGGACAAACCGGCAGGAAGGTAGCCGGCCAGGCTTGGAAGACCCCGCGGTGCCAGGAGGGCGCCACGCTAGGTGAAAAATGGCCCACCTGTGTGGGGCGCTCGCGCTGGAGAAGTTGGTCGTCTTCGGATGACTAGGAATGAGGGTGGCGTCGCTCGACACTATCGTGTCGATGGACACCCCCCCCTCCCCCACACTTGGAACTACTCGGCCAGCTGGCGAAGCTGTGGACAACAGCCAGCCGGGGCGGGCCGTGCCAGCCGTCCTTTGTCAGCCGATTTGGGCAGCTCCCATTGGGCCGTGCCCGCCGGGCTGGGTTGCTCCTCGCAGGGCCGAGCTACACCCTTGCGCAATCCGGGCCGCCAGACACGGGCCGGTCTATTCCCCACCAGGCTGGGACATGCATTATCGGGCTGAGCGGACCCCTTATCTGGGTCAGACCCACTGAGCCTGGCCGGGGTGACCCATCAGCCCACCAGGCTTGACGGGCCGGGCCCGTTATGCTGAAATTCGAATAACTTCACGAACATGTGTCTGATCGCCACGTCGTCTATAGAAATTGGACCCTTACGATGAGGTAGTCCTTTTGTGATACTCTATGTGAGATTTTTACAACTTTTTAAAATGGATGGGTTTGGAATGAGCATATTTCCATCCGGTCCACTAGAATGGAAAAGCCAATAACTCTTCGACCGGGCGACTGATTGACGCGCCGTCTGTCACGTTCGGTTTATTTTAATGAGACATAACATCAAGATCCATCAACTCTAGACTTCGTGATAGTTGATGTATCGGCCCAATTTTTCAAGGAGAGGACCCTCCCGGAATCTTGTGTGCAGTGTGTGGGAACCCTAGAGCTGGATGCGACTGCGATGATGATTGTACTAGAATCCTATGTGGTTTTTCAAGAGACAAAAAAATGAAGTGGAATCCTTTGGGGGTTTGGCAGTGATGAAAACTATACTGGAATACTCAGTGGGTTCGACAATGATGACTTCTATAATTGTATCCTGAGTGGGTCCGACAGAGTAGCTGGTCTAGTATCCTACGTCGGTACAACATCTTAGTTGGTCTTGTATCCTACATGTGTCTGACAACTTAGATTAATAAGTGACTACATATGATCATCTCTATCTCTATACATAATATGTATACCTGTGTAAGCTGAGTCATCACATCCAATCATTATCATCGATGTGATTGACTTTTTTCCTATAACGATTGGGTTGTTCTTGGGCTCGAGAGTTGGAGCCGAACTCATATTGATAACATAGGTATATGTATAGGCATATATCTATGTAGGGTTGTTTGATACATTGTGGTTTTTGATTCTTATGTTGGTTTATACTTTGTGGATTCTGGGAGACCTTCGGGGGTCTCAGTGTCCATATTGAGTATCGTATACTCACCCCTGCACGGGCTACACCTGCACTATATTGTGTTGGATGCAGACGACAGACTCGAGTGATCAAGGTAGAGACTGGTAGAACTGAATTGTTCCCAGAGGTGGATTACATGGAATGACATAAATGGGGTAGACGGACAGAACCGAGGTGCTGAGGTGGCCATCTGTATGCACACGTTAGGTGAGATTCCTGGATGATGACTCAGTAGTCGGTGTTTTACTTTTCTTTAGTTGTACTAGATTTTCAGTTGTATTATAGTTACAGTTGGGATTGTATTTCCGCCCCCTTTACTTTAAGAAAATACTTTTTTATACATTATATACTTAGTGTTTACTATTGTTTCATACTCTGTTGTGTTTTTTTACTTTCATAAAGGCAATGTCTTCCCAGCTTAGGGATTTAGGCCTATGGTGCTAGTCTCCATCCCCTTGCCTATAGAAGGCGGGATTGGGGTAGTCATGGCATGGGCCCCGAGGACGGGTCGTGATAACAACTGAGAGACAACATGATTATACACACTATAAATCACTTTCATGAGTTATACACTTTCATACATTATTGAAAACAACTATATTTTTCTCATTTATATATATCATGATATTAATAACTGTAATAGGTGCTTTGTAGGGTGAAACTAGATCCCACCCATCATTATCGACACATATGAGTTCAACTTACATAAATCCATTCAATTATCACATCATAAATAACCTATGGAAATAAAATGAGTTTCATAAAAATTTAACATGATAATCATTCATTTTTTATACTATAATAAACCCATATACTGAAAATGTGTTTCATTAAAAAAATATGAAGAATACTAAAAATTAAAAGGAGTATAATTTTCTATTTCAAATGTTTTCACATAAGGAAACCATTCATAATTCCATCAATAATAATCACATAGTAATCCAATGGAATATAAATGGGTATCCAATGACTTCTAGTAACATTATATGTAAATACGATTCAATTAATAATATTATAAATATAAATATATATACAATATAAAAACATGATGTAAAATTAATATAATAATTTCATTAATAAATATATTTATGAATTATAGTCTATCACCCTTCAATAAAAGGGGAAAAAGAGCATATTTATAGATTACATGTATTTGAATAAAATTTACGGTCATACATGAAAATTGATTTTTCAAGATGATGGATGTGATAAATTGATTAACCAAAAGATATTTAAAATACATAATCCATCCATAATGAGTTTCTTAGATCGTAACATTTGATTAATATCCTTGACAATGAATAATTTATTTCTTGTGAAAATGTATTTGATGAAAAATACTAATCATTTGAAATAATTTAATAAAAATATTTCATAAATACTGTATAAATAAAATTTTATATTCATATAATTAAAAGGAATATATATATATATATATATATATATCTTTATATATAATGAAAAATCTATAGAATTCCTTGTTCACACATTAATGTTTCAAAATAATCTTTTTACATTTTGTTTTAAAAGACCACAATGAAAATATTAATTTTTATAAAATAATTGAAATAATGGAATGTCATAGAGATCCATATAAAAAATTATTAACTAATATAAAATGGAATATTTAATTAAATATAATTAATACATATATGAACAAATTGAGGTACTTGACGTTGAAGAAGAGATGGGGTTTGTTTATCTTACATGAAACCCATTGAGTCATATTTGAGTCTTGGGAAAATGAAATTTTGTTGGGTCATATATAAACTCATGAATCACCAATGAATATTGTGATGGTCTTTATAGTGAAAAAAAATCAAAAAATGGATTATCATTTAAAATCCTTCTTTATTTTAATATTATATTGGAAATGGAAACCTAAAGGTTTATTTAACATATTAATTTATAACCCATTTTCATCATTATAATATTATGAATCAAAATTCATTTAAAATGTAAAATTATATGGATCATAGTTTCCTCATGAATATGGAAAAATAAATTCGTAGTAGTATATATACCATTATACCAAAAAAACATTGTGTGTAATAAGAAATATGTCTCATGGGGTGAAAATAGAGACATGAGAAAATTATATTTTATTAGTCAAAAACCGAAGATATAATGTACATGGAATTGAATAGTGAAAAATATAAAATATAATAAAATAATAAGAAAAAATATTAATAGTGTTTTATTTTAACCATAATATGTAAAACCTGATGTATAACATTACCATGATTAAAGGAATTCAAATTTGGGACAAGAACCCTTACATGGTTTAACCACATAGTCAAATGAATTACAATAACACTAGTAATATACATAAATATATTAATCCCCGGTTTAAATTTATTATTGATATACATAAACATCTTTAAACATTATTTATAATTAATTTTTACATGTATATTTGTTAGTTCATATCCATTTTAAATATTAGGTGTTAGTAGTGTTGATCATTTTGTACTAGATTTATATTATAAATATTAATCATCATTATTACCATACTATTCATGATTAAAAAATAAAAATATATACTATAATTTATATTTCATAATTATTATAATTTAAATTTTCTTTCAACGGGTCTGTCATTTTTGATTTTTTAAGATGAAATCCGCAAATAACATGTTTTAGTAATTTTTTTGACGAACAATCATTGGTATCTAAATATAATAGTTTCATAATAATATTTCCCTTGAAAAAACAAAATAGAATCAATATAAATCATTTTATATCATTTATTAATAGTAATATATTTATCATAGTCCAAAAAGATATTATATTATAACATTTATCAAGTATATGGGTAATCTATCCTAAAAAAATACTCCATAATTAATGGCATATTAGGAATTAATTAATTTTTAATATCATTATAATAGAACAAAAATGTAATAATAATTTTTTTAAATGATATATATATATACATATTAAAATTTCAATTATTTATAAGAATAAAATAACTTCTACAATGTTATTACATAGAATGATGAGATCATTTTTCCACATATTATTCAACTTGGGACAATTGCATTGATGATTGTTTCTTATTTATCATATTATTAAATTTTTTTCCATTATTAATATCATAATAATAATAATTTCATAAAACCAGATTTGTTTCTCAAAAAACCACGTATAACCATCAATTAATGGTTCTATTAAAACCAAATACATTAGTCTATAGAGGTGGTAACGTTTTGGTAGGATTGGATAATCATTTCATTTCATTCATAGAATGAAGAAAAAAAAGAAATATAATTTATAATTTTAGAATATAAAATATTTCTTATATATTAAACTATAATATGAAAATCCATATTAAGATAATACTTTTAAGGTGATAGAGGATAATGATACATGTAGCATCATGGAGGCGATTAACCCAACATTTGAATGATGGAGGTTTTTAATGTTCTTAGAGGATGAGGTAATGAGTAGATAATGTATATCCAATAAACATTATTATTTTTTCATTATATAGTCACTATTTATTTTATCATATCATAATGGGTAATATAATAATAAAAGAAAAAATACAGATAATTAAACATATTCATTAGTGAGAAATATATACATTCACATTTAAAACATTCTCTTAATGTACATCATCAAAATGTAGGATATTGGCGAATATTGTTAACCCAAAATATTAAGGGAGTAAATTTATATTCAAAGGGAATGAAATTTTATAGATTTACAAGTAGCAACCAATTTTTTATCATATTTTTAAGGGATTTTCTGAGGCCCCTTTTATAAATGGTTAGAATGGTATTTTGTGAATATGATGTTCTATTACAAATTATAGACATTATTCAAATGTCATGTTTCTATAAAAATATGAGATAATGGTTTTAAGATTTTTATAACTCAATTAACCTCCCATTAACCCAATTTGAATCTATTTTACATGTTTTAGGTTGACTATTTATAGATTTAGTACACCTACTATATTATATTTTACAGCTCTAACTTGATTTTACCCATGTAATTTACGTGTAATTATAAAAAAAATGTACTTTATTATATAATTTGTAAATATGGATTCCCAAAATTAAATCCATTTTTAAATATAAAATATCTACCTATATGAAAAATAATTTTTACATTAACACATTATTGGTGTAAAAACCAATATATAGAATAAATTAATTTTTATTCTTCAAATTTATGGTTTCTGAAAAATTTCCTAGTAAATTGATTTTTATCATATAAATGGGTTTATTATAAAATGTAAATCTTTTGTTTCTTTCCTGTCAAGACAACAAAAAATTATTTGAAGTAATATTTAATTAAAATAAAGTATCATATATGTAACGACCCAAAGTATTTCAATAGAAAATTCCCTTCTTATATCTATGTCATAAAAACAGAAAATAATGAACTATTAAGTGATAAGTGACCTTTAAACATAATTTTGTCACCCCTATGTTTGGAATTTAAAAAATCCGACATACACGGTTGTGTTCAAGATAGTTTTTGGAGTCTAATGAAACAAAAACAATTTTTGGTGAATAGTAACCTACCCTTATGAGTAGTAACCTACCTTTATGAATAGTAATATAACCCTTATGAATAGTAAATAAGAGTAACATTACCTATTAATAATAAAATAAAATTTAGACATTATAGAAAGTGATAATTTGACCTTAGTAATCGTTTTTGGTATTTTTATAAAGACAAAATAATTAATTATAATTAATTAATTTATTTAAAAGAATATTTATTTCTATGAAATTTATTCATAAAGTATTTAATCAGTGCCTAATAGTTTTTAGATAATTTTATATGACCCTATGTAATTTCTGAAAGAACTGCAAAATGAGTTTTAATTTTTAAAACACTTTTTTTAGTAAATTATGATTTTAATTAAATATTAAATTAATAATATTTAGAAAATTATTTTTTAAAAATGGACATCATTTTTGGAATCTACACGATGAAAAATGGTAGGCGTAAAATTTTGGGTTTATTCTAAAATACATCAATTTTCGGGGGAATAGTAAAAAAATACAGTTTTTCGCATAATCGGTGTACACTAAATTGCATCATCAATGATGTAAGGATGACATAGAAATTCTAGAACTTTAGTTTCGGTAAGAACATATTAAATTTCATAAATTGTTCCTTTAAATACAATAAATCCAATTCTCACACCTAAAAAGAACTTTCCAAAGCCTAAAGTCAAAAGGTGATTTCTTAAAGTGTCCTTTTCTCTTTCTTTCACTTTCCTTTTAATAAAATAATGAATTCGAATTATAAAGAAAATTTCAAGCCTAAAACGAATTATATTATATTTATATATGATTTAGGATGTCAAAAAACTACTATTACAAGTATAACATATGATATATTATTTTATTTAATATTTTAGGCCAAAAACACCTCCCTCCTCATGTATAAATAAGCCCTCCCCCTCCTCTTGCCAAACCACACCTCTCAAGCTTCAAGAATTGTCTAATCTCTGCCAAATCATCTTTCCTAGCCTCTCCCCCACTTCCAAGATCTCTTGGTCTCATCAAAAGACCAAGAATAGGCCCTTAATGAGGTTCTTGAGAGGAGGATTCTAATGGTAATTTCCCTCCCTCTTCTCCTTTAATTTCCTTTCAAGTCCACGTTCCTTTTTTGATCTCTCCCTACCTATCTTCATCCAAACTATTCTGTAACTCCAGTATTATAAATATTATATAATATTATGATTCTAATGGTATATTATATCACCCCACACCCTTCCCTCTTCCGTTTAATTTATTACAGAGAACGTTGTTCATGAGGAGTTAAATTTATCACCTTCAAAAACAACATGCTCTCTTCTTCCATTTCTACCTTCAATCTGGTCATGAAACCATTTTTATGGTTTAACCAGAATATGTTATATGTATTATGTTCTATTTTAAGTTCTGGAAATAACCTATGGTCTTTTTACTAAGTAAAATGTTAAAACAGGATCGTTGTGATCCAAAAACCGCTCAAATTAACCCAAATAACCAACATTAAATTTTTATCTAATGATTAGTCCACTTGGATCTAATATAACTAATTATAAAATAATTAAAGCTTCTATAATATCATTAATAACATTTAATATCAGTTCTGGATGTTTACCCATGATCTACTCAAACAACAAATTAAGAATACAAGTGGACCGTTCAAGAAAACCATGAAAACGTACATCCCCGATAAATGGTTTTAAACTCTATAAGTCATCCAAAGGAACATAATATGAAATAACGAAACCATAATGAACCCTATTAATGTATAAAAGGTTCTGGAATTTCTAATTAATTAATATAACATCAGTATACAGGACATTAAAGAGAATGAGGCATTCGAGTACAAAGTAAGGGGAAATCTCGAACCCAATTTTCTTCCTTCGGGTTCTCCCTCTTTCACTCCATTTTTAATATGGTTACTCCTCAAAGATCAATTTTTCATCATTTACATTACTTTTCTAGGATATACATGTTTGTCACTTGTTTTTATTTCCATCAAAATGTTTTCCAAAAGAACTCTTCTTTCATGATCTCACATTTTACCTCTCATTAAAGGTTGATGGTTATTGTATCAAGTATGTTGCTCCTTCTTTATTTTGGGAACCCAAAGCTTATGAATGTGTTATTATGATATGAAACAAATTCCTTTCCATGGGTTATTTATGTACATGTTTGATATGTGTTCTATGTGGAAATCATGATAATGATAATGTTATGATGTGACGGGTGCACCCAGAATTATATTCCGCAATATGAATGTTTAAATGTGACAGGTGCACCCGTAATTATATAACGCTCCAATGCATTGGGTAAAGTGATGAATCTCACGAGTAAATGTGAAATGATTTGTGAACATGATGCTATATTTGTTCACAAGTATGTGTGGTAGTTAACCACTAAGAAATTATGTTTCATTGTTATGCATTTCCACATTTGAAGTCTTATTTTATGCTCCTCTCATGTTCACGATCTTTTTCATACTTCATGATTATGGTCACCCCAAGCTATATTGTTCTTATCTACCCTCTTACTGGGCTTCTAGCTCACCCCTTTTTATGTATATCCTCAGGTGGATACATTTACTAAGGAGAGGACAAGATCCACTAAGAAGCTAGCGAAGAAGAAATTAAATAAATGTTTATGGTTGATGTTGTATTTGTTATGTATGGTCCTAGTTTTCCCAAGACACTAAACCATTGGATCCTCCATGTGTAATACTATTGTGTTTTTTATCATTAAAATGATTTAATAGTAATGTAAAAAAAGTCGGGGTCGCTATAGTTGGTATTAGAGGAAAGGTTTAGTTAATTTGGGAATTAGGATTAGTAAACCATAGAGAAAACCTCAATCATGAGAATAAGTACAAATATGTACACAAGAATATTTACCTAGGGATCCCATATGTTATGTTTTTGGTATAATTGTTTAAATGGATATGTTATTCATGACTTGTTTACTTATGTTTTGTTCTAACCTTTTCTATTTAAAAAATGGTGGGAACCAGGAGAAATCAGGACAACAACTCTTGCGAGGGCCAATGCAACGATTGCCCGAACAACATCCCCAATGATTTGGGAGGTGGAGTTCAAAACGTCATGGCGATGCATAACCAATTATCTCAGGATATGAATAATAACCATAATAATGGGGAATGTCCTCCTTTACCAAAGAGGGAGCAACTAGCTATCGAATGTTTTATGTGACAACAACCATCGACGTTTTGTGGATCTTCTGATCCACTAGTTGCAGAACAGTTGGTCAACTCCATGGAGAAGATATTTTCTGTTCTTCACTGTTCCGAGACGGAGAAGGTGACTCTAGCCTTTTATAGTCTAGATAGAGAAGCTGATCAATGGTGGGCTTTGATTAAGAACATCAAGCCAATGGAGGAAATGAAAGAGAAGGAATGGGATGACTTTAAGATAATGTTTCTTGATAAGTACTTCCCACGAATTCTTCGCACGAAGATGGAGAGAGAGTTTATAGATCTCAAGAACAATGAAGGATAATATTTCACAACCTATGAATCAAATTTAACAAGGATCTCAAGGTATGCTTCGGGTTTTGTTATCAACAATGATAGAAAAATTGATAGATTCTTTAGTGGATTAAAACCACATCTTTGAATGGCTCTTGCAATTCGAGACTTTGGGAGTTATGAAGAAGTTGTTCGGTGTGCTCTCAAAGTGGAGATGGAGTTTGGAGAATGGTCTCATGGCTATGGTGATATGAAAAGAAAGATGGAGATTCAAGCTGGTGGATCTAGTGACAAAGGTGGGAAGAAAAATCGACCCACATGCAAAAAATGTGGGAAGTCGCACCATGGGAACTGCCTCGAAGGTACGTTGAAATGCTTTAAGTGTGGGAAGGAAGGACACCAAGCTCACGAGTGTTGAAAAGACATGAAAAGGAAGGATAATTTAGCCGATTAAAAGAGATAACCGCTCGTGGTTCAGTGCTACAACTGTAGGGATCTAGGGCACTATTCAAACCAGTGCACTAAATCTCGAGCTCTCGAGGGTAATCAGCACTAACAACCACCAAAGCCAATGGAACAAGGGAAGGCTTATGCCATCACTACTGCAGAGGTGGATCATGATAATGAAGTCGTACAAGGTACACTTACTATGCACTCATGAATAGAAAATGTATTATTTGATTCTGGTTCTACGCATTCCATTATATCTTGAAAGTTTGCTAGAATTATAGAATCGAAGCCCCGAAACCTTGAAGTAGAGATATCTGTAAAAACACCAAGTGGTTCAATCATTGCAACCCAAGTGTTTGATTCTTCTCTTGTTGACGTATGTGGGGATATTTTTCTGGGAAATCTCATAATACTTCCCGTCGAGGAATTTGACGCTATAATGGGAATGGATTGGCTCTTGTTATATAGAGCACATGTCAACTATCGGGAAAAGGAAATATTTTTTCATATTCCGAACCATCCCATGCTCCTATACAAATGCAAGGAAGATCATGATTATCCTTTGAAAAATCCTTCAATGGTGTGGTTGTTGATTCCCTATGAAGAAGCATACCTCGCCCAAATGGTTGAGTCGAATGAAAGTGCCAACCATGAGGAAATGCCCATCATGAGGGAATACAGTGATGTATTTCCCTAAGAGTTACCTGGAATTCCCCCGGATCTTGAGGTACATCTGTCAATTGAACTCATACCTGGAGATACTCCTATCTCGAAGTGCCCCTATAAGATGGCTCCTATCGAACTGGAAGAGTTAAAGAAGTAGCTGCAAGAGAATCTGGACAAAGGGTTCATATGCCCTAATGAATCACCTCGGGGTGCGCCAGTGCTCTTTGTAAAGAAGAAGGATTGTACCATGCGGCTGTGTATCAATTATCGGGAACTCAACAAGATCACCATAAAGAACAAGTATCCTCTCCCATGAATTGATGACATGTTCGATCAGTTAAGAGGAACTCAGTACTTCTCAAAGGTGGATCATTGTTCTGGATTTCATCAAGTAAAGGTGAAGATGGAAGATATTCAGAATACCGCCTTCCGTACAAGGTATGGGAACAATTAGTTTTTTGTGATTCACTTCGAACATAATAATTCCCCTGAAATCTTCACGGATTTGATGAATAGAGTCTTTAGACATTACCTAGACAAATTTGTGGTAGTGTTTATTGATGATATTCTCATCTACTCCGAGTGCAAGGAGGAACATGAAGAACATCTAAGACTTGTGTCGGCGATATTGAGAAAGGAGAAGTCGTACGCCATGTTCAGAATGTGTGACTTTTGGATGAATCAAGTCACGTTCTGGGGACATGTGATCACATGCGAGAGAATTTCTATGGACCCTTCAAAGACAAAGGTGATTGAAGAATGGCCCATGCCCTCTAGTGTTATAAAAATCCGTAGTTTTCTTGGATTAGCTGGGTACTATCGACGTTTTGTGAGAAACATCTCACGATTGTCAAGAGCGCTATCTAGGTTCACATGGAATGGGGTAAAGCATGTCTGGACGGATGAATATGAGGGAAGCATCAAGGAGCTAAAGGGAAGGCTGATCACTACACCTGTACTCACACTACCGAAATGTGGAGAAAGTTGTGTGATATATAGTGATTCATCAAAGAAAGGCTTGGGTTGTGTACTAATGCAAAATGATAATGTGATATCCTACGCCTCACGACAGTTGAAGATCCATGAGCATAACTACCCGACGCATGATCTAGAGATAGCAGCCGTGATTTTTTTCATGAAAATCTGGCGGCACTACCTTTATGGAGAAAAGTGTGACATATACACCGACCACAAGAGCCTAAAATATATATTCACACAAAAGGAGCTCAACATGCATCAATGGAGATGGATATTTCTAATCAAGGGTTACTATTGCTCTATTCACTATCATCCTGGGAAGGTGAACCAGGTAGCTGATGCTCTATGTAGAAAAGAACCTACTACTCTATCCTTGTTGAGGATTGATAAATACCCTATCTTCTTGGATATGAAAAGGATGGATTTGGGAGTCGTAAGGGCAGGGGATACATCCTACCTTGCCCAAATGATTGCACAACCATCCATCCAAAAAAATATTAAGTAAGCACAAAGGGATGATGTAGAGATACAAAAGAGGGCGAATGCAGTAAAGGAAGGGAATCTGCAAGAGTTCCATATCGACGGTGATGGTGTGATTCGTTTTGGAATACGACTTTGTGTACCTTAATCACCTGGGATAAAGAAGGAGATATTGGATAATGCACATAGCTCAACTTTCTCTATTCATCCTGGAAGTACCACGATGTATCGTGATATCCGAGAACACATTTGGTGGGATAACATGAATAATGAGATTGCGGATTATATATCAAGGTGCTTGGTATGTCCGCAAGTTAATGCTGAGTGGAAAAAGTCCAAAGGTATGATGCAGCCATTGCCTATACCCATTTGGAAATGGGAAAATGTTACTATGGACTTTGTCACGGGACTCCGGAAAACATCAAGAGGAAATAATATGATATGGGTTGTGGTTGATTGACTCACCAAGACTGCCAATTTTATCACTATTCGGGAAGACCTCTCACTTGAGCAGCATGCAAGGATATATGTGAAGGAAGTAGTGAGATTGTAGGGTGTTCCACTGTCGATAGTCTCTAACCGTGATCCAAGGTTCACATCTAAATTCTGGAGGAGTCTTCAACATGCTTTGAGTACTGAATTAAATTTCAGCACGACCTATCACCCCCAAACTGATGGCCAGTCTGAAATGACTATTCAGACACTCGAAGATATGCTAAGAGCCTACTCTCTTGAATTCAATGGTGATTGGGATCAACATATTCCATTGGTTGAGTTCTCAGACAACAATAGCTTCCACGCGAGTGTTCAGATGGCTCCATATGAAGCTCTTTATGGGAAGCGATGTAGAACTCCAACGTGTTGGGATGAAGTTGGATAACGAAAGCTACTGGGTCCCGATCTTGTTCAAGAGATGACAGAGAAGGTTTAAGTCATCCAGAAACACATCAAAGCTACTCAAAGTCGGAAAAAGAGCTATGCTGACAACCGTCGAAGGGACTTGGAGTTCGACGTTGGAGATAAAGTCATTCTTCGAATATCTCCATGGAAGAGAGTCATGAGATTTGGGATGAGAGGGAAGCTAATCCCAAGGTACATTGGCCCCTTTGAGATCCTTGATCGTATAGGAGCTGTGTCTTATCGTCTGGAACTTCCACCAAATATGGCTCAAGTTCATGATGTGTTTCACATATCACTACTGAGGAAGTACATTCCAGACCCCTCACATGTACTAAACTCAGAGGTGGTATAGTTGGAAGATGTTCTCTACTATGAGGGGCAGCTGGTAAAAATTTGGCACCGAAGTGATAAGGTTCTATGAAACAACAAAACCCGCCTTTTTAATGTGTTGTGGAGGAACCATAAGTATGAGGAAGGAACTTGGGAACCAGAAGAGGCAATGAAGGAGAATTACCCACACCTATTTGTGTAAAGTAAAATTTCGGGGGTGAAATTTCTTAAGGGGGAAAAATGTAACGACCCAAAGTATTTCAATAGAAAATTCCATTCTTATATCTATGTCATGAAAACACAAAATAAGGAACTACTAAGTGATAAGTGACCTTTAAACATAATTTTGTCACCCCTATGTTTGGAATTTTAAAAATCCGACATACACGGTTGTGTTCAAGATAGTTTTTTGAGTCTAATGAAACAAATACAATTTTTGGTGAATAGTAACCTACCCTTATGAATAGTAACCTACCTTTATGAATATTAATATGACCCTTATGAATAGTAAATACGAGTAACATTACCTATGAATAATAAAATAAAATTTAGACATCATAGAAAGTGATAATTTGACCTTAGTGAACGTTTTTGGTATTTTTATAAAGACAAAATAATTGATTATAATTAATTAATTAATTTAAAAGAATATTTATTTCCCTGAAATGTAATCATAAAGTATTTAATCAATTACTAGTAGTTTTTAGATAATTTTATAAGACCCTATGTAATTTTTGAAAGAACTGCAAAATCAGTTTTAATTTTAAAAACTGTT
This sequence comes from Viscum album, assembly GCA_963277665.1. NCBI lineage: Eukaryota > Viridiplantae > Streptophyta > Magnoliopsida > Santalales > Viscaceae > Viscum > Viscum album. Next base: position 1,455,159,159 of record OY728159.1, on the reverse strand, counting down.
TTTTTAAGTAAATTATGATTTTAATTAAATATTAAATTAATAATATTTATAAAATTAGTTTTGAAAAATGGACATACTTTTTGGATTATACACGACGATAAAGGGTAGGGGTAAATTTTTGGGTTTATTCTGAAATACATCAATTTTCAGGTGAATAGTAAAAAATACAGTTTTTCGCATAATCAGTGTACACTAAATTGCATCATTAATGATGTAATGATGACATACACATTATAGAACATTATTTTCGGCCCGAAAATATTAAATTTCATAAATTTTTCTTTTAAATACAATAAATCCAATTCTCACACCTAAAAATTCTTTCCAAAGCCTAAAGTCTAAAGGTGATTTCTTAAAGTGTCTTTTTCTCATTCTTTCACTTTCCTTTTAATAAATTAATGATTTTGAATTATAAAGATGTGTTAAAGACTAAAAAGAATTATATTATATTTATATATGATTTATGATGTCAAAAAACTACTATTACAAGTCTAACTTATGATATATTATTTTATTTAATATTTTATGCCAAAAACACCTCCCTCCTCATGTATAAATAAGCCCTCCCCCTCCTCTTGCCAAACCAGACCTCTCAAGCTTCAAGAAATGTATAAGATCTGCCCAATAATATTCCCTAGCCTCTACCCCACGTCCAAGATCTCCTGGTCTCATCAAAAGACCAAGCATAGGCCCTTAAGGAGGTTCTTAAGAGGAGGATTCTAAAGGTAATTTCTCTCCCTCTTCTCCTTTAATTTCCATTCAAGTTCAACTTCATTTTTTGATCTCTCCCTACCTATATTCATCCAAACTGTTTTGTAACTCCAGTATTATAAATATAATGTAATCTTATGATTGTAATGGTATATTATATCACCCCACACCCTTCCCTCTTCCATTTATTTTATTAAAGAGAACGTTGTTCATGAGGTGTTATATTTATCACCTTCAAAAACAACATGCTCTCTTCTACCATTTCTACCTTAAATCTGGTCATGAAACCATTTTTATAGTTGAACCAGAATATTTTTATGTATTATGTTCTATTTTAAGATCTTTAAATAACCAATGGACATATTACTATGTTAAATGTCAAAACAAGATCATTGTGATGAAAAAACTGCTCAAATTAACCCAAATAACCATCATTAAATTTTTATCTAATGATTCATCCACTTGGATCTACTATAACTCAATATAAAATCATTCAAGCTTATGTAATATCATTAATAACATGTAATATCAGTTCTGCATGTTTACCCATGATCTACCCAAACATCAATTTAAGAATACAAGTGGACCGTTCAAGGAAACCATGAAAACATACATCCCTGATCAATGTTTTTAAACTCTATAAGTCATCCAAAGGAACATAATATAAAATAATGAAACCAGAATGAACCCTATTAATGTATAAAAGGTTCTGTAATTTCTAATTAATGAATATAATTCAATTATAAAGGACATTAAAGAGAAGGAGGCATTCACGTACAAGGTAAGGGGAAATCTCGAACCCCATTTTCTTCCTTTGGGTTCTCCATTTTTCACTCCATTTTTATTATGGTTACTCCTCAAAGATCATTTGTTCATCATTACCTTTACTTTTCTGGGATATACATGTTTGTCACTGGTTTTTATTTCCAACACAATGTTTTCCAAAAGAACTCTTCTTTCAAGATCTCACATTTTACCTCTCATTCAAGGTTGATGGTTCTTGTATCATGTATGTTGTTCCCACTTTATTTTGGTTACCCAATGCTTATGAATGCGTTATTATGAGATGAAACACATTTATTTCCATGGGTTCTTTATGTACATTTTTTATATGTGTTCTATTTGGAAATCATGATAATTATAATGTTATGATGTGACGGTTGTGCCCGGAATTATATAGCGCAATATGAATGTTTAAATGTGATGGGTGCACCCGGAATTATATAGTGCTCCAATGCATTGGGGTAAAGTGATGAATCTCATGAGTAAATGTGAAATGATGAGTGAACATGATGCTATCTTTGTTCCCAAGTATGTGTCCTAATTAACCACTATGACATGACGTTTAAGTTTTATGCATTGCCACACTTGAAGTCTTTTATTTATGCTCCTCTCAGGTTCATGATCTTTTTCCTACGTCATGATTATGCTCACCCCATGCTATATTGTTCTTATCTACCCTCTTACTGGGCTACTAGCTCACACCTTTTGATGTATATCCTCAGGTGGATACATGTACTAAGGAGAGGACAAGTTCCACTAAGAAGCTAGCGAAGAAGAAATTAAATAAATGTTTATCGTTGATGTTTTATTTGTTATGTATGGTCCTAGTTTGCCCAGGACACTAAACCTATGGATCCTCCATGTGTAATACTATTGTGTTGTTTATCATAAAAATGATGTAATAGTAATGTAAGAAATGTCCGGGTCGCTATAGTTGGTATCCGAGGAAAGGTTTAGTTAATTTGGGAATTAGGATTAGTAAACCATAGAGAAAACCTCATATATTTTATAATATTCATGAATATCATTAAGAAATAAAAATCATTAGTGATAAAAAATAAATGTTTAATGATTTAATTTCTAAAATGGAATCAACCTAACAACCTTAGGCATGAATAAAAAATTCACCTTTACCATATTTTTAAGCATATAGTATATTTCTCATCCATTTATATATGATACCATATTCAAATAATAATTACAAGTGGATTCTAGATATATATCATTCATAGAATCATTTTCAGGACCCTGTTTCATGAAAAAAATATTAAAGCCAAAATGGTTATGATATCATAAAAAATATGTATGTGAAAACATCAATATGAAGAGGTCTTCAACTATGACACCATATTTTTTATCATATTATACTTTTGGTTCAACCTATGTAACTATTTTTTCAATCCTTTGTCATATAATTTCATTTTCCTATAGTTTATCTATACAAATTATTATCAACATACACAAATCATTCAAAATGATTCATTAGAAAGAATATTATTAAACAACATTATAACACTTGGGAAGGACAAAGATGGTGTATTGTTAGGTATCTTCATCATGAAATAGTTAATGATTATGTTAATTCCAAATCTAACCCTTTCAAGGTTATTACTCCTTCGTACCACTATGATATAGACAAAATCCATTGTGGAATCTAGAAAGGAATGTCATATCTAGGAAAACCACACAATATTTACTTTACCTAAATTTCATGATATTATGATATTATTATACTTATTCCATGGGATAATAAAATTTTTCTTTCATCTTAATCTCAATAATCATAAATTACATAATATAAGAAAGAAAATATTATTTATACTTTTGAAAAAATCATTAACATTAACTTATTGATACTTAATAACGATTATGAATATTAAATTATTTTAAAATAAAAATATCCTAACCTATAGGGTTATCTAAACCATGGTCTGATACTAACTAAAATATCACAAACCTATATTCCCGAATCTAGTGCTAAAAGTGACAAATATTATATATAGGTTTCAATAATGACGCCCAATCACATGAACATTAACATATAATGCAACGTTACATTTTAAGGACCTTTTTAGGATTAGTTTTTAAATAGTGTTAGGAATAATATTGGTCTAGTAAGACTGATGATCTTCATATAAAATTGAATGTTTTCCCAAACTACTCAATATAAAATAAATCATAAACGCCATCAATAAATCATCTACACAAGATACTCTTCTAGACACAACATATGTACTTATATTTTTTATAACATATGGAAATTTTTTAGGTCTATTAGATTAGATACCATGAGGGGAGGGGGTGGGGGTGAATCAGGGTATGGCAGATAAAAATTTCTACCACTTTCCATCTTTTTTTATTGTAATGAAAAACTTTATTCTCTCCCTTCATCGAATTTCAATGCATAAAAAAATCTATAATCATGCACATGACATAATAAATTTACTTGGTTCACCCACACATTGATATTCCTAAGGAGCATAAATCGGTGAAGTGTCAATGTAACAAATTCAAAATAATCGCATTGTTGTTTACAATGTTTGGAGTGGACAAACTATTCCTCCAAGATCATATCCTATTACAATATGAAATATCACTACTCTCTCCCCTGAAATTTGATCACCGCTTCTTGAGATGATAAAATCATAGTTTATAGACCTTTAGTTGACATCATTATCATGAATACCAATATCATTAACTGTGTGTAGATCCTCTATTGATGCTCCACTATTATCCAATGATGAACACTAGTTTACCATAGTATTGAATGAGGAAACTTCAAATTTTACGTGAAGCCCTTTTAATGCCTTGCATGAAATTTTAATTCCTGGAATGAAAAATATATAATTTTGCGTAAAATACCTACTACACATTGCATTTAAAAAAATTCTCACAACCATTATTTTAGGTGGAACATTCACTTTTACATTAAACATAAATTTTTACCTGCAGCATTCATTTTCTGCACAACAGCCAATTTTTCACCCTACTGCCTTTCCATTTTTTTACATGCCTCAAATCTTAGATATTTTCAAAATTTTGAGAAACTGTGAAGAATGGGTCACCAATTATTTATAGGCATCGCTGACACACTCACACAAAAACCTCTATGTCGCACAAAATCTCCCATTTTATGTGCAATCCTTTTAATGCAAATAACATTTTTTAGACATATCCATTTAATTTCGACACAACTAATGCAATTTCCATTTATCATCATTCTAAAACAGGAATGAATTTTTCTCAAAAATTACAACTCGTGTTCACTATTGCGCACAAAACCAATTTTATGGAAAAATACTACTTTTTCATGCACCAATGAAATTTTCCGCGCACCGCTCCAATTTGGAATGCAACTCTCTTTTCCAAAAAGATCATTCTATATTTTATGAATTTCAACCCCAAAATTTGGGAAACTACTAGAAAATGGTTCCACCTTATATCTATTATTTTTGTTCTACATCCAGATCAATAATTCCTTTATTGGGGTTATTCAATCACTCATGGATAGTTAAAATCTTCTCTTGAACTCAACCACTTACGATAATTGCCCCCTTTTCAACAAACTAGTTTTTAGAAACCCACATTGTCAACAAAAAATCATTGAGGCACACTTTTCATCAAAATCAACTAACCCAAAAATGATCCAATTATTCATTGTGGTATTATATCCCAACAATATCCTTCCTTGGGTTTAATGATAAATCATCCAACACTTGATACTTCATTATTGCTCGGTCCTCCTTTTTCCACAATTCACATCTTTCGAAAAAGACAGTGATCAATGATTTACTCAACACATACTCTAAGACCACAAGAGAAATACTCTACATGATAAACCAGAGTATAATAAAAATAATATCCATGGGTCACTTCATTCCTAAAACAACTTTTCAATTCCATTATAACACTACTCTGCTGCTTTCATCAAGAACTTTTTCTATTGGAATATCTAATTGTAGATTGATCAATTCTAGCATCATCGTATTTAAAAATACTACTCCCCCAATCATGCTTCTCCCAATATCTCCCAGCTAAACGTGTTATATTCTCCCAATTTCATTGAAAAGACATTTTCTCTGATAAAAAGACACACTATATCTCCTTGAATATTCACATTTTATCCACATTTTTCAATGAACCCAAAGGTCACTCTTTTTCGGTCTGAAACAATGTGAAAACACATATGAACACATCAAAGTAGACACACACATCATACCATGGGGAAAGGGGTGGGGTTTCCACATCCACATTGTTGGGAGTTGACTAAACTACCAGATCTAGTTGATTCCTCTTGAATGCTTCCTTAGGTAAGGCATTAGTTATAATTTTAGCAACATGTAGCTCTGTTAGACCATATTTCAAATACACTATCCCTTTCTCAACCTTGTCCTAAATAAAATGATATTTGATTTCAATGTAATCTATCCTTAAATAATGGATGATATATTTTCAATGATTTATAGCACTTGATTTGTCACCCTTAATTTTTATAGGAGACTATATTGTTACGCCCAAGTGATGAAGCTGCAGCATCATCCATAATAATTGTGTGCATTCTTGTGTGGCAACAATATATTCATCTTCTATAGTTCTCAAAGTAATGAAATATTTTTTCTTTCCCAAAAAAGAAATACACATTCCAACATGATAAAATGAATATCCTAACATTGATTTCCTCTCATATGTTGAATAGTCCCAAACTACATCTGTATATCCCAAAATCATTTGTTGTGATTTGTCGCTATACATTAAGCCGAAAGGAACTATTCCCTTGATGTACTAGATTATTCCATGCACTATATGAATGTGTATTTACATTATATACACTTGATATGTTTCTTCTTTCCATGTGGAGAATACAATGCCAGGCCTTGTCATCATCATATATAGTAAACATCCAATAATATTCTTATATTATGTGATATTATTCGCATTTTCTTCAACATATTTTGAATGTTTCATCTAGGTAGGGACCTGATTCGTCATTTATATTGAGTTTTCAATTACATATCTCCATAGAACATACTTTTCATATTTTTATGGAGATATATATATATATATATATATTCCATTCCTTCATAGTTCCACTTGTAAACAAAGTAAAGATGTCATCTCACCAATAATTAATATTTTAAACTCAATATTCATGAGTTGAGAAAACCATATGCACTTTTCCAAATCTGATCTTCCATATATTATATTATCAACATATACCAGCACTAAAATTCTTTGATTACTATAACTTTTCACATATAAATTGTAATCAACTCCACTGCACATGAAACTGAGCATCTTTAAAAACTGATCTAGCCATGAATTCCTTGCTAATGGTGCTTGCTTCAAACCATATAATGACTTCATCAACCATATTTTTTCTCATCATCATGAATCACAAAACCATATGGATGTTCAATATAGGAGATTCATCTAGAACCCCAATCTAAAATGCAGAATTGAAATCCCTCCGGAATACTTTGAAGTTCCATTGCACTACACTGGCCATAAATAATATGATTGTTTTCAGGCTTTCCACAGTTGAAAATTTCTCATCAACATCAATATCCTATATCTAAGAGTATCCTTTGAACACGATACATGATTATTTCACATCATAACACAATCTTCATTAATATTTTTATGAAAGGCCAATTTTTCCAGATGGTATTCTTATGTTCCATCCTCCAAACAATATACCAAATTTAATTCTTCTCAATATTGTCAATCTCTTCATTCAAGACTGAACCATGTTTTCATCTTCAACTGCATCAACAATACATTTATGTTAAACTTCACATAATAGAGATTTCTGCTATAGAGACCTCATGCTTCCTGTCCGAATTGGCACTGTCTGATCAATAATGATATTTTGACTGTTAATTTTGACTCAACACTTTGTCTACTTTGCAGATACAAAATTGAATTATTCATTTTCATCACCAGTATCTTCTTCTATGTTAGCATCTTCTACTTCTACATCCTCAGTATTACATTCCTCTTTATCGCTTTCCTCAAGGAAATGTTCAATGTTCTATTGTATATTCTCTTCATTTTTCACAATAGTGACATCATTTATCTTAACTACATTTCCTAGCCTCGAATTAAAGAATTTATTTTATTTGGATTATCTTGATTACCCAATGAAAATCATCTCATCTCAATATGACTCAAATATCAAATGTTTCCTTTTGTTGGTAATGTAACACTTACTTCTAAAAATTTTATAGTATTTCATTGTTGTATTCATTCCATACTACATCTCATATAGAGTATTTCCTTCCCTCGTACAACGTAGAGCCATGTTAGAAATATAGATCGATGTCAATACTGCTTCCTTCCAAAAATTCTCTGGTAGGTATTTTCCAATAAACATTATTTTCTCCATGTTGTTAATGATTCTATTTATTTGTTAAACCACTCCACTCATTTGGGGTGTTATTTTGGAAGAAACATGATTCTTTATCCATGGTTTCCCAAGATAGTCCTTCTATTGACTAGTTATTAATTTCGTACCATTTATAGTACAAAATTTAAAAAAATTCTCCATTAATCCTCTCTGATTCCCTCCAATACCGTTTTAGGAAATTGAACAAATCAAACACTTGGGAAAAAAATACCATATATATTTTTCTATAATCATCAATGATAATGACATAATATCATTTTCTGTCAATGACTATTGATGAGATATTTCAACAAACATCAGCATTCAATAATTTGAGAACACTTTTTGAATTGTTTTCCTTCAATTTGAATATTTTTCTTGTTATCATCCCCTATTTTCAAGAATCACATGTATGTGTTTGATCATAAGATATATTAGTATGATATCTAGTTGCTTCAAAAAATTACCATATCTTCAACGGAATGACGACATAGATGAAAAATTAATTATATCCATAATATGTCGTCCTCCTATATGGATAAAAATTCCACAACATCATCATCACATACATGGTAATGATTTCCCTATTTCCATTTTAACTTTTGAAAAAATGCACAATATTTTCCTTTGAAAATTGATCTATTCTTAGAAAACCTTATATAATTCCATGAGTCACATAGTTGACTGATGTTGAGAAAATTGTGATGAGACCATATATTACAAAGACATAATAACACCGAATTTATTTTACCTCAAAATTGGGCTTCCTCGAGCTAATTATTATTAGACCTTAATCATTTACAAACTTTTCAACTCATTCTTGGTGATATATTAGGACAATAACCAGATACTTATTTATTTTCATGTTGGATGTGCAACCACAATCAAAGATCTATATACAAAATTTTCACCTCATTCAAAATCTATTTTGAATTTTCAACTCCCCTGTTGGATCATTGATCTGCTGCTTGCGAACATTTTGGTTCTACATTAGCTCATTCCTCAGTATGGTCGATGTACAATATCTATCCATGATCCAAAATTATATATAACAAAATTAGTTTCACTAAAAATATGTTATAGAGTTCCATTCACAGTTTCGATTCCACTGTTGTTCTTGTTCCCATTAGATTCTCCTAGATATAGAACACACATTTTGTGAGTGTCCCATCTTTCGGCATCAATTACACCTGATGAAGGGTACATTCCTACATGACTCTTCTATACTACTATTTTTTCCTTGTGTTCTCTGAATCTTCTGAATCTTCTTTTTACCCACAAGAATCACTATTCTATGAATGGGTTCTTGCATTTTGACATCATCCATGGCTGTATTCTATTTTTGATCATGCCACCCATAAACTTTAATGACTGAAAAAGATTCTTTCTTCTTTTCTTCTGGACCACTATGATGCTTTTTATTTTTTAGTCAATTGAATGACCTTCATTCATGATATCATGTTGGGAATAAAAAAAATTCATTTTCCTTAAATTTTCATCAATGATCGATAACTTATTCTAAATTTTCTTTGATATTCTTGACTTGACATTTCCATATGTTTTTCAAGACATTAATCTCCCTCTTCTATTCGTCAACCTTTATTTTATACTCACTAAATGATTCGGAGTCCTCTGGTTTTGACGACATGATTTTCTAAATTTCACTAAAAAACTCAGACTTATCTTCTTCAAATTGTTGCATGTATTTTTTGGCATCACAAACCGTTTTTTTGGATTTTTGTATTTTAGATCTTCAAACATATATCACTTAATGAGAAACTTATAACCCATCAATCAAATCAATTCATCCCTAATCTTATTATTATTCATCAATTTTGGTTTTTTCCATTTCTTGAGAACTAATAACAATAGCCACCATAACATTATTTCCCGGAATACTGCCTTTAAATATCTCTTTGACCTCATCAACCTCATATTCATCTAAATGGTCAAATTCTTGTGAAATAATATTCTTCTTCTTGAAGAAAATTTTCATGAATTGTTTCTTCCCATTCACATATGCTGAAGTATTCTTCTTAGAAATTTTTTACTTCATTGACATCGTCATCTTCTTAGATCTTTTTGGGGGCACCATACTAAATGATTCCCAACATTTCCACATCTAATGTTAGAATGTGGGAGTTTTCCAATAAACATTCTTTTTTTGGATTTGATAATTTGAGGAAAGGATTGACATCACATCATGAATATATTATCTTTCCGGGTAATCTTCAATAGAAATCATATTCATAGACTTGAATTCCAAATCTCTAGATTACCAATTTTACACACAATCATTATCATCATTTATATTTCATATTCTATTTGGGTATTATTAAAATTATCCAGTGTCATATCTTTTAGATCATTTTTTTCAAAGACTGAAACCTTCATATTAAAGTGAGGTTTATGTTTCCTCAAGATGATCTTTATAATAATTTTGTATTCAATTACTACATGAAGACAAAAAAATATCCTCCACTAAATAATTTACCAAATCAATTAATGCATCAAAAGTACCATTAGAGTTTATTCTCTGATTTTCATATATGTTCCACAGTAATTGAATCTATTCCTTCTGAATATCGAATCTCTTATATATATGTTCCACAAAATTTCTGACATAGCATGTCATGTTTGACATGAAATCAGCTTTGTATATATAGCAATGGATAGGGCCCCCAATAAAGCATTGATTCTTTTTATGTCAACACGCATTTCTCTTTTTATTTTCTTTCAATAATGCACCACAATTAATATCAGCCATTATATCATGAATTGATGTTGTAAACTCATCAATTCCCAATGATCAGAAGTAGTTTTGTATCCAATTCTTCAATTGTTGAATGTTGTTCTCATCAAATATCAGAATTACCAAAGGATTGGTGACTTCTATTTAGAGAGAAACACTAATATAAAGGTTTTTACAATGATACAAATTTCTTTTTCCACTAGGTTAGATACCTATAGTGCGAGGGAGGGAGAATCCGGATATGATAGATAAAAACTGATACACCTATTGACCTTTTTTTGTCATTAAAAAAATATCTTCTCTCCCTCTTTCCCATTGCATAGTTTAAAAAAATAGAAAATCAAGAACATCAAACATCAATATTACATAGTTCACCGTCACTGGGCTACACCCAAGGAGCATACACTGACAATGTGTTGATGTACAGAATGAACTCTAAGTACTCTCCTGTTTACAATGTTCAGAGGGGACTCACTGTCCCTACTTGTTTAATACTAATTACAATCTAAAACCACACTACAATGTCAACTAATGTGTGATCACTACATCTTTAAAATATCTATTGATAGTTTATAGACAAGTAGGTTTCTTCATTATCATGAATACATGTGTCCTCTACTGTTTGAAGATTATATATTGAATTTTCACTTTCATCCATAGATTAATACCACATTACCACAAAATTGAACTGGGAAACCTCAAAATTTATGTGCAGTCCTTACTATGTCTTGCATTCAATTCCCCTGACATGCACACAAAATATCCACTTTTGAATGAAATCCCTACTTCTATTTTTCCACAGCATCAAAAATTACTTGCAACCTCCATTTTTAGTGTAACATACCAATTTATGAACTACATCAATTTTTAGTTGAAACCGTTATTTTCTGTGCAACTCTAAATTTTTGGGGCCACACGTTTTGTCTATTTTTTACGTGAATCCGTTCTTATATCCTCTCCATGTGTTAAGATATAATAAATGAGGGTGTTCACCTCTTGTAAATAGGCATCCCAACCGATGCACGCAAAAACCTCCATGTTTTACAAAATATCCCATTCTATGTGAAATGTTTTTCGCACAAGGATCATTTTTCGTGAATATCTCCACATTTTTCTCATATCTGATGCCATTTCCATTTTTTAGCAATCTGATCCTGAAACACCTTTTGTGAAAAAATTCCAACCCGCATTCACTATTGCGCACATTCCAATTTTGCACACAATTCCACTTTTATCAAGCACTACTCCAATTTTTCATCCACCACTCCAATTTTTCTTGCACCTCCCTTTTCAAAAAACAAGTTTATCCATTTTTTATTTTTAGTCCCCATATTTTTTCCAACATTGGTACATGGAACCACCTTATATCATCTATTTTTGTACATCCTTCATATCAATTAGTCATTTTTCATTGTTCTTCTATCAATCATGGAATTTCAAAAACATCTATTGAACATGAAAACATTCCCTAGAATCCATCTTTTTAACAATCTATACTAAGAAACCCACATTGTTAACAAAAAAACATTGATTCCCATATTAAAAACAAACACAACTAACCCAAAAATGCTTCAGTAATGACATGAAGGATTTTTTACCAACAAAATTGATAATAAAAAATGGGTATGATTGGATAATTGTCAAGGGTAATAATTAGTGATAACAGTCAACGATTTAAAGTTATAATTTTAATAGAATATACATATTTTCAGGATATATAATAATATCATACAAAAAATATAAATAAAAAATCATGGAATAAATCAGGGAATGACATAATACATGGGTTAAATGTGCACTGAAATATTATTTAATGAATATTATCCCTGTGATCGTAAAACAATAATTCTAACAGGCATAAAACAATGAAATATTTTAAAAATGGTACACACATTAGTATTAGGAAATTATAATTACCTTACTCCAACACATACACTCATGATTGAAAGAAAACATCATTGTACCTATTTATTTATCTCCGTGAAAATTCACAAATATTCATCCCTAAATGTGAATAAAATTATTTTAGCCACATATAAATTAAATTTGTCAGTCACATTCTAGTACCCACTCTTGTAAAAAACATCATTGTACCAATGTATACATTTCTAATGAAATTATATGTTTTTACAAATTAATTATATGATGATATAGAATCCCAACATTTATCATACAAAATTATAATTTACACAAAAAAATAATTCACATATCACAACATAAAGAAACTGTCTAAAAAATATGTGTTCATTAAAATATTTAAAAAATAATTACATTTATATATAATAATGAATCAATTAAAATAAAATGGGTTTCATTAATCACAGTATAATGAAACCATGGAGTAAAAAAGGTTTTTTTTTATTATTTTAATGTTGATAAACATAATGAAATCAATAATAATTCCATTTATAATCACATTATGATATACCTATGGAATATAAATTGGTATCCAAATACATCCTGTAAAATTATTGGTAAAATCCATTTAATCGTGATAATAAATATTATTATATTTTCTCTATTAAGATAATGTGTATGCATTAAATAAAATAATATCCCCAATCATTCTATTTATGAAATCTCGTGAAACATTATTCAGTAAAAAGATTCCAAAATAAGTTACTTATAGATAAAATACATTTCACAAAAAAATTTGTTTAAACATAAAAAAATATTAGGAAAGAAAATGTGTGTGATGTATAATTTCTTGAAAACAAAGATATTTAAATAATATACCAAGAGAAATATTATGGATGGTTAGATATAAAGTATATGATCAATAAAGAATAAGGTATGTCAAAGGAAAATGATTTGGGAGAAAATTGATGTTTGAAAAAAAATTCAAATTTTAAAATAAAAGTTTTCATTAGAAATAAATTAAAAATATATATTTTATAAATATAGAAGACAAATAATTTATTATAGAAACCCTGAAAAGTATAGAGAAATTTTTATCGAAAATTAAAAATATAGAGGAATGACAGGTTGACACGTAAACATTAAAAAGATAATCCTTTATTGATTGATGAAAATGAACGATATAGAAAATAAAAAAAAAATTTAAATAATTTGATATAAGGTCATATTTTAAACAATGAACATTGTCAATTATTTAATTAGAGACAATGACACATTAAAATTAATCCAATAATTATTTACATATATACATATGTACATATATGTTTATATAAATATTTATGTATATATGTATACAGATAAATTGAGGTTCCTCATGAAGAAGAGACGATAAGGCTCATTTCACTTATAAGAACCCAATCACACAAGACATTAGTCAAGGGTAAACAATTTTTTGGGTAAATAAAATATATTAGGAATATCCAATGAATATTTTGAATGCTTTTTGAAAGAATTAAAATTTACAAGATGTGTTATCTTTTAAAAATGTAATAGATTTTAAAAAAATAATAAAAACATTATATTTTTGGTTTTAGTAACATTTTAATAAAAACACCATTTTTATTGACAGAATATTTTTAATCACAATTAATCTCAAATAGTTCATTATATGGTACATAAAACAATATTAATATGGTAAAATAAATTCATTATTAATTATATACTACATTCCATAGAATACACGGAATATAATAGGAAATATATCACCTGTTGTGAAAGATTGAACATGAAATCCTTAAAACATTTGTAAATTTTGGGTCAAAAACACATGAGAGAATGGAATTAGAATATACGAATGAATATCATTAAATATAAATTAATCATAATTCAAAATGATATTGTGGAATTAATTTCACTATAGAAAATAAAAATTTTGTATAAAATAAAGATGTCTTGAGGAATTAAAATTTGATAGAGGGAACCATTACTTGTTTCCCAACATTGTGAAACACAATATATGATTCTATATAAAAAATTGAAATTTCATTATAAACTATTAAATAACCCTATTCATAATCATAAAATATTATATACTTTTTCATAACCCTATCCTCACAAGGTGTACCCCTCTTGTGACGGTAATGTGATAATTGAGATAGTGACCCCTATGTCCTACCTCTAGTAGGCCCCAAGTGTACAAGAAACATCGAGGGTATAGTAAACACACAAATGGGATGAATTACCCTCTTTGAGAAAGTATCCATAAGAGATAAATGAGTTAAAAACTAACCAACCATGACTTAGACATCAATACAAAATATGTCCTATGTACACAAATGTAATGTCATGCCAATATACTACAAATGGAAGTAAAACTGAATGTATAAAAAAAGTACAAACAACCTCGACCATGTATCCCAACTAGCTCCTATAAACCCAAGCTATTAGAAACTATACTAATCTCAATACTTCCCTAGGTGACCTAAAAAGTAGTTTATATATGCATAGGGTGA
This sequence comes from Viscum album, assembly GCA_963277665.1. NCBI lineage: Eukaryota > Viridiplantae > Streptophyta > Magnoliopsida > Santalales > Viscaceae > Viscum > Viscum album. The sequence goes on along the minus strand of OY728159.1, from coordinate 1,455,144,158 downwards.
GAATAACAGTATACTCAGTACGATTCCCCGCGAAGCCTCTCATACAAAATTAAAGAAAACATGCTAAAAAACATAGTAGAAGAAGTGAATCTTACTCAAAACCTAAATAGGTATACAACATTCCCTCCTCACCATGTCTACTCTCACTATGTACCACATACAAGATTATTTAATATTACTATGAAATATCAAAGGTACCCATCTACCACTTCCCAACTAGATTTCCTCTTTTCCCGAATGCTGCACATCCTTCAAATCTATCTCAATAAATGCTGGATAGAAGACACTTGGTTGTGCACATCCACAAGCACCTTGTGAAACACAATGCATTACCATAGAAACCTGGGTGATGCACCACTCCATCCACACAACCAATTCTAACAATGTAGATTCTAGGATCCACAAACCCCCAGATAACATGTATCATATATAGGGTATTATGCCTCAATCCATTAAAATCTATACGACAAGTAAAGATTCTCCTGACCACTCAACGAATACTCATTTTACATGTAGTTGAGCAAAGTAAACTATATATAGAATATATACGTGTGCGATAACTGCATGAAATTACATCCTTCTACACCCATATATTGGGAAAACTAACTGATGTGCCTACCTGCATATGTAACTACCAAGAAAATAGAGAAATTACAAAGGTATTAGTTATCCATCCATTCGCCAACCGAAATGATGGGGAAAACCCCCTAGGGATTATAATTCTTGGGGTGTCAGTCACCCTAACTTACATGGTGGGGTAGTGTATAGAAAAAAATTACAGGATATAATATAGTACACAACCACACCTTGGGAAAAAGCCTAGCATCAGTGTCAACAATTGCTAATGTCTCTCGAAATCTCTACTACCACAACTGAGAATAGTTATCCAATAAAAATACAACCATTTAATTATCTACATTATATGACTTTATCTCATTTTATCAGTTGCAATTTACTTTAATTAATTATTTTACTGTTAATTAACCATTAGCTATTCCTCATTAAACATCATTAGAATCACACCCATGTTTCATTCCCTCAAGGCATAACCAGACCAATTCCAAAACATCTTAGAAATATAACCTCGGTATTGCATTACAACATGCTCTATAACGGTTGGTTAACATCATTTATTCCATCATTTACTAATAGAATTATTAATTTCCCATGCATTCATCCATTCTTGAAAAATATTGTATGCTACAAAACAGAGGGGGCACAATATAGTGAGTAAATGATCTACCCAGCGATTCATTTCCACCTATAGTAAAAGCGTAGACCCATCCTCCCTGGCAAAGATAAACACAGAAAGCATGTGGAATACCCCACGCATCATCGAATAGTTTTAGAATGAGGGTATAAAAAAACACATGCCTTATAATGTATGGAATTTAAAGTATATAAAAAACCAACAAGATTATGTAAGCTTTCAATATTTCATAGACATCCTATTTCTTTATCTCTAGTGTCCTCCCAGACACCCACATGCATAAACCGATGCAGCTCACCAGTCAAGGCATCAACTAATTCAACATCCAATGGCCTCCTTGCCCCCACACATCACAAGATCCATCATAGCTCACATCACATCAAAAGAAATAGGAAACAACCTCATATCAATTAGGATCATTTCCATTAAACAAGTTATTATAACTTCACAAAAAATTAGCTCTCACAACTCCATGCAAAAGGGTATTTGGAATTTCAAAGAAAGAGGGTAACTCAGAACCCTACAATGAATTATCCATTATCCAAAAACCAGTTCATTAATCCATCCTGAATTAATATATTTATTATTAGTAGGTTCCAAATATGAGAAATCTAAACTACAAGCTATTATTGATACAAAATTTTTAAAAAACAATGAATTTGAAAAGTTGTTATACAATAACCACAAAAATTCTTCATGTTTAAAAACCAAATGGAATAATAATACACATATACATTAATTTTATTTACATCAAATTACATCAATAACATCCTGATTCATTTAAATTAATCTTTATATTTATACATTTAATTATCAATTAATTCAGTCTTAACGTATTTTAGTAATTTCATCAAGAACATCATGTTGATAATAAAACCCTATATATCACACTATCTAGAAAATCAAGAGGCAAACTGTTATCATGGTACCAAGAAACAACATGAAATCAAACCAATTATTTTAATTCAGTACAATAATTTAATTTGGTCAATTCCATTATGACCCAATTGTCTAAAACATGATATCCCCAAAGATGCATGTAAATGAATATAAACGAAAATAATCTCCTACTTGAAATGTTTTTTGAAGTTCTTTTCTCGAGAACAGATCGATGAAATGGATCACGGTGACTTCTCCACAACTACTACATCCACATGTGGATGTCATGACATGATGACATCTACATAAACCAAAATCAAATCTGGTAGATCCTTGGAGACCCAAACCATATCATGGAAAATTTAAATGGGAGAAAATGGATCGATGGAACCACTAGAACAGAGGTATATATTACCTTAGATCGAAGACATATCGAATAAGGAAGCCTGAGATCAATCCCTGTAACGCCTCGACCCCAAAAGCCCATAGTCTGGGCATTATTACATAACATATACATGATGATAAATGATCAAGACTCAAAATATAGATTAGTTTAGTAGCCTTGGCAGTATTTGATACATTCATATGATTTACATTACATCATAAAAAGGAAAACTATGACAAAATTGTTTCCATAGACATCACTGAGATGTCATAAATGATCCCTATAGGTCAGTCATAACATTATAATTTAGATCCTAGGAAAAATAAAACATAGAAATTGGTGAGCACAGATGATCAGTAAAGATAACAATATAGCGGAAACTTTCAGAAACAACCATAAACATAAGACAATGTATAAGACTAAAACAATAACCTTTTAAAAATGAACATCAGCATAATATGGCAAGGATAAAAATAAAATAATTCCATTTACATATTTCCAAAGATATTTTAGTAGTCGAATAATGAAATGCAATATCGATAGCCACTTTCATAATGATGTAATGCATAATTCCAGACATTCAGAACCACATAATCATGGCTTTGTGTAAAGACTAAAAATTAGACTTTGTCATGGCCTTGTACCAAGAAACTAGTTGGTCTCACGAGGCCTACCGATGCTTTTAGGAGCTGTAGCAGGCTCCACCGGTCACATACTATGTCTAATGCAATTCTCATATGAATATGTTTAAACATAACATAATTATTCCTATTAAAACTAGTATTCAAAATGTCAATACATTATCCGTAAACCATGAATGGTGTAAAAATAACACATCCGCATTCAAAAAAATCACAAAACCTCAATAAAATATGGATGTTTTGCATCATAATAAATCAGCTTAAAATGAACATAAAATCCATCCAAGGATGTAGACATCCATGAAATAAAAACCCTTTTTAGTGAAATTTCTATTTAAAATATGAAATCCATTAAAATTCATATAGTTATAAAGGAAAAAATATATTTTGGAAATATTCTTATAAGCTTATAAAGAATCTTTGGTGATTTTATAAAGGTAGAAAATAGCCTCACCCACCGTATAAGTTAAAAAAGTCATTCTTACCTTAGTTTGGTCGAAAAGGTTATATAGTACCATGTTTGGTAAACGACGGAATGATTTCATTCGTAAACATCTTATGAAAAGTCAAAAAATAGTATAAATGACTTTATCCCATTGTATAGTAAATAGTAAAAATATTTTTAAATACATTATTATGAAAACATGGATGTTTATGATAATGAGGTCTCCGTAGATATTTACATAAAAACATCCTTAGATAATAAAGAGGTTGTGAAATTAACCCTTAACTTGTACTTTTCATCAGTCTAGGGTAGGTTAACCCCCTGTATAATGGTTAAATAATTGTTATTAAATTATAAAATAATCATATACATTAATATGACACCATATATGATCTTTTATCATTGCTTTGTTAATAAAATATTAGTATTATCTTCGATTCGGGGGTTAACGGATTCATTTTTCATTTTGTACTTTGTGATGTATGTATCGTTTTTTATGGATTGGATGTCTCTTATTCATATACAGAATTATATTATGTGTTTGAACATAATTTTTAATCATCTAATTAAAATTATTCTTTAATTGATTTGATGGGGAACAAATCTCATAGCGTTCTTGGAGTCATTAATCTGTACGTAAGAAAGAGAAAAAATATCATCCTTTTGATATTAAAATTATATAGAATTGGATGGTATAACATATATAATTAATTATTATCATGTTATATTTATTATTTACAAAATTTAAACATCATTATTATTCCCATACAAATAATAATGTATTGAATACCAATTACACCACAAAATGGAGACAATAAGTCGTACAAACAGACGTTTGGTGACTTGTCATTCAAAGGATAAATTGAATAATGAATATAGTTGTGCCATATTTATTATTAAATCACATTATATAGAAGATACTGGAGTTATTATGTCAGAATTGAGTCAACAAATAATTTGGAAGGGGAGGAAGAAAAGAACATGAAAGAGGAGATGAAGTATTCACCTCTTATTTAGGTTATTCAATTTGATTTGATATAAACGATTATTTAAGATGAATTTATGTCTAAATGAAGGCCTATAAGATGAAGGGAGGATAACTGATAGGGTATTTTAGTAGTGTTTGGCGAAGCCAATTTTCTTTTAATGTGTGAGTTAGAGAGAAGGGGTATTTCCCTTTTATAAGAGCGGTGATGGGCACCTTAATAAAAGTTAGAATTATTATTTTATAATAAAATATTTTTCAGTTTTTAATGGCTCCAAAATGAATTATTTAATGTCTATGGAGGGGATGTGTTTAAAACCACTCTACCAATTTGTTTTAGATAGGTTTGGGTAACTATATTAACTTTATCGTTTAGATTTAACTCTTAGTTAAATAGTTCGCATTTATAATGTCTCTTTGTATTTTTATATTATAAGGTTAGTAAACATACTATATAATTCCAAAAGAACCCCAAGTTGATTATAAATGATACAAATATCATTATATAAATCTTTTTGTAGAACCATTTATTTTTAGGAATATAATATCAATTAATAGTATAATATTTGTTTTAAAAAACTCTTTTATGTCAATTTTGACACTTTTTGGTATTTTATTTTTACCAAATTCATAATATTATTATTACATCAAAAAACATACACCTATCCAACCCTAATATGTCTTATTATCCTACAAAATTAGTGGAATTTATAAAAAGTATCATATCACATTTGTGGGGATATTAATAATATAAATTATTTTTATCATTCATTAATATGGTAATTACTGCATCATCATTATGTAATAAATATATTTAATTATTTGATGAATAAAAATATAAATAAAATACCATTATGTTGGAAATAGTATTATATTATTAATGAATAATTATTGTCGAATTTATATTATGTGATACCCTATATAAAAAACATTTAGCTATTAAACATTAAAATCCAACACTTTTAACTCTTCTTTGAATTAAATAATAATTAATGTCCTAATCTAATCCAAGTGGACTTAAAGTATCATATTTTAATCCTAAGTTTGTTTTTGGTCGAATTAAAATTATCCAAAAAAATTAGAACATGTGTTAGGGAAATAATAATGTCATTTTTACCCTAAATTACCCTATTTAATTTTAATCGTGGTAAATAAAAGTAAAAAGATATTATTCACCAAAAATTATTTTCATCTTATTAAAGAAAATTTTACTTATAAAATCAATCTTGTCTCTAGGATGTTTGAAATTAAACTCATAGAAGTTGTAAAACTATGTTTTTTGTAAATTTTCAAATGCTCCTAGGAGATGGGTAAAAGATGGTTAAAAGTTCAATAAAATTTTTATATATCTATTATTATTATAAACTTACTCCAAAAAAATATATTCAACTTATATAGGTATTATGTATCTGTTTTGGCCTAAAATAAGTTTAGATAAAATAAATAATTATTTAAATAAAAATTTTGTTTTAATCTATAACTTAGTGTATTTCACTAATTATAAAAAATTGAATGTTTTCAAAAAAATACCAAAAATTAACCCTATGCTAATTTCGAAAAACCGAATCCAAAAATGAAGTACACTTTGAAATTTAAAATTTATAAAATATTAAAAAGTGTGTATTAACATTCATAATGGCTATTTTGATTGGTTGTTGTATGCTTGATCTCGAAGTTGCGTACAACACACACTATTGTATTATTCAAAGAGACGTGTATTGTGGATGCTTGGGGTGTCATATTATCCCCTCCATAAAAAAATTACGACACCAAAATTTTAGAATATCTGTATAAAAATACAATGGTTGTTCTTCATCATATGTTACTTGGGTTCCTATGTTGCCTCTTCCATCTTATGGTTTCTCCATCAAACAATTACATTACATGTCGTCTGGTTTCTTGGCACTTGTTCACTTTTATCAACAGCCATGACAGTCTCTTCGCAATAAGACAGTTCGGGTTCAAGTTCTAATTCCTCATAGGTAAGTATGTGGTTTGGGTCTGGCATATATTTTCTCAATAGTGATGCGTGGAACACATCATGAGCTTTTGAGAGACTTGGCTACATTTCCAAACTGTAAGCAACATCTCCAATTCATTCTAGAATTTTGAAACATTTGATGTACATGGAACTCTATTTTCGCTTTATAATGAAACATATAACACCCTTCCATGGAGGTACCTTCACGAAAACATGTTCTCCTTCCGGAAATTCCAAATCCTCTCTTTAATTATCGGCATAGAGCCTACTTTGAGCTGCTTTGATGTGTTTTTTTATTACCTTCACCTTTTCCATAATTTCCACCACCAGTTCTGGGCCTACGAGTTTTCATTCACCAACATCATCCAAAAAAGTTGGTTTGTGATATCTCTTTCCATATAATGCTTCTTATGGTGCAATCTGAATACATGAAGTGAAGTAATTTTTATATTAATATTTTACCATAGGTAAATATTGATCCCACATAGCTTGAATTTCATGTGATCATGATCTCAACATGTCTTCTAAGGTTTGAATAGTATTTTCTGATTGTCCATGAGTTTGGGGGTGGTAGGCAGTGCTCAAATGAAGTTCAGTATCTAGGGATTTCTGAAGTCTTTTCCAGAATCATGATTTAAAACCCATATCATGATCAGTAACAATTGATAGGGGTAATCCACTATGTGTCTAAAATTAATGTATATATAGTCTTGCTAGACATTCAAGTGCTAAATCTTCTCTTATAGTAAGAAAATGTACTAACGTGGTAAAAATATCAACAATGACTCATATTGAATCGTTCCATATTCGAGTCTTGGATAGTCCCAGGACAATGTCCATCGTAATATTATCCCATTTCTACTCTAGTATGGGATGTGGTTGAATGACTCCTCCTGGTTATTGCCTTCTAGCTTCCACCTGTTGACAAACCATACATCTTGAAAAATAATCAGCAATATCCATCTTCATGTTGTCCCAACAAAAATGTTCCTTCATATCTATATAAATCCTAGTGCTACCAGGGTGTATTGTGAAATTGGAACGATGAGTTTAAACCAACAATTGCATTTTTAGATCACGTATATCGGGAATACAAATTCTCTTCCAAAATATTAAAATTCCATCTTCACCCAAAAATTCACTCAATATCCATCATTCACAGCCTTAATATTTTTTTAAAACTCTTTATCACCGGTATGAGAACACTTTATCCTTTCTATTAAAGATTTTTTGGCAACCATTTGAAAATGTATTGATGTTTCACCTTCCATAGTGATTCCCATATCCATTATTTCTAGATCCTCGTATATATGATCATTTTCAACTCAAATATTGTTCATAACATCATGATCCATTCTACTCAAATCATATTACACCTTATTTTCCTTCCCCGGGTGGTAATGTGACATGAAATCATAATCCACGAGTAGTTCAAGCCATCACCTTTGCCTCATGATGATTTATTTTTGTGAGAAATTACAATTCAAACTCTTGTGATCGGTATATATCTCAAATTTTTCACCATAGATATAATGTCTCCATATCTTCAAAATGATGATTACAGCTTCTAAATCAAGATCATTAGTATGAAAGTTATGCTCAGGAATTTTTACCTGTCGTGATGCATAGGCAATAAACCTATCATTCTGTATATGGACACATCCAAGTCCTTTATTTGGGGCATCACTATAAATAACAAACACATCATTCCCCTATTGTATATTCAATATAATAGAATTGAATAATACTCTATTCAATTATTCAAAACATTATTCACATTTTATTAGCCAAAAAAATTCCACCACATTATATGTGATCATGGTTAATGGGTTATCCAATCGGGAAAAATTCTAGAATAAACACTGATAATAATTATCTAAACAAATAAAACTATGTAACTCAGTTATATGTGTCGGTGTTGGCCATTCATGGATTGCTCTTGTATTAGAAGGATCAATGGTGATTCCATCCTTAGATATGATATGGCCATGGAAAAAATCTCCTGAAGCTAGAATTTAGACATGTTAAACTTCCCATATATTTCATGTCTGTTAAGAGTCTTCAGGATAATACTGCTGATGCCGAAAAAATCCCCGTAACTCCCAGAGGATGTTTCGGAATGACGAAGAGAAGTCATATGTGGAATCAGAGGCCCGATCCAGAGGTCCGGGATGTGGTGCACAAAATAAAAGAGGATCTGCGCGCAGAATTGTTCAGCACGCGAAGTGCTCCCGAGATTTGCGGAATTGGACCAGTGAGGCGAGCAAAAATTGTGCGCCCAGGTTCTACGCGGCGATATTTTGCGCGCAAGTGGTTCCCTGCACGGAAAACATCGCACGCTGCTTGGATTCCGCGCTGGAGGTTGCCTATAAATATAAGGTGACCCCGAATGGTTTCGGGGTTGAGGAATCCGAAGTGACTCTCGTGCGTGCAATTCGGCTCCCCCCACACGAATGATGACATCCAGGTAATCCCGTATTACGTGCAACCCTGCCCCGGAGTTCGCCTTTGCGCGCAACTCCACCGACTTCAGTGAATTTTCTCCTTCCCCTGGTTTCACCACTTGCGCGCAATATGTGGTTCGTGCGCGCAATACCCTACCGTGCGTGCAAAACCTTGCGCTTAATTACCTCTTCGCACGCAATTCCGTTGCTCCAATTGCACATTGTCCGGGTGTTTTGCGCGCAAATCATCCTTAATGCGTGCAAAGCCCCGGACCCCTCACCTTAACGCCCCATGGCTTCCCCCCTACACTGGCACCTGATGACTCCCCTGCCGGGCATGTGTGCCATGTGTTGTTTTCCCACACGGCCTTCCAGGCTCGTGCGAAGTAACCTCAAGGTCCCTTGGCCCGTGTTTCCCGTTGCGTTGATTTTCCTTATGCTTCTCCGCATAAGCACTCTAACGGCTATTGATTCTTCGCATATCCATGCTAATGTGGACTCCTCGGTGGTTTTCCATGCGGCCCCCCTTCGCCATGGCCTTGACAATGCCTTCCCTTCCACAGGGGGTAGAGGGAATTGGGCATGTAAGCCCTAGCGGTGTGGAGTAAACCCACCTCGTCCAAGATGTAGGACGTTAAACTGCTAAGCACCTCGTCCTTAACACAAGATGTTAAATTGTGGTCCGACCCCGTGCTTCGCACTCAGGGTCCCCCCAGCTCGGAAAATTTTTAAGCCCAATCGTCTCCACGGGAATAGAATCTTTCTCACATAGAATGAGATCCTCCTTGTCGGAGCGGCGTTTGTTCGCGGGGTAAGGGCCGCCTCAGAGTGTAAGCCCCTAGCCTTTCGTACAGATGATTTCACCCGTGCATCTCTGTACTCCCCCCTGCCAAGGCCAGTGGAGTACTTTCCCACTGTGCTTTGTCGCACCACGGGCCTCCACCCTAGAGTATGCCTCGACACCAAGGGCCACTAACCATGCGTAAGCCCCTGTTTCCACTTTGGTCCGCTCAATACGTAAGCCCCATTCCACTTCTCACGGACGCACCCTTCGCAACGTGATCGTCTGGTCCCTACTGCCTCTTGTTTCCCACACATAGCATGACTCATGTGGGCTTAGAGTGCGCATCAACAATGAAATCCTCCTATGGGCTGCCATAGAGTGTAATCCCCATCCCAACGAACTATGTGGACTTTGATCCGTGCTAACGCATGGTACGTAGGAAGCCTCCACGAGGTTCAAGCCCACCACCCGGTCATCTCGACCTCTCCATGTCAGTTCCCTGGCCACCTTGGGCCACCTCAGAGTGTAAGACCCAAATCTTTCGTACTGCATGATGCTAAACTGCATTCCGTCCCACAAGATGTTAAACTGTATTCCCTCCCGCATGATGTTAAACTGTATTCCATCCCGCATGACGTTAAACTGTATTCTGTCCCATATGACGTTAAACTGTATTTCGTCGCGCATGACGTTAAACTGTATCACTTCCCGCATGACGTTAAACTGTATCCCCCCTCTTTGGCCATCTCAGAACGTAAGCCCCACATTTTACTACACCATCCATCCTGATCCTTACCCGAGCCGCCACATCCCGGTGAGATCATGCCACCCTTTCCCACTCCATGATTTATGGGAAGTCGCCCACGCGCTGGCCCCAACATCGGTGTTCCCCCCTAGGGATCCTTCAACCCTATCCGTCTCCGCAAGCCGTTAAACTCCTGACATACCCCGTGATAAACATGGGAAGATGAGGAAAACCTCAGATGGTACACATTCCCCGCATTCGATGTGGGATGCCTCAGGCTTCTGCGCCCTCGAGATGCCCTGTGATGAGGGACCAAATACATACATGCCAAGGATGCCCCAACATGACCATTCTCCTCACCGCAGGTTGCTGTCCTGACAAGAACCCTTAGAGCGTCTTGACGGAAGCAGCGTAATTAACTGGCGTCCATGTGGATATGGCACCGGGAATGAGCTTCATGAACCCGTCTTAAATCTATGAGGGAGACCCGGACTATGTGATGAGCTCCGAGGAGGAATCCATGGAAGGAAGAACCGACATCCCATCATCCCGATTTCGATCAAGGAGAAGACGTACCTGAACAGGGAACAGATGCCTCCGGCCTTTGGAAAGCGGGAATGAGGGGCCACAAGCGGCGCAGCCTCCATAATGGAAGGACGCGTGCGCCCCGACGAAAGCGTCGGAATCAAAAAATGGTGAACCCGACGTGAAGCTCTTCTCCTAAACATGGGGAATGGTAGCCGTTGGAGCATCAGAATAATGTCATGTCACCAGGTCCGGGTAACCCCCACCAGGACGTGAACCCGCCAGGGGTCGAGACCGTCGGGATGTTGACTACTCCGCTCTAGGACGTCAGCCGCGTGGATCCCTCTCGCCGACCATGGAAGACAGAATGACGATGGGAATTGGTTGTTGATCACCTTTCATGTTGATACTAATGGGTTCATCTCCCGGTTTCTAAGAATCAGATCACTCCATTCGAAGCTCGATCGCCACCTACCCACCGGGGCAGGGGCAAGGGCAGTACCGACGCGGCTACCCCACGCGGTCCCACCTATCCCACGGTCGCTTCGACTTCGGCCGCCATAGCAGCTAGGCGCTTGCGCCCCCTCTCCCCTTCAGAAATCATCCAACGACGGGTGATCAATAACCTGGTTCGTAGGTATGACGAGGAAGGGGTCATCCCCACCAGTGGCATGGCCCGCATGGATCTAGAGGCGGTCGCGCCTCACCACCATCGCCACCTTCGAGGGCCGCGCAGGGAGCAGACGCTCCCCATTCCAACGTTCAACGGCTTCAGGAGCCTATCCCCAGAGCGCTTTGACACATCCCTACCCTACGCCAATGAGGTGGGGGATGTCTGGGTCCACCCAATCGGCGATCCATCACAGGGGTTAACGACATGAACCCCCGCCAGGTCGCGCCGACGCCACCACCTGACTCCCCGAGCCGAGGATCAGGCATTCTTCATGCCCACACCGCCGGCTCTGGCCCATCTGACTCGGCGCCAGCGTCGGGCGCGAGTGGGGGAGAATGCCCATCCTGGGGCCCCAGCATCAGCAACCATCATGGCCCCTTCCACTGCTGACTCCTGTTCCCAGATACCTTCCCATGTTGAGTTGGGGCAGCTGCGTGCCCGACTGGGATCGAAACCCCGACCGCCCTGCAGGCAGGTTGGGTTGAATCTCCCGGTCGCGGACACTGGCAATGGCCACTACAGACCGATCCGCGGTTGTGCTCCCCACCATAAAGGCTCATTTCGTTCCACCGATCTGGGAAGCCGAAAGCTTCTTCGTGACAACTATGGTCTGGGTATTACTCTTTCCAGCACCCACTGCATGGGGTATGAGGTCACTCCCCCTACCGCCGGTCGTGAGGATGGAGCCGTCGTGTATCCAGTAACTCACTCACATGGAGGCTCTCCCCATGTCCCTTTCGACATCTGTCCCAGTGCTTCTCGCACCCCGGCCTTTGGTCCCCTCTGTCCCAGCTCTATTGTGGTCAGGGGAACCCATGACGAAAGTGATCCTTATCCTGAAGATCTACCCAGGGGAAGTAAGGCTAGGCGTCATCGCCGTCGGAGAAATGTAAAGGGATTCTGGATGGGAATCAGACCGGTATGTTTCTCAGATTCTGAGGTAGAGTACGATTCGATGATAGACCCCCCCAACCTTTCGAGTTGAGGGAAGGGATGGGGACGTGACAGGTCAGTCTCATACTCCCCGAATACGAGATCCATATGATTCCCTCCTCCATTCGAAGGTATATCCAGGAGGATGAGGACTTGGTGTACCGCTAGGGATCAAGCCCACCGTTGCCGCTGATCTCCTCGGAAGCACCTCCTGCCACTGTTAGGGAGGGTGAGGAACTTATCTGGGGACCGACAGAAGGATCGCGAGGCGACACACCCTCGGAGAGCACCGACGTTGTGATAGGTGGCCCATCCACCGGCCCATCCTATCGTGACGTGGCGGCCAGGGCACTACAACCCCGGGAGGATGCCCCAGGGATCGGCGGCCAATCAGCCTGTTCGCCGTATTCCCCACCGGCCAGCCCACCGCCCTGATGGCCTGCCTCGGCTCCATTTACAATTCCCCAACTTTCCTAGGTGTCCGAGCAGGGGCGGCAAGTTCTAGACCCCGAGCCGGAGCCGTGGAGCTTCTGGACCATTCTTACAGCGAGCCACTTCCATGAGAAGTTTTGGCCGGTCGCGGAATCGGGTTTTGATGTGCCAGAGTCACTCACCTCGGGAGAGTTTGAATGCATCCGCCAGATTCTTCGGGTGACTCACTCCCGCCTCCGTCATCAGCTAGCACCTTATCATGGGATCCAGGCGCATCTCGAGGAGATTGGTGAGCAGTGCCGTCAGGTTGACCTGGCAGCACTGCCTGCGGTCCGGCACCCCGAGTCGTTGGGCCTCCACGAGGCCCTTCAACAACAATGCATCCAGAGTATTCAAGTACTCCATAGATTTATTGTGGAGGCCACCCCCCATGTGCACGTCCGTGGGTGGGGGCAGTACGCTGCTCTCCTCTTCTGTGCGATCCACCGGCAGCCCGATCCACTGGGCGACCCTGATGGATCGTCGCCAAGGGAAGTGGCAGTCAACATGGATGAACCTTCAGATGAGGTAAACATTGTGGATCCCCTCGACGGGGACTCACCCCCAAGGACAGGCCACTACGGGACCCATCTGGGAGGATTACTCGCCAACAGAGGAGCCTCCTAGGTTTTCCTATACCCACGGAGGCACTGGCACTCGGCCGAAACATCGGCAGGGGTAAAGAGCATGTCGGGTCTGTCAAACTCGCCGACCCATCTGCCTCAGTGCAGAAGGCAGAGGAATATCCCGAGAAGGCCACGTTGTGCCAACAGCTAGATGAGAAAAAGAGGCTAGTTGATGAGCTCTTGGCCAAGCGCATTGTAGAGTGGCGGCCTGTCTACGGCAACCCTAGACCAGGACAACAGGGGCAGGAGAATCTACCCCTTTCTGAGATCCCCCCAGGCAACCGTGACCGTGTCATGTTCCCCGAAAGGGGAGACACTGGAGCCCATGGAAAGTGGGCGCTATATGTTTCGCCCAACCCTCCCGAGCAGCGAGGCAAACTGGGAGACCCTGCTCGGTTTCCTCCCGCTGCTCTGAGAGTCGCTCCGCCAGCTGCCCCCCGAGGAGGCATGAATTATATGGGAAGTTTAGCAAGTGTGAATTCTGGCTTCAGGATATTTCTTTTCTTGGCCATATTGTCTCTAAAGATGGAATCTCTGTTGATCCTTCTTAGACCAAGGCAATCCAAGAATGGCCAGCACCTACGAGTATAACTGAGATACGTAGTTTTATTGGTTTGGCAGGTTATTATCGACGTTTCGTCCAGAATTTTTCCCGATTGGCTAACCCATTAACGAAGCTCACACGTAAAGGGGTTAAATTTGTTTGGACAAAAGAGTGTGATGAATGTTTCAAAGAACTGAAGAGAAGATTAGTCAATACTCCTATATTGACTCTACAATCGTGGAATGATGGGTTCGTTATTTATAGTGATGCATCAAATAAAGGACTTGGTTGTGTCCTTATGCAGAATGATAGAGTTATTGCCTATGCATCACGACAGTTGAAAATTCATGAACAAAACTATCCTACTCATGATCTTGAGTTAGTAGCTGTGATATTTGCTTTGAAGATATGGAGACACTACCTCTATGGTGAAAAATGTGAGATTTATACTGATCACAAGAGTTTGAAGTATATTTTCTCACAAAAAGAACTCAACATGAGGCAAAGGAGATGGCTTGAATTACTCAAGGATTATGATTGCACGATACACTACCACCCGGGGAAAGCAAACAAGGTGGCAGATGAATTGAGTAGAAATGACCATGGAGTTTTGAATAATATGAGAATTGAAAGGGATCCAATTTTCATGGATCTAGTGAAGATGGACATGGGAATAACCAGGGAAGGTGAAACATCAATGCTTTTTCAAATGGTTGCCAAACCATCTTTACTAGAAAGGATAAAGAGTTCTCAGACCGATGATGAAGAATTTCAGAAGAAGATTAAAGCTGTGAATGATGGGAGATTGAGGGACTTTGTGTATGAAGATGGAATTTTGAAATTCGGGAAGAGACTTTGTGTTCCTGATTTAACTGATCTAAAAAGGGAATTGCTGGATGATGCTCATAGTTCCAATTTCTCTATACACCCTGGGAGCACCAAAATGTATAGATATTTGAAGGAACATTTTTGGTGGGACAACATGAAGAGGGAGATTGCTGATTTTGTGTCATGATGTATGGTTTGTCAACAAGTGAAAGCTGGAAGGCAACAGCCTGGAGGAGTCATGCAACCTCTTCCCATACCGTAGTGGAAATGGGACAATATTACGATGGACTTTGTCATGGGGCTACCTAAGACTCCTAGAAGGAACGATGCAATATGGGTTATTGTTGATCGTCTTACCAAGTCAGCACATTTTCTTGCTATAAGAGAAGATCTACCCCTGGAACGTCTAGCAAGACTATACATTAATGAAGTTGTGAGACTTCATGGAGTACCCCTATCGATTGTTTCTGATCGTGATCCCCGTTTTACTTCAAGATTTTGGAAAAGTCTTCAGAAATCCCTGGATACTGAACTTCATTTGAGCACTGCTTACCACCCTCAGATAGATGGACAATCAGAACTAACTATTCAAACCCTAGAAGAAATGTTGAGATCTGGCTCACTTGACTTTCAGGGTATGTGGGATCAATATTTACCACTGGTAGAATTTTCCTATAACAATAGCTTCCATTCGAGTATTCGGATGGCACCATATGAAGCGTTATACGGAAAGAGATTTCGTACACCAACCTGTTGGGATGAGGTTGGTGAAAGAAAACTTGTAGGCCCAGAACTGGTGGAGGAAACGGTGGAAAAGGTGAAGGTAATCCAAAATCACATCAAAGCAGCTCAAAGTAGGCAGAAGAGCTATGCGGATAATCGAAGGAAGGATTTGGAATTTCAAGTCCGTGATCATGTTTTCCTGAAGGTATCTCCATAGAAGGGAGTCATACGTTTTGGTAAAAAAGGTAAATTGAGTCCCAGGTACATCAGACCTTTCGAAATTCTAGAACGAATTGGGGTTGTAGCTTACCGATTGGCAATGCCGCCAAGTCTCTCCAAAGTTCACGATGTGTTCCACATATCTCTGTTGAGGAAATACATGCCTTACCCAACGCATGTACTCACCTATGAGGAATTAGAACTGGAACCCGATATGTCATATTGTGAAGAGCCTATCAGGATTCTTGATACAAGAGAACATGTACTGAGAAACCGGACGACGCATCTGGTAAAAGTTTTGTGGAGAAATCATAAGATGAAAGAGGCAACGTGGGAACCCGAGGAACTTATGATGAAGAACCAACCGAGTCTTTTTATGCAGTAATACCCTAGAAATTGCGAGGACACAATTATTTGAAATAGGGGAGAATGTAACACCCCAAGCTTCCACGGTGCGTTTCCCTTCGAATAATGCGATAGCGTGTGTTGTACGCAACCTCGAGTTCTAACACACACCACAACTAATTAAACTAGCAGTTGTGAAAAGTAATACCTACTTTTTGAAATCATATATATTTTATATTTCAAAATTGACTTCATTTTTGGATTCGGAATATTGAAATTAGCCTAGGGTGAAATTTTGGTACTTTTCGGATAACTTTTATATTTTGACGAATAGTGAAAATTACTAAATTTTAATTAAAAACAACTTTTTTAATCATAATAATTAATATTGATAAATTATGAATTTGAGTGGTTTTAAAGTATATTTATAATATATTTTTACCATTTAATTTAATGTTTTTCATTGGACATAATTTCACAATTAAACCAGACATAAACAAGTGTCAATCTTTTGATAGTTATTATCTCTTAAAAACACGCTTTTTATTTTAACAACAGGAATTAATTTTAAATTAATTTCTGCCACTTCTGTGTTTTGAATTTGGAAAAATGGACTACATATTTGGAATCAGGATGTCCAAATTATGTAAATATGTAACTTTTATTTTTACACATTTTGAATAATTACTGCGGTAAATATTTTATTTACCGTGGTTAAAGGGTAAATCCGGTAAATAAGGGTTAAAAAATAATATTATAATAATACAAAATTACACTGAAACGTGTCCTAACCTTATTGGTGGACACATACCCGACCATGGTCATCCTTGGGTCGATTTGGGGACCCCTTAGAGCCACTTGTATGTGGTAGGGACACATTATATTAATAAAGTTATAATAAAAATAAAAATGGCATAAGCTTACATCTTTTAGAAGAACAATTTTTACATAGGGTTATACATGTTGGATTTTCGATTATAAATATTCATTAGAAATATAAAACGATTTCCTACATAATGATAATTTATTTATAATTTTTAGACATCATGTAATTTAAATTATTAATGAGACAATAATGATGCAATGTTTACCTCATTAATAAATCATTTAAATAAATAATATTATAATGATTAAAATATTATCTAAAACCTGTCCAATTCTTATTGGTTGATGTTATTTATAAAATGAGTCATCTGATCTTCGACCTCAATGATTTTTGGACCATTATAAACAGAATATAATTATATTATAAAGTAATACTTTCACACTTTCCTAAAGAGCCCCTCCTCTCCTTTATAAAAGGAGACCACTTCTACTCATTTCTCACACCTCTTAAGCCACTTGGCTCGTCCAAACCATGACCAAATACTCTCCCAACTTCCCTAACTACAACCTAGAAGCCTTAGTATGATCGTAAAGCCAACCTAAGGAGCCCTTTTGATCAAATCAAAAGGAAGAACTCGAAGAAGAGGTAATGTTTTCACCACCCCTTTTCAAGTTCCTTTCTTCTTCCACTTCTTATTTATTTGTTCTTACCATTCTCAAATAATAACTCCAGTATCTCACATATAATGTGATGTTATTATAAATATGGTACAACCATATTCTGTATTCTATCCACCCTTTTAATAACATGTCACCATACGTGCGTACGTACGGCTTACCGTCTCCACGTCGTGGTGTAATTGTTATTCAATATAATATTATTTGGATGGGTATAATAATGATGTGTAACTCATGTAAATAATAATTACAACATGTTAATGACTCTGTATATATGATATACCATCCATTTATATATTATTTTAATATCAAAAGAATGATATTGTCGCTCGTGCGTACGTACGGACTACCGTCTCCACGAATGCGATGAGATTCATTCTCCATCGTATCCATTCAAGTATAATTATCATTTGATGATTTAAAAATGATTTTTAAAGACTTGATATCATTCTGGATATGAATAATATACAACCTATCCTTTACAAACATGTCTTACGTAACAAAACATACAAAAGAAAACAAGTAAGTTCACACCCGAAACAACGATAATACTAAGATATTATTATCAAATCAATATTAAAAGATCATATATGATATCATAATAATGTATATGATTATTTTATAATTTAATAACAATTATTTCACCATTATACAGGAGGTTAACCTACCCCAACCAAGGAAAAGTACAAGGTAAGGGTTATTTCACAATCTCTTCATTATCCGAGGTTGTGTATACGTAATAATCTACTGGGATCTCGTTATCATCCACATCCATGTTTCATCAAAATGTATTTCAAAACATTTTTAATATTTAAAAGAATATGGGTTAAAGTCATTTATTCCCTTGTTTGACTTTTTATAAGAGGTTTATAAGGGAATCTTTCCGTCGTTTTCCAAACAAGGTGCTTTTTAACCTTTTCGACAGAATTATGATAAGAATGTTTTTTTAACTTAAACGGAGGGTGCGGTTATTTTCCGCCGTTATAAAATCGTCAATGCTTCCCTTACAAGCTTATAAGAATATTTTCAAAGAAAATGTTTTATTTTATAAATATATGTCTCTTAAATGATTTCAAAATAGAAAGAGATATTTCTTTAAAAAGAGTTTTGATTTCATCTATGTCAACATCCTTTAATGGATTTTACGCTTATTTGAGGATGATATATTATGATACAAAACATTTATATTGTATTGAAGGTTTTGTGATATGTTTGACTTTGGATGTGCTATTTTTTTTATGTACCACTCATGGTTTATGGTGAAAGTATTGACATTTCGTATGCTAGTTTTAATACGAATGTTTATGTTATGTTTAAACCTTTTCATATGGGAATGCATTGGACTTAATATGCGACGAGTGGAGCCTGCTATAGTTCCTCGATGCATCGGTAGGTCTCATGAGACAAACTAGTGTCTTGGCACAAGGCCTTGGCAAAATCTTATTTCTAGTCTTGGCACGAGGCCTTGGATATGTGGTTATGATAGTCTGGCATTATGCATTCCATCATTATGAAAGTGGTTATTGATATTGCATGTGATTATTCTATTAGTAGAATATCCATGTGAATAAGTAAATGACATTATTTCATTTTATTTATGCCATACTATGTTGAAGTTAAAGTTTAAAAGGCTTTTGTTTTAGTTATACATTACCTTAAATGTTTATTCATATTTTTGAAAGTTTCCGCTATATTGTTATCCTTACAGGGCATTTGAGATCACCACTTTTCTATGTTTTATTTTCCCAGGATGTGAAGAAGTAAATTATGAATGACTTGTAGGGATATTATGAGGGGTTAATAGTGTAGACTATGGAGACAATATGTTTTTGTTGTAGTTTTTCATTTTATGATGTAATGTATGACTTATGAATATATCTAGTGTTTCCAAAGCTACTAAACCAATCGGTCTTTCGAGATTTGATCTTTCTTGTGATCATGCCAATGTTATGTAATTAATGCACCGACGCTGGGTAACTGGGGTCGGGGCGTTACAGTTGGTATCAGAGGATGTTTAGTACAATCCTTGGAAGCTAGATTTAGATAAACTCTGATTAGGGCACGTAGACCTAAGATGATCTTTGAGGATTAGTATAGAAGAACTTCCTAGAATTTTGGTATTGTATAGATTTTGTGAGTTTTCCGAGCAATACATCCCTGTCTGGATACGAACAGGTAGAGGCGGCTCTGGCACAGATGTACCTAGGGGTAAAACCCGAAAACACCGCTTTGAGCTAGACTCGAACGGGAACTGGTGCACGACAACGGGCCTTGCTGCACTCTTGGTTACGACACTCCGGGGGGATATGCTTAGGATAACTCTCATTTTCTTTACAAATCATTATGAAGGGTTTATGAGTATATAATTCCTCAAAGAAAACATTTTTATGATTATGGATTATATCCATAAACAGTTCAATTTATGTTGAATTTTTTATAATTATGGGAGTATGTATTTTGATTCATAAACTGATCTAGTTTATGCCATTGTTTAGAAATGGATCCTAGTGTAAGAAATGGAAACCGTATCAATGCACGCACTCCATGTAGGGATTTCCCTCCTTCTCAAGATAATTATAGTGGGGCTGGTGATGCAACTGGTGCTGATCAGATAATCACCATACTAGGACAACTTACTCAGGTTATGAATAATATCCTTACCCATATGGAGCACCCTGATCCACAGCGTGGAGGATCAATGTTATATCAATTCATGAGGCAACAACCACCAACATTCAATGGGAGTACAAATCTCTTAGTAGCTGAGCAATGGATAAATTCCCTAGAGAAAATATTTAAGGCTTTGGGGAGCAGTGAAAGGGAAAAAGTTATCATGGCAGTTTACCGCCTCACTGGAGATGCTGATCAATGGTGGTCATTGATTCAAAACATGAAGGAAGATGATGAAGTATCAAATATGGAATGGAGGGAGTTCAAAGATCTGTTTTTAGAAAAATATTTCCCTCGCGACCATCAAGCAGATATGGAAAGGCAATTTCTAAGTCTGAGACATAAGGAGGATGAGAATGTCGCAAAGTATGAGGATAACTTTACAAGGTTAGCAAGGTACGCTGGTGATTATATACGTAACCAAAGAAGTTTGATTTATCGTTTCTTTGATGGGTTAAAACCATTTCTCCGTCGAGAATTAGTCTCACAATCCTTTTCATCGTACGAAGACATTGTCTCATGTGCTATCAAGACCGAAAAGGAATTCTCTAAGTCTTATGACTTTTAAGCAAAGCAAGAGTAGAAGAGACCTGCTGATCAATCTGGGAATGGAAATATGGGGAAGAAGGGAAAGGTTGAATATCCATCCTGTGGTAAATGCGGGAAGAAACACCCGGGTACTTGCTTGAAGGGAATGAGAGTCTGTTACAAGTGTGGTGAAAAAGGCCACCAAGCTCGTGATTGCATGGGGAAGAAGGAATCTACCAACGTTTAGTGCTACAATTGCAGGGAGATGGGGCATTATGCAAATGAATGTCCTAAGCTTCAAGAGAACTTACCTCAGAAAAGGCCAAGGGATCAAGTCCAGGCTTATGCTATCATTACTGCTGAGGTAGAAGCTCCGAAAGACGTGGTGGCAGGTAATTTAATGGTTTCCTCAAGTTTAGAAAATGCATTATTTGATTCTGGATCATCACATTGTTTCATATCTTCCCAGTTTGATAAGAAAATTAGATATTTCCAATTTTATTTAATAAGGGAGTTGTCAGTTAAAACTCCTAAGGGAAGTATCATTGCAACAATGTTTTGTGAATCAGTCTCCATTAGAGCACATAAATTTTCTTTATCTGTTGATCTCATCGTCATACCTATGATTGAGTTTGATATAATCCTCGGTATGGACTGACATTCGGACTATGATGCGAAGATTTATTGTAAGAAGAAAGAGGTTACGATTCTTGATGATAATGATAAGGAACACCTTATTTTTAGAGCAGAATCGTCACCACCTAATTCTTATTTAGATCCACCCCCAGTAGCTCAACTTAATTCAATTATTGGGGAGGAAGAGAATGAAATAACTGTCGGTGAGGAAAGGAATGTTCAAATAGAGGATGTACCTGTTGTGAAAGAATTTGTAGATGTATTTCCGGAAGATTTACCTGGACATCCTCCAGAATGAGAAGTTGAGTTTTCCATTGATTTGATTCCTGGATCAAGGCCTATATCGAAGACCCCTTATAGAATGGCAACTGTAGAATTAGTCTAACTAAAGAAACAACTAGAGGAATTGAGTAATAAGGGATTTCTTCGCCCTTGTGTTTCTCCTTGGGGAGCCCCAGTTCTTTTTGTTAAAAAGAAAGATGGATCTATGAGGTTATTTATCGACTACAGGGAGATCAATGCTATAACGATAAAGAACAAGTATCCCCTACCTCGTATTGATGATTTATTTGACCAACTGCATGGAGCTCAATACTTTTCAAAGATTGACCTTCGATCTGGATACCATCAGTTTTGTGTGAAGAAGGAAGACATTATGAATACAGCATTTCGAACTAGGTACGGGCATTACGAGTTTACCGTAATGCCGTTTGGATTGACTAATGCACCCTCTGTATTCATGGATCTGATGAATAGTGTTTTCAAGGAGTATCTCGATGAATTTGTGGTGGTATTTATTGATGATATCTTGGTATACTCCAAAACCTACAAAGATCATGAAAATCCCTTGCGCATTATCTTGAAGACTCTGAGGAGGCATGAATTATATGGGAAGTTTAGCAAGTGTGAATTCTGGCTTCAGGATATTTCTTTTCTTGGCCATATTGTCTCTAAAGATGGAATCTCTGTTGATCCTTCTAAGACCAAGGCAATCCATGAATGGCCAGCACCTACGAGTACAACTGAGGTACGCAGTTTTATTGGTTTGGCAGGTTATTATCGACGTTTCGTCCAGAATTTTGCCCGATTGGCTAACCCATTAACGAAGCTCACACGTAAAGGGGTTAAATTTGTTTGGACAAAAGAGTGTGAAGAATGTTTCGAAGAACTGAAGAGAAGATTAGTAAATGCTCCTATATTGACTCTACCATCGGGGAATGATGGGTTCGTTATTTATAGTGATGCATCAAAGAAATGACTTGGTTATGTCCTTATGCAGAATGATAGAGTTATTTCTTATGCATCACGACAGTTGAAAATTCATGATCAAAACTATCCTACTCATGATCTTGAGTTAGCAGCTGTGATATTTTCTTTGAAGATATGGAGACAATACCTCTATTGTGAAAAATGTGAGATTTATATTGATCACAAGAGTTTGAAGTATATTTTCTCACAAAAAGAACTCAACATGAGGCAAAGGAGATGGCTTGAATTACTCAAGGATTATTATTGCATGATACACTACCACCTGGGGAAAGCAAACAAGGTGGCAGATGATTTGAGTAGAAATGACCATGGAGTTTTGAATAATATGAGAATTGAAAGGGATCCAATTTTCATGGATCTAGTGAAGATGGACATGGGAATAACCAGGGAAGGTGAAACATCAATGCTTTTTCAAATGGTTGCCAAACCATCTTTACTAGAAAGGATTAATAGTTCTCAGACCGATGATGAAGAATTTCAGAAGAAGATTAATGCTGTGAATGATGGGAGATTGAGAGACTTTGTGTATGAAGATGGAATTTTGAAATTCGGGAAGAGACTTTGTGTTCCTGATTTACCTGATCTAAAAAGGGAATTGCTGGATGATGCTCATAGTTCCAATTTCTCTATACACCCTGGGAGAACCAAAATGTATAGAGATTTGAAGGAACATTTTTGGTGGGACAACATGAAGAGGGAGGTCGGTGATTTTGTGTCAAGATGTATGGTTTGTCAACATGTGAAAGCTGTAAGGAAACAGCCTGGAGGAGTCATGCAACCTCTTCCCATACCGTAGTGGAAATGGGACAATATAACGTTGGACTTTGTCATGGGGCTACCAAAGACTCCTAGAAGGAACGATGCAATATGGGTTATTGTTGATCGTCTTACCAAGTCAGCACATTTTCTTGCTATAAAAGAAGATCTACCCCTGGAACGTCTAGCAAGACTATACATTAATGAAGTTGTGAGACTTCATGGAGTACCCCTATCGATTGTTTCTGATCGTGATCCCCGTTTTACTTCAAGATTTTGGAAAAGTCTTCAGAAATCCCTGGATACTGAACTTCATTTGACCACTGCTTACCACCCTCAGACAGATGGACAATCAGAACGGACTATTCAAACCCTAGAAGACATGTTGAGATCTGGCTCACTTGACTTTCAGGGTATGTGGGATCAATATTTACCACTGGTAGAATTTTCCTATAACAATAGCTTCCATTCGAGTATTCGGATGGCACCATATGAAGCGTTATACGGAAAGAGATGTCGTACACCAACCTGTTGGGATGAGGTTGGTGAAAGAAAACTTGTAGGCCCAGAACTGGTGGGGGAAACGGTGGAAAAGGTGGAGGTAATCCAAAATCACATCAAAGCAGCTCAAAGTAGGCAGAAGAGCTATGCCGATAATCGAAGGAAGGATTTGGAATTTCAAGTCGGTGATCATGTTTTCCTGAAGGTATCTCCATGGAAGGGAGTCATACGTTTTGGTAAGAATGGTAAATTGAGTCCCAGGTACATCAGACCTTTCGAAATTCTAGAACGAATTGGGGTTGTAGCTTACCGATTGGCAATGCCGCCAAGTCTCTCCAATGTTCACGATGTGTTCCACGTATCTCTATTGAGGAAATACATGCCTGACCCAACGCATGTACTCACCTATGAGGAATTAGAACTGGAACCCGATCTGTCTTATTGTGAAGAGCCTGTCAGGATTCTTGATACAAGAGAACAAGTACTGAGAAACCGGACGACGCGTCTGGTAAAAGTTTTGTGGAGAAATCATAAGATGAAAGAGGCAACGTGGGAACCCGAGGAACTTATGTTGAAGAACCCCCCAAGCCTTTTTATGCAGTAATACCCTAGAAATTGCGAGGACGCAATTATTTGAAGGAGGGGAGAATGTAACACCCCAAGCTTCCACGGTACGTTTCCCTTCGAATAATGAGAAAACGTGTGTTGTACGCAACCTCGAGTTCTAAAACACACCACAACTAATTAAACTAGTAGTTGTGAAAAGTAATACCTAATTTTTGAAATCATATATATATTATATTTCAAAATGGACTTCATTTTTGGATTCGGAATATTGAAATTAGCCTAGGGTGAAATTTTGGTACTTTTCGGATAACTTTTATATTTTGATGAATAGTGAAAATTACTAAATTTTAATTAAAAACAACTTTTTTAATCAAAATAATTAATATTGATAAATTATGAATTTGAGTGGCTTTAAAGTATATTTAGAATATATTTTTACCATTTAATTTAATTTTTGTCATCGGACATAATTTCACAATTAAACCAGACATAAACAAGTGTCAATCTTTTGATAGTTATTATCTCTTAAAAACACGCTTTTTATTTTAACAACGGGAATTAATTTTAAATTAATTTCTGCCACTTCTGTGTTTTGAATTTGGAATAATGGATTACATATTTGGAATCAGGATGTCCAAATTATGTAAATAGGTAACTTTTATTTTTACACATTTTGAATAATTACTGCGGTAAATATTTTATTTACCATGGTTAAAGGGTAAATCTGGTAAATAAGGGTTAAAAAATAATATTATAATAATACAAAATTACCCTAAAACGTGTCCTAACCTTATTGGTGGACACATACCCGACCATGGGCATCCTTGGGTCGATTTGGGGACCCCTTAGAGCCACTTGTATGTGGTAGGGACACATTATATTAATAAAGTTAAAAAAAAAAATTGGCATAAGCTTACATCTTTTATAGAACAATTTTTACATAGGGTTATACATGTTGGATTTTCGATTATAAATATTCATTAGAAATATAAAACGATTTCCTACATAATGATAATTTATTTATAATTTTTAGACATCAAATAATTTAAATTATTAATGAAACAATAATGATGCAATGTTTACCTCATTAATAAATCATTTAAATAAATAAGATTATAATGATTAAAATATTATCTAAATCCAGTCCAATTCTTATTGGTTGATGTTATTTAGAAAATGAGTCATCTTATCTTCGACCTCAATTATTTTTGGACCATTATAAACCGAATATAATTATATTATAAAGTAATACTTTCACACTTTCCTAAAGAGCCCCTCCTCTCCCATATAAAAGGAGACCACTTCTACTCATTTCTCACACCTCTCAAGCCACTTGGCTCGTCCAAACCCTGACCAAATACTCTCCCAACTTCCCTAACTTCAACCTAGAGGCCTTAGTTTGATCGGAAAGCCAACCTAAGGAGCCCTTTTGATCAAATCAAAAGGAAGAACCCGAAGAAGAGGTAATGTTTTCACCACCCCTTTTCAAGTTCCTTTCTTCTTCCACTTATTATTTATTTGTTCTTACCATTCTAAAATAATAACTCCAGTATCTCACATATACTGTGATGTTATTATAAATATGGTACAACCATATTCAGTATTCTATCCACCCTTTTAATAGCATGTCACCATACGTGCGTACGTACGGCTTACCGTCTCCACGTCGTGGTGTAATTGTTATTCAATATAATATTATTTGTATGGGTATAATAATGATGTGTAACTCATGTAAATAATAAATATAACATGTTAATGACTCTGTATATATGATATACCATCCATTTATATATTATTTTAATATCAGAAGAATGATATTGTCGCTCGTGCGTACGTACGGACTACCGTCTCCACGAATGCTATGAGATTCATTCTCCATCGTATCCATTCAAGTATAATTATCATTTGATGATTTAAAAATGATGTTTAAAGACTTGATATCATTCTGGATATGAATAATATACAACCTATCCTTTACAAACATGTCTTACATAACAAAACATTCAAAAGAAAACAAGTAAGTTCACACCCGAAACAACGATAATACTAAGATATTATTATCAAATCAATATTAAAAGATCATATATGATATCATAAAAATGTATATGATTATTTTATAATTTAATAACAATTATTTCACCATTATACAGGAGGTTAACCTACCCCAACCAAGGAAAAGTACAAGGTAAGGGTTATTTCACAATCTCTTCATTATCCGAGGTTGTTTATACGTAATAATCTAATGGGATCTCGTTATCATCCACATCCATGTTTCTTCAAAATGTATTTCAAAACATTTTTAATATTTAAAAGAATATGGGTTAAAGTCATTTATACCCTTGTTTTACTTTTTATAAGAGGTTTATAAGGGAATCTTTCCGTCGTTTTCCAAACAAGGTGCTTTTTAACCTTTTCGATAGAATTAAGATAATAATGTTTTTTTTAACTTATACGGCGGGTGCGGTAATTTTCCACCATTATAAAATCGTCAAAGCTTCCCTTACAATCTTATAAGAATATTTTCAAAGAAAATGTTTTATTTTATAAATATATGTCTCTTCAATGATTTCAAAATAGAAAGAGATATTTCTTTAAAAAGAGTATTGATTTCATCTATGTCAACATCCTTTAATGGATTTTACGCTTATTTGAGGATGATATATTATGATACAAAACATTTATATTGTATTGAAGGTTTTGTGATATGTTTGACTGTGGATGTGCTATTTTTTTTTATACCATTCATGGTTTATGGTGAAAGTATTGACATTTCGTATGCTAGTTTTAATACGAATGTTTATGTTATGTTTAAACCTTTTCATATGGAAATGCATTGGACTTAATATGTGACGGGTGGAGCCCGCTATAGTTTCTCGATGCATCGGTAGGTCTCATGAGACAAACTAGTGTCTTGGCACAAGGCCTTGGCAACATCTTATTTGTAGTCTTGGCACGAGGCCTTGGCTATGTGGTTATGATAGTCTGACATTATAAATTCCATCATTATGAAAGTGGTTATTGATATTGCATGTGATTATTTGATTAGTAGAATATCCATGTGATTAAGTAAATGGAATTATTTCATTTTATTTATGCCATACTATGTTGAAGTTAAAGTATAAAAGGATTTTGTTTTAGTTATACATTTCCTTCAATGTTTATTCTTATTTATGAAAGTTTCCGCTATATTGTTATCCTTACTGGGCTTTTGATCTCACCCCTTTTCTATGTTTTATTTTCCCAGGATGTGAAGAAGTAAATTATGAATGACTTGTAGGGATATTATGAGGTGTTAATAGTGTGGACTATGGAGACAAAATGTTGTTGTAGTAGTTTTTCATTTTATGATGTAATGTATGACTTATGAATATATCTAGTGTTTCCATGGCTACTAAACCAATCAGACTTTCGAGATTTGATCTTTCTTGTGATCATGCCAATGTTATGTAATTAATGCACCGACTCTGGGTAACTGGGGTCGGGGCATTACACTAACAGTATGGATGCTCGACCTATGGTTCACCTGCTGTCCTGGGCCAACGTTCCGGAAGACTGACCAACTATATTTGAGTTAGGCCCCATGTTGCGAACATGGTTAGCAGTCAGCCCTCATTTATTGTCCTCCCATTCCGGGACAACGTGACATGGATGTTGTGTTTCCGCCACCATTGAAAATTATCCTTCTTGGTTGCGCCCCATTGGGATCCGAATTTGGGCAGCGTGTTGCACCCTTTCTCTCCATCCCCCTGTGTTCGGATGGATTTCAATGCCCCAACATTTCCCCGCTCGTGTGTTAAGGCACATTGAGAAGTCGACACATCAATCGGCCCGAGGTCTCTTCAAAAGTCCATGCCCGATTTTGGACGCTTGAAGCTTGGTCAATTCCCCACAGTTGAAAAGAATGATGGTACGAGCATCTCTTGCTTCTTGCGTTTGGAAAGTCCCACATGAGCCTAGGGGTGAGTTGTTATTCGTTTCGAAACTATGGTTGAGAGGATTAAACCAAGGGTACAAAAGAGTGGATTTGGCCATATATTGGATTGAGACGATGAGCAGTACAAGAAAAAAGTTCATGAGATGGCGAAAAAAATCCCGTAGGGTTTAGCGTGCTGAAGTGATCTTTCCAGCACTGCTACCCTCTGGCTAGTAGCCTCCAGGGCCGCTTTCCACTCTTTGAAGACTCTCTCCTCATCAGCCACCATAGAGCGCAGATCATCATCCCTAGCTTGGGCATGCGCCCACTCGCCTCGAAGCATGATCATCTGGTGACTCGCCTCTACCAGTTGTTCATGTGCATCAGCCAGCTGGGCGGTCAGTTGCTCCACGAGCTCAGAGCATGTTACGATGAAGGCCTCTTTATCTGACGCCTGCCATTCGAGGTGCCAGACTTCCTACTCCACCCTCAACAGTGCTTGAGAGCTCACCGATCCTTCCTTGCACTGGGAAATGTCAGTGTACCGGCTTCTCTCACGTATCTTCTCGGCCATGTAATCACGGACAGTCAGATGAAGGCGCTGAGCATCAGCCCCTCCGGCGCACAGGAAGCGCAACCAGGTCTGAAGTGTTCCCATCCGCCTCAGCCAATCAGACTGGGGATTCCTGAGAAAGCCCTGGATACACTTCCACCCCTTGCGCCGTGTCATCCGGCTCTCCCTGGCCGCCTCTGAGTCTGAGTCATCTACCTCATCTGGGTCAGCAGGACGGTATATAGGAAAGGCCACCAGCAGATCGGCAGCCGGATCTGCCCTAGGGATGTCTTCATGAGGGACAAAATCCTCGATGTATGGGTGACCTTCTTCCCTCGCCCCAGCAGCAATGATGCCTCCAGCAGCTTCTGACCATGTTTCAGGAACAGCGCTGCTGATGTCGGCCGCCCTCTGTTTATCTATTGTCGAGGCCGGCTCAGTGCAGAGAGCATGTTCCGAGCGAGGTGGTATGTCCGCCGCTGGTCCACTCGCGGATGGCCCAGGCTCCGCAGCATGATGTGCCTCTAGTGTTGAGATCACTGCGTAGGGAATACGCTGGTCAGACGGGATTTTTTGACACCAAGCACCAGTAGTGAAGCGTGAGACATACAAGAATCCAGAGCGTCGGTCCCCAGTGTTCCGGCTACTGCAGGAGCCTCCATAAGAGGAGACCCCTCTGCTCTGGTTAATTCAATGATGGGTGTCAGATCCCCATCATGTTCCACTGGTTCCTCTCCGCCCTCCTCTGGTGGGGACGCCCGTCCACCGCTCAACTGCTCCTGAGTAGGATGGGGAAGTGAGTTAGAAGTTGGGAAGCAGAATGGATAAATGAGGGAAATGAATGAAGACAGAGAAAAACCTTGAGAATCTCGGTTATGTCGAGATTAGAGTCGGCAATCTCATCGCTCTCTCGTAGACTCCCTTGGTAGGTCTCCCCTTGAGAACCCTCACAATTGGGCTCCTCATCATCGTCTTCTCCCTCACCTTCGTCCTCTCCGGTTTCCTCCTCCCCCTCCGGCTCTTCATCACTGTCACCTTCTCCCAGCGGCATCGCATCCGGATCATGCTCCGTGTCGATCATCACCTTCACTAGGAAAGTTGGCTCCGCATGCCGCCCCCTTTGGCGTGCGTATGCGTCCATGGAAATCAGATAAGCATGCCGCCAATGGAAGTTCACTCGTTCGGTAATCCCAACGAGCCCAACCTCCGACAGTTGGATCCCGTTCTGCATTATCTTCTGCCAGATGGCTTCGACGCTCAACGATTGTCGCAGGGTCATCCAGGCAGACCACAGTGT
Organism: Viscum album; assembly: GCA_963277665.1. Classification (NCBI taxonomy): domain Eukaryota; kingdom Viridiplantae; phylum Streptophyta; class Magnoliopsida; order Santalales; family Viscaceae; genus Viscum; species Viscum album. Next base: position 1,455,113,579 of record OY728159.1, on the reverse strand, counting down.
TGGGATAATTGGGCCTTGGTAAGGTTTGAGCAAATATCTTATCTTCTTCCCAGGCAGTTCCCTGGCTGCCTCATGTGACCCACCTGTGGGTAACGTGGACGTGGAGGCACCATGTGATGTCCTCGCTGCCGAAGTCCCGGCCTGCGTAGGCCTCGCTGCCTGACGCGCCCTTGGTTCTCTCCTTCTGATGTCACTATTCATTCTTTCTCGTCGCCCAGTTTCCGCGCGAGTAACCTAGATTTGCCGGACACGCTTGAGTAATAACCCCTCAGGGTACAAAATGGTTCAGTTTTCGGCATATTCGGTTGCTAGGCTGGCGTCGACCCCGGTGGGAGGAAGAGTAACGACATCGCCAGAGCCGAAGGTGGTAAACATCAACCACATCTGGCGTAGGACGCAAGGATTCTTCTCCTGCCAGACAGTCGTGAATAATTTCTTCGGCATTCGCTGAAGTCACCCGAACTGTATGGAGAATCTTGATGGCATGTAGGGCTCGCAGATCACCTTCTCGTCGATCCGAGCCACGAGCACCCCGCCCCGAATGCTCTGGAAATATTCCTGCTGTTCCAGAGAGCCTCGCCCGTTGTCCACCAGCTGGCCAACCAGGGTGGGGAACGGGCTGAAGTTGAAGTTGGAATGTTTACCAATGTGGATCCTCACACCCTCCTCATTGATCGTCAATGGCGCCACCCCTGTGATTTTTACCAAGGACGGTCTCGTGCCATTGCTCGGAGGACAGATGGCGTTTGGGAATGTATACCCGCCGAGATGAGCCGCCACCCAACCATGCAAGATCTGGAAGGGACTATAGACTCTCTGAGGTGACACCCCTCATGAGATGTTCCCCAGGATGGTATACAGATTGGCCAGTATGGGGAAGCCCAAGTTGAACCATTTTTTGGCGGCCATGGAGCCCGCCATCACCAAAGTCACTGGACGGACACCCATCCTCGCGTCCCGCACCAGCAGGAGCCACCCGCTCAGGAAAGCGGCATGGAACCCGGCATACCAGACCTTCGGGTCCCGGGCCTCAATGACGCTGTAACCCCATGATTGGTATCGACCCGCCTCCAGGTTCTTCAAGTATGACCTTTCCTTGCTCCTCTGAGTCACAGTTGGGCACCGTTTGCCCCGTCCCAACATCTTGACAGCGGGATCCCTCTCAAGGAACAGGCTGAAATAGACCTTGTAGGCAATGTCCTTCAGGAAGTCCGGGACCCCCAGCCTCTCCTTGGCCAGCTGCAGCAGGTGCCATGTCAGCATAGGCATCCGCAACCTGTCTCCCCAGGTGTTCTTTAGAGGAACAACTCGTCGTATTGGTAACCCTCTAGTGGGATTCCTATGATGCAGTGAATGTCCCAGATACTGATGCCGACTGCCCCATGATGAAGTTGGAACGTGTTGGTGTCAGGAGACCATCGGGTGAATAGCTCCGGTCCGATTTCAGGCTGGCGGTGGAAATGGAACTGCGATGTCCATACCGCCTCGAACAGGCCGATATACCGCAGTTCTTCCCCGAACTGGTAGCAGGTATGCTGAACCCAGAATGCCCAGGCCCATTCGTTGGTGAAGTTACCCCTAGACCACAAATCCTAATCCTTCAGCCACCCCTTCGTGTCATCCGTGATGCTCTGACGGAACGTGCTCACGTAGTGGGCCGGAGAATCCTCGTCCACAGGCTCGTCTCCAGTAATGGTCCTAGTCCTCGGGTTCCGGACATAAACATCCATATGTCTAGTTTCCCTGGCAGGATGGCCATTGTTAGTGATGTTGTAGCGAGGAAGTTCATCCTCTCGAGTCACCTAGGACAGCGGTGTGTCCACCTCGAATCCCGGCAGTGGTACCTCCCCCAGGATGCCAAAATTCAGAGCAGGAGGTTGTCCGACAAGGGATATGCCTTTCGGTCTGGAGTCAGCAGATTGAACAAGGTCAGATTGTTTGAGACTATCACCTTGGCGCCATAAACCTCCTCGTTTTCCGCAATTTCATTCCTACGGGTAACGGATTCCCCCTCATCAACTCGCTTTGCGGCCATCTCAAATTTTTCGGGAGTTGGGCGAAATCAGGATGCAGTGCGCGAAATTGGAGAGTTCTGCGTGAAATATGGCTGAGTTGCGCGTAACCCTGGAGATGAGCGCGCAATCGGCACGCGAAGTGCGGAAGATCCTTGTTTGGCGTGAAATAACGGCCAAATTTCTGAAGGAATTCCGCGCTACCAGTGCGTTATTACGCGCATCCGCGGAGCAATTTTGAGCATGAGAGTGAATAGCTTATCACGCGGAAAGAGCGGGTGTATGGAGTTGGGACCCAGCACCCCTTTTATTGGCGATGCCAGGGTTTCGCATCACGCAGAAAGAGGATTACCCGCGAGTCCGGCATTTTGCGCGCCCCATCGGAATTTTGTGCGCAACTTGACCAGGAGGCTTTGCACTTTGGCATTTCGGTGTTTCCCTTGGAATCTGATCATTGCGACCTCTCGCCGATCCCATTCCATGGGGGGGAAATTGTTGACTCCGAAAAAAACCCCGTAACTCCTGGAGGAAGTTTCAGAATGACGAAGCGAAGTCATATTCGGAGTCAGAGGCCCGATTCGTAGGCTCGAGAAGTGGTGCGCGAAATAAAGGAGGATCTGTGCGCAATATTGTTCTGCACGTGATGTGCTCCCGAGATTTGCGGAATTCGACCGGTGAGGCGCGCAATAATTGTGCGCCCCAATTCTCCGCGGCAAGATTTTGTGCGCAAGCGGTTCCCGGCGCGGAAAACATCACGCGTCGCTTGGATTCTGTGCCAGAGGTCGCCTATAAATATAAGGTGACCCCGAACGGTTTGGGGGTTGAGGAATACAAAGCGACTCTCGTGCTCGAAATTCGGCTCCACCCACGCGAACGATGACATCCAGGTAATCCCAAATTCCCCGCAACCTTGCCCCGGAGTTCGCCTTTTCCCACAACTCCACTGGCTTCAGTGAATTTTCCCCTTCCCATGGTTTCCCCACTTGCGCGCAATCCGTGGTTCGTGCGCGCAATACCCTGTCGTGCATGCAAAACCTTGCGTGTAATTCCCTCTTCGCGCGCAATTCTGTTGCTCCAATTGCGCGCCGTCCTAGTTTTTTGCGTGCAAATATTCCATATTCAGTGCAAAGCCCAGGACCCCTCACCTTGATGCCCCTTGGCTGCCCCCTGCACCGGCACCTGATGTCTCCCCTGCCGGGCATGTGCGCCATGAGTTGTTTTCCCGCACGGCCTTCCAGGATCATGCGAAGTAACCTCAAGGTCCTTTGGGCCGTGTTTCCCTTTGCGTTGCTTTTACTTATGCTTCTCTGCATAAGCACACTAACGACTATTGATTCCTCGCATAGCCACACTAACGTGGACCCCCCTGTGGTTCACCCTGCGGCCCCCCTTCGCCATGGCCTTGCCGATGCCATCCCTTCCAGAAGAGGTAGAGGTCATTGGGCATGTAATCCCTAGGGGTGTGGAGTGAACCCACCTCTTCCAAGATGCAGGACGTTAAACTGCTAAGCACCTCGTCCTTAACAGAAGACGTTAAACTGTGGTCCGACCCCGTGCTTCGCACGTAGGGTCCCCCCAGCTCGGATATTTTTTACACCCACTCGTCTCCACGGGAATGGACTCTTCCTCACATGGAATGAGATCCTCCTTGTCGGAGCGGCGTTTGTCCGCGGGGGAAGGGCCACCTCAGAGCGTAATCCCCTAGCCTTTCGTACGGATGATTGCGCCCGTGCATCTCCTTACTCCCCCCCTACCAAGGCTAGTGGAGTACTTTCCCACTACGCTTTGTCTCACCACGGGCCTCAACCTGGAGTATGCCCCGACACCAAGGGCCGCTAACCACGCGTAAGCCCATGTTTCCTCTTTGGGCCGCTCAACGCGTATGCCCCATTCCACTTCTCACGGACGTACCCTTCGCGACGTGATCGTCTGGTCCCAGCTGCCTCTTGTTTCCCACACTGAGCATGAATCACGTGGGATTAGAGTGCGCATTGACCATGACATCCTCCTATGGGCTGCCCCAGAGCATAATCCACATCCCAGCGAACTACGTGGACTTTGATCAGTGCTAACGCATGGTACGTAGGAAGCCTCCACGAGGTTCAAGCCCACCACCCGGTCATCCCGACCTCTCTATGTCGGTTCCTGACCACCTTGTGCCACCTCAGAGTGTAAGCCCCAAATCATTAGTACCGCATGATGTTAAACTGTATTCCGTCCCACATGACTTTAATCTTTATTTTATCCTGCATGATGTTATACTGTATTCTGTCCCGCATGAAGTTAAACTGTATTCTGTCCCGCATGACGTTAAAATGTATTCTGTCCCGCACGATGTTAAACTATATCGCGTCCCGCATGGCGTTAAACTTTATCCCCCCTCTTGGGTTATCTCAGAACGTAAGCCCCAAGTTTCACTCCACCATCCATCCTGATCCTTACCCGGGATGCCACATACTGGTGAGATCATGCCACCCATTCCAACTCCAGGATATATGGTTAGCCGCCCACGCACTGGCCCCAACATCGGTGTTCCCCCCTAGGGATCCTTTAACCCGATCCGTCTCCACAAGATGTTAAACATGCGACATAACCCGTGTTAAACATGTGAAGCTGTGGAAAACCTATGATGGTACACATTCCCCGCGTTCGATGTGGGATGCCTCGGGCTTCTACGCCCTCGTGAAGCCCTGTGATTAGGGACCAAAGACAGACATTCTGACGTTGCCCCAACGTGACCATTCTCCTCACTGTAGGTTTCTGTCCCGACAAGACCCCTTCGAGCGTCTTGACGGGAGCAGCGTAATTAACTGAAGTCCATGTGGATATGGCATTGGGAATGAGCTTCACGAAACCATCTTAAATCTATGAGTGAGACCCGGACTAGGTGAAAAGCTCCGAGGAGGAATCCACCGAAGGAAGAACTGAAATCCCATCATCCCGGTTTCGATCAAGGTGAAGACGTACCTGAATAGGGAACGGATGCCACCCGCCTTTGGAAAGTGGGAATGCGGGGCCACAAGCGACGCACCCTCCCCAGCCGACCGACGCGCGTGCCCTGGCGAAAGCGTCGGAATCAAATGCAAATGTGATTTTCATGATATTTGTTGAATTTTGAATATACCGAGATATCATCAATAAATACAACTACAAATTAATCGAGATATTCATTGAATAATCTTTTCATTATATACAAAAAAATAGTGGGTGCATTTGGAAATCTAAAAGTCATTACTGTAATCTCGTAAAGCCCTCAGCTGGTTCGAAATGCTGTTTTTAAAATGTCTTCCTTCTTCACAGACAACTGATGATATACCTATAGAATGGAAATCTTTAAAAAGTTTTGTTTTTCTTGAATTTGGTCGAATAAATAATCAATGTGAGGTAGGGGACACTTGTTCTTTATTGTTATAGCATTGATCTCCTTGTAGTCAATGAACAACCTCATAGATCCATCTTTTTTTCTTAACAAAAAGGACAGGGGCTCCCCATGGAGAAAAACTAGGGTGAATAAGTACCTTATTACTCAATTATTCTAGTTTTTTTAGTTCCATTAATTCCATAGTGGCTATTCAATGCGGGGTTTTCTATACGGGCCTTAAACAAGGAATTAAATCAATGGAAAACTACATTTCTCATTCATGGATGATGTCCATGTAAATCTTCTTGAAAGAGATCATCATATTCTCTCACAATAGTTATATCCTCTATTGGAATATTCCATTCCTTACCCACAGTTATTTCATTCACTTCCTCCCCAATAATTAAATTTTTTGAGCTACTCTGGGGGATCTAGATAAGAATCAGGTGGTAACATTTTTTCTATTAAGATATGTTGTTCTTTATCGACATTATAAAAAATAGTATTCTCTTTCTTCTAACATAAATTTTTCTTCATGGTCTAAAATCCAATCCATACTGAGGATTATATCAAATTCAATCATGGGTATGATGTGGAGATCAATAGATACAGAACATTCATATGCCCTAATGGGGACTAATTAACAAAAATTTGTTACAATGATACTTTTCATACGAGTTTTGACTGACCACTTCATTGTTAAATAAAATTTCAAATATCCTATTTTATTAAAAAAATCGGAAGATATGAGACAATGCATTGATCTTGAATTAAATAAATCATTTTCTAAACTTGAGGAAACAATTAAATTACCTTCCACTACGTCTTTTAGAGCTTTAACCATAGCAGTAGTGATAGAATAAGCATGCCATTTATTCCTTTTCCTTTTCTGAGCTATGTCCCCCTAGAGCTTAGGAAATTCATTAACATAACACCCCCTTTCTCTACAATTGTAGAATTCAACATTGAAAGCCTGTTTCTTCCCCTTACAATCCAGAGCTTGGCGGCCTTTTTCAACACACTTGTAACAGTCTCCCTTTCCATTCAACCAAGTACTAGGGCGTTTCTTCAAACATTTTTTGCAGGATGGATATTCAACTTTTCTCTACTTCCCCTTATATTCATTTCATGGGATTGTAACATATCTCTTATTCTATTACATTAAATTTATGTCGTAAGAATTAGAGAATTCTTTTTCTTTCTTGATAGAACATGAGATAATATCTTCGTATGACGAGATAGATTGGGAGACTAACGCTTGATGGAGAAATGGTTTTATCCCATCGAAAAAATGATCAAAATTAATTCTTGGGTTATATATATAATCTGATTCATTCATTGCTTTCCATGTAATGTTAGCCTCATACATTGCGACATTGTTATCCTCCTTTTTCTTCAGACTCGGGTTTTGCCTTTCCATATCTAATCGATGGTCACAAGGAATGTATTTTTATAATAAAATATCTTTAAACTCCCTCCATTACATATTTCATACTTTATCTTCTTTCTTTCTGTTTTGAATCAATGACCAACATTGATCAGCATCTCTAGTGAGGTGGTAAACAACCATGAAAACTTTTTCCCTTTTACTACTCCCCATGGAATGAAATATGATTTCTATGAAATTTATCCATTACTCATCCACTAATGTATTTTTACTCCCATTTAATATTGGTGTATTTGGCCCTATAAATAGATCTAACATTGATCCTCCACGCTGCGGATCAGGGTGCTCCATTTGGGTAAGGTTATTACTCATAACCTTAGTGATTTGTCCCATTATGGTGATTAGCTGATCAACACTAGTAGCATCACCAGCTCCACTATAATTATCTTGACTAGGAGAAAAATCCATACATGGAGTTCATGCATTGATACAGTTTCCATTCCTTCCACTAGGTGACATTTATAAACAATTGAATAAACTAGATAAGTGTATAAATAGAAATACATAAATCCAAACATTAAAACTCTTATCATAAATGCAAAAGATTATGGATATAATCCATAATCATAAAAAAATTCTTTGAGAAAGTATATACTCATAAACTGTTCATAATGGTTTGTAATGAAAATGAGAATTATCCTAAGCATACCCCCCGTGAGTTTCATAACCATGAGTGCAGCAAGGCCCATTATCGTGCAACTGTTCCCATTCGAGTCTAGGTTAAAGAGGTGTTTTTGGGTTTTACCCCATGGTACATATGTTAAATAGAAGCCTCTACATGATCATATCTAGATAATGATGTATTGTATAGAAAACCCATAGAATCTCTACAATACAACAATTATGTTATGTTCTTCTATTATAATCCTCAAATTGATTCTTAGGGTAATGCGATTTAATTAGAGTTTATCTAAATCTTGTTTCCAAGGTTTGTACAAAACATTTTTTGATACCAAATATAACACCCGGAACCTAGAATCCCAGAGTATGTGCATTTTTACACTACGTTGGCATGATCAAAAAAAGAATAAGTCTCAAAAGACAGATTATTTTAGTATCCTTAGAAGTAATAGATACATTCAGAAGGCTTACATTATATAATAAAATGGAAAACTATAACAAAATTGTTTCCATAGACAATAATGAGATCCCATATACGATCCTTCTGGTCAGTGATAATATAAATCTTTGCATCCTTGGAAAAATAAAATATTGAAAGGGGTGAGCTCAGATGCTTAGTAAGGATAACAATATAGAAAAAACATTCATAAATAAGAATAAATATTTACACCAATGTATAAGAATATTAAAAAAGCCTTTTAAACATGAAATTCAGTATATTATGGTAAGGATAGAAATCAAATAATTCCATTTACTTATTCACATGGATATTATACTAGTCGAATAATCACATGGAATATCATTATCCACTTTCATAAAAATGAAATGCATAATGAAAGACTTTCATAACCACAGAGTCAAGGACTTGGCCAAAAATACAAATATGATTTTGTCGAGGCCTTATACCAAGACACTAGTTTGTCTCATGAGACCTACTGATGAATCAAGGAGCTATTGTGGGCTCCACCCGTCTCTTACGAAGTCCAATGCATTTCTCATATGAAAAGGATAAAACATAACATAAACATTCATACTAAAACTAGCACACGTAATGTCGATACATTATCCATAAGTAATGAATGGTGTACAAAATAACACATCCAGAGTCAAATGTTCTACTTTTATCTTCTTTGATGTGGGTTTGGATAACCTTCACCTTTTCCATCGTTTCTCAACATGTTCTGGGCCTACGAGTTCTCTTTCACCAACATCATCCCTACAAGTTGGTGTATGAAATCTCATTCTGTATAACACTTCTTATGGATCCATCAGAATACTTGAATGGAATATATTATTAGAATAAATTTCTACCATACATAAATATTGATCACATATACCTTGAATGTTAAGTGAGCATGTTCTCAACATATTTTCTATGGTTTGAATAGTTCGTTCGGATTTTCCATCAGTTTGAGGGTGGTAGGCATTTCTCAAAAAAAGTTCAGTATCAATGGATTTCTAAAGACATTTCTAGAATCTTGACGTAAAATAGGTATCATGATCAGAAACAATCGATAGGTTTACTACATGAAGTCTTAGAACTTCATTAATATATATTCATGCCAATCGTTCAAGGGGTAAATTTTCTCTTACAGCATGAAAATGTGTTGTCTTGGTAAGATGATCAACAATGACCCATATTGCATCATACCTTATAGGAGTATTTGGTTGTCCGATGACAATGTCAGTTATAATATTATCACATTTCCACTCTGTTATGGGAAGTGGTTGCATGACTCCTCTATGTTGTTTCCTTCCAGCATTCCGTTTTTGACAAACCATACACATTGACACAAAATCACCAATCTCCTTCTTCATATTTCCCCACAATAAATATTCCATCAAATATCTATACATCATAGTGCTACCAAGGGGTATATAGAAATTGGAACTATGAGAATCATCCAACAATTCCCTTTTTAGATCAGCTATATCTAGAACACAGAGTCTCTTCCCAAATTTCAAAATTCCATCTTCATACACAAAGTAATTCAATATCCCGTCATTCAAAAAATTATTCTTCTTATGAAACAATTCATCACCGGTCTGAGAACTATTTATCCATTCTAGTAAAGATAATTTGGAAAACATTTGAAAAAGTATTGATGGTTCACATTCCATTGTGATTCCCATATCCATCATTATAATATCCTTGTATAGAGGATTCTTTTCAACTCTCACCTTGTTTGGAACTCCATGTTCTTTTCTACTCAAAGCATCTTCCTCCTTATTTTCCTTCCTTAGGTGGTAGTGTATAGTTCAATAATAATCGTTGAGCAGTTCAAGCCATCGCCTTTGCCTAAGGATGAGTTCTTTATGTGAGAAAATATACATCAATCACATGTGATCAGAATAAATCTCACATTTTTTACCATAGATATAATGTCTCGATATATTCAATGAAAATATTACAACTTATAAATCAAGATCATGAGTAGGATAGTTTTTCTCATGAATTTATAGTTGTCGGGATGCATAGGCAATAACCCTATCATTCGACAGAAGTTCACAACCAAGTTCTTTATTTGAAGAATCACTATAAATAACAAACCCACAATTCCAGGATGGTAGAGTTAATATAAGGGAATTTACTAATCTTCTATTCAGTTCATCAAAACATTATTAGTACACTTTTTTCCAAACAAATTTCACCCATTTACGTGTGATCTCGGTTAATGGGTTATCCAATCGGGCAAAATTCTGGACAAAATGCCAATAATAACATTCTAATCCAATTAAACCATGTACCTTAGTTATACTTTTTGGTGTTGGACATTATTGGATTTATCATGTCTTATAAGATCAACGATGATTCCATCCTTAGAGAAGATGTGGCCAAGAAAAGAAATATCCTTAAGCCAGAATTTACACTTGCTAAATATCCCATATAATTCATGTCATTTAAGAGTTATCAAGATAATACACATGTGATTTTCATGATATTCATTGTTTTTGGATTATAAAAAGATATTGTAATAAAATAACACTAAAATGTCATCAAGATATTCATTGAAAACATTGTTCAATAGATCCATGAAAACAGAGTGTGAATGAGTCAATCCAAACGGCATTACTGTAAACTCGTAATTCTCGTACCTGGTTTGTAATGTGGTTTTCGGAATGTGTTCTTTCATCACACTCAACTGATGATATCTAGATCAATTTTCAATCAGTTAAAAGTACTGGACTCCATGAAGTTGGTCAAATAAATCATCAATCAGAGGTAGCGGATACTTCTTCTTTATTATTATATCATTGACCTCCTTGTAGTCAATGCATGACCTCATAGATCCATCTTTATTCTTAACAAAAAGGACATGGGCTCCCCATGGAAAAAAATAGGAAGAATAAATCCCTTCTTATTAAATTATTCTAGTTTTTTCTTTAGTTTCACTAATTATACAATGTCCATTTGATAAGGGATGATTGATATGGGCCTAGAACCTGGAAATAAATCAATGTAAAACTCAATTTCTCATTCTAGAGGAAGCCTAGGTAAATCAGCTAGAAACACATCAACATAATATTTTACAATATCTACATCCACTATTTGGAAATTACTTTCCTCACCCACAGATATTTCATTCTCATCCTCCAAATGAATTGAATATAGTTGAGCTACTGTGGGTGGATCTATATAAGAATCAGAGGTTGTCCTTTCTCCCCTAAAGATATGGTGTTCTTTATCATCGTCATCAATAATAGTAACTTCCTTTTTCTAATGATAAATTTTTGCATCATGGTCTAAAATCCAATCCATACTGAGGATTATAACAAATTAAATAATTGGTATAGAAATTTGATCAGCAAATAATGAACATTTATATGTCTTAGTGGGGTCTGATTTACAAAAAATTGATGCAATGATACTTCACATAGGAGTTTTGACAAACAACTCCACTGTAAAATCAAATTGGAAATATCTAATTATCGTTGCAAATAGGGAATATATGAAACAATGTGATGATCCAAAATTAAATAAATCATTTTATAAACTTGAGAAAAACATTAAATTACGTGCCACTACATCTTTCAGAGCTTCAACCTCAATTGTAGTGATGGCATATGCTTGGCCTTGATCCCTTGTTCTATTTTGAGACAATTTACCCTGATGGTTAATAAATTCATTCACATAATGCCCCATTTCTCAAAAATTGTAGTATTCAATAGCAACAACCATTTTCTTACCCTTTCAATCACGAGCTTGGTAGCCTTTTTCCCCAAACTTGTAAAAAACTCTCATTCCCTTTATGAGAGTACCACGGTGTTTCTTCCCTCATTTACTAAAGGATGGATATTCTTCTTTTTCCCTCTTCCACTTATTTTCATTTCCAGAGTGTTCAAAAAATCTCTTCTTCTCTTGTTTAGTTAATGTTGTAAGACTTAGAGAATTGCTTTTCTATCTTGATAGAACTTGATAAAATATCTTTATATGACAATATGGAATGTGAAACTAATTCTCAACAGAGAAATGGGTTTAACTTATTAAAGAGTCGATAAATATTACTTGTTGGGTTACATATATAATCAACTGCATGCCTTGATAACCATGAAATGTTAGCCTTATACTTTACGACATTATCATCCCCATTTTTCTTTAGACTCAGAAATTGCCTTTTCATATCCTGTCGATGGTCATGAGGATAGTATTTTTCTAGGAAATGATTTATAAACTCCCTCTATTCCATATTTGATACTTCATCATCTTTCTTTGTGTCTTGAATCAATGACCAACATTGATCAGCATCTCTAGTGAGGCGGTAAAAATCCATGACAACTTTTTCCCTTTCACTACTACCCATAGCGTAGAGTATTTTCTCTAAGGAATTTATCCATTTCTCAACCACTAATGGATTTTCACTCCCATTGAATGTTGGGGGTTGTTTATTTATGGAGTGATATAACTTTTATCCAACACACGGATGATCATGGTGCTCTATTCGGGTGAGGTTATAATTCATAACCTGAGAGAGTTGTCTCATTACGGTGATTAGCTGATCAGCACCAGTTGCATCAATAGCTCCACTTATCTTTTGTTGGATGGAAATTCCTACATGGAGTGCGTGCATTGATACAGTTTCATTTCATCCACTAAGCTCCATTTCTAAAAAATGGCATAAACTAGATTAGTTTATGAATCCAAATACAGAAATCCAAACTTGTAAAATAGTTAAAATAAATTGAATAGTTTATGGATATAATCCATAATAATAAAAAACGTTTTCTTTGAGGATGTATATAGTCATAAACCCTTCATAATGGTTTGTAAATAAAATGGGAAATATCTTAATCATGTCCCTCAGGAGTGTCATAACAAAGAGTGTAGCATGTCCCGTTTTCATGCACCAGTTCACGTTCGAGTCTTGCTAAAAGCGGTGTTTTCAGGTTTTACCCCTAGGTACATCTGTGGCATATCTTTGTCTACCTACTCATATCCAGAGAAGGATTTATTTCTTGGAAAACTTAAAAAATCTATACAATACCAAAATTCTAGGAAGTTATTCTATACTATTCCACAAAGTCTATCTTTGGTTAATGTGATCTAATCAGTGTTTAACTAAATTAATTTTCCATGGTTTGTAATAAACGTCCTCTGATACCAACTATAACGCCGTGACCATATATTCCCTGATTTGGTGCATTATTACATAAAATTTTCATGATCATAAAAGATCATGTCTCTAAAGACCAATTAGTTTAATATCATTGGAAGTACTATATACATTCACAATGTTTACATTACGTAATAAACTGGAAAACGTCAAGAAAATTGTTTCCATAGACAACACTAAGGTCCCATAGACGATCCCTGTAGGTCAGTCATTATATACTTATTCACATCATGAAAAAAAATACAAAGAGGAGGGATCAAATACTTAGTAAGGATAACAATATATCATAAAATTTCATAAATAAGCACAAACATTTAAGGAAATGTATAAGACTAAAACAAAAGAATTTTAAACAAGTACATCAGCATAATATGGAAAGGATAAAAATCTAATAATTCCATTTATTTATTCCCATGGAAATTCTACTGGTCAAATAATCTCATTCAATATCAATAGCCACTTTCTTAATGATTGAATGCATTATTACAGACTTTCATAACCACATAGTCATGGACTTGTGCCAAAACTACAAATAAGATTTTTTCAGGGACTATTTCCAAGACACTAGTGTGTCTCATAAGACCTACTGATTCATCGAGAATCTATAGCGAGCTCCACCTGTCACATACTATGTCCAATGCACTCTTCATATGAAATGGATTAAGCATAACATAAACAAGCGTATTAAAACTAACATATGGGATATCAATACATTATCCATAAACCATTACTGGTGTAAAAATTACACATCCAGAGTCAAACATCTCATAATACCTTCAATACAATATTTATGTTTTGTATCATAACAAATAAACATCAATTATGCTGGAAAACCATCAATGGACGTTGACATAGATGAAATCAAAACCATTTTTTAGAAAATATCACTTTCTATTTTGAAATATTTTAAAATTAATATAGTTATAAAGGAAAAAATGTATATTGTAAATAATCTTGTAAGCTTGTAAGGGAATCATTGATGATGTTATAATGGCGGAAATAGTCGCACCCGCAGTATAAGTTAAAAAAAGATATTCTTACCATAGTTTTGTCTAAAAGATTATAATGTTCCTTGTTTGGAAAACAGTAGAAATTTTCCTTTATAAAACATCTTCTAAAAAGTAATAAAAAATTATAAATGACATCATCCAATAGTATAGTAAATAGTAAAAATGTTTTGAAATACATTTTTATGACATCATAGATGTGGATGATAATAATGTCCTAGTAGGCACTGACATAAAAAAACCACGGATAATAAATAGACTACGAAATTAACCCTTACCTTGTTTTTTTCGTAGGTTGAGGGTAGGATAACCACTTGTATAATGTTGAAATAAATTTCATTAAATATTACAATAATCAAATACATTAATATGACATCATTTATGATCTTTTAACAATGCTTTGAAAATAATATCATAATATTATCATCTTTTTGGGTGTTAACTGATTCATTTTTCTTTCTATGCTTTGTTACATAAGTAATGTTTATTATGTATATGATGTATATTATACATATTCATAATGATATTAAGTCTTTAATAATTATTTTTAATTTTCTAATGAAAATTATTCATGAATGGATATGATGGGAAATGAATCTCATATCATTTTTGGAGATGGTAATCTGTACATACGCACGAGCGACAATATCATTTATTTGATAATAAAATAATATACAATTCGATGATATATAATATGTACAGAATTATTATAATATTATAATTATTAATTAAATCAATTACACATCATTATTATTCCCATCCAAATAATAATTTATTAGCTAACAATTACACCACAACGTGGAGACGGTAAGCCGTACGTACGCACATATGGTGACATGTCCTTCAAAGAATGGATTGAATAAAGGATATGGTTGTGCCATATTTATAATAACATCATAGTGTATGGAATATACTGGAGTAATTATGTTATAATGGAAACAACAAAGAAAGAGGAAGTAGAAGAAGATAAGAACTTGAAAGATGTGATGAAATATATACCTCTTCTTCATGTTCATCCTATTGAATTGATAAAAAGGGATCTATATATGGATTTATGACTAAATGAATGACTATAGGATGAAGGGAGTATATTTTAGAGGGTATTTGTGCAGAGGATGGCCAATAAAAATTGTATTAGGGTGTTAATTATAGAGAAGGGGGAGTTCACATTTATAAGAGGGGTGAGGGGACCCTTAGGAAAAGCTAGAAATATTATTATATAATAAAATAAACTTCTATTTATAATGGCTCCAAAATAAGTTATTTAAAGGATATGGTGGATATGGGTCGAAAAACCACTCAACAAATAGGTTTTAGATAGGTTTTGGAGAATATATTAACTTTGTCTTTTAGATTTAACTCTTATTTAAATAGTTTGACATTTACCATGTCTCTTTGTATTTTTATATTATATGGTTAATAAACATAATATATGCTTAAAATATAACCACAAGTATTTTATTAATGAAACACATGTAATTATATATGTCTTTTTTTCTGAACGTTAGATTTTTTGAAATAAAATATCAATTAATAATATAATGTTTGTTTTAAAAACTCTCTTATGTCAATTTTGACACTATTTGGTATTTTGTATCTTTTAAATTCATAACATCATTATTACTTCGAAAAATATTCATCAATAAAACCAAAATAATTCATTTTCACATAAAAAATTATTGTAATTCATTAAAATTCTTAAATTACATTTATTTGTATATTTATAATATCAATTTTTTTAACTTTCATTAATGTGGTAATTACCGCATCATAATTTTGTCGTAAATAAATTTAATTATTTAATGTCTAAAAAATATAAATAAAATTAAATTATGTATTAAATGTTTTTATATTTCCATTTAATATTTATATTCTAATTTATATTTTATGTAACCCTATATTAAATATGTCTTAGTTATTAAACATTGAATTTAACACTTTTAACTCTTCTTTGAATTAAATAATAATAAATGTCCTCATCTAATCCATGGGGTCCTAAAGGATCATATTTTATTCCTAAGGTTGTTTTAGGTCTAATTACACTTATAAAATATAATTTGGACATGTGTTAGGGTAATAATAATTTCATTTTTACCCTTAATTACCATATTTACTTCTAACAGTGGTAACTAAAAATAAAAAGTTAATATTCACCATAAATTATTTTCATCTTATTGAACCAGATATTACATACTGATATAATCCTTGTCTCTCAGATTTTTGAAATTCAACTAATAGAAGGGATAAATTTAAATTTTATGTAAATTTGCAAATTCTCCTAGGAGGTGGGTACAAGATGGTAAAAAGTTCAATAAAATTTTTATATATCTAAAATTATTATAAATTGACTTCAATGAATAAAATTGAACTTTTATTGTAATTATGTATCTATATTGAACTGAAATAAAATTAAATTATAAAAATATTTATTTAAATAAAAATTTGGTTTTAAACTATAACGTAGTGTTTTTCACTATTCATCCAAAATTGAATGTTTTCAGAAAAATATCAAAAATTCACCCTAAGCTAATATTGATATTTTGAATCTAAAAATAAAGTCCATTTTGAATGATAAAATTTATAAAATTTCAAAAAGTGGGTATTACTATTCATAAATGCTAGTTTTTTTTATGCGGTTCGTTAGAACTCTATGTTTCGTTTAACACACGCTACTGTATTATTCAAATAGAAGCATACCAGGGAAGATTGGGGTGTTACAATCCTTGCTAATGAAATCTCTAAAACGCCCCAAAGGGATCTATGGGATCGCTTGGGATGAGAGGGACGAAAGCCTATGCCATAGGGTTCGAATAACCCGAGTGACTGATATGTTTTTAAGACCTACAACGGTAGTTCTGTACATAACATGTACTTCCCAGTCACATTGTGTACTGCCTTGAGTTTGAATTATAGAAAAAAAATACATCACCTGGGCACTAATATTATTTTTTAGAAACTCAAACTTTTCACATCATGTACCCCTTGGTCACATCATGTAACCCAACAACTTCCATCATTCTTTGAAAAAAGTCATCCACACTTCTTCCAAACCTTCTATGATCACCCTAGTATTCAAAAAAGAAAAATATATCGTCCAAAATGGGTCCATGTCCTTTCATTAGATAGCTCTCAAAACATTCTTGTCCTCAAGAATCAAAAAACATTTCAGAGAGAAAACAAAAATGGGATTTTCTGAACTATCATCCTGTGAGATACGTCTCTAGTCTCTCACCACCATAAGATATCAACCGTATAAAAAGAACAACTTGAAACATCACGACAACCAAAAATCAGCACCTAAACTCTATCCAGGGTGAGATACCTCTCAATGATCGAAATGTACAAAAAACAACAAAATGAATCGCTCTAAAAAACACAAAAGGTATACTTCTACAAAATGAACATCATCATTAGGACATAGATAAAAATCAAACTTCTTGGGATAATACGTGTTTATTCTAGACTCAAATTTCTAGGTACTCCCCTCCATGACACCATGTCTCCTTAAGACACAAAATAAGGGGAGAGAATTCCCCCACAACACTTTCTCCAATTGGTTATGGATCTCCACACTCCACTCCATGATGGTCACATCATTGTCAATGTCGATCATATCTCAATAGATGTTGTGAGTGTCATCTTGAAGAGATCAATAGAGTTGTGAAAAATGAATTAATTTTTGTATTCATCTCATCTGTGGAGGAAGTGCTGTCTGATATACAACTAACCCATCATGATCCAATGACTCAAAATACAAAACAAGCCGTGGAGTAATCTTACTCTCACGAGGAAACCATTACAACCCACATTAGAGAGTCAACTTCAGAAACATGTGATCCCAAACATCAAACTCTAAAGGTATTCTCCTATGATCACCATATGATTTCTGATGATCATGTGCATACTTCAACCTCTAATGAATCACATGAACCACCTCCATCATATTATTAACTAGTTTATGTCTGAGAACTACTAACTCTTGAACCACATTCCATCATAATGGAGATTGGAAAAGTCGGACATGCAATGATTCAAATGGCACCATACAAATAGTGGAGTGAAAACTATTGTTGTAATAGAACTCCACCATGGCTAAGTTACTCATCCACAAACCTCCAAAATCCTTTACATAAGAGTTAGACATCTCATAAATAGTCTAGATAGTCAGCATTGTATGAACATCCATCTAGGAACAAAAATAAGTGCTAAAGAATAGATGAGAACCAAAATCATGCTCGAGACCTCTCTAAACCATAGAGGTAAAATGAGGATCTCAATTAGAAATGATCATCCTCAAGAGTCAATGGACTATCCCCAAATCCTTGAGATACTTCCTTGATAAAACTTTTACCGATCTCAATTCCATGATATCTATGAAGATGGATTCTTTCCATAAATGATCCACAACCACCCATATAGCAGCATGTCCTCCGTGAGCTTGAGAAAATTAGGTAAAAAATTCCATCGAAATGCCCTCCCACTTCCATTGATAATCATTTAATAGATTCTGAAAACCACTGGGAACATGGCTCTCTACCTTTACCTTATGACAGAACAATCATTGAGACACAACCTACGCAACTGTACTCTTTATCCCAGGCCACTAAAATTGAGTTTTCATGGCTCGATACATCTTGGTCACACCAGGGGGCACCGCTAAAGGAAAACTATTGAACACTATTCGAACCATATAACATATCACTAAATGAACTAAAATCATTCCACGATACAAAACATGGTGTTTTTATCCTCCTACTAACCATCAAGAGCCATCCCACAAAACACATTGTCTTTCTAAACCTCCAAATATATATCCACCAAATGGAACTCTTCCACTTTCTGTAATAGATATGATTGCACCATAGTCTGAAAAAGACAACCACTTACCCCCAACTTCTCCCATATATAGATGTAAAGCTGAACTTCATTCGATTGCTCTCCAACAGTAACCAAATTCATGCATTAGCTCACTATGCGACTTCTTGCATAGCGCATCAGCAATGAAATTACCCTTTAGAAGTGTATATAATATTTTGAAGTAGTATTCTGGTAATAAACCCATTCACTGATGTTGCAGCAAGATCAAGTCACCAATAGAGAATACATACCTCAGGCTCTTACGATCGGTGAAGACCACAAAGCGCTTACCATTGAGGTAATGTCTTCACAAATTCCTAGAAAACACCACTATTGCTAACTCAAGATCATGGGTTCCATAGTTTCGTTAATGAGGACACAAAAATCGAGACCCATAATAAACGACTAGTATATAATTCATCACAAAATTTCCAATCCTAATATGGTAAGAATCACATAAATCATCAAACTGATCTCTTTCTACTATAAGATAATGAACTAGGGAACTTACTATATACTCCTATAGAAATTCAAATGATCACTGAAACTTAAAAATCCACACTAGCACCTGATCCTTCCCAGTCAACGCTGTCAGAGGAGTCAGGAGCTAGTCGAAATCAGATATGAACCTCGAGTAGTAGCTTACAAGTCCAAAGAAACATCACACCACTACAACTGTCTTGGGGGATTCATAAAACACAACTAAATATATCTTGGATATATCCAAAAATAATCCATATCGGGATACAACATTCCCAAGAAATGGACTTATCGAGCCAAAAACTCACACTTCACAACTTCCCAAACGAATGATGTTGATGATGAACTCGAAAAACGATGTGCAGATGCTCTGCATGGTCCTCCTCAGACATGGAGTACACTATGACGTAGTTATTATAAACCAACATGAATATATCAAGGAACTCATGATATGAAACAGTCGTCAACCCCTTGAACATAAATGGATTGTTCATGACACCGAACTTAACTATAAAAAACTCTTAATTCCCATGATGACAACAGAACGAAACCGTTTGGATGTTCTCATCCTTCCAACGCATATGATGATATCGAATCTGAAAACCGATATTTGAGAACCATATTTCACCCTTTAGTGGATAGAATAAATAATCAATCCATGTTAGAAGATAGTGATTCATCACATGTACTATTTTTAAGAAATCATAATCGGTATACAACTGCAAACATCTGTCAGCCTTCTTCACAAAAAAAACTCGTGAACCCCATGGGGACACACTCTCCTAATCAAAACCTCACTATAAAAAACTATCAATTTAGAAACATATCCAACATAACTCAAAAGGTGCCATCCTATATGGGTACATAGGGTTATAGAAGCTTCTGGATGTAGCTCGATACCGAACTCAATCACTTGTCTACGGGGTAATTCTACAACCTATTATGGAACGACGATAGGTTAATCATCAATGAACCTGGGTAATTCCAACTTCTGAACCTATAAAGAACTTAGCTTCAGGTCAACCATCAAGGATGACAAGGATGGAACACACATCTGACCCATCAATCGGTCGGGCTCACAAACAAACACTCATGTATTTCCATAAACATCAAAGAACAACACCTACCACATGAAGAAATCCATGATAGACTCAAAATAATACAACCAATGCATGTTGAGGAGGAAATTGTATGGTTATAACCATAAAATTAGGAAATCTCCCCAAGAGCGGTAATTACCTTACACTAAATCGCAGTCTCTGTATATTTCAAAAAAGTCAGGTCGACCTCCATCTTGCATAGTCAACTCTAAGGGAACTGGAAGACTCTATACCTGATGTCCCAATGCATGTGAAATGGCAGGTGATATGAATGAGTGTGTCAATCCTGAATCGAAAACGTCATACACCCATGTAGAAAGCAAGAAAAGTGTACCTCAAATTGCATCTAGCATGCTTGGTGTTGGAAACACTAATGAAAGAAGCTAACCATGGCATACTTTATGACCTATTTGACATTTATGAAAAAAACCACATGGACTTGATATGCCCTATGAGGATGGAGGGCATCGCGAGGTTTTCCTCTACCTACCCCATGTGCTCTCTATTGATCCATATTTGGTGCAAACAACTGGTGCTACCTCACCTGGAATCACCTCAACAGAGAAACCTGGAGAGGAACAACAGCTGCACACTGACAGCTCTGAATGGTTGGAAACTCTCACTATATATGACCTCGGCCTTATCACGAAAAATGTTACTAATCCTTTAGAAAAGGATTGAGATCCTACGACCCCAACAAAACATGATCTTGAAGGCTAAGACTTACCGCTGGCCAAACAAAAACTATTCATCCTTGAAAACTAGAAACCTCGGACCAAGCCATTGCATTGTGGGGAAAAATTTGATGACTCCCCTCTTGTGATGATCCAATTGAAGATAATTTCCCCTCAAAGACCTCTTCCCATTCCATCACCTCAAGATAGGTATTTTTCATAAACAGGGTTACATGGCGCTGGATCTCTGGATGAAAATACTCCTTGAAATTTATTTAACTAGCCTTCTCATCTGGAAATAGGTCACAAGAATATATTAAGAGTTTCTGAAGATGGATTAAAATATCTTGCATGCATGATCTCCCCAATTGATTTGTAAGATGCTCCTGGCGACAAGACGCCTCCATTATCGTAGAATGAAACTTTACACTAAACTGGTCTCGGAACTCCTCCATGTGTCTTCCCCATAAACCTCTACCCTATGGTGATCTACTGGAATAGCCAGGTGGACATATTTAGTGAAAACCTGAAAAAGATGTCAATCTAGAGCCATACCTGCAAAATTAAAAATAGTTAGAGCTTATAAACCTGGAATATGTAAGTCTCAATATTAATTAATTATTTTTTTTATTAATTTTAGGTTAACCTATACCAAGGTGTACCCATTCATATACTAACATAAAAACGGAGCATGATCCTTTCCTAGGTCTCCACCCTACAACCAATATCACCTCTTTTAGAAGCCATTATAAACTAAAAGGTCTGTGCAACAAATCATAGGGGCCCGAAACTTCCAATGACTCAGCCGGTCTCCAATGATTTCATTTCTTAATAAACATGGATGACACCATTTCCATGCAAACCCATGAAACCTCACATGTTACTAACACCAAACACCATCCTATCTCCCAAACTCCCTCGATACCACTCTATCAAAAAACCCTCCACACAAGGTGTACCCGTCTTAGGCTGACAATGATTGAAGGGAGATAGTGACCGTAGAGTCCCATCTTTAGTAGGCCCTAGGTTGGCGACAAGAAACGAGGGTATAAAAAACACCCAAATTAGAGGCATTACCATTTATGAGAACACATGAAGAAGAGAGAGATAAGACAAACACCAACCAACCCCAACATAGACTATAATATAAATTAAATATCAAGTAAACATTTGTAATTTCATGAAAAAAATAAAGCTGGATGGAAACAATTATAGCACCATAAGAAATTAAAAAACAATAGTGACCACGAATCCCGATGTGCTCCAGTAACCTAAAAATAAGAGTAACTAGCCTGATATCTACCCGAATCCATGTGACCTGAAAAATTGTTTATATATGAATAATGTGAGTATAATAGTATACTTAGTTGGATCCACCCTAGAGCCTCTCCCTCATAAATAAGGAAAACTTATAAAAACAAGTTTACTACAAGCGAAACTAAATCATCACCTAAACATGTATATTATGTTCCTAGCCTCACCATGGATAGTCCAACCATGTATCGCATGTAAGAGTATATAATATAATAAGGAAATATCATGGGCACCCTACTACTAATTCCCCTAGGGTTTTCCACTTTTCCCCAACATCACACGTCTTAATCATCCCTATCCCAAAAGGCTGCCAAGATGATACATGGCCGAGCAATACTACATGCACATCATTCATTAAAAAGAACACCCATTGAAAAATGGGTGAATCACCACAGCATTCACAAAACTAATTGTCACCAGGTAGTTATAGGGAGCCACTAGAGCCCGAATAACATGTATTATACATCATTTATTATGCTTGAATCCATTACAACCCATATTCTGAGTAATGATCCTGAATCCACCATAGACTATAAATGTTATACCTATTGTATAACAAAGAGAAATATATCTAGAATATATGTTTTAGAAATAACCACTAGACATTACATATCTCTAGAGACATATATGGGTAAAACTAACCATAATGCCATCTAGTACATGTAATTTCCAAGAGAAGAGTGTGGGGCCAAAGTTGGTAGTGAAGAATCCATCCTCCAACCAAAATGTTGCAAAAATACCCCTGGGATTAGAATCAGAAGAGTGTCAATCTCCCAAACCTAATGGGTGTGGTAGCATATTGAAACACAAGAATTAAATATTATAATATAGTTCACAACCTGAATATTGAATAATCTTATTCTCAGACTCCACTGCAGCTAAGGTCTCTCAGACTCCCAACTTCCACAGCTAAGAATTTGTATCCAATAATAACACAACCATTTAAAAAACTACATCAGATTACTTTATCCCTTTTTATCAGTTTTACTTTATGTTTAATAATTTATTAACAATTAATTAACCATTAACAATTCCACATTAAAATTCATCAGCATCATATAAAATCCGCATTCCCTCAATTGACAACCAAATCAAGTCCACAAAATCTTGGAAATATAACCTCATCATTACATCTCATCAAGGTTCAACCCCTCGGGTTAGCATAATTAATTTAATAATTTATTAGTATAATTATTCATTTTTCATATTCCCAATCCTTCTAGAAAAACATTCCAGGATAATAAACATAAGGGGATCAATAAGGTGAGTAAATGAACTACACATTGAGCCGTTTCCACCTATATAAAGAGTGTAGACTAATCCTCCATTGATAAGCTAATCATAGAAATCACATTGCATACCCCATGCATCTTCTCCTTGTTTGGGATGGAGGGTAAGCCGAATCAACTTCTTTAAGTAGTGAGGAATGTAAAGCAGATAAATAACAAATAATATTCAGTAAGCATCCAATCATTCACACACAACCTGTTTCATCATCTCTGGTGTCCTCCCCGATATCCACATGAATAAACGGATGCATCTCACCACTATAGGTGTCAAGTACTATCACTAAATATGGTCTTTCCAACCCCATCAAATCACAATATCCATCCCAGATCACATCAATACCCAAACTGTAGGAAACAACATCATATCAACTGGGCTCTTGGCCCATAAACTGTAAATTATTCCTTCACAAGAAATGTTCTCTCGTAGCTCTATCTATAAGTCTCTTTGTACATTACAAGTGAGAGGGTAACCCTGAACCCTACTAGGCATTATACTTTTTTGAAAAAAAAAATAGTTTTTGAATCAATATTGATTTAACATATTCATAATTTTTTGTTATTATTATAGGGAAACATAAACTACAAGCTATCATATCTATAGAAATTTTTTTAATCAATAAAAATATATTCCTTTAAACAAAAAGCACAATCATGATTCATGAATAAAAACCAACCAGAATAGGCATGCACATCTTCATTAATTTGATTTACCTCAAAATAAAACAACAAAAACCACATTCAATTACCTAAAAATTTATCATTATCCATTTAATAATTAATTAATATCATCTTTATATTATTTACCAATTTCATCAAGAAGAACATGCATACAAGAAAATCATATATATCAAACTATTAAGAAATCATGAGGGAAACTGTCTTCACGGTGCAATGAAAAAACTGGCTATTAACCCAATTATTTTAATCAGGTTCATGTTTCTAATTAGATCAATTACATTATTTTATAATGGTCTAAAACCTCATAAAACTGCAGTTCCATGTAAAATAATAGAAAATCAACGAATCAACTACCTTAAAAGGATTCTAAATTAATTTTCATTAGAACAGATTATTGGAATGGATCATCATTGCCTTCCATAAAACAACTACATCCACTCAAGAATTTCGTGGCACAACCACATCAACAATAACCAAAATTAACTCCCTAAGAAAAAGGGGGACTAAGCACCATAGCATGGAAAACATAAACAAGATAATATTAATGAAGTAATCATTAGTACATAGGTTGATCTTACCTCTGATAGAAGACAGATTGAAGAAGGAAGCCCGAGATAGATTCTAGATAAAGTGATCTCTAAAACGCCACAGAGGGGTCTTCAGGGTCTCCAATGAAAAGCGTAAAATAAGCCTCTCCCATGGGGTTTGAAATACTCGAGCAGATGACGTTTTTTTAAACATACAGCAGTAGGTCAGTACACGTTGTGTACTTCCCCGTCATTCCATGTACTTCCTTAAATTCAATATAAACCAAAAATCATATCGCCTCAGTGGTTATTTAATTATTTTTGAATCCCAAACTGGTTACGTCGTATACTCTATGGTCACATCATGTACCCCACTTCTTCAAGATTTCTAAGACCAAAGACCTCCAGACTTCATTAATGACATCTCCGAGAACCCCAGTCTTTGAACACTCCTAAAGGGTCGACCTACCTGGGTACGTGCCCTTTAAAAATTCAATTATAAATATTTTCTACACGAATATTTTTCACTTATTTTATAGTTTCAATATAATATTGGAGTAATCATGATCATTTTTAACTTATTTTATAATAATGGTGTTTCTCTTCATTCATATCTAAAAGCTCATAATTCCTAAATAATAAAATCTAATATAATTTTTTATTTATAATTATATATAATTTTATATTATCTTTCTGTGGATGTTTTGTTAGTATCCTTAAATTTTGAATAGGTAAATTACAAGATTGATTTCTAATTTTAATGGAAAAATATTGGTATCTTATTTATTGATTTAAATGTTAAAGATACCAGTATAGTAAAAAATAAAAAATATATAGAAATATTTATATAATAAATTTTCATTAATTATGTTCTCATATCCTTCTATGATATTAAATTACATAATTGCTCATGTTGGTGGTCAAATCCTTGAAAACTAGAACATAATATAATTAATGGGAGATTATGAAGTGATTTAATTTTAATAAAAATATAATAGAATAATAATGATCTTATTTAGTTATAACAAGTGTTATAAGTCATAACTAATGTTTTTGGATGAAAAAAATTACATCTAAAATGTTATTTCATTTTACAATGAAATCATTTTTATCTTAGTACACTCTTTTTTCTGGATGAATTTACAATAGTTATTTGTTGAACATATTGTCAAATGGTAATAAAAATGGAATTTAAGGAATTAATAATTTCATAAATAAAATATTTATACCATAAAACTAGTATTATATCTATATATTAATAGTGTTAATAAGAAACAGAGTACATAATTCCACGAAGGTGGTAATCCATACACATTCTTGGATGATCATTTCGTTTTCCATAGAACAGAGAGAATGAGTAATAATGTTTATTTTTAGGAATATAATGTATATCATAATTATTATACATATAATTATAAATTATGTATTTATACTATCATTATAATTACTTTAATTAAAATTAAACATGTTGCATTGTTGAGGCAATAGTCCACATATACACTAGTTTGAGGATTTAACATTTCTTATGTGAGTTGGGAATGTGTTGAAAATTTATATTAAAAAAAATTAAATATATAATTAATATTAATTTTAAAATATCATATTGGTTAATATATGTTTAAATTTAAAATTATATAGCGGAAAAATTATTAAAGAGTGTGATGAATTTTGAGATTTAGAACATTCTCTTTAAGTATTTCTTTGTAATAGAAGACAATTTATTAGATCTCGTAGCTAGATGATTAATAGAGTATGATAACATAAAAATTTTATTATATTTGTAATTCATTAAATAAAAAAATAGTGTGGTCATTATGGGGGGGTGACAGAACACTTTTATCATTGGTGATAATATCATTTTTGTAAATATTTCAACATAACAAAAGGAATGCACTTGTTTCACATATAATGTGACTCCAAAAAAGGGAAATGATGTACTGGATGTTTATATAAGGCATATAATATCTAAAAAACAAATTTATAGACATGTTTTAATATGTTACAATCCATTTAAGCCTTTATTTCTTAATTTTACTCTTTATGATTCTATCATTGTATATCATTTTTACTAAAGTAATTTACTATATAGTAATAAAAATATAATGTTAGATAATAAATATTTTTTAAAAACTAATAAAAAATATAAATTTATTTTGTCAAAAAATTCCTATGTAATAAGAATTAATTATAACATTAGCTCATATAATGTGTAAAATCATTATTTTGAAAGGATTATTTTTATGAATAAAATTTATATGTATGGTAATATTATCCATACCATTGATTTCAATGATTTAAACTGGATTATTATATAATAAATAAATGTCATGTGACATAAAAAAATTCACTTACACATTAAAAAATTATTTAATTAAGTGATAATATTAAAAAATTATTATATTTGATTATATTATAGATGTTATCAAAAATAGGATTTCATTAATTTTAATAGTATTTTGAAATATATTATCTTACATCCAATATTCTTATTTTCTCATGAAATTTTACAAATAAGTTATATATTTTACTTATTTCATGATACAATCATAAAAAGTATGCTTTTTGAAAAAATTGGATTCTCAACTATTCACCCAAAATAAAATATATCTGAATATTCCCAAAAATTAAACCTATGATAATTTTCAAATCATAATTTAAATAATTATATTATTTTTTAAATAAAAATGATACAATTTATATATATAGTTAAATAATGAAAAATAAAATATATAAAAGATAAACTCGTTTTTTAAATGTCTTTTTAGATATCACATGTATTTATATTTAATTCATATAAATTAATATATTATTAAATGTAGAATGATATGTTTATAAATATAAATAATATCAATTATAGTTATATTATAACTATGATGAATTTTATTTTTTAATGTAAAATGAAATACAATTTGGTGTTATTTTAAGGGATTCAATTTTAAAATATTAATCATAGGAAAATAAATATATAATTATATTGATTAGATATAATATTTTTATCTCTGAATGATTATATTAATAATGTTATTTTAATAAATCATACTTTTCTTCTTATTGTTTTTTACATTGGTGTCCTTTCTAACATAATTTATTTAAAAACATATTAATATGAAGGTTTCAAGAGCTCCTGTTGTTACAATAATCCCACTATTTTACATATTATATATATAAGACAACCCATCCACTTATGTAGTTACCAATAATAATGAATTTATTGTAGATGTGCTATTATTCATAATCATTGTTCCCTAAACCCTCCCAAAAAATATTATATAACTATATCCCTCAAGGCATCCAAACTAATGTATGACCCATCATTGAAGGGCCAAGAGGGTGTTTGTCACATGGAAAACCATTTATGTGACATGTCCTGCCTAAAAGCCCATATCCTACATTGGAAATATTATTTAATTAAGTTATACCTCATTCAGAATTTACGTTTCTTCAGTGATTCAAACTCTCCCACAATCCCATAAAAACAAGGAGTTCCCCCATGCTCTCCTCCCTCTTTTTGGATCTCAGTTTCATCACGAATTGAAATATTACATCTCTGAATTTCATAAATCACTCAGATATGATGAAGTAAATTGATTATTTTATAAATCCTTAATTTCTCACTCTATTACCCCCATTCCAATTGATAAATGTTATATTCATCATTTTTTAAATCCCCCATGAATGGTTGGATGTTTTAAAATCCAGATACTAGTGTATTTGGGGTGATTTCATCAATATTTGTTCAAGGAATGTGATTCCTTAGTGGTTTCTTTTTTTCCCATCGGGTTTCCTCCCACATTCATTATGGTATAAAATGTCTAGATATTAGTGTTCAAACCTAGGGATTGATGTTTTTTTTGGGCCAAATATGGAGTTCTAGGGCATGATTTATCTTCCTTGTGGTGTGCTGAAGTGGTGTGATTGATGTTTTGCACCATGTTTTGAGGGATTAAACACGTTCGGTAGGTGATTCCATGGTTAACCATTCCATAATGAGTTTTTTTTCTTTTTTTTGGTTATCCATGTTCCCCTTATGTTTTTCAGGAGTGAAAACCATTTTTGAGGGATTTGGATAATCATTTAATTTTATAATTATATTTTTGATGAAGATGTGATCTTTTCAAATGTAACACATGTGGAATCATTTGTGGTTGTTTTGTAAAATATTAACTTGATTTATTAGTTGTTGATAGGGGATGAAAATTCTATTTTGATAATGCTTTACTTTCTGGAGGGCCTTGTAATGAGTTTTTTGGAATATTATTGTTTTTTAAAACATTTATATACTTCTTGAGTGCATTTTATAAAAATGGGTGTTTTCATATTATCATTGGTTGTATTATCCGAATTTATTTTTTAACACCTGAATGTGGTTTTATAAATTTCTCTAGTGCTACAAATTCTACATTGATAGTGTTTTTGTGTGGTTTTGTCATTGGCATATTGTTTTCAAATGTGTTTTATGATCAAAGATTGGGTATACTCTTTGGAATTGTTTTTCTATGATTTGAATGATTTAATGATTTCTGTAAGTTGTGAAACCATATTGGAAATATGTGTTGGAGTGTTTATATTCTGAAATGGTAAATTTTAAATTTGATAGGGTCTGTTTTTTGATGTATTCCATCTTGGAATATTTTCTCGAAAATGTTTGAAGGTTTTACTAAAGAGCGTAAATGATGTGAAAGTGGTGTGTGATGCTTTTTGTGAGTGTGATATGAAAAATGGATTGTAGTTTTTCAAAAACTGTATTATGTAACATGTAAGTGGGCAATTATGTGAGTTGTAGTACATTGTAATGGTTTTATAAAATTGTTTAATGGATTTGTGGAAGTGTTAAAGAAATGTGAAAACTGTTGTGGGCTATTTTGGTGTGAGTCCGGATTCAAATCAATTTGAATGAAATGTCGTCTTATGCGACTTCAATGGTATACATGTTGGCTTTTTAGTGAATTTATTATTAGAAAATTATATTTTCATGTGAAAAGTCTATATTTTGACTTGTTGAACTTTCCTGAGAACAATGAGAAAACCTGGGTATTTAGGTGGGTGAACGTGTAATAGTATGATAGTTAATCAGTGAGGTTTGTTCTTAGTTCTACATAGCAAGATTGAACCTTAAACTCTAACTAAACTATGATGATGATGATTGGGGACCACTAGTTTAGGGGTATGTTCAATACTAGTGGCTCGTGCACAATAACATATATTTGTGATTGTTACACTCACCGAGATACGAGGTACCTTGGACCCACAACGATCTAGTGCCTAGGAGATATTTCTTATTGTCTGTTCTCATTAGATCATTTATACTGACAGTTGGAATATAATATATTTATATTTAAATTTTAGTATATTTATAATTTATTTCAAAATTGTTGCTTCTTTAAGTTATCCCTCTTAAAAAATGTTATTTTTAAGTTTCATATTTTAGAAATTGTTACTTGAAATTACATGTTTTTGAAAACATGCATAATTTTATCTTTGAATGTTTATTTCATAGAATCTGTTAGTGGTGGTGTCCTATTGGGAATCATCTCACCCACTACTTACACCCATGATTGTATATAGCATTGGTTATTTTTCTTATCGTAGGTTGGGTATAGGTTTTAGTACCAGGGGTTCGGTTTTCAAGTAAGTCCATGGTGGTGATGTCTTGTGGAGTTGGCTCGAGGGAGGTGCCCCATGCCGTGGGTGTTCTTGGGCTATTTCCTATTGGTTTTGTACCATTACTATAGTCATTGTGAGTTGATTTAAACTATGTAAATCAAATTTGAATATTTGTAAATTATTGTTTGGTTTAAAAATTCAAGATTAGTTTTGTTGGGTTCATTTGACTTTTATGTATATAAACCCGAGTAAATCATTCCCAATTCTAATTTAACGATACCCAGGCACTTGTTCCAGCCTATGGGTATCCAAAATGGCCTTCGGGCCAAGTTGGTGGCCATGTTTGGTGATAATATTGGTTGAGACCTTATTCGGTTCATGAAACATTTGTATATGAGGAGGTTCTAGTTAACTCTTTGTGTCACATTATTTGGGTAACAGTTGGGATAGATTGGAGTTAGGAACTTTGGGACATGGAATTTTGGTTATGGGTAGTGTTCCTTTTCACCACACTTCATGACGAGATTCGTGTTGCCAAGGGATTTTGGGATTTATATGAGTCCTTTGGATTTATTGAATTGATCATGATTAGGGGAAATGGAAAGTGACTAGAGTTAATGGTCTTGGTGATCTCACATGTCCTATTAATCCATGTGGAGTTGGGTATATTCACTAGAACACACACTTTTATGGTGATGTGATTGGAATATGGTTTCCACGATATGTCCATGTCACCCAATGAAACTAGTTTCCTCTCACATTTTCTTTGGTTCTTTAGTTTTGAAATCTTGTAAACTTGGTTTTATAATGAATTGGTTTTAAGAACCGTAATGTTTTTGTGAATTGATTATCTAAAAATTGATAATGGTATGATTTTGGACAATGGATAACTGAATTTTCAGAATATTATTTGAAAGGAAAATGGTGTCTTTGAACCACTTTTGAAAGCATAAACTATGTTGAGGTTTGTTTTGAAAATGTGTTTCCAATTAAGTTTTCTAATATTTTGTAAGGTGTTTTAATGGGTGAGATTTTTTTAATTTTATGTCGATGAATTGAAAGTGAGTTTTCATTTGAATGATTGTGCCTTTCTGAAATGTTTTTTATTGCAGTAATTTGGGTTCAATTTTGTGGTTAGTGGTCTTCAGAGAAAGGAAGTATTGGATGATTGTTTTGGTTTTGAAATGTGGAATGAGTTATTGAATTTACCATATCTATTTTTGTGAGATACCACATGTATGGTGTTATATAGGATGACAGATGTATAATGATATTAATTGATGAATGCCGAGATGGATATAAATGGGGTTCCCACTGTCGCGTAGAAACATGCTTCTGTGGTGCTCATGGGGTATCATTGGGGGATAAAATAACCGCTAAACTATTTGTTTTCAAAGAAATCTATTTAAAAAGAAAACATAATGTCTTAATGAGTGGTTTGGGATGGTATTTATTATGTGTATTTGGAAATGATGAAGTTGGGGAATTTTTTGAGTCCAAGAACCCCTCTTATTTGAACAGTTTTTCGGTTCTGTGTTTGGTTGGTAAGGTGGGTTCAAGGGATAGTTAGTGGTATCCTCTTAGAATATTTTGGGAAGACTTTGTGGTGTTTCACCTCAACTTTTTGGATCTGGTTGAGTTAGGTCTTGAGGAATGGACCATGTTGGGTGGGTCCTTGGTTTTCCTCGATGGATTAGGTATGCCCCCATTAAGGGTTAGCGCACTACTGAAGTGCATCCCATGTTGTTTCGTCATTGGATGATCCTGTTGTTGATCAATGTAAGGAATATTTTTCCTGATATTTTTAGATTGAGTACACACCCTTTAATTTTTTGTAATTTTATATCCTCTTGTAGAGGGAGAGTGATCCTGGAAGGTTGAAAGAGAACTTACCTTCTTATGTTTTTGGATTTGCTGAAGGTGGAAGTGGTATGGGGTTGTTAGCATGGATGAGTAACTAGATGGTGTCTAAGTGGTCATCTAAGTCTTTTTTAGTCTCAAAGAAGAAGGAGTTCACATTAAACTACCAGTGTGGGAAATAAGGACATGAGAGGATATTGTGGCCACTTTATATATTTTTGTATTGTTTTGGTATTTTTTAATAGGTTCTCTCTCCATGCATTGCATATATCAGTCGCTATGGTCTTGTTCGGTGATGCCTTGTGATGTCATGTGCTAAATTGACGATAATAGTGAAAGTCATGCAATCCATTGGGAGTCCATATTATGTTGGGAGAATGTCTCCTTCGGAAAAACAACAAAATCTTCCATTTTTGAGGAAGGTGAGTATATGTGTCCATTACTTATATTTTTTCTCAACCGAAGAAACATGGTGTGATGTGTGTGAATCTTATAATACCTTATTTTAGTGAAATATCTGTGTAGGGTAATGTGAGTTTGGAATGAGTTTGGTCTTGGAAATCTAATCTAGGATTTCGTTGTAGTTGTTCTTGGAACCGAAAGAAGAATTATCATTTAAGGGGTTTCCAAAGCCTAACTGCGAGGCCGAAGATGCTTCTATCATCTGAGCTTCAGCCATAGGTCATGGAGTGAAGCTAGCTCACAGTCTTGGGAAATCCCAGGTTCTTTTAAACCCTTGTAAAATTTCATTCCTCAGTATGAAAGAGAGGAATAGCTTAAACGACTATTTTCATCATCATTCTTATTTTTTTCCCATTCGGTGGAAATTAGCAGAGGGACGTGTACCCATGTCATCATGTAATGATATCCCCTACCGCTTTGGTTTCCATTGAGTCATTAGAGGATGGTTTGAAATTTCGATAGACATCTTGAGTACATAGTTTGTACAGAATTAGTAGTGAACATGTGCTTATAATCCTAGTAGAATGAATGATTTGCACATTTAGTTTACCTTTTCCCAAACAGTGTGGACTAATCCTACAACCTTCCCTAATATTTGAAATTTTTTTGGACATTTTGTGTCGACCCATTCTGGTCAGTTAATATGGTTGGTTCTTATGTTGGTTAGAGCCATTATTATTCTCATGTATGTTCCTTCGTAAAAGTTGAATGGAATTCTACCCTTTCTACAAGGGAGTCCGTCCAGGCCTCCCCCTGTCAGTGTCATGACTCTATTTTGAAAAAATATAGGATGTCTCTTATGGTGAGGTGCCTATATGTGTCCCCACATACTGATAGCTCAGATTTAACCATGGACATGGCTTGGCGGTAGGTAGACTTGTCCAGAATTATCTATCTACCAACATCTTCCTTGAGTAAACATTGGTATTGTAGAGCACCGAATTGTTTAGTTAAATTTATATCAGTGTAACCTTGTCGAAGTTGTTGTTTGTTTGGGTGAATTGATTGTGTTTTTTTCAGATAGTGTTTGAGGAGTTTTCATTATGGATAAATTATAATTTTGATTTATCTTTTCAGGAATGGGGTGCAATATTGGGTTGTGATATTAAAACTTCCATAATTGATCATTGAGGTTGTTTTTTCCATTGGGGGTGAAGCATGGAATATAAGTACATATTGATTTATTAGTTGGGTTTGGTTTTGGGATCTGGACTACCTATTTCTTTCTAGTGATGGAATTTTTTCATGGTGGGGATAATTGTTACAACATGACTTATTTAATGTTAAATTTCATTTTGTTTTCATTCATGTTTTGATTTATGGGTTTTCGATGTTTTTGTATGGTGGAATGGGTGTGTTTTCATGAATTGGACCAAACAGGGAGCCCAATTCTAGATTTGAAAACAAATTTTGATTCCTTTTTAACTCTTTCATTTTTCAACAATATTCATCCATTAAAATTCTTATTTGTCATCTGATAACCTATTAACACCACCTTATTAATTTTGTCTATTTAAGAATCCATAATCATGGTGGATATGGGTTATTATTTAAGGTAATTGGCGTACCCAAAATCCAATTTACTTCATTAAAACTCATTTTTAATTATTTAATATCTCCTTCATTATTAAAGTTTTATCTTCGATTCCAACTATTAACCGAGCCAACATAACAATGGTTAGCCCCCTTGCTATCCTTCCCCTCTTTGGAAGTCGTTTTCTTCAAGAATTTGGATGAAACATATATAAATTTCTCAAATTTCCCATATTTAAAGAGGTAAATTGTTTAGTTCAAAACTCCTTCATTTCTCAATATATTCACCCATTCCAGTTCCTAAGTGATCTCTTCACACATTTTCAAATATCCAATGAATGGTTGTCTGTTTTGAAATTCAGATACTGGTGTATTTTGGGTGATTTCTTCAATATATTTTCAAGGTAAGAGATTCCTTCTTGGTTTCATCCTTTTCAATTTTGGTTTCCTTCCTCTTTCATTACATTATAAAATGTCTAGAAGTTAGGTTTCGAACCTAATATTTTATTTGGTGTCTTTTTTGTCAAATAATATTGTATAATTAAATTTCATAATTAATGTTTTTGGATGAAAAAAATTACATCTAAAATGTTATTTCATTTTACAATGAAATCATTTTTATCTTAGTACACTATTTTTTATGGATGAATTTACAATAGTTATTTGTTGAACATATTGTCAAATGGAAATAAAAATGGAATTTAAGGAATTAATAATTTCATAAATAAAATATTTATACCATAAAACTAGTATTATATCTATATATTAATAGTGTTTATAAGAAACAGAGTACATAATTCCACGAAGGTGGTAATCCATACACATTCTTGGATGATCATTTCGTTTTCCATAGAACAGAGAGAATGAGTAATAATGTTTATTTTTAGGAATATAATTTATATCATAATTATTATACATATAATTATAAATTATGTATTTATACTATAATTATAATTACTTTAATTAAAATTAAACATGTTGCATTGTTGAGGAAATAGTCCACATATACACTGGTTTGAGGATTTAACATTTCTTATGTGAGTTGGGAAAGTGTTGAAAATTTATATTGAAAAAAAATTAAATATATAATTAATATTAATTTTAAAATATCATATTGGTTAATATATGTTTATATTTAATATTATATAGAGGAAAAAATATTAAAGAGTGTGATGAATTTTGAGATTTGGAACATTCTCTTTAAGTATTTCTTTGTAATAAAAGACAATTTATTAGATCTCGTGACTAGATGATTAATAGAGTAAGATAACATTAAATTTTTATTATATTTGGAATTCATTAAATAAAAAAATAGTGTGGTCGTTATGGGGTGGTGATATAACACTTTTATCATTGGTGATAATAACATTTTTGTAAATATTTCATCTTAACATAAGGAATGAACTTGTTTCACATATAATGTGACTCCAAAAAAGGGAAATAATGTATTGGATGTTTATATAAGGCATATAATATCTAAAAAACAAATTTATAGACATGTTTTAATATGTTACAAACCATTTAAGCCTTTATTTGTTAATTTTACTCTTTATGATTCTATCATAGAATATCATTTTTACTAAAGTAATTTACTATTTAGTAAAAAAAATATAATGTTAGATAATAAATATTTTTTAAAACTAATAAAAAATATAAATTTATTTTGTCAAAAAAATTCTTATGTAATAAGAATTAATTATAACATTAGCTCATATAATGTGTAAAATCATTATTTTGAAAGGATTATTTTTATGAATAAACTTTATATGTATGGTGATATTATCCATACCATTGATTTCAATGATTTAAATTGGATTATTATATAATAAATAAATGTCATGTGACATAAAAAAATTCACTTAGATATTAAAAAATTATTTAATTAAATGATAATATTAAAAAATTATTATATTTGATTATATTATAGATGTTATCAAAAATAGGATTTCATTAATTTTAATAGTATTTTGAAATATATTATCTTACATCCAATATTCTTATTTTCTCATGAAATTTTGCAAATAAGTTATATATTTTACTTATTTCATGATATAATCATAAAAAGTATGCTTTTTGAAAAAATTATATTCTCAACTATTCACCCAAAATAAAATATATCTGAATATTCCCAAAAATTAAACCTATGATAATTTTCAAATTATAATTTAAATAATTATATTATTTTTTAAATTAAAATGATACAATTTATATATATAGTTAAATAATGAAAAATAAAATATATAAACGATAAACTCGTTTTTTAAATGTCTTTTATATATCACATGTATTTATATTTAATTCATATAAATTTATATATTATTAAATTTAGAATGATATGTTTATAAATATAAATAATATCAATTATAGTTATATTATAACTATGATGAATTTTATTTTTTAATGTAAAATGAAATACAATTTGGTGTTATTTTAAGGGATTAAATTTTAAAATATTAATCATAGGAAAATAAATATATAATTATATTGAATAGATATAATATTTTTATCTCCGAATGATTATATTAATAATGTTATTTTAATAAATCATACTTTTCTTGTTATTGTTTTTTACATTGGTGTCCTTTCTAACATAATTTATTTAAAAACATATTAACATGAAGGTTTCAAGAGCTCCAGTTGTTACAATAATCCCAATATTTTACATATTATATATATAAGATAACCCATCAACTTATGTAGTTACCAATAATAATGAATTTAGTGTAGATGTGCTATTATTCATAATCATTGTTCCCTAAACCCTCCCAAAAAATATTATATAACTATATCCCTCAAGGCATCCAAACTAATGTATGACCCATCATTGAAGGGCCAAGAGGGTGTTTGTCACATGTAAAACCATTTATAAATACCATTCCCCATTCATCTTTCCTTCTTGAAATTAGATTCATTATGTCAGTTCTATTCCTATTACAAATAACAATATTACAAAATGGTTATGTCTATAAAATCTTAAGAAGCACTCTAGTGGTCTTTATCACATGACGATAAAAGGAAGCATGTGACTCGTTAGATATAAAATTACTATATTAGTTGTGATTCCATTCATAGGGATCTATAGTAAAGATATATCATGGCATTATTCTCATCTCCAATTTAACATCATTATTCGAATAACACAAACTCTTCCCGTGGGTCCTTAAACTTAACTGCAATAGGAAATATATCTTGATGAGATGAAATTATAGAAAAACTTTATGGAATTTCACATATATAACTTATTTAAAAGTTATATTTAATTTAATTTCCATTCATGTTTTGTTTTGGGGGTTTCTCAAGCTTCTATGGAGGAATGGATTTGTTTTCATGAATTGGGCGAAACCGTGAGCCTTATTCCAGATTTTAAAATAAATATTGATTACATTATAACTCCTTATTTTTCAAACATTTTTAAAGCATTACAATTTCAAAATGTCATACCCTTACCTATTAACACCACCATATAAATGATGGCCATTTAACAATCCATAATCATGGTAGATATTGGTATTTATTTATGTGATATGTCCTGCCTAAAAGCCCATATCCTACATTGAAAATATTATTTAATTATGTTATACCTCATTCAGAATTTACGTTTCTTCAGTGATTCCAACTCTCCCACAATCCCACAAAAACAAGGAGTTCCCCCATGCTCTCCTCCCTCTTTTTGGATCTCAGTTTCATCACGAATTGCAGTATTACGTCTCTGAATTTCATAAATCACTCAGATTTGATGAAGTAAATTGATTATTTTATAAATCCTTAACTTCTCACTCTATTACCCGCATTCCAATTGATAAATGTTATCTTCATCATTGTTCAAATCCCCCATGAATGGTTGGATGTTTTAAAATCCAGATACTAGTGTATTTGGGGTGATTTCATCAATATTTGTTCAAGGAATGTGATTCCTTAGTGGTTTCTTTTTTTCCCATCGGGTTTCCTCCCAGATTCATTATGGTATAAAATGTCTAGATATTAGTGTTCAAACCTAGGGTTTGATGTTGTTTTTTTGGTCAAATATGGAGTTCTAGGGCATGATTTATCTTCCTTGTGGTGTGCTGAAGTGGTGTGGTTGATGTTTTGCACCATGTTTTGAGGGATTAAACACGTTCGGTAGGTGATTCCATGGTTAACCATTCCATAATGAGTTTTTTTATTTTTTTATGGTTTCTCATGTTCCCCTTATGCATTTTCTGGAGTGAAAACCATTTTTGAGGGATTTGGTTAATCATTTAATTTTATAATTATATTTTTGATGAAGATGTGATCTTTTCAAATGTAACACATGTGGAATCTTTTGTGGTTGTTTTGTAAAATATTAACTTGATTTATTAGTTGTTGATAGGGGATGAAAATTCTATTATGATAATGCCTTACTTTCTGGAGGCCCTTGTAATGAGTTTTTTGGAATATTATTGTTTTTTAAAACATTTATATACTTCTTGAGTGCATTTTATAAAAATGGGTGTTTTCATATTATCGTTGGTTGTATTATCAGAATTTATTTTTTAACACCTGAATGTGGTTTTATAAATTTATCTAGTGCTACAAATTCTACATTGATAGTGTTTTGGTGTGGTTTTGTAATTGGCATTTTGTTTTCAAATGTGTTTTATGATCAAAGATTGGGTATACTCTTTGGAATTGTTTTTCTATGATTTGAATGATTTAATGATTTCTGTAAGTTGTGAAACCATATTGGAAATATGTGTTGTATTGTTTATATTCTGAAATGGTAAATTTTAAATTTGATAGGGTCTGTTTTTTGATGTATTCCATCTTGGAATATTTTCTCGAAAATGTTTGAAGGTTTTACTAAAGAGAGTAAAAGATGTGAAAGTGGTGTGTGCTGTTTTTTGTGAGTGTGATATGAAAAATGGATTTTAGTTTTGCAAAAACTGTATTATGTAACATGTAAGTGGGAGATTATGTGAGTTGTAGTATATTGTAGTGGTTTTATAAAATTGTTTAATGGATTTGTGGAAGTGTTAAAGAAATGTGAAAACTGTTGTGGGCTATTTTGGTGTGAGTCCGGATTCAAATCAATTTGAATGAAATGTGGTCTTCTGTGACTTCTATGGTATACATGTTGGCTTTTTAGGGAATTTATTATTAGAAAATTATATTTTCATGTGAAAAGTATATATTTTGACTTGTTGAAATTTCCTGAGAACAATGTGAAAACCTGGGTATTTAGGTGGGTGAACGTGTAATAGTATGTTAGTTAATCAGTGAGGTTTGTTCTTAGTTTCACATAGCAAGATTGAACCTTAAACTCTAACTAAACTATGATAATGATGATTGGGGACCACTATTTTAGGGGTATGTTCAATACTAGTGGCTCGTGCACAATAACATATATTTGTCATTGTTACACTCACCGAGATACGAGGTACCTTGGACCCACAACGATCTAGTGCCTAGGAGATATTTCTTATTGTCTGTGCTCATTAGATCATTTATACTGACAGTTGGAATGTAATATATTTATATTAAAAATTTATTATATTTAGAATTTATTTCAAAATTGTTGTTTTTTAAGTTATCCCTCTTCAAAAATGTTATTTTTAAGTTTCATATTTTAGAAATTGTTACTTGAAATTACATGTTTTTGAAAACATGCATAATTTTATCTTTGAATGTTTATTTCATATAATCTGTTTGTGGTGGTGTCCTATTGGGAATCATCTCACCCACTACTTACACCCATGGTTGTATATAGCATTGGTTATTTTTCTTATCGTAGGTTGGGTATAGGTTTTAGTACCATGGGTTCGGTTTTCAAGTCCATGGTGGTGATGTCTTGTGGAGTTGGCTCGAGGGAGGTGCCCCATGCCATGGGTGTTCTTGGGATATTTCCCATTGGTTTTGTACCATTATTATAGTCATTGTGAGTTGATTTAAACTATGTAAATCAAATCTGAATATTTGTAAAATATTGTTTGATTTAAAAATTCAAGATTAGTTTTGTTGGGTTCAATTGACTTTTATGTATATAAACCCGGGTAAATCATTCCCAATACTAATTTAACGATACCTAGGCACTTGTGCCAGCCTGTGGGGATCCAAAATGGCCTTCGGGCCAAGTTGGTGGCCATGTTTGGTGATAATATTGGTTGAGACCGGATTCGGTTCATGACAAAATTGTATATGAGGAGGTTCTAGTTAACTCTTTGTGTCACATTATTTGGGTAACGGTTGGGATAGATTGGAGTTCGGAACTTTGGGACATGGTATTTTGGTTATGGGTAGTGTTCCTTTTCACCACACTTCATGACGGGATTCGTGTTGCCAAGGGATTTTGGGATTTATATGAGTCCTTTGGATTTATTGAATTGATCATGATTAGGGGAAATGGAAAGTGACTAGAGTTAATGGTCTTGGTGAGCTCACATGGCCTATTAAGCCATGTGGAGTTGGGGATATTCACTAGAACACACTCTTTGATGGTTATGTGATTGGAATATGGTTTCCACGATATGTCCATGTCACCCAATGAAACTAGTTTCCTCTCACATTGTCTTTTGTTCTTTAGTTTTGAAATCTTGTAACCTTGGTTTTATAATGAATTTATTTTAAGAACCGTAATGTTTTTGTGAATTGATTATCTAAAAATAGATAATGGTATGATTTTGGAAAATGGATAACTGAATTTTCAGAATATTATTTGAAAGGAAAATGGTGTCTTTGAACAACTTTTGAAAGCATAAACTATGTCAAGGTTTGTTTTGAAAATGTGTTTCCAATTAAGTTTTCTAATATTTTGTAAGGTGTTTTAATGGGTGAGATTTTTTTAATTTTATGTCGATAAATTGAAAGTGAGTTTTCATTTGAATGATTGTGCCTTTCTGAAAAGTTATTTATTGCAGTAATTTGGGTTCAATTTTGTGGTTAGTGGTCTTCAGAAAAAGGAAGTATTGGTAGATTGTTTTGGTTTTGAAATGTGGAATGAGTTATTGTATTAACAATATCTATTTTTGTGAGATATCACATGTATAGTGTTATATAGGATGACAGATGCATAATGATATTAATTGATGAATGCCGAGATGGATATAAATGGGGTTCCCACTGTCGCGTAGAAACATGCTTTTGTGGTGCTCATGGGGTATCATTGGGGGATACACTAACCGCTAAACTATTTTTTTTCAAAGAAATATATTTAAAAAGAAAACATAATGTCCTAATGAGTGGTTTGGGATGGTATTTATTATGTGTATTTGGAAATGATGAAGTTGAGGAATTTTTTGAGTCCAAGAACCCCTCTTATTTGAACAGTTTTTCGGTTCTGTGTTTGGTTGGTAAGGTGGGTTGAAGGGATAGTTAGTGGTATCCTCTTAGAATATTTTGGGAAGACTTTGTGGTGTTTCACCTCAACTTTTTGGATCTGGTTGAGTTATGTCTTGAGGAATGGACCATGTTGGGTGGGTCCTTGGTTTTCCTCGTTGGATTTGGTATGCCCCCATTAAGGGTTAGCGCACTACTGAAGTGCATCCCATGTTGTTTCGTCATTGGATGATCCTCTTGTTGATCAATGTAAGGAATATTTTTCCAGATATTTTTAGATTGAGTACACACCCTTTAATTTTTTGTAATTTTATATCCTCTTGTAGAGGGAGAGTGATCCTGGAAGGTTGAAAGAGAACTTAGCTTCTTAAGTTTTCTGATTTGCTGAAGGTGGAAGTGGTATGGGGTTGTTAGCATGGATGCGTAACTAGATGGTGTCTAAGTGGTCATCTAAGTCTTTTTTAGTATCAAATAAGAAAGAGTTCACATTAAACTACAAGTGTGGGAAATAAGGACATGAGAGGATATTGTGGCCACTTTATATATTTTTGTATTGTTTTGGTATTTTTTTAATAGGTTCTCTCTCCATGCATTGCATATATCAGTCGCTATGGTCTTGTTCGGTGATGACTTGTGATTTCATGTGCTAAATTGATTGTAATAGTGAAAGTCATGCAATCCATTAAGAGTCCCTATTATGTTGGGAGAATGTCTCCTTCGGAAAAACATCAAACTCTTCCATTTTTGAGGAAGGTGAGTATATATGTCCATTACTTATATTTTTTCTCAACCGAAGAACCAACGTGTGATGTGTGTGAATCTTATAATCCCTTATTTTAGTGAAATATCTGTGTAGGGTAATGTGAGTTTGGAATGAGTTGGGTCTTGGAAATCTAATCTAGGATTTCGTTGTAGTTGTTCCTGGAACCGAAAAAGAATTATCATTTAAGGGGTTTCCAAAGCCTAACTGCGAGGCCGAAGATGCTTCTATCATCTGAGCTTCAGCCATATGTCATGGAGTGAAGCTAGCTCACAGGTCTTGGGAAATCCTAGGTTCATTTAAACCCTTGTAAAATTTCATTCCTCAGTATGAAAGATAGGAATAGTTTAAACGACTATTTTCATCATCATTCTAATTTTTTTCCCGTTCGGTGGAAATTAGCGGAGGGACGTATACCCATGTCATCATGTAATGACATCCCCTACCGCTTTGGTTTCCATTGATTCATTAGAGGATGGTTTGAAATTTCGATATACATCTTGAGTACATAGTTTGTATAGAATTAGTAGTGAACGTGTGCTTAGAATCCTTGTAGAATGAATGATTTGCACATTTAGTTTACCTTTTCCCAAACAGTGTGGACTAATCCTACACCCTTCCCTAATATTTGAAATTTTTTTGGACATTTTGTTTCGACCCATTCTGGTCGGTTAATATGGTTGGTTCTTATGTTGGTTAGACCCATTATTATTCTCATGTACGTTCCTTCGTAAAAGTTGAATGGAATTCTACCCTTTCTACAAGGGAGTCCGTCCAGGCCTCCCCCTGTCAGTGTCATGACTCTATTTTGAAAAAATATAGGATGTATCTTATGGTGAGGTGCCTATATGTGTCCCCCCATACTAATAGCTCAGATTTATCCATGGACATGGCTTGGCGGTAGGTAGACTTGTCCAGAATTATCTATCTACCAACATATTCCTTGAGCAAACATTGGTATTTTAGAGCACCGAATTGTTTAGTTAAATTTATATCAGTGTAACCTTGTTCAAAGTTGTTGTTTATTTGGGTGAATTGATTGTGTTTTTTTTCAGATAGTGTTTGAGGAGTTTTCATTATGGATAAATTATAATTTTGATTTATCTTTTCAGGAATGGGGTGTAATATTGGGTTGTGATATTTATACTTCCATAATTGATCATTGGGGGTGTTTTTTCCTTTGGGGGTGAAGCATGGAAAATAAGTACATATTGATTTATTAGTTGGGTTTGGTTTTGGGATCTGGACAACCTATTTCTTTCTGGTGATGGAATGTTTTCATGGTGGGGATAATTGTTAAAACATGACTTATTTAATGTTAAATTTCATTTTGTTTTCATTCATGTTTTGATGTGGGGGTTTTCGATGTTTTTATGGTGGAATGGGTGTGTTTTCATGAATTGGACTAAACAGGGAGCCCAATTCTAGATTTGAAAACAAATTTTGATTCCATTTTAACTCTTTCATTTTTCAACAATATTCATCCATTAAAATTCTAATTTGTCATCTGATAACCTATTAACACCACCTTATTAATTTCGTCTATTTAATAATCCATAATCATGGTGGATATGGGTTATTATTAAAGGTAATTGGCGTTCCCAAAATCCAATTTACTTCATTAATACTCACTTTTAATTATTTAATATCTCCTTCATTATTAAAGTTTTATCTTCGATTCCAACTATTAGCCGAGCCCACATAACAATGGTTAGCCCCCTTGCTATCCTTCCCCTCTTTGGAAGTCGTTTTCTTCACGAATTTGGATGAAACATATCTAATTTTCTCAAATTTCCCATATTTAAAGAGGAAAATTGTTTATTTCAAAACTCCTTCATTTCTCAATATATTCCCCCATTCCAGTTCCTAAGTGATCTCTTCAAACATTTTCGAATATCCAATGAATGGTTGTCTGTTTTGAAATTCAGATACTGGTGTATTTTGGGTGATTTCTTCAATATATTTTCAAGGTAAGAGATTCCTTCTTGGTTTCATCCTTTTCAATTTTGGTTTCCTTCCTCTTTCATTACGTTATAAAATGTCTAGAAGTTAGGTTTCAAACCTAATATTTTATTTGGTGTCTTTTTTGTCAAATACTATTGTCTAATTAAATGTCATAATTAATGTTTTTGGATGAAAAAAATTACATCTAAAATGTTATTTCATTTTACAATGAAATCATTTTTATCATAGTACACTATTTTTTATGGATGAATTTACAATAGTTATTTGTTGAACATATTGTCAAATGGAAATAAAAATGGAATTTAAGGAATTAATAATTTCATAAATAAAATATTTATACCATAAAACTAGTATTATATCTATATATTAATAGTGTTAATAAGAAATAGAGTACATAATTCCACGAAGGTGGTAATCCATACACATTCTGGGATGATCATTTCGTTTTCCATAGA
Organism: Viscum album; assembly: GCA_963277665.1. NCBI lineage: Eukaryota > Viridiplantae > Streptophyta > Magnoliopsida > Santalales > Viscaceae > Viscum > Viscum album. Next base: position 1,455,068,668 of record OY728159.1, on the reverse strand, counting down.
ACAGATAGAATGAGTAATAATGTTTATTTTTAGGAATATAATGTATATCATAATTATTATACATATAATTATAAATTATGTATTTATACTATAATTATAATTACTTTAATTAAAATTAAACATGTTGCATTGTTGAGGCAATAGTCCACATATACACTAGTTTGAGGATTTAACATTTCTTATGTGAGTTGGGAAAGTGTTGAAAATTTATATTGAAAAAAAATTAAATATATAATTAATATTAATTTTAAAATATCATATTGGTTAATATATGTTTAAATTTAATATTATATAGACGAAAAAATATTAAAGAGTGTGATGAATTTTGAGATTTGGAACATTCTCTTTAAGTATTTCTTTGGAATAAAAGACAATTTATTAGATCTCGTGACTAGATGATTAATAGAGTAAGATAACATTAAATTTTTATTATATTTGGAATTCATTAAATAAAAAAATAGTGTGGTCGTTATGGGGTGGTGATATAACACTTTTATCATTGGTGATAATAACATTTTTGTAAATATTTCATCTTAACATAAGGAATGCACTTGTTTCACATATAATGTGACTCCAAAAAAGGGAAATAATGTATTGGATGTTTATATAAGGCATATAATATCTAAAAAACAAATTTATAGACATGTTTTAATATGTTACAATCCATTTAAGCCTTTATTTGTTAATTTTACTCTTTATGATTCTATCATAGAATATCATTTTTACTAAAGTAATTTACTATTTAGTAATAAAAATATAATGTTAGATAATAAATATTTTTTAAAACTAATAAAAAATATAAATTTATTTTGTCAAAAAAATTCTTATGTAATAAGAATTAATTATAAAATTTGCTCATATAATGTGTAAAATCATTATTTTGAAAGGATTATTTTTATGAATAAAATTTATATGTATGGTGATATTATCCATACCATTGATTTCAATGATTTAAATTGGATTATTATATAATAAATAAATGTCATGTGACATAAAAAAATTCACTTACATATTAAAAAATTATTTAATTAAATGATAATATTAAAAAATTATTATATTTGATTATATTATAGATGTTATCAAAAATAGGATTTCATTAATTTTAATAGTATTTTGAAATATATTATCTTACATCCAATATTCTTATTTTCTCATGAAATTTTACAAATAAGTTATATATTTTACTTATTTCATGATATAATCATAAAAAGTATGCTTTTTGAAAAAATTGTATTCTCAACTATTCACCCAAAATAAAATATATCTGAATATTCCCAAAAATTAAACCTATGATAATTTTAAAATTATAATTTAAATAATTATATTATTTTTTAATTTAAAATGATACAATTTATATATATAGTTAAATAATGAAAAATAAAATATATAAACGATAAACTCGTTTTTTAAATGTCTTTTTAGATATCACATGTATTTATATTTAATTCATATAAATTTATATATTATTAAATGTAGAATGATATGTTTATAAATATAAATAATATCAATTATAGTTATATTATAACTATGATGAATTTTATTTTTTAATGTAAAATGAAATACAATTTGGTGTTATTTTAAGGGATTCAATTTTAAAATATTAATCATAGGAAAATAAATATATAATTATATTGAATAGATATAATATTTTTATCTCCGAATGATTATATTAATAATGTTATTTTAATAAATCATACTTTTCTTGTTATTGTTTTTTACATTGGTGTCCTTTCTAACATAATTTATTTAAAAACATATTATCATGAAGGTTTCAAGAGCTCCTGTTGTTACAATAATCCCACTATTTTACATATTATATATATAAGATAACCCATCCACTTATGTAGTTACCAATAATAATGAATTTAGTGTAGATGTGCTATTATTCATAATCATTGTTCCCTAAACCCTCCCAAAAAATATTATATAACTATATCCCTCAAGGCATCCAAACTAATGTATGACCCATCATTGAAGGGCCAAGAGGGTGTTTGTCACATGTAAAACCATTTATAAATACCATTCCCCATTCATCTTTCCTTCTTGACATTAGATTCATTATGTCAGTTATATTCATATTACAAATAACAATATTACAAAATGGTTATGTCTATAAAATCTTAAGAAGCACTCTAGTGGTCTTTATCACATGACGATAAAAGGAAGCATGTGACTCGTTAGATATAAAATTACTATATTAGTTGTGATTCCATTCATAGGGATCTATAGTAAAGATATATCATGGCATTATTCTCATCTCCAATTTAACATCATTATTCCAATAACACAAACTCTTCCCGTGGGTCCTTAAACCATACTGCAATAGGAAATATATCTTGATGAGATGAAATTATAGAAAAACTTTATGGAATTTCACATATATAACTTATTTAAAAGTTATATTTAATTTAATTTCCATTCATGTTTTGTTTTGGGAGTTTCTCAAGATTTTATGGCGGAATGGATTAGTTTTCATGAATTGGGCGAAACCGTGAGCCTTATTCCAGATTTTAAATTAAATATTTATTACATTATAACTCCTTATTTTTCAAACATTTTTAACGCATTACAATTTCAAAATGTCATACCCTTACCTATTAACACCACCATATAAATGATGGCCATTTAACAATCCATAATCATGGTAGATATTGGTATTTATTTATGTGATATGTCCTGCCCAAAATCCCATATCCTACATTGAAAATATTATTTAATTAAGTTATACCTCATTCAGAATTTACGTTTCTTCAGTGATTCCAACTCTCCCACAATCCCACAAAAACAAGGAGTTCCCCCATGCTCTCCTCCCTCTTTTTGGATCTCAGTTTCATCACGAATTGCAGTATTACGTCTCTGAATTTCATAAATCACTCAGATTTGATGAAGTAAATTGATTATTTTATAAATCCTTAACTTCTCACTCTATTACCCGCATTCCAATTGTTAAATGTTATCTTCATCATTGTTCAAATCCCCCATGAATGGTTGGATGTTTTAAAATCCAGATACTAGTGTATTTGGGGTGATTTCATCAATATTTGTTCATGGAATGTGATTCCTTAGTGGTTTCTTTTTTTCCCATCGGGTTTCCTCCCAGATTCATTATGGTATAAAATATCTAGGTATTAGTGTTCAAACCTAGGGTTTGATGTTGTTTTTTTGGTCAAATATGGAGTTCTAGGGCATGATTTATCTTCCTTGTGGTGTGCTGAAGTGGTGTGGTTGATGTTTTGCACCATGTTTTGAGGGATTAAACACGTTCGGTAGGTGATTCCATGGTTAACCATTCCATAATGAGTTTTTTTCTTTCTTTTGGTTTCTCATGTTCCCCTTATGATTTTTCTGGAGTGAAAACCATTATTGAGGGATTTGGTTAATCATTTAATTTTATAATTATATTTTTGATGAAGATGTGATCTTTTCAAATGAAACACATGTGGAATCGTTTGTGGTTGTTTTGTAAAATATTAACTTGATTTATTAGTTGTTGATAGGGGATGAAAATTCTATTTTGATAATGCCTTACTTTCTGGAGGCCCTTGTAATGAGTTTTTTGGAATATTATTGTTTTTTAAAACATTTATATACTTCTTGAGTGCATTTTATAAAAATGGGTGTTTTCATATTATCGTTGGTTGTATTATCAGAATTTATTTTTTAACACCTGAATGTGGTTTTATAAATGTCTCTAGTGCTATAAATTCTACATTGATAGTGTTTTGGTGTGGTTTTGTCATTGGCATTTTGTTTTCAAATGTGTTTTATGATCAAAGATTGGGTATACTCTTTGGAATTGTTTTTCTATGATTTGAATGATTTAATGATTTCTGTAAGTTGTGAAGCCATATTGGAAATATGTGTTAGATTGTTTATATTCTGAAATGGTAAATTTTAAATTTTATAGGGTCTGTTTTTTGATGTATTCCATCTTGGAATATTTTATCGAAAATGTTTGAAGGTTTTACTAAAGAGAGTAAAAGATGTGAAAGTGGTGTGTGATGTTTTTTGTGAGTGTGATATGAAAAATGGATTTTAGTTTTGCAAAAACTGTATTATGTAACATGTAAGTGGGAGATTATGTGAGTTGTAGTATATTGTAATGGTTTTATAAAATTGTTTAATGGATTTGTGGAAGTGTTAAAGAAATGTGAAAACTGTTGTGGGCTATTTTGGTGTGAGTCCGGATTCAAATCAATTTGAATGAAATGTGGTCTTCTGTGACTTCTATGGTATACATGTTGGATTTTTAGTGAATTTATTATTAGAAAATTATATTTTCATGTGAAAAGTATATATTTTGACTTGTTGAACTTTCCTGAGAACAATGAGAAAACCTGGGTATTTAGGTGGGTGAACGTGTAATAGTATGTTAGTTAATCAGTGAGGTTTGTTCTTAGTTTCACATAGCAAGATTGAACCTTAAACTCTAACTAAACTATGATGATGATGATTGGGGACCACTATTTTAGGGGTATCTTCAATACTAGTGGCTCATGCACAATAACATATATTTGTGATTGTTATACTCACCGAGATACGAGGTACCTTCGACCCACAACGATCTAGTGCCTAGGAGATATTTCTTATTGTCTGTGCTCATTAGATCATTTATACTGACCGTTGGAATATAATATATTTATATTAAAAATTTAGTATATTTAGAATTTATTTCAAAATTGTTGCTTTTTTAAGTTATCCCTCTTCAAAAATGTTATTTTTAAGTTTCATATTTTAGAAATTGTTACTTGAATATACATGTTTTTGAAAACATGCATAATTTTATCTTTGAATGTTTATTTCATAGAATCTGTTAGTGGTGGTGTCCTATTGGGAATCATCTCACCCACTACTTACACCCATGGTTGTATATAGCATTGGTTATTTTTCTTATCGTAGGTTGGGTATAGGTTTTAGTACCATGGGTTCAGTTTTCAAGTCCATGGTGGTGATGTCTTGTGGAGTTGGCTCGAGGGAGGTGCCCCATGCCATGGGTGTTCTTGGGATATTTCCCATTGGTTTTGTACCATTATTATAGTCATTGTGAGTTGATTTAAACTATGTAAATCAAATCTGAATATTTGTAATATATTGTTTGGTTTAAAAATTCAAGATTAGTTTTGTTGGGTTCATTTGACTTTTATGTATATAAACCCGAGTAAATCATTCCCAATACTAATTTAACGATACCTAGGCACTGGTGCCAGCCTGTGGGGATCCAAAATGGCCTTCGGGCCAAGTTGGTGGCCATGTTTGGTGATAATATTGGTTGAGACCAGATTCGGTTCATGACAAAATTGTATATGAGGAGGTTCTAGTTAACTCTTTGTGTCACATTATTTGGGTAACGGTTGGGATAGATTGGAGTTAGGAACTTTGGGACATGGTATTTTGGTTATGGGTAGTGTTCCTTTTCACCACACTTCATGACGGGATTCGTGTTGCCAAGGGATTTTGGGATTTATATGAGTCCTTTGGATTTATTGAATTGATCATGATTAGGGGAAATGGAAAGTGACTAGAGTTAATGGTCTTGGTGAGCTCACATGGCCTATTAAGCCATGTGGAGTTGGGGATAATCACTAGAACACACTCTTTGATGGTTATGTGATTGGAATATGGTTTCCACGATATGTCCATGTCACCCAATGAAACTAGTTTCCTCTCACATTGTCTTTTGTTCTTTAGTTTTGAAATCTTGTAACCATGGTTTTATAATGAATTTATTTTAAGAACCGTAATGTTTTTGGAATTGATTATCTAAAAATAGATAATGGTATGATTTTGGAAAATGGATAACTGAATTTTCAGTATATTATTTGAAAGGAAAATGGTGTCTTTGAACAACTTTTGAAAGCATAAACTATGTCAAGGTTTGTTTTGAAAATGTGTTTCCAATTAAGTTTTCTAATATTTTGTAAGGTGTTTTAATGGGTGAGATTTTTTTAATTTTATGTCGATAAATTGAAAGTGAGTTTTCATTTGAATGATTGTGCCTTTCTGAAAAGTTTTTTATTGCAGTAATTTGGGTTCAATTTTGTGGTTAGTGGTCTTCAGAAAAAGGAAGTATTGGTAGATTGTTTTGGTTTTGAAATGTGGAATGAGTTATTGTATTAACAATATCTATTTTTGTGAGATACCACATGTATGGTGTTATATAGGATGACATATGTATAATGATATTAATTGATGAATGCCGAGATGGATATAAATGGGGTTCCCACTGTCGCGTAGAAACATGCTTCTGTGGTGCTCATGGGGTATCATTGGGGGATACACTAACCACTAAACTATTTTTTTTCAAAGAAATATATTTAAAAAGAAAACATAATGTCCTAATGAGTGGTTTGGGATGGTATTTATTATGTGTATTTGGAAATGATGAAGTTGAGGAATTTTTTGAGTCCAAGAACCCCTCTTATTTGAACAGTTTTTCGGTTCTGTGTTTGGTTGGTAAGGTGGGTTGAAGGGATAGTTAGTGGTATCCTCTTAGAATATTTTGGGAAGACGTTGTGGTGTTTCACCTCAACTTTTTGGATCTGGTTGAGTTATGTCTTGAGGAATGGACCATGTTGGGTGGGTCCTTGGTTTTCCTCGTTGGATTTGGTATGCCCCCATTAAGGGTTAGCGCACTACTGAAGTGCATCCCATGTTGTTTCTTCATTGGATGATCCTCTTGTTGATCAATGTAAGGAATATTTTTCCAGATATTTTTAGATTGAGTACACACCCTTTAATTTTTTGTAATTTTATATCCTCTTGTAGAGGGAGAGTGATCCTGGAAGGTTGAAAGAGAACTTAGCTTCTTAAGTTTTCTGATTTGCTGAAGGTGGAAGTGGTATGGGGTTGTTAGCATGGATGCGTAACTAGATGGTGTCTAAGTGGTCATCTAAGTCTTTTTTAGTATCAAAGAAGAAAGAGTTCACATTAAACTACCAGTGTGGGAAATAAGGACATGAGAGGATATTGTGGCCACTTTATATATTTTTGTATTGTTTTGGTATTTTTTAATAGGTTCTCTCTCCATGCATTGCATATATCAGTCGCTATGGTCTTGTTCGGTGATGACTTGTGATTTCATGTGCTAAATTGATTGTAATAGTGAAAGTCATGCAATCCATTAAGAGTCCCTATTATGTTGGGAGAATGTCTCCTTCGGAAAAACATCAAAATCTTCCATTTTTGAGGAAGGTGAGTATATATGTCCATTACTTATATTTTTTCTCAACCGAAGAAACAACGTGTGATGTGTGTGAATCTTATAATACCTTATTTTAGTGAAATATCTGTGTAGGGTAATGTGAGTTTGGAATGAGTTGGGTCATGGAAATCTAATCTAGGATTTCGTTGTAGTTGTTCCTGGAACCGAAAGAAGAATTATCATTTAAGGGGTTTCCAAAGCCTAACTGCGAGGCCGAAGATGCTTCTATCATCTGAGCTTCAGCCATAGGTCATGGAGTGAATCTAGCTCACAGGTCTTGGGAAATCCCAGGTTCATTTAAACCCTTGTAAAATTTCATTCCTCAGTATGAAAGATATGAATAGTTTAAACGACTATTTTCATCATCATTCTAATTTTTTTCCCGTTCGGTGGAAATTAGCGGAGGGACGTATACCCATGTCATCATGTAATGACATCCCCTACCGCTTTGGTTTCCATTGAGTCATTAGAGGATGGTTTGAAATTTCGATAGACATCTTGAGTACATAGTTTGTATAGAATTAGTAGTGAACGTGTGCTTAGAATCCTTGTAGAATGAATGATTTGCACATTTAGTTTACCTTTTCCCAAACAGTGTGGACTAATCCTACACCCTTCCCTAATATTTGAAATTTTTTTGGACATTTTGTGTCGACCCATTCTGGTCGGTTAATATGGTTGGTTCTTATGTTGGTTAGACCCATTATTATTCTCATGTACGTTCCTTCATAAAAGTTGAATGGAATTCTACCCTTTCTACAAGGGAGTCCGTCCAGGCCTCCCCCTGTCAGTGTCATGACTCTATTTTGAAAAAATATAGGATGTCTCTTATGGTGAGGTGCCTATATGTGTCCCCCCATACTAATAGCTCAGATTTATCCATGGACATGGCTTGGCGGTAGGTAGACTTGTCCAGAATTATCTATCTACCAACATATTCCTTGAGCAAACATTGGTATTTTAGAGCACCGAATTGTTTAGTTAAATTTATATCAGTGTAACCTTGTTCAAAATTGTTGTTTATTTGGGTGAATTGATTGTGTTTTTTTTCAGATAGTGTTTGAGGAGTTTTCATTATGGATAAATTATAATTTTGATTTATCTTTTCAGGAATGGGGTGTAATATTGGGTTGTGATATTTATACTTTCATAATTGATCATTGGGGGTGTTTTTTCCTTTGGGGGTGAAGCATGGAAAATAAGTACATATTGATTTATTAGTTGGGTTTGGTTTTGGGATCTGGACAACCTATTTCTTTCTGGTGATGGAATGTTTTCATGGTGGGGATAATTGTTAAAACATGACTTATTTAATGTTAAATTTCATTTTGTTTTCATTCATGTTTTGATGTGAGGGTTTTCGATGTTTTTATGGTGGAATGGGTGTGTTTTCATGAATTGGACCAAATAGGGAGCCCAATTCTAGATTTGAAAACAAATTTTTATTCCATTTTTACTCTTTCATTTTTCAACAATATTCATCCATTAAAATTCTAATTTGTCATCTGATAACCTATTAACACCACCTTATTAATTTCTTCTATTTAATAATCCATAATCATGGTGGATATGGGTTATTATTAAAGGTAATTGGCGTTCCCAAAATCCAATTTACTTCATTAATACTCATTTTTAATTATTTAATATCTCCTTCATTATTAAAGTTTTATCTTCGATTCCAACTATTAGCCGAGCCCACATAACAATGGTTAGCCCTCTTGCTATCCTTCCCCTCTTTGGAAGTCGTTTTCTTCACGAATTTGGATGAAACATATCTAATTTTCTCAAATTTCCCATATTTAATGAGGTAAATTGTTTATTTCAAAACTCCTTCATTTCTCAATATATTCCCCCATTCCAGTTCCTAAGTGATCTCTTCAAACATTTTCGAATATCCAATGAATGGTTGTCTGTTTTGAAATTCAGATACTGGTGTATTTTGGGTGATTTCTTCAATATATTTTCAATGTAAGAGATTCCTTCTTGGTTTCATCCTTTTCAATTTTGGTTTCCTTCCTCTTTCATTACGTTATAAAATGTCTAGAAGTTAGGTTTCGAACCTAATATTTTATTTGGTGTCTTTTTTGTCAAATACTATTGTCTAATTAAATGTCATAATTAATGTTTTTGGATGAAAAAAATTACATCTAAAATGTTATTTCATTTTACAATGAAATCATTTTTATCTTAGTACACTATTTTTTATGGATGAATTTACAATAGTTATTTGTTGAACATATTGTCAAATGGAAATAAAAATGGAATTTAAGGAATTAATAATTTCATAAATAAAATATTTATACCATAAAACTAGTATTATATCTATATATTAATAGTGTTAATAAGAAATAGAGTACATAATTCCACGAAGGTGGTAATCCATACACATTCTTGGATGATCATTTCGTTTTCCATAGAACAGATAGAATGAGTAATAATGATTATTTTTAGGAATATAATGTATATCATAATTATTATACATATAATTATAAATTATGTATTTATACTATAATTATAATTACTTTAATTAAAATTAAACATGTTTCATTGTTGAGGCAATAGTCCACATATACACTAGTTTGAGGATTTAACATTTCTTATGTGAGTTGGGAAAGTGTTGAAAATTTATATTGAAAAAAAATTAAATATATAATTAATATTAATTTTAAAATATCATATTGGTTAATATATGTTTAAATTTAATATTATATAGAGGAAAAAATATTAAAGAGTGTGATGAATTTTGAGATTTGGAACATTCTCTTTAAGTATTTCTTTGGAATAAAAGACAATTTATTAGATCTCGTGACTAGATGATTAATAGAGTAAGATAACATTAAATTTTTATTATATTTCGAATTCATTAAATAAAAAAATAGTGTGGTCGTTATGGGGTGGTGATATAACACTTTTATCATTGGTGATAATAACATTTTTGTTAATATTTCATCTTAACATAAGGAATGCACTTGTTTCACATATAATGTGACTCCAAAAAAGGGAAATAATGTATTGGATGTTTATATAAGGCATATAATATCTAAAAAACAAATTTATAGACATGTTTTAATATGTTACAATCCATTTAAGCCTTTATTTGTTAATTTTACTCTTTATGATTCTATCATAGAATATCATTTTTACTAAAGTAATTTACTATTTAGTAATAAAAATATAATGTTAGATAATAAATATTTTTTAAAACTAATAAAAAATATAAATTTATTTTGTCAAAAAAATTCTTATGTAATAAGAATTAATTATAAAATTTGCTCATATAATGTGTAAAATCATTATTTTGAAAGGATTATTTTTATGAATAAAATTTATATGTATGGTGATATTATCCATACCATTGATTTCAATGATTTAAATTGGATTATTATATAATAAATAAATGTCATGTGACATAAAAAAATTCACTTACATATTAAAAAATTATTTAATTAAATGATAATATTAAAAAATTATTATATTTGATTATATTATAGATGTTATCAAAAATAGGATTTCATTAATTTTAATAGTATTTTGAAATATATTATCTTACATCCAATATTCTTATTTTCTCATGAAATTTTACAAATAAGTTATATATTTTACTTATTTCATGATATAATCATAAAAAGTATGCTTTTTGAAAAAATTGTATTCTCAACTATTCACCCAAAATAAAATATATTTGAATATTCCCAAAAATTAAACCTATGATAATTTTCAAATTATAATTTAAATAATTATATTATTTTTTAAATTAAAATGATACAATTTATATATATAGTTAAATAATGAAAAATAAAATATATAAACGATAAACTCGTTTTTTAAATGTCTTTTTAGATATCACATGTATTTATATTTAATTCATATAAATTTATATATTATTAAATGTAGAATGATATGTTTATAAATATAAATAATATCAATTATAGTTATATTATAACTATGATGAATTTTATTTTTTAATGTAAAATGAAATACAATTTGGTGTTATTTTAAGGGATTCAATTTTAAAATATTAATCATAGGAAAATAAATATATAATTATATTGATTAGATATAATATTTTTATCTCCGAATGATTATATTAATAATGTTATTTTAATAAATCATACTTTTCTTGTTAATGTTTTTTACATTGGGGTCCTTTCTAACATAATTTATTTAAAAACATATTATCATGAAGGTTTCAAGAGCTCCTGTTGTTACAATAATCCCACTATTTTACATATTATATATATAAGATAACCCATCCACTTATGTAGTTACCAATAATAATGAATTTAGTGTAGATGTGCTATTATTCATAATCATTGTTCCCTAAACCCTCCCAAAAAATATTATATAACTATATCCCTCAAGGCATCCAAACTAATGTATGACCCATCATTGAAGGGCCAAGAGGGTGTTTGTCACATGTAAAACCGTTTATAAAAACCATTCCCCATTCATCTTTCCTTCTTGACATTAGATTCATTATGTCAGTTATATTCATATTACAAATAACAATATTACAAAATGGTTATGTCTATAAAATCTTAAGAAGCACTCTAGGGGTCTTTATCACATGACGATAAAAGGAAGCATGTGACTCGTTAGATATAAAATTACTATATTAGTTGTGATTCTATTCATAGGGATCTATAGTAAAGATATATCATGGCATTATTCTCATCTCCAATTTAACATCATTATTCCAATAACACAAACTCTTCCCGTGGGTCCTTAAACCATACTGCAATAGGAAATATATCTTGATGAGATGAAATTATAGAAAAACTTTATGGAATTTCACATATATAACTTATTTAAAAGTTATATTTAATTTAATTTCCATTCATGTTTTGTTTTGGGAGTTTCTCAAGCTTTTATGGAGGAATGGATTAGTTTTCATGAATTGGGCGAAACCGTGAGCCTTATTCCAGATTTTAAATTAAATATTGATTACATTATAACTCCTTATATTTCAAACATTTTTAAAGCATTACAATTTAAAAATGTCATACCCTTACCTATTAACACCACCATATAAATGATGGCCATTTAACAATCCATAATCATGGTAGATATTGGTATTTATTTATGTGATATGTCCTGCCTAAAATCCCATATCCTACATTGAAAATATTATTTAATTAAGTTATACCTCATTCAGAATTTACGTTTCTTCAGTGATTCCAACTCTCCCACAATCCCACAAAAACAAGGAGTTCCCCCATGCTCCCCTCCCTCTTTTTGGATCTCAGTTTCGTCACGAATTGCAGTATTACGTCTCTGAATTTCATAAATCACTCAGATTTGATGAAGTAAATTGATTATTTTATAAATCCTTAACTTCTCACTCTATTACCCGCATTCCAATTGATAAATGTTATCTTCATCATTGTTCAAATCCCCCATGAATGGTTGGATGTTTTAAAATCCAGATACTAGTGTATTTGGGGTGATTTCATCAATATTTGTTCATGGAATGTGATTCCTTAGTGGTTTCTTTTTTTCCCATCGGGTTTCCTCCCAGATTCATTATGGTATAAAATGTCTAGGTATTAGTGTTCAAACCTAGGGTTTGATGTTGTTTTTTTGGTCAAATATGGAGTTCTAGGGCATGATTTATCTTCCTTGTGGTGTGCTGAAGTGGTGTGGTTGATGTTTTGCACCATGTTTTGAGGGATTAAACACGTTCGGTAGGTGATTCCCTGGTTAACCATTCCATAATGAGTTTTTTTCTTTCTTTTGGTTTCTCATGTTCCCCTTATGATTTTTCTGGAGTGAAAACCATTCTTGAAGGATTTGGTTAATCATTTAATTTTATAATTATATTTTTGATGAAGATGTGATCTTTTCAAATGAAACACATGTGGAATAATTTGTGGTTGTTTTGTAAAATATTAACTTGATTTATTAGTTGTTGATAGGGGATGAAAATTCTATTTTGATAATGCCTTACTTTCTGGAGGGCCTTGTAATGAGTTTTTTGGAATATTATTGTTTTTTAAAACATTTATATACTTCTTGATTGCATTTTATAAAAATGGGTGTTTTCATATTATCGTTGGTTGTATTATCAGAATTTATTTTTTAACACCTGAATGTGGTTTTATAAATGTCTCTAGTGCTACAAATTCTACATTGATAGTGTTTTGGTGTGGTTTTGTCATTGGCATTTTGTTTTCAAATGTGTTTTATGATCAAAGATTGGGTATACTCTTTGGAATTGTTTTTCTATGATTTGAATGATTTAATGATTTCTGTAAGTTGTGAAGCCATATTGGAAATATGTGTTGGATTGTTTATATTCTGAAATGGTAAATTTTAAATTTTATAGGGTCTGTTTTTTGATGTATTCCATCTTGGAATATTTTCTCGAAAATGTTTGAAGGTTTTACTAAAGAGAGTAAAAGATGTGAAAGTGGTGTGTGATGTTTTTTGTGAGTGTGATATGAATAATGGATTTTAGTTTTGCAAAAACTGTATTATGTAACATGTAAGTGGGAGATTATGTGAGTTGTAGTATATTGTAATGGTTTTATAAAATTGTTTAATGGATTTGTGGAAGTGTTAAAGAAATGTGAAAACTGTTGTGGGCTATTTTGGTGTGAGTCCGGATTCAAATCAATTTGAATGAAATGTGGTCTTCTGTGACTTCTATGGTATACATGTTGGCTTTTTAGTGAATTTATTATTAGAAAATTATATTTTCATGTGAAAAGTATATATTTTGACTTGTTGAACTTTCCTGAGAACAATGAGAAAACCTGGGTATTTAGGTGGGTGAACATGTAATAGTATGTTAGTTAATCAGTGAGGTTTGTTCTTAGTTTCACATAGCAAGATTGAACCTTAAACTCTAACTAAACTATGATGATGATGATTGGGGACCACTATTTTAGGGGTATGTTAAATACTAGTGGCTCATGCACAATAACATATATTTGTGATTGTTACACTCACCGAGATACGAGGTACCTTGGACCCACAACGATCTAGTGCCTAGGAGATATTTCTTATTGTCTGTGCTCATTAGATCATTTATACTGACAGTTGGAATATAATATATTTATATTAAAAATTTAGTATATTTAGAATTTATTTCAAAATTGTTGCTTTTTTAAGTTATCCCTCTTCAAAAATGTTATTTTTAAGTTTCATTTTTTAGAAATTGTTACTTGAAATTACATGTTTTTGAAAACATGCATAATTTTATCTTTGAATGTTTATTTCATAGAATCTGTTAGTGGTGGTGTCCTATTGGGAATCATCTCACCCACTACTTACACCCATGGTTGTATATAGCATTGGTTATTTTTCTTATCGTAGGTTGGGTATAGGTTTTAGTACCATGGGTTCGGTTTTCAAGTCCATGGTGGTGATGTCTTGTGGAGTTGGCTCGAGGGAGGTGCCCCATGCCATGGGTGTTCTTGGGATATTTCCCATTGGTTTTGTACCATTATTATAGTCATTGTGAGTTGATTTAAACTATGTAAATCAAATCTGAATATTTGTAAAATATTGTTTGGTTTAAAAATTCAAGATTAGTTTTGTTGGGTTCATTTGACTTTTATGTATATAAAACCGAGTAAATCATTCCCAATACTAATTTAACGATTCCTAGGAACTGGTGCCAGCCTGTGGGGATCCAAAATGGCCTTCGGGCCAAGTTGGTGGCCATGTTTGGTGATAATATTGGTTGTGACCAGATTCGGTTCATGACAAAATTGTATATGAGGAGGTTCTAGTTAATTCTTTGTGTCACATTATTTGGGTAACGGTTGGGATAGATTGGAGTTAGGAACTTTGGGACATGGTATTTTGGTTATGGGTAGTGTTCCTTTTCACCACACTTCATGACGGGATTCGTGTTGCCAAGGGATTTTGGGATTTATATGAGTCCTTTGGATTTATTGAATTGATCATGATTAGGGGAAATGGAAAGTGACTAGAGTTAATGGTCTTGGTGAGATCACATAAGCCATGTGGAGTTGGGGATATTCACTAGAACACACTCTTTGATGGTTATGTGATTGGAATATGGTTTCCACGATATGTCCATGTCACCCAATGAAACTAGTTTCCTCTCACATTGTCTTTTGTTCTTTAGTTTTGAAATCTTGTAACCTTGGTTTTATAATGAATTGATTTTAAGAACCATAATGTTTTTGTGAATTGATTATCTAAAAATAGATAATGGTATGATTTTGGAAAATGGATAACTGAATTTTCAGAATATTATTTGAAAGGAAAATGGTGTCTTTGAACCACTTTTGAAAGCATAAACTATGTCAAGGTTTGTTTTGAAAATGTGTTTCCAATTAAGTTTTCTAATATTTTGTAAGGTGTTTTAATGGGTGAGATTTTTTTAATTTTATGTCGATAAATTGAAAGTGAGTTTTCATTTGAATGATTGTGCCTTTCTGAAAAGTTTTTTATTGCAGTAATTTGGGTTCAATTTTGTGGTTAGTGGTCTTCAGAAAAATGAAGTATTGGTAGATTGTTTTGGTTTTGAAATGTGGAATGAGTTATTGTATTAACCATATCTATTTTTGTGAGATACCACATTTATGGTGTTATATAGGATGACAGATGTATAATGATATTAATTGATGAATGCCGAGATGGATATAAATGGGGTTCCCACTGTCGCGTAGAAACATGCTTCTGTGGTGCTCGTGGGGTATCATTGGGGGATACACTAACCGCTAAACTATTTTTTTTCAAAGAAATCTATTTAAAAAGAAAACATAATGTCCTAATGAGTGGTTTGGGATGGTATTTATTATGTGTATTTGGAAATGATGATGTTGAGGAATTTTTTGAGTCCAAGAACCCCTCTTATTTGAACAGTTTTTTGGTTCTGTGTTTGGTTGGTAAGGTGGGTTGAAGGGATAGTTTGTGGTATCCTCTTAGAATAATTTGGGAAGACATTGTGGTGTTTCACCTCAACTTTTTGGATCTAGTTGAGTTATTTCTTGAGGAATGGACCATGTTGGGTGGGTCCTTGGTTTTCCTCGTTGGATTTGGTATGCCCCCATTAAGGGTTAGCGCACTACTGAAGTGCATCCCATGTTGTTTCGTCATTGGATGATCCTCTTGTTGATCAATGTAAGGAATATTTTTCCAGATATTTTTAGATTAAGTACACACCCTTTAATTTTTTTGTAATTTTATATCCTCTTGTAGAGGGAGAGTGATCCTGGAAGGTTGAAAGAGAACTTAGCTTCTTAAGTTTTCTGATTTGCTGAAGGTGGAAGTGGTATGGGGTTGTTAGCATGGATGCGTAACTAGATGGTGTCTAAGTTGTCATCTACGTCTTTTTTAGTATCAAAGAAGAAAGAGTTCACATTAAACTACCAGTGTGGGAAATAAGGACATGAGAGGATATTGTGGCCACTTTATATATTTTTGTATTGTTTTGGTATTTTTTAATAGGTTCTCTCTCCATGCATTGCATATATCAGTCGCTATGGTCTTGTTCGGTGATGACTTGTGATTTCATGTGCTAAATTGATTGTAATAGTGAAAGTCATGCAATCCATTAAGAGTCCCTATTATGTTGGGAGAATGTCTCCTTCGGAAAAACATCATAATCTTCCATTTTTGAGGAAGGTGAGTATATATGTCCATTACTTATATTTTTTCTCAACCGAAGAAACAACGTGTGATGTGTGTGAATCTTATAATCCCTTATTTTAGTGAAATATCTGTGTAGGGTAATGTGAGTTTGGAATGAGTTGGGTCATGGAAATCTAATCTAGGATTTCGTTGTAGTTGTTCCTGGAACCGAAAGAAGAATTATCATTTAAGGGGTTTCCAAAGCCTAACTGCGAGGCCGAAGATTCTTCTATCATCTGAGCTTCATCCATAGGTCATGGAGTGAAGCTAGCTCACAGGTCTTGGGAAATCCCAGGTTCATTTAAACCCTTGTAAAATTTCATTCCTCAGTATGAAAGATAGGAATAGTTTAAACGACTATTTTCATCATCATTCTAATTTTTTTCCCGTTCGGTGGAAATTAGCGGAGGGACGTATACCCATGTCATCATGTAATGACATCCCCTACCATTTTGGTTTCCATTGAGTCATTAGAGGTTGGTTTGAAATTTCGATTGACATCTTGAGTACATAGTTTGTACAGAATTAGTAGTGAACGTGTTCTTAGAATCCTTGTAGAATAAATGATTTGCACATTTAGTTTACCTTTTCCCAAACAGTGTGGACTAATCCTACACCCTTCCCTAATATTTAAAATTTTTTTGGTCATTTTCTGTCGACCCATTCTGGTCGGTTATTATGGTTGGTTCTTATGTTGGTCAGACCCATTATTATTCTCATGTACGTTCCTTCGTAAAAGTTGAATGGAATTCTACCTTTCTACAAGGGAGTCCGTCCAGGCCTCCCCCTGTCAGTGTCATGACTCTATTTTGAAAAAATATAGGATGTCTCTTATGCTGAGGTGCCTATATGTGTCCCCCCATACTAATAGCTCAGATTTATCCATGGACATGGCTTGGCCGTAGGTAGACTTGTCCCGAATTATCTATCTACCAACATATTCCTTGAGAAAACATTGGTATTTTAGAGCACCGAATTGTTTAGTTAAATTTATATCAGTGTAACCTTGTTCAAAGTTGTTGTTTATTTGGGTGATTTGATTGTGTTTTTTTTCAGATAGTGTTTGAGGAGTTTTCATTATGGATAAATTATAATTTTGATTTATCTTTTTAGGAATGGGGTGTAATATTGGGTTGTGATATTTATACTTCCATAATTGATCTTTGGGGGTGTTTTTTCCTTTGGGGGTGAATCATGGAAAATAAGTTCATATTGATTTATTAGTTGGGTTTGGTTTTGGGATCTGGACAACCTATTTCTTTCTGGTGATGGAATGTTTTCATGGTGGGGATAATTGTTAAAACATGACTTATTTAATGTTAAATTTCATTTTGTTTTCATTCATGTTTTGATGTGGGGGTTTTCGATGTTTTTATAGTGGAATGGGTGTGTTTTCATGAATTGGACCAAAAAGGGAGCCCAATTCTAGATTTGAAAACAAATTTTGATTCCTTTTTAACTCTTTCATTTTTCAACAATATTCATCCATTACAATTCTAATTTGTCATCTGATAACCTATTAACACCACCTTATTAATTTCTTCTATTTAATAATCCATAATCATGGTGGATATGGGTTATTATTAAAGGTAATTGGTGTGCCCAAAATCCAATTTACTTCATTAATACTCATTTTTAATTATTTAATATCTCCTTCATTATTAAAGTTTTATCTTCGATTCCAACTATTAACCGCGCCCACATAACAATGGTTAGCCCCCTTGCTATCCTTCCCCTCTTTGGAAGTCGTTTTCTTCACGAATTTGGATGAAACATATCTAAATTTCTCAAATTTCCCATATTTAAAGAGGTAAATTGTTTATTTCAAAACTCCTTCATTTCTCAATATATTCCCCCATTCCAGTTCCTAAGTGATCTCTTCAAACATTTTCGAATATCCAATGAATGGTTGTCTGTTTTGAAATTCAGATACTGGTGTATTTTGGGTGATTTCTTCAATATATTTTCAAGGTAAGAGATTCCTTCTTGGTTTCATCCTTTTCAATTTTGGTTTCCTTCCTCTTTCATTACGTTATAAAATGTCTAGAAGTTAGGTTTCAAACCTAATATTTTATTTGGGGTCTTTTTTGTCAAATACTATTGTCTAGTTAAAGGATTTATCTTTCTTTGGGTGCGGAAATGGTGCAGTGGATGTTTTTCACAACGTTATGATTGAATTGAAACTTTCGATAGGTGATTCCACGGTTAACAATTCATGATGACTTAGTTTTATCTCTTGTTCTTTTTTTTTTCATGTTCCCCATATATTTTTTGTGTTGCGAAAACCAATTTTGAGGGATTTGGTTAAGCATTTAATTTTATAATTTTATTTTTGTTGGAATTGTGTACTTTTTTAATGTAACACATATGGAATATTTTGTGGTAGTTTCATAAAATAAGATATTGAATTATTAGTTGTTGAAAGGGGAAAAAATACTGTTTTTTAATTTCTTAGTGTCATTTGGGCCATGTAATGATGTTTGTGGAATAGTTTTATTGTGTAAATCTTTGTTATACTTCTTAAGATCATTTTATGAAAATGTGTGTTTTCATTTGTATCTTTCATGGTATTATACAATGTTATTTTATAACACCTGTATGTGGTTTTATAAATTTTTCTAAAGATTACAATAATATATTGGTAGTGTTTTGGATGTGGTTTTTCCCTTGATATATGGTTTTGTAATAGGTTTTATGATCAAATCATGGGTATACTATGATGAATTGTTTTGTGAATGATTTTAATGATTTAATGATTTTTATAAGTGGTGGAACCTTTTTCGAAAAATAAATTGGAGTGTGTATATTCCGAAATGGTACATCTTAAATGTGAGAGGGGTTGTTTTGTGATATGTTCCACCTTAAAAATGTTTTATGAAAATGTTTGATGGTTTTGGTAAAGTGTAAAAAATATGTGAAAGTTATGTGGGATGTTTTGTGTGAGTGTGATGTGAAAAAAGGAATTTGGTTATGAAAACGTTTATTATGTAACATGTGAGTGGGTTGTTATGTGAGTTGTAATATATTCAAATGGTTTTATAAATTTTTTTAATGGAATTGTTGAAGCGTTAATGAAATGTAAAAAGTGTTGTGGTCTATTTTGGTGTGAGTCATATTTCAAATCAATTTGAATGAAAAGTGTACTTTTGTGTCTTGTGTGGTGTACATGTGGGCTGTTTGGTGAGTTTTTGATGAGGAAATGATATTTTCATGTGAAAATTATATTTTTGACTTATTGATCTTCTTTTATAATAAAGGGAAAACTGGGGTATGTTGTTGTGTGGATGTGTACTAGTATGATAGAAAATCCGTGGGGTTTGGTCTGAGTTTCAGTTAGCCTGATTGGAACTTACAACTCTAACTAAACTATGATGATTATGATTGGGGACCACTAGGTTTTGGGTATGTTCCATACTAGTGGATCAAGCATGAGATCGGATATTTTTTATGGAAACTCTCACAAAGATATGAAGTTCCTTGGACTCACAACGCGCTAGTGCCTACAAGTTATTTCCTATCGCTTGTGATAATTAGATCTTTTATACTTACCATAGGCATACAGTAAATTTGGCTAGAAAATTCAGTAACTTTGGAATTTATTTTAAAATTGTTGATTCTTTAAATTAGCCCACTTGAAATTTTATTTATTTAAGTTGAAACTTTTTGAAATTGTAATAATAAATTACATGTTTTTGAATACTTTCATGGTTTTCTTCTTTGAATGTTTATCACATTGAATTTAGTAGTGGTGGTATCCTAATGGGCATTGGATCACACCCTACATACACCCTTGGTTGTATTTAGACTTGGTTATTTTTATTGTCGCATGTTTGATACTATTTTTAGTTTCAATGGTTCTTTTTTCTAGCAGGTCCTTTGTGGTGAAGTCTTGTGGAGATTGCTTGAGTGTGGTGTCCCTTTCCATGACTGTTCTTGGGCAGTTTCCTTTTGGTTTTGTAACTTCTTTATTATCACGGTGAGTTGTATTAAATTATGTAATTCTATTAAAAATATTTGTAAAATATATTATAGTTTGAAAATTCTAGATTGATTTTATTAGATTTATTTTTTGTTTTAGGTTTGTAAACTCGGTCAAATAGTCCCCATTTTTCATTTTATGATACACGAGCACTTGTGCCAGGCCATGGGGATTGGGAACACCATTCAAGCCATGTAGCGGGCCGGGTATTGTGTTGTTTTTGGCGTAAACCAGATTTGGTTTGTTACATGTCCACATGTGACATTAATTTCCAATATAACAATAAGGATTTCATATATTTTATGAAAATCTAGAATATTATTATGTCATCCTAGAATTTAATGGATCTAAAAATACCATTAATCTTACCTGGAATTCATTAAAATCTCAAATAACATTGAATTCATGTCAAATATGTTAAACCCTACCTTAACCATTTACCATTTCTAGATGACCCAAAACTATAAGATAATAATAAGTGTACATGTGATAAATTAAAACCTATATAATATTTAGTCCACCATAGATAAAATGAATCCCCAGTATAACCTTAATACCTTATAAGGGATGTCAAAACATTATGTAACCTTTTATAATTTCTTCATGATTAGGAACTATAATATAAATTTATGTACTCTTATTATATATTAAACCACATAAATACCATTATTCCGTAATAAATTACATTATAATAGAACATAACCTCAATTACACTAGGGACATGATGGACCCCAATATTCCATTTACTCCATTCAGGATAACTAAAAAATATAGTATAACATTATTTCCAACTAAGAGAACTTATAATCTGTATAAAATTTATGACTCCCATGACAAAAAAAAAATTATCAATTACATTTATTACTTCTTGGAAATCTAAAAACACAATATAATCAGTATTCTTAACAAGATGGCATGAACCCCATGTAAATATTATGTCCCCCTAGGAGGTTATAGACCACAGTATAACATCTCATTCCCTCCAATCCAAAAATTATATTTTGGTATATCAATTAAATATAAATCCTTATAATTTAATTAAATTACATAATACCTTCTTATATATATTTGAACTATATAGTAAAAACAATACTCTTTGTATGAGCATGTAACTACCTAATATGAAATTATTTATATTAAAGTATTGTCTATAGAAATTCAATGAAAATCTATTAATATCTAAATAAATAGTATTCACAATACTATGATTCAAATTGATATAAAATATAGTGGTATTTTTTTAATAATTATATAAATAATGAATTATTAAATTTATAAGAGTGTCTTAGACATGAAAATAATCTCCACAGTGTGATGAGTCGACCACCGATCAAATCAGTTTCAATGAAAACTACTTGAACCACTATTAATTTACATTAATGTGTACCAATATTATAAATATGGTCTATAGGTATGAGAAAATGATAATAGTAGAAATATAAAATAGGGAATCCAATGTGATATAATTCAATAATATAAGATATATATTGATTTTTTTAATTTACATGTCATACTTCACTTATAAATTATTTTTTATGAATATGATGGTAAAAAAAATGTATTCCCATAGTGGATGTTATGTTTTTATGAATTCTAATACTAAGTTACTTGATATGATGGTGATTAGATCCCAGTGTTACATCATTTCTACATTGTTGTATCCTACAAATTCACTGCTTCAACATTGATTGCTACTTTAGTTTTGGTGTCCTAGTTACCATTACACCTAGAATAATTACACTATAATAATATGAATAGTTCATATGAATGATGGTATAAAAATAAGTGGGGTTAGAGATAATAAAAATCAATAATTTTTATTATAATAACCTTGTTAAGATGAGGATAAAAAGTAACATTCCAGGAAAAAGATCATGTATTTGGAATGGAAAACATATCCACACATCTGAAATGTTTGATATATCTCCAAAAAACAAGGAAATACACTCCTAACATGTCAGGATTAGGATAGTGAGGATGTTATATACTCTCCTTCAATAATGTATGTTTTACCCATTAGGGATCTCAGTCAACTCAACCACATTAATTTTTATGAATTATCTCATAAACCTATGGATATTGATGATTAGATTACCATAGATACTAAAATAGGTTACCAAGGTGGATAAAACATCGAAGGAAGCTCAACCCCACTGCATAATATGAGAATTATCTTAATAAAATAGTACTTACTGAGCCAATTCCACTAATTTAAATGGAGTCATTATGAATCATCAAGGTTAGTCAGAGATGGATTCCCAAACAACCTACAGGATTCATGTTGTAAGCCTTACATGGTAGTTCTAATATAATAGTGGATATAATATTCTATGGTTGTATTAAACATAGGAATACATCCAATCATCATATAAATATTTTCAATGGTGGTCCCCAAGGGTGACGTTTTGGAGAAATAACCCACATCTGTGAATCATTACGTGTTATGTTCTAACATCCAGTAATTATGATTCCTTCATTCCCAAAATATGGAATTGGAAAGGAATTGTTATATGTGTATACAAATAATATACAATAAATCACAACTTACATTTTTTAATCATGACTATACAATAGGATAATAGAAACATCATTGTTGAGTACCTTCATAAATATATCAACTAGTTTATTGGGTGAAAAACCATCGCTTAATTCAATGTCAGCCATGAGGAAACCCAATTATAGATGGTGTGTCTAGTCACACATCTACTAAAAGATCTCTATGTTGTATTAAAGGGGTAATCATATAAGAAAAAACACATGATATATTAACTGTGTTTTTTAGGTATAAACTTATCAACTGATAAAGAGTCTGCAAAAGAGTTCAAATCATTATACATCACATTAAAAAACATGTAAATAATGATGATACTGACAGTGATAGTAAAACCAAATAATTAATTAATAAAGAACAATTGGAATATATATTATCTTATCAATATGTGGAATCTCTTCAAACTAATATGAAGTTGATTTATATGACATGGGAAAAAAATCAATGTACATTTACTTGGGAGCGTTATAAGGAACACATCATGAACATGAACCTAGTAGGGTATATGTGATAATCAATAGACCCGAAATGCATTGTAATAAAGGATCTATATTGGGAAAATTTAACTTTGGATAATATTTCCTCTCTATAAAAAAATAATTGATTTTTTTCTAGTGATTTTAGAAAAAATAACGGCTTCCAAATATCAAACACAAAGACTATTGAGATTGATTAAATAGAACTTATTTGACCCTCAGAAAATTTAAATTGTTTTTTAATAGGTTCTAAATTCTCTGTTATCTACTCCACCCATTGCGTGTGATCAAATTATATATCTCAAAATCATTCAAACAATTTAATGTTCAATATCTCTTCAAATATTGTTAACCAAATGAGATTATATAAATAATTTTGTGGGAAATATTTTTTTGTGGCAACATAACAAATAGAATTTATTAATAATAGAATTCAATGATGTTTATTTAAAATAATCACATTATGTAATAATCTATCAAAATGGAAAATTATTATTTACCATCAAACTCGAAGTGAAAGGTTATACTAAAATTCAACATTGTGTTCATGGTGTGATGAATAATCATTCAGAACAAAGCAGTGAAACATGAATCTTAATTAGATTTTATCTAAAGTGTTTCAACATACAATCCAACCACATTACTAAAATATATAATTATTATATGTATTATCATAAAATCTTACTAAATAAATATTAAATTTTCAGTCATTGAAGGATGATCTAGAAAATCCCATTTAGCATTGTTTCCTTAAGATGTATTCAGAAGTCATAGAATATAGTCTATATTAATGTTATTTAATTTTTACATTACTCTTCTTAACAATACAATAATAAATTAGTTCTATATTCACAATTCTATAAATTGATATCATATGATATAGTTTGTGGGGACCTCACCAATCATGTTCTTCATGTTTCCTCAAATGTTTTTCTTGAGGATCTTGATATATCATTGTACATCAAAGGTGTATGGGGAGTGATAAGTTATGTTCATAATCAATATCTATTTATTTATATATCATGATTATGGGACACAAATTATAGTCCCAAAATAAATAATTACGACCATGTCACTGTTGAATTCATGAATATAGCCTTAAAAAATTAATATGACGTTTTATTAATTATCCAAAACATACATTTATACCAATATGAATCTATCTTGGATACATGGTTGGTAATTAATATGAAAATATTTAGATGTCTTCATTGACATTATGATGACCAAATCCATTATCCTTGAAAATTGGTTCTTTATCTATCCTCATACTGGATAATGTATCAGATTCATTTCTAAAATGAGTATCTTAATCCTTAATCCCCCTTTCGTGATGGAATTGTATTGAGTATTCATAGTTAATAATTAACTCTAATCATCTTCATTGATAAATTTAAACACCTTTTTTAAGAATATCCACATTAAATTCCTATAATAATTATATATATGAGGAATCTCTCCATTTAGGTATTTCTTTGAAATGTTTAAAGAAAAATATTTACATTTCAAAATCAATTCCACAGTTTAGATAATTTTATTGAGGGATATTCAATTTTCATGTGACATATATTATCACTGTATCATTTTTCATTAGTAAAAAACCAAATACATTTCTTAATGAATAATTTTATATCGAAAACCATTATATATTATAGATTACTATGACCAGAGGTGTAGTGATTTAGAAATTCTTGAAATCATTCAATATATCATTATATTTTATTTCTCTAGGAAGATTATACTCCCTTCCAGGTTAAAATATTTTATAGGATATATATCAGGAAAATTTTACCATAAATCATTCGTAGTACACAGTTAATCCAATAAAAATACACATATTAGATATACATATTGGTCTAATGAATTCCTCAATCTATTATTTCCGCAAAGGTTCCACAAAAATTTTCTTTATATTGATCACATGTATCAGGAATGTTACTTTATGAATAAATGATTCACAGTTTTAGAAAATTTTATTAAAATTTTCATTCTATAATGATAATTCCAAAATGATCAAATTCATTTTATTTTCGTCAATTATTTTAATTTATGTGAGAATATTTTTGAAAAATAATACAATAAATTTTTCATGGTAATCTATTATGCATATATTTTTCATGACTACAATTATTTTTTAGGAGTTGTTGGTTTTTATGTACCAATGGAATTAGTATGACTACAAAATTACCATATCATATAGAAAGAGATTTATTTGGAATATCTTATATCTTTAAATTCAAATAATTACATCCGATATTACGATCCTCTTTTGAGAAAAATTGTGCTTTTTAATGTCGATAAAACATATACCCAATATATGTCAAGGAATCCTTCATAATTATGTTGATCTTTTTGATATCAAGGTAATTGATATGTAGTCACATTGATTAATTATTCTTATTTATAATGAGTAATAGTGCGCCCCAATGCTATATAGTTGGGAATGTGAATACTATATCCAAATTATCTTATTATGGATTATTTAACTTTTTTATATCCATTGATTCCATTATATTTGGTATATTAGATATTTTCATAACAAAATATATATGTTCATTTAATAAAACTACCATAAGATTTTGGGGGATTGATAAAAAATTCATCAGAGAATAGAACAATTCATTCCATAATAATATGAATGTTTTCTAGGATGATTATTTAATATATATCAACCATTTGAGACAAATATGTTCATAAATTTATAATATACAACCATGAAACTAAATGATTTTTAATAGAATCCAAAATATTAATTTCATTTTAATAGGATCATGGTAAATTTTATGATATAGAAAGTCATTTCAACATCCCAGAAATTATTAATATCTCCATACAATGAATTTTTATTAAATCTTAGTATATTATTGAATTATATCAAATGATTAATTGCCAATTAAAATTAGAATAAACATACCAAAAATGATAACTTGCAATGATTCCAACACTTGGGTTTCAATATTCATACAACTAGATGTTTTTGAATATATAATTTTATCAAGATATTAAGGGGGAAGTTAAATAGATCAAAAAACATGCATGATATAATGGAATTTACAGAACACTAATTAAACTAATCATTAATCTCTCATTAGTTAATATTACATGTTAAATTCAACTTTTATTTATTGATTTTTATTCCAATAATTTTAGAATAAATAACTGGATAAAACAAGACATAAGGCAATAAATCATAGTTAAATGACTTATTAAGATAGGGAAATTATTTCTAAGGACTTAACATATGAGGAATATAGTTTTAACAAAGGTTATCTATAACAACAATAATTTCCAATTAGAAAAAAATTATATCTACAATAGACACCCATAACTATCATATACGATTATTTCTAAATTTTATAATAAAAATATATTAAAATACATCTAACAACAGAGATATGAATATAGTACTATGAAAATTATATTATTATAGTATGATTAATAATGAAATGTGAAATTTTATTCGAATTATTCAACATGAACTTAATATTATATTGCATACCAATTCAAATAAAAATAAGAACTTGTTCACTATGTATAGAATCACCCTCTGGAAATGAGAAGCTTTTAAATGATTTATGTTTTGATTTAACATCATATTTTAATATCCATATCTATAATGTTATAAAATATAAACATTTAGATTTTTAGACTAAGAAACTTGGTATCAATATTATGTGCTTCCATAAGGTGTCTTGGAGGCACCATGTGTGGTGTTCAAACTTAATAATTATAGTTCTTGTATTAATGATAATATGTGTGGGGAAGATTTCAATTATTACACTCGAGATCCTATTATGTAATAATTTTTCACCTATTATGTGTAGGGGAACACTATCATAATAAAAAACAAATATATTTTCCACAAGATTATTATTTTAAAAAATTACATCATCCCAATTTCTTATGTTAAATATAATTAAGACATATAGAATAAATTAGGTTCAGGGCCCTTACCCCTTAAATGGTTTATAATTTATATCATTATGTAATTCAAGAGTCTAATTGATCATGATATGGTGATTCTATAAATTATTCATGATTGGAACATAGGGATAGACAAATTAGACTATAAAGGTTATTGAAATTATACACTCAATATTTCAATGTACTAGAATCCATCCAATTGATTTCTATAATATTTTTATATTATATTCCCTTATGATCCTCTATTTTAATCACCCTTAAACTATTATTTATAATTTCTTACCTCATTATAATTATCTATGATTTAGGGGGTAATCAAAACAAATCATACATCAATGAAGATTGAGGTATAATCATAGTAAGGTAGGTATAATAAAGAAAAACCTGATACATGGATGGAAATAGTAAATGGGATATCATAATAATAATAACATCAAAAGGTTATTATATCACCTTTACTAGGATGTTTTTTTAAAAGAGACATTAAATTTGGAACATGGATGATAATATAATAATCATTATGTATATTTCCCACGAACAAATTATGATGAAAAACATATTTCTATATAACACATTATATAAAAATTTTATAACTCTAGCATCATATTCACACATAATAATATCATGAGATATATAAATTATTAAATTCATTAGAGGGATATAAAATTCCTATCCCGCGTAATACATATTATAATGATCAAAATAATGAATTCCCCGTATAGATGAATCATATTTCAATAATTAAAATATTATAAACCCATAATTAATGGACATGTTTTATACTGAAATCATAACAAAAATTTAAAATAATATACATGGTGGATACAAAAATTACACGGAATTTTTTTACTCATGGTTTTTATTTAAATATATAATATATAACAAGTAAAATATAATAATGATTAACCTACAAAAAATTAATGATATTATAAAAAGTTATTGTTATTGTCAGTCATTACTGAATCCTGACTAATATCCTATAATTATGGATTAGGAGAATGAATATACTTTGATGGAGAAATGGAATGTAATGTAAATTACATTCATATGAAATTTTTTAAAAATCATTTTGAAAATAGAGTATATGAGAAAATGAACCCCAAATAAAGTGTAACTTTTTATAATCCCCTTTCCCAACATCTTGTTTTGTTTCATCACATCAAAAATTCTAATATAATCAATAAATATATTTTCAAACATGATTTTAGATGAGTTTGAAATTTTTTTTATTCAGGATCCATATTGTTTTTTAATTTGCTCAGGCATTTTTTGTTAATGTTTAAATGGTTGACGGCATGTTTCTTAAAATTATACATTTTTAGGTTTAATTTTTCTTTTTTATTTATTCAGTAATAAAATTAATTATAGATTCATGAAAACCCATAATATTAAATATTTATATATTATAAAAATGTTACACTAAATATCTATTAAGGGTGTGATAACTAAAAAAAATAAAATTTTCTTGTAAGAGGGTGACAAAGACCCTTGATGGGGAGTGTCTACAAGTCGGGAGAGAGAGTGAGAGTATATGTGAAGGGGAATGGAATGGTAAAACATAAAAATATCATTATTATTGTTTATATACTTGGGTAGAATATTGAAAATTTATATTTTTTGATGTAATATTCCTAGGTGGTTGGGTGATATTTTTAATCGAAGAGGAGGAAGATTTTTTGACTCTAAATAAAAAATACAATATTATTTTCCAAATGATGAATATATATATATATATATATATATCATGACCTCACATTAATCAATGTTATGTTTTTGGGTATGAGAATGTAAAAACTATTACACTTTTTATATTTATATCCACAAATCACTAGTATACATTTTAGATATAATGTTTTGTGTATATAAAAAGGAACAAAATCATATGATCAATTATCAATAAATATATAATAATTAATATCCACATAA
The DNA here is from genome assembly GCA_963277665.1 of Viscum album. Classification (NCBI taxonomy): domain Eukaryota; kingdom Viridiplantae; phylum Streptophyta; class Magnoliopsida; order Santalales; family Viscaceae; genus Viscum; species Viscum album. The sequence continues at coordinate 1,455,039,002 of OY728159.1, read as the reverse complement.
TATACCATTAATCATTTTATCCTTCTCATAGTTAACCATATTCGTAGTGTTTTGATCATTTAATAATCGTGCAATTTCATTTTTTGGATTATATATTTTGACCCACTTTAAATAGTAATAATATAAATATACATATCATATGATCACTTATACATCATTCTTTGTTATACGAATCATCATCATGAGATTCCCATAGTACAATGAACGTATTTTGAAATATTTTCTTATATAATATAATGATGAGGTGGGGAAAATGATTAATTTTCTACTAGGCTCTAGGTTTCCCTTGACATTGAGAACTGGGGTCATTGATCTATATTTGGACAAGCCATTAGTGAGGGAAAGAATATTTTGTATTAATTTCAAATCATATCCATATAATATTTTTGTGTATGAAAATGCAGATAAAAAATTTATAAAATAATTAGATTGTAATCAAATGATATTCATCATCCAAATGAGATATACATGACATCCGCTGGTTTGGATCATGATTTCGATAGTCTTATTTTTTAAAACTTATAAAACATCAATGATAAGTCTCATAAACATAAAATATCATAGATTAATTACCATTTCAATATTGAAATTTATATTTTTCAAATTCCACATTAGATGCTTATATTATCTCAATATAGTATGATGTATAATCCTTTTATCATAAAATAACTTCTTTTATTCATATAACTCTTAGTTTATAAAAATATGACATTCAGTTGATGTCCAGGTCTATTTTTTTAAGATTCACTTCAATTTAAATGAAATATCATCATACTTTCTATATTGAAAATAATCATCAATATCTATAATTAACATTGTTAGCGTGCTTCCCATACTATTTTATGTATGAAATTATTTATAATAAAAAATAATAATGTCATGATGTAAATAATGTAAAATTATATTTATATAAAAATAAAATTTAATATAATGATTTTTTTCATAATGTACATAAATATTATTTATACCATTAAAAATATGATACTATATTGTTAATATGAAAAGGCATGCAAAACATATAACCAGCCATTATGAAAAAATTTAAGAACATAATCGAATGATAACAGGAGAATATGTCATCAGAAGTTCAATAACGAATTAAAAATATATATTTCCAAATTTTTAAAAAATTACCCCCAAAAATATTAAAATAGTTTATCATTTTTTGGGAAGTAAAAAATATTAAAATTAAATTTTTATGGAAATATAACTGCAAATGAGTCCTAGGATCCCTCGATCAATAAAAGTTTTTCATATGGAAGCTCAGCTACAAGCATCAGACTAAATATAACTCATTTTTGAGGATTTTAATTCATGACTCGTTATTTTCCACTGAATCCATGTTATTCACAAATAAAATTTCCAAGAATTTATAGCTTTATATTGCTTTAGCCACATACCAACATTATTTGGTCAATATATGATCATTCTGGAGGAAAGTGTCAGGATCACTATTATCGACACTATGTTTATTTCAATGATGCAGATATATATTTATTTTGAATCCATCATTATATATATTGGCAAACCATTAACAATCCACAACATTATTACCACGAAAATAGATCATATTTAATGCTCAACTATTTATCATTACATATAGTGGTGTTCTCAATAGAGTGACACTAAAATATATCAACTATTCAGAATTTCATTATTATAATCTTATATATCAAATAAATTAAAAAATTTATTGTAAAAATAAATCACGAATTTATTTTGAAATGTGAAATATTTAATATTGAATGAAACATGAAATATCCATAAAATTTGATCTAATCACCATATTTTCAGGTTATTCCTCTTGTAAGGTTAATTTAATATAATATAAAATATTATTTTGATTGAAATTAAATCTAATTGATCATGATTCATTATAATCTCTCTTAAAAAATTAAAATTAAACTACTCCTGTAAATTTCTCAAAAAAAATTACTGAAAATTTGATACACTCTATGTCATTATAATATCTCAAAAACTATAACTCTAAATTTTTCAAACTCTATGTATTTATAATATATTTGATGTAATGATACCCATTAAATATGTTTTTAATGTAGAATATAATTTTTTATCATTAAAATATTATAAACATTTCCTTAAGTATGAAGTATAACAATAATAAAAACCAGAATACATAAGAAAAAATTATGTACATATAATTTTATAATATTTTCAATTTCTTAAAAACTATTATAAGTGAATATAATCTCAAATTTTACAATATATAATATACAATAATTAGTTTATGGATTAAAATTATCATAAAATTAAATTATAATCCAACAATAAAAACCATTTTGAATTCAATTTTGATTCTATAGTGAAACATTTAGCAAGAGTTTCTACCTCTACCTATGAAATAAAAAATATCATTTCATTAATGGGAAAATTTAGAATTAACTCTTTACATTACGACATGTATTTACTGTTAAAAAATCAAGAAAATATAAAAAACCACTAGAAGTCACCATTGTGTAACTACCAGTATTGATGAATCTAATGAAAGTAAAATAGATTTAAAAATTCTAAAAGAGTCATAATAATTATTGAAAATATTAATAAATACTACATTAACATCACCTTTAATAAAATTCTCCTTGAAAATTATAATTGTCCACAAATATTCCAATAATTATATAAAATCATCATGAAATATTTAATCTCACATTTAATTCCACTATTATCCATACTCTATCTAATAAATCCAATATCAATAAAAAAAGTTTTATATTCCTAAGTTATAAAACTAAACATTTATAATCTAAATAAAAAAATAATCATATGACATTAATATGAATAAATAATCTTCAAAAATCCATTCATGAAATAATATACCTGTGAATATTATCTATAATAGAATAATAAAGATTCTATTTGTAACAAAATGAATTTTTAATAAAATGTTTATTAGTACTACCGTTATAAAATTTCAATAAAAATAGACATATTGTTTTAAAAATAGTTAATAACACTTCATGGAATATTAATGACCATTCAAATCAATAAATATTGAAATATATTTTTTGAAATACATGTATAATATTGTTGTGTATTTATAAAACAAATCAACCATCTATAAATAATTTATATGAACATCGCATTAAATTGTTGATAAAAATACCAAATTATATGATAGAATCACTATCAAATTCAGTAGAAAACATTAATAAAATATATAAAGGATGCCCCCATAAATCTATGTTAAACCATCGAATCATTTTTTGATCTCTTGAATAAAATGAGACAAATTTATCATTATAAAAGTTACTCCCATATTAAATATGAAAAAAGTTGATCAAACAATCCTGGTGAATGACATTAATCACCATTCCTCGTAATGGATAAGGAAACATGAAGAAAATATATCAAAATAAGGAAATAAAAAAATCATAATATTATAAATTTTACATATAGAAATATTGGTATATATATTAACAATATTCAAAATCATACTATCAAATTGCATGATTATTTTTATACATGTTACACTTATCGTGTTAATTTATTTTCACTATAGAAGGTGATCCAAACTCATCAAAATTTTCAAATTCTTTAAATTTTCACACTAAAGAACATATAATCATGTTAACTGAATCATCAAATACTTCTTATTAGTTTAAAAAAAGTTAAAAACTAAACCAAATTTTATGCCTCCAAACATGGAAAAGTGTCAACACATAAAATATAATAAAATTTGTTTTCATAAACCTATCAATATCATATAATAATGTCGGGATTTATTTGTGTAAATAGAAACTAATTAAAATTACATGAGATCATATCATTGATCCAGAATCATTTATGATCACCTTTGAAAAAATAATATACACATCCTCTCATATAGTCATTATGATACAAGTGAAATTTTAATAAATTACTAATAAAATATTAACTTTTAATAGAATTGAGAATGATAAAAATATCGATAGTGTCATATCTGTTATTTTTATATATTAAGGAATGCATATAAGAAACATATATCCTTGTTGATAATGGTGAATAAAATATTCCTGGATAACATTAGTGACTATTTTAATACTAATTTTCACCTTAGGTAATGAACAAGTCATTTCTTATTTTATCTCCTATGTATGTAACCATGATTTACATGATTTTTTTAAATGTCATTTCTTCCCAAACTATTATTATTTAACCCCATATTACATTGGATTTCATTAAATTGGTAACTATTTTTATCAATTAATTATGATTATAAGTACTATAAAAATTCAAAATACACAATTATAGAATATTGTCTCCAAAATCATTATATTATTCTTCCTTTACTAGATAATTAAAATATATATACATCTTCAATATTCACACTAATAGATAATACCAACACCATCATTACATCAATAATAATTTCACTAATTCTATTGGCCTTTGTTTTTAGCTAATGTTCAACCATTATTACCCTATCCACAATTAAACAATACATATATTTTTATCCAATAATATTACCACATAGAAAATATGTCTTAATCAATCTGTCATTATCTACATAAAAATATTGAATCAAGGTGGTCATATACATGATATGGGTTCTGAAATCATTATTAGCTGTAGAAATAAAATGTTTAGTAGTTTCATAATATGTAATAAACTAATATATAATGTTGATAATTATAGAGTAAAATTAGATAACCATGATCTATCTGTTATAGTCATCATGATTTCACTGAAAAATTTTAGAGTTAATCTATTATGACTCAAATATTCAAATTCCCCTACCTAATAAAATAAAAAATAACTATTTTCTATAACTCTAAATAATGAAGTCATATATAATAAGAAAACCACCCATCCAAATCCATTTTAGCTATGGAAATATGTCCATAATTATTTCTATGATAGTTAAAATATTAAATATGATTTCAGCCTTTAACATTTCATTAATAAAATGGTTGTATACACTCTATTATTAATGTACACACATATAAGATGATAATATTTGGCCTATTACATCTATATATTAATGAAAATTTATTATAGGAAATATAATCCCTTTTGAGGGAATTCATAACCTTAATATATGTCATCATAGAAATAATTAAAAATGTTATAATATAAAAGAAATAAATTATTGACATTCATTTTCAATGAATATACAATTCATAATTATAAAAACTTTTCAAATTAAACTGAGTGACACTATTAAAAATATCCTAACATATCCCATCAACTAAAAAATACGTATATAGGGATTGATAAGCTTCATTCTCATAATATTTCACTTTTATGTTATTCATAATTTAATTTCATCATGAAAAATTATTATTGTAAAATAATATCTCATTATGAAAAACATTTCTTACTATATATTGTTTTTCTGTATTCAACTATCTATCACCATATTGACTTTTTTAGTATCTTATCATAACATAATTAAACACATTTTATATTATTAAAGATAAATATTACATCGAATTAATGAATACTTATACTCCATGAATATTTTCACTTTCTATTAATCTACACAAAAATTTTAAAATTCCATTATGAAATAATAAAATACACATTTAACTCCAGTCGATGAATAATAAAAACAACCAAAATATAATCTTTATTAGAATTTCCTTTAAATGAATGTACAACAGAAGTGAAATAAAAAGTTAAATTATCCCATATAAATGTAAAAGGTAATATTAAAATATCTGGATATTTTTATTCTATATCAATAAGAAAACTATAACCAATTTCATGAAAGGATATAATCCAAGTATCTATTTGTATATGTTAAAAATTAATCTAAACAAAATATGATAATATTTATATCAAAACATCTGATATGATGTCTTATACATAATATACTATTTTGAAACTAATGTAGTATGATGTTATATTTTCATTTTCATGAATTCCTCCCACTTTATCCATGGAAAATTCATCATGATCTGAAAACATACATTTATTCATAGTATTTAATATGAAAATCCAATAAATGTACTTTTAACGGTGATATATTATTAATCACCTTATTGAATGAAATATATCCCAAAAATTTATTCAATTTAGATGCATATTAATCAACTCAATATACTTGATTATTGAATCTCTCGTAAAAACCAAGAGGTTATTATATTACCTTACACAATCATGAGTCATCAATAGGATTACTTATAATGAATATATTGGTCACCCAAATTATTTAAAAATTTATCTGTTTCATGGGATTACAAAGTATAATTGATTATATGTAATTATATAAAATCCTAAAATTTTTAAAATCTAAACTCTAAAATAACATTTCAATTCTAATATATCACTCCCCAACTTCTTACTTATTAAACTCCACATATTTTCCTCCTATATATTATTGTGTATTGTTTAATTATAAGGTATCTATTTAAAACATTTTTTATTGACTCATGTCATTAAATAATGGTAAAATATGTTCAAATTAGAATTTGTGTCCTTAGAGTGGGATTAGGATGCAATGTAAATAATTTTCGATATATTAAATAAATATTTCATGACAGGTGATAGTCATAATGTGGTGAGTGTTAGATCAAGGAATCACATTATAGTTATAGGTATTGGGATCAGAGTAGTCCAAGATTTTAGTATCACTATCACTAGTGGGTTTAATTGGATGTCATATTCTGAATGTTCGAACGAAATATGTACATGATAAAATATCAGGATAAGTGGAACCATTACCATGGGTGATAAACGATCATGATTACCATTATTTATTGTGTTTTTAAAGTGTGATATATTCTTACATATACCATTGTAAAATTTATACAAGAGAGACTAGTGAAGGTGTGATTTATAGGTGCTACTACGAAGGACTTCCAAATGCAAGGCAACTTAGTGTGGAATGTGAAGGCCACAATGTGTAGGGGATAATGTTTAATCCAAGTCATTCCTTATGAAAGGTAATTATATTGTATGTAATAAGGTCATGCCATGAATATTTAGAATTATGTAGTTTATTTATTTTAGATGGTAATGTATTAGAATACCACATGATTTATATGGGTCCCCATGAATTAGGGTTTGTTCAATCATTGAAATTGGTAAATTGTTTGAATCCATGTAATATATAATGGTTCACAAACTTTTTTTTCATAAGGGTTGAAAATGACTGTGGAAATGATAATGTATATAAAATTAAGATTTATAATGGGTAGATGAAATTTTTTTGAAAGGGGATAAAAAAATTACTAGAATTTTCCAAATAATGAGTCGACTAATTTGTTATACAAAGACAAGTCAACCAATTTGTAAGGATTTATTAAGATATAAAATTTTATGCCATTTGGGTGGAGAACACCCAATGAAATCACAGGGTGCACACAATATTTTTACCTATGATATGAGTTTCATTCCAAAAAATAGGATCTATTCCATGATATTGTCAATTATGGAGAATTAAATGTCATGTGGAGGCATTCCACACCATGAGGGTAGGACACATGGATTTTGGTTTTTGATGGGTGAATTCCATCAATGATTGAACAAATTTATTGCAATAATGGGTTTATATAGATTATTTTTAATGTACTAAGATATTATTTTGGGGTTTTTAAAATTTAAAACCATTATAATTTTATTAATTTTTAGATTTGAATGTAAAGGGGGTCCCCCTTCCCAACATATTCCTTTTATACAATCATAGTTCCTTTGCAACTGGTGGTGAGATTATTCATTTTTTAATTATAATTGAATTTCATTAATTTTAGTCCTATTTTCATCAATCAAACAATTTTTTTAGTATTCTTAAAATTGGATTTTGATATATGGTTCTATTGGACCATAGGTGCATCATATCACTATAGGGTGATTTAGTGTGTTTCTTATAGAGGATATCCTGAGAGGTTCCATTAATTCAACTATTAATCATTTTTATAAAGGCATTTCAAAAAATATATTTTATTGGGATTTTGAATGAAATTTTATTGGTCATTATAAAATATGTTATTCATAAAACCGATGTTGATTATTGTTGAGAGAAGTTCTCATGAACAAGGATGGTATTTATAAAAGCTTGTATAAATACAAAAATGTATCAGGTAGGTGAATATTATATTATTGAGAATAATTCTCATTATTTTGATTTTTATTCATGATATCACTTGATTAATACAATTATTTTCATGTTTCGTTATTTTTGTGATTTCACCCAAAAAACAAGTATTGGATTTCATTGGCCTAATATTTAACAATTACTACCCAAAATTCTAAATTGTTCAGTAGATTCACATTGTTAAAACATTTTTAAGTGTCCCACATAAAATATTGTTTTATATTGATTATTATAGTTTAAAATAAATAAATGAATTTCTATTTACGATATTATTTTAAAAGAGTAATTCTACAGATGAAAACATAAAATAAATGTTGAGACTTGATCAATGGCTTTGAAATGGTATTTTTTAAAAAAATTGGGGTTTTACTCATAACTATAAATATAATTTTTGATATTTTATTAACAGGAGTTAAAAATATGTGATGTTTGTAAAAAATTATTTATATGGGAAACTAGATATGCTTTTTTTTCTAAATAAAAGGTATTGGGATATGGTTTTCTTATTATATTTGACATCACGGGGGAACAACATATTTTATAATGTTGGAATTCTAGTTGTTCCAGAATATTATGAGTTATTATTATGTTTCCTATATTGAATTATGATTCATGTTGATATTATAAGACCATACTATGATATTGAACTCATACATTATTGTATGGACTAGTGTATTTAGGTAAATTAGTTTTCCCAATGATGTTCAATTTTTGGTAAAAAAGAGGTCATGGTGTATATTTTTTTGATATACACCTTTTTGTTACTTTATGGGTTCAGTTAATTGGATTTAATGGATCTCTTTATTATTACATGATTTGATGTGGGATTCTGTTATTGTGTAAATTGGGAAATCTTTTTTCTATTTAGGAAATGTTGGTGGTTGATTTTCCAAGCCATTTGAAAAATGGTTATTGGTGATAACACCATAACATACATGGTTCTTTGGTTTTTAAACACATTTATCTTATGTAATCATAATAGAATTTAAAAGGTTTAAGACATCTAGATACCCTTTTGGTATTTCATTTCATAGAATGTTTCTATGGGAATGTGACTATTTTTTTCGTTTCATATTTATGTTTTCCTTCTATATAATTTGTGAATTGATGAATTTAATGTGTTACCATCCTTGAGTGATAATGTGTGGTTATGAATTTGAGGTGGGAAAACCCATATGGGTATGTATTTGTCTAAATTTTTTCGAATGATTATCCTTGTGTGAGAATTTATGGTAAGTAATTTGAAATCTAACCATCCTTGAGTTTGAAGGTGTTCATCTGAATTTGACTTGTCAAAAACCGTGAGTGAGATGAAATGGTAAAGAACATGATGTGTGACATAACATGAGTTTACTTAATTTCCAGAAACATGGGGGGTATATGATATAGGACCACCCTTTAGTGGTAATGTGTGTTCAGGGACATTAAATCAGTTTTGAATGGTGACCCAATTTGAGTTAAAATGTCTGAACTGATACTTGGTCCTGATAAATTGTTCCACTTCATGCCAAACTATTCCTAGATTGGGAAGGTAATTGTCATGTTAAGAGATATATTATGTAATGGGGTGACATTCTTCATTTATGAACTAGTCGAATAAGGTAAGATATGTTTTCATGGTGTTCTTGATAGAACATGTGGCCTAAAAGTTGATCTTTTTTTTCATTATATCTCATGTTTCTATGTGCATGTACAATATAAGCATGACCCGTTCACATTATATATAATTTCATATATATATCAAAATGATCAACAGAAGACTCAGTATTGTTGAGGTGAGGGGGGATCCTACATGGTTTTAAGACACACCCTTAACCCTGAACATAACATGGGTTTTGATGTACATTGGTATGCAATAGATTCTTATTATTTAAAACAGGTATCACATGTTGCTGGAAAAATAGTTATAGGCTTGTAGGTTATGGTTGCAACTTATTTTGTGTGGTTGGTTTAGTGTGTTGCGTTGGTAGCTATGTAGGAGTTGATCACTCATTAATCATTATATGTGAAATCCAATGTGCCTCTATTAGATATTATATATGTTGGTGATCTATTATATATGATAAAATATATATACTATTTTTATTAATTATATATGAATCTATTTGGGAGATTTTGGATTTATATTATTTAATTATAGTATCTTATATGTTTACAATACATATGATCAACTAGAAATTTTATTTATAATTTGGAATGACCCAAGGGATTTATATTTATGGAAATTATCTCCACATGATTATTTTATCCGCCCATTGCTAGTCATTAGTATCTTTGAAATAGATAATTATTTATAAGATCTTCTAATATACTAACTAAATTACTTTTAAGAGATGCATGATGTGGAAAAAATGTTGTCAAATAGTTTTTTATAATATATGGTCAATTAGATGTGGAGAGTGTTTTTTGGACAAGAGAGGTAGACTGAGATAATTCTAGGCCATTGTGGCATCAGATAAACCAAATAATCTATGAGAGGTCTAGTATTTTGCATTAGATAATCTAGGATGTGTGAGAAAATGAACCAAGAATTCAAATTTTGGATACAGAAAACATTGGGAGAGTCATATGGCTTAGATGGGAACAAATTACCTTCTTCACACATCATGATAGTTTCTTTAGTATGAAATGTTTCGTGTAACTATGTGAGATATTGATTGAAATATTTCCATTCTAGGATCAACTATATGTCTTATAAATTATTACATATTCTATGTATTCTTGAATAAATTAAAAGGGATTATTATATTAATTAACATTTTTGATGATTTTTCATTTTTAAATTTTTTTGGTTTCTATATGGAAATGATTTTTTGATTATTTGGTGTCTAAAGAATATTTTTTTTAAAATAAAAATAATACAATGTAATAAGGTTGGTGTTAAATAGATTTATAAATATATTTTCCATAAAATAGATATTCTATCTAATAAAATTTTATTTATTTTATGATTTATAGGTTTTGTATATAATATAAAAATCATGTTTTTGAAATTTGTTTTTAATAATTCATATAGAAACCATATTGAATTTTGTAAATGAATGGATTGGAATGGAAAATAGTTTGTTTGTTTTAGTGAAATACCTATTATTCCAATGGGTTTCCCTATCAACTCTGGAGAGTCCGGTGATTGTAAGATAATTCTTATAGGTTGTTAAAACACGCAACTAGTACTAATATGAAATAGAAATCATTGATTTTATTTTTTTTAATGAAAAAGTACAGATGTTTTAATTATCTGATCAGATAATATAACTTTTTTTCAATAAATTTACAAATGATGTTGGTAGATATGGATTGGTTTTATTTGGTTTTGAGAAGAATTAATTTATCCCTAAGTACACTTGGTTATCATGATCATTGAGTGTTGACTATGGATAATAAGGGAGGTTAAATTATTCATTTTGATAGTATTAAAAAGATATTTTGAGAGAGCTTGTTGTTTTGTAAATTTTTAATGCATATTTGGGGTTGGGATTGATTATCATGATTTTGGCATAGATATTTTTATGGTTTATACTATGGGAGGTTATGTTCTATTATAGATTCATATTGTGGGGAGAACCATTAGGAAAAAATGGACATTATTAGTTAACTTCTATTTTTAAAAGGTATATAAGATCATAGAAAGATAAATTATTGAAGTTTTTTTGTTTTGGTATTAATGGGTGATTTAGTCATTCTCTCGGTATCTGGTGAGAGTGATGAGAGATATATCGACCTGAAACATTATCAATCATTTTTAACTTCATATAATTATTTCATGAAACAAATTAAATAGATATAATACCCAATAAAAACATTATTATAATTTATAAATAATGATAAATTTTTCATTAAATAAACTAGTACGAATACCAAATATTTTAGCCTGATAACAAGTAGAAAATTACATATTGATGATAGAAAAAATTTGTACTCCTCGACTTACATGAATGACATTACACACCAATACAGCTGTATAAATAAAAAATAATATTAATAATATAATATTAATAATATAATATTCATTATAATATGAATATATAATTAACAATTATGAAAATATATTTAACGAATAGTGAGTGAGATAAGAGGTATTTGTAGAAATTAAGGAACCTATACCTTTAGAAAAGTAACATGACCATTGGAATTGTAATCTGACCGTTTGGGAAAGTAGTATGGCTAACAGAATAGTAACCTCATGTATAGAAATATAAATAAAATTTAGGCCAATTATAAATGAATATATGATATATTTATATCATTTATTAAGTAATTAAATGTTTTAAAAATGTTTTATTAAGTACTGATATTTTGGTAAATTATAAATGTACATATATAATTTCTTAATTAATATAATTCTTTAAAAGAGAAATTTTTTGTATTAAATAGATAAATAAATTAAAATTATGATTTATTATAATTATAAGACAATTTTACATGGAATTAATTTAATTTTCAATGGTCCATAAAATATATTTTAATATTAAAAGCGATATTTTTGGAATAAATGATGAATTTATTTAAAAATAAAAGGTCACACATTTTTAAAATTATTTTCCTAAAATTGATTATATTTTCAAAATATAATCATCAAAAATTATTATGGTTAATTTTTTTATGTTTCAAAGATAGTTGATTTTTTAGTGAATAGTAAAATACAATAATTTATGGTGTTTATCATTATAACATAAATACATGAATATTTGAGTCATGAATGATGTATGGATTATGTAAGAACCCATTATATAGAACTATACTTTACAATATATAATATTTAATCATAGGAATAAATATAATAGATAGTCTTGATCCAAAATAATAAACTAATGATTATTATAATAAAACAAATATTAATAACACCCCTCACCACCCCATCCCATCACACATTATTATCATAGAATACTGTAAATATTCATTAATATTCCCTTGAAAAGCCTAATACCAATTTCTAATATCTTATGGTCTCAGTAAAATAATAATTCCATGTTCTTTAAGGGGTTCTTCACATATGTAATGTTCAAGAGGCATCTTTCTCAAACTGTCACATTTAATTACATTTTATTTTCGACATTCTCCTCACCTCCTTCATCTATCAAAACATAATAAATCCAACAAAATTTTTATATTATAATTTTATATTTATAATATAATATTTTTTTCACCACTTTTATTATATCGTCTTATTCAATGAAATTAAATAGTTTTCCAAATTTGGATTGATTACCTTCTCTGTGGATAAAGATTTTTCATTTTTCATTTTCATTTACAACATTCATGGTTGGTCATGAAAACATTATTATGTTTAAAGAATTTTTATGTTTTTATATTATGACTTATCTAATTTAATGAAACCAATATATATAAAAAATATTAAAAAAATTGTTATTTTTTATGGTATGAAAAACTACCAAAAAAAATAAACGTATGTCATTAATGTTTTATCAATTTAATCATCATCATAGAATAAATTAAAAATCTATATGGAACCATATAAACTAATTTATTTTCATTAATACCATATAATTTTACTTCCATTCAATTATTACCATTTGATAAGAACTTTCAAAATGATACACAAGTAAACAGATAATGAAACCATGAAAAATAAATCATTCAGAATGATAAAATTGAAATATATAACTCATATAAATTACTATAAATAAAAAAATTAAATTTTAATATTTAAAATAAATGTCTAAAATTTTATTAATTTTTAAATTAATTAATCTAATTTAATTATCTAGGATATTATATGCAACTGTAGAACAAATTCAGACATAAGGTAAAGGATATCTACGAACCTCCAAATATCATTTAGGTTAACATTTCCCTCTCTCTTCCTGAATATATCTCTTCATTATTATTATTTGATTCACATATATTTTATTTATATGTATCCCACATATTTATGTATATCAATTCATTATATTTTATGCAGAAATACATTTTTTATAAGGTTCCCTTCTCAATTATCCTAGTTAAGCAACCACAATTAAAGGGAGCTTCTATGCCTCTTACTAATTTTCCAAAACACTCTATAAAGTATTTATAGCCACAAATATTTATATATAGTTACACCTTTTATCATGGAAAACAATTTTAATTATTTTTTGGTTTTATTCCAACAATAATTCTTTTATACTCTTTAAATAATCATTAACCTTCTGCGTAAAACTGTGCTAAAACGACACTTTTCTAAAGGTAGGTAACCACTCTTTTAAAATGTTTTCCATTCTATCATACAGAATATATCATGATATATTATTATTTTCCCTTATGATTTTCCTTGTATTATTTAAATCCATTATTTTATTGATACCATTATGATACACCATTTGGTTATTCCTTTTGATATGATCACGAAACCCATTTATTTCCATGGGTAACCCATATGATTATTCTTTATGTTTGATTTTTTTTAAGAAACACATATTCATTAACAAGTTATTATCTGTTCAAATAGAGAGTATCCAATGCATTAGTTAATGGTTAGTCTCTTGATGCTTCATTTATTGGATTAGGGAGTAAACCTAATCTGTTATAGTACTTTTCCTCTATGGGATACTGCCATTGAAGTTAGCCATTAATCATGTTTATGTCATATTGTATGTTTCTTTCACATTCCAGTATTTCTATTATTATATGATTACATGTTATATATGACTATTTTTGCATATGTTTATTTATTATCCATGCCTTTTATTTTATCATGATATTAATTTCTCTAAAAAAGTGGGATACCTGGTGCATACCTTTATAATAATGTAGAATTTTTTGATAGTGAGGTGTTTCTTGGTTTTCACATAGAAAGATAAACCATGTGACTTATCGTGTGGGGTTCCCATTTGAAGTGGTTGATGGTGCAATGTGGGTGTATGGTTTGGCCATGAATGTAAAAAAACCATGAGACAATGTATTTTGGGGTGAAATGTCATTTTTAACATCATTAAACTATTAAAATAAATTTCTTTTTCCTCCTTATATTTTTATTTGCTATGATAGTTCTTCTTCTCTCATATATCCCCCTCATGCAAATAATGGAATTGAGATAACTGTCACATCTAGACTCAAAATCACATTCCATCGATGGAATCACCTATCATAAGGTATTCCATAAAGTTTTTCCCATCCTATTATAGTTTAACATTATATCCATTGAAGAGTTTTGTTATATGATCCTTTTCTCTATTTTCAAGGAATTGGATATTTTCTTCAAATTCTTCCAATCTACATAAAATCATAGGATGATATGACAATGAGGAGTTGTCCATGGACATTGGGTATGTGGAATCATCAACTTCTCCATGAGTTTTGGAATTTTTTGGATTTTTCATTGTGCCTCACCCCAAATTTTGCTGAGTTTCCACTTTTATGTAATTTATATTTTAAATTTATAAACACACATAGATACACACCCATTGATCACCTATAAGACATGTACCCCATATGGTGACACCCATTTTTTGTGCCAAATGGCTTTTTCAAGTAAGGATAATTGATTCAAATGTGTAAAAACAATATTTTTATTCCATAAATAATTTTAAATGGAATATACGTAGTTATTTTAATTTTTAATGGATATTTAAGAATCTTTAAAGTGTATAATCCACCAATCCATGGAATTTATTAAGAATGTAATTGAATTTTTTTTCATGAAACCATCTATGTGACCCATCGAGATATATGAATGTTTTTTATATCGTTTAGTGAATTAAATGGTTTTGATCACATGGGATGGATTATACTTCTGTGTTTCATTTTTCTTAAATGAATAAAATGGTTTAAATGGAATGTGTTGTAAAGGGTGGTAATGATATGCCATTTATTTATGGTTTATTAAATTTTCATTTTAAATCACATTTCCTTGTTTATGTTTGAGCCTGCTAAATTTAATTTATGAGAGGTACAACATCATTCCTATATTTATAATGAAGTGTATTATCAGTTATAGGTTGTGGTAAAATGAAAAGGGTTTGGCTCAGAATGACGGTATCATGATCCATTACATCATCTGTCGATCATGACATCTCTCACCATTGATACTATTTTGATGGTGGGATTGACATGCTATATCCCATGTTTGAGTGTTGATTTGATTGAGAACTCATCATATAGAGTGACAAGAATGATGTATCTCACTCACTAAGAGATATAGGTAAAGTACATAATTGCATGACCCTATAGGATAGTTATACTAGTCATGAAATTTTTAATTATTCATCGGTCCTGTCGACACCATGTATTCTAGATATGGCCACTTAAATCCACACATACATGGTTCATATATATGGATACAATATATAACTAAAATACATATATAGAAAAACAATAATAATAATAATTATATATATATTTACTCCTTAGACACTTATTTTGGACTGATCCGAAGATAGTAGAGCCACCAGTTTTCCTTTAGGAACCTGAAAGATGTTTCATTTATTTATTTATCCATTTTTTGTTAAGTAATTTGTACTTTCACATTTTTTAATTATGATAACTACTTGGGTTACTTGTAGAAACCATTGGTGGTGGGCTAATGGGATTTTTTCCAATACACTACACATCTTGAATTTGGTACTTGAGATGATTTTAGTATTACAGGATCTGATAGGAATAAGGACCTTATTACAGGTTGTTGATATACATTTCTTATAGATGGAGCAGAAGAGTAGAGGACCGATCATATGTTTGAGATGTACTTGGAGATTTTTTTTACATTTTGTATATTTTGGGGAATGATTCAATGTTCTCATCCCCTATTGCAGTTTTGTGTAATAACTAGCCATGCATTATTGTATATGACACTACATAATGTCTTTTGATTATTTTTGTTGTTGTTATGTTATTATTTCATTCACAAATTAAAGAATTTGTAAATTTAAATATGAATATATTGTGGAATGTTTATGGTTATCTCTATTGTTACATTATGATTTGAGGGTATAGTCTCCCCATTATTCCAAATTTACATCATCTCTACTAGTTATAGTCCTCTAGCATATATAAAGGCATGATTGAGGTCATGTGAGCCACCATATCGTGACTCGGTTTAGTTGAACACTAGGTAGGGATGTTACAAAGTGGAATCAGAGCCCTTATTTTTTTCTTTTGTGTTAATATTTGAGTTAAATACATGAGGATAGGAATTAATGGTATTTGGAATTGACCATGTGCTAGGACATAGTTGACCCGTGTACAAGGGAAACCTTAATTACCAGGGATGGGGAATTTTAGTTATTTCTTTCTCTGGTTATCATTGATACAACGTCACTGTTGGTTGAGTCACATGTATTATGATTCTATTAATATTGGAATTTTCAAAATGAGGATTTATTTTTCCGTGGACTTTTGAAATGTGAATTTTTCATTATATGTCTCATTATAGTCATAATATGAAAAACATGCCATTCATTTTTTCAGGCCACACCTATTATTAGTGTGCATTTTCCTATTACATATTTATGGGGACTTAATATTGTATTGAAATGTGTTGATATTTCTTTTATAAATTAGAAAATATAATTGAAACATAAAGTTATCACCTTAACATAATAATGTTTTCCTGGATAGGTTAAAGTAGACATCTTAATCAGTAAATTATGGCATGATGAGCCATGAACCATTTGACGTGTTTGGATAGATTGTGTTATTCAATGAGTTAAATGGATGTCATATTTTGGTTCATAAGGATTATGGCCCAATATGGATTGGAAATGATGATCTATCAGATTCAACCATTTAATAGGATATCATTTGTTGAGAAAGAACATATCCATATGAATATTCTTCTAAAATAAAATTCTTATCATGGGAATGTAAAATTGAGACCTATAATTAACCAACCCTTAGTAGTGGGTAGTTTGGTATCTCTTATATTTTTATGGCTTTTTGGTATCTTATACACTTTCGAATTGGATTTTAGAGTCGTTAGAGAGGAATGATTATTCTATAGAAAGGCTGTGTACCTATATTAGTTTCATATATACTATCATTCAAAATGTTTAAATATATTAAGAGTAATTCATTTGGAAGTTTAACATTATGCCACCATGATTTCCTCTGGTCACCTACTCAAAAGGAGGGGATGACCATGAAAATGAGGTGGCATGCCTATATATTAATGTGATTCCTCCTATAGTTCCACACGCGACTCCAATTTCGGTAATTTATATTGGAACATATTCCATGTTCGGAGAGGGAATCCTATATATGCTACAGTCAATGTGATTATTTGCATGAAATACCTTGAGTATCGCAGATTTGACTGAAGAATTGACACAAAAACATCCCACCACTTTATTTGTGGATGGATGAACTCATGCTACAGAATCCAGGATGGAAGCCATCCTTTATGTATTCTATCATTGCGAGAATCTTCTAGAGTATAGGGTAAATATTTCTACATATATGTTGTTCGATTATTCCTAAAGATAGTGATATTTTATTACCAAGTAAGATCAGTATAATGACATGGTTTGGGAATATTTCCAAATGATATTATATTATATTTAATTCCTCAAACACGAAGGGATGATAGAGCTTGAGAATTTATGAACCTAGAGTAGAGAATTTTCTCTGTAATAAATTACTCTTCTCATTTTTCTGAGCTACAATGGTTCTCTCAAAATCTAGTGAGGAATGATCTCATGGCCACAATGCGAGTAAATGATGGGATGGTTTATACCATATGACTGTAACTCAATGTATTCAGGTGACAAATATTTATGAAAATTTTCACCAATCCATTATTATATAGATTTACATGAGGGATGATGATGGTGTGATCCACGATGGATAGGTACAAAATTTTATTAGTGGTTCTTCATCTGAGAGAAAATGACATTGTGAGGGTAATCATGAAGGTAACACATGTCAGGAACAACATGTAGATAAATTCTTGATATTTCACTAGTGTTGGATGTTGGGAAATAACATGCCGAATAGCATATGTAATCTAGTCAATTGAGGTGACAAAGAAATGATGGGCCATATCTAGTGCTTTTATAGGACATTCCCTTTGGTTACTAGTTAATGTGGGTCTAATCCTACTCCACTATTAAGAGTGAGGCCAGTAGGATCATTTTAGGTAGGCAGCTGGAATACCACAAGTCGATCAGTAGTTGATGGTGGTTTATATATATACAGATAGATGTATGATTCGTAGGGCTCGAAGAGCTTACATACATAGGGTAGCTAGGCAGTGACTTAAGATAGTGGTACATGCCAGTTACATGGAGTCCAGCCTACACTAGGAGAGCAGAGTGCCTAAACATATTTTGTTCAAGGTACTATTCTAGTAGCGTCAACATTAGTATATATATGTTTCTGACATAGGGAAATATCACTCATTTTTATCATAGGCAATAAGAGATATTATAGACCTCACAAAAAATCACATATTTGGTGTTATGTGACTAAAAACCCAAGTAGGTATTCACCAAGAGATAATTAACCATTTTTAGGATTTTACCCTTGAGATAAGTGGAAACCTGTTCAACAAGAATATTTTCATTATTTAGATAATTATCATTGATGGAATCCTTGAGATGGAATGGTTAGTTCCCTACCAATAACAAATAGTATACTATCGTTAGATACTGTTTTTTACAGCACCTGACTATAGTGGTAACATACATAAGGAATAATGGAATTTGAAATATAATTGAGATGGTCCATTGAAAATGATATTGGGTAGTGAGACTGTGCATTTAACCAGTCTTTTCCTAGATGAACTTGGGTTCTGAACTGATGTATAAGTATCATAGAGGATAATTTCAGGAAAATATTTCTAGAAAAACTCTCTAGTATACCTCTTTGATAAGAGGTATAATTCAATGTAGTTCTAGTACTATGAGAAGCACCTATTACCATTCATCTATATTGGATAACACCTAAGGACCTTTTACAACTATATAATAAAATGGTGGATCTAGAGGCTAAATGTATCATATTCCCCATCACGTCACCTCAGTGGTGATTGATATTTTTTTCCAAGAAGGTGGATGATACCCATATGTTTTTCATGGATTACCATTGTTGAACCAACTCACAGTAATTTGTTGATATACACTTCCTATAATATATAACCACTTGGATGATTTCTGTAGAGTGAGTGTGTTTTTAAAAATTGATTTGAGGTCATACTATCATTAGGTGTTTTTAGGTCATCCGACAAAACATACATTGTTATTTGGAGACATTATGGCTTATATGAGTACATGGACATGATGTTTGGTCTCATGAACACAAAGGGTATATGTATGGCTATTGTGAATCAGGATTCAACCCATATATAGATTAATTAATTGTAGTATTTGTTGTTGTTATCTTATTGTATTCACACTCAAAACACGCCCACAAAAATCATATTGATATCATGATTAATACACCATGAGAGAATAATCTTTAATCTATACTCAATAAATAGCACATTTTGATAGAAAAATTAGACATCCTGGTTTATATCATTAGAGTAATGTGTTTTACTAGATCTAGAGAATGGGAATGTTGTTTTTTATTTTATGATTTCTTAGAACATCGTTGACATTCATATTTTTTAGGGATATATAGGTTTTATAAAGACTTAAACTATTATTTATCATTTCTTTTAGATCTATTTATGGGATATAAAATGAATGGTGTGAAATTCATATAGATAGAATCTGGTGAATCATCATGTTAGAAGTGGAGGTTATATTTACATAAGAAATAATACTGATTCTCTTGGCGACATAAAAGATATATTTTGTAAACTGTGGCTCATTTGGTACTGGTTATGGAGAAATTACGATGCATGATAAGAGATTCATAGGTTACTGGTCTCGTCATTCGATACATCATGAGAAGAACTACCCAACACATGTCATTAGGTAAACTATTTTAGTTCTTTTTCTATGTTATTGAAGACATTATCTTCTTCGAGATCATTTTCCTGTATTCTCATATCCCAAAATCCTCTAGTACAACTTTATGTAGGTATATTTAAATATCAGATAACACATGTTGGTTGAGTACCTACAATAATTTGATTTAAAGGTACCCTAAATTCCCTGTATGGATAATGTTCTGACTGATGATCTGAGATGAATGACTCTAATAAACCCAATTTGGGAGGCATGTGGAGATTTAAAACTTGTATCCTTATTCATGGAGATGAAAAATGTGGTTCATGAGAACCATTTATAGAATATCCTCTCATCATTAGTAGTCTAATATACTCTTTTAAAATGGATATGAAGGGAAAAAATTGGATATCACGGGCCTTGTCCCATGAGAAATGTTTTTAGATGATGATACATATTTTGGTTATACTATGGATGGGAAATATACCGTGATATTAAATGGTTGTGTATGGGTCCAAAAAGACATTAGAGATGAGCTAGTGTGGGAATTACATGCCTCAGCATGGGTGGTTCACCCGGTGTCACCAAAATGTATCAAGACATATAGTTACAATATTGTTTTCCATGTATGAAAATGGAGATTGTTGGATTCATCACTCAATATTACACCTATTAGTAGGTGAAGTAGGAACATCATTACTATGATGGGATTTTACTATTGTTCCCCATTTTCATGTGGAAGATGGATGATGTTTTAATGGATTTCATGTCTGGTCTGCCTAGATCACCTCATTGAAGTAATATAGTTAGGGATGTCATTGAATGATTGACAAAGGATGAAAAATTAAAACCTATGAATGAGACCTTCATGATAGATGATCTATGAAGGCTATACAGTTGGGATGTTGGGAGTCATTATGGAGCTTATCATTCTATCATTTATGATAGATATGCTCACTATACATCTTTGTTCTTGAAGGGAATGTATAAGGTATTGGGTACAAAGGTAGTTATGAGCACGTCCTATCACCCACATTCGAAGAACAAAATATCTTATGATTCACGTGCTAGAGGACATGTTTTGTGAACGTGTGATTGAATTTAGGAGTTCCGTGTATAAAAAAACACCATTGTATGAGTTTTCGGAAAATAACAGATTTTAGGATACCACTATGATGAATCCTAATAAAACCATTGATGATAGACATTTCTGTTCACCTCTCTAATTGATGTAGGTTAGGGAGGTAGCTAGGTTTTGAATTTTACTCGTGAAAGAGACTATATAGCATGTATAGTTAATCAAAAAGTACATGATTATATAAAATGGAAAACAATAGTGTTTTACCAATATATGATGACATAAGCATTTTTTATGTTGGAAATTAGGTTATATTTTGATTTTCACCCAGGTTGGGCCATATACATTTTTGGAAGCAGGGTAATCTCCCGTCAAGTTTTGTTAGACCCTTCGAGGTAATGAAACAGATCATACCAGTGGCTTACTAGGTATCACTTACTCAATGATATTAGTCTATGTATTATAAATTTCATGTATCATAGCTTCACTATTATTATTTGAACCTTTCAAATTCATTTCCTCTTTATGATGGTGATTTTGATGTAGATTCTTTCATTGTGGAGTATCTGATTCATATTGTTGATCAGAGCATGAAGACACTCTGAGGCCCTTCAGTTCCATTGGTATATGTGATATGGTAGAATGAAGAGTACATGATGAGAACTATGTATGGGAAGCTAATATATAATTTTAGTCACCAGGACTCATTGTTGGTGATACCTCTTAACCGTTAGAAGACAAACATGTGGAAAGATTTTGTTAATGAGGGGAGGTGGTAATGAACCACATTTTTACGAAGGTATGAATCATTTTTTTGTTTAATTTTTTAAGCCCATCATATAATGTTTCAAAATAATGTCATTTAGGTATTAGATTCATCAAGGGATAGTTTATATCGTGGAGCCGTAAAATGGTATGAGAATAATGGGCCTCACAACTAAACGGTACCATCCAGCCCATCCTGCATGATCTCCCTAAACTATGTGATTACAAACATTGTGGACCAGGGGGTCGTATGGTTTACCTGGTCCACCCAAACATGGAATTAATAATGTAGCTAATTACCATATTGACTATGTCACCTTATAAGTGTCCCTTCGAGCGTTATAAATGTTTTTCCATATTTAGTGAATTAAATGGTTTTGATGATGTGGTATATCTTATACATGATAGATTTTATTTCCATAACTGAATTATATGGGTTAAATGGAATAGATAATAATGTGTAGTAAGGCTATGCCTTTTGTTTATAATATATTACATGATCATGGTCAAATGTAATTCCATGTTTATGTTTGATCATAATGAATTAAATGCATGATAGGTATGGCCACATAGCTATATTTACAAAAATGATGATGTATTGTTATGGGATATGGTATGATGGTAAAGGGTTTTTTTAGCACGATAATATAATTCCCTATTATATCAGCTGTCTAGAATGACCTTTCAAAACAATGACACTAGTGGGATAATGGAGTCTATGCGCCATGTTCATTTTTATTTGTTGATACGATGGAACACTCTGTATCCCTATTGAAAAGGTTGAAGTATCATAATAAACTTGTGTTTTAGATCTTGTTCCCTATTTCTTGATCTTACAGTATCCTTAGATTTTTCATGGATGTTTGAGTTCCCCCCTGGTCTATCAAACACCTAGTATTCCAGGTATACAACCACTTACATCCTCATGTAGATGGTTCATATATGTGGGAATAATATATAACATTCTATATTATTATTATTTTTTATTATTTTTATATAGTTATTTTTCAAAATCATATTTCAGCAATGATATAAAGCAATTTGATCTTCCAGGTTCCCTTAAAAACCCAATGCAGTATTTAATTTATTAATTCAGTCTTTTCTACAAACTGTTATGAAATATGAAATGCTTGTATTATTTCTAGCCACCATAGGATTTAGCTTGCTCAAATTTTATGCCACACCCTACTAGGGTTTCGTTTGGTAAAGATAATATTATATGACTACATGTTTGAATAAAGGCAATGGACCTATTACATGTTGTTGATTTACATTACTTATTGATGGAGAATATGAGTGGAGGACAGAAAATATGATAGAGATTATGTTGGATAAGATTTTTTTTACATTTTATAATAATTATTGAATTTTTTTTGTGCTTATACCATGTTCCCCATCTTATAACAAAATGCCAGGAAACCTTGTATATGAAACTATATTGTGGTTTCTCATTATTTTTAAATTTTTCAGTTTTTCTTTCTTCTACTGCTTATTTTATATTTCAATTTATATATTTTTATACTATTGTATGTTAATGGTTATATACATTAATACACTATGATATGAGGGTATAGTCTCCCCACTATTTTATATTTACATCCTTTATTTTATTCGACATCCTTTGGTGTAGATAGAGGTGGGTTTGAGGCCATGTGACCCAATAGCTCGGGACACAGGTTATGTTGACCCCATGTTAGGATGTCATATCATATCCTTATAAATATTTATTGTATGAATTTTTGAGATATTTTTACATAACTAAGTCATGGGTGTTACCCACTAGGCTCTAAATGGCATTATATGGGGTCCTCGTTGGTTAGGGTAGTGGTACAATGACTAAACCATCCCTATAAAATTCAAATTGACTTATATTGGATCCCATGTGTAACCTAATACTATAAACTAATGATCAAAAATTTATAGATAATAGAATAATATTATAAAAATTTAGAATTATATTACCATTATAGAAATTTTTCAAAAATAATATATATTTCTCTTTAATGTGATATAATTACTATTTTTTAAAAATACCCAGATTTAAAAATATATGGATATTTTATTAATCAAATTCCACCATCATAAAAAGTATTTGGTTGAAAAAAAACCTCAATATAATTATTTTTTCACCCACTATAATTCAAATAATTTATTTTCATATAAATATATTTTTATTAAAATTTCCAATTTATCAACTATTTTTTAAACTAGAAACCAAAATAATTATGATGTATCAATTATGATACTCCCAACACCGAGATCACTTCTTTCCAAACATTTAAATTTTAAAACTAGTAAATATTTTATAATTTTCACTAGTAAATATCTGATAATGATAATGATATTACACTTTTATAATGAAATAGACATTTTTTCCCAATTATAATCATCTGAGGAACCTGTTGTCATAAACTAGCATGTATCCTTAATGGTTCATTGTTAGGAACTCCTTTTATAATTCATTAATTCAAATAAACTAAATGTTCATTATTAAATTAAAATACATTCTAAAACATATTGTTCCCAAAATTCCATAGTAAAATTTGAAAGGAATTTTTTATTATGTAAAAAAATAAAATTGAAAAGGAAATAATGATAATTTCATTGACTGTATTAGAATTATAACAATTATAATAAAAAGGTGATACGAACCATATAAAAATAAAAATACATGAAGCTTGAAATAATCATAGTAGATATATGATATAAAGATAATTTAATTGCATATAATTGAGTAAAAATTTTGATATTTACTAAATATAGTATGTATCATTAATAATGGAATCAGTTGAATTACATTATAACAGTACATAACATTTTTATAGGAATATAAAAATTTAATTTACTAGTTATATCGATTTTTTTATATCATTAATCGATATATGGTCCATAGATTGAATGTCATTGGGTATACATGTATCCTATATATATATTAATTCTTGTATAATTTGACTTGTTGCCTAATAAAAAGTTAAAAAATACTAAAAATAATATATCTATCCTGAAATTAGTATATGATAAATAATTACTATGTTAAACATAAAAAATAAATAAATTGATGGTAAAGATATTATATTATAAAAAATATAAATTATATCCGTAGGTTAAAACATTTCATTTATTCATTTTAAAGAACATTATTAATTTTTTTAGATGAAAAGATAACATTATTATAATAATTTTTATTTGAAAATAAATAATAATAATTTAGTCAAATGTTTTAAATTTGGATTTTTTAATGAAAAACTATTTTTATATATTATTTATTAAAAAATTAAAATTAAATTATAAATATAATATTAATTTTTTATAATTAATTTAATATATTTCATTTGTAAGTTTATATTATATGATATGGTATATTTTATTTTTAACAACTAAATAACATACATGGTTTAATTGTGAAATAGCTTTTTAAATAGTAACAATGGTAAAATTGATATAAATAATTTAAAAATCACTTAAAAAATGACAACACATTATCATAATCTTATGGGAATTGTAATTTCTTGATTTGAAATCATTATTTCCCCTTTATGACATTTTTATTCATTCTAATTATCTTCCCATTGAAAAAATGAGTATTCAAAAATATGTCACACAATATTATCTATAAAAGGTTCCCTCCACCACCAATTCATTAAAAAATATTTTTGTTTCTTTTATATAAAATATCTACCTATATTTTATCTATTATATTAAACATTCATATTTTGGGTTCTATGTTAAAAACATAGTACCCCACCCTTTATTTAATAGTTAATCCATTTTTAATGTTATCAAATAAAAATACAGTTATGTATTTTTAGTCAATAAATATCTATAAAAAATTAATTTTTATAAACCCCCCATTTTGATCACCTAATAGGCCAAAAATAGATAGTTGGATTTAAACCTAAAATAGACTTTTAATATAAAATCATTCATTGACTTACACCATTTGAATAAGAAAGACTATGGGAGGAATTTCCCTTAATAAATGAATTAAAGGTTAAGAGATAATGTGAGACCATCAAATAAAAACAAAAAATACCCATTTTATATATCAATTATAAGAATAATATGGTTTTAACATTTAAAATGTACAATTTCAATATAATAAATAAAATACTGGCGTCAACACTCTTGGATATCTACCAAGTCCATCTAATATAACTAAAAATTACTCCAAACTCTAGTGATATAACCTAAAAACACATTAAAACTATGGTGTGTTGAGATACATGTATTTCATTGTAAGATCATAAATTTATATAAATTGACATCCATGTGTAATATATTTGTAATATTGGGAAAGGGTGAGAAATACTAATTATGAAAAAAAAATTATACTAATAATAAAATGAAAAAAATTATTTTTAAAAACCTAAAATTCTTATTTTCCTTTCCACAACTTTTTCAAACAAATATATAATTAAAAAAATATAAATCACTATTCCAAAATCATCACAAAAAAACAACCTATTTAGGGCCATTTAATTTCCTTCACCACTCAGGCCTATCAGCAGAGTTGTAAGAAATTGTACCAATAATAAGAACGTATGATGACCCTAACCATATCTACACAGGATGTAAGAATGTAACGAAATCAAACCCAAAACATCATCACTTTACCACAAACAATATATATAAATCTGTAGTCACTAATCTACAACTAAATCACCACATCAAGTAAATAATTTCCACCAATTATTCCATACTTACCCAATATCACCCGAAAGTAGGACATCATTACCAAATTTTAACAATCACAATAGGTTTTTATTAATATTTAGAGCATCAACATTATTCCCACCAAAACCATAAAAAATTCCCACCAGGAATCATTTTCCATCCACCACCACCACCACATAAATCAATACCCATTTGGGTCTTCCTATACACCACATGCTACACCCCAAGCCATTACCACCAACATTTTTGTACCTTCCTTGATCCATTATAGACTTTGAACATTGGTTTAACTGTGTCTTATATTTTCACATCATTTGTCCTTAAACATTTCAATAAAATATGTCTATAACAAAATAACCACACATCAATAAGTGCTTTTCACAATAAAGAAGAAACACTATTAAAAAAATAAACACAACAGGAAATAGTGTTTACAAAATAATCCTTTTCAATATCCCTCTAATATTCATCACCATAAATTAAAAATTTCTAACATCATTTAAATCAATTGATTTTGAATTAATTCTTGAATATTTCATCCACTATTATAATGCGATGACTAAATTTAATACCATCATTAATTAGATCTTGCATTCAATTAATTTTCCCATATTTAATGAAAATATATTCATATACCAACCCCATCATTTAATAGTCTCTAAATTTCCATTTAGATAAATAAAATTCATCGAAAAATTAAAAGATTATAAATCTCATCACCCTATAATGTTTCTTATTTATTGAACTAGTTATTTTTTATTTATATTCACCATAAATTTGAAATTCCCAAAAAAACCAATTAATTTTCCATTGTCGTGAGATTTAATAAATTATAAGTTTGAGGAGAATATCGTTGGATTATATAAATACAATCATTGAAACACACAATAATTAATCCATATATATATCTATAACACGAACAATTATAACTCTAGTGATAAATAATAAATGGTCCCTCTACAATTAATATTTAAAATCCCAATTATTCCAGAATCCCAATAATTATTAACTTTTATTTTTATTATTTTATGAATATAAATTCAATGATTTAATAATGAAATAAGTTACACATTCCAAAGAAAAAAATATCACCACAATTTAGGGGATCACTAAAATATGTAAAACACTCAATATATGTTCTCTATGATTTATAAGGATCAATGTATATCTAAATTAAAAGGCTCAAAAGACAGTTAATTCCCAAAACTATTCCATATATATCTCTATCATAATTTCCTTTTTCAATTATAATTATTAATATTTTTGACGAATAAAAAAAAATTGTTCCAATTAATGAAAAATGTATAGAAAAACATAGGCCCAACCCTTCAACTTTTTTACTTGGATATATTATTTATATAGTTTATAATTCTATGGGGATTTAATAGTTTTATAATAATGAATAAATCATTTCAAAATGTGGAAGAAATATTAAAAAATAGTTACCTCAAGAAACCATGAAACAATATGACATGAGAACAAAACAAGAGGATTAAATAAATTATGAAAAACTCCTCTAGTAGTATAAAACCTTAACTATACTCAATAAATATACTAGGATATGAAGAAACTAATAACCAATTATGATAACAAAAATATAAAATACAGAACAAGTTGATGTAATGTAAGATAATTAAAATG
This sequence comes from Viscum album, assembly GCA_963277665.1. Classification (NCBI taxonomy): domain Eukaryota; kingdom Viridiplantae; phylum Streptophyta; class Magnoliopsida; order Santalales; family Viscaceae; genus Viscum; species Viscum album. The sequence goes on along the minus strand of OY728159.1, from coordinate 1,455,009,979 downwards.
ATTACTCAAATAAAAGGTCAATATGATTTCCAAAAATTAAGAATGTTCATCTCCTTAAAAATGTTATTAAATCATTTAAGAGAAACGACATGTTCATCCCATGATCAAGGAGTGGAAAATATTCAAACTAATGAGAATAAGAAATATTATTTTTAGAGGAAACCTGATTTTCCTTCCACATGGAATAAATGAATTTTAAATGGTCTTAATGGACTCTTAATATTGATATCTAAATCCATAAATTTCAAATTTCCATCATCTCTTATTCTCTCAGTGAACATTTCACCGATTTTAAAGCTGATTGATCACTAATATAGGCTCTCACATAGTTCTGTGCAACTACAATTTCTATTTTGGGTGCTTAGAAAAACATAACATCATGAGATAAGATGTTGTTTATACAGTCTGAACATTTTATTTCACTATAAAAAACTTGATTCCTACTGAACACTGCTCATCATTACTCAACGCAGACCCTCTATTTTTTCATGTTTCATACTGGTGAAACTATTACACACCACATATATGAAAATGAAACCATTATGGAATGGTGGACCCCATGAAGAAGCATATAATATCCCTAGGATCAATACTTTATCTCGTGACATAATGTCTCTCCCCATATACATAAGTGCACTCTAAACATATGTTAATAACATAACATATATTATTTAACCCTTACATTGGACTACAAATACCCACATGTGAGGACCTTAACATGAAACAGGTTGTAACATAACATGAGATACAATTAAACACTCATTTAATAGATATAAATCACCCTAACATAAGGTTAGTTTAACATATGAAACTACCCCAACATGATCCACGTTCTACACTTCTGTGGGATACCATTACATTAGATATGTACTTAACATTAATCAATATAGAAAAAAATTAATACATTTAAATAGGATTATTGTAACCCTTAGATAAAAAGTCCAACCCATAACTAAGTCTACAATAGATTTATGGACTTAAATAATATAAAAAATCACGGTATATCTAATTTTTAAATTCATTACAATAGATTTACAAAATAATATTTAAAATTTCAAAATAATCTTTATTAATTGGTGAACCAATTTTAATAATATATAATGAAAAAAACTAAACAAAAAAATAAATAACTATGAAACACCCAATGAAACTTCAACATCTAAGAATGATTAAATAAGGGGCATGGAAAAAAATTCATCACATTAATTTAGATACCACATAAATAATTATAATACTTTAAATTTTAGAAAAACGTAGAAAAATAATCCCATTGCAAGAGAATAAATTATTAAAGTTGAACCATCACATTAATCATAACATAATGACTCAAATTATGTGTAATCACTTTGGAATTATGTCGAAAATCACAAAACATAATGTCCATTAGAAGATACATCTCAAAGAATATTAATTTACCAGTAACACATCTGAAAATGATAGACTGAAACCCATTTTATAAAAACAATTACCAAAATCACTATAGAATCCTATTTGATACATATCAGTTAGTGAAAACCGCTCTTAAAATTCACTATGGGTGAGTTTATACACAACTTCTACTCACTTTCATTCATTATAATATTATGAAAAAGAATAATGGCTTTAATGGAATAATTTCATGTGGTAATATTCCATTATATGTCTATTCCATGTAAATTCCAATATTATCATTAAATATAAAATTTACTGCATGTGTTGTGTTTTTTTGAATGTTTTACCAATATATAAACAATAAAAAAATATTTTAATAATTACACTAATCAAATAGAAACATTTAAATGATTTAATGTATTCATCAAAATATCAATCAATAAACAGGTAAATTGCGTCTATCATATAATTAATATATAATTATTATTAATCCCACATAAGTTTATTATAATTTTTAATTTATTTGTATTATAATGATTGTGTCACATATTACCCTACTGAGGCCCCACCTGACATGGTGGCATTCAAGATGTTAAACTACAGGCTCGCCGCTAATATACATTGGGATGGGGACTAGAACCATGTTGGAAAGAACCACATATGGGAGGATTTAACCTAATGAACTATTACAAACACACAAAATAATATTCATACATAACTAAGTAAAAGGGAAAATGAACCACTAAAAAAATAATAAATTCACAACCACTATAATTTTCTAACAAGCATATCAAAACAAAACCAAAGTAAAGGGGAAAAAATATAGTGCCTATAAACCATAAAATGGTCCAAATTGTAAAGATGATGGTAAAAGTATCAAAAAACCCATTAGACTACCTACTTATTTCAATAATGTAGCCTCTTAGAATCAACAGAAAACACACACACACACACATCGATTCATCGGAGATTTCAATCATATAGACCATATTATATATAATAAATGACATAAGTAGGTATATTTGATGCACGAATGAGTTTATAAATACCTAAGAGGATACCAAAAAATAATACAAAAATATATAATTATTGTTAATGAAAACATTAACAAATAAAAAAGGTTGTAATGAATGGATAACATCGAGATCATCTCATTGAGGGATAAATATCCCAATGTAAATTATATAACTCAGAACCAACTAGAAATCTTAGCATACATATTTCCTGATATTGATGTACCCAAAAACAATTGGTCATTCACATAGATGATACTAGTGGAATCCTATACCATGTATATGGGTTAAACAGAAACAGAAGTGGAGGGTCCCAAACTCATCTGTGTATTATGGATAAGGGAAATATAAAATATTGAGAGAGATGATCTCATCCATGTATACATAGATGAAATAAATGAGTATATATGATTATATATGTAGAAAAACCTGATCCTATACCCACATGGGTGAAATAACACACTATAAGAGGGTCATAGTCCTCATAAATGAAAAACCAACTCCTAATGAGAATTAATATGGGGAGATATTAATTATAAAAATATATACTAGGAAAATTGGATGTACATGATTTTTCCATGGGGTACAATGTCTGTCATCTGACAATGGAATCATATAATTTTTGTTCTGTGTATATGAAAGAACATAGTGTGTAGAAGGGAAGACATCGTGTAATGTTCAAAGGGTTATACAATAGTTCCTAGATTCTATTTTAGTATATAAATGTTATATATCAAGATTTTTTATGCACAAAAATCTACATATCTGGTTTTCACTCATTTCCAATTGATCTGTAGTTGTATGTATCATTTTACATTCCATGAGTGGTTGTGGAGTATGTGTGAGAGTATGGGGTAATGTGGAGATGAGTATATTATTGGATGAACTATAGGAGTTCAACTAAATAGATTGTGATTTCCACCATCTATCCAATAGATTCACCTAGGATATCCCATGTTACAAGATGTAAAATATAACAATGGTGACCTTCCCCAAGACACCTAGAAGAAATTTTGAGACTTCATGAATTATATCTATAACAAAAATATTATTAGAGACTATCAATCAACCAGTTGTTGAATATTCTTAATAGTATTGACTCTTCTAATAACCACTAGAAGGTCTAATGGTCACAAAAAACAGCCAATGAAACCATAACCTACTAATGGGATCGACCAGGTAGTGAGTGTTGTTGATACGAACAATAGACATGAGAAGAATATAATAATTTTTACATGAATCCTCCATTTTATAACATTCTAAATCTCTCTCATCATTTTTTCACCCATACAAAAATTAGATCCACATTTAGATGTCCTTAACTCACCTAACTGAAAAACATGGCTGATCATTGTGTCAGTAAAAGCCATTGTCTTATTTTAGTGATTATGACAATGTTTTTTTTCATTAATCATATACTTATATGTGGTTCTCTTATTTCATGATTTGTATCTGCGATGAATACCCAAGGAATTCATTATATACTCTTTTTAAATTTTGAATTTAGAATCTTGGGATCTTCTACAAGCTTTATTGATCCATAAATCATTAAAAATTGTAGATTCCTTCATGTATATGAATCTAATGTGTTTTATTTGATCTTTTTTCATGAAAATAATTTATTTAGATGACATTGATTGATTATTAATATTAATTGTTTTCTTATTTTTTTAAAAGTATTGAATAATGTAATGTTGAAATAATGTGTTTTGGGATTTGTTTATGAACCAATTTTCAACTTTAGTATTGTTAATGAATTTATTTTTTAATGAATGTTTCATATAATTTCAATTGATATGAAATTTTCAAAATTTAAAATTTCATTGGAATGATTTTAATTTGGATTAAGGAAAATACAAATTTTCACCACGGTTGATACATGGATCCATTCTAATTAATTAACTTTTACCCCTCATCCTTGTTATCTAGTGTATTGTATGCACTAGGTGGCCAAATGCATGGAAGAGATAAACTCTCATATTTGATCCATTACCCTATAAGCCTTTTATTCTAGAATAACGTCCAAAATGATTAGCCTATAAATACAGGAAATTTTATAAGAATACTCACTAAAATGGAAATAATGTTACTCCATGGGGTCATTTTCGTTATTCATATTAATGAATATGTTTAATTTATATGATTATAATAAATTTATGAAAACCTATATATTTGAATTTTTTTAATAGGTGTAAAAAACATCTTCACCATATTTCTTATTACTCTTGTAAAATTTTATATCATTATTATATTTATTTACATTAGAATAAAATGGTTATATTATAATTTTTTTTCTTTAATACATTGTGGGAGCCTACATTAATTATATTTCTCGCATACCACTTACATCCTTGGGTGTGTATGGATAATTTTTTATCTAATACTTGTAATTGAATGGTGGAACATGATTTTTTTGATTTTATTCATTAGTAGTATTTGGGAGTCTGGTGGTTAATACATGACACATTAATATATCATTTTTTCTATAGTTATAGACATTATTTTTATTTGTGTATTTTGGGATGTGTATTTCCATACTGATTGGATATTTTATTCCATTGAATTAAATTTTAATAATAAATTTAAATTTACGTATATCATCTTGGATTATGTTATATTATGTAAATAGGAATAACTGTGGTAGTTTATAATTTCCATTCATATGTATACTAATTTTAGTGATGGATAACATACCTCATTTTAGGTTAGGACTGGATTTCTTTATGGATAGTTGGGTAATAATTAGCGGAACCTGAAAATTGTTTTACCATGGGGGGGTTCATTTTTTTCAGTAGGAATCTTAGGATGTCTTCCAAGATTTGAGATATAACTATTATGAAATTAATAGTGGGTTGTAATAGAGTTCTAACAGGTTCTCAAAATTACAATCCTCATGTTAGTATTAGTGGTTGGGAAATATGTTTTTTGAATCTGAGTGAATTAATATAGTTTTTTATTTTATCCATGTCACTTTATAATTTATGTTGAAATTTTGTTTTTAGATGTAATGGATTATTAGGTTTAATGATCTAGGGACTCTTAGTCCAATGATTTGTAGTACCAAACTCTATAAGGAAATCAAGTGAATCATTATGATGGGATTCCTATTGAACCATAATCGAGAATATTGATAATCAATATAACAACAACGATTTTTTACACATAGTTTTATTTATCATCCAAGGTGAAACACTTACCCTTGATCAAGCTTGTGATGTAGATCCTTAATGGGATGAGTAGAAGAATGCATCCCAAGAGTTACTCTATTTGAATCCTCCATAATTTCAGGAATTTAATGATCATAATGATGTAAAATATTGATTTGGAATGATTAAAATAGTGTTTTCATTATCAAATAACCCTAATTACACAATGATGAGGTTTTTATAATCATGCAAGGAGGAACATAATGGAGTGGGTTACATTTAGTATTTTTGGAAAATTCAGATAAGATATTTTTATGGAATGACTCCAAGGCCCCCTTTTTTGAGAAATTATACCCAGAGGCTATGACAATGGCGAAAACTAGGGAGTTACTCAAACTCAGGAAAGGAAATAATATAGTTATGGAATTTGGTTAATCTATGAAATTTGCTATATCAATTTTCACCGATGGTTGTATAAAATGAGGTGATGAAGGGTTGAAGGTTCTAGATGGGCCTTTGAAATAATTTTTGGACATAATTCTTTAAGATAATCTATTATACAAATTATTATGTGGTAGATAGGTTATAGATTGTAGAGATTTGTAGATTTTTATATTAGCGATAAATGGAGATCTTACACCCTCATGTAGTTGGTTAAATGAATAATATATGGGGATGATGAAATATGGACTGTTCTATAAAAGAAACAATGGGGGAGGTTTATAGAATCTCTTTTCTACAACATCATTAGTTATTAGCGGTGCGGATTTTAACTATTGTTCCTATATAGGGAACATGATTCCATTTTGAATCATGCCTCCAAAGATATATAACTCTTGTAGAGTCCTTGGAAACATACATATGTTTTTCTAGTCGGATTATATTATAAACAATTGTACATTCACCCTAATACCTATAGGATCAATGGTTATGTTAGATGATTTACGAAGATTTAGGTTATGTACAAATAGTTACTAAATGAAAATGTACCACACATTGGAGGATTATAAAATAGAATATGATGTAGGTCCTTCAACTATAACATTTATTATTTCTATAGTTTTGACAATACATGCGATTTTATTTAATATTTTTTATTCACAATACCTTTTTCCAAAAACCAAATGTTATATTATAAAACACAATACAGAACTCATGCCATTATTTATTGAATTGGTTATACCTTTAGGAATGAAGGAGAGAGGTTTTTGATAATCTTCATTCACTTTCTTCAGGTGCGATGTTGAACTACTGTTGTATTTTTATTATTCTCATAATGGACCTATTAAATATTATTATTAGTATAGTTTGGTTAATTTTCTATAAAACTGGAATATATTGATATCATAATAGGGTACCATTACTCCCCAAGATGGGATCTCCAGTTTCTTTCAAGGAGATTAGAACCCATTGTCTAGTGAGTAGGATATCATATTTTAGATATGCGATATTAGATGTAATTTTCAATCACCCTACTAGTTTAATAATATTTTAGTGGTGATATTCTATTGGATGTCAATGAATTTCCTTAATGATTTGTAGAAAACATTATTTATTTTACTTAAGAGATAGAAATGGAGTTCTTCATTGACATAGTGAAGATTATTTTATGAAATTGATACATTCATACAACATTGATTGAGATAACCTAAAAGTGGTTAAAATTTTGTTTGAAGATATAATAGTAGAGGGATTTATATGAAAAATTTTGTTACCCTACGTATATATGGTTCTCTTCCAAAATATGGTTGTATGGATCTCTCTTAAATGAACAGATTTTTGTAATCTCAACTGAGGGATAATCCTAAACAAGTACCGTTTTCCTTTTATTGATTTTTTTATTTGAGCAGTTCAAAAGAAATATGTGATCTATATGATTAATATTATGTCAAGTGGTCAAAAACTAATACTAATTGACTTGGATATAGAAACTAACTCATTCATGATTAAGAAATTAAATTTTGAGAACCGTATAATGTTGTTTTCCATGAATAACACTCCTATAGTGTTCATGGAATGAATTAAGGATAAATTCAATGAGTGTCATGGAACATTTATCATAAAATTAGTGTATGAACTTTAGATGAACAAAACTAGTGAATAACATCATGTTCATTATAAGAGACATATTTTTGGAATTACAACATACTACCTCCTATGTGATTTTTTTTTAAATTCAAAATAATGAAATGTGATATTATGTTCAAAGGATACATGATCTCATAACATGGTATAAATTATGATCCTAAAAAGAAGTAAAATGTTTTATCATTAAAATACCGCATGAATTTATTTTCTTATATTTATTATTTGAGGATATGTAGTATATTATAGATAGTGCATAAAGGTTTTATCGGAACATTCAACATATATTGTAGCTCTCATATTGAATAGGGCGATGTCTTTTTAGTAATCAATTTTGAATGCATAATATATTAATATAATGATGTGATTATCATTTAAAACTTTTTCCCCTACAAAAGGATAGATTAGGATACATGTTTCATTATGATGCATTATGTTCTCTTTTAGGATTCATTCTTATACAAGGATACCATGAGATGGATTATATATCAATTCACCTTCAAATATATAAGAGGATGAATCCAACCCATTATTTAGAACTTGTTTGTTTTTTGAATTACATTATGATTTTTAAGAACTATATTTTATTGGAGAAGGTAAAAATTTAATATCAAAATGTGTATGGGGGTGTAAATTTTATTATGTGAATTTATACCTCCAACATGACAATGGTTGTAAAACCTACATTCATTCAAATTTCACATTTTCTATAATTAGGGGAATTGTAATGTTGTTCCTAACACTATTTACATAATTTCACCTTATTAGTTTGTGAAGTTTTTAATGGATTAAATAATGTTGGTTAATTTATTCACATTAATGCACATGGGTGTTAAGAAGGAAGAGTTTTTATTTTTTTAGAAATCATTATTTTTAAATAATCTACGTATGAGATGATTCTCCAAGTGAAACAATAAGATAATATGTTATAGAATATTAGAGATTTCTTTATTGTAGGGGGACAATTACTGAATGGCCTCTCTCCTTAGAAAAATCTGTTTTCTATAGGAATATGCATGTCTAAAATGGGGATGATCATGTTTGAATTTTATCATCATTCTTTTTTTCCATTCAACCCTAGAATTGTATAGATATTTTTTTGACATGGTTCATTATTTAAGGTGACATGGAATGAAGTAGGACATAACTGACTTCGTTTCAAGATTATATTCCTTAAAATAATATAAATCTATTCAACAAAATCCTTTTGGTTCAGTTTGGAATCTATCATGACCCAACCAATTAGGGCCCTATTGCCTAGTGATTAGCTGAGTGTGACTACCACAATCCCTACTTCAATAGGATAGTGTCTACAGAATATCATTGAGTTGCAATTAAACTCAATCATGAGGCCTTTTCCTAAGGAACATTTAATCACAAACACACATCTCGAAGATGATAAAATCAAAGAATATAAAATACAAATGATACGAAATGCAAGCATACATATAAAATCACATAATCTGAGTAAAAATAAGTTCCTTATATAATCCCATAAAAACAGAAAAGGAATCAAACCTGATAGTAAGAGGGGACTACAGTTAAAGGTAACTCATTGAACAGACCATAGTATGTCATGCACAATCTATGCTCCAGATACTACTGTTCCATTGGGAACAACACTGAATAGATATTCATTTTTATAAGACATGACATTTGTAAGAATATACCATGTAGGGTTGATTATAAAAAACCCATATTGAACACCATGAAATGATGATGTATATAGAATGAAGATTAGTCATCTCATCATGTGATATGTTAATCATAATATGAGATATAATATAAAAAATATAGATATATTCATTGTCAACATTATATATAACGTTATGGTCACAAATGGATTACCAACTTAAGATTCGACTCAATTGATATTAACCACACTCCCCTGGAGGAACCCATTCTTTGATTTTGATACGGACGATGGAGTCCATTCAAGATGTCATGCTCATCAAGTCTCAAAATAATGTAGTACAAAATGACAGTATTAAGTGATCAATACATCGATAGGATTCATAACATAGGTCATGGAGTAATACTGATTAATCTAATCTGGATTTTTCCCTATATAGGGGATCTACACCCTTGTACATTTGGTTACACCAATTATAATAACCCCACATTTGGAAAAAGATGACCGATGATATCATCCATAAATCCAAGGGATATTCCTATAACAATATAAAAAAATAATCCCATAGATATGATCAAAATAATTTGATTAGGATTTAATGTTATACTATACACTCATATTGATGGATCGATGGAAAACACCATTAATGATTCTAGTTCATGAAAAAATGAACAATGTCCCCAAGTCATCATTGTGGTGTTACATGGAATGTACTATATATAAATGGAATGTACATTCCAAAGGGGGTAAACCCCTATATCATAGAATTTGATCAGGTATGTTCTTATGTACACATGGCAATGTATGTTCACCGGTTCATGTCCATGTAACATGCCATGTTTAAGAACACAGATCATCCCATGTACTCTAGTTGTGTCATGTACCAGTTCATGTACATGTATGTGTGTCTTCTAATATAAACCCATATCATCTATGTAACGGTCACATGGTGCATGACATTTTTTCCACAGTGTGTGAAACATTTATTCTCTGTAAAAACCCAAGCATCACATCTAGGGCCCTATATAGTTTGTATTTCTAGACTACATGTCTTGTATATACAAAATTCCATTAAACCATAGATATAACAAATAAATCACTATTTTCTATTAAAACATATTTTCTAGCTAAAAATAATTTTCATAAAAAAGGATATGGTTCAGTTAATCCATTCTATATTCATTAACCATAATTCATTCATCTGATTAATATGGGATACCATCTGTCATATCTCTCAATCGACATACATCAGAATCCAACATAAATAACTCCGATCGGGCCACAATACATCATTAAAGATCAAATAAATCATCTATACAAACCCATATCTATTGTATCATTTTTTTTAATCCATGAAACATGTGCATAATGATTTAACATTAGGTATTTATGGAATCATCGACTAAAATAAATGATGGTGATAAATGGATGAATAATTGGGGGAGAAATAAAAAAATCACAAACATGAGGAATGAAAGTCAACCAATGTTAGTATTAACAATTATTATTAGTTTTTAGAACAATATATTAATATATTAAACCTAAAAAATAATATAATCTCTAAATTCCAAACATGATAATCCCATATCTGTAATATGATAAATCTGAAAATCAATCTGTTGGTTGAATGATTTTAATTCATTGTAGTATTAGAAATTGTGAATAAATAGACATATAAAAATTACCACATATAGATATATTTTTCACTAACGAAGAAAAGAACCTCTGTTACTTTTTTGGTGAGATCCATAGTTTTTTTTTCACTGATCCCCAATTCCCGAACTGTTGATGTTCTCCAAGAAAGCTACTCCATCGGATTATCTCCAAAATTCAATGTTTATGATCCCAAACCTAGAATATGGTGGAAAACATTTTTATATATAATTTTATTTTGTCATTTAATCATCAAAAAATTATATTATTACATAATTCATTCATATTTTATGCCCATAATAGTTTTTACAAAATATCATAACACTAGAAAATATAATGTTGCACCTATGGAAAAGCTCATGTTCTAGACACAATAATGGGATAATATTTTTTATTTGAGAATCCATTTAATTCTTATTCCAATTTTTCAAGAATTTGTTTTCTTTATATTAATATATTTATTATTTTTAAAATATAAATTCCTCTATCAATGAGCCATTGAATATCATGTAGTCTCATCACCTTGATCTGAAATTATTACAAGATGAATTTGAAATATTTAATTAGTAAAAAAGGATAAATTGCACACTTCCAAACATAGGGATTTCCATTCCAAATTAAAAAATGTACTAAAAAATAACATGTGGTTATTGAGCATGCATATGGGTCACCCAATTTCATTATCTCTCCTAATGATTCATTTGTTATCACTGGAAACACACTATGGGAGTCACTCACTCATGGAGAATATTCCCTTATTGGTCCATGTTCCCAACAAGGTACTCTATAATTATTGATCCATCCATGATGTCCACATCAACTAGTTAGATCATGTGTGATGTGTTAATCACAATCTCCTCAGTTGTGACATGTAGAAGATGACATGTAACCAGTCTAATTGTATCAGTTGGGATAAGAGGCGTGACACATCACTAAATTGTTGTAATATCAGGAATGAGCCATTGAATCTCAAAGATAACTTTCCACCCCAAACAAATATCATTTATTCACGTTGAGGTGAGACCGTAAAGAACACATGGTCTCTCTTCTAGAACAAGAAAAACTCTTTCCTCAGTCTATATAGGACTTATGATGACTCAATATATTCCTCAACCACATCCAGTTGATCATTACATTTTCATTTGTATCTGAAACAAACATATGGCTCATGAGTTTAGAACAACATTAATTAGTCTAAAAATGTGCTGACGTGTAGGTATTACTATCCATGTATCAAATGGGGATGCACTGATAAAGATATTTTTGCTTTAATTATATAAATACTCTATTAAGGATCGGTTATTCGCACAATTACATCCAAATTCTAACATGTAAGCATCCAATAATCCCTAAAAAACATAAAAATTCCAATAAGTCTAGCCATTTTTTAGGGATTTAAATTTCATTCTAAAAAACAATAGAGTCCCAAGGGCCACTTACGAACCTCTCCATAATAATTATGTGAATAAAAATTTTAGTTTAAAAATAATATTTGAGGTAACTCCAGAGAGCCAAAATATCTTCTTTATGTAAAGGCATCTGATGACCTCTACTAAAATCTTATCCTAAATAACATGGAAGTGGGATGACTTAGTGAGTATGTTTTTTACAAACTCTGTGGAATCATGTTGTCTAGATTAACATGTTATCCCCATAATAAAATCCATTGATATGACATTTTTCATCCATTCTGTAACCTTATTGGGTTATGATAAATCAGTTGGAACCTAGTGCAATAACATCTTGTTCTGAAAATTTAGGCATCAAGATTATAACACCGAAAAAAAATTCATCAATAAAGTTCATAAAAAATGATGTTGGAGGTCCTAGTTCATATTTTCAAAACCTTTATGTACCATAAAAGGGGATGTAAAAAACTACCTCAACACCATCCCCCCACAACATCACTGGTACCATCATTCATCCTCTAAAAAGGTTAAAGTTCTCCCCACCTTCCAATAGACAATTATGATCATTTCCAATATATATTTTACTACAAATGGTCTCACATTGAGTATCTCCATGCAACAATTCCCTGAAACTCATCAAATGTGTTGGGGTAACAACTATCGACTTCTGATACGAAGAACCATACTTGTCCATTAAGGATAACTACATCAAGGCTAACTTCTCCGATTCCTATGACAATAACTAATAAAACGATATCATGTAGAGAAAATATGCCATAATTTTACCCCTTATAAGAGTATAGACTATCTCAATGTTATAGTAATTGAGGGAATCTAGTCATTTCCTTTTCTTTATAGTAAGATCTATCTGAGTCATGATATAATTGACATTATTGTGTTCAAATTAGATGATAAATTTCTAACCCCTAAAGTTGTGTCACCACATCATTAGGGAGAAGTATATATCCATGAACACTTGATTTTGGTTCACATAGTTCAACTCCTGAGGTCAAAACTCTAAGGACCCATTATAAATCACATTCTTCTACTACATTAACCAAAAACCAAATTCACTGCATAAATCATTATAGAACACAATATACACTACACCCTCCTCTCGAAATATTATGATAAAGGTGGTAATCAACCATTTCCTCAACTTCTAAAAATCACTTTTGAACCATTTCATCCACATGAAACAATTTCCCTTTCAGGTCAATGAAGTCAAAGGTTACAGTATCCCATAGAAATCAGTCACAAATATCTTATGGATTCCTACCAACCTAAGGAATATACTCGCCTCGATCACACTCTTGGGTGGATCCCATGATTTCATTGCCTCAACCTTTTTTAGGTACATAAATACACAAGTAGATGAGATAAATTTCCTAGAAATTGGAATTCATAAATCATGAAGTAATACTACAATAGATTACTATAAATCTTCTTATAATGAATTGTGTCTTGAACCATCCCAAAGTGTCTTGATTTTTCATCTTTAGGTGGCAAGTACCCTACTATATCATTGATGAATTCTACCAACAACTAGTCTAAAAAGGATGAAATATCTATTTCATGAGTCACATGAATAATACATTGTATTTCCATATAATAAATGGATAACCATGCATTCATAATGACCATGACAACATTTTAATGATGTATTTGTTATATCATATACATGTACTCCTAGCCGGTGATAACCTGATATGAGTTCAATCTTCATGAGAAAACACACCTTTCTCAAATAATGAAGATGTTGTAATTTTTTAAAATAGTTTACATTTTATTCATAGACAAATGGTTCATACATTGAAAATCAACATATACCCTCAAACTCCCATCATTATTTTTGGAACAACCAAATTGGGGAATACAAAGGGAAAAAACCAGGTATTAAAATACCCTTCATCTACAAATCCTCCAACTTCAACTCTAGGTTTTCAATCTCTTTGAGATATATCCTATATTCCAGAATATATATTATGTTCATCCCATGGTGTATGTCACTGTATAATATTTAAATTTTTGGGACATATTCATGGAACATCCCCCAGAAATAAATATTAGTACCCATCCAACATATTATGAAGTTGATAGTCCATCTAATCTATATATCCCATTGTCAAGGTAAAATACTAATAAAAAAATACAATACAACCACCTTTGTATGAGACCATAATTCTCCTACTTGGTCTCATTTTCATCTATGAAGAAAAAAAACACCCCACCAACACAGAAATTATTCATCCTCCTTATAAAACCATCAATTTGTTCATGATAATTGTATAGCTCGTACATTCCTATGATGAAATCATAAAGGTTAAATGCATCCAAAAGGAGATCCCCCGAGTAAAATTCTCCTCCAATCATCAAATGAATCTTTCATCAAATGTCTTTTTAACAAATTCATATCCAATAAGAGCCAGCAATGGTAATTTTCGACCCACGGACTCCACCAAAATCTCAAGTTATTTAACTAGGTTTGTAACAATAAAATTATGGCTCAAACCTATGTATACAAACACTTTATATATTGTATTGAAATAATATTTAGTACCTCTAATCATGACCATAACCTCTGGTTCCTACGTATTTATATCAACTAGATATCTTAACCCACATCCAGTAGCTCCCTATGCCTCGTAGAGACCACTTGGGTGTGGTGGTGACAAAATGTCGAACATTCTACCACGTCTGGATACTCTCCATGCTCCTATAACCTGTTTACTATCCTTCAACCCTCCTTATGCCTACCAATTTCATTTCCTAGGTGGACCGTACAATAAATCGTTATCATTAGTATTGTGGGTTGGTCAATCACATATTGAGAACCATATATCGTAGAACCATAATTATGATACTTCCACCTTAACAATAATTAATCTCATGATCCATGTATATTCTATCATATTCCACGTTAAAAGGTCTTAGCCCAAGTGTTCCAAATCATACAACCAAGTAGACATGTAGGCATGGATTTGATGCTCTCTGTCACCGAGTAACACTACATCACCATTAAAGACTCTATCAACCAAATATAACTAACAATGAAAATTGTTATTTAACTTGGCTGGATATCTTTTCATAGAAAAAACAATGATGTTTCTGTCTAAAATATTGGATCAGAACAATATCTATCAACTATCATGAGAGGTTTTTAAACCGTGATGAATACTCATTCACTGTCATGAAACCATATTGTAGTTGTAAAATATTTTGGACGTGCACTGCATTCATAGTATATGGAGAGAAAAAATACTAAAGTTGTTATTAAAAAATATCCATGACAGATTCATTACATCATTATATATAATGAATAATATCAACAAATTTCATATAGATAGAAAGTGAATGATTTATTACAGGATCAATATATAGTCTTCATGTGTCATCATGAGACAAAAAAACATTCATAATTATGATGATCCAATTCTTAGCTTCCTGTGGGTGTAGCTCACCCCTGAACTGGAGGAGTTGTTGGAAGTGAAACTCATGAATCTCACATAGCCTGCACAACTCATACACAAGTACTGTAAATACCATCCACTTCTCCATGGATTGAGTTATGTCTAGAAAACAACCTGGAGGCACTATATCATAAGCATGTACCTTTACAGAAGCCTCACAACTAATGGGATCATCCTTGTGATCCTTATACTAAATCCGAGCTAGAAATTTTCATGGTGGAATTATGAAATAGATATTATATACCACTGTCAATGAGTGTATATATGGGGAGTTTACTTATGAATAATATGTAATACCAAGTAATTACAATAAGATGAATGTACCAATATTTTATATGCAACCACTGTCAACATATACCATGTTGAAAGGAAAGTGATCAGTGTTCTAGTAAATGGATACTTCAACCCCTACACCAACACTAGAGTCACTATCTTGAATTCTAGATTTGAATCATTTTACATTATTTTCAAAAATACTAAACAAATCTCGATGATAGATATAACTTCATACCATAGTACATAGATGGAAATTTTCCCTATGCTACCACTCTATCATGAACTAATCCACTAAGGCCCACCAGGTCAGTGATAAGATGAGTGTGACTAAACTATGCACACCTATAATAGGCTAGTGGCTAGAAAGTAGCGTAGAGTAGGAAAAAATATAGTACGCCTTATCAAAAGGTACATATATACTCGCACAAACATATCCAATCTCATAACATGCTCAAATATAAAAAACCTATGATACCAAATTCATACCTAAACGTAAAATCCCACTATCTTTGAATAATAAAGTACATGAAAGCAATAAGGAAAAAATATAAGCCCACAAAAAAGTATAAAAAAAGTCCAAACTAATTTTTTGAGGGGACTAGAGTCAAGTAAACCTCATAGAATGATTAATAGTATTTCTTTCCTAATATATTCTATATCATTTTCAATTTTACTATGACCCCCATCGAATGATTATTTATCTTCATAAGGTACGACATGTGTATGAATTTTCCATGACGGGGTGATTATAACTATACCAAGTTGGACACCATGAAATCAATAAAAATATCGAAAAAATGTAGTCATGTAATCATTGTATATGTCAATTATATAACAAGACAAAAAAAATAATTACCTAGATATAATCATAGTCAACACATTGTCTCATGATATGGTCAAAACAACATTTCCATCCAACAAATCTACTCAGGTGTCAATGACTGCACTCGTCTAAGAGAACTCACTCTTCAAGTCTAATAGTATATATGGAATTCATCAGAGATTTTGATTTCTTTGGGACTAACCTTATAGATGTTCATAATGTATGTATGAATAGATCGATAAACATATGAGGATCACACATTGGCCATTGGGTAATACCAACTAACAAATTCTGGATTAAACTTTTATATATGGAATTGATTCTCGTGTATGGTTGGACACACCAATTCTGATAAACCAACCTAGGAAAAAAATATGATAATGAATCTTATCCTGACCTCAAAGAGAGATACCTACCACTCCATATAAAACTAATCAGTATAAGAGGATAAAAATACGTTGTTCTTGATATTTTTCAATACTATAATAACATAAGGATGTATCGAGGGAAGGCACCATTATGGAAAGTAATTCATACTAAAGGAAAAAGGTCCCAAATTCATAATTTAAGAATTAAATGACAAAAACTATAAGTACATGGTGTTTCCATTCCACACCTGGTTTATACATTTGTCATGGCACGATCACATGTCCATGCCCATGTATACATGGTTTGGTCAAGGTACATGGATATTTCTGTGTACTATTCCATATCCATGTATACAACTCAACCACTACACTATTGTCGTTTCCTGTTCCCGTTAATGTCATTTTCCATGTGTCATCTCAGACATAAACTAAGATACTAGGTAAGGGAGACACAACCTGTGACAAATGTTAAAAGTATTGTGATATTTTCATTCTGTGTAGGAACCCTAGAACTGTAGCCAAGATCCCAAATGATGTGTATTTTTGGATTACACACAACGTGTTTTGGGGTTTCTATAATACATAAATTTATTTCAAACATTTTTCCACACTTATGACCTCAATTATAAACATTAATCATACTTCTACACAATGATACATTCCAAATGATTTATTCAATCACTGTTTGTATGACTTTATCCATATAATTCACATGAAAAACAATATCTCAAATCACTGCATCGATGCAAATTCGAAACCCACTTGAATATCGCAAATTGGGTCCTTATCCACCATTTAATCATGATCCCATCATCAATAATACCCAAAATGTATTGTATCAATATTTGGAACCAATAAATAGGGGTACAATGATTGATCAATGGATACTTTTTAAACTATAGGAAAGAATATAGAGATGAATGAATAATGAATGGTGGATGAAATGAAAAAAAATCGTATGTAAAAATATATACCAATTTTTGTGTTTTCCTAAATTTATTGTTTTTAGAATGAATATGTTGTGATTCAAAATAAACAAAAAATAAATCCCCAAATTCCCACATAATAATCTCATACACACAATACAATCAATATGTGAATAAACTTATTTTTTCATTGATTCATATATTTTATAGGATATAAAATGGGAAATAAAAAACCAACCTTGATGTGAATATATTATTGTAAAATAATGAATTTTCACCATTTTTCATTTGAAAGTTCCTTGTTTTCAATTGGAACATTGATCGCTACAGAATGATCTATCAATGTTCATCCATAAAATCAGCTAAACTGAATCTTCTCTTAAATTCCATGGTTATAAGGACAACCCTAAAATTTAGTTATAACCCAATTAATACAGATGTTTATTAGGTAACTGACTCATCAATATAAAATAAACAAATTCATTCATACATTATTTACACACAAGATTTTTTTTTCATAAATTTCTAATATGGAATAATATAGTGTCAATCAATAGGTAAATCACCCATTTCTGAAAAAAACTACTATCTCATATATACAATATATTACATTTTTTAACATTTATTTCACTTTTTGAAAAAAAAACTTTCTTGAGATATTAATAAATTTAATATATTTCAAATATCATTTTGGGGAACATTAGGACACATAATATCACATCGTGTCATTTCAAAACTCTAAGGTTTTATATAGATATATTCCAAATAATTACTTGAAAATAACAATTCCTTACTAAATCACTCCATCAAATCATAAAAACTAAAAAAATATCATTGGAATTTTTTTGATTAATCGATGAAACAAGTCAAAAATTTGTACCACCTCGAGATTTTATAAGAAATATTATTTTTAATTTCATTAATGTCTTGTGTTGTAAGATAAACCAAAATTAGATTCCACTATACACAATTCCAAATTACCTTCTATTATACACAATCACTATTCTGGGCTTGTGTTGCACACAAGGGCAACCTTCCTCAGTAGCGTGTGTTGTATTCAATTTTGAGTTTCACTATACTACAATATATTATTATAATATCATTATGAACTAGCTGTTATGAATAGTTGTAACTACATTTTGAATTTTATGACATTATAATTTATCTTACACATTTTATAGAACATGGTATTTGAACAAAATAAATTTTTTGGATAAAATAAGTATTTTTCAAAAAATGCAGTTTTGCCGCCTTTTGATGGTGCACCAACATTAAATCTTGTTTTAGACACGTTTATAATTTCAATTTTATGAAAAAAAATATTCATTTCAACAGGGATACAAAAAATAACTTTGAATTATTTTTTAATATTTTTTTGGTTAACTTTCATATTTTGAGGAATAGTAAAAATACGCTAAATTTTAATTAAAAATAACTTTTTTCATTGAGATAATTTATATAGAAAAATTATAATATTTAATTTTGTAATATATAAATTAAATATATTTTAAACATTTAATATAATGTAAGTCATTATCATTAATTTTACACCGAGTTCATAGGTAAAAACAAATCAATCTTTTGTAATGTTTTAGCTTTCAAAACTCGTTTTATCAATAGTGGGATTAAGATTATATTAAATACTGTCACATATGTGTTTTTAATTTGGTAAAATGGATTCCATATTTGAGATTAGTAGGTTGAAATAATGATAATAGGCTTATTTTTTATACATTATGAATAGTAACTACGGTAAATTCTATTTACAACAGTTTGAAGGTAAATGAGGAAATTAAGGGTTAAAATAACATTATAAAATTACCATAAAAATTTCCCAAAAATCTATTGGATTAATAAAAGTAGACCTATATCACCCAAGGGCCTGAAAAGATTAATTTTATGGACTTTTCAACATGAAAATAATGTAATTATTATTAAAACCAAATAAAGTTACAACATGTCATTCTCATATATCTTATAAGTGTAATAGTATTAATTTAGTGATAAACATTATATAACATCAAACATAAATAATCACCAGAAATATGTTAAAATTATCTACATCATGTGAAATTATTTATAATTTCTTGGGATTAAATAATTATCACTAATTGTGACACAATAGTGATGTATAAATCATTTTATTGATTGAAAAATCAAATAAATTGTAATAAAAATATTTAAATAAATATTTTATGAACAAGT
Source organism: Viscum album (assembly GCA_963277665.1). Lineage (NCBI taxonomy): Eukaryota > Viridiplantae > Streptophyta > Magnoliopsida > Santalales > Viscaceae > Viscum > Viscum album. The sequence continues at coordinate 1,454,989,601 of OY728159.1, read as the reverse complement.
TAATGTTTTCCATGAATTTTCTTAATGAATATGATATGTGAGGAATATATTAAATATTTAGGATAGTGTATATCTTCTGTTTGGATTTGATTTAAATTATAATAATTGAATAGTGTCAAAATAGACAATATTGATATTTAATAAAAATAACATATTATTAAATTGTTTAAAAATCACAAATATATTTAAAAATTTAAAATTTAAAATTATCTAGTCTAAAATGTAATGATGTAACTAATTATGGAAAATTCACAACACATAAGTCAGTATTTATAACTATTTAAAAATTATAATATTATTACCGCAAATAAAATTAAATTGATTAAATAAGGATAAGTCAAAATTATAAGGTTTAAAATAAAAACAATACATGTATAAATTAAATTTGATGGTGATATTAAAACCCTATATTACCTTATATATGAAATCGAGTCACATTGTATGTTTTTATGTGGTGTTAATGTCTAATATAAATTAATATTTTCGAGGTTTTCAATAGTGCCCCTCTGCACTCTAATAAAAGAGAACCTCCTCCATCTCTTCTTCAAAACATTTTGAGCCTTCATGATAAGAAAACCCCTATCCATTTATGTTCTCCACTTCTATAGAAAAATACTTTATATCCTTGTATTCTTCAAACACAAACTTTATTTCCTTAAGAGGAGGTTTAGAAGAGGCGCCTCAAAGAAGAGGTAATAAAATTTACCAATTATTTCAAATTTATTTCTTCTTTTACTTCCACTTGTTTATTTTTTTAATTATAATGTATTAAAATCAGTATCAATAGTATACTTATATGTTATTATAAATATGAAACAACCCTATTTCACGTTCTATTCATCCTATGGAAAATTAAATCACCCCACGTACGTATGTACGGAATATCCTCTCCACACCGGGGTGTAATATGCTCTTCCACCACCACCTTACTTGGATGAGTATAATGGTGTAAATAAAAACTGTATATGATTAATATGAAATGATACTGATTATGAGATGTTATATAATCCACTACAATACCATATATGTTTCATTTACTTAATTCTATTCAATCCAATAAGGAAACACAAACATTGTTCATGCGTACGTATGGCCTACCGTCTCTACGAACAGTGTATTTCATTCCATTTATCGATATATCATTGAAATTTATATGTAGAATATATATTATATATAAATCATGTTCTCAATTCTATAATTATGTAAATCAGGAAATTATTAAAAATTTCACTAACAACATGTCCATACAAGTACGATAAATTAAATGATTTTACACAAAACGATGCTTTAACATGGAATTGACAAAAAAAAATGGATAATATGAAGTCATAAGTGAATAATATATGATACAATAAATTTTATTATGGTTCTATTACAGGTTAATAATATTTATAAACCCACCATATAGGCGTTTCATACATGTATGACAGAAATTGGACCTAAGGTAAGGGATAATTATTCCAATATCGTTCTTATTCGATACTATTTATTTGTATGTATTTACTGGGGTTATATTTATAATCCATTTCCATTTTTTAGAGAAATGTTTTCATAATGTATTTACTATTATTCGATATATTTTTAAAGACATTTTTAACCCTTTTTGACATTTACTATTTGGTTTGGAAGGAATATTTCATTTCTTAACCATACGAAGTACTTTTTGACTTTTCCAGTAAACATACAAGAGGATTTTTTTAACTTATATGGAATGAACATATTTTTACGTTTTCATAATTCCTTATTTTCATGATTCTTCCTATAAAATATTTCATTATTACTTTCAAAAAAATAATTTTCATTTAAAATTTCTTGTCATTTTGGGAATATAATATGATTTTGAAGAAGAAAGGATAGTTTCCTTCGGAATTCATTTCAAGTATTTTATGAAAACTATTTTCCATATAAGGTGACATTATTTAATATGATAATGTTTCGAGTATAATTTCTCTATGATTTACATGTTTTTATTTTTCTTATGATGAAATATTATCCATATATTCTATATGGATTATGATATAATGGGATGATGTTTATGAAACCCATTTTATTCTTTTAGTTATGATGAATTATTTACGATTATTTTGTGGCATACAGAAGAATAATTTCATTATGATATGGGTGGGACCTATATCTCCCTCCAATGCATTGGGTAAAGAGTTATATCTCATTATATAGACATGGTTGGAATGGTAAGTGAATCCAGTTCAGTAATATGGTGCTGGAACAGAATGTAAACCCAGTTTAGTAATGGACTTTGTCTACTGTGATGGACTTGGCATAAATGCCTTGAATACTATGGAAATTATAACATCTGCTTAATGGTTTCACAAAATTATATATTTTATTATTATTCTATTTTATCATAATTGATGTTTCTTTGTTATCTATTCCTTACGTACTGCCAATATTTATTTCACAACTCATGATTTTAATGTTTAAACATTATATTCATATTTTCTATGTTCAAATGTATATAGTTCATTTTATTTTCTCCATTATTACCCTTACATAGAAATTGAGCTCACTATTTATATGTTTTCATTTCCCCAGGATATAAGAAATGTTTATTGTATAAAAAATGGAGAATATCATTATGTTAGATGTTGAAGATCATTCACCATGATTAAAAGATTATGTTCTGAGTTTCCAAGGACACAAAACTATTACAGTCCTTGGGTGTCTATTGTTTTTATAGATATATGGTTTAGTTCATTAAATTGTGATTTGTATATATTTTTTTTATGTATGGTGATAAAATTTTACATCCCTACTATGCTTTTGGGTAATGTTTTATATCCCAATATATCAATATGTCTATCAGGAATATGATATAATTTGTGTTTCTCACTTCATTATGCATAGAAATTATATATTTATCTTTTTTCATAATTACATGATTTTCTAAGAGGATGATCATTTGAATATTTATTTGGAATCTATTCTAATATTTATGACACATAAATAATTTACATCACATTGGATAAATAATTTTATAATATATTCTAAAAAAATATTCAGTAATTATTAAAACACCTTATGGATATTCAAATTATGAGTTCATTCCATGATTAATGATTATTATGGTTATTATTATTTGATCTTATTATATAATTCATTTCACTTGTATTTTTTTTCAAACAACATAATGGGGTGATGGTAATCACTATTCAAATCAATTTTTTTGGTGCCTTATTGATCAGATGATATAAGCAATTTCTTTATTTTAAAAATTCTCTATTTAATTGTGTGGAGTATTTTATATGAAATTTAAAAAGGGTATTCACATTTTGATAATAATTTTTAATGAAATTTATATTCAATTATTGTATAACATAGATATCTTTCCAATCATAAAACATACTAAATCATATGATTATGTTAGTGTGAATTAATTTGTAATTATAATACTTCGTCATATATAATGATTTAAAATATACATATATATATAATGTATCATAATCATTATTTAGATTCATTTCATTGTTTAGATAATTATGGTTTTTAATTCATTAACTGTATCAGGATAAAACACAACAAAACCAAGGCAAAATTAATTGATTCATATATTGAAGTGAAAAGGTTATTATATGAAATTATTTGATTTTTTTTCATATTAATATAATTTTTTACTCATATTGAATGATATTTTAATTGTTTTTATTCTCATTTACCATTTTTTTTTAATTTATAGAAAAGAATATGTAACATTTGAATAATGAATGCGATTATTTTACAAATGAGACATGGAATAGGATATGGGCTGGTATAAATAATTTAATTTTTATTCTAACCTAATTAAATAAAATTATTAGTAAAAAATATACCGTTTTACTACACAAATTAACTAAAGAAGGGGAAACACACTACCGAGTCTATCATTCAAAAATTACATGTTTCTAAAATGATTATTCAATGTATTATTTTCTAAGAAATAGATCATCAAAATTGAAATTAAATTTTATATAAATAATATATTGGATAATGATAATATTTTTTGAACCATTTAATTATTGGATGAAGATATAGACCTGCTTTTGAAATTACTCAATAATTAAAGGAAAAAAGTATGAAATTGACTATAAGGAATTAGAGGAGGGTTGGATAATATTTTTCAAAACAATTTCTCCTAAAATCATATAAAAAAATAGAGTGATAATAGCATAACTATTATAGAATTGCATAAATTCATGTTTTTCCTATGAATGGTAAAAAAATTAATTCATTTATGATAAATGTAACCAATATACTCTATCATGTTTTTTATACATATATGGTTTATTTAATACTTGGTCTTCCATGATTTGAGGATCATTAAAAATGTATGTGTGATAATTGAAAAATGATGACATAAAGGATTAGGGTTTAATGAGATACTATTTGTACCCTACACCATACTCTGAATTTTATCCATTGTACTTGTGGTATTTTTATTAATTTTATTTTCCAAAAAAAATATGTCAAGCACTATCCAACCAGAATAATTCAACCACATGCCCACATCGGATCGGTGGTTGACCACACCCAGTGGGAGTCATCTAGAGCTATCTAGTGGACCACAGATAGTAAAACTTCTGTAAAGAACAATCATGACAGTGTGTTGGTCGCGTTTTTGCATGCATGTAGGTGCACATAGATTGAAAAAACAACTTGTTGGGCTAAGGCCCCTGGTGGAAGTGATACATAATGTAGGAGTAAATACCACATTACAGAATCATTTTGGTAAATACTATAGAATGAATTATATACTTAATGATAGGGTAAATTTTATTTTGATCTAGGATGAAATATGTTCATTGTGATGAAATCTAGGTCGTCCTATTATGACCCTTGACAATACATGTCATCCTATCGTATTGTCCACATATCCTCGATGTCCTCTAAATGCTTGCATCTTGCGAGGACAAAAAATAATTTCATTCAAAGAAATAACCCATACTAAACATCCTACATGTCTTTAACTCTTCAATACTGATATTTTGACTTGTAGACTCAAATATGGACTCATGACCACTTGGTGATCACCACGATCACCACCACCTGTCTTTTTCCGAATGTTTCACAAGTCCAAGACAATGAACATGAGCCATCGTGAGATCCAATTCATAGACCTCAGGGCCTTCCATGAGAGCCTCCATCAATGATCGATGCCATTTCAAGATCATATTTTTATGATATGGTAGAATAACATATAACTTTTGAAAAAATCACATGTGATTTAGTGATGGGGAATCCCTTCCTCGTTGAAAATATTTTCATCCTATATAATTATTATTTATTGTGATGACATGACATTAGATAAAGGAGTCAAGTTCATTGAACGATCATTCTCTAAAATTGTGAACTAAGAAAAGATAATATATGGTGGCATCATAATATGTTTAGTGACTAAAAGAATCTTCTGTATTTATGGTATATTCCATCCAAATTACTCAATTTTATCCTCATCATGTGATGCCACAGTGAGAAACTGAGGAATCACATAATCGAATTAAATTATCATTTATTGAGATCACCGCTATCATGGTGGTTCAACATGACCTTCATCCTATGAAAATTTTCATCATCCTCAGCCTTTCATGACCAATATATATTTTTTCTCCCGTTGAGAAAAAAATATACAAGATGGGAGGAAAAAGATAACAAGAATGAAGGGCAAGCTATTCTTTTGTAACTCCCCTGGCTTCCACGGTACGCTTCTCTTTGAATAATATATAAGATTGCACTATACGCAACTTCGCGTTCTCACACACCACGACCAATCAAACTAGCCATTGTGAATAGTAATACCCACATTTTGAAAATTTATAAATTTTATTTTTCAAAATGGTATTCATTTTTTGTATTCGAAATATCAAAATTACATAAGGGAGAATTTTTGGTATTTTTCAGAAACATTCATTTTTTAATGAATAGTGGGAAAAACTACATTATTCTATAAATATGAATTTTTATTTAAATATTTTTTTATATAATTTAAATTTATTTTAGGTCAAAATATATTCATAATACATATATACGTTCAATGTAATTCATTGGATTAAGTTTATTATAATATTAGATATATAAAATTTTATTGATCTTTTTACAGTCATTTACCCACCTTTATGGCGCATTTGGAAATTTGCATAAAATGTAATTTTACTGTGTTTTTAAATAGAATTTCAAAAATCCAAGAGAGAATATTTAAATTACTATGTAAAATGTTGTTCAATAAGAATCAAATATTTTTGGATGAATAGTAACTTTTGAAATTTATTTCCCCCGTTTAAAAGTAAAGAGTGTAATTAGAGGTAAAAATGATATTATAATTAACCTAAATCATGTCTTAATTATATTGAATAAGTGTTTTCAGACCAAATTAAACGTTTGGATTAAAATATCATCATTTTGGACATCTTGGATTAGATCATGAATTTAATTATTATTTTATTTAAAGAATAGTAAAAAGTGTTAAATTCAATGTTTAATAACTAATTTTTTTTAAATATTTTGTTATATATAAGCTATATTCAACTATACATATTGATTATAAATCTAAAATTATTTCCAACATAATTTTATTTTATTTAAAATTTTTAGACATTAAATAATTTAATTTATTTATAACACAATGATGATGTGGTAATTACCTTATTATTGAATGATTAAAATAATAAATATCATAAATATCCAAATAAATGTAAATTTTTAATTTTTATGATTTCCAATAATTTTCAAGGTTAATATGACATGTTAGGGTTGATTAAATAAATTTTTTTCCATGTGATAAAGTTTTTAATTTCACCAAAACCACATATTAAATAGTGTCAAAATTGGCATAAATGAGTTTTAGAAACAAATAACATATTATTAATTGATATAATATCCCTAAAAAACTAAGGTTTGGCCATATGACATATATAATAATATATATGAAATTAATGTTCCACTTGGGTTACAAATGGCATTTTATATTGTGTTTATTAACCATGTACTCTAAAAATATAAGAATACATTATTAAAGGTAATCCATTTAACTAAGAGTTTAATCTTAAAAACATGGTTATTATGGTGACCTAAACTATATAAAACAAATTAGTTGCAATATTTATTACCCATACCCAACTTAGACTCGAAATAAATACTTTTGGATATATTATTAACATTATATGATTGAATAATAAAATAATATTTCAATCTTTTCTTAAACTGACACTCACCTCTATTGTTAAAGGGTACTCCACCTTATATAAATTTTACACCTCTAAATCCATTTGGAACAGCATAACCCTACTCAAATATCCTCTCAACATCCCTCAGATAAACCTAGATGCATTAATTTGATCAGAAATCCTTCCTAAGGACCCATTTTGATCATATCTTAAGGAATCACCTGAAGGAGAGGAAGTTATTTCTTCACCACTTTCAATGTTATTTTCTTCTTCCACATCTATTCATTGTTGTTTACATACCAAAAAAATAAATCCAGTACCTTATAAATACTATGATGTTATTATAAATATGTTTAAACTATATTCATTATTCTATATTTCCTATTAATGACTAAGTCTCCATGTGTGCCTATGTACGGCTTACAGTCTCCACGTCGTGGTGCAGTTTGTTTTTCAACACATAATTATTTTGTATGGGTATAATAGTGGGTAACATTTATGTAAATAATATAAATAAAATGATAATTATTTTTTATATATGATATAAAATCAGATTACATATGATTTCACAATCAATAGAATGGTATTGTCGCTCATGCATACGTACGGATTACTGTCTCCACGAACGCGATAATATTCACTCTCCATCATTACCATTCAAGAAAAATTATTGTTTTATGATTAAGAAAATTATTCTTAAGAACATAACATTCTGAATATGAATCAAATACAAACTATTCATAACATACACGACATATATAACAAAACATGATATATAAATGAATCAATTATCACTAGAAACGATGATATTACTGAAATATTATTACCAAGAAAATATTATTAGATCATATATGAGATCATATTTATGTATGTCATTGTTTTATAATTTAATAATACCGTTTTAGCTATTATACTAATGTTTAATGTACCCACTATCATGGTTCAGTACAAGGTATGGTTTAATTCTATAATCTCTTCATTATATAAGGTTGCTTATAAGTGAGTATCTAATGAGACTTCTTTATCATCCGGATGTGTGTTTCGTAAAAATGAATTTCAAAATATTTACAATATTTTCTAGACTATGGGTTATATTTATTTATAAACATTTTTTACTTTTTATAATATGATTACAATGTAATATTTTTGTTATTTTCCAAACATTGTCATTTACGAACATTTGGAAAAAATTATGGAAAGAATAGTTTTTATCTTATATAGAGAGTGCGTCATTTTTATATCCTTATAACAATGTCGAAGCATACATTATAATAATATAAGAATATTTTCAAAATAAATGTTATCTTTTTTAATAATGTGTCTTTTAAATAATTCAAAAATAGAATGATATATTTCTCCCAAATAGATTTTATTTCATCTCTCTCAACATCCTTTGATGGATTTTACACTTTTTTGAAGCTGATTTATTATGATAAAATAATCTATATTGCATTGAATTTTATGTGATATGTTTTACATTGGAGGTGTTATTTTTATACCATTCATGGTTTATAGTTAAATTATTTACATTTCGTTTGCTAGTATTAATACCAATGTTTATGTAATGTTTCAACCTTTTCATATGAGGAATGCATTAGATATTATAAGTGATGGGTGGAGCCCTATATATCTCATTGATGCATCAATTGTTCTCATTAGAAAAACTAGTGTCTTGGCACAAGGCCATGAAAAATTCATATTGGTAGATTTGACACATGGCCTTGACTATTTTTTTTTGATGTTCGACATTATGATTTCTGACATTATGATATTATATATTTATGTGGCAAGTGATTATTCAATGTGTATAATATACAAGTGAATTGGTAAATTGAATTTTTTAATATTTTTTTTCATATTATGTTGAAGTTTATGTTTACAAGTCTTGTGTCTTAGTATTATACATTTCCTTAAATGTTTATGCTTATTTATAAATGTTTCCACTACATTGTTATCCTTACTGTGCATCTGATCTCCCCCATTTATTATGCTTTATTTTTCTGAGGATGTGATGAAGTATATTACGAATAACTAGTAAGAATATAATATGGTGTATAAGATTGTACAAAGGGGACTTGATGATGTTTTTTTATTTCATGATGTAATGTAAAACATAGCTATGTTTCTAGTACATCCAATTATACTAAATTGATCTATCTTTAAGGACATTATTCCTTGTATCATGTCAATGTTATGTAATAATGCATCGACCATTGGTAACAAGGTTTGGGTCATTACAATTGGTATAAGAGAATGTTTAGTACAAACCATGGAAGCTATATTTAAAAAAACTCTGAATAAAAAACATTACACTAATATAGATTTGGAGGATTAGTATGGAAGAACAACCTAAAACATCAGTAATGTAGATATATTATGAGTTTTCCAATAAATACATCCATGTCTGGTTATGAGGAGGTATAAGAAGCTCAATAACAGTTGTACCAAGAAGTGAATACTCTGAAAATGAGTTTCAAGCTTTACCTGGGATATCCGTATACACAACAACAAGTCTTGCTGAACTAATGGATATGAAGCTTCGAAGGGTAATGGTTAAGATAATTAACATAATATTTAAAACCCATTATGAATAATTTTTATGTATATACCTCCTCAGAGAAAACATTTTTATGATTATGGATTATAACCATAAACTGTTCAATTTATGTGATGTGTTTTACAAGTTTATAATTTTTTTCATTTGTAAACTAATCTAGTGTATGATATTGTTTAGAAATGGTGCCTAGTAGAAGGAATTGAAACTGTATTAACGCATGTAATCCATGAATGGATTGTGCTCCTTCTCAACATAATTATAGTGGAGCTAGTGATGCAACCATTGTTGATCATCATATCACCATATAGGGACAACTCTCTCAAATTATGAATAATAACCTTACTTGTATGGAGAGCCCTGATCTAAAATGTATATGATCAATGTTCTCTACTTCATGATCAACCACCACAAACATTCAATTGGACTAGAAATCCATTTTTATCTAATAAATAGATATTTTTATTAGAGAAAAATCTACATGCATTGGGGAGTAGTAAAAGGGAGAACGTTTATATTGCAGTTTATCGCTTCATTAGAGATACATATCCCTAGTTTTCATTACATCAAAACAAAATGTGGTATGAATACGTATAACATATAGAATCTAGGGAGTTTGAGGATATTTTCATAGAAAAATACATTCCTCATTACCATCAAACAGATATGGAAAAGAAATTTCTTAGTCTAGGGACAAAGGTGGATGAAAATCTCACAAAGTATGAGCCTAACATTACAAGGATAGTAAGGCTTGCAACAGAGTATATATATAACCGAAGGAGAAATATTGATTTATTATTTAAAGGGTTTAATAAATTTATCTGTCGAGAATTAAACTCACAATCCTTATTATAGTAAAAAAATATCGTGTCATGTTCTATAAAGATATAGAATTAATTCTCTATTTCTTTAGACATTAATGCAATTAAAGTGATTAAGAGATATTCTAAACACTCTAAAAATGGAAAATGGGGATGACTGAAAATGTTGAATATCCATCTATTTGTAAATGTAGGAAAAAAACACCCAGATAATTTATTAGAGCGAATGGGATTATGTTTCTAATGTGATGAAAAAGGCCACAATGCTAGTGATTGCAAGGGAAAGAATGATGTTGTAAATGATAAATGATACAATTGTAGAGAAATGGGGAATTATGATATTTAATGACCTGTCTGCTAAAGAAACATACCTCATAAAATGACCACAGGGGACAACTAAGCTAATGTGATCACTACTATTAAGATTTAAGCTCTGAAAGATGTGGTGGCAGATAATTTAATGGTTTCATCGTGTTTAGAAAATGCATTATTGGATTCTGGATCATCATAATGTTTCTCATCTTACATGTTTTCTATGAAAATAATATATTTCTAATTTGATATAACATTGGATTTGTTGGTAAAACCATTTAAGGGAAGTATCATTGTTACAACTTTTTTTGAATTTGTCCCCATTAGGTCATATAAATGTTCTTTATCTGTTGATATCTTTATCATACTCTTGATTGAATCTGAAATAATCCTTAGAATGGATTGGATTTCAGACCGTGATGTGAAAATATATTTTAATAAGAAAGAGTTTACATTTTTTTATGATGATAAAGTGTGCCTTATCTTTAGAGTATAAACCTCACCACATGATTCCTATCTAGATCGACCAACAGTAGCCCTACTAAATTCATTTATTTGGGAGGAAGAGAATGAAATAACCCTGTGGGAATGAAAATGTTTATGGGTTTCCAGAGGGTTTACCTAGACATCCTACCAAATGAGATATTGTGTTTTCCATTTATTAAATTCTAGGTTCAAGGCCTATACTGAAGACCCCTAAAAATGGCCACTGGGGAATTTGTGAAACAAAATAAACAACTAGATGAATTGAGTAATATAGAATTTATTCACCCTAGTGTTTCTCCATGGGTATCCCTTGTTTTTTTGTTAAAAAAATAATGGATATATGAGGTTTTGAATTGACTATTGGAAGATCAATCCCATTACAGTAAAAAAAAAGTATCCCCAACCTTAAAATATTGATTTGTTTGACCTAATTCATGGATCTCAATATTTTTCAAAGACTGATCATTGATCTGGATATCATTAGTTGTGTGTAAAGAAGGAAGAAATTCCAATAAAAAAATTTGAACTAGGTACGATCATTATGATGTTACTGTAATGCATTTTGGATGGACTAATTCACCCTCTGTTTTCAGGGATTTATTGAATAGAGTTTTCAAGGAATATCGTCATGAAATTATAGTGGTATTTATTGATGATATCTTCATATACTCAAAATGATACAAAGATCATGGAAATTACTTGCGCACAATTTGGAAAACCCTATGAAGAAATGAAATACATTGGATGTTAAAATGTGTGAATTATAGATTTAGGATATTTAATTTCATGGACATATTGTCTCTAAAGATGGAATCTGTCTAGATACATCAAAGACCAAGGTAATCTATGAATGGCCAGCACTGACGAGTATAAATGGGGTAGGTTGTTTTTTTGGTATAACATATTGTTATTGGCTTTTAGCCCAGAATTTTCCCCGAATAGAATCCCCATAAATCAAGATCACACATAAAGGTGTCAAATTTATATGAAAAAGAGATTGTGTATAATGTTTTGATGGACTGATGTGAATATTATTCAAGGATTTTATCATTAATCTAAAATCTAGGAATGATGTTATTGTTATTTATAGATATTCTTCAATGAAGGGACATGGTTATGTCCTTTGGTAGAATGATAGAGATTTTCTCTATGCATCATGCCAATTAAAAATTGAAAAGAAAAACTATCTCACTCTTGACCATGATTAAACAGCTATTGAGACAACACAAGTAAAAGTAGAATAATACATATTTCATATTTATTAATATTTTCGAATTAAATCATAATTTTACTTTAAAAGGGTTGCTATTTTTGATAGCGTTCCCGATATGCAACAATGAGTTTTTTTTTGAAATCATATGTTGCACACTAATAATATTATATTATTATTTTAAATGGAAGTTAACTCCTAGATTTTGTATTGGAGGGAATGAAGAAAACTAACTATACATGTATTTACATTTATCCAATAAAAGTTAGAGGCTTAAAATGTGAATGAATATAATTTTAAGCGTAATATACATTAAAAGGTCAATTTAACCCCTTTTAAAGGAGAACCCTATTTAAATGTAGTTTTGGTCACATTAATACCTTCATTATGAACAAAAAAAATCCTTCTTTAGAATGGGGACATCAAAATTTACTTTGTGTAAATTTTTTAAATTTTTATGAAAAAGTTCATTTTTAATGAATAGTGGAAAATATTTTCTTCTAATTCAAATGATACTTTTAATCAAAGTTATTTATATGGATATATTAACATTTTAATTGGTTTTAAAGTGAAATTAAAATATATTTTAACCCTTTAATCCAATGTTGGTCATTGGAATTAATTTCACATTGAAATTTGACATAAACAAGTATCAATCTTTTTATAGTAACTGTTTCTTAAAAACACGATATTTGTTTTGCTAGTGGGAATTAATTTTAAAATTAATTAATGCCACTAATATATTTTTAATTTGAAAAATAGAAATAAATTTTTAATTTGGAATATCAAATATAGCTTAGGCTGAATTATTGGTATTTTTCTAAAAAACATCAATTTTTGATGAATAGTGAAACCACTTAGTGATAGTTAAAAAAACCGACTTTTTCATCTAAATGAAAATTTACAACTTTTGTGAATTGAATTTCAAAAATTCAACATAAATGGTTGTTATAAATAGGTAAAATATGGTTCATTAAGATGAAAATTATTTTTTTTGTGAATAGTAACATTTGACTTTTATTTACCACGGTTAATGGTAAATAGGATAAATCAAGGTTAAAAGATTATTATAAAAATTCAAAATTACCTTAACACATGTTCAAAAATTATTGGATGAATAGTGGACAACCATGTGCATCCTTGGGTCGTTTTTGGAACCCCATGGCACCACATATGAAAGATAATGAAACTTTAGATTAGTTAATTTATTGCAAAGAACAAATTGACATTAACAAAAATATTTTAGTAATTAATTTTTATATTTTGTAATATATGTCATATTTTGGACTATTAATATTAATTATAAAGCTAATAATATTTACTAAAGCATGGTATTTGTTTTATAATTTTTATACATGGAATAAATTAAATTATTTATGACCCGATAATGATGTAGTATTTACCTCATTAATAAATGATTTAAATAAAGAAGAATATAATGATTAAAATATTATCCAAAACAAGTCCAATTCTGATTGGATGATTTTATTTCGAATATGAGTCATATTATATTCGACCATAATTATTTTTGGACCTTTCTAAACAGAATATTATTTTATAATAAAATTATATTTTCACATTTTCTTAAAGAGCACATACTCTCCCTTATAAAAATAGACCACTTCTAACCAATTCCTAACACCTATCAAGACATTTGTCTCGTCCAAATTCTTCCCAATTAAGATCCCTAAATCTCTATCCTCTCCCTAGAGGCCATACCTTATGCAGAAGGCACTTCATGATATCTTTTGGATAAAACCAAAGGGAGTTACCCAAATTAATGGTAACAGTTTCTCTTAAAATTTTTTTTAATATTATTTCTCCAACCCCTAAACTATTTCTATTAATTTATTTTGTAACAACAAAAATATCCTCAAAATACTAGGATGTTTTTATGAGAAGGATTCAAAATACACTTACACACACCTCCATCTAACAGGTGAAGAACATAATGTTTTTTTGGATGGAAAACTAACTCCTCATGAAACGATGATTGTTCAATTACATCTTACCGCCTCTCATGGTGGAAATTATGATAGAACTATATTAATATAGGATATATATTATTTATATGATTTCTTTATGCTTCTGTAATTCCCCATTATATATAATCCTTTATTGTTTCCATAGTGGGTAAATATGATAATCCCATTTGAGGAAGTGCGGACTACCTCCCCTCAAAGTGATGTGACTCATTAATGTATTATGTGAGATGAATAAAGGATAGTGTTAATGATATTATAGATGATATTATAATGTAATTATAATATACCAATGTATCATTATGTTTTAATTCCATTAAAATAATAAATATAATTGAAAGTAGAATTCATGTGTACGTACGACTTACCGTCTACATTAACGATGCATTTCATTTCTTACCTCTAAATGTTACGTACTATTATAAATAAATTTTTATACTAGAAATATGTGATATATAATATATATAAATCATGAATACCATTCTAGATATAATGGTCTATTGACCACATGGACAAATTGTAAATATATGGTGTACATTTTTGACTCAATTACCAAATATCAACAAAACAACCGTTATTATCATAAATGATTACATAATATTCTTAACATGATAATAAGTTATATAAAAGTAATAATGAACATTAAAAAGGTTCTTTAGCAAGTAGAAATAAAATTTAGTTTATTATTTAGGAGATTAAATAATGATCGAGTCATGTCGGACATGAGGTAAGGGACTTCGTCTCAATCATCTTTCATTGAGGAATATTTTTTTAATACACGATTTATATTTAAACACTGTTTAAACACCATTCACTTTTTATTTAATTCAAAGGGAATAGTTTTATACAAAGTGTTTTTCAAAATAAAAAAAGGAATGTTTTTTTACGTAAGCGGTGACAATGACCTTTCCGCCGCCATGAGGATTATTTGATCTTTGGCATCCTTAACAAGACAGAATGTTTCTAAAAGGAAAAATAAAAACCATATACTCTTTTTAACATATTTTGATATTGAAAATTATTTTGAGATTGGATTTATTTTTTCAATATCTTCAAATAATATTTTCTTATAGCAATGTGGAAATGTTATCTTTCCTTTATGCTTATGTTATGTGTTATTATCATGTTATGATTCTTTGGCATTATTTACGTATATGGGTGATTCTCTGATAAAACTTGGGTGTTTTAGCCCGAGATAGATCTCTAATGCATTGGGTAACATGACAAAGGTAAATGTGAATGTTTCTCCAAATAGATTTAGGGAATATACTCTGATGGGAATTCCAATGTAAATCCCAATGTAGTTGTGAAATCTACAATGTATGTTTGATATTTATGCCAAAAGTTACCTTGTGATTTATGATTTATATGTGTCATTCATAAATCTTATTATTTCATGAGGTACATAAAATATTTCATGTTTTGTATTTATTTAAGAACAAATGTTTTCATTCATTGTTTTATAACCCTTACTGAGCTTTTTATGCTCATACCATGTTTTGAAATTTTTTAATAGGACATAAATATGAATAGGTTCAAGGATGGGATCAAGGAAAAGTCATTATGTATATAACATTGAACTAAACATGACTCTTTTTTCAGGAGTTTATATTTTATGGAAAAAAATGGAAACTGTGTAGAAGTGTCTAACTTGTAATATTTTGAGATTTAAGAGTTCTGTCCTAATTTTCTAACACTCTAACCCAGAAAATATCCTCAATGTGAATTATTAATTTAATTATATATTGTGTAATGTTTAAGGTCAGGTCCTTATAGTTGGAATTAGTGGTCAGTATAGAAAACTATTGGAGTTATGGTATAGTTAAATTAATGTCCCTAAATTAACTTATTGTAATATTGAATTAATATAGCATTTACATATTACCATGATTCTTTGCCTAATATATGTCTGTGTTAAGAATGATTTTTCATAAAGGAAATATATCAGCTTCTCTGGGATGGCATACAGAGGAGAATGACCTTCTTAATCTGCATCCAGAGATGGTATGAATCAGAATTGAGTAGTTTACTACAGTGATGGCTCAGTTGAATTAGGTGATAAATTTTGGTTGTGTTTATTGATGATATTTTGGTTTTTCATAAATTAAAGAGGATCATGGAAGTCATTTAAGGGATATTTTTAAAACCTTAAAATAAAAGAAACTATTTGGGAAATTTAGAAAGTGTGTTTTTTGTAACAACAAATTTTATTCCTTGGTCAGATTATTTTAAAAAATGGTATAACTATTGATCCTGATAAAACAAATATTATTGAATAATGGACAAGACCCACAAATATAACCGAGATTTGTATTTTTCATGGTTTGGATGGTTATTAGCAGAGGTTTGTAGAAAATTTTAATGGTTATCTAGTAAGATGAATAAGGTAACTTGAAAAGGTGTTAAGTTCATCTAAAAAAATGAATGTGATGATTGTTTTCTGGAATTGAAAATAAAATTGGTGAATGCTCCAGTTTTGGCACTACCTTCCAGAAATGGTGAGTTTGTTATATATAGTGATGCTTCATTGAAGGGATTGGGTTCTGTTCTAATGAAAAATGATCAGGTAATTGGTTATGCTTCACGTCTGTTGAAACCACATTAGTGAAATAACCATACACATGATTTGGAATTAGCAGCTGTTGTTTTTGCATTAAAAAATTGGAGGCATCATTTTAATGGAGTGAAGTGTGAAATATATACTAATCACAAATTTTTAAAGTATATACTCAATCATAAAGAATTAAACATGATACGGAGAAGATGGTTGGAATTAATCATGGATTATTATTGCACTATCCATTTCCATTATGGAAAAAAAAATATAGTGGAAGATGCTTTGAGTCTAAAATGTATTGATTCATTAGCCATGTTACGTTTGGAATGAGATCCTTTGGTTTTGATTTGATAAAATTTGGAAAAGAAGTTGTTGGTTCAGGGGATTCTTCAGTTTTATTTTAGGTGTCAGTGAAATCTTCTCTATCATATAGAATTAAGCAAGTGCAGAAGGAAGACAGTGTGTTGGAGAAAATAGATTGTGTTGGTTCAGAAGGTTACATTTCCTTATTTTAACATTTAAAATGATATTGTTTTGAGATTTGGAAAGAGATTATGTGTGCCTTGTGATTTATAGTTGAAGAATGAGTTGTTATGTGGAGCTCATAGTTCCCTATTTTCAGTTCATCCTGGAAGTAAAAAGATGTACAGAGATCTTCGTGATTAATACTGGTGTGATAGAATGAAAAGATATATTGCTGATTTTACTATGATGTGGTTGACTTGATAGCAGGTTAAAGTAAAGTGGCAGTTACCGAAATGGATTATTCAGCCTCTACCGGTGCTAGATAGGAAATGGTAAAATATATCCATGGAATTCGTTGTGGGATTAAAACGACATCTCGAGGTAATAATGCAATCTGAGTTATAGTTGATCAATTGACTAAATCTGATCATTTCCATCCAATTTGAGATACCTTATCTCTAGATCAACATTCTCGGTTGTGCGTTAAAGAGATTGTTAGGTTTCATGTTGTTACCCTCTCTATTGTTTCTAATCGTGATCGCAGCTTTACTTGTAACTTTCGGAAATTCCTTCAGAAGTCATTGGGTACTGAATTAAATTTTAGTACCACTTTTCATCCTCAATTAGATGGACAGTCACAACAAACAATTCAGACCTTGGAGGATGTGCTACGTGCATGTTCACTAGATTCCAGGGAATATGATACAAACATATTTCATTGGATGAATTTTCTTATAATAATAGTTTTCATTATAGTATACAAATGGATCCATTTGAGGCATTATATAGAAAGCATTGTCTAAATCCAACATTTTGGAATGAAGTAGGTGAAAGAAAGCATATGAGACCAGAATTGGTAGAAGAGATGAAATAGAAAGTTCTGTTGATTTAGAAGAACATGAGAACAATATAAATCAGAAAGAAAAGTTATGCAGATAACCAGAGGAAAGATCATTTTTTGAGGTAGGTGATCATGTCTTTCTCAATGTTTTTCCTTGGTAAAGTGTGAAGCGTTTTGGTTAGAAGGGAATGTTGGGTCTGAGCTTCATTGGACCTTATGAAATTCTAGTTAAAGTTCGATCAGTTGCGTATGGAGTGGCTTTACCTGCATGTTTATCCTAGTTACACAATGTTTTTCATGTTTTAATGTTGAGAAAGTATATACCAGATTCAAATCTAGTTTTGAGTCCAGAGGTAGTTCAGTTGGAAGAGAATCCCTCTTATGAATAAAAACCAGTCCAGATACAAGTCCGTAGAGAGAAAGTGTTGCGGAATAAGATAATTCACCAGGTAAAGGTTTTGTGGAAAAACCATATTATTAAAGAGGCAACGTGGAAATATGAAAATGCTATGAGGGATAAATACCCCCACTGACATTGATAAGTGAATAAAAATTACAAGTATGTAATTCCCAAATGGGGGGAAGGATGTAACATCTCAGGTAATTGAAGTATAAGACATATTTCAGATTTATTAATATTTTTCAATTAAATATTAATTTTACTTTAAAGGGGTTGTTATGTTCGATAGCGTACCCGATACGCAATAGCGAGTTTCATTGAAATCATATGTTGTAAACTAATAATATAAAAATATTATTTTAATGAAATTTATGTTCTAGTCGTTGTATTAGTGGGAATTAACCAAACTAACTACTATATGATTATACAAGTATTGAAAATTATCAAATAAAATTTAGAGGCTTAAAATTTGAACGAATATAATTTTAAGCATAATTTACATTAAAAGGTCAATTTACAGCGTTATATTGGTGAAAAATCATTAAATATTGTTCTTGTCACATTAATAAGTTATATGTGACCAAATAAAATCCTTCTTCATAATGGGGACAGCAAAATTTACTTTGTGTAAATTTTTTTATTTTTTCTGGTAAATTTCATTTTTTAATGAATAATGGAAAATATTGTATTTTAATTCAAAAGTTCCTTTTAATATAATTTATTTACATGGTTATATTATCTTCTTAATTGGTATTAAAGTTTAATTAAAATATATTTTTACCATTTAATCCAATTTTTGTCATTGAAATTAATTTCACTGTGAAATTAGACATAAACAATTATCAATCTTTTGATAGTTATTGTTTTTTAAAAATACACTATTTATTTTGATAACGGGAATTAATTTTAAAATTAATTAATGCCACTTATATGTTTTTAATTTGGGAAAATAGACATCATATTTGAATTTGGAATATCAAATATATCTGAGCCTAAATTTTTGGTATATTTCTAAGAATGATCAATTTTGGATGAATATTGAAACCACTTAGTGGTAGTTAAAAAACTGACTTTTTCATCTAAATGAATTTTTACCACACCTGTGAATTTAATTTCAAAAATTAGACATATATGGTTGTCATAATGATATAAAATGTGGTTCATTAAGATGAAAATAATGTTTTGGTGATTAGTAACTTTTCACTTTTATTTACCATAGCTAAAGGTAAATAGGGTAATTCAAGGATAAAAGAATATTATAATAATACAAAATTACCTTAACACTTATCATAACATTATTGGATGAGTAGGGGAAGACCATGGGCATCATTGGGTAGATTCTGGGACCCCATGGGGCAACATATGAAAGATAATGACACTTTAGATTAATTAATTTAATGTAATGTAAAAATTGAAAATAACAAATATCATTTATTAATTATTTTTTATATGCTGTTTTATAAGTCATTTTTCCAACTATAAATATTCATTATAAAGATAAAAATATTTCCTACATCATGGAATATTTTTTATAATTTTTATAAATCAAATATATTAAATTATTTATATCACAATAATGATGCATTATTTACCTCATGAATATTTGATTTAATTAATTAAGATTATAATGATTAAAATATTATCCAAAACAAGTACAATTCTAATTGGATGATTTTATTTCGATTATGAGTCATCTTATATTCTACCTTAATGATTTTTGGATTTTTTTAAACCTAATATAAGTTTATAAAAAAAAATATTTTCACGCATTTCTAAAGAGCCCCTCCTCTCCCTTATAAAAAGTGACCACATCTGACCAATTCATCACACCAGTCATGCCATTTGGTTCATCCAAACTCTTCCCAATTAATATCTCTACATCACACCCCTCCCCCTATAATCCTTACATTAGGAAGACGGAACATCAAGAAATCCTTTGGATAAAACCAAAGGGAGTTAACCAAATTAAATGTAACCGTTTCTCTTAAATTGTTTTCTAATATTTTACTTCTCCAAACCCTAAAATCTTTTTATTCCACTCTTTTTTAATAACACCAATAACATAAATATATAGAATGATGTGTTTTGATAAGGATTAGAACTAAACTTACACGGACCTCCATATAATGGTTGATGAACATAATGTTTTTGTGGATGGGAAACTAACACCTCACGAAACGATGATTGTTCAATTAAATATTATCACCTATAACGGTGACAATTATGATGGAAATGTATTTATATATGATATATATTATGTTTATGACTTCCCTATTCTTCCGTACTTCCAATTATATAAATATTTTATGATTTCCATAGTGGGTAAGTACGGTAATCTCATTTGAGGAAGTGTGGACTACTGCCCCCTCAAAGTGATGTGACTCACTAATGCCTAATGTGGGATATATAAATGATATAGTTAATGTTATTATATATGATATTATAATGGAATTATAATATACGTATTTATCATTATGTTTTAAAACCATTAAAATAAGAAATAGAAATGAATGTAGCGTTTATGCATACATATTGCCTACCGTCACCATGAATGGTGCATTTCATTTGTTTCCTATATATGGTATGTAATATTATAAATAAATGTACATAATTGATATATTTGATATATATGACATCTAAATCATGAATACCTTTCGGGATATAATGGACTATTGACCACATGGACAACTTGTAAATATAAGTTGTTCATTTTTTTCTCAAAAACCAAATATCGAGAAAACGGCACTTATATACTTAAATGATTACGTAATGTTCATAACATGGTAATAAGTGATTCAAAAGGAATAATGAACATGAAAAAGTATCTCAAGCATGAATAAATGAAGTTTAGTTTATTATTCCGGAGATTAAAGAACTTTCGAGTCTACTCGGACACGAGGTAAGGGACTTCATCTCAATCTTCTTTCATTGAGGCATATTTTGTTTTAATACAAGATTTTATTTTATACATTATATAGAAACCTTTGAAAATTAATTTCATTAAAAGGGAATCTTTTTATACGAATATTTTTACTAAACGGACAAATGGAATGTTTTTTACGTAAGCGGTGACAATGACCTTTCAGCCGCCGTGAGTATTATTTGATCTTTGGCTTCCTTAACAAGCTGAAATGTTTTTAAAAAGAAAAATAAATACCATATACTCTTTTTACATATTTTGGAAAGGAAAATTATTTTGAGAATGGATTTATTATTTAAATATCTTTAAATTATAATTTCTTATTTCAATGTGGAAAATTTATCTTTCCTTTATGATTATGTTATGTGTTGTGATAATGATATGGTTCTTGGGAATTATTTACGTATACGGGTGGTTATGTGATAAACCTAGGGCGGGTGAGCCCGAGATAACTCTCCAATGCATTGGGTAATGTGACAGAGGTAAACAGGAATGTTTCTCCTAAGAGATTTAGTGAATATAATGTTATGGGTATTCCAAAGTAACTCTCTATGTATCTGTGATATCTAAAATGTAATTATGATATGGATGCCACAAGTTACAATATGATTTCTGATTTTTATGTGTCATTCATAAATATTATTATATAATCAGGTAAGTAAAATATTTCATGTTTTGTATGTATTTATGAAGAAATGTTTTCATTCCTTGTTTTATGACCCTTATTGAGATTTTTATGCTCATCCCAAGTTTTGAAATGTTTTCACAGGACTTAATGATGAATAGGGTCAAGGATGAGATCAAGGAAATGTCATGTTGTCTAATAAATGGAACTAGACATGAATCTTTTTTTCAAGAGCTATTATTTTATGGAAAAAAATTTAAACTGTGTAGAAGTGTCTACGTTGTAATATTTTGAGATGTAATAGTTATGTCCTAATTCTCTAAAACTATAAACCTAAAAATATCCTCAAAGTCAATTATTCATTTAATTCAATATTATGTAATGTTTAAGGTTGAGTCCTTATAGCTGTAATCATTGCTCTGATGATATGGAGAAAATATTTGTATAGAAAAAAATGTGTGATATATACTAGTCACAATAGTTTCAAGTATATTTTCACACATAAAGAACTCAACCTAACAAACGAAGATGGTTTGAACTAATAAATGATTATGACTGCACTATACACTACCACTGGGGGAAGGAAATTAAGGTGCAAGAAGCTATGAAAAGAAAGTATCACGAAGTTTTGAACATGTTGAGTTTTGAAAGGGATATAATGGTCATGGGTATTGTAAAATATGATATGGTAATTTTCATGGATGATGAAACATAAATAATTTATCAAATGACTTCTAAATCCTTTTTTCTAGAAAGGATAAAAAGTTCTCTGACTGATGATAATGAGTTTTAAAAAATAATTCATGCCATGAATAATTGGAGATTGATTGTATTCAAACACGAAGATGGGATTTTGAAATTTTGGAAGAGACATTATGTTCATCTAATACCTGATCTAAAAAGGGAACCGTTTGATGATTCTCAAAGATCATATTTCTCTATACACTCTGGTAGAACTAAGATGTATATAGATTTGGAGGATCATTTTTTGTGGGACAACATGATGTGATAGATTACTGATTATGTGTCAATATGTATGATTTTTCAGTAGGTTAAGGTTGGAAGAAAACATCCTAGAGGGGTTATGTATCCTTTTCTTATTCATGAGTTTAAATGGGATGAAATTACGATGGACTTTGTCATGGGTCTACAAAGACACTTAGATGGAATGATCCAATATCGGTCATTATTGATCGTCTAACCAAGTAAACATATTTCTATTCTATAAGAGATTATTTAACACTTTAATGTTTAACAAGTCTATATATTAATGAATTTTTAAGACTTCATGGAGTACCCTTATCGATTTATTCTGATCATGGTCCCTATTCTACATCATGATTGTTGAAATGTATTTAGAACGGGAAGGATACTTAATTTCGTTTGAGCACATCCTACAACCCTCAAACTAATTGAAAATCAGAAAGGAATACTTATTGCATAGAAGACGTGTTATGATCTTTCTCACTTGACTATCAATGTATGTGGGATCAATATTTACCCCTGGTATAATTTTCAAATAAAAATTTCTTCTATTCATGCATTTAGATGGCAGCATATAAAGCATTGTATAGAAAGGGATTTGATGTCACACACCAACTTGTTGCGATGTAGATGGTGAAATAAAACTTATAGTTGCTGAACTTGTTGAGGAAACAATAGAAGATTTGATGATTATCCAATCCCACATCAAAGCATCTCAATCATGGAAAAAGTGATATTCTAATAACCAAAGGAAGGATTTTTAATTTCAAGTATGATATCATGTTTTCTTGATATTCTCTCCATGAAAGGGTGTTATACGTTTTGGTAAGAAGGATAAATGATCTCCCAAGTACATTGGACCTTTCGAAATTCTTGACTGAATTGGATTTGTAGCTTATCCTCTGGCAATGCTGCCAAATCTCTCCAAAGTTCATGATGTGTTCCACAAATCACTACTGGGAAAATAAATTCCTAACGCAACATATGTAATCACATATGAAAATATATAACTTGAACTTGAACTGTCATTTTGGGAAGATCTTATTAGAATTATTTATAATAGAGAACCAGTGTTGAGAAAATGGACGACTCGTCTACTGAATGTTCTATAGAGAAACCATAAGTTGGAAGAGTCGACATGCGAACATGAAGTACTTATGATGAATAACCATCTGATTCTTTTTATGCATTAGTAATCTAGAAATATCTAGGACAAATTTATTTTAAGGAGGAATGAATGTATCACCCACAATATCCACGGTACGCTTCGCATTGAATAGTACAATAGCTTGCGTTGTACCCAACTTTGAGTTCTAACACTCCTCGACCAATAAATCTAGTCGTTTTGAATATTAATACACAATTATAGAAATTTTATAAATATTATTTTTTATAATGGACTTAAATTTTGGGAATCAGAAAAACCAAATTAGCGTAAGGTGAATTTTTGGTATTGTTCTGAAAACATTCAATAGATAATGAATAGTAAAAAAACATGAAGATATTGGTTAAATAATTTTTTTATTAAAATAATTAAATATTTTATTTAAATTTATTTTTAATAAAAATAGATATATAATACGTATATATTTCCAATATAATTCATTGGAGTGGGAATATAATTATATTATTTATATGAATTTTATTGATTTTTTTACCATCATTTACCCATATTCTTGGTGCATTTGGAAACTTTTATAAAACATAACTATGCCGCATATGTGAATTTTATTTTAAAAATTTGAGATATATTTTTGACATCAATAAGTAAAATTTGGTTCAATAATATGAAAATATTTCTTTCTGAATAGTATATTTGGACTTTTGTTTTTCATGGTTAAAATTAAATTGGATAATTAATGAAAAAAATGATATTATAATTGCATTAACACATGTCCTAATTCTTTTAGATGCATTTTTTCCACCAAAATAAATATTAACAATAAAATATGATCATTTTGGTCCACATTTAATAGATTAGGAAATTTATTATTAATTTATTTTAAGAAGAGTTATAAGTGTTAAATTCAATGTTTAATAACTAAACCATTTTTAATATTGGTTTAAAATAATATAAATTAAACTAATAATATTAATATGAAAATTTAAATATTTCCAACATAATTGTAGTTTATATATAATTTTTATATATTAAATAATAAAATTTATATATGCCACAATGATGAGGCTGTAATTAATTTGATTATTATAGATTAAAATAATTTATATTATAAATATCCAAATAAATTTAAATTGAGACTTTTTATAATTTACAAAAAATTTATAAGTAAATATGATATTTTAGGGTTGATTAAATAAATTATTTTTAAATTGCTAAAGTATTTGTTACTTTCACAAAAAAAAATACCAAATAGTGTCAAAATTGACATAAATGCGTTTTTAGAACAAATACTATGTTAATAATTTATTTAATATTACTAAAAAAATTGAGGTTTATCCAAAAGACATATATAATAAAATATATGTAATTATTGAACCACATTGGTTTCTCTTGTCATTTTATTTTATGTTTCCTTACCATGTAATATAAAAATACACGAAGAAATTGTAAAAGTTAAACTATCTACTTAAGAGATAAATCTAAATGATAAAGTTAATATGGTGACCTAGACCTATCTAAAATCTATTGTTTTAAAGTATTTCAAACCATACACCCCATATCCTTTAAATAAATTCATTTAGAGACATTATAAACTGAATATGATTGTATAATAAAATAAGTTTACATGTTTTTCATAATGTAACCCACACATCTCTTATAAAAGGGTAATTTCCCTTCCCTTAATATCACACAACCAAAGTCATTTGTCTCAGCCGTAACCTACTCAAATATCCTCCCAAATACTATCAATTCATCCTAATGTCATTTTACTAATTATAAATACAACCTATGGGGTCATTTTTATAAAAACTAAAGGAAGCACCCGGAGATGATGTATTCATTTTATCACATCATTCAATGTTATTTTCTTTTTCCACTTATGTTCATTGTTGTTCCAAATCAAAATAATAACTCAAGTACCTTCTATAGATTTTGATGTTATTATTATAATGGTTAAACTCTTTTCATTATTCAATCCATTCTATGAAAAACAAAGTCACCATATATGTGTACATATGGATTACCGTCTCCACATCGTGGGGTAGTTTGTTATTAAACACATAATTATTTTGAATGGATATAATAATGATTACAATTGATTTAAATAATAAATATAATTTTTTAATGGTTTGTTATATATGACATACCATCCATCTACATAACATTCCACCATCAATATAATGGTATTTCCACTAGTGCATACGTATGGTTCACCATCTTCTGGAACGCGATAAGGTTCATTTACCATCATAACCATTTGAGTATAAACATAATTTTATGATAAAAATATATAGATAAATAACATAATAAAATTATGGATATGAATCAAATATATCCCATAAATAACAAAGTTGACTTATAGAACATAACATATAAAAGAAATAGAAACAGTTTACACTTGAAACGATGATACTATTGAAATAATATTAACAAATCAATATTACAGGATCATATATGATATCATATTTTATAATTAGGTATTTTATAATTTAAAATCAATTATTTAACTATTTTATAGGAGGTTAACGTACACACGATCTGATAATGTACAAGGAAAGGGTTAATTCTACAATCTCTTCATTATCTGAGGTTGTTTATACATGAGTATATACTAGGACCTCTTATTCATCCATATCTGTGTTTGTTAAAAATGTATTTTAAAACATAATTACTATTTACTATAATATTGTTTAAATTAATTTATTCTAATGTTTTAATTTTTAGAATATGGTTATAAAGGAATCATTCTGCCATTTTCCAAACAAGGTCCTTTACAACCATATCGAAAAATTATGGAATGAATGTTTTTTAGCATATATTGATAGTACGACTATTTTCTATAGTTTTAACATCTCCAATGATTCCCTTGCATTCATATTAAAATATTTCCAAAATAATTGTTCCCATTTATAATTATCATACTTTTAAATAAAATAAAATTAGAAAGAGATATTTCTCTCTAATTGTTTTGATTTCATCTATGTCAACATATTTAGATGGATTTTACAATTGTATGACATTGATTTATTGTGATAAAATATTCCATATTGCATTGATGATTTTTTGATATGTTTTACGATGGATGTGTTATTTTTAAACCATTCATGGTTTATAGATAAATTTTTAAAAAATTATTTTCTAGTTTTAATAAGAAAGTTTATGTTATGTTTCAACCATTTCATATGAGTAATGAATTGAACTTAGTAAGTGATGGGTTGATCCCACTATAGCTCCTTGATGAATTATTAGGTATCCTGAGACAAAATAGTGTCTTGGAATAATGCCTTGTCAAAATATTATTTGTAGTCTTGTCATGAGGCCTTGACTATTTGGTTATGATGTTAGGGATTATGCATTCCAGCTTTGTGAAATTGGATATTTATGTTACATGTAATTATGTATCTATTATAATATCCTTATGAAAATGTAAATGGAATTATTTGATTTACTTTTTCCATATTTTTCAGATGTTTTTGTTTATAAGGGTATTGTTTTAGTCTTATACATTTCCTTAAATGTTTATGCTTATTTATGAATATTCCTCCTATAATTTTATCTTTACCGAGCATCTGAGCTCACCAGTTTCTAATGTATTATTTTTAATAGGATTAGAAATAATATATGACAATTAAAATGACTGAATGAGCTAAGGGATATAATAGTGTTTAAATGTGACATAATGTTGACTTTTATTTCATGGTTTAATTTAAAACTTATTTATGTATCTAGTAATTCCGTGGCTACTAAACTCTTATTTCTTTTAGGACAAGATTCCTTGTATCATTCCAATATTATATAATAATGCAATGAATCTAGATAACCGGTGTCATGGTGTGACAACATTGATTTATGATGAAATCCACATGTAATAATGAGGTCCAACCAGATCATATTTTTAATATCAGGTGGTTGCATTATGAACTGAAATTCACGGGACACCTGGTTCTTGAGTAGTGTTTACATGATCAAGTGATACCTATAAGGTTAAATACTTATCCATAGAATCATGTTCAACCATTCTTGTAACCACACCATCTGTCTTACTCTTCCAAGACCTCCCTGGATAACGTCACTCACATGAATTCATGGGAATGTCTTTCTAGGCCAACAAACATCTCCCAAAAGACCATGGAATTATGGATGGTACTATCACAAGATCCTATGATGAAAGAAAGCATACCGTAAAATCAAAGGGTCGGAATGGGAATGAATCATCCTTATATACTGGCGTATATTTTCTGTGTAACTTCTGCTAGGGGAAGTTGAGTCTGATGACCCTCAATACAAGCTCTCCATTCAAGTGTTAACAGCATGAAATGATAACATGTACCTTATGTATTGTGATTTATGGTATCTACATATGAAATTAGATGTGGCCACATTAAGAGGTAACATCACAATTGATCTCATGATGTCCCTTTTTTCTGTCCCACAAACACCTCCTCCATGCTAGAAAAGCAGATCGGATGTGCGACCCATAGGACATGAACACTCTTCATCAGAGTGTATGAATTTACTAGTACTTATGGCCTCAAAAAATGTACCCTTTCATGCTAGGGGAATCCATCATAACACCCCTTAGAGGTCATGAATATCATGGGTCATTAATGGAGATCAATCACGGGAGACCCTATGATGTGGAGTATGAAGAAGACCCCCAACCAGGGATCATTCCTTGTAGACCAAGGCACAACACTTATATGTATTTGGAGGGTCCCTCATGTAATCCATTGGAGATCATGTGGACACAAAATATAGATGGCACTAATGTCTTGGGAAGCACATATGATCAATAGAGGAATTTTTATGGGCCATGCGGAGCAGATAGTGAAGATCCCATGATAATAAATATATATTGATCTTTTTACAGTCATTTACCCACCTTCATAGCGCATTTAGAAATTTTCATAAAACGAAATATTACTATGTTTTTAAATATAATTTCAAAAATCAAAGAGAAAATATTTAAATTAGTAAGTAAAATGTTTTTCAATAAGATTAAAATGTTTTTGGATGAATAGTAACTTTTGACATTTATTTGCCCCGTTTAAAAGTAAAGAGGGTAATTAAAGGTAAAAATTATATTATATTTACCCTAAATCATGTCCTAATTATATTTAATAAGTGTTTTCCAACCAAAATAAACCTTTGGAATAAAATATGATCATTTTGGACAACATGGATTAGATTAGAAATTTTATTATTATTTTATTTAAATAAGAGTAAAAAGTGTTAAATTCAATGTTTAATAACTAATTTTTTTTAAATATTTTGTTATACATAATATATATTCAACTATACATATTAATTATAAATCTTAAATTACTTCAAACAAAATTTTAGTTTATTTATAATTTTTAGACATTAAATAATTTAATTTATTTATAACATAATGATGATGTGGTAATTACCTTATTAATGAATGATTAAAATAATAGATATTATAAATATCCATATAAATGTAAATTGATAATCTTTATGATTTACAATAATTTTGAAGGTTAATATGACATGTTAGGGTTGATTAAATAAATTTTTATCCATGTGATAAAGTTATGACTTTTAAAAAAACCACATATTAAATAGTGTCAAAATTGACATAAATCAGTTTTAGAAACAATTATTATTTTATTAATTGATATAATATCCCTAAAAAACTATGGTTTGACTATATGACATATATAATAATATATATGACATTAATTTTCCACTTGGGTTACTCATGGCATTTTATATTGTGTTTATTAACCATGTAATATAAAAATATAAGAAGGCATTATTAAATGAAAACCATTTAACTAATAGTTTAATCATACAAACATGGTTAATATAGTGGCCTAACCTATCTAAAACAAATTAGTTTCATGATTTATTACCCATACCCACCTTAGACTCTAAATAAATCCTTTTGGATATATTATTAACATAATATGATTGAATAATAAAATAATATTTCAATCTTTTCCTAATGTGACACTCACCTCCTTATTAAAGGGTACTCCACCTTATATAAATTTTACACATCTAAATCTATTTGAAATGGCATAACCCTAATCAAATATCCTCCCAGCATCCCTCTTATTAACCTAGATGTATTTATTTGATCAAAAATCCTTCCTAAGGACACCTTTTGATCATATCATAAGGAAGCACCTGAAGAAGAGGAAGTTATATCTTCACCACTTTCAATGTTATTTTCTTCTTCCACTTCTATTCATTGTTGTTTACATACCAAAATAATAAATCTAGTACCTTCTATATACTATGATGTTATTATAAATATGTTAAAACAATATTCATTATTCTATATATCCTATTAATGAATAAGTCTCCATATGTGCCTACGTACGGCTTATAATTTCCACGTCGTGGTGCAGTTTATTTTTCAACACATAATTATTTTGTATGTGTATAATAATGAGTATAATTTATGTAAATAATATATATAACAAGATAATTATTTTGTATATATGATACAAAATAATATTACATATGATTCCACAATCAATAGAATGGTAGTGTCGCTCATGCGTACGTATGTATTACTGTCTCCACGAACGCGATAAGATTAATTCTTCATCGTTACCATTCAAGAATAATTATTATTTTATGAATAAAAATATAATTTTTAAGAACATAAAATTCTGAATATGAATCAAATACAAACTATCCATAACATACACGATATACATAACAAAATATGAAATATAAATGAATCAATTAACCCAAGAAACGATGATACTACTGAAACATTATTAGCAAAAAATTATTATCGGATCATATGTGAGATCCTATTTATTTATGTCATTATTTTATAATTTAATAATATTGTTTTAACTATCATACTATTGTTTAACATACCCACTATCATGGTTAAGTACAAGGTATGGTTTAATTCTATAATCTCTTCATTATATAAGGTTGTTTATAAGTGAATATCTAATGAGACTTATTTATCATCCACATTTGTGTTTCTAGAAAATTAATTTCAAAATATTTATAATATTTTCTAGAATATGGGTTATATTAATTTATACCCTTTTTTTATTTTTTATAATCTGTTTAAAATGTAATATTTCTGTTATTCTCCAAACAATGTCATTTACGAACATTTGGACAAAACTATGGAAAGAATGTTTTTTATCTTATATAGAGAGTGTGTCATTTTTATATCCTTATAACAATATAGAAGAATACCTTATAATAATATAACAATATTTTCAAAATAAATGTTCTCTTTTTTAATAATGTGAATTTTATATAATTTAAAAATAGAATGATATATTTCTCTCAAATAGTTTTTATTTATTCTCTATCAACATCTGTTGATGGATATTACACTTGTTTGAAGTTGAATTATTATGATAAAATAATCTATATTGCTTTGAATTTTGTGTGATATGTTTTACTTTGGATGTGTTATTTTTATACCATTCATTGTTTATAGTAAAATTATTAACATTTCGTATGCTAGTATTAATACTAATGTTTATGTAATGTTTTAATATTTTCATATGAGGAATGCATTAGATATGGTTAGTGACAGGTGGGGCCCTCTATATATCATGATTCATCAATTTGTCTCATGTGGAAAACTAGTTTCTTGGAACAAGGCCTTGACAAAATCATATTGGTAGATTTGACACAAGGCCTTGACAATTTTGTTTTTAAATTTGACATAATGAATTCCACCTTTATGATATTAGATATTTATGTGGAAAGTGATTATTCAACGTGTATAATATAAAAGTGAACATGTAAATTGAATTTTTTATTTATTTTTTTCATATTATGTTGAAGTTTATGTTTAAAAGTCTTATGTTTTATTATTAAACATTTCCTTAAATGTTTATGCTTGTTTAGAAATGATTCCACTACATTGTTATCCTTATTGTGCATCTGATCTCCCCCCCCCTTTATTATGCATTATTTTTCCCAGGATGTGATGACGTATATTACGATTAACCATTAAGAATATAATTTGGTGTATAAGATTGTACAAAGGGGACATGATGATGTTTTTATATTTCATGATGTAATGTAAAACATAGCTACGTTTCTAGTACATCCCATTCTACTAAATTGATCTATCTTTAAGGACATTATTCCTTGTATCATGTTAATGTTATGGAATAATGCATCGACCCTTGGTAACTAGGTTGTGGTCATTACAGTTGTTATAAGAGAATATTTAGTACAAACCAAGGAAGAAATTTTTAAAAAGAATTGAATAAATCACATTACCGTAATATATATTTGGAGGATTAGTTTGGAAGAACATCCTAAAACATCAGTAATGTAGATATATTTTGAGTTTTCCAAACAATATATCTATGTCTGGTTATGAGGAGGTATAAGAAGCTCGATAATAGTTATACCAAGAAGTGAAAACTCTGAAAATGAGTTTCAAGATTGACCTGTGATATCCTTATACACAAGAACAAGTCTTGGAGAACTAATGGATATAAACCTCCAAAGGTTCATGGTTAGGATAATGAACATATTCTTTAAAAACCATTATGAATTATTTTTATGTATATACCTCCTCAAAGAAAACATTTTTATGATTATGGATTATAACCATAAACAGTTCAATTTATGTTATGTGTTTTACATGTTTAGAATTTTTTATTTTGATTTGTAAAGTAATCAAGTGTATGCTATTGTTTAGAAATTGCGCCTAGTAGAAGTAATTGAAACTCTATCAATGCATGTAATACATGAAGGGATTGTGCTCCTTCTCAAAATAATTATAGTGGAGCTAGTGATGCAACCAGTGTTGATCATCATATCACCATATAGGGACAACTCTCTCAGATTATGAATAATATCCTTACCTGTATGGAGAGACCTAATCTAAAAAGTATATGATCAATGTTCTCTACATCATGAATCAACCACCACCAACATTCAATTGAACTTTAAATCCATTTTTATCTAAGAAATAGATATGTTCATTAGAGAAAAATGTTCATGCATTGGGGAGCAGTGAAAGGGAAAACGTTTTCATTGCAGTTTATCGCTTCATTAGAGATACAAATCCTTAGTTTTCATTACATCAAAACAAAATGTGGGATGAATAAGTATAACATATAGAATCTAGGGAGTTTTAAGATATTTTCATAGAAAAATACATTCCTCATTACCATCAAACAGATATGGAAAATAAATTTCTTTTTCTAGGAAAAAAAGGTGGATGAAAATCTCACAAAGTATGAGGATAAAATCACAAGGACAATAAGGCATGAAACAGATTATATATATGACCCAAGGAGAAATATTGATTTATTATTTAAAGGGTTTAAACAATTTATCAGTTGAGAATTAAACTCACAATCCTTCTCATAGTAAAAAAAATATTGTGTCATGTTCTAGCAAGATATAGAATGAATTCTCTATTTCATTAGACTATAATGCAATTAAAGTGATGAAGAGATCTTCTAAACACTCTAAAAATGGAAATATGGGGATGAATGAATATGTTGAATATTCATCTAGTAGTAAATATAGGAAAAAACACCCTGATAATTTCTTAGAGCGAATGGGAGTATGTTTACGATATTTAATTTCATGGACATATTGTCTCTAATGACGGAATCTATCTAGATCCATCAAAGACCAAGCTAATCTATGAATGGCCAGCACTGACGAGTATAAATGTGGTATGTAGTTTTTTTGGTTTAACATATTATTATTGGCTTTTTGCTAAGAATTTTCCCCGATTGGAATCCCCATAAACCAATATCATACATAAAGGTGTTAAATTTATTTGAAAAAGTGATTGTGAATAATGTTTTGATGGACTGATGAGAATATTAGTCAAGGATTTTATCATGAATCTGCAATTGAGGAATTATGTGATTGTTATTTATAGATATTCTTCAAAGAATGGACATGGTTATATCCTTTTTTAGAATGATAGAGATTTTGCATATGCATCATGCCAGCTAAAAATTGATGAGAAAAACTATCTCACTCATGATCATGATTAAAAAGCTATTGAATCATCCCATGTAAAATTATAATAAGACATATTTCATATTTATTAATATTGGTGAATTAAATTTTAATTTTACTTTAAAAGGGTTGCTATTTTTGATACCGTACCCGATAAGCAACAATGTGTTTTTTTAAAATAATATGTTGCACACTAATAATATTATATTATTATTTTAAATGGAAGTTAAGTCCTATACATTGTATTGGAGGGAATGAACAAATATAACTATACATGTATTTACATTTATCCAATAAAAGTTAGAGGGTTAAATTGTGAATGAATACAATTTTAAGCGTAATTTACATTAAAAGGTCAATCTAACACCTTTTAAAGGTGAAACCTCTTTAAATATAGTTTTGGTCACATTAATACATTCTATATGAACAAATAAAATACTTCTTTAGAATGGGGATTTCAAAATATACGTTGTGTAAATATTTGAAATTTTTTTGAAAAAGAAATTTTTTTAATGATTAGTGGAAAATATTGTATTTTAATTCAAAAGTTACTTTTAATAAAATTTATTTATATGGTTATATTAACTTTTTAATTGGTTTTAAAGTGAAATTAAAATATATTTTTACCCTTTAATCCAACTTTGTTCATTGGAATTAATTTCACATTGAAATTGGACATAAACAAGTATCGATCATTTGATAGTTATTTTTTTTAAAAACATGATATTTTTTTTCATAACGGGGATTAATTTTAAAAATAATTAATGACACTAAATTGTTTTTAATTTGAATAAATAGAAATAATTTTTTAATTTGGAATATCAAATATATCTTAGGCTGATTTATTGGTATTTTTCTGAAAAAACAACAATTTTTGATGAATAGTGAAACCACTTAGTGATAGTTAAAAAAATGATGTTTTCATCTAAATGAAAATTTACAAATTCTGTGAATTGAATTTCAAAAATCTGACATACATGGTTGTTATCAATAGCTAATATGTTGTTCATTAAGAAGAAAATATATTTTTTTTGTGAATAGTAACATTTGACTTTTATTTACCACTGTTAAATGTAAATAGGGGAATTAATAGTTAAAATAATATTATAATAATTCAAAATTACCTTAACACTTGTTCTATCCATATTGTTTGAGTAGTGGCCAACCATGTTCATCCTTGGGTCGATTTTGGACCCCCATGAAGCAACATATGAATGATAATGACACTTTAGATTAATTAATTTATTGCAAAGACCAAATTGACATTAACAAACATATTTTAGTAATTAATTTTTATATTTTGTTATATATGTCATATTTTGGACTATTAGTATTAATTATAAAGCTAAAAATATTTCCTACATCACGGTATTTGATTTATAATTTTTAGACATCAAATAAATTAAATTATTTATGACACAATAATGATGTAGTATTTACCTCATTAATAAACGATTCAAATAAATTAGAATATAATGATTAAAATATTATCCAAAACATGTACAATTCTGATTTGATGAATTTATTTAAAATATGAGTCATATTATATTCGACCATAATGATTTTTGGTCCTTTTTAAACCGAATATAATTTTGTAATAAAATAATATTTTCACACTTTCCTAAAGAGCCCCTCCTCTCCCTTATAAAAATAGTCCACTTCTAACCAATTTCTAACACCTCTCAAGACAATTGTCTCATCCAAACTCTTCCCCATTAAGATACCTAAATTTTCATCCTCTGCCTTGAGACCTTACCTTATGCAGAAGGCACTTCATTATATCCTTTGGATAAAACCAAAAGATGTCACCCGGATTAAAGGTAACAGTTTCTCTTAAATTGTTTTTTTACTTTATTTCTCCAACCCCTAAACTATTTCTATTGCTTTATTTTGTAACAAAACCTGTATCCTAAAAAATCTAGGATGTTTTTATGAGAAGGATTCGAACTACACTTACACACACCTCCATCTAATGGGTAAAGAACATAATGTTTTTGTGGATGGAAAACTAACTCCTCATGAACTGATGTTTGTTCAATTACATCTTACTGCCTCTCATGGTGTCCATTATGATAGAACTGTATTTATATATGATATATATTAATTATATGATTTCTTTATGCTTCTGTACTTCCCAATTATATCAATACTTTATTGTTTCCATAGTGGGTAAATACGATAATCCCATTTGAGGAAGTGCGGACTACCGCATCCTCATAGTGATGTGACTCATTAATGCCTTATGTTAGATGAATAAAGGATAGTGTTAATGATATTATATATGATATTATAATGGATTAATAATATACCAATGTATCATTGTGTTTTAATTTCATTAAAATAATAAATAGAAATGAAAGTAGCGTTCATGTGTACGTACGACTTACTGTCTCCATGAACGATGCATTTCATTTTTACCTCCAAATGTAATGTACTATTATAAATAAATGTTTATACTAGATATATGTGATATATGATATATATATATATCATGAATACCATTCTGGATATAACGGTCTATTGACCACATGGACAACTTGTAAATATATGGTGTTCATTTTGACTCAATTACCAAATATCAACAAAATGACTGTTATTAACATAAATGATTACATAATATTCATAACATGGTAATAAGTTATATAAAAGGAATAATGAACATGAAAAAGGTTCTTTAGCAAATTAGAAATAAAATTTATTTTATTATGCAGGAGATCAAATAACGATCGAGTCAAGTCGGACGCGAGGTAAGGGACTTCGCCTCAATCTTCTTTCATTGAGGAATATTTTGTTTTAATACATGATTTTCTTTTATAAATTGTTTAAAAACATTTCACTTTTTATTTAATACAAAGGGAATAGTTTTATACAAAGAGTTTTAAAAAATTAAAAAAGAAATGTTTTTTTATCTAAGCGGTGACAACGACCTTTCCGCTGCCATGAGTATTATTTGATCTTTGGCTTCCTTAACAAGACAGAATTTTTTTAAATGGAAAAATAAATATCATATACTCTTTTTACATATTTTGATATTGAAAATGATTTTGAGAATGGATTTATTATTTCAATATCTTGAAATAATATTTTCTTATAGCAATGTGGAAATTTTATCTTTCCTTTACGATTATGTTATGTGTTATGATCATGTTATGGTTATTTACCATTATTTACATAT
Organism: Viscum album; assembly: GCA_963277665.1. Lineage (NCBI taxonomy): Eukaryota > Viridiplantae > Streptophyta > Magnoliopsida > Santalales > Viscaceae > Viscum > Viscum album. The sequence continues at coordinate 1,454,952,035 of OY728159.1, read as the reverse complement.
ACGGGTGGTTCTATGATAAACCTAGGGAGTTTTAGCCCGAGATAGCTCTCTAATGCATTGGGTAACATGACAAAGGTAAATGTGAATGTTTCGCTGAATAGATTTAGTGAATATACTTTGATGGTAATTCCAAAGTAAATCCCTATGTAGTAGTGAAATCAAAAATGTAAGTTTGATATGTATGCCACAAGTTACCTTATGATTTATGATTTCTAGGTGTCTTTCCTAAATCTTATGATTTCATGAGGTAAGTAAAACATTTCATGTTTTTTTTTATTTATGAACAAATGTTTTCATTCTTTGTTTTTATAACCATTTCTGAGCTTTTTTTGATCATCCCAAGTTTTGAAATTTTGTAATAGGACTTAAAGATGAATAGTGTCAAGGATCGGATCAAGGAAAATTCATGTTGTCAAGAACATGGAAGTAGACATGATTCTTTTTTTCAGGAGTTTTTATTTTATGGAAAAAATGGAAACTGTGTAGAAGTGTCTAACTGTTAATATTTTGAGATTAAATAGGTATGTCCTAATTCACTAAAACTCTAAACCTGAAAATATCCTCAATGTGAATTATTCATTTAATTATATATTATGTAATGTTTAAGGTCGGGTCCTTATAGTTGGAATCAGTGGTCAGTTTAGATAACTATAGGAGTTATGGTATAGATAAATTAATGTCCCTAAATTAATTTATTGTAGAATTGAAGTAATATAGCATTTACATATTAACATTTTTCTTTTCCTAAGATATGTATTGGTTAATAATGATTTTTCTTAGAGGAAATATAGAAGCTTTTTTGGGAAGGAATACAGAGGAGAATGACCTTCCGAATCTGCAACCAGAGATGGTCAGAATCAGAATTGAGTTGTTTATTGCAGTGATTGCTGAGTTGAATTAGGTGATAAATTGTGGATGTGCCTATTGATGATATTTTGTTTTTTCATAAAGTAAAGATGATCATGAAACTAATTTAAGGGATCTCATTCATACCTTAAAATAAAAGAAACTGTTTGGGAAATTTAGCATGTGTGAGTTTTTGAAAAAACAAATTTCTTTCCTTGGACAGATTATTTAAAAAAAATTGCATAACTATTGATCCCGATAAAACAAAAGTTGTTGAAGAATGGCCAAGACCCAAAAATATAACTGAGATTTGTAGTTTTCTTGGTTTGGTAGGTTATTAGCAGAGGTTTGTAGAAACGTTTCATGGTTATGTATTCCAATGAATAAGCTAACTCGAAAAGGTGTTAAGATCATCTGGAAAAGTGAATTTGATGATTGTTTTCTGGAAATGAAAAGTAGATTGGTGAATACTCCACTTTTTGCACTACCTTCTAGAAATGGTGAGTTTGTTATCTATAGTGATTCTTCATTGAAAGGATTTAGTTGTGTCCTAATGAAAAATGATCAGGTAATTTCTTATGCTTCACGTCAGTTGAAACCACATGAGTGAAATAACCCTACACATGATTTTCAATTAACTGTTGTTGTTTTTTCATTAAAAATTTGGAGGCATTATTTTAAAGGAGTGAAGTGTGAAATAAATTCTGATCATAAATTTTTAATGTATATACTCAATCAGAAAGAATTGAACATGAGACAGAGAAGATGGTTGGATTTAATTCTTGATTATGATTGCACGATCCATTGACATTATGGAAAAGCAAATATTGTGACAGATGCATTGAGTCGAAAATGTTTTACATAATTAGACATGTAACATTTGGAATGAGAACATTTGGTTTCTGATTTGATGAAATTTGTCATAGAAGTTGTTGGTTCAGGGAATTATTCTGTTTTGTTTCAGGTGACAGTGAAATTTTCTCTATCAGATAGAATTAACCAAGCGCAGTAGGAAGGAAATGTGTTGTAGAAAAAGGCTGTGTTGGTTCAGAAGGTTTCGTTTCCTGATTTTAACGTTGACAATGATTGTGTTTTGAGATTTGGAAAGAGATTATGTGTTCCTTGTGATTCACAGTTGAAGAATGAGTTATTATGGGAGGCTCATAGTTCCCTATTTTCAGTTCATCCTGGATGTACAAAGATGTACAAAGATCTTCATGATTAATAATGGTGGGATAGAATGAAAAGATATATTTCTAATTTTACAATGATGTTTTTGGCTTTCCCGCATGTTAAAGCAGAGTGGCAGTTACCGAAAGAGATGCTTCAGCCTCTATCGGTGCCAGATTGGGAATGGTAAAATATATCCATAATATTTGTTGTGGGATTACAAATAACTCCTCTAGGTAATAATGCAATCTGATTTATAGTTGATCGATTGACTAAATCTACTCATTTCCTTCCAATTCGAGATACCTTATCTCTAGATCAACATTATTGTTTGTGTGTTAAAGAGATTGTTTGGTTTCATGTTGTTACCCTCTCCATTGTTTCAGATCGTGATCACGTGTTTACTTATAATGTTCAAAAAGGCCTTCAAAATTCATTTGGTACTGAATTAAATTTTAGTACATCTTTTCATCCTCAATCAGATGGACAATCACAACAAATAATTCAGACCTTGGAGGATGTGCTACGTCCATGTTCCCTAGATTACCATGGAAGTTGGGACCAACATATTTCTTTGGATGAATTTTCTTATAATAATAGTTAGCATTCTAGTATAAAAATGGATCCATTTGAGGCATTATATATAAAGCATTGTCTAACTCCAGCATTTAGGTATGAATTAGGTGAAAGGATGCTGATGGGACCAGAATTGGTAGAAGAGATGAATGAGAAAGTTCATTTGATTTAGAAGCACATGATAACATCTTCAAACAGACAGCAAATTTATGAAGATAACCGGAGGAAGGATCTTTTTTGAGGTAGGTGATCATGTCTTTCTCAAAAATTCTCCTTGGAAAAGTGTGAAGCGTTTTGGTAAGAAGGGAATGTTGAGTTTGAGCTTCATTGGACCTTATGAAATTCTGGTGAAAGATGGATCAGTTGCGTATGGAGGGGCTTTACCTTCATGTTTATCCTAGGAAAAATTTTTTTTTCATGTTTTAATGTTGAGAAAGTATATTCCAGATTCAAATCATGTTTTGAGTCCAGAGGTAGTTCAGTTAGAAGAGAATCCCTCTTATGAATAAAAACCAGTACAGATTCAAGTCCATTGAGGGAAATTATATCGGAATAAGGTAATTCACCAGGAAAAGGTTTTGTGGAAAAACCATATTATTGAGGAGGCAACATGGAAATATGAAAATGCTATGAGGGATAAATACCTCCACTTATATTGATAAGTGAATAAAAATTGAAAGTACACAATTCCCAAATGGGGGGAAGGATGTAATATCCCAGGTAATTGACGAATAAGAAATATTTCATATTTGTTAATATTTTTGAATTAAATATTAATTTTACTTTAAAGGGGTTGTTATGTTCTATAGCGTACCCGATACGCAACAACGAGTTTCGTCGAAATCCTATGTTGCACACTAATAATATAAAATTATTATTTTAATGGAAGTTAACCCCCAGCCGTTTTATTGGTGGTAATGAACCAAACTAACTACTATATTATTATACAAGTACTTACATTTATCAAATTAAATTTATAGTCTTAAAATGTGATTGAATATTATTTTAAGCATAATTTACATTAAAATGTCAATTTACCACCTTTTATTGGTGAAAATAATTAAATATTGTTTTTGTCACATTAATACATTATATGTGACCAAATAAAATCCTTCATTAGAATGGGGACATCATAATTTACTTTTTTTTAAAAAAATTAATTTTTTCTGATAAATTTCATTTTTTTAATGAATAGTGGAAAATATTGTATTTTTATTCAAAAGTTCCTTTTAATCTAATTTAATTACATGGTAATATTTTTTTAAATCGGTTTTAATGTTAAATTAAATTATATTTTTACCATATAATCCAATTTTGGTCATTGAAATTGATTTTACTTTGAAATTGGACATAAACAAGTATCAGTCTTTTAATAGTTATTGTTTTTTAAAAACACACTATTCTTTTTGATAACGGGAAATAATTTTAAAATTAATTAATGCCAGTTATATGTTTGTAGTTTGGAAAAATAGACATCATATTTGAATTTGGAATATCAAATATAGCTTAGCCTAATTTTTTTGTATATTTCTAAGAAACATCAATTTTGGATGAATAGTGAAACTACTTAGTGGTAGTTAAAAAAACTGAGTTTTTCATCTAAATGAAATTTTACCACACATGTGAATTGAATTTAAAAAATCAGACATACATGGTTGTCATAATGAAACAAAATGTGGTTCATTAAGATGAAAATAATGTTTTTATGAATAGTGAATTTTCACTTTTATTTACCATAGCTAAAGGTAAATAGGGTAATTTAAGGTTAAGAGAATATTATAATAATTCAAAATTACATTAACATATATCCTAACCTTATTGGATGAGTAGTGGCCGACCATGGGCATCCTTGGGTCGATTCTGGGACCCCATGGAGCAACATATCAAAGTTAATGACACTTTAGATTAATTAATTTAATGTAAATTAAAAATTGACAATAACAAATATCTTTTATTAATTAATTTTTATATGGTGATTTGTAAGTCATATTTTCAACTATAAATATTCTTTATGAAGATAAAAATATTTCCTATATCATGGTATTTTTTTTATAAATTTTAGACATCAAATAAATTTAATTATTTATATCACAATAATGATGGAGTAATTACATCATTAATATATGATTTAATTAAATAAGATTATAATGATTAATATATTATCCAAAACAAGTCCAATTCTTATTGGATGATTTTATTTCAATTATCAGTCATCTTATATTGGACCTTAATGATTTTTGGACCTTTTTAAACCTAATTTAAGTTTATAATAAAATAATATTTTCACACTTTACTAAAGAGCCCCTCCTCTCCCTTATAAAAAGTGACCACATCTAACCAATTATTCACACCACTCATGCCATTTTTCTTATCCAAAATCTTCCCAATTAATCTCTCTACATCCCTATCCTCCCCCTATAATCCTTACCATATGCAAAAGGAACTTACTAAAATCCTTTGGATAAAACCAAAGGGAGTTAACCAAATTAAAGGTAACAGTTTCTCTTAAATTGTTTTCTTTTATTTTACATATCCAACCACTAAACTATTTTTATTACATTCATTTATAATAACACCAATAACATAAATATATATAACGATGTTGTTTTGAGAAGGATTATAACTACACCTACACGCTCCTCCATCTAATCGTTGATTAGCATAATGTTTTTGTTGATGGGAAACTAATGCCACACAAAACGATGATTGTTCAATTACAGATTATCACCTCTCATGGTGGAAGTTATGATTGAAATGTATATATATATGATATATATTATTTTTATGATTTTTTTTATTCTTCTGTTCTTCCAATTATATAAATCTATTATGGTTTCCATAGTGGGTAAGTACGGTAGTCTCATTTGAGGAAGTGTGGACTACCGCCCCCTCAAAGTGATGTGACTCATTAATGCTCTATGTGGGATATATAAAGGATATAGTTAATGATATTATATATGATATTATAATGGAATTATAATATACTTATTTATCATTATGTTTTAATACCATTAAAATAAGAAATATAAATGAATGTAGCGTTTGTGCATACGTATGGCTTACCGTCTCCATGAACGGTGCACTTCATTTCTTACCTCCATATGGTATGTACTATTATAAATACATGTACATATTGGTTATATGTGATATATATGATATCAAAATCATGAATACCATTCTGGATATAATGGACTATTGACCACATGGATAACTTGTAAATAATAGTTGTTCATTTTTTACTCAAGTACCAAATATCGACAAAACGACAGTTATATACTTAAATGATTATGTAATGTTCATAACATGGTAATAATTGATATAAAAGGAATAATGAACCTGAAAAAGCTTCTCAATCATGAAGAAATTAACTATAGATTATTATTCTGGAGAATAAATAACTATTGATTCAATTCGGACACGAGGTAAGGGACTTCATCTCAATCTCCTTTCATTGAGGAATGTTTTGTTTTAATACAAGATTTTATTCTATACATTGTTTAAAAACCTTTGAAATTTCATTTCATTCAAAGGGAATCCTTTTATACGAATCTTTTTACTAAACGGAAAAAAGGAATGTTTTTTACGTAAGCGGTGACAATGACCTTTCCGCCACCTTGAGTATTATTTGATCTTTGGCTTCCTTAACAAGCCGGAATGTTTTTAAAAGGAAAAATAAATACCATATACTCTTTTTACATATTTTGGAATAGAAAATGATTTTTTGAATGTATTTATTATTTCAATATCTTGAAATTATATTTTTTTGAATTCAATGTGGAAAATTTATCTTTCCTTTATATTTATGCTATGTGTTATGATCATGTTATGGTTCTTGGGCATTAATTACATATTCGGGTGGTTCTGTGATAATCCTAGGGCGGGTGAGCCCGAGATAGTTCTCCAATGCATTGGGTAATGTGACAGAGGTAAATGTGAATGTTTGTCCTATGAGATTTTGGGAATATACTGTTATGGGTTTTCCAAAGTAACATTCTATGTATATGTGATATCTATAATGTAAGTATGATATGGATGCCACAAGTTACAATATGATTTATGATTTCTATGTGTCTTTCATAAATATTATGATATAATGAGGTAAGTAAAATATTTCATGTTTTGTATGTATTTATGAAAAAATGTTTTCATTTCTTGTTTTATGACCCTTATTGAGATGTTTATGCCCATCCCAAGTTTGGAAATGTTTTCACAGGACTTAAAGATGAATAGGGTCAAGGATGAGATCATGGAAAAGTAATGATGTCTAAAACCTGGAACTAGACATGAATATTTTTCTAAAGAGTTATTATTTTATGGAAAAAATGGAATCTGTGTAGAAGTGTCTACTTGTAATATTTTGAGATGTAATAGTTATTTACCAAATCTCTAAAACTCTAAACCTAAAAAGATCCTCAATATGAATTATTCATTTAAATCAATATTATGTAATGTTTAAGGATATGTCCTTATAGCTGTAATCATTTCTCTGATGATATGGAGAAAATATTTCTATAGAAATAAATGTGTGATATATACTAATCACAATATTTTCAAGTATATTTTCACTCATAAAGAACTAAACCTAACCAACAAAGATCATTTTAACTAATTATAGATTATGATTGCACTATACGCTACCAATTAGGGAAGGAAAATAAGGTGCATGATGCTCTGAGAACAATGTATCTTGGAGTTTTGAACAATTTGAGAGTTGAAAGGGTTCTAATGGTCATGGGTATTGTAAAATAAGATATGGTAATTGTCATGGATGATGAAACATAAACAATTTATCAAATGGCTGCTAAATCATTTTTTCTAGAAAGGGTAAAAACATCTCTGACTGATGATAACGAGTTTTAATAATAAATTAATGCTATGAATAATGAGAGACAGATTTTATTCATAAAAAAGATGGGATGTTGAAATTTTGGAAGAGACATTGTGTTCCTCACATACCTGATCTAAAAATGGAAGAGTAGGATGATTCTCAAAGCTCATATTTCTCTATACACTCTAGTAGAACTATGATGTATAGTTATTTGAAGGATCATTTTTTGTGGGACAACATGAAGTGAGAGATTACTGATTATGTGTCAATATGTATGATTTTTCAATTGGTTAAACTTGTAAGACAACATCCTAGAGGGGTTATGTAACCACTTCTTATTCATGAGTTTAAATGGGATGAAATTACGATGGACTTTGTCATGGTTCTACAAAGTCACTTAGATGGAATGATGCAATATCGGTCATTGTGGATCGTCTAACCAAGTAAACATATTTTTAATCTATAAGAGATGCTTTAATACATTAATGTATAACAAGACTATATATTAATGAATTTTCAAGACATCATGGAGTACCCTTATCGATTGTTTCTGATCAAGGTCCCTATTTTACATCATGATTGTTGAAATGTCTTCAGAAGGGCAAGGATAATTAATTTAGTTTGTGCACTTCTTACAACCCTCAAACTAATGGAAAATCAAAAAGGAATATTTATACCATAGAAGACGTGTTATGATCTTTCTCACTTGACTATCAAGGTATGTGGGATCAATATTTACCCCTGGTATAATTTTCAAATAAAAATTGCTCCTATTCATGAATTTTGATTGCAGCATATAAAGCGTTATATAGACACGAATGTGATGTCACACACCAACATGTTGGGATGATGTTGGTGAAATAAAACTCATAGTCATAGAACTTGTTGAGGAAACAATAGAAGATGTGACGATTATCCAATCCCACATCAAACCATCTCAATCATGGAAAAAGTTATATTATAATAACCAAATAAAGGATTTGTAATTTCAAGTAGGATATCATGTTTTTTTGATATTCTCTCCATGGAAGGGTGTTATATGTTTCGGAAAGAAGGATAAATGAACTCCCAAGTATATTGGACCTTTCAAAATTGATGAAGGAATTGGATTTGTAGCTTATCCTCTAGAAATGCTGCCAAATCTCTCCAAAGATCATGATGTGTTCCATAAATCACTAGTGAGAAAATAAATTCCTGACCCAACATATGTAATCACATATAAAAATATATAACTAGAACATGAAATGTCTTATTGGGAAGAGTTTGTTAGAATTATTTATAATAGGCAACCTGTGTTGAGAAAATGGACGACTCATCTACTGAATGTTCTATAGAGAAACCATAAGATGGAAGAGTCAACATGGGAACATGAATATCTTATAATGAATAACAATCTTATTAATTTTATGCATTAGTAATCTAGAAATATCTAGGACAAATTATTTGAAGGAGGAAAGAATGTAACACCCCAAATATCCACGACACGCTTCCCATTGAATCGTACAATAGCTTGTGTTGTACACAACTTTGAGTACTAACACTCCACGACCAATAAATCTATTTGTTATGAATATTAATACTCAATTATAAAAATTTTATACATATTATTTTTTATAATGGACTTAAATTTTGGAATCAGAAAAACAAATTTATCGTAAGGTGAATTTTTGTTATTTTTCTGAAAATATTCAATATTTGATGAATAGTAAAGAACAAGGCGATATTGTATAAATCATTTTTTTATTATAATATTTACATATTTTATTTAAATTTATTTTTAATAAAAATATATATATAATACATATATATTTCCAAATAATTCATTGGATTCGCAATATAATTATATTATTTACATCAAAATTTTATTGAACTTTTTAAAATCTTTTACCGATGTTCTTGGCGCATTTGAAAATTTGTATAAAACATAATTATGTCGCATATGTGAATTGTATTTTAAAAATCTGAGAGATATTGTTGACATCAATAAGTATAATTCGGTTCAATAATATGAAAATATTTTTTTTCTGAATATTTTGTTTGGACTTTTATTTATCATGGTTAAAATTAAATTGAATAATTAAGGAAAATATGATATTATAATTTCATTAACACATGTCCTAATTATATTGGATAAGTTTTTTTCCACCAAAATAAACATTACCAATAAAATATGCTCATTTTGGTCCACATGTAATAGATTAGGAAAATTATTATTAATTTATTTAAAGAAGAGATAAAAGTGTTAAATTCAATGTTTAATAACTAAACAATTTTTAATATTGTTTTATAAATGATACAAATTATGATATAAATATTAATATGGAAATTAAATTATTTCCAACATAATTGTAGTTTATATATAATTTTTAGATATAAAATAATTACATTTATATATGACACAATGATGAGGCTGTAATTAATTTATTAAATATATATTAAAATAATTGATATTATAAATATCCTAATATATTTAAATTGAGATTTTTATAATTTACACAAAATTTCTACGTTAATATGACATTTTAGTGTTGATTAAATTAATTATTTTCAAATTACTACAGTATTTGTGACTTTCACAAAAACAAAATACCAAATAGTGTCAAAATTGACTTAAATGTGTTTTTAAAACAAATACTATTATAATAATTTATTTAATACTACTAAAAAAATTGAGGTTCAGCCAAAAGTCATATATAATAAAATATATGGAATTATTGAACCACTTGGGTTTCTCTTGTAATTTTATTTTAGGTTTCGTTACCATGTAATATAAAAATACACGAAGACATTATAAAAGTTAAACTGTCTACCTAAGAGTTAAATCTAAATAATAATGTTAATATGGTGACTAAGACCTATCTAAAATCTATTGTTTTAAAGGATTTCAACCCATCCACACAATAAACATTAAATAAATCTATTTGGAGACATTATAAACTGTATACGATTGTATAATAAAATAAGTTTACAAGTTTTTGATAATGTAACCCACACCCCTCTTATAAAAGGGTAATTCCCCTTCCCTTAATTTCACACCACTAAAGACATTTGTCTCAGCCGCAACCTACTCAAATGTCCTACCAAATACTATCAATTCAACCTTATATAATTTTACTAATTATAAATTCAACCTATGGAGTCCTTTTTTATAAAAAAAAAGGAAGCACCCAAAGATGATGTATTCATTTTATCAGATCTTTCAATGTTATTTTCTTTTTACACTTAAGTTCATTGTTGTTTCCATTTAAAAATAATAACTCAAGTAACTTCTATAGATATTGATTTTATTATTATAATGGTTAAACTCTATTCATTATTATATCCATACTATGAAAAAGAATGTCACCATATATGTGTACATATGGATTACCGTCTCCACATCGTGGTGCAGTTTGTTATTCAACACAAAATTATTTTGAATGGATATAACAAGGATTAAAATTGATTTAAATAATAAATATAACATGTTAATGGTCTGGTATATATGACATACCATCCATCTACATAAGATTCCCCCATCAACATAATGGTATTGTCACTAGTGCATACGTATGGTTCCCCATCTTCTGGAACACGATAAGATTCATTTACCATCGTAACCATTTGAGAATAAACATAATTTTATGATAAAAATATATAGATAAATAACATAATAAAATTCTGGATATGAATCAAATACATCCCATAAATAACAAAGATGACTTAGAGAACATAATATATAAAGGAAATTGAATCAGTTTACACATGAAACGATGATACTATTGAAATAATATTAACAAATAAATATTACAGGATCATATATGATATCATATTTATGAATTAGTTCTTTTATAATTTAATAACAATTATTTAACTATTTTATAAGAGGTAAACTTACACACGATCCGGGAATGTACAAAGAAAGGGTTAATTCTACAATCTCTTCATTATCTGAGGTTGTTTATACATGAGTATATACTAAGACAACTTCTTCATCCATATCTCTGTTTATTAAAAATGTATTTTAATACATAATTACTATATACTATAATATTGTTTAAATTAATTTATTCCCATGTTTGAATTTTTAGAATATGGTTATAAATTAATCTTTCTTCCATTTTCCAAACAAGGTTCTTAACAACCATATCGAAAAATTATGGAATGAATGTTTTTATCATATATGGAGAGTGTGAATATTTTCTATAGTTATAACACCTTCGATGATTCACTTGCATTCATATTGAAATATTTTCAAAATAAATGTTTTCATTTATAATTATCGGACTTTTAAATAATTTAAAATTAGAAAGAGATATTTCTCTCTAATTGTTTTGATTTCATCTATGTCAACATCTTTTGTTGGATTTTACAATTGTTTGAAATTTATTTATCGTGATAAAATATTCCATATTTCATTGATGATTTTATGATATGTTTTACAATGGATGTGTTATTTTTATACCATTCATAGTTTATGGTAAAATATTTAAAAATTTATTTTCTAGTTTTAATAAGAATGTTTATGTTATGTTTCAACCATTCCATATGAGTAATGTATTGAACATAGTAACTGATGGGTGGAGCCCTCTATATCTTCTTGATTAATCAGTAGGTATCATGAGACAGACTAGTGTCTTGGAATAATTCCTTGACAAAATCGTATTTTTAGTCTTGTCATGAGGCCTTGGCTATGTGGTTATGATGGCAGGGATTATGCATTCAAGCATTGTGAAATTGGCTATTGATGTTACATGTGATTATTTTTCTAGTATAATTTCCTTATGAAAATGTAAATGGAATTATTTGATTTAATTTTTCCATATTTTGAAGAAGTTTTTGATTATAAGTGTATTTTTTTAGTCTTATATATTTCCTTAAATGTTTATGCATATTTATGAATATTCCTCCTATATTTTTATCTTTACCGAGCATCTGAGCTCACTAGTTTCTAAAGTTTTATTTTTCATTGGATTTGAAAAAATATATTATGATTGTCATGAATGAATGGGCTAAGGGATATAATAGTGTTAAAATGGGATAGAATGTTGACTTTTATTTCATGATTTAATTTAAAACTTATTTATGTATCTAGTAATTTCAAGGCTACTAAACTCATCTGTCTTTTGGGACATGATTTTTTGTATTATTCCAATGTTATATAATAATGAAATGACTCTAGATAACTGGTGTCAAGGTGTTATAGCACTGATTTATGAAGAAATCCACAGGTAATAATGAAGGCCAACCAGATGATATTTTTAATATCAGGTGGTTGCATTATGTACTGAAATTCATGGGACTCCTAGTTCTTGTGTAGTTTTAACATGATCAAGTGATGCCTACAAGGTTGAAGACTTATCCAAATCATCATGTTCATCCATTCTTGTAACCACACCATCGGTCTCACTGTTCCATGACCTCCCTGGATAACGTCACTCACATGAATTATTGGGAATGTCTTTCTAGGCCAACAAACATCTCCCAAAAGACAATGGCATGATTGATGGGACTGACACAAGACCCCATGATTAAAGAAATAATACCATATAATCAAAGGGTCATAATGGGAATGAATCACTCTCATATGCTAGCGAATATTTTATGTGTAACTTCTACTAGGGGAAGTCGAGTCTGATGACCCTCAATACAAGCTCTCCATTCAAGTGTTAACAGCATGAAATGATCACATATACCTTCTATCTTCTAATTCATGGTATCAACATATGAAATTAGTTGTTTCCACATTAATACATAAAATCACACTTGATCTCAAGATGTCCCTTTTTTCTATCCCACAAACACCTCCTCCATGCTAGAAAAGCATATGGGATGTGCGACCCATTGGACATGAACCCTCTACATTAGAGTGTATGAATTTACTAGTACTTTTGGCCTCAAAAAACATACCCTTTCATGGTTGGTGAATCCATAATAACACCCCATAGATGTCATGAATATCATGGGTCATTATTGGAGATCAATCATGTGAGACCCTATGATGTGGAGTATGAAGAAAACCCTCAACCATGCATCATTCCTTGCAGACCAAGGCACAAACCTTATATGTGTTTTGAGAGTCCCTTAGGTAATACATTAGAGATCACGAGGCTACACAATAGAGATGGAACTAATGTCTTGAGAAGCACATATGAACACTAGGTGAATTTTTATGGGCCATGCGGAGTAGGTTGTAAAGATCCCTGGATCCTGATATCTCATTGTTTATCAACCTAGTAAAAGTTTTCCAACATGATCTGTCATTTTATTTTGTATGTTAATTTACTAGTAAACATGAAAGTCCTTATGTGATTCCACAAACCCTTGGTCTGGAGATTCTCCCACACAGCCTTGGAATGGTATCCTCAACATGCATCATCATCAAGGATCTATTTCTAGGAATTACTACTCATCATGAAAAGAGTTCATATACTCATTCATAGAATGGATTTGATACACATCCCCCCACATATCACTATAGAACTCATTGTGAGACCGCATGAAAGTTGTGTAGAATGAGAATGAGTGGACATCACGTGATATCATAAACACATTCACTGACATGGAAGATAGGTAAGGATAAATAACAACGAATGTGTGGACCATAGACCCTTACCCATACATGATGTGTTGTTAGGAAGCCTCTTCACAAGTTTAGATATTCACTCGCAAGTCCCTTTTGAGTTCATGAGAATTGCATGAACAAAGGATCATTGTCCAAAAATCCCCTTAGTTTGGACATGAGCATATGGATATAACCAACATTTCCCATGATATTACTTTGGAGTACACATTTAACATGTACACTCAGGTTTATATTGTTTCTCAGTCGACTTGGGGAATAATTCCTTACGATGAATACTTTTTGTCCTCAAAAAATGCATGATCCTAATCATATCTACAATACACAACTATGTGAATGGTTCAAGGACTCACAATCACAAGTGTCCTCAAGAGACTCACAATATCCTTATAAAGCTATTCAAACATCACTTTGATCATGGTACTAGCCTAGTATTACACAATTTTACGTTATAATGTTTGTTCCACATGTCTCCAATATCATGTGATGATCCAAGGACACACCAAGATGATCCGGGGATGACCCCGTGACTTTTTTTTGTGGCCGCAAGACAATCCAAAGCCATGATGTATAAACCATGCGAATCATTTTTCAGATTCATTAGCTTTTCATGTGAAGACATATCAGTCAACACAATTAAATCATGTATTGTAGTAATTGAAATGTCTGTATGGTCATGCCATTATCCATATAAATGTACAAATTGACTTGAAACTATCCTAATACATGTAATGTTTATCATAAAAACACGTGATAATGCCCGTTTCGATCACTCAGAAAACCCAATAAATATCTGAATTGATCTAGTAATCTCCTTTGACATGTTTTCATCACATAAGAGAAGACATCTCATACATGTTTTTTCATCTAGAATGATACCCTGACATTCATGCTTTGGTAATGTAGATTATTTTAAAAATTCATCATTATCCATACGAAGACAGGGAGGGTATGATAGTAAATTAAAAAAACCCCTTGGATGTGTTTTCAAGGTCAGATTGGTGCCGAATCATATTTGGCAGACAATTAAGAGTTTCCCATTAGTTGTTCAAGTCATGTCATGAAAATATCTTATGATATTCCCACTTTTTCAAGTAGGCTTATTTTGTCTCATTCCATATGGACCCCAACCATGAATCTTTGGAGACACTCCAATATTATAAGGGATGTGTCCTTGAAATATTTTGGCCATGCACTAATGTGAACCTTCCATGGTCATCCTCTCGGACATACCTATCGTGGTTATCATCACCTCTCTTTTATCCACCAAAAGATTATGAATGAGTATACCAATCAGGCATCCTCAAAGTGTAATCCCCCAAAAATGGGGCATCCTTAGTGTGTAATCCGCAATCAATTGGGTTTACTCTTAGTATAATCCAAAACTAATGACATCATATAATATGTCCCCAATTGATAGAGATTCTATCTTGGTATAATCCCCAATCATTCCTGAAACCTCTTGGTCGGATATAAATTCTCAATGTATGATAATCCTCTTTATCCTATCGGTGGGGTAA
Source organism: Viscum album (assembly GCA_963277665.1). Taxonomy (NCBI): domain Eukaryota; kingdom Viridiplantae; phylum Streptophyta; class Magnoliopsida; order Santalales; family Viscaceae; genus Viscum; species Viscum album. The sequence continues at coordinate 1,454,936,533 of OY728159.1, read as the reverse complement.
GGGGTAAGTGAAATATAAGAAATATGATTCCAACCATAATGTATATATGTTCGATTCATTAATTAGGATTGATCTCCATTCCATATCCTCTATGAGATGGGAAGTCATACATATTAAAGGAAAACATTAATGTGTATGCCCATATGAATATGCTCACATGAAATGTGTATAATCTACGACTATATATTTTTTCCCACACAAATCATGGATCACATTATCTTTAGAGGAAAATGATAATTATTCCAATAATAGGATGAGAAATCACCATGCATGCAATCGACAGTGGGATGTATGCCGGATAACATCTCATTTCTACTCAAAGGGCTATATTCCAAAGGAAGTAATCTTGGGATGTATCATATGCATAATTCCCACCTAGATCCTCTAATTTTATATCTCTCATGACATAGACACTCATCATAAGAAATATACAAACTGGTATTCCTATAATAATTAGGATATGTTGGATGCCTCACTAAGGTTTGAGCCCGATATACATGTCTTTAACGTATTATATAAAACTATATGTACGGGTCTATATGTATAATCATAAACTATGTCAAACAAACTACATGAGTTTTGATTCATATTTCACGAGATATGCAAGATTCCTTGTAGAGGATCAATCATATCTCAAAGACACCAACCACATCTTGGTATGGATATAAACTCCATATTGTTCGAATATAGCCATAACCCAAACCATCCTAAATAAATAAGAGAGAAATAGAGAACCCATGATAGGCACACAATTGTTCATATTGATTCATGGTTGTAATCAATTTATTGAAATAGTGGTAACCAATCTCGTGTTGGTTTTTGATAAGGATTTCATTCAGATATCTCAATTCTATACGAGTGTCTTGGATTATGACACAATTACCCGAAAAAGGTGTGACGAGCCCAAAAACCCATCTAATCATCCAATTCATGAACACAAGAGTCACGGGGCCTGAAAACCATGATGAACACCAGCCATTTGATATCAGGTCTATACCCAACTATAGATTAAGAAACATTTGGGGATTCAATAAAATCATCAATTATAGCCCGTCGAGAAAAAACCATTTCATGCCTTAATAACAAAACAAAAAAATGGTTGACCTAACATGAAATACATTAACTATGTCATCCCATTCTTGGTTCAAAAGGAAATATCAACCAATTCCCATTTGTCTAGGTTTTTCTAATTTCATCACTCAACTAAAAGATGAACCTGACACATTTATTTTAACAACAGTAGACCTTGTTTGAAAATATGGGATTTACTTTTTTATCCTTTAACTTCGAATGTTATTCCTAAAACATGTTATTTTATATATTATGCCTCACTGATATGGTGTATTGTTTTATTCTCCATGTTTTCTAGATTCCATGCAATCAAGATGACATCATCAAATGTTCCTACAGTTCTTGAAATCACAGGATAAGATTCAATGATCTTGAGGCCCTGACGTCTGGTGTCACCAATACACAAATTCCATTATCGATCGGTGAACATCTTTCTTTGAGAATACCATATCAATAGATCCATCATTAATCTAGAATCAGCTAATAAAATCCTTCATAGGTTGAGGTCCCACCGACTGTCTTTCCCATGAGAGGTCATTGGAGAAGAAATGTATCATTTTACAACATTCAAATGCCTTAAGAGCCTATTCCTAGAGCACATAAGTTCTCACCTTCCATAAAACAAGAAGGTGGATAACTATAGTCAGCATGATAACAGAATCTCTTAGGATCCTCCTATGATCCCTCCCATCCATTATTTTCATCATCATCGACATATGATCAAGACTCCTCCTGGATTTGTAGTGGAAGAAGTAACTACACCAACTAACCATGCTGGGGAACCCAATAGGAGAGACATCTAGGGAATTAAAACCAATCCAATTCCATAGTAGAATTTTATACCTACGGCCAAAAAACTGTTTATGGCCCACATGTTTATCATGATAGTAGAATGGAATTAGTCCCAGGTCATCATTAACTAGGAGCCTCTGACTCAATCAACGTTATACTCAAACACATTGAAATACCACGGGAAGCCCTATCCCTAAGGGATTGGGTAATTTTCATCATAATTTTCTCAAGGATAATAATTATCAAGGGTAATGAACCCTCAAACTTCATCATGTGCACCGAACCCACAAATGGTATACCAGGCAGTGACCTGGAAAATGAGGTACTTCATCAAGGAGTGGCACCAACCTTACTATGAATCTGTCAATATGATATCAGTCAGATCTGTAGAATCCTCATAAAATACATTTGATCATTATCTTGAACGATATAATCAATCATTAAGGTAGTTTTCTAAGTCACAATTGGTTTTCATATCTTCTTCCATCAGAACAAGTGTATAAATGGTCAATGGTATCCCCCATGAATCTACAGGAGGTGTTACTGATCGTGTTGGTAGTTTAGAAGGTGACAAAAAAGGATAATTTTCCCACTAAAATTAGTGTATTCAGCCTATCATATCCTTATTTGAACTCCCATAGTCATCCAGTATCCCTATCAATAATAGAGGATACAATGTTTTCATTGTTCCCTCAAACCATCCCCTTAAGGATGATATGGTAATTTTTATTGAATAAATGATTTCTTAACTGTAACAAGTGAATAAAGAACTCAAAGAGATAATTATTTAAATAATCATTAGATATCTCCCTATTAATGATGTTACCATGTCTAATTTTGAAATATTTCCTTGTAGTGAAGTACCCCAACATACAAGGTTGAGGTGATTTTCATATTTTCCATCCCCTCATCAGGAGATTTCCAAAAATTATTCCACCCCACCCCAGCCCATAGGGATGGGGGAATTTCAATATTTTCCACCTCATTATTGGGGATATATTAGAAATAATATGGCCTCAAATGTAACCATAAAATATCTCAGAAATATGGGATTTTTAAATCATTAATAAGTATCATCATCATCCAGGACCCCCAAATGATTAGCATCTACCCATAGACCAATGATGACCACTATTATATATCTCAGATTTCATATTCAGTAATGCACCTACCCAAATGGTGTCATTAATAACATGTGGGAGAAGAGGCAAGGTCCCCATCTCCTGATGAAAGGAATAAATATGTATATAACGTTCATGAAAAACATGTCCCAGGTATTTTTAATATTCTATAGAGGGTATTATGATGGAGCTCTCGATGATGAGAAAACTGAGTGGGGCATGGTTGTTAGGCTATGCCATCCATTTTCCCAACCATTGACATTTTAGGAACACCATTAATGTTTAGTTTTCCTTCACATACTATATTAATTCATAGGTAGACATGGGGATATGGTAACTCCCGTCACATGAAACCTTGCTTCAGTCAACTGATCACTCTAAACAGGGAACACAGATTATGCTACAGAGCATGAGTCTGCACCCTCCCGAGGGGAAATAACCGTATTTAAATGTACGATTGGATAAATCAGATTTCTTACCAACAATGAATGTATGAAAATATGTATAAAATGAAATGGAAAATAGTTTGATGATATTAAAATCAATGGGGAAGTGGAATAAATTAGGATTGAGAGGCCATGATGATTATTTCCCCTACCATGGACATCGTAGCCACATAATAAAAAGATGATTTTTTAAGGAATAGTTATAGGATAATGTATATTTAGGATTGATAGAGTTTAATAATCCTAAAAACTATTGAAATATGTGTAAGAGTTTTCTTGTATCCTTGGGGAGATCCACTCTTCTTATAGGTTATTAAACCAACATAAATATAAAAATAAATTAAACTGCATGACTAACATCCTTACCACAAGATGTTAAAATACAAAACTTTTGTACAAACCACCAAAAATTAAAGATAATTTCCATCATCCACATGATAATATTTTATAAAACATGGATAATGTCCTAACAACATGATGTAAAAATTTCCCAACAGACATCCTTAATGCTAGACGCTAAACTACATAGATTATGTCCTTTCCACATGAAATTATACAACACTGTTAATAATTAACAACATATGAATTTATTATATTCATAATGAGATATGTTGGTGTTCATATATTAAATATTATGGTCTAGCCACCCATATTTACTTCCATACCCCAAGAAAAAAAACAACCTGGAACACATTCCAGTCACATGATGATAAAATGTGTAGAATCTCACTGTCTGGGAGGTATCGTCAGCATCAGATGGGAATTTCTGTATAAGATATGTCATCACAACTTTTTATTTAATAACAATACATATAATTTTACAACCAAAGGATCTTTTAATGTTCAGTGTCATGGAAAATGGTATATAATACATGAAAATTTAAAATTCATTTCTATTCCACATGAATGGATTATTAATGTTTTGTGTTATGTACATTTAATTCATACAATAACACAATTGAATACATCATTTTAATGGGAGATTAGAAATCCCAGTAAGGGAAAACAAGTGAAGTAGTTTACATATGAACATAAGAAATATTGATACAAACATGAATAATGTCAATATGGAATGAAAAATAGAACATGATGGATATCCTAAATAATATATCCAGAATACAAACATGTAAATGTGGATAAAACTTATAATTGAGTCATTAATAATCATATAACCAATGTTTATCACTGAGGTGTCCTAATTATTACCATGATTATTCACCATAGTATCGTAATACTTGTCATATCAAGAGATGAAATTCTATACCCCATGCATTGGAGAGGTATCAGGGAATACCCTCTATATTTAATATTTAATATGATTAAAAATATCAAAATAAAACACCTGATAAATAACCCTTGGAGAATAAAAGATACATTTTTCATTTCAAAATCATGGTGTTTTAAAATGTTATTAAAAAAGATTCTTTTGTCATTTTAAACCCATAAAAAATGAAGATGGGTTTAATTATTGTTAATAACTCAAGGTAAAATATTAATATTTACATTTTGGTGAGCACCCATATCTAATATATAGTATTGGTGAATCAAAATGGAAATAAATGAATTTCATGGTAAAAGGAGAGAATTTTGATATGCAAATCCAACAATCTAACTAGTACGAAACATGGTCTTAGAAAAAAAATGAAATAGAGTGGGGAAGAGGATTAAAAATTTATAAATGAATACTAATATTGAATATAAATATAATAAACTAGACAAACATACATGATTAGAAAATTTTGAAGACATACCACAAAAATAGAAAATGTGAAAGGAAAATAGAATTTCAGAATTCCCATAACATGAATAGTGACGCTTAAAACACAATGATAGGGAACTTGGGGTATTGATTAAACATTTGGGGACTCCATGAGAGGTAATAATACCCTAGAATCATAATATCTTATTTTAATCCAAATTAGAGTACCATAATATTATGTTACTCATTACATCATTAATGATGTCATTAATCATACCCAAAACTCAAAACTGTATTTTTTCTATTCACAGAAAATTCAGTATTCTAAAAAAATCCCAACAATTCACCCAAACCATTTTTCAATGATTATAATTCAAAAATGAAATAAATTTTAGTAAAATAATGTTCTAAATATGTCATAGTTCATTTTTAAATAGAAAAATCTTTTATACAAAAAAACAATAACACTTAACTAATAATAACTTTTATTATGATATAATTATATCACATTACCATTTAAGATGCATAAATTATATCTATACTTACTTTTAAGAGGTTAATATTTAATTGTTAATATTACTAATCATAAGGGTAATATTAATATTCAAATGGGTCATGTTACTATTCACCAAAAAATTAGGATGATCTTATCAGACACTAAATATCATTCTAATCGGACCCGTGTATGTACATATAATGAAAATCATTTCACAAAAATATTTTTTTATGTATAATAATAATTTTTAAAAATAGAATTATCATTATTAAAAAAATATTATTCTTTATAAAAAAATTCTAAAAGATACCATATATTTATTTTTACATTTCAAATTAAAAAATGATGTTTATTTTAACATAATAATACTCTAATTAGTATATTTTTTACCTATAAAATAAATTTATCATATTAGTCCCAATTAAAAATATATTATATAAAGAAAAACTATTATAAACATGGAAATTATCAAATAAATATTTTATATATTCAATGTAATTAAATTTTACATATCTAGGGAATCAACACATAACCCCTTATAACAACATCATATGATCTAATGAAATGGTGTGCGCAGGTGATAAACTCTTGGGCCGACTTGGATAACATCTCCTATGTGGTAATCACTACTAACATGAACATATACCATAAGAATTTTTTTTCATGGTTAACATGTTGAATCTCGACATGGGCATGGTCAAGAGTGAATCAAAATGATGCTACATCTTTCCTAAGCTCTGATAAATAGGATTTGTATGACCCAATTCTATTGGATGTGGACATTGACTGTTCATTCTTCATTAATTAACTATTATCATTTATATTTATAAAAAATAATAATATCATTAATAAAATTGTTTCCCATGATCATATTGACCAAATTTTATAATTACCAATGGTCTTATAACTGTTGAAACACAATAGTAACATTTAAATTTTTCACATTTAATTAATAATTGGAAAGAGTCTTTTAGAGTACACAAATTTTCATGAAATAATTATCATTGAAAATGTTTCAGTCATTATTTTCTTCCACCCATAAAAAATTTCATCACTGAAATTTATTCTCATTCTCTCCATTGTGAATAAGATGATGGTTCTTCTGCCTCATTGTTTCCTCTAATTACCATATGGATTCTACATCCTTTTGGTTCCCCCACAACACTTTAATGAATTCGTTATTTTTGTTGCATTGAACCTTGTCTCTATAGTCCAAGATCTCCACATGATACACCTCATAAGAGATTTAATGTTCAACATTACCACATCATGATTTGTTACATGATATGGGAAACATATGTACTTTTTTACGAGTTACAGCTGGAAACTATCATGAAATTGAGATTGATTTGAAGGAATTAAAATCATATTGATCTCTACTTCTATGTGATCAAGGAATTCAAAGGGGCCAATGTAAATAGGTGTGATCTTCCCTTAAATTAGAAACCTCATGACTCTCTTCCAAGGTAATATTATAAATAAGAATTTAACAACAATATAAAACTAAAAATCCCTTAGATGATTGTGATCATAACTCTTCTATAAACATGAAGAAGCCTTTATGTGTTGTTTGTGGATGGATCCATTTACCTCATCTCTTGGACAAGAACAGGACCAAAAATATTTCCCTCACCAAAATCATTCCAACATGCATAACGTCGACATTTCACTCCCAAGAGATCTTCATAGGGTACCATTTGAATTATTTAATGAAATATATTTTTGTATAACAACTCATCTAAAGGGAGATGTTGATCCCATCCACCATTAAATTCCACTGATCATTTTCTCAACTTTTACTCGATTGTTTGAGTAGTCCCTTTAGATTGGAAATTAGTTTGAGGATGATACAATACAATGAAATTAAATTCAGTACTTATAGTGGGTTTAATACTTCTCTCTAAATTTAATGTGAACCATAGATAACGATCAGATACGATAGAATGTGTAACTCCATACAACATCACCACTCCATTCACTTATATCGTGCCATGTTATCCAAGAGAACAATCATCCAAAATTTAGATTAAATGGAATATTATGGTGAGATGATCCACTATAACCCATATCAAATTGTTCCTTTGGAATATCTCGGGTGACATGTTACAAATTACATAGTGTTTTTTTCAAGCATCCATGATTGTATGGGTACTGGTTTTAATACCCCTTTAGGAAGTTGACTTCCTAAGTTCACCTTTTTCATACAAATAACCATTTAGTGTACTTAATAATATCCCTTATCATGTTAACCCAAGAAAAATTATCATCAAGGACCCTTTATGATTTTGTGCATGCATGAATTATAGTGAACATAGAGATATAATCTTCATCCATATGATCTTTCTTAATTTTTAAATAGTTGAAACATATTACCTCTTATAAAAACTTATTACAACTTATTGATCCAAATTAAACTCATGAAACTTCCCTTTCTTCATAGACACTATATTTTTCTACAAAAATGTATCTTCCCTATGATAGTTCATAATCTTCTTTAGTAATGATGGTTGAGAAACAATTATAGAGATGACTGATGATGTCCCTTCCCTTATGTTTCCCATGATCAATTTTACAATGTATTTGATCAATGTATCTCTTTGAATTCTCATCATTTCCATCACAATAGGGTATTTCCAACTTTATGCTTCATCGGAATTATATTCTCTTCTAGGATGATAATTAATTGAACAATAATTGCATTTACGATGTTCATACAATAACTTATATATCATGTTAAATTAATTTCGTGAGAAATTATAATTGAAACTTTGATGATATTTGTATATGTCACATTTATACTGATAATGGTTTTTCCATCATATCGTCATAGAAAAAATAACTGAATTTATCCCAAGAACATGTGTAGGATAGTTCTTCACCTTAGTCTTCAACTTTAGAGATTCTTAATAAATGAACATTACATTTTTTATTAGGACACACTCATGCACTTTTAGAGATGCCTCAATAAAAATAGTGTATCCTTCTCTAATAGAGTGTAGAGTCTTCATGGGTGTAGCAACCAATATCTCCTTTAGCTCTTGGAAATTGTCATCATATTCTTTCGACCAGATGAACCTTATCACTTTTCAAGTAAACCTGGTAACTGGATTAGAATGTCATGAATTTTTTTTCACAACCCACCTATAATATCCAATAAATAATGGAAGATATGAATATCAGATATTTTAGTAGATTGAATCCACTCCTCTATTACTTTCATCTTTTTTGGGTCTACTGAGATTCTTTCATTGGTTTAGATGTTCATAAATAACAAAATTATAGTAACCAAAATTCACATTTTATGAACTTTTTAAATAAAGTATACATCCTGAGAGTTATCATTATAATACTTACATGATCATCATGTTTCTAAAAACATTTTTAATATATCAAAATATTATTATTAAAACCAAAAAAAATGTTTTCAATATAGTCCATAAATACTCTAATCATAAAATGCATAAAAATAGTTCGAGAATTATTCAATAACATGGGAATTAAAAAATAATTCCCAAATCATGATCGAAAGGTAGTATTTGGAATATATTATTTATTCTCCCTCAATTACTGATAACAAGATTGAGGATAAATCATGGAGAATAATTTATACGCACAGATCATGTTAAATAAATCATCAATTCTTGGAAGGGGTACTTTTTATTCATTGTGATCTCACAATTATCACTATGATCAATTCGTAACTGATTTGATCAACAATTTACCATCATAAAGAGAATAGGTGCTCCCCCAAGAAACATAGCCTGGCAGAGAAAACCCTTCTCTAAAAGATCTTATAGTTGATTCATTATTTCTTATATCTCCACATTATAAATTCTATAAGAGATTTTCAAAATTGTCTTAGATCCAAGAATAAGTTAAATTGAGAACACTATGTTTCTTTATGGGAGTGGTCAATGTAACTCCTCAAGAAATATGTCAATGTATTCCTAAATGATGCATACATTCTTTCAACATACACATTCATTTTATTCTTCATCATCACTAATAAGCTCCTTTAAGATGGTTATATGAGGTGATTTCATATAAATCTCAAGTCAAGATATCTCCCCTTTCAAAAAAAATATAGGATACTTTTGTAAGATATTGATATTTCCTTGATTTTGTAGTCTATTTTAGTATTATACATTAGATCCAGTCCATCCCTAGTATAATGTTGACGTATAGAAAGGGAATGAATTCTAGATTTTCTATTATATTGTGCTCACCAAAGTGAATACTAGAGTATATATAAAATGTTGGTTACTGTATAATGACTCAAGGAGTCTTGACTGAATGTTCTACTTCATGATGATCTGGGATTATTCTATATTATTGGATAACATATGGAAAATAAATGAATGTTTAGAACTAGAATCAAAAAAATGTTTTTGTAATCAATGATAGAACAACAAGAGTACATACCACCACATCTTTTGGAGAATAAAATCAACAATAAGGAAAGACAAATAATGATTGTACTCCCATTTCTTATATTAATATTTATAGTGATTCCCCTCTAAGGCCCTCTGAATTGGTCAATGATTAATAAAGGGTCCAAGCTATCCAAACATGAAGCATTGGACTTTAGGCATGCCCTGCATCATCTTTTCTATGTCGTCAGTGTTAGTAAGTTTATGTGTCACGCCGCATGGAGAATTAAAAGAAAATTGGCCTTCTCTTTCACACTTTTAACACTTAACACTCTACAGAAGGCAGTCCCCAAATTTCTGCGTCCCACGTTTTTTTCATGTATAATGTTTGACTTTCATTCCTCCTTTGTCGCGGTCAAGGATCCTCCACAATTTTCGTTCCATATATCTATTATATTAATTTTACATATAATACCACTATGACTCACTGAACAAAAAATCATCTTTCATAGAACTCCATATGATTTCCTCATACATTTCTAATTCTCAGTTGGCATGATTATTTCTTAGATGAGGTGTTAGTCCATTGATGATTCTACCAACATACCCATTATGAAACAAGAAAAATATAGAGGTATAACGGGAACATCTAGTGAAGGTCATCTCATAACTACCAAAATATTCATTCTTCATATGCTTTATTTCCAGGAATTCCTCATACATTTTTGTTCTCATAAAGTGTGTGAAATACTTATTAAATAAGATTCCCCTAAACTCTTCCCACTCCAAATATTTATTCTTCCTTATTGACATATTGTTATCAATCATTTACCACCACTGATCAACTTCTCCTTCTAAACTATAAACAACCTGGGTGATTTTATATGATTATGAATAATAAATTACATGAATTATCTTTTTTAAATAGTTTATCCACCATTCCAGAATCATTGTGTTTGTATATCCAATGAACATTGGTGGGTGTTGATGAATAAAGGACTCATAATAATGTTTTCCCTTCTTCATGAAATCGGTCTCTCTTCAAGATATAAGTAATTTCTTATATCATGTGTTAGTTGATTTATCAATCATATAAAAGATTACATTCTGGATTTCATCAGAATGTCGTCAGTGCATGGTCCATTGCACACACCTTTTACATAGTGTCTCTTGTTTTTCACTATTAGATAAATTAAGAAAACATTGCTAAGAAACATGTTTAATTTAATAAACATATTGTTATGAGGGAAACATTATGTCACATAATATCATGCTTAAACATGTTATTCATTAAAAACAATTAAATTATATATAAATCATTCATAATGACTCATAAAAATATTATTATTAACCAGAAATATTCAATGTGAGTGTCTAAATTGGAGTACATCAATGAACATAACCATTCACTAGTTCCCATTTGAGTCTATCTCAAAGATGTTTATTTTATGTTTTACACCTAGATACATCTGTTCTAGATACCCTTACATTAGTTTTTAACCAGAAATTGAATTATTTTTTCAAAAACCACTTACATAATATTTCACCAAAATACTAAGATGTTTTACTGCATTTAAAATTTTTTATATGGTGAATCATAAATTTTTCATACCCTAATTTACCAAAATAACTCAACAATCCTTTTATAACAAATATGTAATCCCTCCTTTTATTATAAAACATGGCATAGTATTTTACAAATAAAGGATATATTAATGTTTAGTATATTGGAAAAAAGGTACATAATACATGATAAAATAAAAGGTTCTTCTATTCCACCTGACAAGATACTTAAAGGTTCAACATATGTATATTTATTTCATCACAAAACCATGGGATGTAAATCAAGGTAATGGGTGACTACAAAGATATGTAAGTGCAAACAAGGGAAACGATTTACATGTAAACTTGAGAAATATTCATTAGAACTAGATGATTAAAAATATGGCATGAAAAATAGAACATGTGGAAGATCATAAATAAAATAACATTAATAATAACTTATATATTTATCTGCAATATAAAATTAAGTTATTTTTTATCATCACCAAGGATTATAACTATGGTGTTATAACAATTACCAATTTTTTTCACCAAGGTGTCGTAAAACATTTTATTTATAAGGATTAAATTATATTCCAAATGCATTGGAGAGATATCAGGGTGAAACTTATATAACTATTAATTAAGTTGAGACACATATATCATAAATAAAAAACTCATTAATAACCTACGGAGAATAAAATAAATCTGTTTCTTAACAAAATCATGGTGTTTTAGAATGTGCTAAAAACTAGATTCTTTTTCCATTTTAAACCCAAAAAATGAAGTGGGTTTGATTTTTATTAATCTAGAAATTTAAAATAGACTATTTTGAATCCTTTTAAAATACAAATTGATATTATAAATATCTGAATATTCAAAAATGAAATAAAAAAATTTCATGATAAAAAGTTACAATTATGAGACGAAAATACTATAACATAATGTGTGTGAGCCATGGTTTTATAAATAAAAAAAGAGAGGGTACATGGGTCTCTTAGAAATAAATTAATATTTATATATTAATGTGAACAATAAAATGTAAATAAGAACATCATTAGGAAATTGGAAAGGCATCCAACACAAAAAGTGATGTTGAAAGGGAAAGCGAAAGGGAGAATTCCCTTATCTTGAATAGTGACTCACAATACTAAATGATAGGGGACTTGGGGGATTGAAAACATCTTGGGAGGAATTTGTGGATGGTAATAATACTATATTGTCATGGATACTGAACTGGTAATGAAATATATTGAAAAAATGGCTGGGTATTTATAGAATAAGTGAATGAATTTTTTAATAGTTTTTAGGACACCTTTATAGTGGTATTGGAAAATCCATGGGCTTCCCATGGTATTTGGACATGGTATTGGCCACATATGACACACAATATCTTATTTTAATCCACATGAGTATAACATAATCTTATATTAATAATGAAATCATTAATTATGGAATTAAATATACGAAAAACTGAAATCTATTTCTGTACTATTCACAATACAACTCTTGCAAAAAATCCCATAAACTCTATAAAACCCTTTTTCACATGTATAATTATTAAATGAAATCCAATTTATAAATAAATTTCTATATATGAATACATTAATTTTTAATTAAAAACATCATTTACTCGAAAAAAACTAATTCATGAATAATAATTAATTTTACCAAGATATAATTATGTCATATAACCATTTATAATGCATAAATTATATCTATACTTCCTTAGGCTAGGTTAATATTAAATTTTTCATTTTAATATTAATATGTTTAATATTACTATTTCAAATTTACATGTAACTATTCCCCATAAAATTAATGTGTTCTCATCGAACTGTAAATATATTTCTAATCACAATAGTGTGTGGCCTTTTTTGGAAAATAATTTCACCGAATTAATTATTTTTTGTATAATAATTATTTAAAAAATTGTATTTTTTAATATTTATCAATATATAAAATAATATATAAATATATTAAAAATTCACCCAATATTTATATTCACTTTTGAAATTAGAAAATGTTTCTTATTTTATCATTATAATTGTCTAGGTACTACTATTTTTCCTAGTAAAATACATTTATTAAACATGTCTCAATTAAAAATATATTTTATTAGGAAACAACTATTCGTAACCATGAAATGATGAAATTATAATTTTAACTATACAATGGGATTAAATTTTATGTACCTTTGGACTCAACATTTAACCACTTATAACACATGCATACAACATAAGGATAATGTGTGCGATGGTAATAGACTCTTTGGGTGGCTCAGATAAATCGCCTGAGTGGTAATCTCAACATACATGAACTTCTCCCATAATTGATTTCATTCATGATTAACATGTTGATGATCATCATTGATTTGTTGAGGATTGAATCCCATTAATGAATCCTCTTTTACAAGCTTCAACATATGGGATTCATACAGACTGATTCTGTTGGATGAGGCCATTGACTCTTCTTTCTGTATTAATTATACATTATCATTTCTATATATAATCAATAATCACAAACTTATGAGTATAGATTCTAACTTTAATTTTCACCAACTATCATAATGACCAACAATAATATAACAATCTTAATACAATGGTCTGATTTTAATCATACTCACATCGTTAATAATGGGATATTGTTTTTTTGAGTACCCTCATTTTAAGGAAACAATTATCTTTCAAAATGTTCGGGCCGTTACATACCATATGGTAAAAATGATCCCATTAACACTTAAACAACCACATAGAAAAGAGAATATTTCTATAAAAAGTGAGGCATACAACTAGTGACAGATGATGTTATATTGGTCACCACTCCTAGTGGATTGGACACTTCCCCATTGAATCCATAATGTATTCTTGATAGAAACTATGAACTCCACATAACCTTGATCAACATCAAAAATATAAAACTAGTGTTCTATTCCATTTTTTTCACTAGGAAAACATCTAATACTATCAGTAATAAACATCCCTCTACAACTACTCAGTCAAAAGAGGATTTAAATGTCTGTTCTTATGGCGTCTCTCACCCGAATTGTGAAAGGGGATCCCCCATATTTCCATATTCATCTAGAAATGTCTCAATTAGCACAAAATTAGGTGAAAGGGAGGATGATATTAGAATCTCCCCTCCAGTATTAAAGGATGGTTTCTGTTACACTATATATGATCTCATTATGGTGAATTTGGGAACAGAGCACGATCCACATCTGACATTAATTAGTGACGTTGTTCCCCTCAAAGAGGAAGAGAATTACATCACATTTCTGAAGTGGCAGTGATATGTTTTCATTGGTACAACATATAAATTCTTATACTGAACCTTGATGTGGCAACACACTATTCCAAACAACCTAATGGGAATCAATACATCAATAATGCAGCTAGGAGGAGGAACCCCATTAATGACACCAATGTATATGTGAGAGATGACAAATTGATTTAATCCAACATTTTTTTTAAAAATGAATTACTAAAGATGGAATTTTGACATCTTTACCATTAAGATAATATGTTAGAATCCAGTAATCCTTTAAAGGTTTCGATATTTACCTATTACATCAAAATATTTTGACACCTATGGTGGAAGGGAGGCCACTCATCTTATATGTGGCCAAAATGGAACACTGACTAGGATCCCTTATATCATATAGAAATGAATTATTATGTTATAATGGTCTCTACTACCTCATTTGGTCAACTCTAGGTACTTGTACAAGACATTATGATGTCGATAAGAACATCCTTGCACTCATCTTCATTGTGAAAAAGATGAGGTGTTACCTGAATCACCATGAATTCCATCTAGTCTCTATTATCGATATAATATAGTACATCCTCATTTATCTAATGAAGATTGGGATATTGGACCAGTGGGTGTCCATTATTCGATAACATAACATTTAATTTGTGTCACATAAGTTGGTTAATGGATACGCCCTAGAATATTTCAATGCAGCACATCTGGTCTCTGTGGAGACTTTGAAAGACATCGAGCATCGAGATGATGAGGTCCTTCATTCCCAAGACATTTCCCAGACATAAGAGATGTATTATAATGGTGCCTCATGAATTCATATGGGGACAAAGATAGAAAACCCAATGATTAATTGGGTTTTCTTAGGGATCGTATTTGTCTTTCCTGAAAAAGTAATTTTACTATAATATTTATCACCATCCAATAGATTTATAAATAATGAGGGGGAATACTAATCCATCATCACTTGGCTTGATCAATCCCTATAACTACAATAGTCTTCTAGAACATCAAAGGGGATTTGGGCTTAGTGGGGAAAAAATATTAGTGGTTAATATTCCATCAAAAAAGAAATAACTAGAACTTCTCACTAGCTATGTTATGGTATTGATGTAAAAGTACCCTTTTGATCCCACATTTCATCATGTTCACTGACCATATAATGTTTTTACCCACATAGTGGATAGTAAAACCATCATGAAGGCCAATCCGAATCAAAAAGAGGAAATATACTATATCATGCATCGTATAATGATAATGGTTTCCACATAAGTGTAGGTCCAATAACTCATCCTAGATACATGATGTTAAATTGTAAAAATACATCCTAGTGGATAGACATTAAATTTCATGGCATCCTTCATCATAAGAACAAGACATTAAACAATATAGAACTCATCCTAGCTACATGATTTATATTTTAAGAATGCTTACTAGATGTAAGATGTAAATCTGAACAATATCTCTTGTCCTAGTATAATGACAATAAAAGACATGCCATCCCTCATCCTTACCACATGATGTTAAACTACCCAACCAATGTCTTTATGACATGAGAATATACTACATAGATCCACGATATCCATATATATTAAAATCATGTCACATACAACATTTCCTCATGACATTATTCTACACGACCCTTCTAGAATAATAATTGATTGACTCTCATTTCCAATGAGATAGATAGAGAATCCACTATCCTATAAATTTTTTGAGCCACTGTATTATAAAAAATTCCGTTGCTACACCCCCTTCTGTCTCTCTATTGAAAGGAATCTAATTTCCTTCCATGTTTTCAAACATAACATAGCCCACATGAGCATAGGAATTATGGAAAGGGATTACACTGACAATAAAGTCATAAAGGTTTATAATAGGACCATTTTGTTCCTAAATGAATTATCATAAAAATAATACCTTAATTTCTCCCTAATGACATTAAACTACATGGTCAATGTCCTTGTTTAATGAAATTAAAATAAAAATATCTCCAAGCCCTATGTGTGGGTTGACTTTCATTATATTGAGATATGTAGTGATGCATGGACGACCCTCATTGATCCGAACTACAAAATTTCCATTTATTCATGTTAGATCTCTTTCATACTCACTGCACGAAGTTAATATTCTTGGAACTCCCGGATCTATGTGTGAATTGACTTGTTTACACTTACGATATGTAATTATGCCATGATTTCAAACTCCAAGCCCTGTCAAAATGAAAAAATATATAAATGATTCGCATTTTGTATGGGTCAAACTATCTTGGATAGTTCCTTTAGAACAATGCGTCTATTAATTATCATCCTCGTGAGATATTTAGTAGTTCCCAAGTCTCCATCATTATTCATTGATTCAAAATTTCCACACATTAACATCGGTTCTCATGTCCGTACTACATGATGTTAAAATCTATGGAAATATGTCATTACCATAAGAAGTTATACTTAATGTAAGTTCATCATTACCACATTAAGTTAAACTATATTGAGGTTCTTCCATACCATATGTCCGTAAACATCATAAGAGAATGTCCTTACCAAATGACAATAAACATCATGGAAATACGCCATTACCTCATGATGATAAACTACACTGGGAAAATGTCTTTACATCATGATGGTAAACTGCATGGAGGCAAATACATCCCCAATAATTGATGATAAACCAAGAAACTCATCACCCATCATAATTCCCTATCAAATTACCAAAATTTACTTACATCATTTAACAAGATAATTGGGAACCTTCATAAAGTTTTTGAGCACCTCAATCAATACACCACACATCATGTCGCATCATCTGAAGTCTTCAAAAAATTTTGTCTACGCTTGAAAATGAAAAGTGATCCCACGGTTTAACCATGCTACTAAAACAGAAAGGGTCAGACCTACCAACCGAAGACATCATGGTGTATTATAAAGCTACTTCTGATTCTTTTGTTCCTAATGTCACTATGGAAGAATTTATCTCCCCATTTTTATTGGGTTTTTCCAGAATGATTGTTCCATAACATCACTCATGACATGACAACCTTGATTTGTGATTTACAACACTTTTAGCTATCAATATTATGGATGTTGGAGAAATTATGACCATGGGCATCCAAATCAGTCTTACAGGTAACATCTCCCGTATTAGGTCACCGTGCATCATTACCAAAATCTCTATGCACTTTGGACATAGATGTACAACCAAAAAATCTTTACTATAATGGTCCAAATCACAATACATGAAACTATCAGTGAACGATTCATAGAACATGTTAGGTTAAAAAAGGTAAAAGGGATTCATATTTAAAATTCATGTCTTAAATCACTAATTTCATCATCTTTAGTTTATAAGAAATATTTAGGGAACACATTAATATGGCATAAAGAAGTTTGAGTATAATCTATAAAATTAGTAAAATGCAAGCCATGTTTCATGGATCCCCTTATCATGGAAAAAGATAGGGAAATGATTTTTCACATTTCCTCTCCTTGGGAAAATGTCCTCTTGGTGGTGGAACACCATTTAAGCTACTCAATCACTTCTAGAATCTTAAATTTACCATAAATAACACATTATAATCCAAAGTGTCTTAGGGCATCAAAAACCATTCATTTCCCTTGAATAAAAAATAGATATCAATTCTTGAACATGGTATTAATGTTGATGGACATAGATCCATAATCTAGAGTCATCATGTCCTAGTAATAAGGGATATTTCATTCATTTGAGCCTGCTGCCGTCACATCAGAACATAGAACCCCATCTTGTATTAAGACATCCTTAGTCCTGATGTCCCATTCCTCCCTAATGACATTATAACATTAAACTAAGATTTTAAATATATATATCAGACTATTCAGGGGGATTAAATATCCTTGATGTTGTATCACCATGTTTTTTACCCTTTCTTAAGGTCAGAATGAAACCCATCATTCTTGATTCTTTTGGTGGCCCACAACTCAAGATTCCAAATAATAATGCATAGGGCTCAAGTTGTTCATTGAGAGATATGATTCTAGAGTGTTCCAAAACCCATTCTAGATGTGCTTCCTTCCATACCCAAATTCATAATATAAAACCGTGAGTTTTTAAAAATATTTCTAATCCCATTGAAAGAAAAAGAGATCTATCAGTTCATCCTTTCTACTAATGTAGAGTGGCATGTTCCCACCGTCCAGAGATCTATTGTCACAGTATAATGGGATTCCTAATACTTGTGAGCCTTGGTGACACCATGGAGGAACATATAAACCCATTGGGTTAAGGGGAATACTATATATGACTACACCATTCCATATTATATTGCTCAATATTTTTTATTGTGATTCCATCACCCACATTCCAACTTTCCTGGTGGGCCTAACATCTCTAGTATTTCACCCAGAACCATATTCACTCTATAAAACTGACCTTACCCCTTTAAAAATAGTGGACATAAGATTTTATTATCCATTATATTGATTCAATATTAATTTAACCGATTGACCGAAGTCATATCCTAATTACAATAAAAAAGATCCAATCCATGTGAAACCGGAAAACACCATGAAGAAACTCAGCACCCCATAGTTTTTTGAGGCATCCTGGGTATTCTAGCCCCTTATTCTATAGGTTATAAGCCATAAGAACCTAAAATGTAGTGATAAGAAAGTTCAATATCAATGACCATAAATTAATGTAACCAATTGGTCTACTCAACAGAACCTAAAAAACATGGGATGTGATTCTAGCCAAGATTAAATCCAAATATCAGGACTAATAGATCGGGTGAACTAGTATATAATTTCATGAAAGAGAGAATTCATGAAAAATTCCCAAAAATAATCCTATTAAAATTAATGAATTAAAATATAGGAGATATTATCTTTTTGGTGTTATATATGAAGGATGTGAATTGGGGATGATCTGATCAACATATCTAATGAAACATGGAGCTTTACAAAAGATTTCATCATAAAGCACTGACATCCCCCATCCTACATATTTGATTGATAAACATATGTTCATTCATTATAGTGTTCTTTATTCATGAACCTATATCTTTTATGCACGGGTTTCATATACATATTGATATATATTAGAAAAACATGTAGATTTATACTCTTTCATATGGGATATATAGAGACATCCACATGATTTACATTGGATCCATCAACACATTCCATTCCACACAAAACATATCCAATTTTGGAATTTATATGCATTCAAATTTCTGGTTATCCATGCCCAAAGTCTAACCTACATCCAATATTGGATTTTGTTCAGTAGTTGTGGCTAGAGTTATCATCTTCGTAATACTAGATAGTTCCTCAGATATAAATAGTAATTTCCATTTCATGAATCATTATATATTTAGTTATGTTGAAAATTGATCTAAATATACCGAAGAATCATATTCTCTTCATTTTGATAAATCTCATTCTAGTAGAGGGTTTTTAGGACTATTATTTGGGAATTTCACACTTTTTCAACAATGATTACAGGATCGTGAAAAAATATTAGAGTAATACATTGAAAATACATACATAGAGACATTCAGTTTAGGTTGATACATCATGGACCATACATTTTAGTTGGAATTTTATCATAGATAGTATGGGTAGATTAATTAAATGCCATTTCCAGTAAAATATTCATAGCAACTGCAAGCCAGACCAATTTGACCACAGGACCATGTGAGATCGGAGTTCGACCAGGTCCAGTAGGTGTCGGCCTGAGCCTCCCAGCAGATGGTAGGTGCACAGCTCCCACCAGAGATAATGACCCTAGGTTTAGGGCCCATGGTTTTCAAGACTGTTTTAATGTATAAAACAATCAAAATACATAGTAGGTCGATGCCCATGGTGGAAGTGATGCATATGGAACGAGTTTCAAACCCATTGACTGGTCGTCTGGGTGAAATCCTCAGAATGACATAGTTACCATATGGTCGGAAACATATGATATTGATGTGGGCCATGATATTTTTATGGTGATCAAATATGGTTCATCTTATTATTCCCCTAGATGATCTACGACATTCTATCACACATTCCATGGGTCCTAGATTTTCTCTATGTCTCATTAATTTCCTAAAAAAAGAACCACTTTTGTACTGTGAGATATTGTCTTCAGCCTCTTACTTGGCTTCTACTCACTGACACTACTGGTTTGAAA
Organism: Viscum album; assembly: GCA_963277665.1. NCBI lineage: Eukaryota > Viridiplantae > Streptophyta > Magnoliopsida > Santalales > Viscaceae > Viscum > Viscum album. The sequence goes on along the minus strand of OY728159.1, from coordinate 1,454,915,576 downwards.
TGGAGACTAATATATGGTCATATGATCACTCAATTATCACAAGGATCACCACCAACAATCCTTTACTAAAATATACTCATTTTGGAGACAATGAACATGAACCATTATGAAAATCAATAAATAAATACAAAATCCATCTATTAGAGCCTCCTACAATGATCGAATCTATCACATGAATAACCTATGACAATGTGACCAAAATGATGATAAATGATAAAGGTTTCGTGATAAATTTAGTGATTATGGAACCCTTCCACCTTCAATATATTTTCATATGATTTAATTCATATTTATTTGGATCACATTATTTCATAGAAGGGAGCCTTGTTCATCACACGATCATTCATTGATAATTCAACTAAATCCAAGAAAATAGATGGAGGAATAAAATGTAGTTTTTTGACAAGGAACCCATTCAATATCTGACTTATTTTCCATCCATATTAACATAGATTTTTCCAAATCATGTGAATCCATATAATGAAATAGGGGTATGACTTGATCAGATGAAATGATTATGCACAGAGATCTCCCTGCTCGGATCGTATAACATGACCTATATACCATGAAAATATTCACTATCCTCATCCTCCCATGACCTATATATACCGATCACCCGTATAAAAAGTGAGAAAAATAGGGGCGGAAGGAGATCTTTAGAAAATATGTGATTTTGGTCACCACCTACAAGAGAAATCCTCAGCTAATAACAATGGTCGATCACATGATCATTTGAAGACCATGTGGTTGCATGATGAACCAAATTTAATGTGACTACTAGTTATTGTGTGGTTTTCACATGATTATGTGATACCCATGAGGTTCATGATTTCCCCAATGTAGGGAATTCAACCATGCTTGTAGCCCCACCATGGGTCTCGTAGTGCCAAAACCACCCTAGCTCGCTTCGCTCACTGGAATCATTATGCATGGCTATCTCGACCATAAAACACAACCCTGAAGACCATGGCCTGAGGGATGGGACCTTCCTGATTTATGTTGTTGAAAATAAATATTACATGTACATAATGGCTTTCAGGGGCTTGATGCACTATTGCAGTCTCAAGATTATGTGGGGTCTCACCCACGACATGGGAAGCTTAGGTTTGTGGACATCAATAAAGGATCTATATTCATGTGATATATCTATGAAGAAATAAAACATACATTCTATAATTTGATTCATGGTATCCTCATACATCCATATAAGTGCCCTCCTCATGACTCAACATCACCTTTGCTCTTGTGGTGCCTCTTTCATAGTCTCTTAAACACCACCTCCATGCAAGACAACCCAATAGTATGTGTGACAAAAATGTCATGTACCCTTCTACAAGAATGATTATACCTTAAATAATACATGAATCCTCAAAAAATAAATCCATTCATTGTCTTAGATTCCTTCATTGTAATCCATTGAGGTCAAGTGCACGGTGATACTTTCATGGGGATCAATGACGCGAGACCTCGGGAGGTGCAATACGAAGCAAAGCCTCATCTATGAATCATTCATTGAATAACAAGACTCAACTGTTATATGTGTTTTTAGATTAACTCATGTAATCATATGGAGATAATGCAGTCAAATAATAGACATTCAACAACTTTCTTGTGATGCACCGATGAAACTCAAATGAATGTCTCTAGTCCATGAATAGTTTACAGATAAGATCCCTTGATCTTATTAGATCCCTATTTGGATACATAGTAAAAGTCATTAGACCTGATCACCCATTCCAATGTCCATTGTTATGTGCTATTATACAAGAATGACCGCATCTGATGCCACAAACCCATGTTCTTCTTATAATCCTACTCGAACTGGGGAATAGATTCTTTAACATGTAGAATTCTTAGGGATCTATGTCCATGAATTCCTCCTCACCATTAAAAGCATTCCATTACACATTCACATGGATTATTTGATAAATATCCCCCTATTTGACAAAAAAGTGCTCATTCTGATACATCCTGATGGTTATGAATATCATTAATATTAACACATCAGGTGACATCACAATGAAATTCACTGACAAGTAGTATATGAAAGGGGAAAAATCCATGACAGTGTGAAACATGGAACCATACATTTACATTATATGATGTTATAAATCCTCTAAACATGTTCAGATGTTCCCATGCAAGTACCTTTTATGTTAATGCAAGTGACATGAACAAAAAAACATAATTAAAATATCCCCTTAGTGTACATATGAGATTATAGACATAACCTCCCATTTCTATGAAATAAATATGGTTTACACCTTCAACATATACACTTATGAATATATTATAGCCCATGAAACTTAGGGAATAAATCCTTTTTAGGAATACAAATAGAAATATAACTAAGGCATGATTCTAAACATATCTGCAAGACCATGTTGTATGAAGGGTTAAAGGATACACAATCATGAGAGTCATTATAAGATGCATGAAATCCTTAGACAACATTGGACATGTAACCTTAATCACAAATAAATCCATAGATAACTCAAAATTAAATCCAAAACGTTGATCAAAATGTATTTATTGTCATGAATTGGTATATGGTCAAGCCAGGTTTATCAGGTGACAAACCCATGACATGTTTGTGTATTTCTACGAAAATACTAAGACAAGTCATATTATTCATGTGATTTATTTTGGAGGTGTATTCCATGGTCAATGAATTAAATACCTGACAATTCACTTTGATCATGAAAATGATTCATTGAAAACACAACATAGTCATGTAATTGTCTATAGAAAAGTCCATATAGATGCGCGGTAGTTTGATGACATATCAGGTTGATCATGAGACAATATATGACTATGCCATTTTTAGGATTGTGAAAAACCCCAGATATTTATGCATTGATCATGTAAACCCATTTACATGTCTACGTCACTCAGGAGAATACATCCGAGACATTTTTGTTTAACATGCATGAGACCCCAGACATGACTACATTGGTTAGGCAGATCATCCTCGACATATCAACTTCACCCATATAAAGACATCAATGGAATGATAACTGATAATCCAGAATTATCGCGGTAATACGAGCAGTTAGAATGATCCTTCGGATAAATAGTTGAAGTGTTACCAGTGTTGTAGGGATGGGCATATGAGACTGTAGTGTCTGAAGGACCCAGTCGAGTGTCTATCCAGTGGAAGGATGGGATACTTTTTGAGTTTCTGCAGGACATTTAAACATGCATCAATTGAGATTTGGTCTACACGAACTCCATTTTTAGGATAAGGGTTATTGGATTCTCATCAGAATGGTAGTTGGGGTGCATGAGGTTATTCTGGCCAAGGTGGTGGTTGTGGCCATGGTATCTAGACCCCAGGGTTTTAGTGACAAGATGGTGGATCAGCTTAGGGTATCCAGCTGGTGTCATGGGTCTGTGGTTTCTGTCAGACCCATCAAGTGCAACACACTAAACATAAGCAGGATCCCAGACCCTCTACTTCCCGTGGTACTATTATAGTAAGCTATGTTTTCTCTTCTTCACATATTGATATTGGGGCATCACATTTTTTTATATATGTTCCAATTGTGGATAGACATGGGTAATAATGATGTTACGATGCTAGACACTCATTTATGGATACGAACGGAAGGTGTGTGTCAGTTTAAGGAGTTCCCCTTTGAGGTTGTTCGGTGTCACTTCTTATGTGATCTAAATGACCTATAGATAACAGACATTGATATCATTGTTTAAATGGACTCGTTGGTTACTTTTTTAGCCTTGGTCAATTTATATTTCCATAGTATGAGTTTCACATCACCATAGGGATGATTGTTTCATCACAATGGAGAATGGGATGTCTATGGAGGCAGAGCGAGACCCCACCATCTAGTGTTGGGTGGAGTGATAGCTAAGAATGCGAGTCTATGTCTAGAAGTCCTGTATAAATTTCAGACATATTTCCTTCCAATGGTTGATTATTTCTAGTACATCTTCCCAGATGACATTATAAGACTAAATTTCGTGATATAGGAGGAGTTCTCAATCGATATAGTACCAGGAGATTCACTGGTATACATTCCTTCTTATAGAATGGATATGACAGTGTTCTTATAGAGGATTTGGAGAAAAGTGGGTTTATATTACCCAGTACTTCTCCTTGGTATTCTCCATCATTTTTGTGAAAAAAATTAGATGATAACATCAGGAAATATTTTGATTATTAGAAAATGATCCATTTTACTATTATGAACATGTATTATTTGCTGCGAATAGATGATCTCTTCCATCATATCTGATGTGATCATCTATTATATTTGATTGATTTGATATACGATTATCTACAAGTATATTTTTGATCAACATGATACCACATACCATGTTCTGTAGAATGTATGGTCTATATGAGTATTTGTTTATGTTGGTCGCTCTCAAGAATTCACTAGTATACTTCATGGCACTAATGAACCGAGTGTTCCATTCTTACATAGATTCTTATGTTATGGTTTTCAGGGATGATATCTTTGGGTATTCTCACAATTGATACGACCATGACAACAATCTTTAGATCTTTTTTTAATATACTAAGAGGGCATCAGTAATATTCTTTGCTCACAAATTTCCACTTTTGGATTGATAAGATTCACATCCTAGGTCACATTATCTAAGAGACATGAGTTTCAGTGGACCCCAAAAAGGTGAAGGAAGTAGTTTTTTAGTAACAACATCATAACATGGTTGAAATATAATGTTTCTTGAGGTTATATGGGTACTATAGGTGTTGTATACAAGACTATTCATGCTTAGAATCACCTTTTAAAAGCTTAACTACGAAGGGTGAGATGTTTGGGTGGGTGGATTATTGTTGGATAGAAATTATGGAGCTGAAGGGGATACTAACATCCACAGTAGTCATGGTATTTGTAGAGAAGGGAATTAGTTGTACATTATACTATTAGGCTTCAGTTATTGGGCTGTGGTAAGTGCTGATGTAGGGAGACAGAGTCATGGTGTACGGGTCTCGGCAGTTGAGGCCTCACTAGTGGAATTAACCTATGCACAATTTTGATTTAGCTATTATTGTACATGTGTTGAGATATATGTAAGACTATTTAATTTTAAACTATTCTATTGTGTAAAAAGACACATAATAGTAAAATACATCTTCACTCAACATGACATGATCTTGATATAGTGATGTTGGGTAAAATACCATTAGGTATTCATTTTTGAGATTTCCTACACACATGGGAAAGTTAATGATGTGGATGATGAATTGAGTAGGAGGATTCAAATACAAGCATTGCATATAAGTCCCTAGCCTTAAACATTACATAATCTTGAGTTATTACAAGATTACACCTTGAGGATCTTTTCAGGTTAAGAGTTTTAGAGAATTAGAACATTAAACTTGAATTACATTCCACATTTAAAAAAAGTGGTTACATAAAAGATAGAACTCATTTTCCCATCAGCGGAAACATATTTAAAATAAAACATGGATTCTTTCTTGACACATCATTGACTTATCATCACATCATGTACCTTTTCCTTGACCTGTGAAAAACATTTCAAAAACATGGTATGAGTATAAAAAGATCAGTAAGGGATATAAAAATATGGAAAGAAAACATGAGTACATGTATACATAAGAATGAAATCATACCTTACCCGTAAAACATAATCACTTTAACATACCTCATAAAATCATGAATAAATCATAGAAATCATAAGACATAAAGGTAACTTGATTCATTCATAACATTCTTACGTAGGGAGTAACCCTCTTGGTTACGTTTGGAATACCCATCACAATATATTCCCTAAATCTCTTCTGAGAAACCCTAAAGTTTCACTCCTTCGCGTTACCCAATGCATTGGAGAGCTATATCGGTCTCACCCACCCGTAGTTTATCATAGAACCACCCATCTTCATAATAATGCCCAAGAACCTCAACATAATCGTATCACATAAAACATGCATATTGGAAACATAACATTTCCACCTTTCAATAACAAGATATAAATACAACACATTGATATAAAAACATTATGAAACCCATTTTCAATACCAAAACAAAAGAATAGTAAAACATGGTATTTATTTTTCTTTAAAAAATATGTATGGCTTGTAGAGGAATCCGAAACTAAAATAATGGTCACGGCGGCGGAGAAGTCGTTGTCGCCGCATAGGTACAAAAAATATATTCTGTTTTGTCATTTAGTAAAACACTTCGTATAAAAAAGATACCTTTTGGATAAACGTAAAAGTCAAAGGGGTTTATACACCGTATAAAAGAATGTTTTGTATATAACAAAATATGCCTCAATGAAAGGAGATTGAGACGAAGTCCCATACCTCAGGTCTGACTTGACTCGGTCGTTCTTTAATCTCCTAAATAATAAACTTGAGTTAATTTATACTTGTTTAAGAACCTTTTTCAAGTTCATTATTCCTTTTATATCACTTATTTCCTTGTCATGAACACAATGTAATTATTTACATTAATAACGGTCGTTTTAACGATCATTGTTACTTGAGTCAAAAATAAACCCTTTATAATTACAAGTTGTTCATGTATCCATTATATACAGAATTATAATCATGAAGTATATATCATATATATCATATATATCCATTATATACATGAATTTATAATATTACATAATCATTTAGAGGTATGAAATGAAATGCCCCGTTTATGGAGACGGTAAGTCGTACGTACGCATTAACGCTACTTTCATTTCAATTTCGTATTTTATAGAATGGAATAATAATGATATAAAGGTATATTATAAGTTCAGTTTAATATAATATATAATATCATAACTCAATCCTTTATACTTCCCACATATGGTATTTAACGAATCAAATCACTTTGAGGGGGCAGTATTCCGCACTTCCTTAAATGAAGATATCGCGTTTACCCATAATGGAAACCATAAAGGTATGCCCAAAAAGAAAAATACAGAATCATAAGGAAAACATACACAAATTATATATCATATATATATATAGTTCCATCTTAATGGCCACCTTTGAAGGTGTTAAAAGAATGTTGAACAATCATCGTTTAGGGAGGCATAAATTCACCATCCACGGAAACAGTATGTTCTTTAACAATTAGATGTAACTGTGTGTAAGTTTAGCTCGAATACTTATTATAAAAACATAATATTATATTGAAGATACTGTATTTGTTACAAAATAAATTAATATAAAGAGTTTAGGGGGTTGGAGAAGCAAAATAAAACAAAAAGACTCAAGTGAAGACATTACCTTAAAATTGGGTAACTCCCTTTAGTTTGAGCTCAAAGGCTTCCTTGGGAAGACTTCTGCCCAAAGTGATTCTTCAAGGAGTAAGACAACGAAGTGGAGAGAAAAAATGGGCAGGGGTTGGCCGATCCAAAGGCTTTTGAAGTGTGGGAAAGGAGGTAGAGGTGGGGGCCTTTTATAAGAGGACATGAGGGGCACTCTTGGAAAGTAAAGAAATGTTACTTTATTTTAAAATTAGTTTCTGATTCAAAAGGTCCCACATTGATATAATTCGAGGTTAAGGTGATAAGGGTTCTAAATATACTCATCCAGTAGGTTTTGGAGATATTTAGGTCATAGATTTTACATTATCTTTTCATTTTACTTAAATCCTTTATTAATGAGGTAATCGATGCATCATCATGACGTCATAACTAATTTAATTTATTTAATGTCTAAAAGTTATAAAAAAATATCATGATGTAGTAAATCTTTTTATGTTTCTAATTAATATTTATAGTAAAAAATATGACTTGTATAACCCCATTTAATAATTGTTTTAGTAAAACAACTCATGTTTGTGTCATTTTTACTTTATCATTAAATAAAAAGTTATTTATGTCATTTCCCAACAAAAGTGGATCCATGGGGTCCCCAAGTTGTCCCATGGATTGTTTTGGTCGTACATGACACATCCAATGAGGGTAGGACATGTTTCATTCTCATATTATTTTATTAAAACATTATTTTTACTTTAAACTACACTAATTACCACTAATCGCAATTAAGAACTTAAAAGTTACTATTCAAAAAAAATTTATTTTAATATTATTGAACCACATTTTAATTATTAATCACAACCATGTATGTCGGATTTTTGAAAATCAAATCACAGAAGTGGGAAAGTTTCATTTAAATGAAAAATCAGTTTCTTTAACTACAACTTAGTTGTTTCACTATTCATCGAAAATTGAAGTTTTTCAGAAAAATACCAAAACATCACCCTAAGATATATTTGGTACTCTGATTTCAAAAATTATTTCTATTTTACATAATTCAAATCATATAATTTACATTAATTAATTTTCTAATTAATTCCCGCTGTCATGACAAATATCGTGTTTTTATGAAATAATAAGTATCAAAAAGTTGACACTAGTTTAAGTCCAATTTCAAAGTGAAATTAATTACAATGACCACTATTGGATTAAATGGTAAAAATATATTATAACTTAAATTTAAAAACAATTAAAAATATAATCTAATCATATAAATAAATTATATTAAAAAGCAGTTTTGATGTAAAATGCAGTATTTTTCACTATTCATTAAAAAAATGAAAATTGTCAGAAAAATACCAAAAATTAACACTAAGTAAATTTTTATGTCCCAATAATAAATAATAAGTTTATTTTGAAAAATAAAATAGCTTATAAAATTTTCAAAATATAGATTTAAAAATTCTTTGCCATCAAAAGGCCGTAAAATAATCATTTAAAAATATTAGTGTATTCCAAGCTTAAGATTGGATTTATTTTCATTTTAAGGATCTAAAACACTATCTAATTCATTAATAGAAATATATAAAAATATCTATTATTCATTACATACTTGTGATGTTACATCCTTCCCCCCCTTAGAAAATTGCTTCCCCGCAATTTATTTACTTATCAAATAAATGGGGGTACTTATCCCTCGCTGCATTATCAAATTCCCATGTTGCCTCTTCCATCATATGGTTTTTACACAAAACCATTACATGATTAATAACCTTATTTCGTAACACTTGCTCCTTGTGTTCAAGAATATGGAACGGTTGTTCCTCATAAGATATGTTCTCTTCCAGCTGAACTACCTCTGGACTCAAAACATGAGATGGATCTGGCATATACTTTCTCAACATCGAAACCTGAAAAACATTGTGTACCTGAGATAAACTCGGAGGTAAAGCCACTCGGGAAGCAATTGATCCAACTCTCTCCAGAATTTCATATGGTCCAATGAACCTTGGACTCAGCTTTCCTTTCTTACCAAATCACATCACACTTTTCCATGGAGATACTTTGAGAAAAACATGATCACCTACCTCAAAAGAGAGATCCTTCCTCCGGTTGTCCACATAACTCTTATGCCTACTCTGAGATGTTCTCATGTGTTTTGGTATCAGCTGAACTTTTTCTGCCAACTCTTCTACCAATTCGGGTCCAATCAACATCCTTTCACCCACTTCATCCCAGAAAGCTGGAGTTCGACACTGCTTCCCATATAACGCCTCAAATGGTGCCATCTGTATACTGGAATGAAAACTGTTATTATAAGAAAACTCAACCAAAGAATGTTTTTGGTCCCAACTTCCCTAATAATCCATCGAACAAGCACGTAGTGTATCTTCCAAATTCTGAATTGTTCGTTCTGACTGCCCTTCTGATTAAGGATGAAAAGCTGTACTAAAATTTAATTCAGTACCCAACGACCTCTGAAGCCCTTTCCAAAAGATGGAAGTGAACCTGAGATCACGATCAGATACAATGGAGATAGGAACTCCATGTAACCTTACTAACTCTTTAAGATACAAATGGGAAAGTTGATCTAGGGAAAAGTATCTCATATAGCAAGGAAATGAGCAGATTTAGTCAAGCGATCAACAATAACCTAGATTGCATTATTACCTCGAGGTGTCTTCAGAAATCTCACAACGAAGTCCATGGATATATTTTCCCATTTCAACTCTGGCACTGGTAAAGGATGAAGCATCCCTTTCGGTAGCTTCCGCTCTGCTTTAACCTGTTGACATGTCAAACACCTCGCTGTAAAATCAGCAATGTCTCTTTTCATTCCATCCCACCATTAATACACCCGCAGATCTCTGTACATCTTAGTACTGCCAGGATGAACTGAAAACGGAGAACTATGAGCTTCACATAACAACTCTCTCTTTAACTGTAAATCACAAGGCACAGACAATCTCTTCCCAAATCTCAAAACACAATCATTATCAATGTTGAATTCAGGGAACTTACCTTTCTAAACTATCTCTACCTTTTTCTGCAATCCACTGTCTTGCTTCTGTGCCTACTTGATTCTGTCTGATAGAGAAGATTTCACTGATACCTGAAACAAAACAGAAGAACATCATGCACTAACAACTTCTATGCCAAAGTTCATCATTTCCTTAACTAAAGGATCACGTTCCAAACTCAACATTGCAAATGAAGCATTACTTTTTCGACTCAAAGCATCAAACACTTTATTTTCTTTTCCCGGATGGTAATGAATTGTAAAATCATAATCATTGATTAATTTTAGCCATCTCCTTTGTCCCATGATCAATTATTTATGAGTGAATTTATACTTTAAAATTTTGTGATCGGTATATATTTCACACTTTACTCCATACAAATGATGCCTCCAAATTTATAAAGCGAAAACAACAGAAGCTAATTTCAAATCATGTGTAGGGTAATTTAACTCAGGATTTTTCAACTGTCGTGAAGCACAAGCAATTACCTGATCATTATACATTAGGACACAACCAAGTCCTTTCAATGAAGCATCATTGTAGATAACAAACTCATCATTCATAGAAGGAAGTGCCAAAACTGGAGCATTCGCCTGTCTTCTTTTCAATTCCTGAAAACAATCATCACATTCTTTTGTCCAGACAACCTTAACACCCTTCCGAGTTAGCTTCGTCAATTGACTAGATAACCGTTAAAAATTTCTAACAATCCTTCAGTAGTATCCTGCCAAATCAAGGAAGATACGAATCTCAGTTACATTTGTGGGTCTTGTCCATTCTTCAACAACATTTGTTTTTGCATGATCAACGGTTATCCCATCTTTAGAAACAATGTGACCAAGGAAAGAAATTTGGTGCAACCAAAACCCACACTTTCTGAATTTCCCATATAATTTATTTTCTTTTATGGTTAGAAAAATAACCCTTAAATATCTTTCATGCTCCTATTTACTTTTAGAGAACACCAAAATATCATCAATAAACACAACCAAAAACTTATCTCCTGAGTCAAATGAGCCATCACAACAACAAACTCTTCAATTCTGATTCTGACCATCTCAAGTTACTGATTTAGAAGGTCAATTCCCTCTATATGCCTTCCTAACAGAGCTGACATGTTTCCTCTATGGAAAACCATTCTGAACAAACATTTCTTAGATGAAGAAACATGGAAATCTTCAAATGCTATATCATTTCAATTTGACCATAAATAAATTTGGATAATCATTTAATAGAATTTAACTCCTAAAGTTATCTAAACCGACATTTGATACCAACTATAAGGCCCCAACCTTAAACATTACATAATCTTGAGTTATTAAAAGATTACACCTTGTGGAACTTTTCAGGTTTAGAGTTTTATAGAATTAGAACTTAAAACTTGCATTACATTCCACTTTAAAACAAAGTGGTTACATAAAAGATAGTACTCATTTTCCCATCAGCGGAAACATATTTAAAATAAAACATGGATTTTTTCTTGACAATTCATTGACACTATCATCACATCATGTACCTTTCCCTTGACCCGTGAAAAACATTTCATAAACTTGGGATGAGCATAAAATGCTCAGTAAAGGATATAAAAATATGGAAAGAAAAGATGGGTACATGTATACATAAGAATGAAATCATACCTTACCCATAAAACATAAGCACATTAACATTCCTCATCAAATCATGAATAAATCATAGAAATCATAAGACATAAAGGTAACTTGAGACATTCATAACATTCTTACGTAAGGAGTAACCCTCTTGTCTATGTTTGGAATACCCATCACAGTATATTCCCTAAATCTCTTCGGAGAAACCCTAACATTTCACTCCTTCGTGTTACCCAATGCATTAGAGAGCTATATCGGGCTCACCAGCCCTTAGTTTATCATGGAACCACCCATCTTCATAATAATGCCCAATAACCTCAACATAATCGTATCACATAAAACATGCATATAGGAAACATAACATTTCCACCTTTCAATCACAAGATATCAATACAACTCATTGATATAAAAACATTATGAAAACAATTTTCATTACCAAAAGAAATGAAAATTAAAACATGGTATTTATTTTTCTTTAAAAAAAATGTATGGCACTTAGAGGATGCCGAAACTCAAATAATGGTCACGGCGGAGGAGAAGTCGTTGTCGCCGCATACGTACAACAAATACAATCTGTTTTGTCATTTAGTAAAACACTTGGTATAAATAATATTCCTTTTGGATAATCATAAAAGTCAAAGGGGTTTATACACCGTATAAAAGAAGGTTTTTTATAAAACAAAATATGCCTCAATGAAAGGAGATTGAGACGAAGTCCCATACCTCAGGTCCGACTTGACTCGGTCATTCATTAATCTCCTGAAAAATAAACATGAGTTAGTTTCTACTTGTTTAAGATCCTTTTTCAAGTTAATTGTTCCTTTTATATCACATATTGCAATGTCATGAACACTATGTAATTATTTAAGTTAATAACGGTCGTTTTAACGATCATTGGTACTTGAGTCGAAAATAAACCCTTTATAATTACAAGTTTTTCATGTATCCATTATATCCAGAATTATAATCATGATGTATAAATCAATTATATAATATATATCCAGTAAATAAATGCATTTATAATATTACATAATCATTTAGAGGTATGAAATTAAATGCACCGTTCATAGAGACGGTAAGCTTTACGTACGCATGAATGCTACTTTCATTTCTATTTTGTTTTTTATAGAATGGAATAATAATTATATAAAGGTATATTATAAATCTAGTGTAATATCATATATAATATCCTAACTCCATCCTTTATACGTCCCACATATGGTATTTAACGAATCAAATCACTTTTAGGGGGTGGTAGTCCGCACTTCCTTAAATGAAGATATCGCGTTTACCCATAATGGAAACCATAAAGGTATTCCCAAAATGAAAAATACAGACGCATAAGGAAAACATAAACATATTATATATCATATATAAATATTTTGTCATATTAATGGCCACCATTGAAGGTGTTAAAAGAATGTTGAACAATCATCGTTTTGGGAGGCATAAACTCACCATCCAGAGAAACAGTATGTTCTTTAACCATTAGATGTATGTGTGTGTAAGTGTAGCTCGAATCCTTCTTATAAAAACATCCTAGTATATTGAAGATACTGGATTTGTTATAAAATAAATGAATAAAAAGAGTTTATGGGGTTGGAGAGGCATAATAAAACAAAAGTACTCAAGTGAAGACATTACCTTAATATCGAGTAACTCTCTTTGGTTTGAGCTCAAAGGCTTCCATGTGAAGAATTATGCCCAATGTGAGGTATCAGGGAGTATGAGAGAGAAGTGGATAGACAAAATGGGCTGGGGTTGGCGAGCCAAAGGCTTGGGAATTGAGGGTCTGGAGGTAGAGGTGGGGGCCTTTTATAATAGGAGAGGAGGGTCACTCTTGGAATGTAAAGAAATGCTACTTTATTTTAAAATGAGTTTCAGATTAAAAAGGTCTCACATTGATATAATTCTTGGGTAAGGTGATAAGGGTTCTAAATATACACATCCAATAGGTTTTAGAAATGTTTAGGTCATAGATTTTACTTTATCTTTTCATTTTATTTAAATCCTTTATTAATGAGGTAATCGCTGCATCATCATGATGTCAAAAATAATTTAATTTATTCAATGTCTAAAAATTATATAAAAAATATAATGATGTATGAAAACTTTTTATATTTCTAATGAATGTTTATAGTCAAAAATATGACTTGTATAACCCCATTTAAAAATTTATTTAGTAAAATAACTCATGTTTGTGTCATTTTTACTTTAACGATAAATAAAATGTTATTTATGTCATTTCCCCATAAAGGTGGCTCCATGGGGTCACCAAGTTGACCCATGGATTGTCTTGTTCGGACATGACACATCAAATGAGGGTAGGACATGTTTCATGCTCATCTCATATTATTAAAACAATATTTTTACATTAAAGTACACTAATTACCACTAATCGCGATTAAGAACTTAAAAGTTACTATTCACCAAAAATTTATTTTAATGTCATTGAACCACATTTTACTTCTTAATGACAACCATGTATGTCATGTTTTTTAAAATCAAATCTCAGAAGTGTCTATGTTTCATTTAAATGAAAAATCAGTTTCTTTAACTACCACTTAGTGGTTTCACTATTCATCAAAAATTTACATTTTTCAGAAAAATACCAAAACATCACCCTTAGCTATATTTGATATTCTGAATTCAAAAATGATGTCTATTTTAAAATATTCAAATCATATAAGTTAAATTAATTAATTTAATAATTAATTCCCACTTTCATGACAAATAGCGTGTTTTTATGAAACAATAAGTATCAAAAGATTGACACTAGTTTAAGTCCAATTTCAAAGTGAAATTAATTCCAATGACCACCTTTGGATTAAATGGTAAAAATATATTCTAATTTAACTTTAAACCCAATTCAAAAGATAATATATTCATATAAATAAATTATATTAAAAAACATTTTTGATGTAAAATGCAGTATTTTTCACTATTGATTAAAAAATGAACACTGTCAGAATAATACCAAAAATTCACACAAAGTAAATTTTGATGTCCCAATCATAAATAATAAGTTTATTTTGAATAAAATAGCTTATAAAACATTAAAAATATAGATTTAAAAATGGTTTTCTATCAAATGGAAGTAAACCAATCATTTAAAAATATTAGTGTATTCCATGCTTAAGATTGGATTTATTTTCATTTTAAGCCTCTCAAACACTATCTAATTCATTAATAGACATAGATAAAAATATATATTATTCATTAATTACTTGGGATGTTACATTGAAGGAGGCCAGGGGTGAGTTGAAGATTATGTCCTTGTTCTCTAAGATACATTTGGAACATCACGAATTTCATTGAAAGATTTTTCTTCTTTCTTTAGCGATGGATTCTACCCTCATGCACAGAGTGAGGATGAGGCAGGTATTAGATTCTGAGGGTCTTGTCTTGTGGGATAGTGTAGGAGGTTAGAATACACCTCCTAGTTCTAGTGTAGGTGATTTTGAGATATTGTGTATCCATGGACGTGTATGGGTTTTAGTAGACATATGAATGGATTTGAAGTAGGAGTTTCTTGTTTTAGCAAGGGCAGTGTATCCTATAGTTAACAAGATGTATTGTGGCTTGCATTGTCAGTAATGGTTGTAGAGTATGAAGATAGAGGTGAAAAGTTTTGTTTCGAGGGGTTCCACCTATCTAAAGGTGATGGAGGATCATCACTAACCAACTGATATATTACAGTAGTTACCTATTCTAGAGAAGAAATTGGATGATGCCACGATGTATTTTGTGATGGGGTAACCTTGGTAACCCAGAGGTAACCATGTTGTGTGGGTAGTGGTTGAAAAACTTACAAAGGTAACACAATTCTTATCGAGGAAGGATTAATTTTATGTTGATGTGCATGGGAAGCTATATTTTCATGATTTGGTATAACTTAATGCGGTACTTCAGTCTCTC
Organism: Viscum album; assembly: GCA_963277665.1. Lineage (NCBI taxonomy): Eukaryota > Viridiplantae > Streptophyta > Magnoliopsida > Santalales > Viscaceae > Viscum > Viscum album. The sequence continues at coordinate 1,454,899,819 of OY728159.1, read as the reverse complement.
ATTTTAGATAAGGAATCCCATTTTATGTCACATTTCTGGGAGTGCTTTCTTAGGTAATAGGTAAACAGGTTCTTCTATGAACAACATACCACCCTCAGACTGATGGTAAATCAGAGTGCATGATGCATGTGCAAGAGGAAATGCTGGATGCATTTGTCCTTGAATTTGGGGGCTCTTGGGAAAAGCATAATCGAATGGATGAATTTTCAAATAATAACAATTTCCAAAAAAAAACTATATAGATGGGACCTTATGAGCCTTTATATGGTATTCCATCATAATCAACCATATGTTGAATAGAGGTGGGTGAGGTAGCTATATCGTGATCATGTCTCGGGTAGGATACATATGACAATGTCTAGCTAATTCGAAAGTGTATAGCTACTGTGTAGTCTCATAAAAAATGTCATGCTGATTTCTGCAGAAATCTTCTATTGTTAATGGTCAGGGATCAGGTTTGCATACATGTTTCACTGAGGTTGGGTCAATGGTATATCAGGATATAGTGTAAGCTTTCACAATGATATGTAAGGTCATTTGAGATTCTTGAATGGGTCGGCGCAGTTTCCGGTTAGATGCAGTTACCTTAATTGTAATGATCCATGCATGATTTCATCCATGTATCTTAATTGAGACGCTATAACATAGAACCATCATGCATTTATCTACTCAAGGAGGATGTGATTTAGGTTTATGCATACTTGGAAGTGCATCTGATTTGTATTGTCAATCTTCGCATGAAGGACCTTTGATGCCAGTCAGTTCTTCATGTACGAGTGCAATGGAATCACAGATGAGTTCATGATGATTCCTGGGAGTGGGAGGCCAAATTACGTACTAATTTTCCAGATTTTTTCCCAGATATTTATTCTTCACCATTGTAAGGGCAGTTAGGGGATGAATTTATTTTAGGGGGATGTTTTTAATAACCTAGTTATATTTTGAGGTATGAAACTTTTATTATTGTTTCATATAAAAGGAAATATACTTAAATGGGTTAAATACTAGCTTCAATCCTTACATGCACAAACATGGTGGTTACACAATGTGTAGTTTTTACTACATTCCATGCAACTTACATCGGTATTTTTTATCATGGCATGTTAGGGGAGTCTGTAGGGAGAGACATTTTTAGTACTTACATGGTGTGTAGCATATTAGTACATGCCATGCGGTTTCTTTTTTTTTTTGATTAAATGGGTATTATCATCATTTTTTGTTCATTTGGGCAGTGGGATCACAAGGTATCATGAGAAGAACTGTTGATTCTCATTTTGGATCATGTTTGTGCATCTATACACTAATTCATTTGATATCGAATGTGTTGGAACCCAGTCGTTAAGTTATGTATTTCTCTGCAGCCATTCATTGAAATTTTTTCCCCTTAAGGAGTTATCTTACCTTGAGTGGGTATCTAAATTTATTAAATCTACTTGATTTATCATAAATTAGAAGCCGACACTGGATGAGGATAGCCATACAACTATGAGCTTTGTGGTCCAGTTCCTCACATTAATTGTCGAGAGGAACATATGTGCAAAACTGTCGTGAAACCATTTTTTCATATTACAATGATTTATTTTATTCCCATGTTATTTCCTAATGATGTTTAGGTAATTGAATATGTGTATTATTCATGCGTAATGTGGATATCCTAGAATTAAGGCCACCCCATGGGGTGTGTTTCCCTTGAACTTTCTTTTATGGATGTTTAACCTAGGTAGCCAATGAGGTAAGATTTTTTTTTATATTTTGGGTTGTTAAAAAATAATTCAATTATAATGGGACCTCAATAGGGTTAAATTGTAATTGGATGGATTATGGGATTGGGATTAGTGTTTCTCCACTTTTCCCTTGTTATGACTATAATATTTAGGCCTTGTGATAATTTAATTAACTTTTTTTTATGTATGATGCCCACGTGAGTTGTTATTACGTTAACCATATAATATTGTAATTTCCATGTGTTTTATATTATGATGAAATGCTGATATATCGGGATTGACATTGTTTGACTTCTATGCCTGCAGGTGATGATTTCTTATGCCAATTGGTAAGGATTGGTTTTGCCTGTGGGAATTGTTTTGATATGCATGTGAGAGAGATTTTGAATTTAATATTGAAATGGAATGACATATGATTTTTCTATGAAGCCAATGGAGATGCATGGATTCAGTATTCAATTTTCTTGTTTTTCTATCCTTCTAAGGTATTTATAGAGAATCCTTTTTATTGGGGATTTACGGGCTAAGGACGGATCATGAGACCTATTTTATTTAATATAATTGAATTGTTGAACTGATGATAATGAATTAAAATGGAAAACATGAAATCTCATATTTTTTACTTTCAAGTTATTCATAGTTTACTACTTTTCCTTTTTTTGTACACTACATGTTGTATATAATAAATAACATAAAGGCACAGATTGTGGGTGGTTCTCTATTTGGATATATTTATCACACCCAATTTGGGTCATGCTTTTGGACCCAAATTGATTATAAAGTTACATGTGTCGGTAAGGGAATGATCCCTTTTATAGGTACTTGATTTGCTGTTTAGGATAAGCAAAGCATGAGACTAAGATGAGGCTTGTGATGATTTGGAGTTTTCATTTGTATTTATATACATTGGTATTTGTTTTGATATATGACACCATTATATCCTTTTTTAGATGCTTTCCTACAACATTTGATATGTTGCATCATATTTTGTATGAAATTACATCTGCTTATTTATATTATCAGTATTCTAATTTTTACATATGTTTTATGGTATTTCAACTTATGCTATTAAATTGTTGTTGTTTCCTTTATGTTACACTTCACCAATGAGGGCATAGTTTACCCACTATAACACCTAGTCCCTCACTACTAATCTTTATCCTCAGATGTTTGGGTTAATGCTCATGGGGGCATGTGGCCAACTGGGTATGTGGCACCTTAATGTGCTATCCCGAACCGATAAGTTATATTTTTTTATAAATATTAATCATCATATATATAATAAGTAGAAAATAGTTATGAAATTTTAATATCATACAGAAATATTACAAAAATAATTCCTAAAAAATCTGACTTCCCTTTTTTAGTATATGTTTCATAAAATTTATAATAATAATATATATAATGATTAATTTCTAAAATAGATTTTATATTTTTAGTGATTTCCACACAATCGGCTAATATTGTTAATTTAACTACATGATAAAAATATTTATCATGATGAGTAGTGAAATAAATTATTATAGTGTAAACATTGGAGTTATGGAGAAATGGTTTATTAGTTATTTAAAAAAATTAAAATTAATTTCCATAAAAAAATTTGTTGTTGAATAAATCCCGATTAATAATTATTTATTGCAATTTTAGAACATATTCAATTCAAATATTGTTTTATAACCATTTATATTGTTTTTTTTTTGGAAAATATTCCATGAAAAATCAGATTTTGAAATGTCCCTCCCCCCACCCATTCCCAAGAACTTCTATAGTTAAATTTAATCTCAAAAAACATCACAAATTATTCGACTAAGAATTTTATATAATTTTTTTGGGGACACTAATCACATGAATGAGATGCAACTCAATCATTTCAAATATGGTATTCAAGGTTTGTATAATCTATTCAACGTATGTATTATCATTTACTTATAAAATTTATTTATATTCATCCACTGTAATATATTGAATTACATTTAATAATATATGATCAATTTTTTAAAATCATTATTCTTATAATGATGTTATATTATAACAATAAAACAATATATTCTAGGGAAATTATTTGTTATTACATGTTATTATTTATGATTGTTTTGACACCTACAGTAACAATAAAGTGAAATTTTAATTATGAATTACTATTAATGAATAAATAATGTTAATATATGTTATTAATTACATATGTTATTTTAGACTATATTATTTTACATCAACATTTATAAATTTATCCCTTATAACAATATCTTTTATTATAAGTTTGAATAATATCAAATAATTTAATCCTTAATGATAAATTATGAATCATAATAACAAGATCTTTGAAACCATCATTTTATTCTTGACCCCTATTAAAAAATTATTATTCCTTCCATTAACATTTTGGATGAAATACAAACATGATTAATGATAGATGGTAAAACATGTCTTAATCAAATCTCATTTTAACAAGTTAAAATACAATGTTCTTAGGATAATGATTCACCACTGATAATATGGAATATATTAATGCTAGATTATTTTGTATATTTATTTTTACATAAAAATAATCCAATGTGAAATGACAGTGTTTGAACGACTAAATTATTAAATTATTATATCATTCATTCATTGATGAAAAAATGAAACGAAAAAGCATTTTTACAATTATTTACTTCTTCTGGAAAACCTAATCTTTTACTGAGTTTGTTAGTCTCCACAACAATGGATTAATGAATATAAAAACAATTTAATTTAGATAACATGCACATCAGTTACATCACTAATGGAAATTACTGAGTCTCACTACACTATGATGCTTCCCACTAAATATATAAGGATAATGAAACAAAATGTGAATGATATTATAAAATTATATGTTTTTTCTATAACATTTAGTATATATAACCCCCTATAAGAATAAAAGATATTTATGTCAAGAATTATCACTTGATGTAGAATTTTATATAAATATACTCAACAAATATTCATTCCATATATATTCCAGATATACTTGAGCACCACTAGAAATTATGATCATCTTCAAAATTTTGCATTATGAAATATCATTATCCATAAAATTTTAATTTTAATTTAATCAAACTACTTAGAAATATTACTTTCTCTAAGTTTAGTATATCCTAATATTTGGACATTCCATAAATTCCATAATTTAAAATGATTCAGAAAATGGTATTTCCAACTTTTAATTATAGAGAAATCTGTAAAAAGGAATGTACTGCATGAACCCTTTATTTATTCATTCAATTAGGATCATAAAAAATCACCATGTTCACAATAATTTTCTCTATTTCCAATAACTTCATTTCTCTAGTAAAATGATTCATATTCAGTTTATTTATTTCTTCACTATAATTAGTAAATAAAATATGATGACATACGAAATCTTCTATTAACATCATAAAACAATTTGAAAATAAATAATATTAATTTTAAGGAATATATAAATAAATTATTAGATAAACATAATCTCAAAATAATCATCAATATAAAAGATTCAAAAACAAAAAATTCCACCATAATTCATGAATATTGTTTACAATAATTATCCATACTCTATATCATTTATATAATAACATCATAATTTGATTATATTTATTATTTTGACATTACATAAATAAATAATCTTCTAGAAAAAAAATATATTTTTTTTCTCAAAACATTCACTCATCGTATTGGCTTTTATTTATAATAAATCATTATGTAGTTTAGTTAATAATTTAATCTATTGGTCAATGAATTTATCTTATAATATCCTCAGTCACCATGAATTTAATAGTCTCTTGATATTTTAATCAGTCGTGATTATTCTACGAATTGAATGATATTCTTTTCATTGACTACCAAATACATTTTAATGCTCCAAAAATAACATTAATTTGTGTTTTAATTACCATTATGTAGAGTAATATTACTCTTACATAACAATGATTACATTCATACAGATCTAGTTGAACATTTTTAACTCAATATCACATTTTGATACACTTTTGTGGATCATATTATTCATTAATAATCAATTTTACACATTTTATGCTAATGGGTACTAGAGAATAACTTTATGTAGAACAAAATGATGTTTGTAGAAAGAATCATCTTTATGTGCTTTCTCAAGGATTCATATGTGCTTGATTTGGGCGCCTAAAAACGTTATAGGATGACCCATATGAATACATTATTATTGGAAAATGATCCTTATGTGAGGATTCATGTATACATGAGTTCATTATTATGAGTGATAATAATTACATGGGACTTCATACCTATAACAGATTCATCCATAAGATGTTTTTCATTATGATTTGACTCGATTCTTTCTCCAAATGACCTTTTAAAAATAACTTCCCCAAAAAGATTTGTACATTATCATAAAATAAACATCGAATAAATTCAAAACATATGAAAATAATTAAAATACAACTCAAAAGAATTCTCTATAGATTAAATAATCATCATGAAACACCAATTTATTCCCAACAATTATTGATTAAATCTATAATTCATAAAAAAAATTATCATTCACATTAATATTTCCCTTTATTATTTGTTGGATACAATACAAAACTCTTCTAAATAAACTCATATAAAGTTTTTATTCATTAAATAAGAGGGAAATAATAATGTCAAAATCATTCTCTAAAGATATGTTTCCCACACCATACTGCAAGATAAGGCAATGTTTTTGAGATATTTTCAACCCAAAAATAATTTAATATTTATCCATGAAAAAAATGATATCCCACTAAATTAATAATAAAAATAATGACATTAAAAATCAACCAATTTTTTCATGATCTACAAAAGAAAATTCAAATAAATAATGAACAATAATCCCATTAAAAATTAATCTCTACCCATTTAATGAGGATTAATCTCTCTATTTAGTCTCCATTTTTTCAACTGGATCTATTATGCAATAGTGGTTCTATATCATATTCTCAAGTGAGATGAGTTGACTGAGAATTGTTTTATAGCCTAAGTGCAGAAAACATCTCAATTGGAAAAGATTTATTGATGATACAAGTAACCCAATTTATATTTGAAGCATATTGAAATATAATATTTCTTCGGGAACTTATATATTTATAATATGATTCTTAATTTTTTAGTTCTTGAATTTTTATTGAAACATATTGTTTTTTGATTCAACTATAACTTTATGATTTTCAGAAAATAACCTCTTATGGCCTCTCAAATACAATATCCAAATCAATTAGTTTCATCTTCATCATTAAATCTTCTATACATGAATGTGTAGTAGCCTCATACCCCGATTTAGTTGTGATAAATGTTTTTATTTAATTTTTTACGATTAGTTCTTACAACTATCATAAAAAAGAATAACTTACAAATTGTAGTGGGTATTCTATCTTAGTAATCACATACCCAATCTACATCTATGAATTGAATAATGTTGAAATCATTATTAATTATATATAATATCCCAATATTCAGTATTGATTTCACATATCTAATACTTTTTTTATTATGTGTGAGTACCTTGGAATCCTCTTGATCATAGAAAATGTTACATAATTTTTTGTATTAAACAATTTATTGTGTTTTTATGTTATCTATTGTGTTAATTCAGTTTTGAAAAGTTTGGACTTTTTTACGGATTAATATAAAGAGTTTTTGAAATATGTGATTTACCACACCATGGAAATAACAGTGATGTAGTTCATAGACCAATGCATATTTGTTATATGAAATTATGAAATGGAAATGATAAATAACATCACTAATAAAAATGGATTTTTTTGGGTGAATGGTTGTTGTGAGGTTGTCCCTATGAGAAACGGGGATCATGAAATGGATAGGGGTTAATATAATTTGTTTAATATTCTAAAGGATGAGCTATATCCAGAATGTTGGAAACATCATGTTTGGGACCACCATGTCAAAGTATATGTAATAATTGACATAAATTGAATAAAATATTTATCTATGCTCTAGTGTCTGTGCTTGGTGGAAGAATGGGAATCAAAAATTTCGTACACTATGTTATGTTAAGGGATATAATGTTTCGTCAATATATTTATTTTTGGAATTGTAGAAAAGGTGAAGGTCTTCGTAATAGGGGTGGAATTTATTTTAAGTATCCCCAACACTATATTCCAATCCATGATTGGTGTAAATTCCATTAAAATTGTGATAATGTTCCATAGCTATTTGAGTGAAGATATTATCCATTAAATGGAAATCATATGTGATATTTTATGGGATTCATAATCAGATGTTTTGGACTTGATTTCTTTCTAACATTTGATCATTATTTTTCTCCATGATAGATCTCATAAAGAAGAATTTACTTGAAATCATTTCAGAATAATATTTTCATTTAATAACATTTTATTTTTTTGGGTTTCAACTACACAATAATGGATAATTCTTTTAGATTCACTATCACTCTTTTTTCTTAATATGTTGATTATAATTTTTTATATGTTATAATACATAATGTGATGTCTCTTAATTTTTATTTCCTTAACATGGTTTATAAAAATTATCTTATAGTTAATTTTCAAGATAATTGTGTTTGGAATGAGATTCAATATGGTTTATTTGAACGTTATGTGGGTTTATGTGTGAACCAGATGGATTAATTGTTTTTCTTTCTAATGGTGTATTAAAACATAAGGTTCTTTTTATGTTCCCATGTTATGCATGTGCAAGGTAATATTATTTTAAAATTTTCATCCTATGTGAAATTTATTTAATGATTTCAACTGAAATGGGTTTGTGTGCATCCGTAATTCATTGTCAAATTCCATTTTAGTTTGTAAATGGATATCAATATTGAATTTTGGTGACATGTTATTTTAATTCCATGTTGAAACATGAGTCTCATAAATGGTTCTATGATATAATTGATATTTTCATCATTTATCTTATATATTTCAATGACTTCCCACTCATTATTATGAATTTTTTAGCTATAGTTGATTATTTTCAAGTTTCTGGATTAATTTTTAATAAATTGTAAAAATGTGTTAATTAATGTAAATATGTGTGTTCAATAAGTTTTATAATTAGTTCATCAATAAGTTAGCTTAAATATAAATCAATTTTTTATGGTAGATTATGTTTGTGAAATTTGAATTTGATAATTGGATAATTCTGTTATCATGTAAGTCAAGTCATTTAGGGTCATAAGATATTTTCTAGGCTTGTATGATGTTTTCTATTGCGATAATGTTACTGTTTAAAGTTATTTTCTTTTTTTAAATGAATTTTTATTCCTGTAATATAATTTTCTTTTTCATAAGTTAATTTTCATGATCATAAATAATGTTTCTATTCTAGAAGAAAAATTTTATTACATTGAAATAATATTAATCTATTCAAATGAATTATGGAATGCGTGTGAAGGTTGTTACCATACATATGAAAATTTATATTCTAAAATATTTTATAGTAGGATACATTGGCAATTAGGTTATTGTTTAACATTGAAAAAAATTGAAAATACTAGTTCATAAAATAATTTATTCATTTATGATAATGAAAATTACAAAAATATCTAGAACATATTGATATTAAACATTGCCCTACATGTGTTTGAGTAAACTAGAGAACTATGAAAAATTATTTGAATAAGGAGATGATGAATCAATGTTTATGGAATGATTTAATGGACTGGTAATGGATTGGACCTAATGTAATTTTTTGACCAGAACACTCAAGAGTAAACTCATACTACATTCACCAAAATAATGTTCTTAATATGCCACTTCATTCATATCAGTGTTCCCAATATATGATAGATGGTATTATATCATTTAAATTATTTTCCCACCATTTTAAAAGTAGAATAAAAATATAATTCATATGTAAAGGTAGTATATGGATAAATGATTTTTTTTAATCAAGATGGGGGTTTTCCTATAATGTTAGCGTGTTTTGATATGGGATTAATGAGTAAGATGATGAGATCTAATTTATATATCTTGAGGAAAACTCTTAGGATGATAATATAGTGGAAACATGAGGACCCCAATTCTCAACATATTTTATTGTATATTGTTTCATTATTTTATGTAACTTCCATGACCTAGAATCCAAAATAATCGGTTCCATAATCTATTTTATATCATGACCTCAGGGGTGCCTCCCTATATCCCAAAGGTTACAAATTATAAGGGCATGTCAATAGTAAAACATGGGGACAATATACCCTCTAATCAGAGTGAATCCACAACATAATTAACTTCAATAGATAAAATAACAAACATGAACAATAAATTGAAATCTTCTGAAAAAATGAAAAATGTAACATAGTTCATAGGAAATAAAAAATCTAATAAATACAATACAATCCAGAAAGATATACAATATAAACCAAGACCAAAACAACAAATGAACCGAAAAAGAGACCGGATTCCCAATCCAGACTTAATGTCCCATGTAAGAACAAGACCCTTGATCCTTATCATAAACCTATAATAGAAAATAGTAGCATCTACCCGGGGACCAATGTTTAATGGAGGGCCATGAATAGTTTGAGTAAAACTCAGTAGGCCTCCACAAACAGTCTCTATGAAATATGTAGTCTATAAAATTATGTTTATAGAGACAAAGTGTAATAAGCAAACAGGGAAGAAAGGAAATCATTTAGGTAAATTTTTTAATATTCATTTTATCCAATTTATTCTCTAGAGTTATCCAAACAAATGAACTATCTCAGTTGACGCAGAGAGTCTATGCCAAGGCAGAAGGGGTTACACACACTTCTAACCATAATGGTTGTTCACTAATCTTGAACAATCTCATTCCCATTTGATAATAATATTTTATTGAATCATTCTCATCATTCGTTCCATGGGTAAGGAATTTAAACAATTTACACTATGACTTTACTCAATCAATTATCATGCATAAGGGAATATGTCAAGTTCCCTATATCACTAGGAAGAAACATTTCTATAAAAATTACATCAAACATGCAATGGATCCTTACTGTTGGATGCCTCATGAAATGCAACTATTAAGGGCCTAGAGCCACAGTCTCCTTCATTATCCCCTGAATTATAGTGTTGAGATTTAGAGCCTCAATCTAACCAGACCCACGGTAAAATATTCTCATGTCCAATAACCTATAATACAATTAAATGTACACATGATTATTTGAACCATTTTCTACGTTTACCATTTGAAAAACCATTGTAAAAAATTATAAAAATGATCTCCATTAATATTTTATTCATCACATGAATCATCTTCATGTCATTGCCCATTAACACATTTTCCATTTACATTTCATTACCCATTAACTAATTTTTTCTTATACAAAATATTCCCTTATGGTATGTTATCAAGTAAACATAATTGACACTCATCCCATTTAAAATACATTTCATCATTACAAGAACATAACATTTCTTTTAAACACGTATATTATTATACCGTGAAACCCATTATGCAATTTCATCTACTATACACCATCATCATTTTTTTCATTTCATGAACATGTTAACATGCCGACCTAACCCTCATGGGTTCTATCGTACTAGACCATGGATATATTAAATACCTATGGTTCTCAATGGACCATTAAGACTACATCATGATATAATACATAATTCAAGATACATATTGGAAATGATCATGAATCTCCCATTTAAAAAATTTGTCTATTTCATTGAAAACTAAAACATACCTCAGGGATTTTGTTTCCATTTCCACCATCCAACCCCCTATGAAACCATTTTTTCAATTGTGACCGTTGAATTAATTTCAAACATAATTGAATTTATTTTTAAAAACCCATTTAGAATCTATTTGTGGTCAATAGTTTCTCTTAAAAACATTTATCACATTCAAACTTCATTTTCCATAAAATAATATATAATCCCCTAAAATCCCCAAAACATTCTATTAAAACCATTTCAAAAACTCATCAGCATTTACAAAATACAACTTATAATAATAATAATTAACCCATTATCCCTTCAAAAAATATCCAATTACAAATTTTTTACCCCTTCACTCCCATAATTCCATTATGTCAATGTTTACCAATTTTATTCACTATTTATAAGGGTCTGGTTTACCACAAGGGTTGACCTAGGTACGATCTCGCTAAAATTTGAACCTAAAGTGGCCCTTGAATGGTTTACCTCCTCAGTAAAAGGCCCAAAAAATATTTATGTGGTCAAATAAAAGGAAATGAAATAAAAAATATGATTGGAAAATGAACATACACATAATAAACGTCAAGTCTATTAGAAAAATCATAAATACCATCTTTCTCATGTCCACTGATGATGACTTACATAACCTCCATCATTGATTCAAACTCAAACACCCGCTAAATAGAAAACATATAATATATTATAAATGTGAAGGATTAATGGGTTTTGAATAATATGATAGATTCTTCAAGCACAGATATAGAAAATAGATAAAATATGAGTGTTAGAGTCACCCAAATCTTAAATTCACACCCACACAAACTCCAAACACCTAAGAATCTCTGGAGAATATATCATAGAAGTATTAAAGGGTTCAATTAATAAAACTAATAATTGGATGATTATTAGGGGAGGAAATTATGTTATAACACTTAAATCCTGTGAGGGAAAAAATAGAAATTTATTCTTTTACGGGTTACATGGTTTGGCCTGACGGTTATCCACACACTACACTAACCATATAGCTCTCTCTATCCAAGATGGTCGAAGCTACAAATTCTCATGGGAGTAAAAACCCTATTTTGAGAACAGTGCAATAACCCTATGCTAGAATCTATTTCCTATGGTTCACAACTTACATGTTTTCAATGGCCAAATGAATGGTTAACACAAAACCAGTTCTAACCATGCACTATGAACGGTTTGCCCTTTTATTCCATTAATTCATGTTATGAACCCCAAGAAAACCCCAAAATCCTCATTCACATGAGATCCTCAACATGAAAAAGAAAAAGAGTGTTTAAATTGAATTTTAAATATGGACATACAATAATTAAATAATGGGATCTTATTACATGCCCACCTTATAATGTCACATTCCTAGGTCGCACCACTATGAATTAATGAGTCATGTAGACAAAAATTTTATAACATTGGCCAAACGATCAACATTCACCTCTTAATTTTATCCCTAAAATCATCCATGTTGAAACAATTTTCGGACTAAAGAAACAATCCAAAACAAAAACATTTCCTCCACCGTCTCCACAATCATAAGCTCGACAGTCCATGAGGATGCATCTACCTCAAATTCATCATCACCATTATAAACCCTAAAGAATGGTCCATATATAAAAACTAAACCAAAAAACAAAAGGATACCCATGAGGTACTACGTTACCGTAGGATATCCAACCAGAACACCCTCAGTCCAATGCTCTCCACAACATATTTTCCGCAACACTTGGCACTATATTACCAACATCAGTCATGGTTTTGATGGTCACCCATGCCTGATGTCACCCAAATGAACATCCTAATCCCATCCACATCACCCAAACTACACTGATTTAAAACTCAAGTCCCAACAGCCTCAGATCATTGTCTAACATCCAAAATTCATATCCAAAAAATAATCATCATCTTGTGGTAATCATCTAGTCAACATCTAAGAGATTTCTTACTACCAAAACTAATACGCCAATTTTGATATTGCAACACCCCAGCTAAATAAAGAATATAACATTTTTATATTTATCCCTATTTGTGAAAAAAATATTAATATTGCTTTAAAGGGAACTCTATGCTCGATGGCGTACCCAATACACGACCATGAGTTCCTTTGAAATCTTACGTTGCACTATAGTAATATTATTTTAAATGGTAGTTAACGCATATCCATTTTAATGGAGGGAATGAATAGAACTAACTACAAAATGATTATATATGTTTGTCAAATATTTTTACTTTTTACAATAAATGTTATAGGATTAAAAATGTGAATGAATTCAATTTTAAGAGTAAACATTCTAATATTCTTTAAAAGGTCGATTAACCGGATTTTGATGGCGAACCTCTTGTAAATCTAATTTTTGACATTTTTATGTGTTATATTAGACAAAATAAAATTCTTCTTTAGAATCGGGACATCAAAATTTACTTTGTGTAAATTTTTGTTATTTTTCCGAAGAAGTTCAATATTTAATGAATCGTGAAAAATGTTGTATTTTAATTCAAAACCACTTTTTAATATAATTTATTTATATTATTAGATTGTCTTTTGAATTGGTTTTAATGTGAAATTAGAATATATTTTTAGCATTTAAACAAATTGTGGTTATTGGAATTAATTTCACTTTGAAATTTGACTTAAACTAGTGTCAATCTTTTGATATATATTGTTTCATAAAAACACGCTATTTGTTATGACAGCGGGATTTAAATATTAAATTAATTAATTTAACTTATATGTTATGAATTTTTTAAAATATACATCATTTTTGTATTCTGAATACCAAATATTTCTTAGGGTGAATTTTTGGTATTTTTCTAAAAAACGTCAATTTTTGATGAATAGTGAATCCACTAAGTGGTACATAAAAACTGATTTTTCGTTTAAATGAAATTTTACCACCTCTGTGTTTTGAATTTCAAAAATCTGACATACATGGTTGTCATTAAAAATTTAAATGCGGTTCAATGGGATTAAAATATTTTTTGGTGAATAGTAACTTTTATGTTTTTAATCGCGATAAGAGGTAATTAGTGTAGTTTAGGGTAAAAATAATGTTTTAATAATATGAGATGAGCTTGAAACATGTCCTACACTAATTGTATGTGTCATGGCCGACCAAGACAATCTATGGGTCATATTGTGGACCCCATGGAGCCACTTTGGTTGGAAAATGACATAAATAACTTTTTATTTAATGTAAAGGTAAAAATGACACAAACATGAGTTGTTTTATTAAAACAATTCTTACATTGGGTTATACAAGTCAAATTTTTTACTATAAATATTCAGTAGGAAGATAAAAATATTTCCTACATCATGATATTTTTGTAATTATTTTTAGACATTATATAAATTAAATTATTTGAGACATCATGATGATGCAGCGATTACCTCATTAATAAAGGATTTAAATAAAATGAAAAGATAATGTATCATCTATGACCTACACATGTCCAAAACCTATTGGATGGGTTGATTTCTATACCTTATCTCCTTATCCTCGAAATGTATAATTGTGGGTCCTTTTGTATCCGAAAGTCATTTTATAATAAAGTATCCTTTTATACCTTTCCAAGAGTGCCCCTCCTCTTCTCTTATAAAAGGCCCCCACCTCTACCTCCTTACCCACTCTTCCATAGCCTTTGTATCGGCCAACCCCTGTACATTTTGTCTCTACACATCCCTATATAACTCTTAGAAGCCTCACATTGGGTAGAAGTCTTCCTAATGAAGCCTTTGAGTTCAAACCAAAGGGAGTTACCCGATTTTAAGGTAATGTCTTCACTTGAGTCCTTTTGTTTTATTTTGCTTCTCCAACCCCCTAAACTCTTTTTATTCATTTATTTTGTAAAAACACCAGTATATTCCATATACTATGATATTTTTATAAGAAGGATTCTATATACACTTACACACACCTACATCTAATGGTTAAGGAACATACGGTTTCCGTGGATGGCGAATTTATGCATCACGAAACGATGATTGTTCAACACTCATATAACAACTTCAAAGGAGAACATTAATATGTCACTATATTTACATACGATATATAATATGTTTATGTTTTACTTAAGCTTCTGTATTTTTATTTTGTGGCATAACTTTATGGTTTCCATTATGGGTAAACACGATAATTTCATTTTAGGAAGTGCGGACTACCGCCCCTTCAACGTGATTTGATTCGTTAATGCCATATGTGGGCTGTATAAAGGATGGATTTAAAGTTAGTATATATGTTTTATGTTAAAAATAAATGATGAATATAATTCTGGAATTAAAATATACATAACTCTCATTTAGTTTTATTTCCATTAATATGACATAGAAATGAAAGTAGCGTTCACGCGTACGTACAACTTACCATCTCCATGAACGGTGCATTACATTTCATACCTATAAATGATTATGTAATATTATAAATACATGTATATTCTGGATATATATGATATATATGAATATTCAAATCATGAATATCATTCTAGATATAATTATCCTTTGACCACATGAATAACATGTAATTGTAAGAAGTCCACTATTGACTTAAGAACCAAATATCGACAAAACAAACATTATTAACTGAAATGATTACATAATGTTTATAACATGTAAATAAGTGATATAAAAGGAATAATTAACATTAAAATGTTTCTTAAGAATGTATAAATTAACTCAAGTTTATTATTCAGGAGATTAAAGAACGATCGAGTCAAGTCGGACCCAAGGTAAGGGATCCTACTCCTCTCTTTCTTTTTAAGTACACTCTTTTATGACATTCATTTTAAAGCTCATATTTATTGCTATTGGGATGTTATTTTATATTTCTATTACTATAATTTTAAGGTTCATATTATGAGAGACCATATTCTCTCTCATCAATCCAATTTGGAAGTTTTAAGTGGCGTCGTTAGGCTGCCGAGTTTTCGTAAGGGATTTTTCATCTCACTTTTATTCCCGTGAGATTTATGCTACATTTTCCACCATTTACATTGAGTGGGGTATGTACATACCATTATTATACTCTCTGTGTAATATAATTTCATTTATGGGTATTTACATATTTATTGTATGACCCTTCTTCAATGGGGTGTACGTTTCGAAAGATACCCAAGTCGGTAACGGAACCTTTCAACCACCTATTTTTAAAAGACTTATTTTGTTATGTATTTTAATTACAAAACTATTATGTTGGGACATGTTCTTATATATCCTTATTGATGTAAATTTTATGACCCAGTGATGAGATACCCTTTTTATCCCTCATCAACTCTGTTTCAGAATTTTGAAGTGACGTCGTTAGGCTATCGAATTATTTCAAGGGAACTTCTTAACCCAATTTTGATTCTTTTTGATAAACTTGTACACCTTGAATATGTCATTCTATGATTATGTGTGAATTTATTCTTATTTTTTTACACTTAATACCCACTTATATTTTGTGTATTTGTTTTTCACACATAATCATGTAACTGATTTATCGTTAATCCAAGGATACCGTCTTTTTATGGGACTTCGTCTCAATCTCCTTTCATTGAGGCATATTTTGTTTTATACACAACTTTAATATATATGGAATATAAACCCCTTTGACTTTTACATTTATCCAAAAGGAATCTTTTTTATACGAAGCATTTTACTAAACGACAAAAGGGAATGTTTTTGTCGTACGTATGCGGCGACAAAGACTTCTCCACCGCTGTGACCATTATTTGAGTTTCGTCTTCCTCTACAATTCATACCTTATTTTTAAAAGAAAAATAAATACCATGTTTTAATTTTCTTTTATTTTTGTATTTAAAATGGTTTTCATAATGTTTTTATTATATTAATATGTTGTATTGATATCTTGTTATTGAAATGTGGAAATGTTATGTTTCCTTTATGCATATTTTATGTGATGCAATTATTTTATGGTTCTTGGGAATTGTTAAGAATATGGGGGGTTCCGTGATAAACTAAGGGCGGGTGAGCCCGATATAGCTCTCCAATGCATTGGGTAACGTGAAGGAGAGAAACGTTAAGGTTTTTCCGAAGAGATTTAGGGAATATAACGTGGTGGGTATTCCAAATGTAACCAAGATGGTTACTCCCTACATAAGAATGTTATGAATGCCTGAAGTTACCTTTTATGTCGTATGATTTCTATGAATTATTCATGATTTGATGAGGTATGTTAAAGTGCCTATGTTTTATGGGTAAATTAAGATTTAATTCTTATATATATATGAACTCTTATTTCTTTTCCATATTTTTATAACCCTTACTGAGCTTTTTATTCTCATCCCATGTTTTTTTTTTGAAATGTTTTTCACAGGTCAAGGTAAAGGTAAAAGATATGATGATAGTGTCAAGGAAGTGTCAAGAAAGAATCCATGCTTTATTTTTAAATATGTTTCCATTGATGGAAAAAATGAATACTATCTTTTATATAACCACTTTGTTTAAATGTGGAATGTAATGCAAGTTTTATCATCTAATTCTCTAAAACTCTAAACCTGAAAAGATCTTCAATGTGTAATCTTGTAATAACTCATAATTAAGTATGGTTTAAGGCTGTGGCCTTATAGTTGGTATCAGAGGTCGGTTTAGGTAACTTTAGAGGTTAGGGTATTCTCTAAGCATAAGTGACACTACCACAATGGTTCGGATTTCAGAAAGAGTCCTAGTTTTAGATAATGTGAATGAGTAAGTATATCTTAGTATTTACCTTCCTCGTTAGTAAATTATGGTTTGGTTGATATACTCACACTGACCATTTTGGTTTTAGTAAATGGATGGATTTAGCAGGCACGAATGTGACAATAGTTTTGAAGGAAACTGTGGTGGTTCTCTAATTAACAGACTGGATGAAATGGGGGATTCAATGAGGAAACTCATGGTTGTTCTAAACCAACTATCCAGGATTCATGATCAACCACTTTTACCTAGGTATGTTTTGTAATGCATCATGTACGATATGACCAATAGATGTGGAATTTCAGGTAATAATTATAAAGGTAACCATTAGGGATTATATGATCCTTACTTTTGAGGTAATTATGGGTTATTATATGTTATGATGGAAAATGAATGGCATGAGATAAAATTGTGGTTAAAATATGTTATGATTATTTTTAAAGATTTTTTCTCGTTTTGGGGAATGTTTTAAGAATTATATAGTTTTGGAAAAAGGACAACACGCAGACCGTGTGACAACCCGTTGCATCGGACAAAGTTGCGGGAATAGAACAAACAACCAATGTGAGACTGGTATTTATTGCCTACCACTGGACTACGTGAAGTCTTTGGTTAGTTTGACTAATTCTTTTTAGTTAGATTATTTTAGGAATCAAGATTATGTTTATTTTGGGTTATCTATGGAAATGATTAACCTATCATTGGGGATATGTGATTAGGTTAATTACTTTTAAATATGAGAATTTAAGAGGAACTGATGTTATTTGGAGGTAAAAGTTAATTTATACCTTGGAAGACCATGTGAGTAAATCCTTCAAATATTTGGGTTTCAATCATAGATAGGTTTACTTTGAAGAATTTTATGGACAAATTGTTTATCGAATGGTCCTCGTTGAACTTTGGGTTTTGTTTGACAAATTTTGGAGATTGAGAATATATTTTATTTTTATAATGGATTATACTTTTGTGGATTATTTGACCTCATACTAACAATTTTTGGTTTTGGATTTTGTCTAAAGACATGGGAAATATATAGTTCTCTTTTGTGAATTAGGTGATTCTCTAGAAGTTGATTATAGTGAACAAGTCTTCCTAAATACTCATCTTTTGGAGAAAATATGAGTTTGTGTAAGAAATATAATAAAAGTTGAAAGTCAACATGATAAGTAATTATGTTTCCATATCAATAAATTCCTCAATAAAAATTAACTTAAAACAAAAATGGTGTCTGTTAACTTTCCCTACTGGGGAATCAAATATCGTTTAACCCATCACAAGTTTGTGATTTTCTTATGGTTAACTTTCTCCAAGACATGTTTACTATCACTCTCCATCAGAAAATGACCCTTTGTTTTTTCCTCCATGTCCATATTTTTATACATGGAAGCCTAGTATGGGTTAACTGGGGTGATCTTTGTACTTCCCTTTCTATCTTTTAAAGTGATAGTTTAATTTACTTCTTTTTCTGATGTGGGTCTTTCAATGGAGTTTTCAAGACATATTTTGAATTTGCGAGGACGCAATTCCCAAAGGGGGGAAGGATGTAACACCCTAGGTAAAAAAATAATATGACATTTTTATATTTCTCCCTATTTGTGGAAAAAAATATTACTATTACTTTAAAGGGAACTCTATGCTCGATGGCATACCCAATACGTGAAAACGAGTTCCTTTGAAATCTTACGTTGCACTATAATAATACTATTTTAAATGGTAGTTAACGCCTAGCCGTTGTAATGGAGGGAATGAACATAACTAACTACAAAATTATTATATATGTTTTTCAAATATGTTTACTTTTTACAATATATGTTAGAGGATTAAAAATGTGATTGAATTCAATTTTAAGCGTAAACATTCTAATATTCATTAAAAGGTCGATTAACCGCCTTTTGATGGAGAACCTCTTTTAAATACACTTTTTGACAATTTTATGTGTTATATTTGAAAAAATAAAATTCTTCTTTAGAATTGGGACATCATAATTTCCTTCTTGTATTTTTTTTTGTATTTTTCCAAAAAAGATCAATTTTTAATGAATAGTGAAAAATGATGTATTTTAATTCAAAACCTATTTTTAATATAATTTATTTATATTATTAGATTATCTTTTTAATTGTTTTTAAAGTGAAATTAGAATATATTTTTACCATTTAATCAAATAGTTGTTATTGGAATTAATTTCACTTTGAAATTTGACTTAAACTAGTGTTAATCTTTTGATATATATTGTTTCATAAAAACACGCTATTTGTTCTGACAGTGGGAATTAATTATTAAATTAATTAATTTAACTTATATGTTATGAATTTTTTAAAATATATATCATTTTTGAATTCGGAATATCAAATATATCTTAGGGTGAATTTTTGGTATTTTTCTGAAAAACATCAATTTTTGATGAATAGTGAAACCACTAAGTGGGACTTAAAAAACTGTTTTTTCGTTTAAATGAAATTTTACCACCTTTTTGTTTTGAATTTAAAAATCCGAGATACATGGTTTTAATTAAGAATTAAAACGTGGTTCAATGGGATTAAAATAATTTTTTTATGAATAGTAACTTTTAAGTTTTTAATCGCGATTAGAGGTAATTAGTTTCGTTTAAGGTAAAAATAATGTTTTCATAATATGAGATGATCTTGACACATGTCCTACACTCATTGGATGTGTCATGGCCGATCAATACAATCCATGGGTCAACTTGGGGACCCCATGGAGCCACATTGGTTGGGAAATGACATAAATAACTATTTATTTAATTTAAAAGTAAAAATGACACAAACATGAGTTGTTTTACTAAAACAATTCTTACTTGGGGTTATACAAGTCAGATTTTTGACTATAAATATTCATTAGAAAGATAATTTTTTTTTCTACCTCATGATATTTTTATTATAATTTTGAGACATTAAATAAATTAAAATAATTATGACATCATGATGATGCAACTATTACCTCATTAATAAAGGATTTAAATAAAATGAAAAGATAATGTAAATTATATGACCTACACATGTCAAAAAACTATTGGATGGGTGGATTTAGAACCCATATCTCTTTATCCTAGAAATTTATAATTGTGGGACCTTTTGTATCCGAAAATCATTTTATAATAAACTATCCTTTTATACCTTTCCAAGAGTGCCCCTCCTCTCCTCTTATAAAAGGCCCCCACCTCTAACTCCTTACCCACACTTCCAAATCCTTTGGCTCGGCCAACCCTTGCCCATTTTATCTCTCCACATCCCTATATAACTCTTAGAAGCCTCAGTTTGGGCATAAGTCTTCCGAAGGAAGCCTTTGAGCTCAAACCAAGGGAGTTACCCGATTTTAAGGTAATGTCTTCACATGAGTCCTTTTGTTTTATTTTGCTTCTCCAACCCCCTAAACTCTTTTTATTCATTTATTTTGTAACAAAACCAGTATCTTACATATACTATGATATTTTTATAAGAAGGATTCGAGCTACACTTAAACACACCTACATCTAATGGTTAAAGGACATACTGTTTCCGTGGATGGTGAATTTCTGCCACACGAAACGATGATTGTTAAACACTCATATAACACCTTCAAAGGTGGATATTAAGATGTCACTATATATAAATATGATATATAATATGTTTATGTTTTACTTATGTTTCTGTCTTTTTTTGTGGCATACCTTTATGGTTTCCATTGTGGGTAAACATGATAATTTCATTTTAGGAAGTGCGGACTACCACCCCCTCAAAGTGATTTGATTCGTTAATGCCATATGTGGGATGTATAAAGGATGGATTTAAAGTTATTATATATGATTTATGTTACAAATAAATGATGAATATAATTCTGGAATTAAAATATACATTCCTCTCATTTAGTTTTAATTCCATTAATATTAAATAGAAATGAAATTAGCGTTCATGCGTACGTACGACTTACCGTCTCCATGAACGGTGCATTTCATTTCTTACCTCTAAATGATTATGTAATATTATAAATACATGTATATTCTGGATATATATGATATATATGAATATCCAAATTATGAATATCATTCTAGATATAATGACCCTTTGACCACACGAACAACATGTAATTGTAAGAAGTCCACTTTCGACTTAAGAACCAAATATCGACAAAACAAACATTATTAACTTAAATGATTACATGATGTTTATAGCATTCAAATAATTGATATAAAAGGAATAATGAACTTGAAAAAGTTTCTTAAGCATGTAGAAATTAAATCAAGTTTATTATTCATGAGATTAATGAACGATCGAGTCAAGTCGGACCCAAGGTAAGGGATCATTCTCCTCTCTTTCTTTTTAAGTACACTCTTTTTTGTAATTCATTTTAAAGCTCATCATTCTTGTTATTGGGATGTTCTTTTATATTAATATTACTTTAATTTTTATGTGCATATGATGAGACACCCTATTCTCTCTCATTAATCCATTTTGGAAGTTTTAAGTGGCGTCGTTAGGCTATCGAGTCTTCGTAAGGGATTTTTCATCTCACTTTTATTCTCGTGAGATTTATGCTACATTTTCCACCATTTACATTGAGTGGTGTATGTACTTCCCATTATTATACTCTCTGTGTAATACAATTTCATTTATGGGTATTTACATATTTATGGTATGACCCTTCTTCAATGGGGTGTACGTTTCGAAAGTTACACATGTCGGTAAGGAAACCTTTCAACCTCCTCTTTTTAAAATTATTATTTTTTATGTCTTTTAATTTAAATAATATGATGTTGGGAAATGTTCTTATATATCCTTATTGATGTAAATTTTATGACCAAGTGATGAGATACCCTTTTTATCCCTCATCAACTCTTTTTCTGAATTTTGAAGTGACGTCATTAGGCTATCAAATTTTTTCAAGGGAACTTCTTAACCCAATTTTGATTCTTTGGGATAAACTTGTACACCTTGAATTTGTCATTCTATGATTATGTGTGAATTTACTCTGGTTTTTTTACACTTAATACCCACTTATATTTTGTGTATTTGTATTGCAAACATAATTATGTAATTTATTTATCCTTAATCCAAGGATACCGTCTTTTTATGGGACTTCGTCTCAATCTACATTCATTGAGGCATATTTTGCTTTATACACAACTTTATTTTATACGGAGTATAAAACCCTTTGACTTTTACATTTATCCAAAAGGAATCTTTTTTATACGAAGCGTTTTACTAAATGTCAAAAGGGAATGTTTTTGTCGTACGTATGCGGTGACAAAGACTTCTCCGCCGCTGTGACCATTATTTGAGTTTCGTCTTCCTCTACAATTCATACCTTCTTTTTAAAAGAAAAATAAATACAATGTTTTAATTTTCTTTTATTTTTGTATTTAAAATGGTTTTCATAATGTTTTTATTATATTAATATGTTGTATTGATATCTTGTTATTGAAATGTGGAAATGTTATGTTTCCTTTATGCATCTTTTATGTGATGCAATTATGTTATGGTTCTTGGGAATTTTTAAGAATACAGGGGGTTCCATGATAAACTAAGGGCGGGTGAGCCCGATATAGCTCTCCAATGCATTGGGTAACGTGAAGAAGCGAAACGTTAAGGTTTTTCCGAAGAGATTTAGGGAATATACTGTGGTGGGTATTCCAAACGTAACCAAGACGGTTACTCTCTATGTAAGAATGTTATGAATGCCTGATGTTACCTATTATGTCTTATGATTTCTATGATTTATTCATGATTTGATGAGGTATGTTAAAGTGCCTATGTTTTATGGGTAAAGTATGATTTCATTCTTATGTATATATGAACTCTTATTTCTTTTCCATATTTTTATAACCCTTACTGAGCTTTTTATTCTCATCCCAAGTAGTTTTTTTAAATGTTTTTCACAGGTCAAGGTAAAGGAAAAAGATATGATGATAGTGTCAAGAAAGTTTCAAGAAAGAATCCATGCTTTATTTTTAAATATGTTTCCATTGATGAAAAAATGAATACTATCTTTTATGTAACCACTTTGTTTAAATGTGGAATGTAATGCAAGTTTTATGATCTAATTCTCTAAAACTCTAAACCTGAAAAGATCTTCAATGTGTAATCTTGTAATAACTCATGATTAATTAAGGTTTAAGGATGGGGTCTTATAGTTGGTATCAGAGGACGGTTTAGTTAACTTTAGAGGTTAGGGTATTCTCTAAGCATAAGTGACATTACCACAATGGTTCGGATTTCAGAAAGAGTCCTAGTTTTAGATAAAGTAAATGAGTAAGTATATCTTTGTGTTTACCTTACACATTTGTAAATGATGGTTTTGTTGATATACTCACACTGACCTTTTTGGTTTTAGTAAATGGCTGGATTTAGCAGGCACCAAAGTGACAATAGGTTTGAAGGAAACTGTGGTGGTTCTCTGATTAACAGACTGGATGAAATGGGGGATTCAATGAGGAAACTCATGGTTGTTCTAAACCAACTATTCATAAGTCATGATCAACCACTTTTACCTTGGTATGTTTTGTAATGAATCATGTACGATATGACCAATCTATGTGGAATTTCAGGTAAAAATTATAAAGCTAACCATTAGGGTTTATATAATCCTTACTTTTGAGGTAATTATGGATTATTATATGTTATTATGGAAAATGAAAGGCATGAGATAAAATTGAGGTTAAAATATGTTATGATTATTTTTAATGATTTTATCTCGTTTGGGAATGTTTTAAGAATTATATATTTTTGGAAAAAGGACAACACACAGACCATGTGACAACCCGTCGCGTCGGACAAAGCTGTGGGAATATAACCCATAACCAAAGTGAGACTGGTATTTATTGCCTACCACTGGAAAGCATGAAGTCTTTAGTTAATTTGACTAACTCTTTTTAGTTAGAATATTTTAGGAATCAAGATTATGTTTATTTTGGGTTATCTATGGAAATGATTAACCTATCATCGAGGATATGTGATTAGGTTAATTACTTTTCAATATGAGAATTTAAGATAAACTGATGTTATTTGGAGGTAAAAGTTAATTTCTTCCTTGGAAGACCATGTGACTAAATCCTTCAAATATTTGGGTTTCAATCTTAGTTTGGTTTACTTTGACGAATTCTATGGACAAATTGTTTATCGAATGGTCCTCGTTGAACCTTGGGTTTTGTTTGACAAATTATGGAGATTAAGAATAGATTTTATTTTTATAATGGATTATAATTTTGTGGATTATCTGATCTCATACTAACAATTTTTGGTTTTGAATTTTGTCTAAAGACATGGGAAATATATAGTTCTCTTTTGTGGATTAGGTGATTCTCTAGAAGTTGATTATAGTGAACAAGTCGTCCAAAATACTCATCTTTTGGAAAAAATATGAGTTTCTGTAAGAAATATAATAAAAGTTGAAAGTCAAAATGATAAGTAATTATGTTTCCTTATGAATAAATTCCTAAATAAAAATTAGCTTAAAACAAAAATGTTGGCTGTTAACGTTTCCTACTGGGGAATCAAATATCGTTTAACCCATCACAAGTTTGTGATTTTCTTATGGTTAACTTTCTCCAAGACATGTTTACTATCACTCTCCATCAGAACATGACCCTTTGTTTTTTTTCCTCTATGTCCATATTTTCATACATGGAAGCCTAGTATGGGTTAACTCGAGTGATCATTGTACTTCCCTTTCTATCATTTAAAGTGATAGTTTAATTTACTCCGTTTCCGATGTAGGACTTTCAATGGAGTTTTCAAGCCAAATTTTGAAATTGCGAGGATGCAATTCCCAAAAGGGGGGAAGGATGTAACAACACATGTAAATAAAGAATATGACATTTTTATATTTATCCATATCTGTGAAAAAAAATATTACTATTACTTTAATGGGAACTCTATGCTCGATGGTGTACCCAATACGCGAAAACGAGTTCATTTGAAATCTTACGTTGCACTATAATAATATTATTTTAAATGGTAGTTAACGCCTAGCCGTTGTAATGGAGGAAATGAACAGAACTAACTACAAAATTATTATATATGTTTGTCAAATATTTTTACTTTTTACAACAAATGTTAGAGGATTAAAAATGTGAATGAATTCAATTTTAAGCGTAAACATTCAAGAATTTTTTAAAAGGTCGATTAACCGCCTTTTGATGGAGAACCTCTTTTAAATCCACTTTTTGAAAATTTTATGTGTTATATTTGACAAAATAAAATTCTTCTTTAGAATCGGGACATTAAAATTTACATTGTGTAATTTTTTTGTATTTTTCCGAAAAATATCAATTTTTAATGAATAGTGAAAAATGTTGTATTTTAATTCAAAACCTATTTTTAATATAATTTATTTATATGATTAGATTATCTTTTGAATTGGTTTTAAAGTGAAATTAGAATATATTTTTACCATTTAATCAAATAGTGGTAATTGGAATTAATTTCACTTTGAAATTTGACTTAAACTAGTGCTAATCTTTTGATATATATTATTTCATAAAAACACGCTATTTGTTCTGACAGCAGGAATTAATTATTAAATTAATTAATGTAACTTAAATGTTAGGAATCTTGTAAAATAGACATCATTTTTGAATTAGGAATATCAAATATATCTTAGTGTGAATTTTTGGTATTTTTCTGAAAAACTTCAATGTTTGATGAATAGTGAAACCACTAAGTGGGACTTAAAAAACCGATTTTTCGTTTAAATGAAATTTTACCACCATTTTGTTTTAAAATTCAAAAATCTGACATACATGGTTGTCATTAAGAAGTAAAATGTGGTTCAATGGGATTAAAATAATTTTTTGGTGAATAGTAACTTTTATGTTTTTAATCGCGATTAGAGGTAATTAGTTTAGTTTAAGGTAAAAATAATGTTTTAATAATAATAGATGATCTTGAAACATGTCCTACCCTCATTGGATGTGTCATGGCCGATCAATACAATCCATGGGTCAACTTGGGGACCCCATGGAGCCACTTTGTTTGGGAAATGACATAAATAAATATTTATTTAATGTAAAAGTAAAAATGACACAAACATGAGTTGTTTTACTAAAACAATTCTTACATGGGGTTATCCAAGTCATATTTTTGACTATAAATATTCATTATAAAGCTAAAACTTTTTCCTACATCATTCTATTTTTATTATAATTTTTAGACATTAAATAAATTAAATTAATTATGACATCATGATGATGCAGCTATTACCTCATTAATAAAGGATTTAAATAAAATGAAAAGATAATGTAAAATCTATGACCTACACATGTCCAAAACCTATTGGATGGGTGGATTTAGAACCCTTATCTCCTTATCCTCGAAATTTATAATTGTGGAACCTTTTGTATCCGAAAATCATTTTATAATAAACTATCCTTTTATACCTTTCAAAGAGTGCCCCTCCTCTCCTCTTATAAAAGGCCCCCAACTCTACCTCCTTACCCACACTTCCAAATCCATTGGCTCGGCCAACCCCTGCCCATTTTATCTCTCCACATCCCTATCTAACTCTTAGAAGCCTCACTTTGGGTAGAAGTCTTCCCAGGAAGCCATTGAGCTCAAACCAATGGAGTTACCTGATTTTAAGGTAATGTATTCACTTGAGTCCTTTTGTTTTATTTTGCTTCTCCAACCCCCTAAACTCTTTTTATTCATTTATTTTGTAACAACAACAGTATCTTCCATATACTATGATATTTTTATAATAAGGATTCAAGCTACACTTACACACACCTACATTTAATGGTTAAAGGACATACTGTTTCCGTGGATGTCGAATTTCTGTCTCACGAAACGATGATTGTTCAAGACTCATATAACACCTTCAAAGGTGGATATTAAGATGTCACTATATTTAAATATAATATATAAAATGTTTATGTTTTACATAAGCTTCTGTAATTTTTTTTGGCATACCATTATGGTTTTCATTGTGGGTAAACATGATAATTTAATTTTAGGAAGTGCGGACTACCGCCCCCACAAAGTGATTTGATTCGTTAATGCCATATGTGGGATGTATAAAGGATGGATTTAAAGTTATTATATATGATTTAAGTTACAAATAAATGATGAATATAATTCTGGAATTAAAATATACATTCCTCTCATTTAGTTTAAATTCCATTAATATGACATAGAAATGAAATTAGCGTTCATGCGTACGTACGGTTTACCGTCTCCATGAACGGTGCATTTCATTTATTACATCTAAATGATTATGTAATATTTTAAATACATGTATATTCTAGATTTATATGATATATATGAATGTCCAAATCATGAATATCCTTCTGGATATAATGAACCTTTGACCACACGAACACCATTTAATTGTAAGAAGTCCACTTTCGACTTAAGAACCAAATATCGACAAAACAAACATTATTAACATAAATGATTACATAATGTTTATAACATTGAAATAAGTGATATAAAAGGAATAATGAACTTGAAAATGTTTCTTAAGAAAGTAGAAATTAACTCAAGTTTATTATTCAGGAGATTAAAGAACGATCGAGTCAAGTCGGACCCAAGGTAAGGGATCATACTCCTCTCTTTCTTTTTAAGTACACTATTTTATGTAATTCATTTTAAAGCTCATCTTTCTTGTTATTGGGATGTTCTTTTATATTAATCTTACTTTAATTTTTATGTTCATATGATGAGAGACCCTATTCTCTCTCATCAATCCATTTTGGATGTTTTAAGTGGTGTCGTTAGGCTGCTGAGTTTTCATAAGGGATTTTTCATCTCACTTTTAGTCCTGTGAGATTTATGCTACATTTCAACCATTTACTTTGAGTGGTGTATTTACTTCCCATTATTATACTCTTTGTGTAATATAATTTCATTTATGTGTATTTACATATTTATTTTATGGCCCTTCTTCAATGGGGTGTACATTTCAAAAGTTACCCAAGTCGGTAAGGGAACCTTTCAACCTCCTTTTTATAAAAGACTTATTTTGTTATGTGTTTTAATTAACATACTATTATGTTGGGATATGTTCTTATATATCC
Organism: Viscum album; assembly: GCA_963277665.1. NCBI lineage: Eukaryota > Viridiplantae > Streptophyta > Magnoliopsida > Santalales > Viscaceae > Viscum > Viscum album. Next base: position 1,454,870,767 of record OY728159.1, on the reverse strand, counting down.
TTATTGATTTAAATTTTATGACCAATTGATGAGATACCCTTTTTATCTCTCATCAACTCTTTTTCTGAATTTTGAAGTGACGCCGATAGGCTGTCGAATTTTTGCAAGGGAACTTCTTAACCCAATTTTGATTCTTTGGGATAAACTTGTACACCTTGAATATGTCATTATATGATTATGTGTGAATGTCCTCTGACTGTTTTATACTTAATACCCTCTTATATTTTGTGTATTCATTTGTCACACATAATTATGTAACTCATTTATCATTAATCCAAGGATACTGTCTTTGTATGGGACTTCGTCTCAATCTCGTTTCATTGAGGCATATTTTGTTTTATACACAACTTTCTTTTATACGGTGTATAAACCCCTTTGAATTTTACATTTATCCAAAACGAATCTTTTTTATACAAAGCGTTTTAATAAATGACAAAAGGGAATGTTTATGTCGTACGTATGCGGCGACAATGACTTCTCTGCCGCCGTGACCATTATTTGAGTTTCGGATTTCTCTATAAGCCATACCATATTTTTAAAAGAAAAATAAATACCATGTTTTACTTTTCTTTTATTTTGGTATTGAAAATGGTTTTCATAATGTTTTTATTATATCAATGTGTTGTATTTATATATAGTGATTGAAATGTGGAAATGTTATGTTTCCTTTATGCATGTTTTATGTGATACGATTATGTTATGGTTCTTGGGCATTATTAAGAATACGGGTGGTTCTGTGATAAACTAAGGGCAGGTGAGCCCGATATAGCTCTCCAATGAATTGGGTAACACGAAGAAGTGAAACGTTAAGGTTCCTCCGAAGAGATTTAGGGAATATACTATGTTGGGTATTCCAAATGTAACCAAGAAGGTTACTCTCTACGTAAGAATGTTATGAATGCCTCATGTTACCTTTTACGTCTTATGATTTCTATGATTTATTCATGATTTGATGAGGTATGTTAATGTGCCTACGTTTTATGGGTAATGTATGATTATATTCTTATGTATATATGAACTCTTGTTTCTTTTCCATATTTTTATAACCCTTACTGAGCTTTTTATGCTCATCCCATGTTTTTTTTGAAATGTTTTTCACAGGTCAAGGGAAAGGTACAAGATATGATGATACTGTCAAGTAAGTGTCAAGAGAGAATCCATGATTTATTTTTAAATATGTTTGCATTGATGGAATAAAATGAATACTATCTTTTATGTAACCACTTTGTGTAAATGTGGAATGTAATGCAAGTTTTATGATCTAATTCTCTAAAACTCTAAACCTGAAAATATCCGCAATGTGTAATCTTGTAATAAATCAAGATTAAGTAAGGTTTAAGGTTGGGTCCTTGTAGATATCACTTGATTCCATCCAACTCAAACTCCCGGTTACAAAATTAACCTTCCACATTCCCACTATCGTACATCCACCCATATTCTATAACCAACAACCAGCCCTTTTTTGTATTAAAACATCCTAAAATGAAATAAATATACCAATAGAACCTCAACTCAACTTTCAAAACATACCCTTTGTGTTGTCCAATTCAACACTCTGAAATGTCCATAAGAAAACCGTACATCAATAGTATTTGACCATTCCATTGAAACCTCATGGATTGGAAACCTTCACTATCTATTCTAATATAAGGGTAACATGGTTCTTCCTCAGGGCCCATTTGGATTACCAAAATGAGCTTATTCTTCCAGCAATAACGAGCGGTGTCTTATAACCAACCGCACCCATTCTTTTTTTTACAATATGATTCTTGAAAACCATATTTGACTCACTCTATTCATTCCCAACATCCAATATGGGTAAATTCCAAATTTTTTGTAGCCACAACACCTTTTTACTTAAAGCATCTATCTAACATCTTCAAACATTTACCGAAGTCATCCCCAACATCGAGTAAAAATCCACTATCATGGAAAAAACTACTCTCAAAACCTTTGAAATGATCTAAAACACCCCTAAACACATATATGATGTGACCACACCAATTAACATTTGAAATATATTAATCACAAACATATCACTTAGGTCGATCAAACATCACATCCATCGGAATCCTAGTTTTCACCAAGGAACCCAAACATGAACCTCAATTTTTTCTCCTTGGTATCTTAGTGCCACAATATCCACTTCATATATTACTCAAAAAATGCATAAAATAACATAAATATCCTCACATTAGCCTCCATGAACTAAACCAATTGATTTTACTGATAACCAGTTCATCCTGACCTCACCTGCAACCAGTCTGTGGTGTACTCCCCACCACATGACTCATAGTAGGCTACCCCAAGATCATATCCATCAATATGTCCCATATACAACCAAAACATACTCTAGCTGTTAGTTGTAAATCCAATGCTTTCTTAGTGCACCTCAGTTGATTTCAAGAAAGTGGACATGTTCATCACTAGTGAAAAGAATGTTATGATGTCATTAAAGGACACTTCCAAAAACTATCCATAATCAATTTCACTAACCACTATAGAGTATCCTTAACCGTATGAAGGTATTGATCTTCCTTACCCGCCAATGTCATATCCATGCTAGAACACCATAAACCGAATTGATATTCCCACCAAATTCATTTCCACCTCATGACCGTATTCCGTGTATTTGTTACCCATATTTCCTTTTTGGAACCATTATCATCACACCAATAAAGTTATTTTTTCACAGTTCAACTAATCAAAATAGATATGAAACAATCCATTCCACCAGTCCAAAAACAATATGTTTATTACACTACATGGGAACATCCAATGTGTTTCCATATAAATCATATTCACTAATGTACATCCCACCTAGGAACATATCCCAAATCCATCAAGCATATGTTACTCATTCCCATCACCTGGTAATCATCAGGATCATCGAGGCTTCACACTCTTCTAGGACCATTCACAATACATGGATTTAGCTCACCATAACCTAATCATACCAATGACCTAACCAGGTGACCACCATCACCCATGGTGCGCACCAAAGAAAATTCACATATCCACACAATGATCATCATTTACTTATACACCCCAAACCATCATTGTTTTCAACATATAACTCTATAAAAACCGTAGGGTCAGGTATCCAAATGATCTTACACTTTACAAAAGACCGTACAACCAAAGATAAAAAAAACCAAGTGCTTCCCTAAGGATAGTACATGTCATATGTAGGAACATTAATGAAAATGCGATGAAACCCACACTGAATCAATTTTAACTCTAAAGAAACGACTTTTGATTCAAATTCCAATGCACCTATAACACTAGGATAACCTCCCACTAGGATACCATCGATATGTCATGATTTTCAACACATATCCAAAACATATGTTACATGTCACAAAACCATGTACATTTAAAATTATCATTCTAGGTTAATCATACATTAGGAAACACCCATTGTGAGTAAATACCAAACATCCAAAAGTATAAATGTTCATCTCACACTCAAAAGTAAAAACATTCTGAACAACCTCTCTAAAAGGTTATCCTCAAAGTTAAAATGATATCGACTCCTGAAAATGGTGTCACACCAATACATGGTAACTAACTCACTCTAAGACGTACACAACACACCTCATACAACTTGCAACTCACAGTGGTCATCCTACCTCATTCCTAACACACTATGTATATCACACAAAACAAAAATTTATTTTAGTTCCTAAATTAAATATAATCACACACATAGACTAGAAACATGAACCCAACACCTACTCTAGGGTCCAAAACACAACTCACAAGGTCTCGTTCTTCAAATGATGCATCATTAAACATAAATGAAATCATTTCACAACTTAAAGGTAAAAACCAATCCATGTACATTTCAAAAAACATTCCATAAATAGAAACATTGAACTCATCAAGTTATCATATTCTATAACCCAATTCTTCAAAAAAAGGTCTCTCTCACTACCCAAACCACCCACACTGAGGTTCATCAAACTGAAAAATGGATAACTACCACTAGGGTCCCTTAAATTTTCATTATTCTGCTATTTTTATTATCACATAGACATTACCATTTGAACCCACAATTTTACTTTTCAAAACATTTCGTTTTCAAAATCCGTGCATTTACACATTCAAAAACCATTATATAATCCCAACATTTTAGAAATATCACCTTCATTAAAAATAAAATTTTATAAAATTTCCCTTATTCAAATACAAAAATTTTTGTTTATAAAAATTCATTTAACAAATATTTCATCAATCATAATTTCATTCAGTTCCACTTTTTATAACCACTTTGTTTATCCTCATATGATTAACAAGTAAATCATTTGAAACATATAGATGAACAATATTGCATATGTGCCTATTGTGGTGCAGAAAATCAGATGTCATCAATTCCCACAACAATATAAGAGATAAAACCTCATAAATCAATAACATCAAATCCCATTATTCCACATGAGGTGGAAATATCAACTAACTGTACATCCACATAATAGACAATAATTTCCCACCCCATGAAACTTGGTATTTCCCCAATCTGTGGGATTTCTAGTACCTTGGAATGAGTTCATTACCATGCCCCGAAAATATCCAAGTCAATTGTCTACCATTCTTGAAAATTAAGACAAAAAAACTTATCTAATACCTCATTTTAGTGCCTTCAACCCCAAATCCACTATAATTGGTTCCTAGATCTGGGTTGTCAAATGTCCTCAGGTGGGTTTCCCCATATGACAAAGTGTTATGACTAGAAGTGAAAGTCTAAAAAACATAGGGGGACTATAACTATATATTATTGTGAATAGACATCATAATTGGAAACAATCGATAAAATTACCAACATGAACAACATATGATTTTTTTTGAAAAATCTAAGAAGTGACCAACTACACTTGCTATGAAAAAGTTTAATGAAGACACTACATTTAAAGAGTATATAAAATATATAATAAGAAAAATCCACTAAAAAACTCTGATAATGGACCTGTGTCCAAACATGGTCCTGATATCACATTCTCCAACCAACCAACCCATGCAAGAACCAACAAAATTGTCCCCCTCCTGAACCTATAATAGAGTCAATTATCATCTACTCCGGTAACCAAGTGTCACGATTACCCGAGCAGTGTATAATTCCAACATAGAATTCCAACACAAATGGTGTATAAGCAATAACGAGTCAATAGAACAATGAATGCAGTGAAAAAGTAAAATATGTAAAAAATTAAATGATGGGGTCATTTAGGTAATTATCTAAAATAATGTTTATCCATTAAATTATCTAGAGTCAACTAAACAACAAAAATATCTTAAGATACACTAGGATTCTGAGCCAATGCAAAAGAAGATACCCACACTTCAAACCAAAATGGTTTTAACTAATCACAAAAAATAAAATACCCATTAGTTATAATTATTAAATTGCTTTATTATAATAATTCGTTCCATTTGATAGACATATTATTCATTTTCAGAACAACCATATATGTCCAGTTACAATGAATTAGGGAATATTTCATTCTCCCTATCTTAATAGGGATGTAAATTTCTATAAAAAACATCACAGACACCGTGGGGTACCACTCTAAGTTGTCCCATAAAATAAATCTACTAGTGGAATAGATCCCTAGTCGCTTTCCTTAAACCATGAATTATATGGGTGGTGTTTATAGCCATAGTCTAACCTTACTCATGGGTGTAGTTCCTCATGTCCAATACCCGACACTACCAAGCCATGTGCACATGATTCATCAAACAATTTAAGACATATACCATTTTAAAATCAATTTTGATAACTAAATATAACATTGAACTATAAAATTTCATTCAACATGTAAATCATCATTATGGCTTATCCCATTTACACATCTACAATTTACATTTCAAAACATATTAAACTACTTTCCTTATACCAATATCTCCCATATTCCATTTTTCAATAGTGATAAATTAACATTAATCTCATTGAAAAACAATTTCACATTTAACTACACAAACCATATATATTAACAACATATATATAATTATACATAACACTCCTTATTATATGTCATAAACTATGCAAATTTATCATTTAGTTTTTTTATAACCATGTTATCATGCCATCCTAATCATTCTTGTTCCTATATGACTAGCCCATAAATCAATTTCTAGTGTATGTTCCCAATAGTCCACTAAGACCATATTATTGTAAAAAATACAATTCCAGATACTTATTCAAAATCTTCTTGAATCCACCCTTTAAAACAATGTTCATTTTATTTGAAATCTAAACCATTCAAAGAAGATTTTTTTGATGTTTCAACCATATAGAACCACCATTAAACCAGTTTCACAAAAGGGAACCATGCCCGCATTATAAATCATCATTGAAATCTCATTAGAAACCCCCCATTTTGAATTTATAATAGGTCAAAGCCTCATTTTAAAACATTTCTCAATTTCAAATATTATTTTTCATCAATAAATATATAATATAGTTAATGACCCCAAATCATACCTTCAAAATCTTTTCCAATCCTCCAAAGCATTTAAAAATACCAACATCTAATCCATCTAATTAACCTATTACCCCTAGACAAATAACCAATCACACTTTTATTACCCCTTACCTTCCATAATTCACCTATATTAATGGTTACACATTTTATTCACTATCTATAAGGATCTGATTTACTCTAAAACATTACTAGGTTCAGTCTCAATCACCTATGGACCCAACATGGTCTATGAAGTGTCCTAAACATCAATATAAGTTCCAAAATTATTTCCATAATCAAAGAAAAGGAAACACTACAAAGAAACACATTGGAAACCCAAATACACATATAAAAAAGCATGAATATGGGAGAAAGATTACATAAAACATACCTCATGGAAATTAAAGAATGTTTACCTAACCACCACATGTGATTTGAAATCAAACATCTACAAAATCTTAAACGTAGTATCTACTAGATATGTGAATGTTTAAGTGATTCAAAATAAGAGGAGAGATTCTAGAAGACCTAATGCTTATAATAGTGTAATGAGGGGTGTTAGACACCCATAGATCATCAATTATCACCCTAGAACACTCCAAACACATATAAACTGAAAGCAAATCCTTTCATGGAAGTATTAGTGGTTTTAGTTTTTCACCAAATCCATTTATGAAATAATATGGTAGAAAATTTAGTTATAACCATAAAATTGATAGAGGAAAAAACATTAAATTCCAACTATTTATGGGTGTCATGGTTTGGCTGCCTTGTGAGCCAAACTGTAAACTAACTACGAAGTTTCCTCTATCGTAGATGGTCCAAAATGCATGGTTCCTTAGGAGCACCCATACAGTTTGGAATAATTTTTCGTGACCATGTTCTATCCTCAATCTGAAAGGGTCAACGTGCCAAATAGTTTCCAGGGATAGGGACAAAATTTATACTAACTATGCAGCAACCATTTTTTATACTATTTTTTCACATTTATACTAATTTAATGTTCCATACCCTCAAATCACTCCCAAAATCTCTCATGCACCGTATAAACAAATAATTTACCATAAAATGGATCTTAAATATAATTTTAATCAATGAAATACCTTCATGAAAGATATGAATCAAAGATTTTATTGTTTGGAAACAATGTTATTCATTTATGCATGTTATTTCTATTTGAAATTGATATTAAAATTTTATATTTTGATTGTTCATAAAATCAATGTTGTAAAATAATCTATATCATTATTTAAATTTCCCAAGTGAGGCATTTTCATTGTTTATGGTGATCTTTATAATGATTAGCTACTTGATGATTTCTAAGATGCTATATACCATCTACTAGGGAAAGGTAACCATACAATGGTATAGAAATGATATTCAATTATGAATAGATATATTCAATGTGTGTTTGATGAGTAAATTATAGAATTGAAGTATTAAATCATTTTAAAACATTTCAGTGAGTAGTTTCTAATTTTTAATACTAGCCACATATATTATGTACTCAATATAATTTTCACATTAATATTTTAATTTAATTTATATTACCTTTTGATATATTCAATCATTCTTTATATTAATTTAATTGGTTTATTATTCATCACCATTAAATCAAATTCAAAAAATCCGAATTTTTTTATTTTATTTTTGAATAATAAACTATATGTTATCTCTATTTTGCATATCCTATATCCCCATATAGTAGAAACCCATACTCAACTACATTCCATTAATTTATGGTATATTCATTAAAATAGGATTCATTAATATATGGTTCTTTTAATTGGATTCCTTTTCACTTATGTTTCTTAAGTTGTATTGACATATTTTTGTATATATTTGGGTTTCAAACTTAATCTATTTACTTCCCAACTAAAAATAGATTTTAATTATAATTCTTCATATAAAACTATCAGAATTCCTTATTTTTCTATTTGTCGATCAACAAAACAAACACATGTAATAAATATTTTTATCCTAATATCATAATAGATAATATGAAATCATTTATTCAATTGAATTCATCAAATGAATACATTCAACAAAATCCAATATAATATATTGATGCACATACTATCCATTAAATATTTTTTTTCAATATCTTTCAATGTTCAAGATGAATCATTGTATTATTATTTTTAATGGTTTAAGAGAATTATTTTTACTCTACTCCAACATATTATAATTGAAAACTTCTTATTCAATATTTTATGATAGATTGAGTCTTATTAATATCAAATGATAGATGATGATACTGGAGAAGATTTTCTACCTACTTCTTATATAAATATGATTATATTCAATAATGAAAATAGTCACCATTTGGGTACATAAAATATCCTTATAATAAAATATGTTCCTAAAATTCCCACTAACACTTCTAAAAAAATCATCATTATATGTAATCATATTGATCATAACCAGATGTATAAATCAATTATTCTATTCAACACTTCGAATATAAAATAAATCCTAAAAACAATTTATAGCATGTTCAGTTTAGAATATGTACATCCAATGACCATTTTATTTATCCATTTTTTCAAAAGTATGAACCCTCTAAAAATAAAATTTCGTTATTTTTTGGAATACCGTTTCAATGAAACAAACCATGATCCTTTTAACAAAATCATAAATTGAACCATTTCTATAAAAACCAATATATTGAAATATTTGGAAAACATTAAAAAAAACCGTATTTTTCCAAAGCTACTCATGAAGTAATCAATCTATATACTTCAATGATAATGGATACACTCAACGTAGATGAAATACCGATTTGAAAAATAGTGCATATATCTGCATAGTTTTTAAGGAGTCCATGACACAAAATAATTTTTTAGTAAAATCTATGATAAGAGAAGTAGTGAAATTTACTAATAATTTATGTAGAAAATACACTAAAATCAGAAGTGGTCTATGTTATTAACATAAAGTTAATCCTAAACAAATTGATGGAATATGAGATTACATTATAAATAGGTAATGACACCATCTTAAATAACCAGAATATGTTAATTCATCTAGATTTTGAAAACACACATATTGCAGAATGATCATAATGTTTTTCCTCTATTTGAGACCCAACTAACAAAAATGAAACCAAAGAAGAATCTTCTAAAAATTAAAATATTTTTTTAAGTGAAATTAATATCTAAAGACAAATTATTTTATGAAATAACAAAAAATATTCAAAAAGTATAATAGGGATATATATTTCACATTAAATTTTACAAAAAGATCATTAAACCCCCAATAACCCACCTATAAATTCTATGAGTAACCTAGAAGTGATATTATGTGATGAAAATGATTTGGGAAATGATTTTTTTGAAACATTTATGAAATACAATGTTATCTTTTCAATATATGATGTCATGGAAATATTACAAGCATGGTTTTTTTTGGAATGTAATATTTTCCAATTAAGGAATTCTCAATGTAAGAGAAAAATATAATTTAGAGTTGACATTTCATTACATTAATAACATAAAATTCCTGCTAAATGTAAATATACATTAAAATTTTTCAATTCCTAAACTATAGTTGAATAAAAATTCAACAATATAATTTAAAATTTAGGATATTATATAATGTTTAGCCCCCAATATATTAATATATTTATATAAATTGCATTGTTGAAACCTAATGGGATTTTCATTCAATATGATAAACATTGTACCATTAATCTTAATGCAGTTAGAGAGAATGATTCAGTTTTGGGGATAGAAATGTTTTTCCCTAAATTTTTTTTTGTATTTTTCATAATGATTCTAATTATATTACTTCACATGAAAATTCGATTCATGGTTTACTTATTTTCCATAAATAGCTAAATCCATCAAAAATGTTCACTATAGAACATTTTATTTTGAATATATTGGTAGTATAATTGCCTTTAATATTTTTATTATATTAAACGCCCAATGTATGATTATTCATAACACCATTTCAACATGAATAAAAAATTTCTATATATTTTTATCCTTATTTTCCATGCAACAAGTCTCAAATTATAATATATTAATGTTTATCCTTGATTTTCTATGAATGTGATTTTAATAAAATTGAACAAGTTGCATTTGAATAGATTTTTTAATTTATTAAGACTATTTATAAACCCTTTGATTACAATAATATTTCATTTAAGATCTAAAATATTTATGAACATATAGAAATTTATGTAAATTATTTTATTTGTAAATTCCATTATTTTAAAACAATACTATGCTCGATAGATTTGTTATCATGCAACATTACACATTAAATGAATTGGGATACAAAATAATAATATTATTTTTTAAATGTCAACATTATAACATAACTGATAAATTTGGAGTTATGAATAATGACAAAGTACAATGAAAAATATGAACCTTTGTTATTTATAATGAAAATTTATTGATAAATTCAATAAAAAATTCTTCAAAAAAGGCATTTTCTGTTTTTAAAATTAAATTTAATAAATAATAATTTTTTATAAGAAATATTATAGATAATTTATGGAAAATATATAAATTATATTTATCAATTTTGAAAAAAGAATATTAAAATTTACTTCTGGATATTTTATTTGTTTTTTTAGAAATGATTTATTTTTCTATGAATAGTGAAGAATACAAATTATTGTAAAACGATGTTTTTTTTAGTAACATGTCTCATAATGTTTTAAATTTTTTCAAAAAGTGACCTACTTATTATTTAATAGTATCTAATATAGTAAATTGTATTTGAGTTGTCACAGACTGTCCCTTGGGGCATATGTCGTGACTACCCCAATCATGCCTTCCATAGGCTCGGGGTCGGAGACTAGCACCAATGGCGTATGTTCTTAAAACTGGGAGGGCATTGACTTTATTACCTATAAACACATGAAAATATAAACAAAATAAGATACGATACACCAACTAAACTGTATAACTAAAGAGTGATGAATCTAAATGGGGCCAGAATACAAGACCAACTAGAATGTACAAGTACTACTGAAATACAATCCAACTGAAGAAAGAGAAAAGAGAGCTAACGGATTTCCCCCCGAAGATCATACCTGATGGGTAGGTATAGATCACCTCCTCCACACTCATCATCCATTCGTACCCTCCATGTACCGAATTGTCTATAGTCCACCTCCAAGTACATTCCAGTCATGATACTCTTGGACTCACTCACCTTTGTCTGTCATCTAAATCAAACACAACAAGGTGTGTCCATAGCCTGTGTAGGGGTGAGTATAACGATATATAGTAGGTACCCTGAGACCCTCAAGGCCTCACAAAATCTACCAAGGATAAAATACAATGAAAAAAAACAACACATAACTCTACATAGTTATATACACATACATATACCTATGTTATCATGTGATCCATGTCAATCGATAGGAAAACATAGAAAACTGACTCAAATCAACCAGGATTTTATTCTAGGGGTAGTATCAAGTAACATCCCTAATCACATTGAAGAAACCTCGGATGCTGGAGAAATACTCCTCTATTTTATACAGTGGGCATGCCGTAACACCAAGAGTGCTTCCCACTATCCTTGGACTACTGAGATACTCTTCTTATCGAGTACCATGGATCTACTGCATCACCATGCACGCTACCAACCGTGGTTTGGCCGCATCACTAAGCGTGCTCCCCCTCGTATCCTACTGTGGTAATGCTACTATCAATTACCATGTGACTGACGTGTCACACAGTGTTGTTCCCCATTGTGTGTCTACCGCAACACCTCGACGATTCATACTGGGCTAGTAGAGTCACTCTGAGTCAAAATGGTCATCATTAGTCAGGTCTCCACCGGCTACTAGGTCTTCACACAATGCTCGGTCATCTAATGGAGGATCCGCATAATGAGATATAGGTGGATACTGCAATTGTCATGTTTTCCAATGGAGAATTATCTCAATGGGATTTCACGTCATAGTGGTCTCAATGCAACAGACAATGCGTCAAACTGACTCTTGTTTATTTAGTTATTAGACTTTCAGGCTAGGGGGGCCAATTGGATTCGTGCTCGATTTAACCTGAACATACCACAAAAATTCCCAAAAATCTAGTAGGATATACTCAAAATAACCGTCTCATTCCATGAATTCTAGTGTCGTTAACTGTTATTCAAATAGGCATTCGGTGCGAAACTTATGGTCGAACGAGCGTAAGTGAATCGCAGTGGGCCCATGTTCAGTCCGACCTCGTCATCCCAACCCGGCCCGACCCGGTCTAGACTGACATGGTTCGGGTAATCCCGGCCTGCTAGACCCAGCTCATCCTGTTGTGAGGGTCCACATAGACCCATGATAGCGCGAACTTGTTGTGAGGGTGAGGACCAGCCATAGATCGGTTTGAGGGCGGTTCAGTCCAGGGGGTGCCATGTGGGCGGCACGACCCAGAGGGTCTACAAGGGCATCTCGGCCTCCGGCACAGGGCCGATTCGTCTCGGAGGGCCACAGTGGTGCGGTTCAGGGCATCTCGGCCCGAGGGCTAGGAAGTAATGGTCGGGGATGATTCGGACAGCAGGTGGCACTACTAGGTCCGGTTCCGTAGAGAGCTCAGAGCATCCCGGACGGCACGACCTGTAGTTAGAATTGCTAGGGGGACTCGGCCAGGAGGCTGGGACGGTTGTGGTATGGAACATCCAGGGCCAGTTCGGCTAGGGCGTAGTGAGGATCGGGCTGGTTCGGTCGTCGGTGGTGCAAGGTCGGTTCGGCTGGTGGCTATGCAGGGCCGGTTCGGCGGGCCGCAATGTGAGGCTGGTTTGGACGGGATGAACAACACAAATCAACATAAGCATTACAGAGAAAAAATTCCATGTTATTTTGGCTCGCACACTCTTCCTTAGAGCGGAATCAAGAGGTTCACAAGAAAAAAAGCACGCCAATCCATCCAGCAATGATTCTTCCCATCCCACAAATAAATGATGAGATGTATATGTGAAGTGATAATAAAATAGCATTAAAACCCTACCATGTTCATTATTGGATGAAGATGTAGTGATAACGTGAATTTCAATTTGTTGTAGATGAACACGTACTACGTCAAAATATGTTCCGAGGAAGAAGGTCGATGTTGAGGTCGTTCTCCATAGTTGAAGGTGTTCATCATTGGCATTCTTTGTTAGTGGAGTGTTCTTCATTGGTGGAGCGTTCTTCCTTGGGAGATTTCTGCCAAGTTCCTCCTCTCCCCAATTGCACCAAAAATGAAACGTCATCCAATGATAATAGATTATAATATCTATTTATTTGTTTGAATAATATTATAAATAGTTTAATTTAATAAGGGGGAGTTGGCACAATTAAAATTGTGTAAGTGTTGAAGATCCCCCCCCACATTTATTAGGGAGTTGAAGGTTTCTCCCATTCAATGGTTTTTTTCAAGGGGGTTTAATCCTGGGTGGGCATCACCAACATAACCACTTATTTATGTTTATGGTTTCGGTGGTCCCCACCACCATAACTGCTCATGGGAGGTTATGGTCTGGTAGTCCCCACATCCAACTTCTACATGGAGGTTAAGTTCCGGTGCACCCCACCTCCCAACACACACATGGGTGTTGCAAATAAAAATTAAAAAATCCACACACTTTTATTTTTATTTTATTCTTACACCAAAAAACACAAAAAACTATATTTCACACTCGACCCACTATCGTGGAGATGAAAGTCTCCTTTAGCGAATACTAGCACTACGAGTTCAATGATGCCCTCCGATTTCAATTCTAGGAACTAGTTCAAATGTTAAGAAAACCTACTCACACGTTAAATGAACGTACCTGAACAAAAGTACATAAATTCATTCCAGACACTCTGGGCCTTCAAATCACGTGCCATCAATTTTCACAGACTTGTAAAATTCCTATATATTTAAAAAAAATTAAAAGGAAATTTTGTGTTTTTAAATTCTCCCCACCTCAGGGATTTACGTCCATATAAGCTACAACTCGAACTAAGGGAACATGTGGGGTACTGAACATGAATCTGAACCTCCCTCTCCCATGTGCTCTCTTGGAGGTTCTTGTGCTTCTAGTGAACGCACACTAAAGGTATCGACCGTCCACGAATACTCGATCATATCGATCCTCAATCTCTATTGAATCCACTGTAAAAGTCACCCCTTTTTTGATGTTATTCTCTCCATGTTCGATTATATGAGATGGGTCATGCACATATCTCCTCACATGGGATACATGGATGACATCATGAACTTGGGTCAACTGTGGTGAAATAGCGAAGTAGTATTCCATCTCACCAACTCTGCAGAGGACCTGAAAAGTTATGATGAATCTCATAGATTACTTGCTACCTCAACCAAATCTCTGCAAACCACATCGAGGTGAGGCCCATAGAAAGATGTGGTCACTATCCTAAAACTCTAGAGGACTCAGTCTTTATTAGCATATGACTTCATCCTACTCTATGCATTCTTCATCTGCTCCTAGATGACCGGCAGCTTCTATTTGGTATCTCGTACCATCTCTAGTCCCACTAGTGTCGACTTCCCTAGGTCAGTCCAATACAAAGGGGATCTACAAGGTCACCTCTACAATGCCTCAAAAGGAGAAATAACTATGGTGGTGTGATAGATGTTGTTTTATGAAAACTACACCAAAGGTATGTAATCCTCTCTGATGTGATGGAAGTCGAGGACAGATGCATGTAGAATGTCCTCAAGGGTCTGAATAGTCTGCTCGGTATGACAATACGTCTAAGGATGGAAGGTTGTCTCAATTGAAGCTGCATCCCAATAACCTCCTGCAACCCCATCGATAATTGGGATGTAAAATGTGTATAAAAATTGGAGACAATCATTATGGGTACTCCATGTAACTGCACAATATCTTGCACATAGAGGCGTCTCATTCTCTCTATTGAACCATACTCTCTGATCTGAATGAAGTGGGCCTACATGTTCAGTCGGTCGACAATCACCCAAATAGAGCCACGACCCTTGTATGTATGTGGATGTACTATCATGAAGTCTAGGGAAATCCCATTCCACTTCCACTCTGGGACCTCTAAATGTTGAACCAATCCTGCCGATACCTAATGCTCCGAATTCACTTGCTGGAAAGTGAGGCACCGAGATACAAACTCTGCGGCTGCTTTCTTTATTCCCGACTAGCAGTGCTGTCATCAGAGGTCCTGTTACAACTTTGACAATATTGGATGCATCGCTAGAGGGGACGTGTGGAACTCCCTCAACACTTCCTCCTAAAGTGACCATGGTTACATGGGACGTCCCTAGAAAAGGATGATGTGCTCCCAACATATAGAAAATCCATCAGGTGCATGCCCTAGGGATATCTGAGCACATCGAGCCTTGATGTCAGGGTCCCCACACTATGCCTCTCGTACTCGCAGAAGTAGTGGGGGAGTGACTATAAGAGACCGATGAAAAGATTCTTTATCTCTATCCACCAAGGAATTCTACAAAGCGGATAGCTGCTCTGTCGCCTCTCCTAGCAACTATATACCAGACCTTCTATTGAGTGCATCCACAATAATGTTCCCCTTACCAAGAATATAGACTATCTAGAATTCATAGTCCTAGATGTTCTAAATACAACTTTTCTATTTCAGGTTTAGTTCTTTATTAGATTTGTTATACATGAGACTCTTGTTATCAGAGTACAATGTAAAATATTTTCCCATAAAATAGTGTCACCACCTCATCAAGGCAAAGACCACTGCTCCCAACTCTAGGTCATGGGTAGTGTATTTCTGCTCATGTTGTCTCAGCTGTCGAGAAACATATGCGATCACTGTTTGCTCCTTCTTTAGGACCCATACGAGGCTGATCTCTGATGCGTCACAGTTGACTATGTACCATATTACTTCTTCTAGATGCCTCAAGATGGGGCCACCAGTCAACCTCTTCCATAGCTCTAGAAAACACTATTGGCATCTCTCTGACACATTAATGCTTTTACCTTATTTCATCAAGGAAGATAGTGGTAGTGCAACTCTATAGAAGTTTGGTACAAACCTTTGGTAATATCCTACCAAACACAAGAAAATACGTACCACCGTCGCCCTCATGGGTGGCTCCAAGCATCTTCCACCCCAATATTCGCAGGATCCACTACAACTCTAGCCTCTGATATGAAATGTTCCATGAAGTGAACCTCTCGGATCCAGAACTACCACTTCAAGAGCTTACTATAAAGCTGGTGCTCCCAAAATGTGTCTAGCACTATCTAAAAATGATAGGCATGATCCTCGCCAATAGTTGAGTAGTTCAGAATATCGTCGATGATGACCACCGAAAGGTGATCAAGGTACATCTAAAATATCATTTTCATGAGTACCATGAACATTGATGGAGCATTGGATACATTGAATGGCATAACTAAGATCTCATAATGGCCTTACCAACATCTGAAAGTCGTCTCTGGCACATCCTCATCTCGCTCTTTGAGCTGGTGATAACCGTATGTGGGGTCGATCATCGAGAACCATAATGCTCCATTATGCTGATCTAAGAGGCCTTCAATCCTCGGGAGTGGAGACTTGTTCTTCACAATCACCATGTTCAGGCACCGAGTGTCAACACAAAGCCTCAAGCCCCCATATTCCTTCTTGGAGAAAAAAATCAGAGTTGCCCAAGGTGAAACTCTTAGACGGATGAACCCCTTTCTCTGCAAGTCCTCTGGATGTATCTGCAGCTCAAGAAGATCCACAGGGGCCATCCGATACATTGGTGTATATATCAGTGTTATCCTGTGGAACAAACCAATGTAAAATTCCACCTCTTTGTGAGGAGGAAGACTTGAAACATCATATGGGAAAACATCCGCGTACTGGTCCACCGCTATAGGATAGCTCGGACTCCCCACATAAAAAACTCCATGGGTAAGGCTGGCCAACTGATAAGTGATTGGATGCACTATCCTCAGAGTAAGTCCATCTTATGCTGCAACGGCTCCCTTGTCGCTGGTGAAGTTAAACCTGCTCCCATTCGCACAGACACACCACACCTTGGCCCTAGTACAGTTAATCTGATCATGGACTGTAGATAACCAGTCCATACCCAAGATGAATCTGTAAAGCCTCGACACTGCTACTAAAAGATCCCAGCCGAATCTCTCACCTCCTAAAGGAAGCTGGCACTGCCGAAACGAGTGTGTAATCATTGAATATGATCTTTTAGGAGTCTCTAGCCATAAGGACTGAGACAATAGTTCCATCAGAATATCTGAGATCCAAATGAGTGTTGTGGAAATAAAATAATGACTGGAACCTTTTCCTATAAGTAATACAGCTATGGTTGAGTAGAAACAGATCGTACATCATATCATCTCTAGAGTGTCGTGATCATAGGCCTCATATGCCTATAGCTAAGCTCTTCATTGTCCACATGTTCCCTATGGTCAGGATGGTCCTTCTGGTGGTGGTGGCGGTAATATCTCAAAACGTCACCCACCGCATGTTGCACGACCTTCTCCTATTCCACGCCTGCCTCCAGCATGGGTATCTCTATGATCGAACCGCTTTCTCTGCCTGAGACATCCTTAAACTAACTGCTGATCATCTGGACGGTGTATCGAATAGTCACCAGCAATGTGAACCTTCCCACTATATATGAAACACTGCCCGCTCCATGCATGTTTGTCTCTACATTGGGTGAACCACACAACTGATCCTGAGTCATGCAGTCGTCCACCGTTTGGTCTGGTCCGCTTGGACCTTTGCGAAATCTATCTGCATCCAGCAGTAGAATACTCCACTCCGTGATGACCGATAGTGGGTCTCGCTACTGGTGTCTCATCAGTAAGAAAACTCTCCACCGAGTGGGCTCTCTCAAACACCCCCTCCAGCATCGAGATGCTAAATGGGCTCACTGAAGCCGTGATCTCCAACCTGAGTCCCTGATCGAATGTCCACAACCAGAAGAATGATTCTGACACCATATATATAGAGTAGCATGAGCGGTCAATGAACCTCACTGAGTACTGAGATTTATGCATGCTACCCAGCTGTAGATTAAGTAGCTCTTGAATGTGCACTATATATAGATTCAATGGGAAATACATTTCCCAAAATAGGCTCTTGATGTCTTCCAGGAGATGTGTCACCTTGTCATGGACCAAGAGTATCAAGATCTACTATCTGCCTGCTGGTACCTGTAGATGGATGGTAGCAAGAATCACCATGAGATCAGTTAGTGTCCCTACAAGTTGAAAAACTCTCACCACAGCCTCCAACCACTCCAATGCCGTCTGCTAGTCCATCGATCCCCTAAACCTAGGTGGCCTCTGGGGTTGGCACTCGTGAAATTCTCTCAAGCGGCATGCACCGTCTGCTGCAGGGGTTGGTGGAATCTGTGGCCAAACGGGGAGTGCTACCATTGGTGCCTCTAATGGTGCATCTACTAGTGCCTATACTAGAAATGGACCCTGCACCAAGGCCTCGTCATTCGATGGGATATCTGTGCATGAAACCCTTGGAAGTATAGTAGGTTGTCTGAGTAGAGGTATCTGGAATAGAAACAGGAATTCCATAGTTAAAAGGTTATACATGGTGAGCCGACCATGTGATATGACTTAAAAAAACTATTGAAAACACACACACAATCAATGTTTTCGTGAACTAAGTCGAAAATCCGAATTCATGGTCCTGTTGTATGGATACTTCGGCCGCCGCACCAACACTGGACTCCCTTAACTGAAAACCGCACTCATTACCCTTAAAATTTTGATTCAATGAATATAATAGATTCCAGGTTCTATGGTAGATTCGACTCATCTAATACCAAATTATCATGACCCGTCCAATGGGGCATGTTCCGTGACTACCCCAAGCCTGCCATCTAGTGGTTAGGGGTTGGTCACTGGCACTGAAGACGTATTTTCCTAAAAGTGGGAAAGAATTTCATTTATAACATGTAAACAAACACAAATAAACACAGAACAATATATGAAACACCAATTATACTATGTAACAATAGAGTGGTGAAAGTAAAAGGGGCCAAAAAATGAGCCCAACTGGGAATTAGAAGTAAAACAGAAATACAATACAACTGAAGTAAGAGAAAATACAACTACTAAATTATCCTCCGAGGATCCTACCTGATATTTAGGTATAGATCACCTCCTAAAAACTCCTCATCTGGTCGTCCCCTCCATGTAATGAATCAGCATAAGCTCCACCTTCAGGTACCGTCCAGTCCTAATACTCTCGGCCTGAGTCAGCGATGTTTTTCTTCTGCATCCAAACACAACAAGGTGCGATCAAAACCCACGTAGGGGTGAGTATAACGATACTCAATTGGGACCCCAAGACACTCATGGTATCCAAAAATTCGCCAAGTATAATATAAAATGAATGAAAAACAACTTATCACTCTACATTGGTATATTCCCATACATATATGTATGTTATCAAGTGATCACTCTCTATCATGATGAAAACACAAAAAAACTGACTCATCTCAACCAGGATTTTATTCTAGCGGTTGTATCAAGTAACATCCCAAGTCACATTCTTGAAACCTCGGCTACTGGAGAACTCATCCTGTATCAAGTATAGTGGTCTTGGCGTGACACCAAGCAAGCTTCGCACAAACCTTGGACTGCTGAGGTGCTCCTCCTATGGAGTGCCATGGATCTACCATGTCACCAAGTGCCCTGCCCATTGTGGGTCTGCCGTGTCATCAAGAATGTTCCCACGTACCTTGCTGAGATAATCCTCCTATCATGTATTGTGGGACTACCACATCACACAGAGGCACTCCCCAATGTGGGTCTACCGCAACACCAAAGTGCTCCCCACTGGGTTAGTAGAGTCACTCCGAGTAAAAACGGTCAGCAGTCGTCAGGGCTTAGCCAGCTACTAGGTCATCGCTCTATGCTTTCTTGTATCAATGAGGATATTCTCAACAAGCTACCAATCAATACTAAAACTATCATAAAGTCCCATGAAAAATTATATTAGTCGTTTAGTCCCGGTGGATGGATTGGATTCGTTCTTCATCCCACCTGACTGTACATCAACTATACCCAAAACATTAGTGGGATATACTCAAAATTACTGTCTCACTCTAGGAATTATAACAATGCTAATGGTTCACCAAATGATCATACAATGCCAATGTTATTAGCGACGGAGTGTTAGTGGATCGTAGTGGCCTGGGTCCGGTCAGATCTGGTCGGCCCGAACTAGAACGAATCTGCTCGACCCAGTCTGGGAAGACGTAGTTCGATTCATCCCAGCATGACCCATTGGGTCTGGCCTGGACTGTTCAGCGGGCTGTGAGGGGCCGTAGAGAATTGTGAGGGCACAGACCAACCTTGATCGTGATGAATGACCGAAGGTCGGCATGAGGGTAGTTTTTCCCGTAGGGTACCGTGTGGGCGGCTATTCTAAGAGGGAAACATGAGGGTGGCTCAGCCCAGGGCAAGGTGTCAGTTCGTCTCGAAGGGCCACAGGGGTGCAGCTCGAGGTGGCTCGGCACGGGTTGCCGGTGTGGGGCAGTCGAGGCTGGTACGGCCAGCGGGTGGCATGACCGGGGCTGGTTCTGATTGGAGGATAAAGTGGCACATGAGTCTCATCCGGTTGTTAGCGCGGTGAGGGCGGCTTGGTAGGGAGGCTGGGGTGGTTGGGGTGCAGCGTGGTGGGGGCCGGTTCGGCAAGTATCCGAGGGCATGATGCGGCATAATCCAGTGCATCCGTAGGTGGCGCGAGACCCATTCATCCTGCAGCGGTGTGGCTCTGGTTTTCCCAAGAGGTCGTTGTGCCGCAGAGGCGGTGTAAGTCGTGGATGCCATTGGTGGCGGCGTCATTGCCTTCATCTCCATCGTCGGCTTCATTGACATCATTTCTTTATTCGCCTTCCCCAATTTTGATAAACACAGCAAATCAACAAAATAATTATGGGGAGGACAGTCCATGTTAGTTTATCCCGTACTGTCCTCCTTAGAGAGGTAGAAAGATGTTTACAAGAACAAAGCACATCATACCACCCCACAAGGATTCTTACCTACCCGCAAAAGGAAATATGGGTTGTACTTGTGAATTGATAATCAAGAAGCATTAAACCCATACCTTTTTTTGTTGTTGGTTGATGACGGAATGATAAGGCTAACATTGATTCATTGTATACGAACGCGTCATATGTTGAAGAATGTTTCGAGGAAGAAGGTTGAAGTTTGAAGGACCCCGGGACAACCTGAGAGGGGAGGGGTGAATCAGGGTGACCACTTTTTCTTTTAATGTGTTGGATCTTATTCCCACGTTGGTAGGAAGTTGTTGAATCTGTATGATGATTATGATTAGAATGAAAACATTCACATACACAGAGAAGACACAGCCATTTTTACTTGGTTCACCACTAAGGGATACATCCAAGGAGCATACGCCGACAGGTTGCCGGTCGTACCTAAATCCACTATGCTTCACTAGCTGCGGATACAAAAGTTCAGGTACAGACACTCTGTCCCAGGCACACTGCCTTTACAATTGTTCAGGGATAGCTCACTGCGTCCCTCGGGTCACTCCCGTTGACTCCCCCTGGCTCGATGCCGTTGGTGAAGTCCCACTCAGTTTATAGACGTGAAGGTCTCTTCAATAGATGTGCATTGAAGTCTTTGCCTCTGCTCAGCATGAGACTCTTCTTGCATCGAATTCCGAAAATAGATGCACTAGAACGCACAGAACAACTGAACCGGATAACCAGAACGTGTAGACAAACCTGACTAACAATTGCGCGCAACACCAACCCTTTGCGCGCAAAACCTTCCTATTGCGCGCAAAAATCACTTTTCGTGCGGAATAATATTTCGCGCAAAAATCCCCTTTTTCGCGCAACTCCTAATATTTCGTGCAAGCCCCTTTACGCTATCCTTTTTCGCGCAACAGACCTCGGATCTTCTCTGAGTCTCTCAACTTGTTGGAAGAAGGGGGTCACCTCATATTTATAGGCAACTGAGACCACTGTGCGCAAAACCCCCTTCGGTGCGGAAAACCTCTCATATGGCGCGTAATCTTTCGCCCAGCTTATGTATTTCGCGCACAACCCTTATTTTCCGCGTAGCCCATGCCTTTGCCATTTTTCACCAAACTGATTTCGAAACACTATTTGCGCGAAAAACCTTGATCCCCTATTTCGCGCATCCCGCTGTTTTTTTCGCGCCTAACATGAGTATTTCGCGCAAGCCTATAATATTTCGCGCACCACTTCCTTTTTCTGCGAAGCTCCTTTTGCAGACAATCCATGTCTTCATTTTCCAATTTTGAGGCCCAAAAATTTGGAAAACACTGGGAAACAACGCCACCTTCAATACTGTTGTCTGCTTGAACTGTATGATCACTTTGCTGGAACACATTCAGAACTTCCACTGAGGATTGACAACAAACACAAACCATACACCAAATCATGCTTTGAAGATCCTGGTTCCAACAATCTCCCCCTTTGGGTTTGTTGGCAATCAGAAATAAATTCAATAGATCTCTAACCATGAGCAAATCCAAAACGCAAGAATCAACTCAGCCAACACTCTAAGTCTACGTGAGCAATGCTCAGTGTAGAAAACAAGAGAGGAAGCTTGAATTGGGTCTTAGTGTTTTGAAATTCTCCATGACGCCCGATGATATCCTTATTAAACTTCTCATCACAATCTTACACTTCCATCACGGAAGTATTTCTTGCCGTGAATTTATTCCTTTCTCCCCCATTGACAATAAAACCAAAGACAGAAAAGTTTGTTCAATGTTCAGCTCAAGCCATACTCCCCCTGGATAGTATCTCCCCCATAAACCTGCATCACAGCCATAAGCAGATAAAAACAGTTAAGACAAACGAGGAGAGGGGACTTCCGGTGCCTCCTTATGCAGTAGGAGGTGGTCGAACACCGAGGTTCAACCGATGCTTCTCGAACACAGCCGAGGACAATGGCTTGGTTAGGATATCAGCCACTTGCTCATTAGTTCCAACATGATCCATTTTAATCACTCCTTGTTCAACCTTTTCTTTTATAAAATGATACCGTATTTCAATATATTTTGTACGAGAATGTTGAACCGGATTCTTCGTGAGATCAATTGCACTTTTGTTATCGCAATAAATCACCATTGGTTGCTGCACCTTATCACCAATATCTGTTATCTGCTGCTTCCTCCAAAGAAGTTGAGTGCATGCTTTTGTGGCGGAGATATATTCAGCTTCAGCAGTACTAAGAGAAGTACTTTCTTGCTTCTTGCTCAACCAGACAACACATTTATGCCCAATATAGAAAGCTCCACCACTAGTGGACTTTCTGTCTACTACATCCCCAGCCCAGTCAGCATCAGAAAACGCTGATAATTCATTGTCCCTGCCTACAGCAAAAAATAACCCGAAGTTATGTGTGCCTTGAATATACCTCATGATTCTTTTTACTGCTGACATGTGTTCCTCCTTTGGATTACTCTGAAAGCGGGCCGCAAGGCATGTTGCAAAGACAATATCTGGCCTTGTCGCTGTCAGGTACAGTAGGCTTCCAATGATCCTCCTGTACATGGTGGGATCAACAGAGTTCCCATCCTCATGCTTTCCAAGTTTAGTTCCAACAGCAATTGGAGTTGACATTGGTTTGAAGTCTTGCATATTGAACTTCTTCAGCAACTCTCTTGCTTATTTTTCCTGAGAAATGAAAGTGTATTCCTTCTTTTGATTCACATGCAACCCCATGAAATATGTGAGCTCCCCAATCATAGACATTTCAAATTCTGATTTCATGTGGTTGGAAAATTCATCCACTGATTTCTGTCTGCTGCCACCAAAAATGATATCATCAACGTAGACAAGAACCATGAACAGATCTTTTGGAGAATTATTCACATAGAGATTGTGATCAACTCCTCCTCTTTTGAATTCCAACTTCTTGAGATATGAATCTAGCCGTGAGTACCACGCCCGTGGTGCCTGCTTCAAACCATATAGAGCTTTCTTTAGTTTGCAGAACTTTGTTTCATCGGTACCCAAGACAAAGCCCACTGGTTGTTCAATGTAGACTTCTTCTTCGAGTACACCATTCAAGAATGCTGTCTTGACATCCATTTGATATACTTTATATCCTCTTTGGAGTGCCATGGCAAGGAAAAGCCTGATTGACTCCAGTCTAGCCACTGGAGCAAAGGTTTCTTCAACATCAATGCCTTCAATATGAGAGTATCCTTTACACACCAGTCTTTCCTTGTTTCTGATGACATTTCCATGCTCATCAAACTTATTTTTGAAGATCCATTTGGTACCAATCACATTGTGACCTTCGGGTCTCTGGACAAGATCCCATGTCTGATTCTTGTCAATTTGGTCTAATTCATCATTCATGGCTTTTACCCAAGATATATCTTCTGCAAATTCTTCGAATGAGGATGGCTCTACAACTGATAGAAATGCAGATTGCGTGGTATTCATCATCCTTATGGTTTGAGTGGGTGCACTCCTATCCCCAATTATGTTGGATGGATCAATCTCAGCTCTTCGATTTCTCCTGCGAGGTTCAGTAGTATTCTATTCAGCCATAGTTTCTTCTTCAGATTCTTCTTCCGAGTCAACATCATTATGTGATTGATGAGTGTTTTGAACAGCTTCCTCTATTTCTTCATTTGTAGTTTCTTCATGTTCACATTCTTCATGACTTTCTATCACATCAGCATATGACACCCGTGAAGCATTTGTGGTTTTCTCTTCAATTATCTTAACATCATTGCTTTCCACAATCCTTCCCAAACGATTGTTGAAGCATTTGTAGGCTTTGCTGTTCATTGAGTAACCGAGGAAGATTCCTTCATCTGCGTTGTCACCATATTTCTCTTGATTTCCTTCTTTGTTTCTGATGAAGCACTTACTTCCAAAGACACGAAAGTATTTTAGAGAATGCTTCCGTCCATGCCACAATTCATATGGTGTCTTTGTCTCACCCATATAAAGTCCTGTTCGATTCTGAATGTACACTGCATCTTGAACAGCCTCTTTCCAGTAATGTCGTGGGTACAACTCTCAATCTGCATAGTTCGTGCCATGTTGTTCACCTGTCGATTCCTTCGTTCAACAACTCCATTTTGTTGTGGAGTTCTCACAGCAGCTACCTCATGTTGTATCCCATGCTTCTCCAGATAATTTTCAAATTCAATGGACGTGTATTCTCCTCCATTGTCGGATCGCAACACTTTGATTGTTCGTCCAGTATCATTCTCGGCGATTCGCCGATATGTTTTCATGCAGTCAAGGACTTGTCTTTTCCTGTGAATGACCATCACACATGACATTCTACTGTAATCATCACTGAAAAGGACAAAGTATTTTTCTCCCTGTGTTCCTGCAACATTTATTGGACCACAATCATCTGTATGAATCAGATCAAGAAGGTGAGATGCCCTTTTCTTCTTTGGCCGATATGAACTGCAGACCAGCTTCCCACGAATACAAGCATCACACGATTTTTCACGCTCACGCTTCAGGTTGGGAATGTCCATGACAATTCTCAATTTTGATATTCTCTCCACGTCTTGTTGATTGATGTGTCCCAATCTCCTATGCCATAGATTGTTTTCTTCTTCAATAGTCATGTAACATACATTTTCTTCACTATCAACCTGATACAAGTTTCCTTCTGTTCTGCATCCCTTCATGAGAGAATTGCCAGTTTTTCCCTTGATAGTGCAGCCTTTCTGATTAAAAGTAACAACAAGTCCTGAGTCACATAGTTGACTCACGCTGAGGAGATTGTGACATAGGCCATCTACGTAAAGGACTTCAGTATTCTTTAGTTCTCCATTAGCTAATTTGGTACTTCCACTCCCTTTGATTTTCAGATCCCCATCATTACCAAATCTTACTGTACCATCAACATTCTTTATGATATTTGTTAGTAGGCCGGCATTACCTATCATATGAGATGAACAACCGCTATCTAGAATCCAGGTACTGTTATTCTTGGTAGCTTTGAGGGCTACCTCTGCAAGGTTTGATTTCTCAATCTTCCTCCTTTCCTTCCATGAGACATTAGATTTAGTAAATAGAACTGATGGCTTTTCAATAATCTCTTCCGCAAACCCAGGTTCTTCATAGTCAAAGTCTTCTTTAAGAGGTGAGAACCTGTTTTATGTAGCAACATTGTCTTGCTGACGAGACTTGACATGTCTGGAACTTCTGTATGAGGTGTCAATGTCCCTTCTCTGCCTGCAATTAATGGCCTTTTGACCAAAGTTAGAAGAATGAAAACAATATCCATAGAAATTATTTCTTCTATAAGAATTAGGATATGAAATTGTTCTCCTTTGTTGAGCATCTATATCTTCTCCATTCAGATAGCTTCTTTCCTCTTCACAATAAGACATGGTATGGCCCAGATAGCCACAGAACTGACACTTCATGAGAAGAAATGTCTTCTCACTTGAATTTCTCAACATGTTCAACTTTCATCTTATCTATCTTTTGGATCTTTTCACTTCCAGCAGTTGATGACTCAGCCTCACAGCCAATTCCACTCTTTCCCATGCAAGCGGGTCTTTGATCACTCAAGATTTTTCCAACCCCATCTGAACCACACTTGGCTCTTGCTAGTAATTCTGCATCTGAGAATCGTCCAAACTGTATTTTCTTCTTTGATTCTTTTGGAACTGATTCAGTCTCCAGTTTACTCCTTAGTGTAACTACTTCCTCCTCAAGACCCTCAGCAGTCTTGGATTTTTCATCCAGTCTGGATGTGAGGTCATTGATGACCTTTTTCTGCTCTTCAATTATCAGCTTCAGATCAACTACATCATCATTGCTTTCAATTATTTTAGATTGTACCTTCACAAATTCTTCCAGTCGTTCAATTTCAGCTTCTAGTTAATCAACATATTCAGTTGATTCTTCCACAATTGATTTCCACTTATTGCAGCTCTTACATTTTATCTTAAGCTTACTAACCGCATCCTTAAGTTGCATCTCAGGATCTACACAAGTTATCAGTTGTTTTTCTCCTTCAGTATCTTCTGGCTTTTCAACAGTGGCCATCATAGAAGCATGGTTCCCAGTTTTGAATTCTGGTTCTTCTTTATCACAGAATTCATTATCATCTTCTTCCTCTTCACAGACAAAACTCTTCCTTTGCATTTTCTTACCAGATTTGAAGTCTCCCTTTTTGAAGAACCTTCTCTGAGGCTTCTTGAAGTTTTCATCCTCACTATCTTCATCATTGATCATTTTTAAACACTGAGAAGCAATGTGCCCAACTTTTCCACAACGGAAACACGTGAGAGGTAACTTCCCTTTGAATTTCCCTTTCCCCTTCTGGAACTTCTTTGCAATGAGAGATAGAATTTCTTTTTCTTCGTCATCTTCACCACTACTATCCTTTGATATTTTCAGTTTATCCATGGCCTTGAATGCCATTTCCTTGCTCACCCGAGTCGTAGCATCTTCAGGTTTGACTCTCATTTCATATGCTACCAAACTGCTCAGTAGATCATCTAAACAAAGTTTGGAAAGATCTCTTTCCTCAAGGGCTGACACCTTCGCATTATAAAGAGGTGGAAGTCTTCTCAATATTTTCTTTACAATATCAATGTCTTTGATTTCTTCACCTAGACCCCGAATAGCTCCAACCACTTCGGTAATTCGATTGAAGAAAGAGTCTGCATTCTCGTCTGGATGCATCTTCAGATCATCAAACCGATTGTGCAGCACTTGTAGTTTCGCCTCCTTCACTTTTCTATCACCTTCATAAATATTCTCAAGTTTATCCCACATGGATTTTTCTCAGGTGAAATTCATCACCTTTAGGTAGATTTGATCAGAAAGGGCTGCAGTGAGAGCATTCTGTGCTTTAGCATCTGCATCAAGAAGTTTCCAGTCTGTTTCAGTCATAGCCAGACCTGTTGGATCAGTGACATATATTCCTTGCACAGTAGAAAAAAGAACTTCCATTCCAAGAGATCTTAGATGAGATCTCATTCTGTTCTTCCAGATCTGGAAGTTGCTTCCATAGAAGTGAGGGACTCCCCTGACATTTACCGCGTTTTCCATGATGAAGAAGGTCAGATTCAACACCAGCAACCTCCCTCTGATACCACTTGAAGGACCCCGGGACACCCTGAGAGGGGAGGGGTGAATCAGGGTGACCAATTTTTCTTTTAATGTGTTGGATCTTGTTCCCACGTTGGTAGGAACTTGTTGAATCTTTATGATGATTATGATCAGAATGAAAACATTCACATACACAGAGAAGACACATCCATTTTTACTTGGTTCACCACTAAGGGATACGTCCAAGGAGCATACGCCGACAGGTTGCCGGTCGTACCTAAATCCACTATGCTTCACTAGCTGCAGATACAAAAGTTCAGGTACAGACACTCTGTCCCAGGCACACTGCCTTTACAATTGTTCAGGGATAGCTCACTGCGTCCCTCGGGTCACTCCCGTTGACTCCCCCTGGCTCGCTGCCGTTGGTGAAGTCCCACTCAGTTTATAGACGTGAAGGTCTCTTCAATAGATGTGCATTGAAGTCTTTGCCTCTACTCAGCATGAGACTCTGCTTGCATCGAATTCCGAAAATAGATGCACTAGAACGCACAGAACCACTGAACATGATAACCAGAACGTGTAGACAAACCTGACTAACAATTGCGCGCAACACCAACCCTTTGCGCGCAAAACCTTCTTATTGCGCGCAAAAATCACTTTTCGCGCGGAATAATATTTCGCGCAAAAATCCCCTTTTTCGCGCAACTCCGAATATTTCGCGCAAGCCCCTTTACACTATCCTTTTTCGCGCAACAGACCTCGGATCATCTCTGAGTCTCTCAACTTGTTGGAAGAAGGGGGTCACCTCATATTTATAGGCGACTGAGACCACTGCACGCAAAACCCCCTTCGGCGCGGAAAACCTCTCATATGGCGCGTAATCTTTCGCCCAGCTTAAGTATTTCACGCACAACCCTTATTTTCCATGCAGCCCATGCCTTTGCCATTTTTCACCAAACTGATTTCGAAACACTATTTGCGCGAAAAACCTTGATCCCCTATTTCGCGCATCCCGCTTTTTTTTTTCGCGCCTAACATGAGTATTTCGCGCAAGCCTCTAATATTTCGCGCACCACATTTTTTTTCTGCGATGCTCCTTTTGCAGACAATCCATGTCTTCATTTTCCGATTTTGAGGCCCAAAAATTTGGCAAACACTGGGAAACAGCGCCACCTTCAATATTGTTGTCTGCTTGAACTGTGTGATCACTTTGCTGGAACACATTCGGAACATCCACTGAGGATTGACAACAAACATAATCCATACACCAAATCATGCTTTGAAGAGCCTGGTTCCAACAAAGTTGACATCATTATTCTTAGTATATGGAATTCCTCGTTGACATTCTTCTTCGGTGGATCGTTCTTTGTTAGAGGAGCATTCTTCATTGGGAGCTTTCTCCCATGTTCCTCCTCTCCCCAATTCCAACCAAAATTAAAAGGGAGAACAAGATAGTAGAATATAATATCTATTTAGTCATTGGAATAATATTAAAAATGATATAATTGATTAAGGGGGATTTGGCATAATTAATATATTGTGTTGGCACAATTAAAAATGTAGAGGTTTTGAAGATGCTCCCCCATATTTATTAGGGTGTTGAGGGTTTCTCTGAATTAAAGGGGGGTTTCAAGGGTGTTTAATCCAAGGTGGTCCCCACCACTATATCCTTTAATGGGAGGATATGGTTCGGGTGGTCCCCACCACTATAAAATCTCATTGGAGGTTATGGTCTGGTGGTCCCCACATCTAATTTCCACATTGAGGAATAGTTCCGATAGACCCCACATCCCAACACTTACTTGGGAGTTGAAAAAAAATAATGTCACAAAATTTTAATTTTAATTTATTCTTACATGAAAAACCCAAAAACAATCTTTCACTCTCGACCCACTGCTGTCGAGATGAAATTATCCTTAATAGAATATTGATGATGCGTGTTCTATGGTGCCGTCAGATTTCAATTCCGAGAATCGGTTAAAATGTTGGGAAATCCCTCTTGCATGTTTACTGAACATACCCAAACAAATGATTAGAAATTAATTCAGGGCACTATGGGCCTTAGAATCACACGACATCAATTTTTTCAGAGTCATAAATTTTTTATATATTTTAAAAAATAATTACATGGAAATTCTGGGTCATTAAATTCTCCCCACCTTAGGGATTTGTGTCCCCATAAGCTACAACTCGAAGTAAGGGAAAAAGTTGGGGGTACTAAGAATGCATATGAGACACATGCTCCCATGTGGTCTCCTAGAGGTTCCCATGATACCTTCGAATGCAAAGAAAAGGTATCAACAATCCATGAAGGAGCATCTGAAGTCTATCTTCAATATCTACAGTAACCTCCATAAAAGCCACCCCATCATCAATTTTTATCATGACCTGGTAGATGATGTGATAAGTGTTGTGCACATATCTCCTCAGGTGATATATTTTAAAGCCATCATACACCCAGTGAAACTAAGGTGGAATAGCTAAGCGGTATTCTACCTCACAAACTCTGATGAGTACCTGATGAGGGCTGATAAATTTCACAGATAACATGCCACCTTGGAAAAATCTCTTCAAACCTGGTCATGGTGAGACATGTAAAAAGACATGGTTCCCATCTTCAAACTCCAGAGGTCTCTATCTCCTATAATCATATGACTTCTTCCTACTCCATGTAGTCTTCATCTTCACTTGGATGATATTCACCTTCTCCATGGTAGCCCTTACCATCTCTGGTTCCACTACTGCTGATTCCCCTCGGTTATTCTTCAAAAAGGTGATTTGCAAGGTTGCCCATACAATGCCTTAAAAGGTTTCATCCCTACGGTGAAGTGAAAATTGTTGTTGTATACAAACTCCACCAAAGGTACGTGATTCTCCCTACTGCAACCAAAGTCGAGGACAGAAGCACACATCATTTCCGCAAGGGTATGAATGTCCCACTTGGTCAAACCATACATCTAAGGATGGAAGGAGGTGCTCAAATGATGTTGTATCCTGGAAGCCTATTGCTACACCTTCCATAGCAGAGAAGTAAACAGTGTATCATAGTTGGAGAAAATCGTTGAGGGTACTCCATGTAACTGCACAATCTCTTACACATAGAGGTTCCCATGCTCTCTACAGGACCCTGCTATCTGATCGGTAGAATGTGGGTCGACATGGTGCGTCAGTTGATGATAGCCCAAATAGATTCATGACCCCTGGATGTACGTGGATGTCCTATCACAAAATCAATGGATATCCCATCCCACTTCCACATTGATACCTCTAAAGGATAAACTAATCCTGGTGGTAAATGATGATCTGCCTTCACTTTCTAGCAAATGAGGCGCCGAGAGACAAACATTTCTACTACTTTCTTCATTCCCGTACACCAGTGATATCATCAGAGGTCTGGGTACCTCTTTTCCGCATCTAGATGTACTACTAGAGGGGATGTGTTGAACTCCCTGAACACTTCCTCCTGAAATGAAAATGGTACCATGGTACGTCCCCGGAAGAGGATAACGTGATTCCCACCTTTAGAAAATCCAACATTTGTCTGCTCTGTGGATATCTGAGCACGTCGAGCCTCACAGTCAGCATCCTCACGCTGTGCCTCCCTGACTCACTGATGAATTTGGGGAGTGACTGTGAGAGACTGTGGATAAGATACTCCATCACAATCCACCATGTATATCTGCAAAATGGCAAACTGCTTCATCACATCACCTAACAACTATATACCAAAACTCCTGGTGAGTGCTTCTACTACAATGTCCCCCTTCATAGAAGTATATAAAATCTCGAATTCATAGTCTTGGAGTACGTTAATCCAATGTCATTGTATTAGGTTCAGTTCCTTCTAAGAGATAGTTTACATGAGACTGTTGTGATCAGAGTACACCGTAAAACATTCTCCCATCAGAGAGTGTCGTCATATCATCTAGTAAAAGTCCATTACTACTAACTCCATCTACAGGATAGCGTAGTTCTGCTCATGCTATCTTAGCTGTCGAGAACCATAAGCGATCACTGCTCACTCATGCATCTGAACACATTTGAGCCTGGTCCTTGATGCGTCGCAGTAGACTATGTACCCTACTTACCCAATGCATTCCCCTAGAATCCTCAAGATGGGTCACTATTCAACCTCTAACTCATCTCCTGAAAACACAGATGACATCTCTGTGACTGCCCGAATCGTTGCCCTTTTCTTTGTCAAGCCTGATAGTGGTGCTACAACTCCAGAGATGTCTCGCATAAACCTCCGACAATATCCATCCAAAGCCAAAAAACTATGTACCTCTATCAAACTCATGGGTGGCTCCAAAGCATGTATCACCACAATCATCACTGGATCCACTACAACTCCTACCTCCGATATAACATGTCTGAGGATGTGAACCACTCAGATCTAGAACTGGAACTTTGAGAGCTTACCATAAATCTGGTTCTATCATAGTGTGTCTATTACTACATGCAAATTATAGGCAAGATCCTTCTCTGTAGCCGTGTATATAATAATTTTGTCTATGAAGGCCACTACAAAGTGATCTAGGTACCACTGAATGATCATGTTCATGAGTCCCATGAACACTGTTGGAGAGTTGGTTACACCAAATGGCATTAACATGAACTCGTAATAGTTTTACCAACATCTGTAAAACATCTTTTTCACATCCTTGCCTCGCACTCTGAGCTGGTGATAACTAGATCTGATGTCTATTTTCTAGAAGCATCGTGCTCCCATTAACTGATCAAAAAGGTCGTCAATCCTTGATTGTAGGGACTTGTTCTTCACGGTTACCTGGTTCGAGCGCCGATAGTCGACACAAAGTCATAAGCAACTATCAGCCTTCATGGAGAAAAAATCAGAGATTCCCTAGGTGAAACACTGTGTCGGATGAACCACATCCCCTACAAGTCTCCTAGATGTTCCTGTAGCTCATGAAGCTTTTCATGAGCCATCCAACACACCGGGGTAGATATCAGTGCCATCGTTGGGTACAAGTCAATGTAAATGTCTGCCTCTATATGAGGAGGTAGACCCGAAACATCATTAGAGAAAACATCCTCATACGGGTCCACCACAACAGTATAACTCAGACTCTCCACATCAATAGCTCTGAGGTTATGTCGATCTAACTGATGAGTGATGGGATGCACTCTCCTCTGAGTAAGACCATCCTGTGCTGCAAAGGCTCCCTTCTCGCCCATGATGGTAAACCTGGTCCCATCCATGTGGAAACACAACACCTTGCTCCTAATATAAGCAATATGAGCATGGACTGTAGATTACCAGTCCATACACAAGATGACATCATAAGGCCTCGATGCCGCTACTAGGAGATCATAGCCGAACCTCTCGCCGCCTAGAGTAATCTCGCACTGCTGGAACCAGTTCATAATCATCGAATATACTCCCATAGGATTCTCTAGCCATATAGATAGAGCCAAGGGTTCTTTCAGAATCTCCTAGATCCAAACGAGGTATGTGTTAATAAAATAAATGACTGGAACCTTTGTCTATAATTACTATAGCTATGGT
This sequence comes from Viscum album, assembly GCA_963277665.1. Lineage (NCBI taxonomy): Eukaryota > Viridiplantae > Streptophyta > Magnoliopsida > Santalales > Viscaceae > Viscum > Viscum album. The sequence continues at coordinate 1,454,836,778 of OY728159.1, read as the reverse complement.
AGAGTAGACATCCAATGTACCACATATCATCTCTAGAGCACCGTGATCATAGGACTCGGCTGCCTGGAGCTGAGATCTCCCATGTGCACCTATTCCCTGCGGTCGGGGTGAACCTCATAGTAGTGGTGGGGGTAATATCTCAAAACGTAGAACACTTCCTGCAGCACGACCTACTCCTATGTCGCGTCCACCTCCAGCCTACAGACATCTTCGATCGAACCTCTATATCTTCTAGGCCTATGCTTCAACCGTCTGATGATCATCCGAATGGCGGATCAGACAGTTATGAACCATGTGTCCCTGCCCATTGTATTTGAAACACTGCCCGATCTTGGCATGTGTATCTCCACTTAGGTTCACCGTAGAACCAATCCTGGGTTATGCAGTCATCCACCTTTAGGTCTTGTCTTCTTGGACCTCTACGACATTTGTCTACTGCAAACTGCAGAAGACTACTCTACTTGATTACTGATAGTTGGTCTCGCTGCTGGTGTCTACTCATGATTGAATATCTCAACCAAAGGGTCTCTCTCAAAAACCTCCGCCTATGCCAGGATGCTAAATGAGATCATCGAAACCTTGATCTCCTGCCTGAGTCCCTTCTCGATGGTCTGAGCCGTAAAGAATGGGTCCCACACCATAACAGCTGAGTAGCTGGAGAGGTCTGTGAAACTCGATAAGTACTGAGCTACAGTAATGCTACCCTACTGTAGATGAAGTAGCTTCTGAATGCACACAGCGCAGAGAGTCACTGGGAAAAAATCTGTTTGAAACAAGCTCTTGAAGTATGCCCAGAGAAGTGTCACCTCATCGTGGTCCTGGATCATCAAACTCCACCATCTGCCCGATGCTTCTTGTAGAAGCTGGATGAAAGAATCACCATGATATTAGATGGTGTCCCTACCAGTCGGGAAACACTAACTATGGCCTCCAGCCATCCCCAGCCTCCTGCGGGTCCATATCTCCACTGAACCTAGGTGGCATCTGGCGCTCGAACATGTGAAATGCACTCAAGCAGCATCCAATATCTTCTATTGGGGATGATGGAATCGTTTTCCCAATGGGGAGTGGTATTGTTGGTGCCTCTGTCGGTGTCTCTATTAGAAGAGGACCCTGTAATGAGGACTCGTTGCTCAGTATTCTTTCTATGAATACAACCCTCATAACACTAGATGTATATCTACATAGAGGCATCCTGAAATGAAACAGGAGTGCCACAGTTAAAAGGTAATACTTGGTGATCTGACCTAGTGAGTTGACTTATTTTTTTTTTTGAAAACACACAAGCAATTAGTGTATTCATGCACTGAGTCAGAATTCAGAAGTCAGGGTCTTGGTGTATAGATACGTCGACCGCCGTACAAACACTGGACTCCCTAGACTGAAAATCTCACTCATTAAACTCAACAATATTGCTTTATAGAAAAGATCAGGGTATTATTTCTATGGTTGAACTGACTCCTATGATACCAATATGTCACGACTCGTCCCCCGGGCACGTGCCATGACTACCTCAAGCTCGCCTTCCATACGCCAGGGGCTAGAGACTATAACCAAAGGCTTATTTCCGTAAAACTGGGAATAAATTTCCTTTATAACCTATAAACACACACAACTAAACATACAACATGATACAAAACACCATATAAACTGTATAACAAAAGACTGCTGAAAGTAAAAGTGGCCCAAATACAAGCCCAAATGGAATGTACAACTACAGCTGAAATAATATTCAACTGAATAAAGAGAAAATATAGCTATTGGATCTTCCACCGAGGAACCTACCTAAAGGGTAGGTACAGATCACCTCCTCAGCACTCCAGGTCGGTTCGCCCCCTCCGTGTACTGACTCATCGAAAGGTCCACATATATATACCATCTAGTCCTAGTACTCTCAGCCTCAGCCAGCATTGTCTTTTTTCTACATCCCACACAACTTGGTGCGGGTATAGCCTGTGCATGGGTGAGTATAATGATACTCAATAGGCACACCAAGACCCTAATGGTCTGACAAAATCCACCATGTATTAGCTACAATGAAATAAAACCACAGATAACTCTACTTAGGTATATGATCATACATATACCTAAGTATTCAAGTGATCCATCTCAGTCAAGACTAAAACACATAAAAACTGACTTAGCTCAACCATGATTTTATTCTAGGGGTAGTATCAAGTTACATCCCTAGTCACTTTGTTGAATACTCGGATGCTGGAGAACTCCTCCACTAATGAGTATCGTGGGCCTTCCATGACAATAAGTGTGCTTCCCACTAACCTTCGACTACTAAGGTACTTCTCCTGTCGAGTACCATGGATCTACCACGTCACCAAATGTGCTCCCCACCATGGGTCTGTCGCATCACCAATCACGCTCCCCCTCATAGCCTACTGAGGTACTCCTCCTGTGTAGTATCGTGGGTATGTCGTGACACACAGAGTCTCTACCCCCTGTGGGACTTTCGAGACACCAATGCTCTCTCCAATGGGCTATTAGAGTCACTCCGAGTGAAAACGGTCAGTATTTATTAGGTCTCAGCCAGCTACTAGTTCACTGCACTACGCTCACTCATCTTCAAGACAACCACTCCACGAGCTTCTCATAGATACTTCAACTATAATGAAGTTCCACAATGAAGTTTCTCAATGTTCTGCCTTATCATAGAGGAATCAATACAAAAGATGGTGTGTCAAATGGATGTCCGGTTAGTGAGTTATTAGCCGTTTAGACTCGCGGTCCCAGTTGGATTAGTGCTCTATCCTACCTGACCATACCTCAATAATTCCCAAAACTGAAGTAGGGTATACAGAAAAGGACTGTCTCACTCCAAGAATTCATGCACCACTGAAGGGTTTCCAAAGTACCAAAGATATGGCTGAAGGAGCGTATGTGGATCGTAGTGGGCCCGAGTAACGTCTAACTCGGCCCGACCCCCTCTGGGCCGACCCGGTTCGGGTCGACCCGACTGGACCTATTATGTCTGGACATGACCATTGGGTGGGCCTTCCGGTTGGGATTGGCTCGACCTATTGGGCCCGAACCAATATACTGTGAGGGACCACAAAGAGATGTGAGGGCACAGACCGACTACTAGTCAGGGATAGGCCGGTTTGGCTTGGAGGGCGCATCATGGGTGGCTTTGCCTGAAAGGTGTTATGCGGGCGGCTCGACCTGGGGCACGGGGCCGGTTCACCATGGAGGGTAGCGGGGGATCGACTTAGGGTGGTGCAGCCCGGGGGTTGGGGGGGTGCGGTCGGGGCCAGTTCAGCCAGCGAGGGGCATGATCGAGGCCAGTCTAGTTGGGCGGCTGGAGCAGCCGATGTGGCTCGGCTGATGAGGCACGGCTGGAGGTGAACACGACCAGGGCTGCCCGAGAGGGAGGCCATGGTGGCCGGGGTGAGGTGTGGCTGGGGCCAGTTCGGCCGGGAGGCCAGGGGGTGATGCGATTGGGGTGTGGCGCGGCTTGGGACGAATTGTCATGGGGTAGTGTGGGGCCGGTTCGTCCAGCGACGGTGCAGGGTGGGTTTAGCTGGAAGGTCGAGGCACTTCGGGGGCAGTGTGGGTCACAGAGGCCGCTGAAGGTGGCGTTGTTGTCCTCGTCGCCTTCATCACCTTCGTCGACTCCCTCCGTTTCGAAAAAACCACAAATCAACACAAGGGTTACAGAGAGGATGGGAAATGTTATTTTGGCCCACACTATTCACAATGGAGTAGTAGCAAGAGGTTCACCAGAACAATGCACATCAAACCCTCCAACAAATATTCATCCAAACCCACAAAAGGAATGATGGGGTGAACTTGTGAAGTGATAATCAAGCAACATTACACCACAAACTTTTTCGTTGTTGGTTTACATTGCCACGATAAGGCAAACATTGGTTCGTTGTAGACAAAAACGTCCTACATCGAGGGAAGATACAAGGAAGAAGGTCATAGTTGAGGTCATTTTTCGTAGTCGAAAGCATTCCTCACCGGCGTTCTTCATCAGTGGAGAATTCTTCATAAGTGGAGTGTTCTTCATTAGGAACTACATTTCAAGTTCATCCACTCCCCAATTACACCCAAAATGAAAATGCATTCCAAGAAAATAAATTATAATATCAATTAAGTCATTGGAAAATATTAAAATTGTTTTAATTGATTAAGGGAGAGTTGTCACAATTAATATGGTGCGTTGGAAAATTTAAAATTGTGCAGGTGTTGAAGATGCTCCCCCCATATTTATTAGACAATTGATGGTTTCTCCCAATTAATGGGGGGGGGGGTTTCTAGGGGTTCTAATCCCGGGTGGTCCCCTCCACCATAACATCTCATTGGAGGTTAAGGTTTGGTTGATCCCCACCACCATAACCTCTCATGTTTGGTATAGGTCTTGTGGTCCCCACATCCATCATCCACATGGAGGTTTAGTTCCGATGGACCCCACCTCCCAACACCCACATGGTTTTGAAAATAAAAATAAAAAATGTCACACAATTATTTTTATTTTATTCTTACACGAAATAACCCAAAAACTATCTTTCACTCTCTACCCACTATCATAAATATGAATGTCTCCTTAATAGAATACATGCACTTTGAGTTCAACGGTGCACTCAGCTTTCAATTCTGAGAACCTATTTAAATGTTAGGAAAACCTGCTCACACGTTTACTAAAAGTGCCTGAACAAATGTTTAGAAATTCATTCTGGGCACTATGGGTCTTAGAATCGCACGCCTTTAATTTTTGGGATGTTGTAAAATTCCCATATATTAAAAAAAATACATCGAAATTCTTGGGTCTATACATGAGTCATAATTAAACATGGTTTTGATGTTAGTTCATTTTTGGGCTTAAAAATTATTTTTTCACAAAGATGGTTTTCATTGTATTTTATGCATATATATTATATTATATTTCTAAAATATCCATGAATTTGATCAATAAAAAAATATCAAATATTATTAATTAGAGTTTTTAAAAATTTTAAATAATTTCATTATATTATTGGTTTTTATGAACAGTAACTATAGTAAATATTTTCTACCACAATAAGAGTACATTAGTTTATTATGGTTGAAGATAATATAATAAGGATTAAAGTGGTGATAACCCTTTACATTAATCTATTATAATAGAGGGGAATGTCCAAACTCATCAAGTATTCTATCTAATAAAAATTTTGAGTAATATTTCGTTGAAAATGGATTATATATTATTTTAAGTAATGAAAAATAAAAAATTCCACTCTTACCATAACATTTATTTTATATGATCATATAGAGATATAAATAAGTTTTTAAAATATAATAATGTTAATAAATATCATATTGATAATAATTTTTTGATTTTAACTAATTTATAAATTATAGCGTTTATATAAATTACTGAAATTTTAAAACATCGCTAACAGTGTTCATGGTCAATTATTATATAATAAAATTAAAAGAAATTAAAAAATAAAAAATAAAAAATTTTATTTTATAAATTATTGTATTTGTATTTATTATTAATGTTTTTCAGATTTATTAGTTTATTATATTCTAATTCCATTGGTGACTTGTTGTTATAAATGATAAATTATGTTAATTGTCCTTAAATATACATTAACAATAAATTTTTTCATATAATATATTATTAAATGATTTAAAATTTATAAAAATCATGGAGTAGGAAAAAAATTAATTTATATGGTCAAAAATATCATCCATTGTTACTTTAGAATAATTGAATTCAATATTAATAAATTTATCACTCTTTTGTTTTTCAAAAAATCTTTTACCATTATTATTGATAAAAAATTAAATGAAAGGGTTAATACAAGTTATATTTTTTAAACCTAATTCTAAACATTTTAAAATTTTATTTTATGATCATATTAATACTATTTATTCCATATATTAAATTCCATGTCATCTTTTATCCATATTACATGTGTTAGATACAAATGATTTAATTGTATTTCGTATAATTATTAATGTTCCTCTCCACACATTTATAAACAAACACCCTATCTCATCTCTTATAATCACTTCACGATCCATTTTTAGGACACTCCCTATAAAAATATCTTACTTAATTCCATCCCCATCAACTACAGGTTTAATATTCATTATAATACAATCATTACATTGATTAAATAGAAAATAATTTAAAGTTGTCCAATGTAGTGGTCTGACATCAAACCAAATGTTTTTGTTTATTATCTTATTCTACAACTAATAAGTTATATTAAAAAATTAGTAAATAATGTAACCAGAATCATAAATGAAATATATGTTTCTATTTTATATGAAACAAAACAATATCAATATATTATTAAATAAAATGTGAAATTAAACCATCGTTCATGTGTACTTTGGACAACCACATCACAAATCAATACAATTCATTTTCCATTACCAACAATCGTTTATAGTAAGATTGATGGTGTTAAAAAATAAAATATGTTCATAAAATATCTATCATTTTGTAAATATCATATATCATATATTATTTACCATTTAATCCATTGAAATTTGATAATGTCGTTTGTGTGTACTTATGAATTACCTTATCCATTAAGAGATGATATTTTATTCATCCCTAGAACATTTTCAAGGAATATACTTGGTTATTTGTAGAGATAATAATATATTCATGATATAATCATCATTATAAAATGTAAAAATGAATCATACCTTTGTTCCATCATGTTTTTTGTAAAATGGGAAAGTTACTCATGTGTATATAAGCCCACCATATCCATGGTTATAATTTAATTAAATTTTTTATAAGCGTCATTCCCGATTCATTTTAATAGTATAATGAATGAATAAAAATTATAAATATATAATTAATATTATTCTATTGATAATTGGTGAAATATACCTTTTACCAGTGTCAGGATAATTTATGTTGAGTTGATGTTATGAACTTAATATCATTAAAATATCTGACACTGACATTACTGATTATGTTGTTAAATATTCAATTAAATGAAAAGAAATTATTTTTAATGAAAATATATAAATATAACAAAATATTCTTCGTAAATAATTTTTTTATATATATGTTTGTTATAAAACGTTTTAATAGACTTACATTGCATGATATTACTTGAGGACATGAATTTCAAAACAATTTACCTTAAATGAAGCTCATTTAAAATTGTAACATGTAGTTTAAATATTATGGTGAATAAAACACCATTATATATATTGTATTATGATTCACTCATAAATCATGATATTTTCTGTTTTATGTCAAATAATCCCTTAAATGGAATTTGGCATGAATGTTAATAAGTGTTCTGAGAGTACAAGAAAATATTTTTTTCATTGGGTAATATCATTTCATTAATAATTAAATACTTTATAGATTATGTCAAAAATAATATTTTACTTTTTCAATTATTTCCACTTTCTTTGGATCAATATTATTTTTTAAAATCTAATAGAACCATTCATTAATTCAAAAATAAGTGATATGATATTTCTTAGGGTTATTTGTTGATTTTTCATTGAAAATTAGATTTATGTTACGAACATACAATATTTTATAATTTTTATATTCTACCTATTTGAAAATTTATATAATTAATTAATATAATTATATCATATGGTATTCTTCATTAGACGTTATTATTTTCTAGGGCTTATGATTAAAATGATACGAATGTGGAAATGATATAATGTTTCAATACCATTTCAATTGGTAGTATATAATGATGAATCTAAATTAAAGAAATCAATTGATTTTTTTATTAAACTAATTAATTCTTATTATTGTAACACCCTGAGCTTCCACAATACGCTTCTCTTTCAATAATATAGAAGCTTGCATTGTACGCAAGTTCGAGATTCTAACACACCGCGACCAATCAAAATAGCCATTATGAATAGTAATACCCACCTTTTGAAATTTTATATATTTTATATTTCAAAATGGACTTCATTTTTGTATTCATAATATCGAAATTTTCTTATGTTGAATTTTTGGTATTTTTCTGAGAACTTCCAATTTTTTTATGAATATTGAAAAATACTTAAAAACAACTTTTTTAATAACAATAATTTATAGTGATAAATTATAATATTGAGTGGTTATAAATTATAATTATAATATATTTCTACCATTTTATCCAATGGTGGTCATTAGAATTAATTTCCCTTTGAAAATGGACGTAAACAATTGTCAATCTTTTGATATATATTGTTTCTTAAAAACACACTATTTGTTGTGACAATGGGAATTAATTATAAATTTTTTTAATGCAACTTATATGTTTGTAATTTTTTAAAATATACATCATTTTTGAATTCGGAATAACAATTATAGCTTAGGGTGAAATTTTGGCATTGTTCTGAAAAACATCAATTTTTGATGAATAGTGAAACCATTTAGTGGTAGTTAAAAAACTGATTTTTCGTTTAAATGAAAAATTACCAATTCTATGATTTTATTTTATAAAATCTGACATACATGGTTTTCATAAATATGTATAATGTTGTTCAATGGGAATAAAATAATTTTTTGGCAAATAGTAACTTTTATGTTTAAATAATCGCGATTAAATGTAATTAGTGAAATTTAAGGTAAAAATGATATTATAAAAATATGAAAATACCATTACACTTGTCCTAACCCTATTTTATCAGTCATTTTAGACCAAGAAAATCCAGGGGTAAACATCGGGACCCCATGGAGCCACTTTGGTGGGAAAATGACATTAAAACGTTTTATTTAATGTTAAAATAAAAATCTCACATACAAGAGTTGTTTTTCTAAAAAAAATTAAAATGGGGATATAAAAGTCATAGTTTTGACTATAAATATTAATTAGAAAGATAAAAATATTTCCTACATCAGGATATTTTTTTAAAAAATTTTAGACATTATATATATTAAATTATTTATGACACCATGATGATGCATCGATTACGTCATTAATTAACGATTAAAATAAGATGAAAAGATAATGTAACATCTAAGACATACACTTGTCAAAAACCAATTGTTTGAGTATATTTCTAAACCATATCACATTATCCTCGAAATATTTATTTTTTGGGCCTTTTAAATACAAATTACATTTTATGATAGAGTAACCTTTTATAACTTTCCAAAAGTACCCCTCCTCCTCTTATAAAAGGCCCCCACCACTACCACCTTACTCACACTGTCAAAGCCTTTTGGATCAGCCAAACTCTGCCCAAATACTCTATAAACTTCCCTCTATTACTCCCAGAAGCCTAAAATTGGGCTGAAGTCTTCCCAATGAAGCCTTTGGCTCAAATCAAAAAGAGTTACCTGATTTTAAGGTAATGTCTTCTCTTATGTTATTTTGTTTTATTATGATTCTCCAACCCCTTAAACTATTATTATTCCTTTATTTTGTGACAACAACTATATATTCAATATAATAGTATGTTTTTATGAGAATGATTATATTTACACTTACACACAACTTCGTCTAATGGTTAAAGAACATTCTATTTCTGTGGGTGGCGAATTACTGCCTCACGAAACGATGATTGTTCAATATTCTTTTAGCACCTCTCATGATGCCCATTATGATGAAACTATTGTTATATATGATATATATTATGTTTTTGTTTTCCTTATGATTATTTATTTTTCATTTATGGCATACCATTATAATTTCAATTATGGGTAAACTCGATAATTTCATTTTAGGAAGTGTGGACTACCGCCCCCTCAAAGTGATTTGAATCGTTAATGCCATATGTTGGATGAATAAAGGTTGAAGTAAATGGTATTATAAGTAATATTATTCTGGAATTATATTTCACCTTTATATCATTATTATTTCATTCAATTATATATGAAATATAAATGAAAGTAGTGTTCATGCGTACGTACGGCTTACCGTCTCCATGAACGGTGTATTTCATTTCTTACCTCTAAATGTTATGTAATATTATAAATTCATGTATATACTGGATATTTATGATATATATTATATCTAAATCATGAATATAATTCTTGATATAATGGATATTTCACCACATGAACAACTTGTAATTATAAGAAGTTTATTTTTTACTCAAGTACCAATATTCGACGAAATGATCATTATTAACTTAAATAATTTCATAATGTTCTTATCATGGTAATAAGGTATATAAAAGGAATAATAAACTTGAAAAAGGTTCTAAAGAAATTATAAATTAACTCTAGTTTTTTTTTCAGGATATTAAAGAACGGCCGAGTGAATTCGGACACGAGGTAATGGAACTTCTTAACCCAATTCCCATTATTTAGGTTAAACTCCAACATTGGAATTATTTATTGATATTAGTATGTCCTATCTTGTTTTTTTACTTTTATTATGTGTATATATAGTGAATACTCATAATAGATCTACTTTATTTAAAAAATGATCATTGTAAGGGTCTTCGTCATTATCTCTTTTCATTGAGGCATATTTAGTTTTACATACAACTTTCCATTATACGGTGTATAAAACCCTTTGAATTTTACTTTAATTCAAAAGGAATATTTTTATAAGAAGTGTTTTTACTAAAGGAAAAAAGGAATTTTTTCTTCTTACGTATGCGGTGACAACTACTTTTCCGCCGCCGTGACTATTATTTGAGTTTCAGATTCCTCTATAATCCATATCTTTGTTTAAATGAAAAATAAATACCAAGATTTAATTTTCTTTTATTTTGGTGTTGAAAATGGTTTGGAAAGTGTTTTTATATTATATCAATGTGTTGTATTGATATCTTGTGATTGAAATGTGGAAATGTTATGTTTCCTTTAGGCATGTTTTATGTTATATGACTATGTTATGATTTATAATATGTTTAAACCTTTTCATATGTGGAATGCATTGGACTTAATAATTGACAGGTGGTGTCCACTATAGCTCCTCGATGCATCGACAGGTCTCGAGAGACAAACTAGTGTCTTGGAACGACGCCTTGACAAACTTTTATTTGTAGTCTTGGCACGAGGCCTTGGCTGCATGGTTATAAGAGTCTGGTATTATGCATTCCTTCATTATGAAAGCGGTTTTTGATATTTCAAGTAATTATTCGACCAGTAGAATATCCATGTGAATAATTAAATGGAATTATTTCATTTTATTTTTCCATATTATGCGGAAGTTCATGTTTAAAAGGCTTTTGATTACTTACAAATTTCCTTAAATGTCTATGTTTATTTATGAATGCTTCTGCTATATTGTTATCCTTACTGAGCATCTGAGCTCACTTGTTTCAATGTTTTAATTTTTCCAGGATGTGATGAAGTATTTTATGATTGATCTGAAGGGATAATATGAGGGGATATGAAGACAAGTTGTTGTTATAGTTTTGTATTACTTTATGATGTAATGTAAATCTTAGGAATGTATCTAGTGTTTCGAGGATACTAAACTAATAGGTCTTTCGAGACATGACCTTTGTGATCATGCCAATGTTACGCAATAATGCACCGACTATGGGTAACTAGGGTCAGGGTGTTACATTCGGTATCAGAGGTAGTTTAGTACTTACCATGGAAGCTAGATTTAGATAAACTCTGATTAGAGCTCATATCCCGAAGATAGACTTGGAGGATTAGTATAGAATAACATCCTAGAATTTTGGTATTATATAGATTTTGTGAGTTTTACGAGAAATACATCCCTGTCTGGATACGAGCAGGTAGAGGCGGCTCTGGTACAGATGTAACTAGGGGTAAAACCTGAAAACACCACTTAAAGCTAGACTCGAATGAGAACTGGTGAACGACAATAGGCATTGCTGCACTCTTGGTTATGACACTCCCGGTGGATATTCTTAGGATAATTCTCGTTTTCTTTAAAATCCACTATGAAGGGTTATGAGTATATACTTCCTCAAAGAATTTTTTTTATGATTATGGGCTATATCTATAAATAGTTCAATTAATGTTAAGTGTTTTACAAGTTTGAGATTATGTATTTTGATTCATAAAATAATCTAGTTTATGCCATTGTTTAGAAATGGCACCTAGTTGAAAGAATGGAAACAATATCAATGCACGCACTCCGTTTAAGGATTTCCCTACTACTCAAGATAATTATTGTGGAGCTAGAGATAAAACTGGTGCTGATCAACTTATCACCATACTGGGATAACACACTCATGTTATGAATAATAACCTTACTCTTATGGAGCACCATGATCCTCAATGTGGAGGATCAATGTTTGACATATTCATGAGGCAACAACCACCAATATTTAATGGGGGTACAAATCCATTAGTATTTGAGAAATGTATAAACTCCATAGATAAAATATTCCACGCCTTGGTGAGTTGCGAAAGAGAGAAAGTTTTCATTCTAGTTTACCGCATCACTGGAGTTGTTGATCAATGGTGGTCATTGATTCAAAATACAAAGGAAGATGATGATATATCAAATATGGAATAGAGGGAGTTCAATGATCTTTTCATAAAAAAAATACTTCCCTCGTGACCATCGAGCAGATATAGAAAGTCAATTTATGAGTCCGAGACAAAAGGAGAATGCTAATGTTGCAAAGTATGAGGCTAACTTTACAAGGTTAGCGAGACATGTTATAGATTGTATACGTAACCCATGAAGTAATATTGATTGTTTCTTTGATGTTTTAAAACCATTTCTCCGTCGAACTTTAGTATCACAATATTTCTCAACATACTAAGATATAGTATTGAGTGCTATCAAGACAGAAAAGGAATCTATAAGTCTTATGACAACAAAGTAAAGCAAGAGAAGAAAAGAATAGTGGAACAAGAGACAGATAAAGGGAAAAGGTTAAGAAGGATTATCCATTAAGTGATTATGGTGGGAATAATCACCCCGGTACTTTCTTAAAAGGAATGTGATTTTGTTATAAATGTGGAGAAAAAGGTCACCAAGCTCGTGATTGCAATGGAAAGAAAGTGGATATCAATGTTGAATGATACAATTGTAGGGAAATGGGGCATTATGCAAATGAATTTCAAAAGCGTCAGGGTAACATACCTCAGAAATGTCAAAGGGATCAAGGACAATCTTATACTGTAACTATAGTTGAAGTGGAATAATTAATGTATTGGTGCTTTTGAACTTAAGGATTATATTATGGATATAAGAATAATGTGATATATATAAGGATTTTACTGCAGTACTTTTTTATTAAATTAAGGTTTTAATATGATGAAGGTAATGTTATTTTTGTATGTGACAATAAGACAAACATTACTTTGTTTGAGGAATCTATTGATACAATTGATTTTGGAATTTATATAACTTTTAGAGATATTCTAGACAGAGGTATTTTAGATAACTATTAAGGTTGTAATTGATTAAGTTGAAAATTGGATAGTATTTTTTTAAGGTTAAAACATTTTTGAAGATTATTATTGAAATATTATAATACTATAGTTTAAGGAGAAGGACAACCTGCAGGTTGGGGGATAACCCGTCACGTCAGACAAAGCTGCAGCAATCGAACCCATAACCATAGTGTGACATGCCTTTATTACATACCACTAGCCTACAGAAAGTCCCTGGTTATTACAAAAAAGTTTTCCTAATCTAAATGTTATGTGTTAAAATTCGGAACCCTATACAATTAAGATAAATAGAATATTTTTGAGTTCTATTACCTTTTAGAGTGAATGATGGGTTTGTGGTAAAAATTTATTAATGAGTGAAAGTATACATGATGGGTAAGTATATTTCTTTACGTCCATAGTAAATATCTTAAATAAATTCCTCAAATTTATAAAAGGTAACTTAAAAAAACGTTGCTGGTTTACTTTTCCAACTAGGGATTCAATGACCATTTAACCAATCACAAGCTTGTGATTTTCTTATGGTTAACTTTCTCCTAATCCAGTTTTCTACAACTCTCCATCATACCTTGATGGTTTGTTTTTCTTACATATCCATATTTTCATAGAATCCTAGTATGGGATATCTCGGGTGACCTTTGTACTTATCTTTCATTGTTTTAAAGTTATATTTTTATTATCCTTATTTCTGATGTGTGTTTTCCACAAAGGTATTTTCTATTTTCAAAATATTATATTCAAAGAAAAAATTCAAATTGTGAGGACGCAATTTATTAAAGGAGGGTAGAATGTAACACCCCGAGCTTCCACGATACGCTTCTCTTTCAATAATGCAATAGCTTGCATTGTACGCAAGTTCGAGATTCTAACACACCGCGACCAATAAAAATAGCCATTAGGAATAGTAATACCCACTTTTGGAAATTATATATATTTTATATTTCAAAATTGACTTCATTTTTGGATTCAGAATATCGAAATTATCCTATTTTCAATTTTTGGTATTTTTCAGAGAACGTCCAATTTTTTTTATGAATAGTGAAAAATACATAAAACAAATTTATTAATCAAAATAATTTATAATGATAAATTATACTATTGAGTGGTTTTAAAGTATAATTAGAATATAATTTTACCATTTTATCCAATGGTGGTCATTAGAATTAATTTCACTTTGAAATTGGACATAAACAATTGCCAATCTTTTAATATATATTGTTTCTTAAAAACATGCTATTTGTTGTGACAACTGGAATTATTTATAAAATTAATTAATTCAAGTTATATTTTTTTAATTTTGTAAAATATAGATTATTTTAGAATTCATAATAACAATTATATCTTAAGGTGAACTTTTTGCATTCTTCTGAAAAACGTCAATTTTTGATGAATAGTGAAACCACTAAGTGGTAGTTAAAAAAATGATTTTTCGTTTAAATGAAAAATTACCACTTCTGTGATTTGATTTTCAAAAATCTGACATACATGGTTTTCATTATGAAGTAAAATGTGGTTCAATGGGATTAAAATAATTTTTTGGTGAATAGTAACTTTTAAGTTTAATTAATCGCGATTAAAGGTAATTAGTGAAATTTGAGTTAAAAATTATATTATAAAAATATGAAAATACCCATACACATGTCCTGCCCCTATTGTATGAGTCATGGCCGACCAATAAAATCCATGGGTCCACTTGGGGACCCCATGGAGCCACTTTGGCGGGAAATTGACATTAAAAACGTTTTATTTAATGTTAAAATAAAAATGTCACAAACATGAGTTGTTTTTCTAAAACAATTTTTAAATGGGGCTATAAAAGTCATATTTTTGACTATAAATATTAATTATAAAGATAAAAATATTTCTACATCATGATAGTTTTTTATATTTTTTAGACATTAAATAAATAAAATTATTTATGACACCATGATGATGCATCGATTTTCTTATTACTTAACGATTGAAATAAAATGAAAATATATTGTAAAATATAAGATATAAACATTTCAAATACCAATTGTATTAGTATATTTCGAACCCTTATCACCTTATCCTCTATATATATAATTTTGGGACCTTTTAAATCCGAAATTCATTTTATGAAAAAGTAACCTTTTATAGCATTCCAAGCGTGCCCTTCCTCTCCTCTTATAAAAGGCCCCCACCACTACCACCTTAATCGCACCATCAAAGCCTTTTGGATCAGAAAAACTTTGCCCAAATACTCTCTCAAATTCCCTCTCTTACTCCTAGAAGCCTCACTTTGGGATGAAGTCTTCCCAAGGAAGCCTTTCCCTCAAATCAAAAAGAGTTACCCGATTTTAAGGTCATGTCTTCTCTTATGTTATTTCGTTTTATTTTGCTTCTCCAACCCATTAAACTCTTTTAATTCATTTATTTTCTAACAAAACCAGTATCTTAAAGATAATAGGATGTTGTTATGAGAATGATTTTGTTTACACTTACACACACCATTATCTAATGTTTAATGAACATACTGTTTCTGTGGGTGGCGAATTACTTCCCTACGAAACAATGATTGTTCAATATTCTTTTAACACCTATCTCGGTGGCCATTATTATGACCCTATTTTTATAAAAGATATATATTATGTTTTTTTCCCTTATGATTCTTTATTTTTCATTTGTGGAATACCTTTAAGATTTCCATTATGGGTAAACGCAATAATTTCATTTGAGGAAGCGAGGGCTACCGCCCCCTCAAAGTGATTTGAATCGTTAATTCCATATGTGGGATGTATAAAGGATGATGAAAATAGTATTATACATTATATTATTCTGGAATCATATTTCACCTTCATATAATTATGATTTAATTCCATTAAATACGAAATATAAATGAATGTAGTGTTCATGTGTACGTACGACTTACTGTCTCCATGAACGGGGCATTTCATTTCTTACCTATAAATGTTATGTAATATTATAAATTAATGTCTACACTGGATATATATGATATATATGATATCTACATAATGAATATAATTCAGGATATAGTGGATATTTCACCACATGAACAACTTGTAATTATAAGAAGTTTATTTTTGACTGAAGTACCAAAGATCGACAAAATGACCGTTATTAACTTAAATAATTTCATAATGTTCATAACATGGTAATAAGTTATATAAAAGGAATGATAAACATGAAAATGGTTCTTAAGCCATTATAAATTAACTTTAGTTTATTTTTCAGGAGATTAAAGAACGGTCGAGTGAATTCGGACATGAGGTAAGGGAACTTCTTAACCCAATTCCCATTCTTTGGGTTAAACTCATACTTTCGAATTATGTCATGATATTATTCTGTCCTATATTGTATTTTTAAATTATTTATGTGTACTTATAATGAATACACATAATAGATCTACATTATCTAAAAAATTGATCTTTGTAAACGTCTTCGTCTCAATCTCCTTTCATTGAGTCATATTTGGTTTTATACACAACTTTCTTTTATACGATGTATAAACCCCTATGACTTTTACATTTCTTCCAAAGGAATATTTTTATACGATGTGTTTTTACTAAACTATAAAATGAATTTTTTCTGTTACGTATGTGGTGACAATGACTTCTCCGCCGTTGTGACTATTATTTGATTTTCAGCGTCCTCTATAAGCCATATCTTTTTTTAATGAAAAATAAATACCAAGATTTAATTTTCTTTTAATTTGGTATTGAAAATGGTTTTGAAATTGTTTTTTTATTATATCAATGTGTTGTATTGATATATTGTTATTGAAATATGGAAATGTTTTGTTTCCTTTATGCATGTTTTATGTTATACGACTATGTTGTGGTTTAATGATATGTTTAAACCTGTTCATATGAGGAATGCATTGGACTTAATAAGTGACGGGTGGAGCCTGCTATAGCTCCTCGATGCATCGGCAGGTCTCATGAGTCAAACTAGTGTCTTTCCATGAGGCTTTGAAAAAATCATCTTTTTAGTCTTAGCACGAGGCTTTGGCTACATAGTTATGATATTCTGGCATTATAAATTCCATCATTATGAAAGTGGTTATTGATATTTCATGTGATTATTAGACCAGTAGAATATCAATGTGAATAAGTAAATGGCATTATTTCATTTTATTTTTCCATATTATGCTGAAGTTCATGTTTAAAAGGCTTTTTTTACTTATACATTGCCTTAAATGTTTATGATTATTTATGAAAGCTTCCGCTATATTGTTATCCTTACTGAGCATCTATGCTCACCCCTTTCAATGTTCTAATTTTTCCCAGACGTGAAGAAGTATTTTATGAATGACTTGAAGGGATAATATGAGGGGATGTGAAGACAATATGTTGTTGTAGTTTTGTATTTCTTTATGATGTAATGTAAAACTTCTGAATTTATCTAGTGTTTCAATGCTACTAAACTAATCGGTCTTTTGATACTTGATCTTTTTTATCATTCCAATGTTACGCAATAATGCACCAACTCAGGGTAACTGGGGTCGGGGCATTACAATTATCCCATATATTTTTATTTTATTTTAATGTTTTTAGTACCCTTTTATAATTTTTGGTACACATACGTTTCTATAAATATTTTTATGATAATATAACCTTATTAATAAAATATTGACAATAGAAACATTTATTACAAATACATGTTATATAGTATGTTTTAAATAATTTTTTATAAAACTATTTTATGAATGTTTAAACTCTTTTTTTTATTTTTTAAATTTATTATTTGTATTAAAATAAATCTTGTTGTTAATTTATGAACATGGTAACTTTTACTGATGGTGTGAATATAATCCATCTTTTAATGAAGATAAAATTATATAAATTTCCATCATCCTTGACTTCTCATTAATGTGAATATTCCATTTAGTTTTCCATTATTCTTCTGAAAGAAAATATTTTTTATTAATATTAATTTTTTATATATATGGTTTCTCAATGTGGATTGATTATTTTCCCCAGGAATGTTTTTAGTGATATTTGAAATGTGTTTCTATTCATTGCATACAAAATATAATTATATAAATTATGAGCCATTGGGTAATGTTGTAATTATACCATATTTATTATATATTAGGATAGATTATGATTATTTCAAAGTAACTATCTTCAAACCAAATTATTTTCCATAGTTATATCAATCTATGAAAGAAAATATTGTAGTTATATAACAAATGAAACCAATCGTGTGTTATTACTACGTAATGGATTGAGGGCACCGATTGTGATAAATGTTCACAAAAAATTATTATGGATGACTCATGAGACGGATATCAATATAAAATGAATTAGGTAAATTAACATAGTTTATCATTAGTTATATCTATCATAATATATTAATAAAATATATGTATAATGTAATTATACTTTTAAGAGTAAAGGTATGTGTGATTTGAAAATATTTTTCCACGTTAACAACATGATTTATTTGTCAAGGATTTTTTTTGGCATGGCTCAAAATTGATGACTTAGATGACAAATTTATTCAATTAAATAGTTATTATACATTCCATGACTTATGTATCATGTTATTAAGGATATAAATTATCTTATTCTATGTTTGTGAATATTGTTTTTTTTATTATAACACTATTCTTATCTTATTATGACTCATGGATTTTAATTTTCAATTGTTATTTTTACCCATACAAAGAAATTGAGGTCACACGAATTATGATTCCCCCTAATGTTCTAAAGAATGATGTCAAATTAATTATGATTATAAGGGTTTCATTTGAAATTAATTAGTGTTGATAATTTCAAGTGCTAATGTGGAATAATTAAATATGGGTATTGGGTGAACATGAATCATTTTCAGCAATGGGAGTTGTTAAGTAATAATTTTTTACAATTTCTATAATACATAAACATGTCAAGGTTTTTGGGTATTTATATGAACCAATATTTAATTTCTATGTTGTTCATTAAAGATGGTTGAAATTGGGTCAAATTTATTTTAATCAAAGAAAAATATGTAATTATTATAATATATGAACATGATTCTAGTAGTTCGGGTTAGGTTCCATTACAGTAAATATCTGAGGAGGTATTATTTAAAATTATAGATGAAGATGTATTTATTTGAGGACAACTTAAAAATTATGGATACCATCATGGATTGTTATGTTTAAGTTTGACCATATTATTTAGGGAATAGAAAAAATTTTGGACGTTTTATGTTTTGGGATTTCTAGGTGATGAATCCCAATATGGGAAGTATTATATTAAGATAAGTTACATCTATCACTTAGGTGCATCATGTTGTTTCATGATATGTACTAATTAGGAAGAATGGTATTAAAAATTCAGTGAAACATGTTAAAGGTAATGATATATCCTTTGAGGTTAAGACATTATTTTATGTAGTGGATATTGAAGTAATTTGGGATATAAGGTAATTTGATTACGGAACGATATTTTTTAGACGATTTGTTTTTTGTGGAATTTTTGTTATTAATATATTACTTATATTTATTAATGTCAATTAATTTAAGATATTAAATTAACTTTTGCTAACCATTTTTGTTACAATCATGATAGGAATAAAATATTTCATCTTTTTTATATGACACATTTCCAAATGGAAGATGATTGTAATTGTTTAGGAATTATCTTCTCAAAATCTACATTTTGATTAAATGATGAAATATTTGTCGAATATTTTTTATACAAAAAAATATATGTGACAAATTTTATTATGTATTTGAAAAATATCTTGACTATATGCATTTTTTGTCTTGAGTATAGATATTAAGTGAAGTCCATTATAATACAAAAATTATCATTAAATAAAAATTTTATACTATCATATTATTTTTAGATGATTTTATTGTTTATTATATAAATCATTAATTTATTGTTTTGTGGTAGTTGGTTTTTTCATGATCTCTCAATTTCTCATCAGGAATGTTATATGTTTCTTTCATTCATTTTTTATATATAATTTTTTTCATTCAAGTGTAAATTTTAACATTTATGTTATTTTATCATATTTCAAATGATATTTATGTGTTATTCCATATTTCCTTGACATTTTACATTAACTATTTACAAGAAGAAGTTATATTAAACCTTTTTATTATGTCAATATTTTATCAAGTAATATTTAAATGTCCAAACCTTTATTACAAATATCAATTTCAATTATATAGTATTAATTATATTTAATTTTATAATAATTTAACATATATATATATTAAAATAATATATCCTTAGTATCAATCATTAAAAAATGAATTTTTTTTAATTTTGATATATTATTAAAAATAATTATTTAAATGTCACCAATAAATCATAACTATTAAATTGTATGGAAGGAATAGTGAAAAAAAATCAAAAACCTTATAATATTTGGTTTATATGATGAAAATGAATGGTCTAAATTATGATAATGATTTACTCAATTTTTATTAACAATCTGTAATCCTTAAAAATAATTTAAAAAAATTGTTTATCATTGTTTTATTGAATGAATAATATAAATAATTTATGGAATTTTTATATAATTTTTTTTAAATGGTTTTTATTTTTGAAATGAATGATTAAAATTGCATTTGTGTTAAAATTATAAATCCATTTAAAATTAATTATTTTTCAATTAATAGTGAAAAATTCATATTTTAATAAAAATATAATTTGATTAAATTTAAAATTATTACTATTATATAAATTTGACCAAAAGATAGATAAATCATATTTAATTAGACATAATAAAATTAAATACAATTGAATCATTATAATACTAGATTTTGGTATATGTTAATTTTTGGGTAAAAATACATTTTTATATAACCAATCTCTCATTGTGTTTTATGAAATTATATTAAAATATATATCTTCCACTTCATTTAATATCTTATTATAAAATCAATCCTATATTTGGAATAATGTGTTTCAAAATCGATAAATAATTTTGTTTTATTATTTCATAATAAATATTAATCCTGATAAATACATTACATTAATCAATTTAATGGGATTATTTTGTCCATACTCATTCATTATATTATGTTATAGAAAATTCAGGACTAATTTATTTTACAAAGACATATATTTTAATATATATATTTAAAAATAAAAAAATCAGTCTCTTGGATTTTCAATTCTCTTATATATTCAGATATTGAAAAAATATATATATTAAATAACCATAAAATCTTATTGATCATAATAGAATTATGTTTTTTTTGTAATTTATTTCTAATATTTTTTTATTTTTTTATTTATGTAATATCTTATAATACTCTAACATAAATATTTTGTATGTTGTAAAAAAATTACGTATTTTTTTGAAATACATGAAAATTTATATATTTAGAAATAATAATTGATTAATACTTATTTTAGTGGTAGTAGTATTTTATTATTGATTATTATTATGTTTTTTATTTAATTATATTATTGTTTTGTTTATTTAGGAGAAATTAATTAAACATTTTTTTAAATGACATTAATTGAATTTTAACATGTATAATATTTAATTATATGATTAAAAACAATTAATAAGACAATTGGATTGGAAGATATTCATAAGTAGAATACATGTATCATTTATGATATTATTCTTACCATATATGTAAACTTATAACCATTTAATATTACAAAATCCATTAGTGAGGTTATCGGTAAAAAAGATAATGAAAGGTTTTATGCAAAAAGTAATTTTTATAATGATTCCAAATTTTAAAAAAATTATTGTAGTTATTATATTATGACCATATTCCCTTTTATTATATTCAAATTCAATTTGGAATAATTTTACCCCATTTACTCACATATTATTTAATAATATTTTTGGTAATTTTTCAAAGTGGCCCTCCCCTAACTTATAAAAGGGAACCCCCTATAATCTGCGCTACAAAATTAATGATAAATATTTCAATCAATAACAAAAAGAAAATTATTTAAATCATTCCTCACATTCTAGGTAATTCATTATAGTAACAATACCTAACATTAAGGATTAATTTTCAATTCAAACAAGCCTGTTTGATGTAGTGGAATTGATTTTTTTCTGAATTTTTTAGTACAATTTCATTTAAACCTCTCTAAAACAAACTGAAATCATTATTAAAAAATAAAATCATTATATTACATATATTTTTATGTATTTTGTTAATTTAATAAACTATATCTATATAGTCATCCATTAAATGTGAAATAAAACAATTGTTCTTTTGTATAATGTATAATTGCCTCTAAAAACAATAAAAATGGTTTTCCTTAACCATTTATCATAGATGGTTATAATGGTGGATTTAATGTATCAATATTATTTTCTGGACATTATTCTAATTCATTGAAGTTATAATACCATTTATTTTTATACCATCTAATCCACTGAAATATATTAATGTAGACTGTGCGTATGTGTGGAATACTACATCCACAATGTGTTGTGATACGTTTTCGTTACTATATCACATAAAAAGAATATATAAATGAATATATTGAGGTAATATTATGGTTATCATATAATAATAATTTTATAATTATAAAATATTTTTTGACTTCTATTTATCATGTTTAGAAAAAAATATAAACTTTACTGATGTGTATATACGACCTACCGTATCAATGATTATAATGTAAGTAATTTTTAATAATCACATTCCATTATTTTTAAATTTATAATTTATGTAAAAATATAAAAATTATACCATGATTATTTTTCGTTATATGATGTATCAAATTTCTGTTTGACCATGGTCAATATAATGATGTCAATATGATGTTATGTACCTAAAAACATTATACAACACAACATGGATATAAAAAGACAAGTAATTAAATATTAAATAAAATAAATAAAATAAATTTTTTATCTATAAGAGAATTATCATAGATAATGTTTTCAAGAAAGAAAAAAATTGATAAAATTTTATTATATAGGAGTTAAATTATATAAAAAGACATTCTGGACACAAGGTAAGGTATTATAACTCAATTTACAATCATTTATGATTTTCATAATATATATATAGTTTATATACTGAATTGTTAATGATTTTATCATGAATCATTTATATTTCGTGGTATGTTTATTTTCAATTCAAATTATTTGATTCTAGGGGATTGGACATGAATGTTCCTAAATTGTAAGGGTTTCTCAAACCAATATTATTTAATTAGGTTATATAACTAATTTAATATCTATATTATTAAATGATTATGTGATAAATTACTTTTTGATGTTTCATTTATTCATTCATTTTCAATTTAAATTTTCTATAGACAACCCCATCATTGATTGATTCTCACATTCGATATATATTCATTAAATGGGTTGTGTTCATTAAATTTCTTATTTGAGGGAGATATGTTTATGTTATGAGAGGATATTAATTAAATTTTTATATATTGTTTCTATTTTTATGTTATTACATGAATATCCCTAGGTTTATATTAAATGAGGTTTAATTAGATGTTATTCTTTATTGAGTCTTATGCTTGGATAGTTATAAAATTAGTAGGGGATTTATGTTTGAATTTCACTTTAATCAGGATATTATGATTGAATTTTTTTTGTCGAAATTATTTTATCCTTATTTCATATAACTATTTTTTATTTTCAAATTCTCTAATAATTTCTAGAATTCTAATATTTTGGCACCATTTTTATCTCTTTGATACTCAAATAGATATTAAAATATTTTTAATAAAAGAAAACCATATTTCATTTATTTCAATTATAATGATATGCTATTCTATATTAATGTTTTGTAAAATTTAAAAAAATGGATTTTAATTTCTCTCAATTTATGGTTTATTTTTTTTAACCTTTTCTGAATAAAAATAAGTATTAAAAGAAATATTCTTCTGTTTTTCTTAATGTGGTACTTTTTCTGTGGTTAAAAATAATTGTCCTTTTAATTACATCATGAACACAATTTCCCTCCATCTTGATTGATATATGGATTGAGGATTCCATTAGATGAATAAATTGATTTTTTCAATGAAAAAGATTTCCCCTAACATAATGGATGTTTTTTTTGTTTTAAAACTGATTTTCAATGCACAAATGGATATTCTATAATAAATGTTTATAATGAATATTTTATCATATTTTTACACATTAAAGACCAATGATTTTTATTTTACTTATAATACATAGGTGACATACATAATGGTTCTATTCTAAATATTCATATGGATGTATTATGATTGTTTAAATGAGATTATCAATGATCTTATTTTTTTTTATCGAAAAATCATCGTATGAAAGAATAATGTTAATTATTTTCTTGAAATTTGTATTATTTTATGTGTTGTCGTTATGTTATTGTTCATGGGAAAGATATATTATTGTTCATGAGCACAATATATCTCATAATTATTGTTGAGACTGATACGTCTATTTAATTAATTGTTTAAAGTTAAGGGGTTAACTGGGTATATATTTTTTCTTTTCTATTTTTAGAATTTACAACATTTGATATTCCATTTGTTTTAGTTATTGTAATATTGATTTGAAAATGATGCTTAATGTTACCAACATTTTTTCATTATATTCACATAATGTTTTAATTTACCCTTTTCTCAATGTATTTTGGGACATGGTTCTTGTTTTTTTGACTTATATGACTCATGTATTATGTTAACGATTTTCCCCATTTCAAAAATTAAAAATCATTTTTTAAGGATACAAATTCTATTATGTTTTTCCCTTGATCCTTGATTATCTCAACATACCATTATGTTCATATTATTCACACTGATGATTTTGAGTTGTTAACTATAATGTTTTCCCCAATAAGTCATTTAAGGATACCCTTATTCTATATTATTTTTTTCCAGGTTGTATACTATGATGTTAAATAAAATATTCCTTGAAAGTTTTCATGTGTAATTAAATTTATTGGTTATAATTAATAAATAATATAAAATATATAAAGCATGGTATTGTGGAAAAATATTCATTTAAAATCATTTCTTATATTTTTTTAATATTCTCTTCCAATTCTATGTAAAAAATATCTTAAAGATCATTTGGTATTTATGTGATAAAATATTACATATTGATGTTATATGTTTTTATGGTTGAAAATATGTCACATATATTGGTATCAATGCTAGGAATGAAAATATTATATTTAATAACTTGATTTTAGATTTCCAGGATTATGTACATTATTTTTTGTACCTAAGGAAGGTTTAGATATATATACAGATTATGATGCTTTCATGTGAAGCTAAACAAATACCGAGGGATACTATAATTGTTTTATATGATTAATGTTGACAATAATTTTAAAGGAACATACTCCACATTTTTTGTTTTATGTGTGGGACTTTGTGGTGATTAATGATATTTTGGTGGACATTTTTTGGGTTAAGGAACATGTAACACATTAATGAATCATTTGGTTTAGTGATCTAGATTTTATGGAATGAATGCTGCTAAATTTTTATGGATATAAGATGAACGGTGATATATATCAATTGAGGATAAATATTTTTTAATGAAGAGGATATTAATATAATTTGTGATATGGGTTTATTTATTTATTAAATTATCTATATTATACCATTAGTGTAATTATTTAAATTCTGAAATTAATATATTGTTTCTTTTAAGATTTTTAATTCAATTTGGGTATTTTATTATCATTTTAATATCAATTATTGTTTTAGAAAAGAATGTAAGAATGATTTTTATCCCTTTATATTTAATATTTACAAAAAAAATATTTATTATCAATCTATATGAATTAAATATTTAAACACATCATTTAATTGAAATGATGAGATAAATGTGGAATAATTTTAAAACATGAAACAAAAGGATAATATTGTGATTATATATTTAAATGTAATGATGTATGTATATAAATCCCCATTACAGTTGTGTAGTGGGTAATTTAATTCATTATGATTTTGGAAAGTATCATGAAATTAAAATATATCCCTATTATATGAAGTTATTATGAATATTTTTTCTATTTCACAACACAATGATTTATTGTATTGGGGTCATTGAATTTCTAATGATCATCTATATTCTTGTGATAAATTTTATTTATCAACCTATATGATTAACAGGAACATAAATTATACATCTCTTCCTATATCTTCACATTCCATTATTATTCTCGTACTTTTAATCATAGTTATGTGTTATTCTATAGGTAATATATATTTTCCATTTTTTCTTTTTCGGTGGACATTTTATTAACCAAGTTTTGAGATGTTGCTTTTTCGGAATACTTTTATTCGAAGATAAAATACATGATTACCAATCTCAGGTAAAAATTATGATTTGGAAATATATTTTAATTTATGGAGAATGTAACATGCCAATATATCAAAATAAAATATGATCGATATCTTGTATAATATGTAACACCTAGCTTTAAGAGATTTTGGATATACAATAAACAACAAAATTCATTAAATTTTCATATTAAAACCTTGAAATTAAATAAATAGGTAGTAAAAGAAAACAATTATAAAAATTATTTATAATGGATGTATACAATTCAAAATTTTTTATTCACTCATAATTAATAAGAACTAAATTATATAAAAAGACATTTTATTATTCAAAAATACATTTTCATAAAAAATAATCAAATTTATCCTATTGAGGGAATAATAAATTTATTTAGAAAACTATATGAATTTAGTTTGTTTAAAATAATATAAATTTTTAAATAAATATATTAAAATCACTATACAGTGAAATTTTGGGTTTTTTCAGAATGAATTGATTTCTCTCCTCCTCCTAAGCATAGAAAAAAATCAACCATTGAGATATGGTCACATTCCCCTATCTCTAAATACATCCAAATAGAGTTTTTGGGTAACCATTGGAGGCCCAAAATAGTGTGTCATATTGAACCCTATTAGGTAACCACCCTATGATCTATACAATTCAATGTTGTGATATATAAGAAGATAAACAATGTGCAAGTAATCAGATAAGTATTTAAGGAAGTTATGATGCACATGTCATGTAATATACTACAAAAAAATAACACTGAAATCTTCCATAATGGCTCACTAAAAAACATGAATCAGCTAATATATCAAGGAATCCATAACCAACATAAATAACAGACACAAATTCATCATACTCCAATTCATATCATGTCAGCCAGGGACTTTGTATATAGTGAAGTGTCAGGGTAACCAAAACCAATATTATACACCTAGAATAGAATATTTTCCATGTTTATGCCATATAATCAATGTGTCAGACCCTGGATGGCCGAATAAAAGGATTAAAAGACCAAGGATTCCTCATCAATTCCTAGGATCATCTCGATGGAAACTCAGTTAAACAATATTTGGATCCCTAAGAGAACATCAATCGAACATATCCTATGTTAGATCAAGAAAACCAAACCCTAGGGGTAGCACGACCCAATTCATCCAGCTGAATCAATACTAAATCATAATTCCCAATCCAAGGCATCCAAAACCTCATTCCAGACATATAGGAGAAACTTAAATGGAGTCTAATGAATAAATCACTATTTAATATCAATTAACATTTCTTTCTATATGACTTTACTCACTAATATAACCATTCACATAAAAAATAGACATTGAGTATTACAACTCATTTCTTCATTTAAAATTTATTTTAATCAATATTAATTATACCAAGTAATTTAAAAAACTAATTTATTTAACCATTTAATGAAAAAAATAATTGAAATCTTTAGTAAATTTACCCCATGTTTCACATGGAAAAGATGTGTAACATCTCCCATGAAATCAAAATAATATAATAAATCTAAAAATAAGAATCCTCTAACCTGGAAGGAATACGTGAACACCCTTTTAGTGGTTCATATTGAAACAAAGGTTGTTCTTTTCTATATATACAGTATGGTTTTTATTTCTTTTCAATAATCATATGGAAGAATAAGTAGTTTTCAGGAGAATTTTTCTTACTCTTCTGGTTGAAAATTGTATTGAAGGTGGAATAATTTCCATGTGTATTCCATATTATTTATTCTAAATAATAAAGAATTTTGAAAACTAATTTTTGAATATGACATTAAGTGAATGATTAAATGTCATTTGGAAACATGTGTGCATGGAATGTTTTGAGATCACTGCTTCAAAATATGGAAAAAGTAACTACTGTGTGAATGAATTATATATGCTTGAAAGAAGAGGATTTGTGGATGAGACCCACATTCCTAATGCGACATAAAAATGGGTATTGCATGTTCTGGGAAAATCTTATACACACTGATGAAGAGGTGTCTGAAACATGTGGGCAGGGTAATCAAGGACTATAAATAGGCATTTAACCACACTCCAGCCCGATGAATATTCAACCATGATCCGAATCCTCTTTTATATGAAATAAATTCATGTGGAAGAGATTTAATAAAGATAATCTTGTGCACAATGTATTCCTTTGGTCTACAAAGACCAAGTTATCACTACAGTGTAGCTTCATGAATGATAAGGTGTGTGAGAAAAATAAGGGTTTTCAGAAATCCATCATGCGAGACAATCCAAAATCATGTGCACAATAGCAGGTGATGCACACAATTTCTATGTTGATCTTCTCTCAAGTATTGAATATCCATATTATTTGATCTGTGCATTTCAGGAGAATTAATTAATGAATTCGATTAGAGAAGAGTCCCATGATAGATAGAGACAAATAATTAAATCCAAATCTATAGAAATGACATTCAAGTATGTAAACAATGTATTAATTCTCCAAGGACATTGATCAAAGGGGAGTCGAAAAAAGTATTCTATAGGACACTGTGTGTTATCCCTAAAATATTGTAAAAGAAGCGTGTTTGGAAAAAAGTTATTGTTTCTAAACTCATGTAGTAATAAAAATTGATGATTTGTGTATTTGGTTATGACTGATAGTCTATTGGTGTATTCTCCTTGAATTTGACCAAATCAGTGAACCATGTAAAATTGATTGAAAATATATTTTCATGTGATTGATTATATAATGATCTTTCTCTTGAGAATAGTTTAATATGTTCCTACCAATGTAGGGACAAGATCCACCACTTTATGAATAAAACAATTGACACCCTAATTCACCCCTCCCCAAATAGGGTGTTCAGGGAACCTTCATTTATATTAGTAAATATAGGTTGTTGGAATTAAATCTATCCTTTGTTCGACTGCGGGAATTTAGTAAATGTTAGGGGAGACCCCTCATTGATTTTACAAACATTCAAATTTAGAAAATCAGTATGATATCTCATCTAATTTCTCTTGGAATGTACGTTCTTTTTTCTACTGTATAATGAATATTGTTCACTGATCCATAATTATTGATGTTCACTATTGAAGTCAAAAAATTTCTTGATGTAGATTCTAAAGCATAGAATAATCTCACTGTAGCACATTGTGATCAGATTTATCAATAGATGGCGAGTTTTATATGCGCAATGTCAATGCTAGAAAAACTGGAAAATATAAAAGAAGATGAAAACAATGTGAATGTGGAAAAACTACAAGTCTTTCACAACAGGATCGATGATCCAAAGATGAATCTAGTTGAAAATGCTTATTACTTCATCAATAGAATTATTCATGCTGGGGGAACTATTTGATGGCTTGGGAAGTGAACAAAGATATATATATTTTGAAGCGTTTTTTATATAATTCCAACTCTCTATATTCCAAAAGTTTCCACCATTGAGGAAAGGAGTATTTCTAAACATTAATTGGATGATCTGTTGAATAGTTTGATGGAAAATGAAATGAGAGTAAAAAATGTTTAAACTACCTAGGTTGGAATGGAAATTAAATTCAAAGACCTTGAAAAACATTATAATTTATGAGATACATTTAATAAAAACTATAATGAATATTAATTTATTTCTATATTTTCCAAAAAACCTCCAATGAGGAAAATGGAAAATTGATGGAAACCATCCCTTGTACACGTTTTACAACTGTAGATATGGGTACAATACCTCCTAGGGCTCAAAAATGCTTAATGATGAAGAAAGTGAAGCTTAAAACTCACAAAATCCTTATAAAAAAGTTTTCTCAAAATAAATAATATAAATATAGAATGAAAATATAGGGAAATATATTTTTTTTTAAGTAGACGATGGTGTTAAGGATTATTTTGGGAAGAAGAACTAGATTTAATAACTGGAAACCAAGCATCATTGACAGATTCTATTAAGGATTCAAAACAATTAAATGAAAATAATAGATATAATCATTTGATTGATATTGCTGATATCATTTTTGAAATTAAGGATACTCTTGGTAATCTTGTAAATCAATGTAATAAATGTCAATTTTGGAGAGATGTTCCGGATGAATCATCATAATATATTGATGAACATAATGATATAATTGAATAATTGGATGAATTAGTGAATGAAAAGTATAAAACCATGGAAATCAAAATATGTGTGATGAAACTGAAGCTCATAATTGATTAACAAGAAAAGGTCATCAATTACCATAAATGTATATTATAAGAGAATTACAAGACTATTAGGGGTCATGAAGAATAAGTTGTTACTCATATGGTTAAATTTGAATGTGAATGAAAATCCATCGAAACAATGAATAATATATAGTTTGGAAGACGCTCAGATACATAGTTGATAGAATGGAATAATCATGGTTTCGAAAGAGTAGAGATGTTTATGGATGATCCAAGATTAGCAGGCATGGGAAAAGGGGGAATTTGTTGTGATATAGGAACATCAAATGATGGAATTAAAATTTTTCAAATAAAGGAAAGATTGTATTGGGAGATATTAGAAAGTCACCTAATGTTCAAGAAAAGAAACTCTCAAATAAAAATGAAAGGATACATGAATAATATCCTCAATCATCAATAAATTCAAGGCAGTAAAAATTGTTTCTTAAGGATGTATACATTAGGTAAATAGAAATGAGAATACACTTCCTCTTATGAAATTTTATTTTAATGGCTATCTATGACATACCATTTCATAATATGAAGAGGAATGGACCTATTTGAATGAGGAAGATATTTGACTTCAACAGAGGATAATGAATTCATATCCTACGTCTTATAGAAGAAACAATTTCTATGGATATTATATTCATTGGTAATAATATATTTTATTGAGGATAGAAAATAAACATGAACAATACCTACAGAACTCAGATACATGTCAATAAACATCGACCATATAGTGTGGAACACAAAATAGGTTTCTTCTAACAGAATACGTGTATGAGTATGAATAACCTTCTCACATGAAAGAGGGACATGAATTTTATGAATTATCCTTCAATCATTCAATTACCTCATTGAAGGAAAAGTAGAAAATTGAAATATATAACCTTGAGGATGTATCCCCCACAGCTACAATGTTTATCAGACCATAGATTCTTAATACTGGATGCTCATCCCATATGATATTTAATTATGATTTACTAATGAGTGTTATGAAAATGGTTGTTGTAAGAGTAAGGTTTTTGTAATGTTGGTTCTTTGAAGATCAATAGTAGTAAAATTATTGAACATTCTAATAGAGAGTTGAGAAAAATTGATATTATTTATTTATACTATTTTCATCATAAAATCCTTAGTGTGGGTCAACTATGTGACTCAATACATAGAGTGAAATTCAATCAAATGTGGATCACTATAAGAGGAATGAAAGGGGATTCTTTTAAGAAATGATTCATAACATTAGCCAACTTATATCATGTTAATTATAAAGTAAACATTTTCTATATGACTATTGAATAAGAAAACAACATGTGGTATCATATATTGGGGAAAAATAATAAAAA
Source organism: Viscum album (assembly GCA_963277665.1). Lineage (NCBI taxonomy): Eukaryota > Viridiplantae > Streptophyta > Magnoliopsida > Santalales > Viscaceae > Viscum > Viscum album. The sequence continues at coordinate 1,454,804,762 of OY728159.1, read as the reverse complement.
ATACATGTAAAGGATGTCTATGATAAATATAATCATGGATATGCCCAATATGATGCTTGAATAGTAAAATACTTTTGATGCTTATATATGAGAGAAGTTGGTCTGTAGTTCATATCAAGAAAAGAAGAAAAGGGCTCAAAATCTCATTGATCTCATCCATAGAGGCATATGTGGTTTGTTATATTTCTCCAAAACTCATAGAGAATGTTTCTTTATTCTTTTCATAGATGATTATAGAATAATGGAATGTGTTATAGTTATATATATGATACCACAAGTTATTTATGGCATGAAAACATATCACTGAATCACCGAGAGTGATACTAGATGGACAATAAATGTTTTTTGGTCAGTTAATAGATGGAAATACACATCCAATGAGTTTGAAAATTACTTACAAAAAATGGTATAAAACATGTGGTGGATACTATGAGAACCCCCCCCCCCCCAACAAAATGGAGTTGTTGAGTTTTGTAACCGACTTGTGAAAAATATTTCAACAACTATGTTGATTTAGAGTAATATCAATAAACATTATTGAAAATAGGTTGTTCAGGCGAAATTGTATAATAAAAATTGAACATGGCTTTATATGGGTGAAACCATGACCATGAATGAGTTATGGCATGGAAGGAATCCATATTTGAAGTATTTTCATGCATTTAGAAGTAAATTGTTTATTAAAAATTGATTGAAATCATGGAATGTATGATGATGTTGAAAATGAGGAATATTACATGGATTTTAAATCAATATAAAATCCTATAATTGTTTCATTAAAAATCATTGAATAATTATTGATTGTAGTGATGCTAAGATCATTGATGTTAAGACCATAAATAACTTGAGGGGGACTTATGAGGATGGTGTATAACATGTAGCAGATAATTGACATGGAATATATTCTAATACATAAGTAGAGGATGTCGTTCAAAACATTCAATGGTTACAAAATGATGTTGATTCAATAGAATAGATAGAAGAGGGAACGAAAGAAATACAAAATTATTCTGAACCTTAGTGGAGAAATCGTAGAGTAAAAAGTGATTAATCAAACATTATTTTATATTTTCAACTCGCAAACAAACAAATACAATGATGAATAATTCAAAATTTACCTTCATATTAGTTGTGGAACCATCTATATTTGAATAAATTCAAATCATATATCTTGTGTTCAATTTATGAAAGAATAGTTATATTAGAAAGACAAGAAAAAAAATGGGATCTAGTTAAGAGACTTGATAATCACAACGTGATTTTTATATAGTATATTTATATAATTAAATTCACATATCCTGGAAACGTGATAAAAAATATGGTGTGATTGGTTTGTAAAGGTAATTTATAGATTTATGGTAATGTTGTTGAAGAGAAATTTGATCTGGTGGATAGACTATATCCAATCAGACTTTTTATTTCATGGTACTGGTGTACATTGACGATATTATATTCATTGGAAGAAGAAATATATCAGTGGATGATTTTATCAAATCACATGAAATCATAATTTCAAATTTATATGATTGGTGAACTCACATATTATGTAGGGATAAGAGTTATTCCAAAGAAACACTCACCATTTATTTATATTGAAATGTATGCAGGAGGGTTTTTGAAGATATTCATTATGCATGACTAGAAAACATTGTTGACTCATATTACTTTTTATAACTAAATATGGAATGCATGATGATGAGATATCTTTGGATCCCACAATTTATATGTGAATCATTGGATTCTTATTGAACCTAATAGCAACATGACATGATATATTATTTACAACATGATTGCTGGAACACTTTAAAATTAATACAAAGGTAGAAGATATGGTGAGAGAGAAATGAATTACGTTGTACATTCAAGGCAGTAATAATTATGGCTTATACTTTGGTGCACGATGAGATATAGACCTATCAACATTTTCTAATGTTGAATGGGATAGAGATGTGGTAGATATAATGTCCAAACATGGTGGATACTTCGTTATTTGAAGTAAATATGTGTGATATCAGAGTAAAAAATAGGAAACAACTTATTTTAGTAATGGTAATGTAGAGTACATCTCAGTAACAAAGAACGGCACTCACCTACTTTTGATATCTCAACAACTGACTAATATTTTTGATGAGGTGAAAAAACCAATAATGAATCAATGTTATTGAAATTGTGAAATTTATCCCATGAAATCTCTATTGTGGAATTATCATATGAAACACAATGAAATCAGTTATCATATCATCAATGAAATATTAGAACTAGGCATGATTAAAATAGATCATGTTGGAACTGATGATCAAGTTGATGGAATATTGACCAGTCCATTGTCTACATAAGTGTTTGAGAAACATTAGTTGAACTTCATTTTTAAACCACTTCATAGGGAATGATGTGTTTATGAGTGTTCCCTTATCCCTATTTGAATTTCCTATTTTAATTCATTTGTGGACATGATGTAGGTTTTTTGGGGGAAAATGATCTATGTTGATTGTGTTTTCATATCTACAAGTCAAAATCAGTTTCATTTTGATTATTTCAATTTGGTAATAATGTTGATGTTATATGCTATGAGGTTGTAAGATAATTGAGTAATGGAAAAAATATATAGAAAATTCCATGATGCAATAGGGGGCAATTATGCATTACAAAAGGTAAAAATACATAGAGAAAATGATTATGGAGAAACAAATTCAGTGTTTTTAAGAAAGCATTAGAGAACTATAGACATAATTAGGAATTACAAAACACTATAACCCAATTAATGCTTCACCACTTTTTTCTACACCAGGGATTTCTCGTAAATACATAAACTGTCGGCTGACTTGTTTCTTGTATATCAGGTTATGATAGGGGAAAGTGCTATACTAGATTTATCAATAGATTACCAACAAACCCAAAGGATAAGATTGATGGAGCCAATGATGCTATTTTCTAGAAATAGAGTATGATTATTGTTTGTTTTCAATCCTCATTTGGATTATTAGGTGTTTTTCAAGGAATAATATCTAATAGTTCATATGGAAAATAAATGTTTTGGAAAAGGATGTTTCATGCTAGATTTCATGTGCTATAACAAATTACATGCAATACTTGTCTTGTAATTATTATATTAAAATATGGAAATTGAATAAATTACGTGAATGATTTATATATGCATGAAAGACAAGGTTTGTAGAAGATACTGGTGTTCTTAATGCAACATCAAAAAGGGTTTTTTCACACTTTGGAAGAATCATATGTGCACCGGTGAAGAGACATCAAAAACACGCTTGTAGTGCCATCGAGGACTATAAATAGATAGCTACAACCGCTTTAGAAAGCTAATATTTCTAGGAATATCATGTTCTTATGCTGTGAAAAAATTAAGTGATTATAATTGATTCAGAATGAAAATCTTGCACGAAAAGTGGTCATTTATTCTGAAATGACCATGTGAACCATATGTCATATTTATGAAATCAATAAGTGGCGTGCGAAAAATAATGGTTTCACGAAATCCATCTTGAATGAAAATCACCAATTTTTCGTGCACGATAAGATGTTGCATGAAAGAGTGTTGTTAATATTATTTCATGTTTTTAATTTTTGGCATGTGTGATCAGTTCCTTTCGAGGGCATCCATTCCGAACATCAACGAAAGCTGAGTCTTAGGCTGGAAAAATGTAATAAATTTATTGAAAAAATATAGAAGTGACATTGAAGTGGGAAAACATGGTAAGACCTCCCCAAAGGCATGGATCAAAGGGGAGTTTTATGATGTTTTCTGATATATGTAGTGTGATATTCCTAAAATATTTTAAATGTAGTCTTCAATGAATAGAGTGAATTTTTATAATCTCTTGTATTCCATTAATTGTGATGATTATTGGACATTGTTATGATCATAAATTGATCAGTGTATGCTTATTTGACTTTAACATAGTGATGAACCATGTAAAAGTGATGTGTAATATCATTGAATAAGGTTGTTTGTTTGTTGCAGATTCTCTTTATATAGGTTTCATAGAATTATAGCAATTTGGGGAAGGAATCCTTCACCTTAAAAGGAAAATAATTGACTCCCTGTTTCACCACTCCCCTCTTTGGATGTTCCCGGGTCCTTCAGTTCATGAACCAAAAATCACAAGGTTATTGCATGTTAAAACTCATGGGTGGTCTAAGGTTGTGTAAACAACCATAAATTTGACACAATAGAACCTAATGTCATACATAATAGATCTGATTACATTTAATTCAATTTTTAATATTAATATATTGTTTTCACTGAAACATCTTGAATATAGTAAATTGGAATTTAGGGCCATAAAGTACCAAAACCAAAATGAAAACTTTATTCTATATACTATTACTAAATAGATGAGTGATCATCTAGTTTCAGCTTCTGATTTGACATACATTGGGTGAAAAAATGGATAAAGATTCAATATGGATACAATAATACCTACAGCGAATGAATCTGTATCTGAGTCTTCAAAAAGGAGTCAATCCTACCTCTGGGCTTCCTTTGGTTCTCCTTGTCCTAAATCATTGGATCGTACAATCTTACAGATTTAATGAAAATCATCCTTGATTTTCCCGTTCAATGGTATTAAGATTAATCAAATAATAACTATGACCACTGATCACGTATGTCTTCCCCCCTCCCATGTCTCGTCCTGTAAATCGTCATATTTCTATAGCACTCGTACTAGAGGAACTGTCCTACCTCAGAGGACCTATGTGGTCCTATAAATGATACAAATAGGACGATCCTTAAATGACGCATCTACATGTATCTCATCATACATAGGATGAAAGGATTGAGATGAGTCTGTGTTATAGTAGCATAGCTAATATATGTTGATGATTTCATGAATGGATTAGTAACCATGTGGTAATGGTAACTGATAGTCTACAATCCTGATTCATCCCATAATCATGAACAACCTAAAATATCACGGTAAAAGGATTTCATGTCTCCAGATTTAATCATGTCCCTTATTTGATGAAACACATAAATTTCCTCATCCCCATCCATGAACACTAGAGTCTGTCTACAGTGATTGATATTTTTTTATATTGTGGTGTATCCATCCACTTGTAAATCAAATTTACATGTTCAAAATTCTCATGCATGAGTCGAGGTTCAAGTAATTATACCTTGCTAGCCTTTAAATTGCTCTCAGGTGATCCGCATGGCCTACCATACATATCTTAATAAGGTTTCATATGAATATTTATGTGAAAGCTATTATTTTTGGGTAACTCCATCATGAGTATATGATTCTCTCAAGATCCAATAAATCAAATAAACAATATCAAAAATAATTATGAATTGGGATAATAGTCTCTAACTGGAAATCAATATGAGGGTGGCATGATTATCTCAGAATGACATGTGTACTCAGCACCTTATGAATACTCTGACAGAAACTAGATGTAAAGAGTGCATACCTATCTGAAATGACATTACGTAGGACCGTGTGAAGTTACACTATCTCACAAATAAAAAAACCACTAAATCATCATCAATGAAGTTTTCCTTGATCGACAGGAAATGATAAAACTTCATGATATTTTCAACAACAACACATTCAACATCATCAACATGAGGAGACCATAACAAACCATTCCTGAAGTCCATCATGAAATCATACCTTTTCAGCTCTGGAATATTAAACAGATTTAAAAGTCCAGGTATTCACTGATACTCTACCTTCAAATTCTATTAGGTGGAACACCTCATAACAGAATCAGTTCCACAACCACCAATATGGATGAATTGAATCACGGTTTTTCATGGTGATATTGTGATTCAATTTAAAAATTGTGGCACAAAACTCACCTAATAACTCTACATGTATGTCCACTCTAAACTAAAGACAACCATGCATACAAAGAATCACATCCTCACCCACTGTCCAACCCACATGTGGATCCTTACCCTTTACATCCTCCTATAGGAATAGGCCTTTCATTGTCTAATATATACCAAATAGTCACTCAATCCAGTAGGGTAAAAGTCACACATAAAGACAATAGGACTTTATACCCCTGAATATCATGTACATCCAATCATATCTCAATGAAAAAAATCTACTTTTTACCACTCGCTAATGGCCTACTAAATAGCCTGTATCTGAGTCCCCATACTCAGTGAATCAACAACTTCATTACCTTTAAAAAGGTGTGTAGGAAAGGATGATGTTACTAGAATTAAGATATCTAATCCTTCTCCGCTACCTCCGATTCTGATAACTCTGTATACATATGTAAATAAGGAATTTTTTTATGTTTATATAACAAAATGCTTTCCTAATAAGTAGTGTCTCCAAAATTTCAATGAATTGACGACTACATCAAACTCATGATCATGTGTTGGGTAGTTCCTCTAATGTATCCTTAGCTACTGAGATACATTGGATATGGATATGTCTTCTTGCATTCAAAATGTGCCAAGACTGATACCTGAGGTGTTATAATACATAATGTATCTTATTCCATACACTTATTGTATAAGGATCAATATTGAATTCAATCTCTCTTTCGACTCTTGAAATTCTAACTCATAGGTGTCTGACCAAAAAAACAGCACACCCATATTAGTCAAGCCTATCAACGGTGCTACTCAGAATGATAATTCTTGTATTAAATACTTTTAATATTCATTATACCCAAGAAACTCAGAATTTTAAAGACATTATTGGGATGATAGTAGGAAACTATATGTCTCACCTTCACTGGGATTAACGATTATACATTCACTAAGATAAATTTAACCACTATGTGAATCTTGACCATATATATGTGGTACATTGTGAATTAATATATAACAAATAATATCTCAATGTATCATAAATCCTCTCAAGTTTTTGAAATTTCATTTATATTGTGAGAATACAACAAGATATCATCCACAGGAAAACTGAAAATGAATCCATGAATCGATGAATAACGTGGTTCATCAGAACCATGAAAACAACTGATGTTTTCATTATTGGGAAAAAATACCTACATACACATATAGAATATTCCTCATACAAATTGTTATTTGAATTATGTATTTAGTTATCACATGTACTTGAGTATATTTTAATCTAATGTTAGTTTTTAGAACACATGAGCACCTAAAAGATAATCATAAGTTTTATCTATCTGTGGAAGGGAATACCAATTTTTAACAACCAACTGTATCATCTACTGGTAATCCATGCAAATCCTAAGGTTACCATATTTATTTTATAACAAAAATGAATGGTGATCCCATGGAGAAGTACTGGGTTAGATAAATCACTTAACCATTAAATCCTCAAGCTGCCTCTTAAGATCCTATAACTAATCGTATCCATTCTGTATAGAGGAGTATTTTTTGGTGAATCTACATGAACAAGCATGATGGAGAACTCAACCTATCACTCAAGATAAAAACTAGAAAATTTTTCTGGGGAAACATCCATGAAATGATCATTTGTTGGAGGATAGTCTGTTTGACATGTTCGTTATTTCAATGGTACAACTTAGCTTATGTGGAAATACCATTAACCCTTATGTGTATAAAATACACCCTATGGAGATGTGAAAGTCACCATCCAATTATTGTAGTAAATATAATCATGATAATATACTATCTAGTCTATCTTGTGTATGAAATCAAATCCCATAGCCTCATGAATTATATGTTTCTAGATGAAAGGACACCCACCAAACTGAAGGGGGAACTGCATTCACCGATGTATATCCTCTATTATGATTCCAAATTGATTTTATAGCTTCATAAGTCTCAAAAAAGACAGTATAAAAATCCCATGTGTTTTCCACATTGGTTCAGACGTGAATCTAGGAAATACAACTATATCAAAAATGGAATATGCAATAGTGTCAGATATTATGGTCTTACCTCTCACTATAGCCTATCTGGTTCCCTAATCTTTAGGGGTAGTCTTTACAGAAAAGATTTGTCCTTATCCACGGCCTGGTGACACATCCTACTGATAGTAGTTGGCCTACAATAATGTCTCTGTGTAATAAGAGTATGGATTCATTGACCACTACCATCATTGCCTCGGCCTAACCGATTATCACAGATCTAACTACCATCATAACACGTAGATGAGAATCCCAATCTTGAAGCATGTGAAAAATTTACCCCTACCTCTCTTTACCAGATTGATGGTCCCTATAAGAACCTGGTTCTATTTTTATATAATGGTCTTCTATTTTACAATCAATTATTAGTTAAAATGATCAAATGTGACCGTTTAAAAATAATCATTGAAGTAATAGAGGTTTTGGGTTTTCTTGAGGATAATTTGAAGCTAGGAACCTTATTTTGGTAATAAAATAGCATAGCCTGTGGTTGGTGATAATAGTGAAGGTCATACCACATAGTAAGAACACACCATATGAGGATGGTCTGATAGCGTAGAATAGTCACACTATTAGGCCAAACTATATGTAATGTGTTGGATTGATGTATTAGTAGGCCTATAGTTTTTTCATATCATGAAAAGGTTTTTTCACACGATTAACATATAGTTAGTGAAACCATGTGAGGAAACCATGTGGAATCTACTCCTCTTACCAGTATCCATGATGTTTGGAGAAAATTTTGATAAATTGTTTTCCTAAAGTGTGTGACCCCTTAAATTTGGGTTTCTTTAAAAAAAATTAAAAAAAAGCCTCTTAAAACCTAAAATGAGGTCATTTCACCCTATGAACAACAAATATCTCCCCTAGAATCTATCCTTGAAGATTAAACATGGAATTGGGGTTGCTTCTCAATCCAGACTCTAATTCATGCACCATCGATATCATTGGATCTGCATTAGAATGCTAATAATTCCTTTTTTTCCATTCTTTGATCTTCTAGCTATTAGATACACTATTTCTATTTAGGTTAATATGCCATGATATTAATTTATTCAACCATTCATCAGATTTCTAATCATCTTTTCCAAATCAAGTGTCGATACATGATGTGTGAACTTGTATGGACTTATGGTAGGTGGTATCATGCCTTTCACTTACAATTCGGTCATATATATAAATCTTTGCATATTTCATCCAATTTCTAGGTGTTTATTATAATTAAATTAAATTATTATTATTTCTAGGCATGTTATAGGTGATTTTAGATACTTGTTTAATAATTTATTTGGTTGAATACCTTTAATTTGAATCAACCCTTTTGGTGTTGTTTATTAAATAGAACTTTGATGGCTTTTGGCCTTGTAAACCCATGGTATTCCTTTTTCCTCATTGACATGGGATTTTTAATTTTAATTTATAATGGGGATTAAAATTTTAATTGATTAAATTTATAAATAACTATTAATTAAATGGTTTTAATGGGATTGGATGAGGGAACCCGACCCTAGGCCCATTTTCTTGCAATATGTGTTAGAGATTGTGTTTCATGTTATGATTGAATTTAACCAAATTATTTTTCCCACATGAGTTAAAGAATTCTCATTCCATGAAATAGATGATTTTACCCCATGTCTAAAATTATTTTTCTTCTTGAATGTGTATAATGTAATTTTCATATGTGAGTTAAATAATGAAAATGCCATGTATTATTTGATTAAGCTTTGATTTCATCTTTAAATGAAATTTCCATGTGTGTAGGTCACAACCCATCCCCTATGAATCGTTACGTGACTTACCCCAAACGTGCTTTTTCATAGGCCAGGGGTTGGTGACTAGCACCACAGGCATATTACATAATACTGGGAAGGCAATTCTTTCATAAAGTATAGGCACATGTAACCAAGAACACAACATGATAGGAACACAAGTAAACCAAACTCTAAATAGAGTCTATGTTGTAAGTAAAATGGGCTAGAATAAAAGCCCAATAAGAATGTATATGTACAATAGTTATATAATACAACTGATTAAAGAGAAAGTCAGCTTCCTGGTCATCCTCCAAGGTTCCTACATGAAGGGTTGGTACAGATCGCTTCTTCAACACTCCTAATTCGTCTATCTCCTCCGTGTACTTACTCGTCGTAATGTCCACATCCTAGTACCGCCTAGTCCTGGTCCTCACAGCCTTAGTAAGTGCTGTCAGTCGTCTGCATCCAAAACAACAATGTGCGGGCATAGCTCGTGCAGGGGTGAGTGTAACCATATTTAGTAGGGACCTTGAGACCCTCTGGGTCTCACAAAATCCAGCAAGGAAAAACCCCGAAGTATGAAATCAACATATAATCATACTTAGGTATATGACTATACATATACCTAAGTTATCAAGTAATAAATATCAATCATGATGAAAACACATAGAAACTGGATCAGCTCAAACCATTATTTTTTTCTAGGGGCTGTATCAAGATACATTCCAAACAAAACGTCGAACAACATGGCTACTGGAAAACTCCTCCTCTATCAAGTACAGTGGGCCTGTTGCATCACATAGAGGGTATTCCCACTAACCTGGGACTACTGAGGTACTCCTCCTTTCAAGTACCATGGGTCTGTCATGTCACACGGAGGTGTTCCCTAATGTGGGTCTTGCGTGTCACGCAGAGGTGATCCCCCTCTCGGCCTGTTGAGGTACTTCTCCTGTCGAGTACCATGGGTCTTCCACTTGACATAGATGTGCTCCCCACTGTGGATCTTCCGCCTCACCAAGGTGTTCTCCACTAGGTCTGTCAAGTCACTCTGATTCAAAACATTCAGCAGTCATCATGTCTCAGCTAACCACCAAGTCTCCACTCTATGCCTGATCGTCTCTAGGAGGATCCTCTACACACACAACTGGTCGATACACCATCTTCCACTAAGTCCAACAAATGTTGTATATCAAAGCTCCTCCACTTCATAGGGGTCTCAAAGCAATAGACATCATACCAATCAGATGCCCAGTCATTGAGTTATTAGCCTTTTAGTCCTGAGGGCCCAGTTGGATTCATTCTCGATCCAACCTAATAGTTCCCCAACATAATCCAAAACAAATTGGGGTATCACTTAAAGGGACTATCACGCTCCATGATTTATATAACCATTTACGGTTCGTCAAACAGTCAACTGATGCCAATGATAGGACCGAACGATCACAAATGGGTCGTAGTGGGGTTGGGGTCGGTCCGACCCAGTCGGACTGACCCGCTCCGACCAGGAATGGGTCAACCCGGTTCAAGTTTCCATGACTTGAATCGCAGGGTCAGGTGTGGCCCGTGATGCGGCCTGGTCTGATCGGGGTCAGGATAGCCATGAGGGATGTCTGGTGCCACGAGGGGGGGGGGGGGGGGGTCATTCGGGGCACCGTCGGGTGGCGCATGCCGGTTTGACTGGGGTGCGAGCCAGTGTAGTCGGGGCACCGGCCTGTCCAGCCGGTGCACCGCTGGGGGCATGGGCCGGATCAGCCAGGGTGCTACAGGGGTGTGAGATGTGGTTCTGCTGGGGCATAGTCGGGGGAGTAGTCCAGTTCGGTTGGGGTGCCACGCGGGGCGCGGGCTGGTTCGGTCGGGGCCCTGCAGGGGGCGTGGGCCGGTTCTGTCGGGGTGCTAAGGGGGGCATGGGCAGGAGCAGCTGGCAGGCCATGGGGGGCGTGGGCCAGTGCGGCTGGAGCACCGAAGGGGAAGGGGGTACCGCCAGAGCACAACAGGGGGGGGGGGGCAGAGCGTAGTGGAGGACGTGGGGTGGAATGGCCGAGGGAGACGGCTCGGCTCAGAGGCATAGCACGATGGCGTTTCAGCATAGGCGCATAGCGACAGAGGTCGGCGGAGCAGCGCGACAACAGTACGAGGCCGTGGGTGGAGCAGTGCCACAGGGCGCAGAGGCCATGGGGGCATAGCACCATTTCCTTTGTCGCCATCCTCCATTTTAAAGTACACATCAATGAAGAATGATGGAGGGGTGGGGGCATGTTTTTTTGGCCCACACCATGCTCGTTTAGTGTGGTTGAAGTGGATTACTTCCATATTTAATTTAAATTATTTATCAAGAATGGAAGAGAGAAGAATATCAATCAATCACCCTACAAATTCCCACAAATAATCAAATCCATTTAAATCCCTACAACTTCCCAAAAATAAGTAAACTAAATTATACACCTACAACTTCTCGCAAATATTCAAACATAATTAAACCACTACCTCATATTTTTCATTGATGATGATGAGGAGGGAAGTTTGGTCGTCAAACACGTCCTACGTCCGTTGCCTCCAGAAGGTTCTTCCAAGGAAGAAGTCGAAGACATTCCATGCCGACATTCTTCGTTGGATAATCATTCTTTCAATTCCACCAAAATGTAATGTGGTGCTAAAATAATAGATTAATCCATCTGATAATTTCTCGGAAATAAATAAAAAATCTAAATTAATATTGGTGGGTGGAATAATTATTCCAGATAAGGGTTGGAATAAATTAATTAAAGGGGTTTGACACCATTAAGTGGGGAGTTAAAGTGGTTTCTCCCAACTTAATTATAGAGTTCAAGAGGTTTCATTCCACAGGTGATCCCCACCATCATAATATCCACAAGAGGTATAGGCATGGGTGGTCCCTACAACTGAGAATTCAATTTGGAGGAAAAAAATCTAGTAGTCCCCACCTCCACAATATTCACCTTGGTGTTTCAAATTCAAATAAAATGTTTACACAATTTTATTTTTATTATATTATTTCACTAAAACCCCATAAATTAACTTTTACCATCATCCAAATATCATCAAGTTGAAAGTATTCTAATGTGAAAATCAGCACTATGAATTTAAAAGTTACATTGTATTTCAATTCCAAGCACTACGTCAAATGTTATAAAATCCCTCTTGCACATTTACTAAACGCAGCTGAACAATATTTCAGAAACTCATTCCGAGCTATCCGGGCCTCGGAATCATACACCGCAAATTTTTTTGGACTCATAAAATTCCCATTTTTTTTAGAAAAATATATATATTCAAGGTCTTTACATTCTTCCCACCTCAGGGCTTTATGACCCCATAAGCTACAACTTTAAACTAGGTTAACTAGCGGGGGTACTGAGCACGCACCCGAACCTCCCTCTCCGAAGTGATCTCCTGGGTGATCCCATGTTTCCATCAAACGCGCAATAGTGGTATCAACCATCCAAGAAGGGACTGCTAATGTCGATCCTCAATCTCTACTGAAACATCCGTAAAAGATGGCCCATCATTGACATGCATCATGCCATGGTCTATGAAGTGAGAAGGGTTGTGCACGTATCTCCTCAGCTATTAGACGTGGAAGACATCATTATCTGGTGCAAATGAGGTGGAATATATAAACAGTATTCCACCTTTCCAACTCTGGTGCAGACCTCAAAAGGTTTGATGAATCTCTGAGATATCTTTCTGCCTCGACCACATCTCTGTATACCTCATCGGGTTGAGACCCATAGAACGACATGGTCACCACCCTTGAACTCTTGAGGTCTCTGTCAATTGATGGCATACAAAATTTCTCTACTCTATGTAGTCATCATCTTCTCCTGGATGATCTGCACTTTCTCTATGGTAGCTCGTATCATCTTTGGTCCCACTAGTGCTAACTCCCCTAGGTCATTCCATCACAATGGTGATAATCAAGGTCGCCTGTAAAACACCACGAAAGGTTCCATCCAAATGGTGGAGTTATAATTGTTGTTGTATGAAAACTCTACCAAAGGTAAGTTGTCCTCCCAACTATGATTGAAGTCGAGGTAACAGGAAAGAAATATGTCCTAAAGGGGTTGAATGGTTGACTCAGATTGGCGATACGTCTGAGGATATAAGGTGGTTCTCAAATGAAGTTGGTCTATGATGTGAGAATGTTTGTGCACGTATCTCCTCAGCTAGTATATGTGGAAGACATCATTATCTAGTGCAACTGAGGTGGAATATATAAGCAGTATACCACCTTTCCAACTCTGCTGCAGACCTCAAAAGGTTTGATGAATCTCTGAGATAACCTTCCGCCTCGACCACATCTATGTAGATCTCATCGGGTTGAGACCCATAAAACGACATGGTCACCACCCTTGAACTATTGAGGTCTCTGTCAATTGATGGCATGAAAAGTTTCTCTACTCCATGTATTCATCATCTTCTCCTAGATGATCTTCACTTTCTCTGTGGTAGCTCGTATCATCATTGGTCCCACTAGTGCTAACTCCCCTAGGTCAGTCCATCACAATGGTGATCATCAAGGTCGCATGTACAACACCACGAAAGGTTCAATCCAACTGGTGGAGTTATAATTATTGTTGTATGAAAACTCTACCAAAGGTAAGTTGTCCTCCCAACTGTGATTGAAGTCGAGGTAACAGGAAAGAAATATGTCCTAAAGGGTTTGAATGGTCGACTCAGATTGGCCATACGTTTGAGGATATATGGTGGTGCTCAAATGAAGTTGTGTCCCGAATGCCTCTTTGAACCCCTTACATAGCCAGGATGTAAAATATGTGTCATGATAATAGGAAATTTTCTAAGGTACTTCATGTAGCTGCACAATCTCATGCACATAGAGGCATCCCAAGATCTCTACTAAACCCTACTGTCTGATCCGTAGAAAGTGGTCCTACTTGGTGAGTCAGTCGACGTTCACCCAAATCCAGTCATATACCATAGATGTACGTGGATGTCCAATCACTATTAACATTGATATCTCATCCCACTTTCACCTTAGGACCTCTAATGGATGAACCATGTCTAATAGTACCTCATGCTCTGCCTTCACTTGCTGAAAAGGGAGGCACCGAGTGACAAACTCTGCAAATGCTTTCAACACTCACGGCCACCAGTTTGGTCCTCAGTGATCCTGGTACATCTTTTCCACTATTCGATGTACCCCTAGAGGGAATGTGTGGAACTACCTCAACAGTTATTCCTTAAGTGACAATGGTACAATGGTACGTTCTCTAAAAAATATGATGTTCTCCCCACCATCATAAAATCTATTAGGTGCCTGCCTTGTGAATATATGAGCACGTCGAGCCTCACGTTCAGCATCCCAATGCTACGTCTCCCTGACTCACTGATGTTGTGGTGGAGTGAATGTAAGAGAGTGAAGGAAAGCTTATCCATCGCGTTCCATGAAAGATATCTATAAAGCGGCCAGCTGGTCCATCACCACACCTAGCAGCTGTATACCAGACTTCCTGCTAAGTACATCTGCTAGAACATTTCCCTTCCCTGGAGTATTGACTGTCTCGAAGTCATTGTTCTAGAGGAACTCATGACAATTCGTAGTCTCATGGTCAATTCCTTCTTAAAAAAGATATTCTTGAGACTCTTGTGATCAGATTACATTGTAAAACGTTCTCATATTAGATAGTGTCTCTTCATCTTGAAAGTGAAGACCACTACTACTAACTCCAGATCATGGGTAGCGTAGTTTATCATGTGTTGCCTGAGTTATCGATAACCATATGTGATCAATATTCACTCTTAAATTAGAACACATCCTTGTATGGTCCCTGCTAATTCGTAGAAGACTACGTACCCTACACCCTCCTCCTGAAGCATTGGTATGAGGCATTGTTCTACCTCTACCTTAGCTCCTAAAAACTCTGTTGGCATCTATCTGACCAAACCAAGGGTTTCCCCTTCTTTATCATGGTTGATAGTGGTGCTGCAACACTGGAGAAATCCGGAAAAAATCTTCAGTAGTATCTAGTGAATCCAAGGAATCTTCGTTCCTCCGTCACACACCATGGTGGATCCCAAGAAAGTACCGCCTCAATCATCGTTGGATCCTTGGAAAATCCAGCCTCCGATATGACATGTCCCAGAGAGTGAACCACTCAAATATAGAACTGGTAATTTGAGAGGTTATCATAAAGCTGGTGCTCTCAGAGTGTGTCCCGTACTACTGGAAAATGATAGGCATGCACCTCCTCAGTAGTCGAGTAGATCAGAATGTTGTCAACAAATACTACTACAATGCCATCAAGGAATGGATGAAATATCATATTCATGATTCCCATGAACACTACTATAGAATTGGTTATGATGAATGGAATAACCAAGAATTCATGATGGCCATACCGACATCTGAAGGTCATCTTCTGCACATCCTCATCTCGTAATCTAAGCTGATGATAGCCTGATCTAAGGTCTATCTTAGAGAACCACTGTGCTCCCTTCAACTGATCAAAGAGGCCGTCAATCCCATGGAGTGGGTACTTGTTCTTCACGGTCACCTGGTTCAGATGCCTATGGTAAAAAAAGTCTCATTCTCTAATCCTCGTTCTTTGAGAACAAAATCAGGGCTACACAATGTGAAACACTAGGCCAAATGAATACCTTTCACTACAAGTCCTCTAGCTGTATCCGTAGATCACGATACTCCAATGGAGCCATCAGATACGCTGGTGTAGATATCAGTGTCGTCCCAGGGTATAAGTCAATGAAAAATTCCACCTATATACAAGGAGATAGTACTGGAACATCATCAGGGAAAACATCTGTGTACCGTTCCACCACTAGAGGATAGCTCGGACTATCCACATAAAAAGCTCTAAGGGTATGGCTAGACAAATAATGAGTGATCGGCTGCACTCTCCTCCGGGTAAGTCCATCATGCGCTGCAAAGGCTAACATCTCACCAGGGAAGGTAAACCTGGTCCCATCTATTCGGAAAAACCACACTAGTAGATCCTAGCCAATGATCACACCACTCAGAGTAAGCTCGCATTGCTAGCTTCAGTGCATAATCATTGAATCCACAGTCGTAAGAGTCTATATCCGTAAGGATCTACCTAATGGCTCTGTCAGAATCTCCAAACTCCAAACGATGGTGGTCGAAATAAATGAATTATAGGAACTTGTGTTTATATGTTATACACCTATGGTGGAGTAGAAACACATCATTCCTTATATCATCTCCAGACCACAATGATCGTATTCCTCAGCTGCTTAGAGTTGAGCTCTCCCATATCCACCTGCTCTCTACAGTCAGGGTGGACCTCCAGGTGGTGGTGGTGGTATCATATAAAATCGTCATCCACTGCCAGCAACACAACTAGCTCCTCATCCACATCTGCATACTCCCTGCGGACCTCGTCGATCGAGCCTCTGTCTCATCCTGGGAGATCATTCAACATTCTGATGATCATCCACATGTGGGTCAGACAGTCACGAGCCATGTGACTCTGCCTAATGCCTTCGTAAATCTGTCATCTCCTTGCATGACAAGCTCAACATTGGGTTACCCTCACTACCAATCCTCAGTCATGCTGTCATCCACCTGTAGGTCCTGTTCTCTTGGACCACTGTGTCATCTATTTACTGCCATCAGTAGAAGAAGAAGATCTTGTATGTGCACTATGTGAAGAGTCGTTGGGACAAACTCTTCCGAAAACTGGCTCACAATGTCCTCCCAGAGAAGAATCACCTCGTTGTGAACCTGTAGCTTCAAGCTCCACCATATACATACTGCTTCCTATAGAATGATGGCAGCAAGGATCACTATGAGATCAATTTGTGTCCCTATGAGTCGGAAGACTCTCACAACAGCTTCATGACAATCCTCACCTGCCTGTGGGTCCATCTCTCCCATGATTCTTAGTGGACTATGGTGCTGGAACTCGTGAAACACGCTAAAGTGTTGTTCCTCATCTTTTGTTGGCACTGGTGGCATTGATGGACCAATGGAGAGTGGTACCACTAGTGCCTCCAGTGGAAAGGGGCCCTACACCGAGGCCTTATTGCTTGGTGGGCTATCAGTTTGATCAACTCTCGATATTTTAGCTGGTTGTCTGCGTGGAGGCATCTTGAAAACAAACAGGTGTTCCATGGACAAAAGTTATACTTGGGGTAACCACCAAAAAACAAACTCAGCTCAAACCCAGATTTTATTCTAGGGGTTGTATCAAGTAACATTCCAAACACAAAATCGAACACCTCAGATTCAAGAGAGAATCTCCTATATCAAGTACAGCGGGCATGCCACATCATAAAAATGTGCTTCCCAATAACCTTGGACTACTGAGGTACCCCTCCTATCGAGTACCCTGGGTCTCCCGCATCACATAGAGAGGCTCCACGTTGTGGGTCTGCTGCGTCACACCGAGGCACTCCCCCTCAAGGCCTGCTGAGGTACTTCTCCTGTCGAGTACCAACTATCTACCACGTCAAATAGAGACACACCCTACCGTTGGTATGCGATGTCACCAAGTCATTCCCCACTAGTCCTGTCTAGAAACTCTGAGTTGAAATGGTCAGCAGTCATCATGTCTCAGCCAACCACTAGGTCTCCGCACTATGTTAGCTCATCTCTGAGAGGATCTTCTCCACAATATTCTTATTGACACTCTATCTAACACAAAGTCCAACGAAGAAGTATCTCCATGGTTTTCCTCATCATTGGGGTCTCAACACAAGAGACAACACATCAATCAGATGCTCAGTCTGTGAGTTATTAACATTTTAGTCTAAGAGGACCGATTGGATTCATGCATGATCCAAACATATTTTTCCCCAAATTAATCCAAAACATTGTGGGTTATCACTCATAGGGACCCTCATGCTCCGAATATTTTGAGCGGCACTGATGGTTCGTCAAACAGTCATCAGGTGCCAATGATATGACCCATGGAGCGTAAATGGGTCATAGTGGGCCCAGGTCTGGTCTGACCCATTCGGACCGACCCGAATAGAACTCGCATGGGTCGACCCAGTTCAGGTCCACCCAGCCCGAACAGCTGGGTTCCGACCAGCCCGTGATTCCCCTCGGTCCGCTGGGGGACCAGCAAACTGCGAGGGCCACGTGGGGCCGCAGGGGGGGCGCTGGGTCGTCCGTGGCGCAGGCCAGTTCAGTCGGGACACAGTGAGGGCATGGGCCGGTTTGGGAGGGGTGCTGCGGGGGGCACATGGCGGTTCGGTCGGGCAGTTGTGGGATGGGCGGGCCGGTTCGGCCAGGGCGACGTTGGGGGTAGGGGCTAGATCAGATGGGGCTCCGTAGGGGGCGGAGGATGGTTCGGCCGGGGTGTCGCAGGGGCACAGGCCGATTCAGCCGTCTCATTGAGGGGGGCGGGGGCCAGTTTGGCCGATGCGCCGTGGGGGGCTTGGGGTGGTTCGGACGGAGCCATGCGTGGGAGGGGGCATGTTCGGCAGGATCCCCACGGTGGGCGTATGCCGGTCCGGCTGGAGCGCCGTGTGGAGAGCGGGCATGTACAGCCAGAGCGCCACGGGGGGCGCAAGCCAGTTCGACCGGGGCACCTTAGGGGGTGCAGGCCGGAGCGGCCGTAGCGACACGAGGGGCACAGGCTAGTTCGTCCAGATTAGCACGGGGTGGCGTGGGGCGGCTTGGCCTGGGGTGGTGGCTCAGCTCAGGGGCTCTTCACAGAGGCAGTTCCATGGTGGCGTGGAGCGAAAGGCTGCTGGTGTTGTGAGGGGGCACAGTGAGGCCACATGTGGCAGTGTATAGTAGGGTGCGAAGGCCACGGGTGGCGGAGCACCGTTTCCTTTGTCGCCTTCCTCCATTTAGAAGTACATATCAATGAAGAATGAAGGAAGGGTAGGGCCATGTTCATTTAGCCCACACCCTCTGCGTTTAGAGTGGCAGAAATAATTTCAATTCCTTCTTGAATTTCGATGAGTTATCAATAATTAATGAGTAGAGAATATCAATCAATCATCCTAAAACATCCTGCATATAATCAAACTCAAATAAACCCCTAGAACTTCACCCAAATAACCTATCACTTTTAAACCACTAAAACATCAACACATATAATCAAACACAATTAAACACATATCTCGTATTGTTCTTTGACAGAGATGAGGAGGGAATGTCAGTTATCGAAGACGTCCCACGTCGGTTTCATCTACAAGGTGCATCCAAAAAAAAGACGAAGACATTCCTCTCCAACATTCTTCATGGTGGAAGCATTCTTTGTTGGAGAATCATTCTCCCAATTCCACCCACGTGTACGGTGGTGCCAAAATTATAGATTAAGACATCTATTATTTTGTTGGAACGAATTCAAAAAGCTCAATTAATTATGGTGGGTGGCATAATTAATCAAGAGAAGGGATGGCATAAAATAATTAAAGGGGGTTGAAACTATTAAGTGGGGAGGTCAAGAGGTTACCCCCAATTAATTATGGAGTTCAAGTGGTTTCATTCCACGGGTGTTCCCCACCATCATAATATCAAGAATATGTTTAGGCTCGGGTGGTCCCCACCACCAAGCATTAAATTTGAAGGATAAAAATCATGTTGTCCCCACCTAAACAATATTCACATCGGTGTTTCAAATAAAAAAAAGGATTACACAATTTTATTTTTATATTATTCTATCACAGAAAACACAAAAAATAACTTGTACCCCTGACCAAATTCCGTCAAGGTGAAGTTTTCTTAAGAGAAAATCGACATTGTGAGTTCAATGGTGCAATCAGATTTCAATTCCGAGCAACAGTTAAAAAGCTATAAAATTATACTCCCACATTTACTGAATGCACCAGAAAAAAACTTCGTAAATTCATTCTTGGCACTTTGGGCCTCAGAATCACGCATCATCAATTTTAACTCTCTTTTAAAATTTTTATTTATTTAAAAAAATATGGAAATTACAGGTAATTACAAAGTAAAAAAATCACTATGCTATGTGATAATTTATTTATGCTTCAGAATCTTGTTATATAGATTATTATATGTGTTTTAGATGATTATAATTCTATGTAATAGTTTTTTATGCATGTGATGCTTGTTATATGAAAATTTCCTAATGAGTAATTCAACAGCCATGCCCCATAATGTAGGCCAATTCTTAAACCCCCTTTTGTTGCATGATTGATATAATATGTTATTTGTTTTTACCTTCACATAGATATCATTATTTGATTTAATGGAATATTCCTTGGGTGATAAATTGATTTGTATTATAATTCCACGGATGATCTCATGTGCCTTGAACATTGATTAATGCAATGGTGATACATCGATCTAAATGAATGATGCCATGGATGGGCCCATTGAGTCTTGAATTATATGTCGAGTGATAAATGGATTCAATTGATATTTCCATGGATTGAATCAATAGAAATTTGAATATTTATTCCATGGGTGATACTCATGCTCTATTAGTGGACCAATGATGATGGACTCGATTAGTAGTGATGTTATACCTCAACTAAGGTGATAACGTGTTTCTGAGAGGTTTTCATTGTTGAACTTGTAGTTTGTTGTTATAGTTACCCCTGGAAAAAAGAATAATTATAAAATATGAATATCAAGGGCATACTCATTTTCAATTATAATTTAAAAAAGGAATTAACTCTTATTAAGAATCTTCAAAGCCAAAGAAAATGCATTGATACAGTCTTGAAATAAACCACATTAGATGCAATGATGAGAAATCTGTTGTTATATAAACTATAAAGGGGATACCGAGATTTCACTAGATCAAAAGAATTATTATATTCAATGATATTGAGTTTTTATATGATTGTTTTTTATGCTTTATACGAGGCACACAAGATCACTTGGTATCATCTGTTAGCATGATTTTATTGTCTTACATTCTTACTTTCTAAAGGTGAGCAGTATTCATCACAGTCATGGAAATTTATTCCCCTTGAAAGAAATGGATTGATTTGATGTCTATCATTCCTTCCTTATATTCCTCTTTAAAATTCAACTTATTGTATCGGTCTCCCTTATAGATTTGATTCATGATTCATGAAACTCAATCTATGTACCACCTCTTTGAAGATTCCAGTTAATTACGTTTCATATTTCTGGACATTAAAATGTTTTAATTCATGGTAGAAACCATTGATCAAGAGTTTAGTAATGTAGGGAATCAATGGAATGATTGGATGATGGAACATTGGAGAACCTATATTCTTCCTCATAAAAGGGATTCCCAAGGTTACCGAACCTGATGCATCATATTGTGATCACACAGTATCTTATGCGTGAAGCATGTATTCTAATATTTTCCTCTAGAATATCATGTTTATCATGGGGTATGAAATGAGTTTGTTATCATTTATATAGAGATAGTAGTTGATAATGATTCTTGTTGATGTCAGATCAGATAGGTGTAGCCCTAGGAATGATCACCTGGAAGAATCACCCAGAATGATTACCAGATTGGTTGATCGTAAATAAAAATAAGAGCGAACCCATGATGGTGAATCCCATAAAAGGGTATGTTTCAATCCATGACGGAAAATTTACTTAAAAGGGAGGAACCAATTTTAAGAATGGGAATGCCTATAATGACGAACCCTGGTGATGTGTTACATAAAATGAAATATGTCACATGTGAAGGATAATTTGTACACCACTAATGTTTGATTAGGGTGGTGAAACCCAATGAGGGGAAAACCAATGATTACTATTCGTTAGTATTGAACCTCATAGAGGATTATAATGTACCGTGTTTTGAATACGGGGATCCAAACCCCTATAGTATGATGTGATGGATTGGGTATTACATGTTGTTACATCCCATCACTAGAGGATTATTGTTGGTTTGAGGGTGTGGATTGTCTGTGGATTACACACTAAGGTATTTTTAGTGATAATAGGATAAATGATGATGTGTATGAGGCTTAGGTACTGAGATGACCTATATTGACGGCTTGATTCAACAGAGATATGGCAGTCCAGTTAAAAATCACGATGAATGTTTTTGATGTATTGATGTGGAACCGATGGAATGTATTGACTGTGATGGTTATTGGTATTTAACCTCAAGCATGATTCATACATATCCCATTGGTTGGGAATAAAATTCCAAAATGTTTGGGAGAAGTAATTAAGAACCAAAATGGTTAGATTCATGTGTGAGATCCAATGAAATACGTAATCCAGATATGGGCATGATCCACCTAATACATGGAGACCTAAGAGAATGACTAATATGGATATGGATGGTGTGTAATAGTGGATTGAATTAAAACTTAGAGAGTCGTTCTACATATCATAGTGGATAGATATAAAATTCCACCTAGTGGGGTGGGACTGGGACACCAAATGGCATCCAAGATGGAAATGAGGCATGTGGTAGGTGCTTACAGACTGGTGCTGCCTGTGGATGGGGGAATATGAAGTGATCTCACCCTGAGAATGGTGAGGTGATAGATTAAATGATGATGCATGGATGAAAATACCCCATGGAGGTGAATATAGTGGATGTGTCCCATAATTAGAAGGTGTCACATTCTATGGGTAAATCCCTAGGAGGGAGCACCATATTTTTCAAAATTTTATGATTGAACATCAAGTTGGGTTCATAAATAGCATATTTGGAATATATTGATGAAAACTGATGTTGTTAGATATCATGAGTCGTTTTTTGGTCAATACCAAACATTAAAACAGAATGAGTCATGATTATTGTGAGAAACAAGTGGAATTATAAGATCTAATGATTATGTCTTGAAAGGCACGAAATGATAAATGGTTTTGGGATTACATGTAAAAGATACCATGGGATGATATTATTCCATGTGAATAATATCTCTCTGATATGTAGATGAGGGTCATGTAGAATTTCAATGTTTTATAACCCCATGAGCATTGCACAAGGCTAGAGTACAATTTAACATTGTGTGTTGTGGATGATGGGGATTGGTAGTTTATCATCTTGTAATGTAGACATGGGTAACACACTTTTTACCCCCTTATACATACATGGTAGTATGAAATTCTACTTTGGGTGGTGCACAAATCATGAAATTCATGATGGGAGTTAGAGGAGGAGTTATCGACAGTGGGGTCCATGTTAGCATAGCTAAGTAGAAAAGAAAAATCCATTAGTATAAAACTGCCTAAAAGTAGTAGGTATGGCACCACAATAATGGATATCCCAAGAAAGACTGGTAAATTACATCAAATGATCCTAGAGGGCCATAAAGAGGAAGTGTTCACAAGACATTAGGCTCGATCGCAATACGTCCTCTAACATGGTTCCCATGTATGGATACAATTATGGGAACCTCAAAGTGGGGGTGAACACACGTTTGGATTGATAAATAAAAAAGAAAAGGGGAATGATTGGATGATGGATTTGTAAAATAACTAGGTTTGGATGCAATACGATAATTTGTTTTGTACCTTACTTTGGAAAAAGTATGTGAGTGGTGTCAAGTACTTGTTAGCCCACACGAAGGGGGACCCATAAGAGACCTATCGTGTAATATCCTGTACCTTGAGGGTCCCACAGACTTTTGAGATGTCATGGAATATTCTTAAATTCCTCAGAGCACTGGGTTGGCTTCTGTATGATATTACCAAAGATGACTGTGTGAACTTTAATTTATTAGAAAAAATCTTATTGACAGTGCATAAGACTTGTGGGGTGGAAGATGGTGTTTTACATTGCCTTGAGAGCGTAAGAGGATTATGCGCATGCTAGCTTATTGAAACCAGTATAATTAAATTTTCACACATTCCTTCACCATTTTCTTATTGACAGAGTGGAAATCGAATGTTGATGTCACATTGGGAGCATAAAGATATTCAGCCTAGATTTTATACGTGCACGCAGATCTCAAATCTTGTGTGTTGATCCAATGGCATTCTCGGAGAATTTCATTGAGTTAAAGGGCTTACATAGATAGAATAAAAATGATTTTTGTGTGAAGAATACTTTTTGGGTGCTATGAATTTCACCCTCCAAATATAACATGAAAGGGGATAAGAAGGTTGGGTTCTGAGGGAAATACTGAAAAGACCCATGTACATGGGGTGGTGAATGAAAAATACATAGAACAACATGTATGGAATCTGGCACATTAGTGGAAGAATTAGTCCTCATGTGTATATATATATAGCGGGGGGGGGGGGGGGGTTAATATTACATTTAATTTCCTTTCGAAAAGTGATTTTACTCTCGTGAGCATAAGTTTCTAAATCATATGTGGAACACCAAATCTCAGTCAAATTTTTACACATAATCGCTACATTCCTGAGCACTTCCGATTTGGGTGAAATTTCAAAACATTTACACAACCATCACTAAATATTAAACATAATCATTCATTTTTCATTTTCCATCCCCAATCATTTATGCTCAATCTATTTGGATTCAAAAACATGATCAACATTGTTGTTCAAAAAACTGATGCTGATAGGGAAGATTCAATTGATATTGGGAGAGGAGAGATGATTTGGAATCCATAAATACTGCTTAAATGGAAGTGTTTATTAGATAACCATATTATCATGGGCCAATTAAAACAACATCAGATGGATTATCTCTTGAGTGAAAATCTCCCATTGGGGAATTTTGGGTTTCTATATGACGTGAATATCCCCAAAATTAAGACTAACTCGACACTACCATAGTTCACGTGTAGAGATGATCTCCATCGGTACAAAATTACAATAAATAACAGTTTTTATAGAAAAAGATATTATATGAACATATATATATTGAATGAAATGACAAGGATAACTAAGGGATATGAGCGGATTATTGAGGGGGGCCTCAACTAATATGCTTGTTCTTTCCGAAGCTGTATAACATATAAATGTGTGGGCTAGATGAAATATTTGGACCTATGGTGTGAGGGTTACATCAGTAGTAAATGGAAATGGGAATTATGAGTAAAGAAAACATGTCAAGAGTTCAATAATGAATTGTGCAACCTGAAGCTGTTTGATGTTATACAGACATCACAATTCCACTTCTATCGAAAATAGGAACTGGTGCCTGATCTATTCTGCTAGGGGTCCCCAAATAGAAACACATTCCACCTATAATTTGGGATGGTTATAGTCAGAATATGTGATTTTTATTGTATCAAAGGGAATCCCTAGGAGTGTCGTTGACATGAAGAATTACTACCTACAGAGAACATTTGCAAGGATTGAGTAAGAAATCTCATTCTGATGTGGCATCAAATATACGTAGAGATGGAGAGATAATAGGTTGATTACATTGAAAATGAAATCTCATTCTCAAAATGGTTCGTCATGTTTTGAAAAAACACAAGAAGGTTAAGATTCATGTTCAAGGAAAGTAGTTCCCATCAATGTCAAAGAGGCGCAAAGAAAGATTATACCGGGTGATCCAGAATGCAGGAAAATATCAATCATTGTGGTATAACATGTATGAGGTCAGGGAACCATATGTATGATATGATTCTAATATTGAATCCTTTATATGTGGGTACATATTTCTTATGAGGGATATAAGGATGGGTGTTTTCATGACGACATTGGTTATGGTGGGTATTATTGTAGCTCGCTACATGATTAACCAGAGAGTGCCTACATGGTATATACATTGCCACATTATGGGGTGTATCTCAAGGGTATCCACAACCAAGAGAATCTATAAATAATTTATATCATGCATGGTTGGATTAAAGATCATTTTAGTGGGTATTATTTTATAAACATCATCTATCTGCTAGAATATGGTCTAATACCATCCTTGTTAAAAATTACTAGGGTCTGACCATTGATGTTCAATGAGAAAGGGGTCATTCTCTAGATATAAAACTATAAAAATTTATATATCCTTCCATTTCAAAGCAGGGATGGCCAGATTGTGGACACCTACTGAGGTTCAGTGGAGTAGAGATAATATATGTAGATTATTTGGGCTGGTTTCATAGTTTCTAGGATCCATGGAAAAATATTTTGTGAACCATACATGCCTCCCCGCTTTGATAAATTGTTTGTATGACTTCAGTAGGTTTTAAAGAAGATATATAAAAAGTTCAATGATTAGAATCATCCCTACATTCTCTGTCATCTTTGGTACATGCTAACGACAACCAAATTGTGTAAGACAATCAAGATACAAACCTATAGATGTTGATGCTAGCCTTTTGATGAATTATTCCAAAAATAGGGTCGCAAAATACCACCATTAATGTTTCTAAGAAAAATTTGGAAGATAAAATACTCATTTATGGATCTTGGTTAAATAGAATTCCTAAAAGGCACAACTCTAGGGGTAGTCCATACAACCATGGAAACATAATCTAGACAAACAAGGGATGGGACATCAAAAGGTTGTGTTGCATCTCCACCACATGGAAGAGGATCATCCTGTAAATGACCTAATGAGATGGTGAGGGAGGCCTCTAGAATGCAAAAATGATATATTCTTCAATGTAACACATATTTCATTTTCCATATGCTTTTTCAGGCCCCAACAACACTAAGATAGTATGTGTCTCCATATGATCAGTTGTGGATGCTAAAATAGGACTCAGATAAGATGATGGGAATTTGTCTCATATATGTTTTAGATAGGGTATATTTCCATATGTGGTACACAAATCTGACATCAACGTAAATATATTCAAGCATCTGAGAAAAATTTTATGGGACACAATTCTTGGTGAAGTTGATGATTGATCAAGATCATTGTCTGTAAGAAGATCCATCTGAGGATGATAGCGAAGGAGAAGAATAATTAAGAGGAAGAAAAAAGAGTGGAACCTGGAGAAGATGAAGAAAAAGAATATGAAAAAGAATAAAATCATGAAATGTAGGAATCCAATGGTATAGTGGATCATTTGGTGATTTCATGAGAGTGTGGAGATCTGAGGCATTGATGAATTTCTTGCCGAGTATCTATCAGTATGTCTTAAATAATCCTTCTTGGAACCTTCAAATTAAAAACTCAAATCTACTAATAAAAACTGGTCCTTTATAGGACATCAATGGTCGTGATCCTGGTCCCCACTATAGAGGTATGAATGTGCCAATAGAAATAGAGGTATGTGTTCTGATGTATCTACATAGGGATGAGTAATATAATGATTTGGCTGCGACATAGGTAGAAAATTGTGGTCTAGTAGAGGCTGTCAGGTTGATAATCATGGATTCTATGGATATTACTCCTATCCATGGGGATCCAGTTCCAATCTTCATGTTAATAATCACCAATGGGACTCTAATGGTGGATGTTCCTATGGTGACTCAAGAACATGATTCGACTTTACAGAGAGCTCTTAAGTCTCTTCTATTGAAAATTCAGCCCTATAACTTGATGATCAGGTTGAATGAGGTTCCTATTCCACATAGTGATCATGAGACTACAAGCTCGACATGATGATGAGTCTGGGACATCTATGAGATCTCCCATGACAACTGTACATGTTCATGATGAGCTAATCATTCATGTTGATCCAACCATGGCACCCAATACATTAAAGGTTGTGGCTATGGGAGATACTTCTAATTGAACAGAGACGGAAGTCGGAAAATGCTATTTTTTAGGAATAAGTGAGAGAAGAGGGGAATAAAAAAATTTATAGATCACATTAACATAGAGATAATGATTGAGTATGATCCTACTGCGGGGAATCCAACCATAATTCTAATGTGCAAACCTACTGACCCTTATGAGAAAAATTATTTTGACCATGATGTGGATGAGGAGAGTTGTATAACCCATCAAAGGTGGTGGAAATTTATCAAGAATATACTAGATTCCCCAAAGGTGAAATATGTGTGTCGAATGAGGTCCCTCTACAACATTCTGTGATTCCTATGTGCTGGAGTGGTAGATTCTTGCAATGTTCGTGTGTTGAATTAGAATTACCTATCATAGTGGATTAATGAAATTATTTTGCACATAGATACTGCATAATGCCAGAAGAAATTGAAAAACATCCAAATGCTTCTAGAAGATTAATAGGTTATCCAACACTGAGAACAACAGATAAAAGAGTGTCTCTCTTTCACAACCAATCAATCATTACATGAAGTGGGATTGAAGGTCCTAGTGGAAGAGGACCAAGAGTCTCTAAACAAGGTGAGCCATCATGGGGCTCATCTCCGAGCATAGTGAGACCAAATGAAGATCACTTATGCTGATATTTGTCATGAAGCCATTGGTGATGATAGAGATCTATGGAGGTGACAATACACCAATGAGGTTATATATAAAAAATTAAATGATTTGAGGAATTCGACCAAACGATTAAATTCAAATGTGGATATGTTTTTAGGTACACAAGACACATAAATTCTTATATTCAAGTATATTTAGAATTTTATCCATAGAAAAATTCATTATTTCTTTATTTATTTCATCACATTAATCCTGATAAAATATGTATTTATTAATCCATAACATCAAGTGGGTACTTCCAAATTTGAGAAAAAAGGGATGTACACATTATCATTCTCGTTGTAAGACAGTGTAATATAATAATCAAATACTCTGGGTCTACTATTGTTTAATGATATCCAAGTGAAGTTGAGATAAGATTTGCAGTAGTTGGACAATAGAGAACTTGAAA
The DNA here is from genome assembly GCA_963277665.1 of Viscum album. Classification (NCBI taxonomy): domain Eukaryota; kingdom Viridiplantae; phylum Streptophyta; class Magnoliopsida; order Santalales; family Viscaceae; genus Viscum; species Viscum album. The sequence continues at coordinate 1,454,775,603 of OY728159.1, read as the reverse complement.
TAGGAAACTTTCTCTTAATAATGCATGCTAGTGAGTGAGGAAGATAATTTTAGGGGCATTGGATTCTATTCAAACAATGGGAAATCAGAATTGTGAATCATGATATCGAGAAATTTGAACTCAATGGGATTATAATAAATATATGTTATAAATTCTGAACATGTTTGATAACCTAGTATCTATATTGATTATCTTTTAATGTGTGTCAAAATTAAAGGTTCGATTGCTACTTTTGTTCGAAAATACAAGACCTTTTTTGAATTAGTGCTCGATGTCTTCAGGAACACTATCCCATGACGTTATGTTAGACTATGTGGATTGGGAATAGTCTATTAGGGGTTCCCATCAAACATTAAATAGTATGGGGATCTGAATAAAGGGGAACACAAAGCATGGGAAATGAGTGATGGAATTTATGAAATAATTCACGTAGTTTGGAAATTAACCCACCGTGATGTCAAACACATTGGTGTAAAAGAATTCATCTAAAAATGATCAAATTTTTCTTGTAAGGTATTTTCATCTCAGACACTATGTAATAATGAATGACGTGAATAATTTGGTGGTTGACCATCATTAAAGAGGAAGGCCACTCATGTGAATCCTAGGATGTTTTGTAGTCTTATGTCGCACAAGTAAGGATGAAAATGGCATTGTTCAACATATTATAGTAAGGAATATTCATATTTCATTTTATCAACATATGTTCAGGACACATCATGTTGTTTTACATTATGTGAATGGTATATTCCACATAGTTTGTGGTCATATCTCATGTACCCTAGCCAAATAATTAGATTCATGTTTCATGTACATCCATGAAATCTTCATTCTTAAGGTATGCATATAGTATAAGGTAATTAAAAAATGGATGTGAATGATGCTAGGGAGGATCTCGTGTTTCATACACACCATTAGATGAATTGTTAGAAATTTAATGTCATAATACTTTGTATTTAAATGAATCATAATGACTGAAATGTTCTATAATCATGTGTTTGGGCACAAAGATAAAAAGTTTGAATGTTTGTATGTATCCCATGAGGATGGGAATAAATTTGTTTGTGGTTCTTAATGAATTCTCGGTATAAGACCAACACTGGTGGGGGAAATCCTCATTGGCAAGAAGGTTGAAGAATCCGAAAATTATCATGGGCAATACTAAATTTTTCAGAGAGTGGTTGAGGTTAATGGGTTCTTAGATTATTTTATATAGAGTTCAGACCGTGGGAAATGTGCTCTGAGAGGAACATTTATAATGTGGGGGCATAAAAAACCCATTTAGAATGAGTGCCAGTGATTCCCAAACAAACCACATATGCTTTCATATGAAATATCACATATAATTTAATGTTTTTATCATGGACAATCAAGAGGATTTCTCAACCCATGTGTACACAGAAGTCACGCAAGAGAAAAAAACCCGACGTGACTGAGGACCACGAAGGTCAACATGTCTAGTAGAATTTGTTAAGTTGAACTGAATATATTTTACGTTCATATATCTTGATCATGATCAACGATGAGCTGCTGAAGGTATGAAGTATTTTGAGGCATTGACAAAAGATGAAGTGTATAGGCATCACTATGATTCCCATATGGTCAAAAATCAAGCCATATGTAGTTCTATAATTCTATGAAGTTTACAATCATGTAGGGAGGGTGAAGGTGAATCGACGTAAAAGAGAAGATAATGTTGTGGTTAAGACCATTGAATAAAATTTGGAATCACTAGGTATTCCTTAAGGGACGGAATCAAGACACTTGAAGTTCCTAATAGGAAATCTCAATGTGTAGGTATAATCCATACCCATAAAAAGGTGGAATTAAATATTTCTTGTTGGTAATGTTTTTAGTGGATGGACTATGAAAGTGATTTAGGGTGTCATTATAGGAATTGAGATGTTTTTGGTTCTTGAAAAGTGGCAAGGAAGATGAAAAATTTCACGGGTGATGTTCACTCCAGAGAGGGAACAACAATTGGTTCCATTTTTCATCATATGTCCAGGATGATTATCATGATGGAGTTTAATGTCATGTAATTAGGGTATATGTATGTTCCTTCCTAGGTCATCTCATAAGGACAATCGTTTCGTTGTAGTTTAACATAGTGTAATTGAGATGATGATACCACAGTTTAAGGTTATGTTCTAGGACAAATACATTAATTTTAACATAATGTGGTAATGATTCTAGTTGTTACACAGTTTTCCACCATGTGGATATGAAATTTGGGGGTGATATCATAGGGGGATGTGTGTGAAATGAAAAAATAAAACAATTTCAATGTGGATGAGGGAGTTCTAAATCAGACTATACTATTTTGAGAGAAAAATATAGAGGCTCGTAGTTTATGTTCATACAGTTTGGTCCCAAATATTTATCATCTTTTATATGTAGGGACAAACACTCCCATGACTCCTATTCTTATGTGATCCATGCTCGGTGTGTGAAACAGTGAGTTTTGTCTATCATTCGCTACCATATGTAAAATTTTACAACATGTAAGAGGAAATACTAGTGTACAAATTCCTTATAGATACAAACATTTAAACTCGACATGCACAGATGCATGGATGGGAAATTCCAATGGTGTTAGAGTTCCATTAATAAATAGGGAAGTGGGAAGGATGTAAATTGGAACTTTTGACGCCCTAATTATGGAAGGATTGATTATTGGGATGATCACTATTTACCATGTTCACAACACAAGACCAATAAATTTTCTAGTGAAGAGTGGGGCATGGAAACATGATCCAATATTTACTAAATTCGAAACACATGATGCATAACATTAGGCTGAGAATCCATTTGGGTGTTGTACTAGTAAGGGATGTGAGCCAAAGTGTCATGAATCCATCACCATTTTTGGGTCCTTATTGATGAAAAAGATGATGGAAATGTGAACCCATGAAGACTTAATATGTTGAGTCGGTTTGGTGAAATTTCTACATGGAAATCCACACCATAGGCCTCGCGATCCAGTGCATCAGAGCATGTTAGTGGTAGGAAATAAAAAAAATGGATAAATGATCGTAATATAGAAAATAGTTTATGGTCATATGACTTTGACCATAGGCACTTAGTTTTAACTTCAAAGAGTTTTGACCTTATTTTACCAATTTAGCATCATATACCAATTATGTATCTATACATGTTGACTTATTGTAGTAAGGATGAATGTGTCATGATGTTTATTTTCCAGCAATATTGATATTGAGGAGAAACATGTACCCCAGAGGGAAGTGTATGGGGTGTAACATAAAATGACACATATTATTATCCAAAAGATTCATGTCACACCATACACTTCAAAATGTAATCTTTGGCCAACGAGCCCAAAGGTTTGTGATCCTATGGCTTTCCTCAAAGTCCAAATGATGGAGCATTGATATGTATCCCATATGTATGGTAATTAAAAAACAAATAGTTATGGAGAATAGAATCGATGGTGAATGATTCCAAGAGGAATATTCTCTTGAGTGAGAACACCTATTTTTTGCAATTTAATGACATTATGATGGGACAAGATGGAAAAAATATCAAAAAATTAAGATATGTGAACACATAAGAATAATCTGACATTGTTGAAGGAAATGATGCATCAACCATACCACATGATCCTAAGGAGACTCACACATAGTATAAACTCATGATGTTTGGACCCAAATGACTAGTTTAACAATGTGAAATTAAGATGTTGTAGCATAGTTTTACATCATATTTTCGTGACGGTAGTGGTGTTCTAGTTTAGCATCATGCAACAAGTATAATGTTTTATTACACAGAATAATTTCATGGACTGAAGATGTAGCTGCAGTTTAATGGCATGTAGAATGCAGGGCACTGTACATTTAAGGTAATGCATAAAGGCCATCCATGCTTTACTGTTTAGGGTTTATCACCTAGGATGTATTTTTTTTATCATCATAATGTATGTGGTGATCAATTTCTCTTATTTAAGATGATGCTTCATAGAGTTTAATTTATTGCTTCATTTAATAAAATGAAGGGATTTTTTTAAAGGGAAGTGTAGTTTGGTACAAAACCCAATGTGAATGAGGGAAAAATAATACCATCAACAGATTTCAAATTTCTATAAAAAATCCACATATACATTAAATTAATATAGGGAAGACTATTCCATCTGAAAAGGGCCAAAATGGCTTGATTAATATATGGTTGTTCCCAAATACCCAATTTTTGTTCGTCTCTATATATCACATGAAAGAAGGAATGAAGACACATGTAATTCTTGTAATCCATGCTGAATAAAATCAAGTAGTAAGGATTAAGGTTGTTACACATTTTATCATCATGAAACTAGGATGCAGATTTGTGTAGTTTAAAAACATATGGTTAGGAAGGTTCTTAAATAGTTTAAAGTAACAAAACTTTGTATATGTGAATTTGATTCAATTGATGTACTTCTTGAGAAAATTGGCATTATGGGGGAGGAGTGATTCGTAGACCATCCATGGTGAGAAAAATGTATAAGCCATTCTGATTGTCCTTGTATATGATATATGGTCCATCCCATTTGGTTCAATCGTTGATGGATTCTTACTGGGTTTCATCAGAATTTGGATATCCCAAAACCAATCACCTTGGAAAAAATAGCTTTGGTGAACCTTTTTATTGAACTATCTAGATATATATTTTAGGTGCCTCTATAGATTATGGTAGGCCCATGTCTCGTTCTCATCGAGAGCTTCCTATTTAGATATATATTCTTTTTATAATCTTTTTAATATTTGTTAATTACAGAAAACATTGAGGAGTGATGGAAACTGAATTTCAATGGACATGACTAAATTTTATTTTCATACTAAGGAATATTATGTCACCTAGGTGGAATTGTGAGCCATCATCTATTAGGAATAGTCTGTATTGGGGAGCTTTTCTGGCCCATAAGTCATATTATAACCCACCATCCTTTGTAAAATATTGTAGTGGGATTTGTGAATGCCTTGATCTGTACATTTTCTAGATCGAGGTAGTGATAAGTGTTCTTTTTCTAAAGGTTGTACTTGATTTAAAACTTCTTCAACTCAGACACAGAGATGTTGGTTCCGTTATCGATTAGAATAAAATGGTGGGTCTCCAAATTTATGGATGATGTTTGAGGTAAAAAAGATGAAAATATTCTAGAACATGACTTTATTGAGATATATATATTCTTCCCACATTCTTATGAAATCATATATGGTCAGAATGAACCTAAATGGGAGAACTATTTCTAGGGGCTTTGTTCTCACAAAATCATGTCCCTAGACCAAAAATAACTAATATTACATTTATTAAGGACAGTCTATAGTGGTCTATATAAAAAATTTACATGTATTTGACATGCATGAAACATCATAGAAAACACGATAATGTCACGAACTATGGTTGGACCGAAGTAGGCCAAACCATAGGATTGAGTGGGAGAGCATTATCACTATCTAATGAGATCAACAAGACCTTGAAAAGACATTATTCATAACATTTGGAATCTACTATCCTTGAATACAAGAGATTATAATTCTATAAAACTTACATATTCAGAGAGTTTCTTCCATGCTAGCACCACTCTGGAGGGTGAACTGATCTTCCCGGGGATGGATTATCTCATGCTCGTCTATTTCAAAGGAGGGATTTTCTTCATAAATATAAATATCAAAAAGAACAATCCCATAAATTTTTTATATAGATGAAGTGGAATCTATTAGGTATGATGTGGTAGCTTCGATGGTAAGGTGTTTATCCTTATAGTTATCATCATCATCATTTGAACTGATAGTGGAAATGAATCTTTGATTCACCACATGAATTAATTGATCTTCTATATCAGGATCCATGACTGAATCAGTTGGACCATCCCATAAATTTGATTAACCATTTTCAGAATATGGAATAAGATTCACCTCTGGATGAATAGGTAACATCTCCATTAGACGGTGTGCATGATTGAGATAGGGTCTAAGATCATGCTTCCTGATGATTTTGTCATAGTTTATTTGATAGTTGAATATCTCTGAGTCCCCATGAACACACAAGAGGGGAATTTAAATGTTATGATCCAACACAAGACCAGTGATGAGATCATGATTCTCTTTCTCTTTATTGGTGTAACCCTATTATAGAATGAACAAATAAAGCAGAACATCTTATGTATACGTGATGAATATAATCCATTGATTAAATATACTAACCCTAGTGTCATTGAGAATTATATCAGTTGGACTAAAAGAATATCCATAAAAATTTATATGCTATCAATTTTTATCCTCATCCACTAAAAAAATGGGATAGTCAGGAATGTCAAGATCCAAGGACTTCTCTGTTGGATTGAGATGATCATCCATGAAATCAGCAAGAGTATGACCCCTGACATCCTTTTATTGAACAAAATTGATTTAGAAATACTGAAGTATCATTAGAAAACATGAATTCTAGCCTATCTACATTGGGTTGTTTAAAAGGTACATTTTTTGAGCCATGTGGATAAACACATGTATCCTATGATGCCGCAAGTGATGTCACCAAATATACACTTTGAAAACTAGTGAAAGGTATCTCTTATTAATATAATAATATTTGGACTACATGTTAATGAGAATATAAATTAGGTAGTATAAACTATTAAGTTCCCCATCCTTTTACTTCTGATCGATATGGGTACTAAGGTATAATTCTATGGCAGTCACATTGAAAACTAATTACTTCCTAGATATGGCTGGAATCCAAACTCTAGGATACAATTGGTATTGATTTACTTCATTAACATTTTTCTAGAAATATTAATATCATTTATAGTATATAATATTCTTCATGATCCTAGAAAATGGATTACACATGCAGAGAAGATTCATAATGAATAGTTGTATATAGGATTAGTGTCCTTGGAATCCTTAGAGATCAAAAACGTTCCTCAGAAGAGGAATCTGGAAGATAGCCTAGATCTTATTTAGGATGATCTTGAAGCCCCTATTCCCAAAAAATAATCCAATGAACATTCTATAGGTCTTCCTTGAAATACATTTCAAGGGGTTTGCCTTAAACATTTGAGAGAAAAGGAAGCTGAACACTTTCTGAAGATCTCAATGATGGTTTTAATACTTGTAGTATTTGACCAATAAATCATATATGTTGAATTAATCTAGAATCATGAGGACTGGTATGACGATGTGGTTCCAGGAAAGATGATAGGTACGTCCTACATTATTCAAACATAAAGGCATTACATAATAACAAAAGTTACCTTGTAGTGCTCTAAATGTCATAGACTATTTATTGTGGGATCAATTTTGAACTAATTATAATTATAATAACATTCTATGATGTATGTATATTGGAATACCATAGAGGAATCACACAAAAAATCCTTCAATAGAAGGGGAAAATTTATTTTGGTAGTTCGGGTAGAGATCCCAGAAGTTAATACAGACTCTTATACATATGTTCTTCTTCCGATTGATCACATAGAGATTCAATATTCAATTACACCTTTACAACACTATTTTAAACTGGTTTTGTAATGAATATTAAAAATATAATAATAAATATCACATCATGTTTGATTCAATTAATTAATTTTATCACTGTTTAATAGTGAAATTTTACATGTCTTGGTGTTTACATTGTAGAAGGAGGTTGTTTGGAGATCCCATGATGGAATTCAAGAAAAATGGGGAAAACTACATTATATCCCTAGCAATAATGCAGAAATTAATATAAACAATGGATAAACCCTCTTTCCAATTAGACTAAAAATTGGTGTATGGATGAAAAAAATGTCAGATTCATTTTTCTAGAAGATAATGGCACCCATTTTTCCCATTGGGAGGACCAAAATAGGTCCTTAATGTGATGATGTTCTTAGGAGTCTAGAATGGACCACCCTCCTGTATTTGGACCATAACATAAACCTCAGAGATCCAATTGGGCGGATGCCACCAACATTGGATAACGAACTAAAGGGCCCGAATCTCAACAGAATATCAAGCCATTTTCATGCATTTTGACTAGTCATAAACCATGATTAAAATTGATTAAAAATTATGCATTAAATAGTCACATATCCTTTTAGATTCATGGATTTTAATAGTTGAACTATTGATGTTATTGTAAATAAAATCAGTCATACACCTCATTATCTAATGTGGCCGAAAAATGGGTAAGTCTGAATGAAATTATATGTATTTATTCCACCATTCTCTACCTCTTCTTCATCATGTACTTCTAAAGTTATTTTTGATCAACATGAGGGTGTCTGTAGTTCTAATCTCAAGCTCAATGCTTGAAATATTCATAATGTAATTGAATTTTAATCTTTGTTTTATATTGATCTTCATTATAAATTTTTTATTTTGTGTGTATTTTGGTTTGATATAATAGAAGTAAATGGATCCAGAATCTTCACGCTTCCAGGTATAAATCAAATATTATGAGTATTTGATTGTAATTTCCTCTTCTCTCACCAATTCTCTTTCATGAGTGTGTTTATGGATGATATCATTTGATTAAATCCAGAAGTTATAACCCATTATTATGAATGATTGTGTTGAGAAGTTGTTTTTGATATAGACCTAAATATGGACATCTAATCATGATTTTGATGTTATTCTTTGATTGAGTTCAGTTCTTACATCAAAAATATTTTAATAATTCTAAGAGGGCTCCAGTAATTAGTATCATCAATCGACAAAATCATAGGTGTGTAACTTTTATGAACTCACATACAATTATTGTGTTCAGTATGTAAAAATTCATGATATCAATTAACCTTCCCATTCCCTTGAGAGCGATGACGGATTGAGCATCAATGGACACTTAACCTGGTTGATCACAATTTCACCATCTAGATTCCCTCATGTAGTAATATAGATTCAATTTATATTTTTAATAATCAAAACCCATGTTTTAGAAATCTCCACTCCATGTTTTTCCATTCATAATCCAAACATCTTTTTGGAAATAATGATATAGGGATTCGTCGAGAGATGAACAGATGTTCTTGCCATACTGTAGATATTCTAGATAAAATACACATTTAATTTTATTCGCCCGACAATGAAATAAAATTTTGGTACTGTTTTCTGGGATCCAATATCATTTTTTTCTTTTACACTTTTATTTTTCATTTCTTACATCTTTAAATATCCACCCTCTCCATTGATTATTTTTTTTATATTTTTTGTGTTTTTTCTTCTTATCTTATTCTCTTCTTCTTCTTCGTCTGTATCTTTCACAATATAATTCTATATTATAACATAATATTCTCATTTAACTCTGGTTATGTAAATTTGTTATCTATATCGAAATATTAATCAAAGTAACAACTTATCAGCATGACCTGATTAGGACAATAAAAAATATTTGAAATATACCTTTATATTGAAAAGACACTTCACTCACATATTAGGTCATCCAAAGTTGGAAAACCACGTAACATAGAGGAAACCATTGAGGAACATAAATTGGTAATAAGCTAAAAAAAATTGAACCAAATCCAACCCCGAAAATAAAGGTTATAAATAATCTTACATTAAAGGAACTTACTACTCCAGATGTGGAGGTCCAACCTACGTACATCCAATTTCATGAAGAAGAAGACAGATTTTATCAGAGATTATGAAGACAACATTTAGCATAGATTATGACTAATCAACCTTCTTCATAAATTACAAGGTCCTCTTAGTGTGGACCCTCATAAACACATTAAATAGATTCATAGAGTGTTCTCCGCCATAAAACACTAAATGTTTCTGAGGACTTAATTATGTTTTTGGCCTTCCATTTCTCCCTTAATGGTTTAGACAAATATTGGATATAGGATCTTCCTACCAATATTGGTGGTTGTAATGACCTGAAATGATTTTTTAGCGAATTTATTTCATGCCTCCTAATATACATCAATTAGGAAATAAGTACATGGAATTTGGCAATCAGAAGGTGATACCCATCATGAATACTGGGTTAGATGAAAAAGACTTTGCTCAAACTTCCCCCATACCCAGATTAGTGAACCGCAAATAATACAATAAATTTATGATGGACTTATCTCCAAGGATCGTGGAATTATTGATGTTGACGTTTTCAGTTCCCTAGATGATAAATCTTATTCAACCACTCATGACATAATAGCCAACATAGCCCAAAATGCAAAACAATTTTGAACATGAGCTATTTCACCAACCCAAGGAGTTCATGTGGCAATTCATACATACTTATAAAAAAATACAGACAATAAAATTGATGAAATGCATACCCTTGTAAGGAAATTTGCTCATGCACAAGGTACCTCACACTCTTCTTCAATTCCATTACATTGTGGTATTCTTTCTGATTATACTCATTTTTCTAACCAGTGCCCACAACTTCAAGATTAACATATGCATTTTACAACCGTGTTCTCAGGGAATCCATTCCAACAAGAACCTTCCTCTATGAATGAACAATTCAAGTAAACTCCAATCCCTAGGGGGAAATCACAACCCCAGTACTAAAAAAGAGGAAACTTATGCTACCCATGAAAAATTGTTATTAACATGGACATGGTATGCAGCCTTCTTATAAATAATATTATCGAAATAATAATCGACCTCCATCCCAAATCTGAACCATGCCTCGATGAGATGTTTAAGAATATTACAACACATAACCTGTAATTCCAAACAACCACACAATCAGCAAATTCAAGGCCGAAAAACTCAATTGGTACCATCAGAGAACACCATCAATAAGATTAAGATGAATGATTCTATATAAATACCTTACCAACCCATTACAAATCAAAAAGAAAAAAGTGAATTTTTTCAATAACACATCGTAGTAGTAATGAAGTTTCAACGTCCAATGGTTCTACCAAATAGGTATGTCCCCCTCATGAAAACATTGTTTCTCCACCCATAAAAGATTCCAATGAAGTAAAAAATTACAATATTAATCAAATTTTCATTTATGATTAAAATTAACAATAAATTACGCATTATTTCCGTAAAAGACTCTCTAAATATTTGAATATTTTTAATAATGAGATTGACAAATATATAATGGATAAATTTAAAAAGGATCCAGTTAACATTCATTAGTTAGATGTAGTTAAAAAAATTCCTCAATATTCCAAATTTCATAAAGATCATTATACCCATAGAAGGTGGATAAAGGTGAATAAGAGAGTCATCATCGGATGTAATGTCTCGGACGTGATTCAACCAATATTTCAAACCAAATGAAAGGATCTGGGTACTTTCACGATACCATGTACCAAAATAAAGACCTTATTCTCTGATGCTCTGGTAGATTTAGGTGCTTCCATTAATGTAATTCATCACTATATGTATACTTTTATACATGTTTTATATATTCAACTAATAGGAATTTCCATGGTACGTTCCAACCGAAGTACTATGCATCTAACATAAGTGATTGATGTTGTCCTTGAAAGACTGAAGAATCTCATCTTCCCCAACTACTTCTACATTCTTGATATGGGGGATACTCGAACCTAAGGAAATCCACCCTCATACATGGGAGTCCATTCCACAAAAAAAATATGATCACCATTGTTCACAATGGTATGCTATTCCTGGATTTTTTTTGTAGAATATTTAAGTTTTAACATCACTGAGTCTATGGAACACCTCATTGAAGAGCACTCCACTCTCCCTGTCTATTCGATGGATTTTAATTCCAATGACACACACACACACACAATTCTATTCTCAACTCATACTCTGGCTAATTTTCCTCTTCTTCATACTTGGATTATTTGAGTTTTGATCCATTTTTTTATTATTGTGTGGGTTAAGAAAAATTTATATTTATTTCGTTGATTGATTAGTGTGTTCATTCTAGGGTACCCATGACCGTCAGTGTTTCTAAAAATCACTTTTCTATTGATTCCATTTCCTTAACGAATTATGTAGAGTAAATAAACAGTTTTATGGACCTCAATCACCAAAAACACACTCCATTAATCCAAAAAACCACTGGTGTTAAAACATAAATGACTTACTTTTAATTTATAATATCTTTATCCTTAGGGTACTACGAAATTACCCATCATTATTGCCAATAAACTATATCCACATCAGTGATAAAAAGAAATCAACCTTTTTGAGAGTGTTAAAAGGTGATATGTTAGAAATTGGATGATAATAACTGGATTATGCCATCTATATTAATGTAACATTTAATTTTTTATGATAAAATTAGACCCTAAGACAATAAGACTATTTCCACACTGGTTGAGTCCCACTCTCCGTGAAGTGGTAAAATTAGATGTTAGTTAATTACTGGGTATGAGGATCGTTTATCATATATCTGATAGTTAAAGGGTTAGTCTAGTATAATTTTTCCTTAGAAAACAAAAATAATATTTCTTTCAAATGAAATAAAAGAATTGGTTCCAACACAAGTGAAAAATTGATGGCATGTCTGTATTGACTACTATCATCTCAGTCAAGCCTCACAGAAGGACAAATTTAATCAACATTTCATTAACCAAATGTGATAATGATTTAAATTAAATTCCAATTATTATTTCCATGATAGATAATTGTTATGTTTTCATATACACATATACCCTGAGGGTCATTAAATGACACCATTTTCCTATACATTCACCACATTGTCATTCAGAAGAATGCCTTTTGGTCAATGTAATGAACCTAATTCTTTTCACCGATGTTAGTTGAGTATTTTATTTTAGGAAATTGAGAGATGTATGGAAATATTGATGGATTAATTCTTGAAATATGGTTCTTATTTTGATGATTTTTTGGAACACCTAGGTTTATTCCTCCACTACTGCATTGAAAAAGATCATATTTTAAATTATGTGAAATGTAATTTCATGGTTTAGCAGGGGATAGTTCTTTGGACTGAAAATTTAAATAAGGTAAGTAAATATAAAAAATAAAATATTTAATTAATTTATTCCCTTTTATATCCAACATGTTTTCGTGAGGTGTGATCATTTATGGGACGTGCTAGTATTTACCACTGATTCATTAAAAACATTTGTAAGATTGAAAATCCATTTTCCATGTAATTACACAATGATTTTGAGTTTTTGTTTTATTAAAATTGTGATGGTGAATTAAATTCAAGAAAATGGAGGCTCAAATCACCACCCATCATCCAACCAACAAGGTGGGAACTCCCATTCAAACATTTGTGTGATGCCTCCAACATTGTAGTTGGGGCAGTCTTAGCACAAAGGTTTGAGAAGAAAACTCATGTCACTGTGTATGTCTCCTTTACCCTTGACCCAACACAATTAAAATACACAACCACTATAAAATTAATATGTTCTATTGTGTTTTCTTCTGAAATGGTTTCTTTATATCTTATTTGGAAAAAATTCATTGCCTTCTTTGATCATTCGTCCCATTGTTATGTCATATAGAAACACGAAGTGAATCCCAACCTCATATTATAGATTATCCACCTCCAATAGTATGACATCAAGAATAGGGATAATACTGTAGTGGAAAATGTTGAAGTTGACTATATTAGTAGGACTTCTCCAAAAATATACCACCAAGTTGATTCATACCTCTTAATTGGATAGTCCCTTCCCCATGTGATCCTTTATAAAGTTGTGGACCTTACCCGATGGTATGCAGACATTGTGAATCTTATAGAATCATATAGGGTCCCCACAGATTTCAGTACTTTAAAATCTCAAAGACATAATCATGATTCTTGGTGGTACATTTTGGATGCCACATATTGGATGAGAATTTTTGGTGACCAAATAGTTCTTCGTTGTGTCCCTAACCATGAGTACACCTATGTTTTGACCTTCTTCCAAACATTTGCTTATGGTGGCCAATTATGCTCTCAACGTACAACAAGAATTGTCCTTGACTCTGGAATATATTTTCCCACATTGTATAGGGATTCCCATTTATTTTCCATGTGATTTAGGAATATTAAATTAAAATAGAATATCTCCAAGTGGAATAATATTCCACCACATTCCATTGTATTTATTGAAATTTGAGATGCATGGTCCATTATCTTCATGGGGCCCTTTCCAAACTCATTTGAGTTTGGGTACAATTTATTGGATGTGTTCTACATGTCTAAATACATGGAATAAAATTCTATTATGATCGATGACTCTAGTATTTTTGTTCTTTTTTTATGGTCCCAGATTTTTAGTATGTTTGGTTTGCAGAGACTCATCATTAGTGATCAGGATTCACATTTTTAAAATAGAAACATGAAAAACATTCATCATAATTAGGGGGTTTATTATAATGTCTCTACTGCATATCACCCCAAAAATGATCAAAAATCAGAAATATCAAATCGAGAAGTTTAGAGAATCGTGGATAAAATGATACAACCAAACATGAATGATCGGAGTTTATGCTTTGATGAGGTGCATTGGGCTTATGATATAACTTTTATAACCCCGACCAGAATGTCACCATACAGATTTGTGTTGGGATAGGATTTTCACATCCTGGTAGAGGTATAACACCGTGAATTTTATGGAGTTAAATAATATAATATGAATCTTTCAGATACAGTTGAGCAGAGGACGTTGTAGATTCAAGACTTCGAATAAATTTGACGTGATGAATATGGGAACTCCCAGATCTATTATGAGAAGAAAAAGTTAATCCATGATAGCATGATTCATCATAAGAAGTCCAATATTGGTGATAAGGTCCTCAAGTACGATTCCAAGCTAAATGTCTCCCAGGTAAGCTTCGTTCTTGTGGGATCTGTCTTTATACAGTTACTAATAATTATCCTTTTGGTGCAATAATGAATTTAGATGAGAAGAATGGATTAATTATTACCATCAATGGGTTGCGACATAATCTTTTTTATGAGGATTTTACAGATAATTATATTTATGAAATACACCTTCTAGAAGAAAAAGACTATTGAAACACAGCATATCTTATCCCTCCTTCTCAAAATCTCAATTAATAAAGTAAGGACACTTCACATTCTTCATGTGGTGGTGGATACATTCTTGATTTCATTAGGATTTTAATCATCATTCTTCATTAATATTTTTTTCCCTTCTTTATGGTATTTTCAATTTTCTCAATCATGTTTAGTTAATTAATATTTTAATTTACTTTCATACATCTTCTCTTTTTCACCTTCTCTATTGTATTTTTTACTTCCCCCCCATATGGTCACCAAATAATTGAACATACAAAATATGAATGTTGAAATTTTTGATTCCATTGTATTTTACCATTTGATGAAAACCTGTGTCTATTATGGAATGAATAGTTTAATTAATTTAACATTAGGGAGTTATTTTTAGTGATTTGGTTTTCTATCAATGGTATAAATGGTTGTATCTCTATGATACCATTTATATGATTGATACCCCTTCTGTGATTAGTTTTTTGGAATTATAGTTTCACTATTATGTCCACAAATTGTTTCCAAAAAACTGCAAAGTCTATATATTTATAACTTAATTGAATGTAAATATCTTCTAAGTTATGATTTTAAGTTTAAAATGATTTTTCCACAACTTTATTCCTTATCTGATATATTTTATTATTGTAAAATATTGACCAATGTACGTGTACCTAATATCCAAGTGTTGTATTCCCTAAAAAACACAAAAATATAAAAAGAATGTGTTGTGTCTTGGGATGGTAAAAAATCAGTCCTCCACAACCTTTGATCTTATTATTACTATTTCAATTATTGTCGTGAAGAGATTAAACCAGGATTGAGTGGGGAGTGTGAGACTTTTTTGAAGGCAAATTGTGGAAAAAAATTAATAATAAATGAGGGGTGTGATGAAACGTGAAACATATGTAGATATCTTGGTTGGATTTTAGGTTTTGTCTTCTAAGAATCTATAAGTGATTGGGTCGTGAAAAATGATTGCACACTACTAATGACACATTTAGTTGAAAATTTAATTTAAGATAAAAAATATTAAAATTACATATATTTACTATATAGCTAGTAGAAATAATATCATGGAATGTTTTTAACACACACATAGATATTTACTTTCATAGTTTAATTTTTAATTGCATAATCAATTTTCTATATAAATATTTTTTAATTTCATTTCAATATGATTTATGAGACATCTTTTTCAATTTTGACTACGATGACCTCCTTAGAGTTGTTTTTGAATTGATCTCATTAATTTAATGTTTTATAATTTCGGTAAAGTTTAATTCTTCTTGATGTTGGGAATATATTCATACCATATTTTTTTGGATATGTTACTTTTACTAGGAGAGGAAATTTTAAGGTGTGGAGGTGTGATCACATAGCAATTCACAATTCAATTCCACCCTTACATTGATGTTTTAAACATGTTTGGTAATTAATATTCCATATAATAATAAATTGAACATAATGTTTGATGAAATTAATCAATGTTTGTCTATATTAAATAGGTAATTTTTAATTTTTTTTGTGTTTGAATTGTTGGAGGAGGTTTTTTTGAGATTATGTGATGTAATTCAAGAAAGAATGGCCAAACTACGGAAGATCCTAATCATGCATGTGGTAATTAATTTTGACTATGGATAATCATTGAATCCAATTAGGATAAAAATGGGTTTATGAATGAATGAAATTTTTGAAACATTTCTCTATAATATCATGGATCCCAATTCATCTATTTGGAGGACCAAAATAGTCCCACAATGTGATGAATTTCTTGGTAGGCCATATTGGACCACTCTACTATATTTTGGCTATAACATGGGCCTCAGTGTTCAAATTAGTTTTCATCCTCCTCCCATGGATTTCTTACTCGAATAACCGACCCTCTTCTAAATTTCAATTCACTTTCACGTGTTTGGTTTATTACAACCTCCACACAAATATGGTGTAAAAATATGCTTAAAATAAAAAACTATCACATTAGATACTAGACAAATTTTTGGTGGAGATTTGGATGTAATTGTCATTAAAATCACTCATTCTCTTCATTATCATTGGATGAGCGACTAGGGTTAAGGGTGAGTTGAACTAAAGATCTATCATCATTCATTCAATCCCTCTTCATCATCATGTACTTCAATGCATCTTTGTAATAAACTTGGGGGTGTCTATTGTTGTAATATCTAGCTCAATGATTGTAATATTCATAAGGTAATAGAATTTCCATCTTTTTGACTATTTTTATTTATTTAAACATTTTTATTTTTTTAGTCTTGTTTGATATAAAAAAAATTAATGTTTCTAGAATCTGTATGCCTCCATGTATAAATCGATCTTGTGGTGATTTGAGTGTGGTTGCCTCCTCTCTCATCTCTTATCTTTCATGAGTATGCTTATTCATATGATTGTTTGATTAAATTTAGAATGTATAAACAATTATTATGCATGTTTGTGATGAGAAAAAGTTATTATATAGAACCAAATTTTGACATCTCATTACATTGTTTATGTGATGCTTTGATTGAGTTCAGTTCTTTCAACAACAATATTTTATTGATTCAGAGCATTAGTTTTTAATTAATATCTCCAATTGATCAAATCCTATGAAATAACGAAATAAGAACTCGTATACTATTTCTGGGTTAAGAATATCTAAAATAAAATAATCAATGAATCATTCTTTTCTCATGAGTGTGATGAGGAATTGATCATCAAGGGACACTTACCCGATTTGATCATGATTTCTTCAACTAGTTTTTCTCATATTGTAATATAGTTTCATTATCTATTTTTAATAATCAAAAACCATGTTTTTGAAAAACCCATTGCCAATTTTTACTTTTATAATCATAACCTCATTTTTGAGTTAATGATCTAAGATCTGACAAGATATGACCTATGGTTGCTGCTATACTGTAGATATTATAGTTAAAACAAACATCTAATTTGATGTTATCTACAATCAGATCACCTATTTAGGATTATATTATTCATCCATATTGAGTATTTAAAATCTTTTATGAATTATACCTTGATGAGATTATCAACTTGAGTCTCAATCATGGCACTGTTAGATGGGTGTATCCTCATAGGATATTTTGTGAAAACGTGATGACTTATCAGAAGACCCAGATAGTGGACAAAAATATGATGCTCTAGTTTTGGAATATTTTCATAAACCCATGAATTATATCATTTTATTTATTTTTTAAATACACATACTGTTTCTGTTCCTCTATAAGATAGGCAACACAGATCATTTTTGGCCTCATATCAGTCTTAGTTCTATGATTAAACTCTATCAACTCATCGATGCTGGTAGATAAACCTTCTTCAAATATAAGAGGTGAATCATCCAAACCCACTTCATCATCCGAGGAAGGGGATTCATTGGGATGAGATGTATCAACCAAGCTGACTGAATCAAGGGGAACAATGGTTCCCTCTTGGGGAGATACAATATCCTTACTATAAGAAACATACATTACAGAATACATGGTGACAAATGCTATCGACTCGATACAATTATTCCATAGATAGAGGGTAAAATGCTAAATGATGATAATTGGTTGGTGGTGGGTCAGTCTGGGTTGAATAAATCCAGCTTAGTAGAACAATAAATTTTTATGTACTGTTTTATCCATGGTGAAAACATCATGATGAATTACATGGGTAAGAGGCACGAGTATAACTCTAGACAGTCCTATTTATGAGAATGATGTAATACTCTGACATTCCTTGTACCGGGGAATTCATCTTCCCCTCATCTAGAAAATAATAATGTAAGGACCTTGTCTAGAGTTTTCACTTCCAATTGGTGAATTTGGATGATGAAATCACTGTCCATGTCTTCTAATGATTCGATTACAACGGTAGTGTTCCCAACTTCATTGTTTCATAGTAGATGAAAAAACTCATATTTTGGTTCATAAAAGATGAAAAACACTTAGATGTGTACCTCCACATTGGAGAAAATAGGTGTAAGGATGTAAGAAGGACCATCACATGGACTGTTATGAGTGTGGGGAGAACCTCCACTTGGGTGACAAGAGGTACAAGGATCTCCTAGACATATATCAACATTGATATCTGGATGACCTTTACATTCCCACTAGAGGCACGAGGATAAACTCAATGGTGGTGAATGCTAGAGTGTGGAGGACATCCACTAGATATTTTGAGAACATGGGAAGGAAATTCAAGTTGGATACATCCAACATGTGGTGGGATTTCGTGCAGGTTGGTAGTGAACAAATAAAGAGGGACATCATAATGATCATATTTAATGTGGGGATGGCCTCTTCCATGATGGTTGCTATTGTTGGGAGTACCTCCACTATAATTTTCTATAGTATCGGGAGGGCATCCATTTTGGTGGGTGAGGAAGGGAACATGGCCTTCACATTAGATAAATCGTCTGTGGGGAGGAACTCTGCTTGAGATAGAAATTTTGTTAGTAGGACAATCACTTTGGTGGTCTATGATATGGAGATGACATCCATATCATGATCCATGGGCACGAGGAGGACCTTCTAGCCACAAGTGAATCAGGTAGGTAGGATCCTCACATGGATTGATTAGGGGAACATGTGGTTATACTCCTTGCTGAGAATGAGAGTGTTTAGAACCTCTATATTGATAAATAATGGTATGGAGTGGGACTCTGTACATTATATAATTGTCCCTTATTTGACCATGATGACAGTTGGAGTTGATTACAACCAAATGATTCAGACCAGCCAAACCGTGGGGAGGTTGAGGCATTGATTCTGATTGGATACTACTGAATCCCAACATTGAAGTGGTATGGATCTGTGGAATAAAATTGATGTGGCATGGGACGAAATATTTATTCGAAGATGATTCCCCCTGATTCACATCTTTATTATCATGTTCCTACTGTTGATGTTTGGTTTTCAAGACTGGGTCTAATGGAGTAGGGATATAGAAAAACTATTATTCATCTAGTTGGACGGGTTGGTGGCATTGATGGGGCATGTTGGGAGCCCTCCTTGGTAGCTCTAGGTCCATTTTCACAGCTGAGATGAGTCTAATTTCTGTTAACTCATTGTAGTAGGGATGTGACTCAAAGGTTTGGTCATGTGTGAGTTTCTAATATAAGTTTTTATTGGGAGGGGGGAGCAGGGGCTTCAAATGTGGATGTTGGGGATAATAGTGACGACAATGCCCAAAATCCATCAGGACTCGGGGAGCCATGTCCATCATCAGAATGACCCCTTCTTGCCCATGCCTTAGTATGATAAAATCTATTAACCTCATCTCCACAATTTATAAGGGTGATACGGGGAATGGTTTCTTTGTAACTGTGGTCATAGATGAAGTCAAAAAAAATTGTGTTGTGTGGGATTACCGTAGTGATGCTCCATCTTCCCCTTTGTCTATGGGTGAGGATCGATTGGTTTCTAATAGCTGGGTTCCTACAAGGAATCATGATTCTGACATCAATATGGATACATGGAATGAATTTCACAATTCCCTTGTCCCTTTTAATCATTCATTACTGGAGAGGGATGTGCAGTGCCAATGTCATAGATCTGTATTCCCCATAATTAACTGGCCCAAATTCTTGTGAGTTTAATGCGAGGCCCATTATTTTTTGAGCAGGACCTCGCACCAGATAGATATATCTTTTTACACCCTTATCTACTTATTTATCAAAAGCTACAAATCCCACATTGATGAGAGGAGTTCACTTCGGGTTCTTCATTTAATTTTCTAATGATCTTATAGGGGCACGTCACCTAACCTGTTATTGTCCCCTAGAAAATTACAATTTCAACACATTCCCGCATTCCATGGGGGGTGAAATTCATCTGTTTCTCAGTGATGTATGCTCCATGATTGAAATTGGATAATGTGGAATCTGTCCCATTTAAATGGATTCCTCCTCGGAATTCAATATCTAGTCCAAGAATCCCTCAAAAATTTGTATCCTGGTTCATGAAAAACATTCTTAGTTCCATCGATTTGTAAAAGCCGGTTAATAATGTTGCTTCTGTCTAAATATTCTAAATTATCTAGGTAGGTCATCAACATTCAGTCAGGATAATAGTCATGTAGTCCGTCAGTTGCATGTTTGGATGTTGGAACAATAGTGCACTTATATTCTACCTATTAATAGTTATTATTAATGTAGTAAAACATGATGCATCCTATAGAGATTATAAGGTATATTTTTATTGATTTTTTTATTTTTATTTTTATTTTTTCATCATTCATACCATGTTTATAAAAGGGTTGACCATGTGTTTAATGTCATGTGGATATAGAGATGAGTAGATATGGATGCCCCGATAAAGGCTGATCAAAGACATGTATCTCAAGGAAGGAACACCTAGAAGGTTGACCAAATGGATGGATCAGAATTCCCAATGAGAGCAGACTGAGGATGGTTTATTACATAAAGGTAATGGTTCATAATGTTAATGGATATGTCCGTATGATGGAGGAAATAATTTGATGAATGAGAACACTCTATTGACAAACAAAAATGATGTGTCCCCTAAAGGGAAAGATGTAACACTATGTAGGATGATCTGGAAACCATTGAAGATTAATGATAGAGGTGGACCCCAATGAGGGGGACACAAAAGTTTACCATTAGTTGGGATTGAAACACATTGAAGATACTGGAATTCCTTGTTTAAAATACAAGGATCAAAACCCACATAGATCGAAGGGTGGTTATGGGATAACACACCATTATTGACCATCAAAAGTGGATCTATATTTTTTTGATGGTGTGGGTTGTATAAAGATTATGCATTGAGTCATTCAAGGTAATGCTAGGATTAGAAATTATGTTGATGGGTTTTATGTGTTGCAATGAATCATATTGAAGGAGTTAACCACATAGAAGTGGAATATCGAGTAATAATCACAATGGAAATGGAAAAAGTATGGAAGTGGAATGTATATAATGGATGGAGTGTGAAGGGTGTTGGTATTGAACAATAGTGGGGCTAACCACATATCCTAGTAACTGGGAATGATTGTTCATGTTGTTCGGGAGATGGCATTAAGGCATACACATAGTAAGATACCCAGGCCAAATTGAATTGCAAAATGACATATGGATTGGGGAATGATCCTCCAGAGAAATAGATAATTGATGGAATGTCAAAGATGGAGATTATGGAGGGTGAAAGGATTGAACCTCTAGGAGCCATCCATTGTGTACCAGTGGATGAAAAATAAATTTTCACATTGTTCTATAGGACTATGTCACAATAGAGGAAGCCCAGATAGAAATGTGATATGTGGTCGGGTCATACACAAAGACATAACACATGGAAATAGGTTGAAGAATTAATCTCAATGGGAGATGGTTCAGGTACTGGATGAAATGATAGTGGTGGGATCAGAACATCTATGGATGTTTCATATAGGAGATGTGTCCCAAAAAGGGATTGTGTCACATAATGAGGTTATATCTCGAGGAGGGTGCATGGGAGTTGATAATTGGTTTGTATTAAACCATGTGGAGTCTTCCAATATAACTTGTATAGAAGGAAGGGATAAAAATCCATGTAGTTCATTAAGGTGAGTAATGTAACTACCACTACCAACCTTTAAGCTAACACGAGTCATGCCCAGTTTGAGAAATAAGAGGAACTGTCATACATGATGATGAGGTTGTGAATGGTGTGTCCATGAGAGATGGTGTGGGGATTACACACAGAAGAAACCTAGAAAGGATGTTATTCCATGTGAGAAATCTCTCACTACCATAGTGATTTGCGGGAATTGAGAATTCATGGGGTTTAGTACCCTATGTACATTTCATGGAGTGAGACTAAAGTTTAACATCATATGATAAGGATGATGGGGATATGTCGTCTAATTCCATACAACATGGAAGGGAGGAGCTCACACCTTACCCACATGGAATTACATGTTTGTAAGTCTTCCATCATTTTGTGGTACAAAACCCCAGAACTGACTGACATAAAGTGGACAAGGAGTGGTCAATAGTGAGGTCCATGATAGTCTACATATACAGAAATGATGAATACATTAGCATAAAGATTCTATAATGAATGAGATATGAACAGTAAATATGGATCCCCAAAATGGGATGAAGTAATCACATCATACAAACCTAGAGGTATGTATGAATAAAATGATGTTAAGATATAGGAATAAAAAACAAGAAGTTCTCAACCATGGTTCCTAAGGAGGTAAGCAATACAATGAGCCTTAGGAGGGGGGGGGGGGTGAACACAAGACTATAATGCTATGTGAAAAAGAGATGGGATCAATAAGAAGATGGATGTGTTTTAGGCCAGGGATACAAGCAGTTTGATCGTTATGCACACACCAAACAAAGGGAAAAAAGAAGTTGGTGAGGGTCATGTTCATGTGGTCCCACACAAAGGGGGACCCATTTGATACCTTTCACACATGATCTTATTAAATGAGGATTCCTCGGCATATTGTGAGGCCATGTATTATTATTGCATACATTAGAGTGGAGGTTCATCTACCAGATAATCACACAAATTAAGGAGGAGCTCACCTCTATTTAAAGGAAAAATTTATTTTGGAGATGCATAAAAGTTGTGGTGCGGATGTGGGTGATTGGTATTTCATTGATCTCATAAGAGGATTTTGAGTGGGAACCTTTTTACAAACCTCTCAATTCACATTTACAGACATTCCATGTCTGTTTTCATATGTATTGAGAAGAAAATGACCATTGACATTGCAATGGGCGTATAAGTCTCTTGCTCAAGGATTCCAAACATTCATGTAGTGCTAAAATCATGTTTTTGACTCCCTTTCATTTATAGGGACAATATGTTGAGACAAAAGTTGTTAGTTGTTTTCTTAAAAAAGATTATTTCATGATTAATGTAGTATTTAATTCCAAAAATTATGATGATTAATTGAAATAGATATTGAATGAGTATCTTCAAATAAATGATGATTACGTTGAGTACTTACTTATTTAATGCATTACAAATCTCCCATTTCAAATAATATATATTCACTAGATGATTGGAAGCTAACATTATCTGTTTTCCAAATGGAATTATATCTCACACAAAATTTGTGTAACCTTTTTGGACAAAAATAGAATAGATGAATGTAGGTAATGATAATTGAAAAAAACCACCTACAGATAATTGAAATATGTGCAGGTGAAAGAGAGAATGGTACAAAGATGAGGATTTCAATGATACTAGGATACTTTTTTCCATTTTTATACTTTTTTATGTACAATTTATATCTTCCTTGTATATATGTTTGGGATTATTTATTTGAGTAATGTGACATGTATCATCATTTTGTAAATGTAATAACTTATAAATTTTTTATAACTATCTCCCACTACATAACTCTATTATTTATTTGTATTTTTTCATCCACTACATGTATGATATATCTTATGTGATACATAATAATACTGAAGGAATAGTCTCCCAACTATCAAATCTAGGCCCTCGCAACTAGACTGCATCCTCTTTTATTTGGGGAGATGCACAAGGGTCCATTTTAAATAATGAGACTAGGGAACCATTCAGTCAAATAACGGTTTGAGACATTATAATGTAATATCATAGATGTATATTATATTTTTTATTGTTTCTTGGTGACATGATAATAAGCCAATTATATTTGGTAATGAGTAGTGCAGAAAAGCAGTGACCTGGTGTACAAAAAATTGAAAAATTAGCTGTAATGAAATTATTATATCCTCAATTTTGACTTTTATAGGTGATTTGATTCCACTATTGGGTGTTACACATGATTTATTATTTTATTTTTGATATTATTATGGTTCTACTATGTTGAAACCATATGTGTTGATGGGTAGGTCATCTCATTCATCATATAGGAACCTTTATAGGATTCACATGCAATACATTATTCCATTCAATTTAGGATGCATTACATGACACATGATGTTGTGTTAGGTGTTGTGATAGATATATAATATACTATTATGGGTATTTTGGAACATGATAGGTTGTGATATAATTGAAACCCCACATTTTTTCATAAGAATTATGGGACCTTATGGATGTGAATTTTGCAGACCATTTTTGTTCAACTTGTTGAAGTGAATTTCTCATGTGTGGATTATATGAGAAAAAAATATGGTTCATGGGGTTTTATGTGACCTCATGGATTGGATCATGTTGAAAAATTGGATAAAATATTTAAAAGATCAAATAATTTAATTGAATATTAAATAAATTTAAATTATATTTGGAATCTGAAAACAGATACTTGACATAGACTCGTCTTTTGAGTGGAAAAGTTGTAGGGTTTTTAGTTGTTTTGTGGTTATTAGGTCTATATTCATGGATTTAGGAGAAATTTGTGGGCTTACATTGGGTTTTTTATTTTTTGAGGCATGTAATTGGATTCATAAATGCACAACTAACCCATTTAGGTCAGTTGGGGTCTAGTTTTTTTTAAGACAACCAATTAAGGGTGTTTATAACAGAAATAATTTAACAACTATTTTTTGGTTAATTTTTGATGAACCTAGGCTGGTTTAAATGGGGCCCTTAAAGGATGGCTAATCTATTAGGACAAAAAAGTAATTTTTAGGATAAATTGTTTAATTTATGATGCGAGTTCAATATATGTTTACGGATTAATTTTTTAAGGAGAATGTTGGTATAGATATCCATTTATTCTTTTTGTATTTTATGCTATTATGTTAATATGTGTTTTTTCGTTGTGAGTTAATAGTTGAAGTTTTGAGTTAGAGACATTCAAATGAATAATTGTAAATGTGAATTAAAATAATTACTTTAAATTGAATATGTAGTGCTGTCTTTTTTTAAACTGTCATGTATGATTTTTCATAAATAAGACATCGACTTCCATGGAATGAAAATTTTATAGTTTTCCATAGTACATTCTCTTTTTTACCAATGGCTAAATTTATCGGCTTTTGAGCATCATGACATTTGTTGGTGTAACCTAGATATATGGTCAACATTTTTCATTTGTAAGGGGGTATCTATGATAGGTATATCCCATAGTGATAGAATACCATTCTATATACAATGTGTTTCTTGACATTGTTGTAGTTTGGTAGACATTTTCCCATGTAGGTATTTTAATTTTTAAATAAAAACCTTTTTCAGTGGGGTGGCCATTGTATATTTACATTCATTATGGGAATGATTATTGATGAATTCTCACTTCAGCATGTTAGACATGTCACAGGCATGGACTTCTATTTAATTGTCTGCATGATCCTCTTTTCTCCCATAGTGAAGGAAAACATGGTATTTTTCAATTTGAGTTAATGGCTATTTTGGAAACAATTATGTGTTAAATCTTTTTTATGTGCTACAATATATTCGAATGTAGACGGTGGATAGACTATGAATAACAATAATAATGTGTTTGTTACTCTTTATATATATATGAAGATTTCATTGGTATATGTGGTACACATTGAGTTGTAAAATTATCTAATGAACCATTTGAGTACGATATAATTTTTTCCCTTCATTTGTTGATCATGGTATAATTTCATCTCTGGATTAAACTATTATAAGTGATGAAGATTCCAGTTCATACAACTACTCAAGATTGATTTTTGGTACACATTATTTTTAACATGCCAATCAGTTTTATTTTAGATTTTATAAAAATGTTATTCCAAAATGACCATGGGTTGTGGAGTATCAAACATACGTATAAGGTGGTTTGAGCTTATTCACATTGGTTTTGGATAATATTTTTTTATTGATGAGTACGAATCTCTTAAATTTATGAGTTTTAAATCTTTTATAATAATATGGGTCCTTCTATATAAAAGAAGCACAACCTAATTGGACTATTTTGAAATGGATGTTGCAGTTTTCAAATGCATGTGTGGCTGATAAGTATACTATGTATAAGTGATTTTAGGGATGTATATTTTCACAAGGTTGGATATGTATAAAACCATTGTAATGCACCATTGGTTAGGGTTTGGAATTGGTGTTAAATTAATGAAGACTATATAATTTATTTGCGTTTCTAGGGAATTTTAATCAGTTATATGATGATTCATTGACTAGTGAAACTATGCTTCATTGAAGAGGTAAACTAGTACTGGTTTGATATTATTTTTCGGGGAATTCATAAGATCATCTTAGTTTCATATAATTTGTGATAATATTGTCCCAGGTCTCAATGTTGTCTTTGATGCACTAGGAAATAATCGGTCTTACACCACACTAATATATTAATAGCAGTATGATTTTTTGAGATTTCTATTTCTGTTGTTTTCTCAATTCATTTATGTTTTGAGGTGTGGTTTTTCGATGTGAAACCTATATTACCATGATGGAATTTATTTGATGGGAACTTCGAAAAATGAAACTCAATTCTATAAAGACCCCTATGAGGATGACGCTATGGGCTCATTTAATGTTCTTATGTGGATGAATTGGACTTGTACCAACATATCACTAATAACATGAATATTGTACTAATAGGGAATGTCCTTTATATTCTATTTTAATGAATCTATGGTAATCCAATAATTTTTTATGGCTCGGAATAGATGATTAAAAGGTATAATGGTTACCTTGGTTTGGATCAGAGTTTCACCTTTGCTTTTGTTGAGGAATAAAAGCCTTAAATTACCATGTGGTGATTTGATTATTTTACGTCATTAGATGTTAGGTATGGACTACATTGTGTGGGCTTGTGTTAAATTCTAGATGCCATAGATGAAGGAATTAGTGCTCTCTATGTAGTTATCCATTTGTTTATTCCGTTCAACATAGAGATAATACCACATGAGTGGCTCGGCAAGTTATCCATCATGTTTAATGTATACAATCCCTTGATACTATTTTAATAAATGTTTCCTGCTTAAACAGAGTGTGGTGTAAAGGCCTTATATGTCCTCCAAGAAAACTACAAATAAAATTATCTTCTCAGTCGAACAAGATTTTATCATTCATTTCGGTGAGGTCTCTATTATGAACTCAATTTTGACTGGTTTTTCCTTATTAATGTAAATCATAGAGGTAGCATCGTCAGAATTCTCAAAGGCATTTTTTGTAGGAAATTATGATATTGGAGTTGTTGTGTTACTGATTCTATATGGGATTTTGTTGAAAGGATCGTAATGTATTATCATTTACTACCAATCATAATGTCTTTTAGTGTTGATAAGATTCATATGTTATAAGTCTATGAGATAGTTTGACATCATGGGGTCCTGTATACTATATTTTCAAGTAGGTATTCCCATCTTACATCATGATTTTGGTTTGGGATACATAGGGTGATGGGTACAAAGGTACTTCTGAGCACGAAATACCAACCCTAGTTTGATGGCCAGTTTGGTCTCACTAATCAGGTTATTGAGGAAATGTTGTAGGCATACGACATGGATTTTTGGGGCTCTTGGGAGAGACACATACCCCCATTGAATTTTCCTTTTTAAATATCATTCGGGATATAATTCAGATCATGCCATATGATCATTTAAATGGTAGAACATTCTGATCACCCCTATGCTGTTTAGAGTTATGAGAGGCTTCATTACATGGAACATATCATTATTTCGAGTCCATGGGGTATGTTCAGTTGATTTGGAATATGATGTCTATTTTGCGTTCTCATAAAAAATAATACAACAATCCTCAAATACAACATCAATATTTTGTGTTCAGGGATCCGGGTTTCTTATGCGTTTTACATAGGTTGGGATACAACATGATCATGATATAGGTTATGATTTCCCAAAAATACTATGGGCTATACGAGATTCTAAATTGACTCAGGCTGTTAGCCAATTAATTGTATATACATTAGAAGTAGTAGTCCATGTTTGATTTCATCTATGTCTCATAGCTATAATGAAATTATTCAGACCATTTCATGACTTTTAGCCTAAGGAGGTTGGGTTACAAGTGGTATGGATCCTTTGATGTGCATCCCATATGTATTATGGATTATAGCATGATGTTCCTCCAAGACTGGTCTATTCCACCAGTATCAATTCAATGGCAACATGACAAAGTAAAGGATGAGACATGGGAGTAAGAGGCTAATGCAAGATTCTATGGAAAGAGTTATTTTTCGATCATGCTTCACCACCATTGGAATATAAATTCATGGTCAATTTTCATTAAGGGGGTGTTTGTAAGTACCTGAGACATTATTGAGGTACATATCATGTATTTAATGAAAATTCGTAGTTCAAATGATCAATTGTGACTGATTATGAATTCTATTTGAAGAAAAACATATTTTATGGATTTTTAAGGATCATTCGATGACTGATTCCATAATTTGGGATGAGAATATTCTGGTGCATCGTTGATGAAAACTCTATATGGCAGAAGACATGACTTGAAAAAACCCTGTGATGCTAATTAGAAAGTAGGGAATGGTATCACGGTCAGGAAAAACCATGATGAATGGTTCATGTGGACAAGTAGATAGGTCTACAGTTTTGTAGATCCTGATATAGGGTACTCTCAATGCTACATAATTTTTAGTGAACCCGTGTGTGGAAGCTGTGTGGGTTACCCTCCTTTTATATGTAATTTTTCACCTAAACTATCCATCCCATTAAATTCCATAATTTTTATAATTTTAAATATAATTATAATTCTTCATAAAACAAAAAATTGAGTTCTTTCACCCTATCTACAATAAAGAGATCCACATGAAGCTCTCATGGAAGCCTAAACATGTAATTCAGATATCTTATCAATCTAGAGTCTAATTGAATCATTGCCTATCTCATCTAATCCACAATGATATTATCTTAATTAATTCATTACCTTTCACTGATATTTTAGCTATCGATTGCGCTATTTGAATTTAGCATCATATTCCATAATTTCATGCTCTTCATTCATTATTTATATTTCTCCTAAACTGACCCAAATCAAGAGCCTATACCAGACGATTGATCCTTCATATAACTAAGGTATGTGGAAATTTTCTTTTCACCTAATATTGAGGCATTTATATAACTTTTTTGGCAGTAGGCCCAATTTTTATGTTTCACATGGAATGAAATTAAATCCCAAGTATTTTTACAAATGATATAGGTGATTTAAGATCCTTGTTTATGTTTGTATTATGTTGAATATCAAGAATGTGAAGCACCAATGTGTAACTTGTATACTAAATGTGCCTTTGATGTCTATTCGCCTTGGACACCTATAGTGTGACTTTTTACCATTCTACATTAGTTGTTTAGTTTTAATTGATAACGGGGGATATATTTTCCATTGATGAATTGAATAATTAATTTTCAATTAAATGGATTTAATGGGAAGTGGTGAGTGAGCATGACCCTTGGACCTTATCCTTTTTAAACATATTATATATTGAGTTTCATGTTTTGCATGTATTTCATTAAATTATTTTCCCCATATGAGTTAAATAGATGTTATTCCATGATATATATGTCTTGAAACCATTGATCTTTTTTATGTCGTATCATGATTGATCATAAAGTTTATTTCTCATGTGTGTTAATTGATGTCTATTCCATGTATTGGTGGATTAATCATTGATTTATTCTTTATATGAAATTTTAATATGAGTGGAAAATTTACTATGCTATGTGATAGAATATTTACGCTTGATAAGCTTGTAATATAGATTTTACCATAAGAAATAAATGATTACATTTCTATGTAATAGTTTTTTTGGATGTGATGATTGATATATTGAAATTATCATGTGATTAATTGAATGATCAATCCCAATAAGGTTTTCCAATTCTTAAATAACTTTTAGAGGTGAAATTGATATAATATGTTTCTAGTTTTGACCATGACATAGATATCATAAATTGATTAAATATTTTATGCCTTAGGTGATACGTTGATTCTTATTAAAATTCCATAGATGGACTCATGTGACTTGAACCTTTCTTAATACATGGGTGATACATGTTTCCAAATGAACGATTCCATGGATGAACATATCGAGGATTGACATATTTGCTAATTGATACATTGATCCATATAAGAATTCTATGGATTCAATTAAATGTTATTTTACTGTTTGTTCCTTTGGTAATAAATGAGATCACTTAGTAGATCGTTGAGGATGAAATCCATTGGATGTCATGTTGTACCTCACCTAAAGCGATACCAAGTTACTCATAGGTTCACCATGGTTGGGCTTGCAGGGTGTTGGTTAAACTACACCAAGAGTGATACTGGATTTCAAACATAGAATGTCATGAAAGAACTCCAGTAATACAATTAATTAAATAATGAAAGGAGTATTATGACATGTATTTCATGCCAAGGCACATGCTTAGATCTTGTATTGAAATGTACATCATTTATATATCCAATTGATGAATCTGATCTTCTATTTATTAAATTGGGAAAGTCAGGCTGAAACCATATATTGAGGATTATAAAATTCAATGTGATTTAATTAGTAAAATATTTTTTCTAAAAGAAATAGATATTTAATGAGTACATTAACATAAAGTATATCTATTATTAGTGTTTTCATTCATATTAATATACTTATTACACACTGTGTATCATATATATTCACAAACTGATTAGCACCTAGAAGTTAATGGTTGCCTATAATGATATTATATCACACCGATTTTGGGTCACATTTATGCACCCAAACATATTATATGATTATGGGTAATTATAAGGTAATTTTCCCACCAATTGATACTGCATAGCTGCATGAGAGTTAGATAGCATGAGACCAAGTTGGGGGCTACGATCTTATAGAGACACATTTTTTCTGTTTGTAATATTTTTATATAAAATTTAAAAATTACTTATATACATGTTTTAGATTCCTTATTTGAGACATTATATATGTTTCATAATTTTTTATATGTAATGTCTACTATATTTTCTATAGTAGTGTTCTTCTGCAAACTTTTGTTATCTATTTGTATTTACACTTCTAATACATTAATGCTTTTTCTACTATGAAACAAAATGATATTAAGGTAATAGTCTCCCTACTGACACACCCATGCTATCACCTCTAGTCTTAATCATTTGGTGTTAATGGAGATAAACATGGGGCCATGTGACCCAACTGGCTTGGGGTACCATTTAGTGGTATCTAGATCCATGGTGTAATAGTAATACTGAAATGTTATATGTTGGCCAATTTTCATAAATGCTTAGAACTGAACATGCTCTTGATCACACTAATACTTCAGGTGGCCCCATCTTCCACACTTATGACAATAGACTGAGTTACCTTTACTCACAACATGAATAGTACTCATCTCTTGCGAATCCGAAAAATTGGGATTCATTATTGAATATACTGAACCAGTAGATCAAGAGACTACACTACTCTTCTATACCCCCTAACTTCCATCATGTTATACTCTATAATATGAACCTGAATCACAATTTCAATAATAGATCTGAATTTGAACATGTTGACATGTGATCTGATAGCAAAGTACGTTGGTGAAAAAGGCTACAAATATATAAAGCATGGAGAGTATTTCATAATAGTCATAACACCCTTATCTAGAAACATGTATTAACTAGATACAACTACCCAAAGAGTCTAAAGGAAGAAATATTGAGAGAAATGTGTTTGAAAATCAACCCAACCCATTTCTCATAGTCTATCATCCTAGTTCAATACATTGCATCTGCCTATTGCGTCCCAAAAAAATATATTTGTAGATATCATAACTCTACTCTCTGTTGGTGTCTCCATATTCTTGAAGATTTAAATGATAGTATCAATCCATAGCTCAGTATCCTATAGTCTATCATACCCTGAAAAGGTGGGAGGATGCTGCTATTGGACCGTATTTTTCCGATTAGATATAGACATGGTTGGATGTAGTGCTCCAAGAATAGTCTATATAAAGCGATAGAACCCAGCATGGAACAGTTCCTCAACACATGTTACCAGAAAATTATATACAATTATTGTTGGCAGTAAAGTAGGATTCAATGGTATCCCATGGTCCACCACCACTTGATAATGGGCTTATCCTCTCGCCTCTTGTACTACTAGATATTTTCATTTTGGAATTCCTCTACAATTCTAGACACACACCTCAGAAGATAATGATTTCAAATTTCATCGTTGAATATCACATTCTAGGTCAAAATATTTCTAATAATAAATCATGGTATACAACATGATCCATATTCCATGACTGTAAATTGAACAGTCACTAATGTCACATGAGTGACTTCCTCTTTCTCACATAAAAGCTAGGTCTTGAACGAGGTGTCTATATATAATTTCAATTTTCATTTTAATTCATTCTCATATAATTATATAATTAATTTTCATCATTAATTAATCTAAATGTTCTAACCAATGATTCACAATATTTGAATATGTGAGGATCCTTTAACACCTCATAAACTAAAATAGAATTTCAATCTAACCATACCAAATCACATTCAATTATGTAATTAAATCAAATGGTGAGTAAATTCGAAGTCTATAAGGTCCCATAATCCATATGAAATGAGTGATGGAACCACATAATTTATTCACTAATAAAAATATATAACAATAGTAATTACTGGTATCACAACACCCATTACAAAAGAATTGAATAAGCAATGAATCTTATATATAGTAGAAAAATTCACTGAATATAATTTCAAGAAGGTTCCAAAAATGATGCAATAAATGGAATACCATCATCACATCAGGAATCAATAGAATTAGAAACCCCAATATTTTCAATAATAACAACATAAATCAGGTGTGTCAACTAATGGTGGAATCAACACAAATTTAATATCCTAAATCCAAAAATATCAATTTTATTCGATGAAATTTTTATTTTCCCTATATGTGGGATGACTACTACCAGAATCAAATCATTACCAAAATAATAATCATTAATATTCACTATATTTTCATCAAATAGTATATCAAACTAGAAAGGATGGATCCGATATAACATTGTAATGTCCGGGACCCAGATTCCACACAATATTGCACTAAGCCTGGTTGGCTACATGGCCTGAAGAATATCACATAAAATGACAGATGAATATGGGTAGGAGAGGTATTATATTTTTTATGTGGGATTAATATTCCCTCAACACCAGAGTGTAAGAATATCGAATAATTATAGTAATCCATAGAGGATGTAGGAAAAGCATGTAGACAACATACAAATAAGCAGGACATGAATATATAAATAAATATAGAAGGAATATCACCTATAGATGATGATACATGTCTCTACAATTCATCAATAACAGCTAATTATGAAAATAGTACAATACATGTTTCCAAAAACCAATCATACCCAAATGTTTAATCCCATAATTGCATCCCAAGCCTCAGCTGGGTCTCATGATCCCCTATTTCAAGGTATATTACAATATAAACTCTCAATCTATTATAATATTACTCTATCTCTGTCTGCATCCAAATATACATTTTTGGGTACCAATGGTGGTCCGAAAATAGTGTGATATTAAATAATAGAATGTAACCACTTCAATATCGATATAATTCGATGATGTGTAGTATAACAAGATAAAAATTTGAAGGTAAACACATATGTAGAAAATGATGTAAAACATCCCTTGGCATGTAATATGATACTAATAAAGAAATATAAAATAACATTCCAAGTATTCATACAAAACATGTGTGATCACCAATAACATGGAAAATATAACAAATATAAGTAACACACACATCCTCACCATACACATAATTATATCTTGTCAACCATGGACTCGTCGTATAGTGAATTGTCAATGTAACCATAACTGTGATGTCTAAATAAGAATCCCATATTTCCCTTTGATGTGCAATATAATCAAGGTTTTAGACTATCATGGTCCAAATACCAGGTGTATAAGACCTAGTCATCCTCATCACATCGCATGAGCTTCTTGATGGTAACATGGTTTGGCACTAGTTGGTGTACTAGGAGCACATCAACCAAACATATCCTATGAGAGTCTAAGAAATCCACATCCAAGGGGTAGAAAGGCCCATTGAATCCCACATAATCAAGACTCATGGAAAATAATCAATCCATGGTATCCACAATTTTATTTAAGAACCATAAGATAATTTCGTGTGGTGTCTGAGGAATCATTCACCATTCCATATTAATTATCATATGTTATAATTTTAGTCTAACCACTCATATATCCATTAAAATTCCAAAAAATGTGTTTTCTGACTAATTTATTGAGTTTTATTTAATGGAAATAAATAAATTGTATACCCAAAATTTTAAAGAAAACCATTATCTAACCATTTGAACAAATCAAAAATTAATCCATTTAATAACTCATCACCATGTTTTATATGGAAAGGAGGCGGAACATCATCCATTACAAAAAACCAATTCCCTTAAACAATAATTATGATTCCTCTTACTTGGAAAGCATTAAGGAATATCACTTTGATTGTTTATGAAAAAAAATATCATTGGGATTACATGGAAGACACCAAGGGTAACTTTTTATTTGGAGATCAACAAAAAATTAATCACAAAGAAACATAAGGGAATCCTTAACAGGTCCTATTACATTCAATTCAATTTATCATTTTAATTTCAGGCACATGCCTGAATGTCTAGAAGGTACCAAAAAGGAATTTTTTACTATAAATCACTAAAACCAATGGTAATAGTTCAAACAACTTTCCATAGATTTGTAGTGGAGTTATTTTATAGTACCAACAATCGATTTCACTAATATTGGAAGAAAATTAAGATCAAATGAAGATATATTACAGATTCAACTGGAATGATAGAGAATAAAACATATACCGGATTTTTAAATGTGAGAAAAGTATAACTCATAGATTCCATGGGATCTCCTTATCCATATTCAAAGGATTTATTAAATTGTATATGGATTAATACGTAATTTAAATATCATTGTTTAATGAAGAGGTATTTATTTTAACATGATGAATAAATTTTATTTATTTTTAGACCATATTAATATATTATACAAAAATGATGAAAAAATAAACTCACTATCAATAATATATTTAGATGTTATTATATTTCCATTATATCATATATCCATATTATATTTCATAAAATGGGAAATGAAACCATTATATTTATGTACCATGGACTACAATATCGGCAACCGATGAAATTATTTTGTTGTCACTACATATAATGACTGGTTACAGTGAATGATTATCTATATATATATATATGAAAATCATTAAATAATTATATTTAGGTTAACATAGAAGTTCATTTATTTTTATACGAATCAGTCTATTGAATGTTGCTAACATCGTTTGATCGTATATGTGTATTACCACCTCCATTAGCAATGTAATTAATTTTTCATCACTGAGTCACATGAATAGGATATAAATTTTTATAACAAGTAACAATATTATATTTTTGAATTGATAATAATGATGGAAATATAAAAAAATTATTACCTTATTCCATCATGTTCATTGAAAAATCGAAATGTTAATCATGCATTAGTACGACCTACCATCTCCATGAGTGTAACTAAAATCATTTTTCATTACCATAATTCTTGATATTCTTTTTAAGGTATAATTAATATTTTTAAAAATTATTATTCATGTAATATTATTCTTGACATTATGTAACATGTATCCCTTTTACCATGGTCAACATAATGAGGTCATTTCGATGTTATGAAGAGAACATCCTAAAAACACTTTATGAGGACATGATTGGTTTACTAATAAAATGTTAATTTAAAAGAAATAAATATATTATTATGGTTAAGGTATTAATTAAATAAAGTACACATAATAAAAAAATCAACTAATATAATTTAATTATATTGGAGTTAAATGGAATATGTGGTTTGTCCAGACTCAAGGTAAAGGATTTCATCTCAATTTTCTTTTATTGAAGAATGATTTAATATTATATACACAATTTATTTGATATGTTATTTACAATACCCTATTAAATATTATATCTCTAATACTTTATACATAATATTATTTAAATTTTCAAATCATTATATTTATTCAAAATGGATTTTACTTGAATGATACCATGTGATAAGGTTTTCTTTAAACAATATTCTTTAATTATATTACATGAAATAATTATTGATTATATTATTAAGATAATAAAGGTGAAACAAATTATGTTTTAATTTCTGTTTAATTTCAAAATTCATTGAATTTAATTTTTTTTTTCAAATAATCACTTCATTGATTAATTCTCAAATCAACGATATGATATTTTTATGGGATAATTGAAAAATTTTATTTATCTTGGAAATATGATTATTCAATGATCCTTTTTTATTTTTGATCTGTATATACTACAAGTTTTACCTATTATATTTGTAATATTCTTATTTTTTGACACATCAATATTCATTTGACATTATTTTTTCATGGGTCGTATTATTTCAAATTTACCAATGTGGGGAGAAGATGATGATTCAATCCCATTTTAATCAGGATTTGTTATTATTGAATTTATAATTAAGAAATTATATGTTTTTTATTTTATAAAACCATTTTATTTTTACTCTCCTCTAGATATCTCTTGAATTTTGAGGACATAGTAATGTATTTATCTTTTTTGTTTTGAAATGTTAACAAAAATGTTTTTAAGAAAATATAGCATTATTTCTTTTATTTTTGTGATAAAAAATATTTCATCCATGTCAATGTTTTCATTAAATATATTAAAACTAGTTTTTAACTATCTATTATTATTGTTAAAATTAATTTGTACCCATGTTTTTATTTTTAAAAAATTGTGTAAAAGGTTCAATGGTTTTAAAGAATCATTTCCCACAATCATTACCACTCTATTCATTAAATATTATATAAAACTATTCCATGGTTAATTTAAATGAAAATGGTAATCTTCAAAATATTCATCAATTTTATAAATTTTTTATTTTGTATTCCAATGGGGAATGTGTATTTTTATCAATATTAATTGTAATGATATATAATTTTTTCTTTCTATTCATCATTGAATACACATCATATATTATTTATTATTCATTAGGTATATATTGAAACAATACCATCCTTATTCTATATTTAGATAAATTATGATTGATTCAAAGATATTTCATTAGTCACATTTCATTTCAGTGAGTAAATAATGATATAGAAGAATAATGGTTATAGTTATATTGGTAAATGAGTTATTTATTTTGTAATTATAATGTGATTGTTTATAGAAGTTATTTTTTATTGCTTGTGATCCAAATATAGAACATGGGGATGGATTGGAATGATATATCCTACATTTCATTGTATAAAGGGTGGAGTTGACAGGTTTTAGGTTTCTCATAAGAGATTATTGTAATTTTCTAGGTAGTTTATTATATTTTAAGTGTTGTTGATAAAATCATACAAAAAACGATAAATCGTGTTACCAATATTTTTTTATTATTCTTACATAATTTTCTAATATGTACTTCGCTAAATGGATGTTTTAAAATGGATCATGATATTCCAATTATATGACCCATGACTAAGGTTTAATATTTGTGCATGTTTCAATATTTATGACAAATTATATTTTGGGTTATAATTATCTTTTTTAATTCTAATAAATATTTATTATGTTATCATACCCTTATACTAATCTGATTCTCAGTAATGAGGTATAATTTATTTTTATTGTGTTCACTGTTATTGATTGATTTATCTCACCCTTTGAATGTTTTCCTTTTACCTAATTTATGAATAATGATATTGAATTTATTTTGAATAAATTGGATTCCGATGTGATTTTTTTCCATAAATTATTAAGACTTCATATGGAGTAGGAATATAATGGTGTATGAAAAAATACTCTATTAAATACTTGGTTAATTTTATATAACAATTTTTGAGAAATATTTAAAACACTAAATATAAAATTTCATTGTGTATGTGTTTGATCCAGTATTTACTTTTGAATTTTATTGTTTTATATTTTTGTAATTGGGTCACATTTATGGGTATCAAAGATTAAAATTTAATGATTAATCTTTAAGAAATAATATTTATATAGTGAATGATTGGGTGTGATACATTTAGTATCATTGTGGTTTCGAATAAAATTAGAATATAAGATATTATCTTTTATAGATACCTTAAATTAAATGAATACAATCATTGGATTATATGTTTATAGATTATCATATTATTGAGTTATATACACTCCATTTCATTTTTAAGTGATTGGATTTTCAGGTGATTTATGATATATTTGGAGACATTTTATTAAGTTATGATAAAAGAAATCCACAAAATTCTCATGTGTTTTAACATTACGGATTACTAGGAAATAGTGTTATTAAATTTTTCAGGATTATTGATGTGGGGTATGATTTAAATTTTAGAGATAAATAATTCAGTAATATTGAGGTTAAATAAAAATAATTTGAGATACAAGGTTATTTATTCATGGAATGATAATTATTGAACTGTTGGTTTTGATGATGACTTTTAGCGATTAATATATTATTAATTTTTAGGATGGTAAAAATTTGGTATTATATTGTCAAATGATATAAAATTCGGTTTTAGTAAAGATTAAAAGAATGAATTTTCATAATTTTATATGCCACCTAGAGAATATAAAGTCTTTTATAATGGTTCAGGTATTAAATTTTCATATTCATCATTCTGAGTGAAATATTTTATAATATTGAAATGTTTTTTACATATTAATGATGATAATATTTTTATTTTAATGTTTATAATGTCTTGTATGTATATTTAAAATTATGTAAAAATTATAGATTTTAAAGGATATCCTTAATTATAGGAAATAATCAGGAAATAAGAATTTTATCCTATTTAATTCAATTATATGGATTCAATGGAAAAATTCAAACCTCATTGATTTATGTTCTTATAGACATTGGTATTCTCATGATCACTCAGTTTCTTTTGATCAATTTTCGTTGTCACCTTAAAAAAGTTTTGGATAATAAAATTTAACACAATTTATATTTTTTTAATATATTTTAATGTTATTATATTTTGAAACATACATTTTTTTATTTTATACTACCTTTATATTTTCCATTCCATTTATAGTAGGATGTATTAAAAACTACTTTTAAGACGTGGGTTTTGAAAAAGGAAATTTCAAATGTCAAACCCTTGATTTCCATCCTCATGTTCAAATTTTTAAGAAAAAATTTATTAATAGGTGGTATAATTTATCACCATATAATTGTAAAATAATATTATTTTCAATAGCAATAATTTCATACAAAACCAGTATTTCAGGGAATTTAGATATACTATGAAATATTATGATTTAAATGTTTCAATTAATGGCGGACATTTTATTTAGATGATATGTTTAGATATAATAATTCCATAAAAAATATTTATAAACAATGTATATAATTTAAATTTATTTATTATTTTTTATACATAATGTACTTAAATTTATACATTCCATTTTATGATTTAAACATACTCTGTCTTCAAAGATTTTTTTTATTGATAATTGTGTGGAAATAAAATAATCATTTTCTTGAAAATTTTGATATTTTATTTGATCAAGATGATATCATTATTAAATAGTTTTTTTCAATTTACCTGAGGCTCAAATTTGGTATTTTTCCAGAAGGATTGATTTATTTATCGATATGAAAAATATGGATTTTCTATAAAAAATCAATTAATTTTTTAATAATGTATCATTATTCATTGAATTTGATAAAAAAATTAAATTATCTATATTTAAATAGATATACCATAACTAAATATATTTGAATCATCCATATACATGATTTTGGTAGAAATTCATATATGGGGAAAATGTAATTTTCTAAGAACTATTTTTCAATGCATTTAACCTATTCATATTTAAAATGATTAGATTCACGTTTATGGATTGAATATTGATAATAGGTTAATATATTTGGTTTCAATAGGTACATATTTGTTAAATATTTCTATTATATTTTTTTCAGTATGAATACCAACATTTTTAAATATTTTACACCATAGTATGGGTAAATTAGGAAATTACTGATAAAAAAATTATAAGGAATAAAAATATGACTAAAATATAAATATAATATATTTTATTACTATATTCTAACCATTATCATACATAATTAAATTTCATTGAATTATTTTTCATTTTCATTTGAAAATTACATATACACATTCTTTTCAAAGGAAAGATTCAAATTCCACTCAATATATTTTACATTTTCTGTATGTGTTCAAATTGGGATAAAATTCTATTGATATGGAATATCAATGATTTATATTATTATAATATTTTTATTTATGTGTTCTTAATTTATATCTATTCTATAGTGATTATATAATTTCTCGAATCACTTATACGATGCTGAAACAGTTTTTGTGAAAATAGAATAAAATTAACATAAATAATTAAAAATATCAAACGTAATATTTTTTGACCCATTATTATTACACAGAATGTTAATATTTATTATTAATTTATTATTGGTAATTAAAGTTATTACATATATTATTACACATTGGTCATGATGTTTTTAAATATAAATTACATGAATATTTCGTAAAATGGAAGTAATAGAATTGTATGTGATATAATATTTAATTAAATGATTTAAATAGCTTAAATATAATAAAATGGGGAAATTCATGATTTAAATAGTATTAAATATTCTACATGTATTATTTATTTACATATAATTAAATTAAATTTAAATTTATATGTGTTTTATATTGAAAATGTTATTACCACAGTTAAGGTCAAAATAGTTAACAAAAAGGATATTCAAAAATATAATTTTTAAATGATATATAAATTAAAAACATTATATTTTATGATCATATTTAGACTATAAATTACTTTAATATTATTCCATGTCTTTTTGGAACCATTTTAAATTATTTAGAGATGTATTATTTTATAATATTTCTTAAATTTCGAAATGTGACCCTACAATCAAATTTAAAAGGAACACACTCTCCAATCTAAAATGCACATAATTATCCATTTTTTTAATAAAAACCCCATCATATACAATTTAAAAAATTATTAATCCTGTTTCAAAGGTAATATTTTGTACAAAATAACATTTATAGGGGTATAAAGTGAAATATAAAAAAAGTGGTTTGAAGGAAATGTATAACTTTTTGTAGAATTTTTTAGATATATTTATTATTACACAATCCTCAAATATACATATAAATAAAGATATAATAACATAAATATATACTATATACTATCATATTATTATGTTAATGGGTTAACCTATATTTATCGTCTCTTCCATCAAATTAGAATTCAACCCGTCATTAGTGCATATTGTAGTATACTGACTCAAATATTGATGTAACTCATTTTTAGTCCCCATGAATCACTTTTAGTTATAATGATGTATTTAATTTATATAGATGACATTCATTACATCATTATCATTGTTCAAAATTATCATTTCTATTCTTCTATTATAATTCAACCCATTGAAAAAATTTATCATCATTGACACTTATATGAGGATTCCCACCACCATGATGTGATGGGATAAATTTTACATCGCTTCTTAACATGGAAGGTTTATATAATTTTCTATAAAATATATATGATATTTATTATAAGAAATTAATTGAGTAATGATAAAATCACACTTATCTACATTCAGTATTTTTTGTTCAAAAAATGAAAGGCTACTAATGCGTACGTACAACATATCACATACCTGATTGAAACCTAAATAATATTCCAAATAAACCAGTCATGGATCATTCTAAATGTTAAATTACTGAATAGATATTATAATAAGGACTTTATTATTATTCATTGGTTTATTTAAAACATATCAATTATATCATTTTTACCATACTGAAGTCAA
The DNA here is from genome assembly GCA_963277665.1 of Viscum album. NCBI lineage: Eukaryota > Viridiplantae > Streptophyta > Magnoliopsida > Santalales > Viscaceae > Viscum > Viscum album. Next base: position 1,454,732,929 of record OY728159.1, on the reverse strand, counting down.
TTTGATGATATAAACTGAACATCCCTTAAACACATAACGTTGAATTAACATGTTATTTATTTTATTATGTAAATAATAAAGAGGAAATATATCATTCATGGATAATTTATTAAACATATATAATTTTTCAGGGAATAAAAATAAAAGAAATAATATTTTATAATTGAGTTAAAGGATATATATGAAATGTCTAGACACAAGGTAAGGGATTTCATCTAAATTTACCATACTTGAATCATATTATATTTTTATGCACCAAATTTTGATTATTTTGTATAAACTAATAATTTAAATTTTAAAACATCAATCACTAATAATTGATAGTATTTTAATTTCTAAGTCTAATTATTTCATCCAATGATATTTTAATATATTTTTACAATTTCGAATGAGATCCTCAACTCAATATTCATTAATTATTTTATATATAATATTTATTAATTAAAGGAATTTTTTAAAAAATAAATTTTTTTATTTATGTAGTATTTAACATGTTTAGTTAGGTATTGAATTTTTTAAATATAATATCTTCATCTAATAACTCTAAAATAAATGATATTATCTCCGTAAGGGTTATTTTTCTAATATATTATTTCATTGGAAAATATGTTTATGTTATGAACAAATATTATTCTATATTATTTATATAATAACAATATTATATGTTATATCTTTAATTGCTTTATTTTTAGTACACTTTATTTTTCATTTGATGTTATAATTTCTTGGAAATTATTATTTAATGATAGCAATGTGTTAATTGTTTTATGTTTCAATCCATTGTAATTCGTTATTATTTATTATTGAATTTACATTAAAGAAATTATTTAGTAATTATATGAAAAACAATTTTAATTTTCATATCCCCATTATATTTTTTAAATTGTTCCCTGTTTATACAAATTTTTATCTTTAGTACATGCATGGTTCATTTTTTTCAAGAATGATAACCATATATGTCAAATTTCTACTATAAAAAAAATATTCTATATGAATATAGTGCATAATGATTTAAAATATGTTTTTTAATTTTCATTAAAAAATTTTAAAATTATTTCTTAACATGATTGAATTTTTCAAAATGGTTTAAAAATATCCTTCTTGTTGATATTGAACAAGGTATTATTCATTAATAGTGAAAAAATTTATGTTTGAATGATTATAGAAGGAAAATTATATCTCAAAATCATGGGTACTGGATGTATTGATGCATAATTTGTAATATTTAAAGGCTCGTTTAAAAGAAAATGTTTTTCTTAATATTATACAACTTTTTAAAAAATATTATTTGCCTATGTAGAAAAGGTATTTTCCAAAAATATGTTTTAATGATCTCTTTATTGTATTTATATTCATCCACAGGAAAAATTTATTTTGCATATGATCCACTATTTATGTACTATAATGAAGCCATATTTTTTTAATATATGTATGTATTATGAATATCTCATAGATATTTTCACATAAACTAATTTTTTCCATTGGTAAACAATGCTATAAATGATCAATTTTTATTGTAATGTTAGTAAATAAATTATTTCATGTGTTATGAATATGTTATTTTTATTATATTTTTTCTTAATGGTGGGGGAGACTAATATAAATAATTATGATAGATGAGACAAATATATCAGCCGAATGGATTGTGTAACAGGAAAAAGTTATATTGTTATAGGTTTCCCATAATAGATTATTGTATTTTACTCGGTTAGTTATCCCAATTGATTGAGTGTTTTCATAGGTGATGTTAAAATGATGTTCAATTTCAGCTTCAAGTTTTGTATACTTTCATAATGATATAATATATCCTTTGTTAATGTTTTTTTACATGGATCATTATTTTTGAATATTAAAACTCTATTATTATTTTATAGTTTTATTCCTGTATTCGATATTAAGAATAAAATTTTTAAAGGATAATAATTATCTTATGATATTATTATGAACATTTATTATCACATCATACCCATATACAAATAATATGTTTATTTAGAAAATTGAATGGTTATTTTAGTTTTTACCATCAGAAGGCCATTATAGTCTCCCTTATTATTTTTTCATTTTTGGTTGGATAAGGACAATGATGTTAAATAAATATTACATATAAAAATTTCTCATGTGAAGAATTGTATGGTATATATAAATGATTAAAATGTAAAAGGAGGAGTTGGTTATAAAGGAAAAAATCTCAATAAAAAGCATGGGTATTTTTAAACAAAAGTTTTTCAAAATTCTATGAAACTCAAAACCAAAAAGATTATTTTGATAATATGTGATAAAATATTTACCTTTTAGGATGTATTTTTAGGATGGTCGAAATTGGGTCGCCTTTATTGGTATCAAAGCTACAAATTTAGGGATTATTCATTATGATCAAAAAATTTGGAGTGTTGTTTTGGGGATATTATAGTTTTGATCATGATGAATGATTTGAATTTAATATTGATATTGAGATTTATAAAACAATGAAAAATGATTATTGTAATTTTTATGGAACTTTTAATTCTCTATTATTTTCTATTAAATTGATTAAAAAATTGAACGTCCTCTTCGAACTAATTTTTTTCATATAAAAAAATATAATTCAACATGTGAAACCCAATATTGATGAATGAAAAATTATAAAATGACGATGAAATAAAGATTATGAATGATAATAAAAATCATCTGTCATTCTACAATTCCAATCATATATATTATTTTCTAGATACACCATTATCCCAAAAATTTATCTGAAAAATTTATTTTTGTGGTGGAATTGGTAAATAAAATAAATATTCTGGAGTACCATAAATATTATTTTCTTGAAATAATTTCCTCCCTATGTTAGATCAACCACAATATGGGGAAATATTAATTATTCAAAATTAGGATAGAATATGAAATTATTAAAAATTATATCAAAAGTATTTTCAATGATAAATAAATTCTAATATTATTGGAATCCTTATAAAACACAAGAATTATTTGGGAAGTAATTAATTATATTCAACCATAATTAGTGCCTCAAATTTACAATATTGAAACATGATATAATATAATGGTAATCATTTGGTAAAAGATAAAAGGGTATTAAATATAACACATTTAGACGTTTTCTAAATTTTATTCAACCATTTGTCGAGTACTAGGAAAATTTATTTCATATATGATATTTAATGTGTGAGTATCATTCATGTTGTTCACAAAAATGGTGTTTTTGGAATATTAATTAATGAAATTGGTGATCTTGATCCTATTATGATTTGAAATAATAGAAAATGTTATTTAATTATAAGAGACTTTTTATGTACTATGAAATATAACATCCAACTTTTAAAACATAAAAATGTTCATTAATGATTAGTTTTATAAAACCAATACCAATTTAAAGATAATTTTTCTTATTCTTTTTAAATTCAATATACACATGATAATAGAGATAAAACCACTTTTATATATGAATTTTGTAAATTTAAAAATGGTAACATGTATAATGGTGTAAGGACCCCGCCTGAAAAAATTCATATTCAATAGTTTTAAGATGTTGATATATATTATAAACATTGAGTATATTTATCGTAAAGTGTAATATATAATTTGGCCATCACCCTTAAATATATAAATATTATATGTCAATGTAATCAGATCACCTTAGTAACTATTTATTATACAATAATGTAATGGTTTTAACAGAAACATATTTCATTTCAAGACATATATTAAAAAAATTTGTTGACCTCATACTTGTCCCATCACATCCATATAACCTTATGAAATTTTTTTAAAAAGTGGGATGGGAAATAAAATTAACTATATGTGTTATCTAATAATAGTGAACGGACCTTTCCATTCATAAATATTTACACAAAATTTTTAAATTTTAAATTTTAACCTTAGGTTAAATATAGAAAATTTATTACCAAAGAAATATGATTTTCATCCATGTTCTTATTATAAACAATATCATAGTTATTGTAAATTGAAAAATACTACTCTGAAACGTACATAAGAAATAATTAAAAAATTGAAAAAAAATTTAATTGTTTTTCTACATTTGACCCTTATGAAGTCACATATACTTTATTTTAATAATATGTACAAGAATAAAAAAATTGTAGCATATAATAAAAAAATGGTATTATAAGATTATGTAAAGATAAGATATTTCTTAGAAACTCCAAAATTTTAAAAATAAAAAGCCAACGAAAAATTCCAATATAACATTTAATGAAGGATATAGCCCGACAGGGGATTAATATTACACTCTAATCTGCTATATAATATCTCATGGGACAAAAAAATTAGTTCTAATGTATTGTTGTTTTATCGTGGAAAACAAATCATATAATGTTCATTATCATGTAATAAAAAAAATTAAAAAATACAAGGAATAGAAATAAGAATTCATAAAAAATTAAACAAGTTGATAAAATTTTTTCATATTAGAAAAAAATGAAATTTCATAATGAAGGAATTAAAAATTTAACAAAAGGAATGTGTTTCCCAGTTCATTTAATTGAGAATAAGCTAGGTATGTATGTGATATAAATGTATAGATAAATTAGAATAACTCCATAACATAAATAAATTTTGTTTTGGAGATATCCTTAACACAATAATAAAATAACTTCATTATATCCAAATATATATTCAATTTTATTAAACTTTTGAAATAACATATAGAAACTGTAAAAGATGGATTTTTTTCAAAGAATAAATATGATCTTAAAATGATATCCAAATATCAAATAATGGTTATGAAGGTGTTTAAATCAATAGACAATGTATACTTAGAAATAAAAAATCATTTTGATTTTTTTTTAAAATAATCCATTAAAAATACATAAAAGAAATTTTTTAATCCTTACAAATAATGATAAAAGTGACATAAAATTTAATTTATAAATAATTTTTTTAGATTAATTCATTAACAAAATAAATCAATTAAAATTGTCATGGAAGAAAAATATATAAAAACCCAATATCTAATACATTTTAAATATGATTTTATAGTAATGTTTCCATTATGTAAAACCATAAATATATTATCATTTAAAAGATTTAAATGGATGTAAAAAATTTTAAAAACAGATTTCCCATTCAATTAAGCATAAACACAATTTTTATTGAAAAATGTAGATGAATATGGACTAGAATGAAAAATAGTTAGAGGGGAAAAATAAAATGTTGATTAGTTTAGAAATGAATTTTACCATGTGTGTGAATCATAAAGTAAATTCATTGTCTTCTTAAATATTATTAATATGTTAAAAATTTACATTCTTAAAATCCTCTTTGAAATCCATTATAACTTTTATGTTATTTTTTATGATGTTTAATTCAATAGCATAATATTTAATGTTCACATATATTGTTTTGATGATATTAAGCTCATAAGTCCAAAATTTCTTAGACACATTTAATATTATCAATTATTTATTATTTAATCATCCCAAAAATTATAACAATGATTAAAATTTGAAATTTATTCATAAATTATACTTATAAATCAACACAAAAATATTGATATGGAAAACGATCTACATTACAATCATGAAGATTGCAGGCCATATTTACACATAAAAAACAATTACATTTTATACAAGTCATGATGTAAATAAGTTAAGTGATATTTAATCTAAATATAATAATATTATTATCATAAATATCATATAATATCAATTAATTTAATAATATATGCCACCAATTTTATTTGATAATAAAAAAAAATCACATCACTACATAGATGTGGTAATCCACACAATTGAACGTTGTAATCATTGTGGAATGATAAATGTCTTAAGAATACGTATGGTATATTAAATTTTTAGAATCATTCATATGTGAAGAATATGATATATACACCTTAAATTCATTATCTTATACATCCTTGATAGGTGATGATGTAAAATGAATTACATGGGTTCTTTATGTGGCACTTCATTGTATACAAGAAGGAAGGTTTCATTTTATATTTGTTGGAAGAGGATATTGATTTATGTTATAAAAATAACTCACTAAAAACTAAATATATGATGGATAATAATTCTTTAATATAATAACTCATGATTAATATTTTAATAAGTTGTGAAAATAATTTAAAAATTCTTGGTTAAGAACGACTCCACTTCATCTGACATCCTCTTCATGATTACAGAAAATGTATTACAATGAGGATTTAATAATCAAATAGAGTGCTCTAATTTTTTTATGGATGTAGCGAATATATATTGGTATGTATTTGTGCAATCAAAATTCATTTTAACTATGATGAATGTATGAGAGGGGGTTCCCTTATAAATTTGTTGGGAGGGGTAGTCATGGAATTTATTAAAATATTTAATTAATATAAATTTTTTTCCATTCAATAAAGAATATAAAATGATATAAGTGTTCTATAGGATGGTTATGGGTTTAGATTAAATCATTTAATCACATTTTAATAAAGTTGTACAATGTTTTTACTAGTGTTATCATTTTTTTACAATAACCATGATAATAATGTTTTTACATTTTATGTATAATGATACATACAGTAGAAGGATTATTTTCAGATAAATTGGATATGGGTAACATTCATAAAAATATAATATTAACTTAATAAATCATAATATTTTCTATAATTTTATTTCATTTAATTAAAAAATTATTATACAATATCATCAATATAACTTTTTTTAACCATTCTATGAATTTCAAATTAATCCCACAAGACAAAAATGTCAGTAAAATATAAAAAATTCAATAATATCAAAAAAAAATATATTTAATAATATTTTAACAAAATAATTCATTTAATATATATTAATTTGAATATTTGTGAAAAAAATTATTTTATTTTTTATTTTGTTTAATATATTTCATGCGAGAGTTCATAATCATTTAATTTAAATATCAATTAATAAAATATAGAAATAAATCATAAATATAAAATTCACTTTTAAATGAATATTTTTCTTAAAATATATGTTGTTTTTTACTATATCACATAATATTATAGTTATTAAAACAATGAATGAGACATTTTTCTATTACCGTTTAAAATAATATTATTATTGTAAAAATAAAATAAACATTTATCCATGTGGCTATATATTTACGTATTTTATGGTAATTATGAAAAAATAATATCCAATAATATTATAAAATGTGTTTGGATCAATTTGTAGTTATTGTCAAAATATTTTTAACCACAACTTCCCAATTTATTCATACTATGAAAAAAATTATTTAATATCAATGTAATTTATAATGAATAAATATTAATTTAAAATTATTAAATAAATTTAAAAAATTGAATACTAATACGGATTCTATTTTAACAAATTATATTCAAATAATTTTCAGAATTTAATTTATTATTGAACCCGCATATATGATGGAATGTAGTTTTCTAATAAAACAGTTTCTCTATTTATGGATATATATTATATCCAATAAAATTATAAAAATTACTCCAATGACATAAATTTGATTACAAATAATATAATTATGATAATTTTTTTAGAACATTTTTAATGAAATTGATCCTTCGAATTACATTAAATGAAATAAATAAGTATTTTTAACTATTTGTCAATAAATATTACCTCCTTCATAAAATAAAAAATAATTTATTCTAAGATAATATATAAATTTTAATTTCAAAAATGATTTAAATTTTGAAAAAAAATTATAACTGTGTACAAAATTATTTTTTATATAACTATGAAAAAAAAGACGAAGAATCTTTTTTGAATAATACATTTTTTTACATTAATAATTGATTAATCTACTTCCCATTCATAGAAAATGTTTTAAATAAATGATAAATAATGTTATTCAATATTTAAAATAGATATATAAAAAAATCATCCCCCAATTATGTAAATTTTAATTTATTAAGAGAAAACTCAATGACTGCACAAATTTATTTCATCAAAAAAGCATTTATTAAAAATTATAATGATTTATAATGTAATTTATAATATATTTAGAACTAATAAATTTATTATATATATTTTAAATCAATATATTTATCATATTTTAGTTTTTCCAATAAATTCCTTCTAAGTTAATGTCAAGGTTATATAATAATTATTTGAACAACAATATTATAGGGTTCATTTTGGTTTGTGTTGGGTGTTGTACATTCTATCAAATAATTTTATGAAACTTTATAAATAATTGATGAGTTAAAGTTGGAATGAATAATTTCTTCATATCCTTTTTATGATATATTATTTGAATTTTCTAGGAATTTTTGTGTTTTAACTTAATGTTCTTATAAATTAATTTAATGTTTATAGGTCATCTTTTCAATGCTATTTAAAAATATCGACTAATATGATTAAAAATGAATTGATAAATATTTTATTTATTAATAAATAATATTTTATTATAGATAAATAATGATTTTCCCATAATATTCTTTCATGCATTAGAAATATCAGATCTCTTTTTTCGCAGTGTGTTTTGGAAAAATTAATTGGAATTGATTATTTATTAGAATTCTAGTGCATCAGTCTACATGAGATAAACCATAATGGATAACATTGGTTGAGGGACATGTTTTCTTCTACAATTTTCATTTATTTCTAATCAATGGGTTTTCTATCTCTGTATTTGTTTCATTTTCTATTAATTTTATGCTTGTGGATTCTCATTCTACCTCCCGTTAACATTGTACTGTTCTAAATATTAATAGATTATTAAGAAGTGTGGGTTGATTTTCAAAAAAACAAATCAATATGTTAAAAAAATATTAACTAATAAATTCATTATGTAATTTATTCTCCACCATACTCAAAAATAGTTTGTGATGTGATATAATTTTGTTTACATGAATAATTTTATAGAATATTCCTTAAATATTTTATAAAGACAATTATACCATTAAAAAAAATAAATTAAAAATAATATATTTTATTAATGTTTATAACAGGACATTAGATATATGAAACAATATTTATTAACTCCATTGATTGTTAAACCACTAAAATTGGATTTCCAAATGAATGAAAAGATAATTACAACATTTTTTTATTTTTGGGAAGGTTTTAGTCAAACAAACCATGAAATAAAATGTGATTTATTTTTAATAATGAAGACTAGATGATAGAAAAAAATAAATAAATAATATGAATGGAATTTGGTATTTTGTTCATTATTTTTAAAAGCATATATTTTATATGATTCACACCAATGTAATTGTTTCCACGAACAATTTATCAATGATATTTCACTAAAGAAAACCAATTTATAGAAATGAATTTTTATGGATGATTCCCAAAAAATATATTTATATCATGATAGTATATATAATATAATGTGAAAAGCTAGTGGCTAACTAATTATGTTGTGTATGAGCAACTTTATTTGAAAAAAATACATTCTATCCAACTAATGAAGAGATTTTCCTAGATGACTAATCATATTATTAATATTCTATTAGACTATGGTTTTCTCATATTTCAATAAATATGGATGTTAATGAAAATTTTCCTTGGTTTCCTAGGACACGTGATTCTAATATTTGGAGTAATTAAAATAACAACATAAATGATGAACCTTATTTTTTTAATGTTGGTATTGACCAAATGAAAAGGATATTCAATTAAAATTATAACGAAAAAACAATCATAAATATTTTCTAGATGATTTTTGTGTCAATTTGGATAAAAATGAATAGATAAAAACTTTTTTATACTATATTATATTACCCAATGATTTTTATATATTATTTTGATATTTTTTAACATATCAAAAAACTTATTTTCAATGAAATATTTCCAAAAAATTAAATATTCCCAAACAACCCACTTTTTAATATGTATTTTATATATGGGGCATCTAATTCATTATATCATTTCCTAAATCATTTATATAATTATACCGAATTCATATATATTACTATGTGTCGAGGAGGGTATATTGTTTTCTCCATCGAGGGAATGAGGGTAAAATTATAATAAATTTTTTCAATGGATCTTTTTTTTTCAAATATGGTTAACCAATTTTATAATCACTGATCAAGGTACCAAAATCTTTTATAAAACAACTCAATCTACACTGATGAAATATAGAGTTCATTATTTTTATTAAATATTAAATCACATTATATCAGATGGTATGTAAGAGTAGTGAAATAGAAAATTCATACAAGTTTTTGATAACTCTATTCATGAAAACAAAATTTAATGGAATATTGGTTTATATGAGTAACTAAAAAATTATTTTATAACATTAAAATTAATTTTATAATGTACCCCGTTTGAAATATGTTTATAATATCTTATAATATTCTTATTTTATTAAAACACTAAATTTTTTTGGCTATTAAAACATGTAAGGTTAACATATTTTATACTAAAAATAATAAAAATTCATATTAATGTACATAAAAGAAGTAATAAAAATTACTAAGAAAATACTAGGATGCATAATGTGACGAAAAGGGAATATCATGGTAGAATGATTCATAATAAGGACTTCAATGTGTGATATAAAGTACTTGAAATAGAATACATAATGGTTATTTTTAAAGATAAATTTCACTATAAATAGTTTTAAGTATGTTTTGTATCTATTGTTTACCTTTTCGTACAATTAATGTCAATTAAAAATGTACAAAGCTCCATATATAGGCTGTATACATTTATTGAACCCTTATATAGAGAATACATCAGATCAAATATGGGAGGAGGATCACTTACAACCAACTATGTAAAAAATGATACCATGTTATATCATTCATTTAAACCTATTTTGTCCTTATCAGTGATTTTTTTAAATGTGTCTTACAAAATATTGATCATTGACAAATTATCATAAAATAAGGGTTGTAAAATGATTAACATACATGGTATCTTAATAAATGTTTTGTAATTTTATTCATTATCGTTTTCATTATTCTTTTTTTTATATTAGATTCTATCAAATGTTTTGTGATATATATCATGTTTAGTGTTAAATTAAAATTTGAATGTTTAAATAATATACATTTGTGATTTTCATCCCATTACATCTAGTGAAATTATTTTATGAATAAAAAATTATTTAACGAAACATTCAAATAAATCTATTTTATATTTAATGTAATAAAAATTAAATGAATTGAATCTAATATTCTGAATCCTATTCCAAATTAAAGATAAAAAATTATGTAATCACCAATACTTGATGATTATATACAATCTTAACTATTAATTACATTCATATAAACTAACTATAAATCTATAAACTAGTATATTTATATATATTTTGGTATATTTTATAAAATGTAAGACCATAATACGAATTTTATAGATTATTTTGGAACAATTATGGAAGTCTCGTTTTCACGTGTATCATGTATTTAACCCATAGTTAACATGAAAACCCATGTTTGGAATCTATTATAAATGTTATTTAACCACTTATAATGTTATATGGAAGTAAAATACATTACAGTTTTTTGAATACAATATCATGGAGAGAGGTGATATGTTGTATTATGATATCATGATGAATCTATTTTATATGAAATTAAATGTAAATTAATATTTTAATATTGTTATGTGATGAAATATCATGACAAAAGGATGTTATATAGTCCAATGATTCATTAAAACAATTAGTATGGAGCTCAATACCATTTTTAAGAAAAAAGATTCTTATTTTCACATCCATAACATAATTTATTGATGAATATTCCAATACCAAAACAAAAAATAATGTTGTTGATGAATGGATATAATATGGAATAAATTCTTATATATAATTGATGCTAACTACTGTTAGTTAAAAAATCATGATATATTTGAATAAGAACTAGATGGATTCTAGTTAGTATGGTGATTAACTCTATGAACCAATAGGGATATAGTGTAACTTCACATCATATTTTATACTCCAGTATGATTGGTGTGATTATAAGGGATGGTTTTTTTATTCCACTTCCAAAATTTAAAATTCATATTTAATTAATTATGATTACACTATTTTACATATGTTTTAATGATTTATAGGATTACATTAATTAAAAGTACAAAATATTTATTGATAGAATAATGTGGAATTACTAGTACTTGAAAAAAAGAGATTGTTTATAGATTCATTCCTAGAATTCCAATGATTGAGTTTATTATTGGTGTATGAATATGTCATCCGAAGACAAGAGTGATTAAATTCAATCCATGAGGTATAATAAGATATAATAGAATAATTATAAAGAAAAATTCATTAAAAATTAACAATTTACATATAAAATAAGTTATATGAATGATATTACTATATTTTTTGAAATACATACTATATCATATTGAAAATACATGAAAGAACCTATGATCATAGAAAATATTCCTTATAATATTTACCACATTGAAATGGATTAACCATTGTGGAAGAATTTGAATTTTATAACATATTTTTATCTATATTCCATTACTCTAAAATCAAATGGGTCACTGAATATGTGTTGAATTGAGAATCAACCTTTACTGTGTTATGGGACATGCCACGACATGGTTGATGAATCATGTTGATAGATCATTCAACAGATGGTATAAAATCATCAAATACATTAAAATTATATTAAATCCAATATAGGTATCAATGCATTAAATTTTAAGAATTTTTATATTTTTTCACAATTACAAAGAAACAGTTTATGAAGAATGGGAAGGATTCATAAGTTAATTGAAAATATAACATAAATTTTTTAACAATAAATATATTCGTTATTATTATTTTTTACATATCCAAATATGGAAAATAATTTTTGAAACTACTAGTGGAAGTATGAATGGTGAGAAAATAGTGTATGATCTCAATAGACTCTATATTTTGTTAGTAAAAAATGTCAAAAAATTGAAATAATTTGGAGATGAGTCACAATAAATAAATTGATATTAATGATTGATGTGGATGTGTGAATTGATAGTTTTCAAAGAAAATGTCTTTTTATTTAGCATTATAGAAAATGATGACGTGATAATTGAAATTAAAATGGATTTTATTGTCACATTGTTTCTCACATCATGAATAATGATATTAATCTTGAAGATCCACCACTAGATCATGTGGATGAAATTATTTATATAGATAACTATATAAAGAATGTGATATTATATAATCCATTCTAACTATCCAAAAAATACTGGGTAATATAACATCCCATCATGTGTTAGACAGATCAATGAATATAAATAATGTTATTTCTTTTGGATTTTTATGGATATTAGTTGAAACTTTATGAGGTGAAAATCATACTGAAAACATAATGACATTAGAAATTTATTTTAATAAAAATAGTATTTCATATAAATAAAATATTTAAAGTGATTAGAGCGATTAAGGGCTATCATATAAGGAAAAATGATGTCATTCTAAACCAAATAACAAATTGTAATTGTATTCACCAACTCATATTTGGTAATAGAGATAGAGAACATAAACATAAAAATAGATGTTTGGTAGTTTTAAAAGTAGAATATAGTTATCTATAATGGAAACCCGCTTATAAAAAATGATACAAATCATGGAGAATGAGACCTAGAAATTAGAACAACGGTTGGAAAATTAATAAAAAAAATATAAAGATTAAACCATAAAAACTTATATACAGGTCGATCAAAGTATGTTTGTAGACTAACATGAGCCGAATAATGATTGTAAAAAATAGAAAAAGAAATTCAATGCTACAGTATCAATGAAAATAGAGAAAATTATAATGATATTATAGATGTGTGATGTCTATGTTTGTAGATGTTATGTTAAGGTATATGAGCCACAAAATACATTCTTCAATGTATACGAATGTTTTGATATTTACAATGTTATATAACTAAAAAGAATAATTAAGTAATTCCAAAAAAAATTAGTGTAATTTTCTTTCATGTGTTATTTTTATATATTCTATCATATTCGAAATTCATGATTTATATAATTTAAGTCAAAAAGTTTCTATAGTAATTTATTATAATATAACCAAAAGAAGAATTTTTCATTTTTGATTTAATAGATTATAAAATTATGAATTATGGGACAAGGTAGATTGTATAATATCTATAATTTTGAATGGAATATAATAGTAACATACATTGTGGATTTTGGAGATATAACCAATTTATTTCTATGGGTATTTAATAAAGAGATTGTATTTTTAGAGTCTAATCCCACAAATGTGGAATTAAAATGAATAATAGACGAATCACTAATGAAATATTTGTTGATGAAAATTTATTGGTGAGTCTTGGGAATAATTTAATTCCGATTGAGATATTGGATTTTGAAATTGTTGTGTCATACAGGTTCCTTTTATTGTATTAAGGATTCAATTTTTAACAAAACAATCCAAGATCATTGTGAAGATCCCAACAATATGTTAATATTGTTTATCAATTTTTTGGCTATTTATTTCTATATAGAGCTAGAAATTTGTGTCTGGTTTATTGGTTACAGACAATAATGAGTTACTATAATAATAAACTATAAAAAAATAATTGTAAGAAACATCAAGAACAAATTCAATCAGATTTAGGTATCATCCTACATATATGATAATTAGATAATTCTCCTTATAATTTGTTATAACTTATGTTTGATTGAGAAATATATATTTGTATAACTAAAATTGGTTTAGGCTGTGAGGAAAAAAAACTTCAATTGAATAGAATCCAAGAAAGGGTAAATGAGTTTGAGGGATTCTAAATATTGGATATTAAGTTCACATGCTAGGTGGTTAATTAGGTATGTAGTTTGTTTGAAGTACTAAAATATACATATTATATAATTTTGAAATTATTATATAGAAAAAGTAAAAAACTATAAGTGTTTATTTTTATACCAGATGAGCTCTAGGTATATAATATAAATTGGAATGGAAGTTCTTGGCATTGAGGGTTTCTTATAACTCTGGACATGGGTGGGGTGATTGAAAAGGAATTGACTCTCTTACATAACCAGATCATGAACATTTCAATTTTCACGGATAAATGTAAAAAAAATATTTATTAATAATTGATTGTTAATAAATAAAAAATGTAGTCCAAATATTCATTCCCTAATTGAAATAATGGTTTCAACATCACAACGAAATCAAAACTATTGTTACTTTTTTCTGATTTAATTCATTAATTGGAATTATAGTATATATACTCATACAATTCATACACAATTTCCACATCTTAATAGTTATATATTTGTTACTATATCATAGAGATCTATGATATAATCATTTGATTAAGTGTCATTGGAAATATGGATACATAGACAGCTCGTTAATATGTAAATTATGTCATTCCAAATATATACATCATAACTATCACACAACATCGACATATCATATAGAATTCTTCTTTCATAATCTACAGAAATAAATCATATTAAATCATGATCTTTTATTCTCAGAAATGTAAAATAATTTAAATATCAATGATCATTTAAATATTACATAATAATAAGGGCATCAGAACATAAAAATAACATTGGGAAACTATACCCAACATATAATATATCATAATATGGAGTTTGTATAGATATATTTGGCATTTCATCTTACAGGAATTGATATATAATAAAGTAAAACAAGCCATGAGAGCATAACATAGCAATAAGACATGAGTTTTTGGTATACACATAAGCATAGAAAACCATTTCCTTAGTAGTAATGTAATAATTAATATACTATTATACTTGATCAGTTACGTTCTCTAAAACATTATAGTAGTCAAGGTTCACTCCCATGTCTATCATTGTGGACATACTCTCCTAATAAACTAGGATCACTGACCATTGTATTCCTATTTATCACATGATATGTCCATTTATTACAAATTCCTTAAAGGGATTTATAATTTCATAACCACATGTTAAATTGAGATAATCATACATAAATTATCCATAAAGTCATAAAATATCATTATATCCCAATGAATGAAAGGAAATGGGTTTCATAATAATTTCATCATGAAATAACCCTAGGAGAAGAAATTATTTCCACAATATATTAACATCAGAATTTCAAAACATATAATGAAATAAGAAGGATTTAATAATTGGATTACATCCCTAGTAATGGTTTGGAGAAAAAAAAGGTGTCATCATAGATGGAAAACTCTTTTAAAAACCATAAAGAACATTTTTTGATGAGAATAAGAATTTAACATTGAAATAACTTATTTAACATTTTAATAAATTCTAATATATAAATGAATAGTTTTCCATTAATGTAGTCAGGGTATAATTAAAATTATTCTTCAAATTGATGAGCATTCATGGTTGTGGGATATTCTATTCATCTTGTATGAATTAAAAAAATGATTTAATTCACATTTTTATTTAAAAGTAAAAAAGTTCCTTTTTTAAAGAAAGAAGATTCATTTTAATAAAATATAAATTTAATATTGATGGGTAAAAAGTTTTGTAAAAAACCCATTGTATAATATTAAATAATATATTCAAACCATTGACATGAAAGAGAAAGGATTTTGGATTGATGATAGAAATAAAGTAAGTTTTCCAAAAAAAAATTAGGTCACTTGAGTACAAAAAGATATCAAAATGAATTGAATACACATAAATAACAGCCTTATGCATATGAAATTAAAATTCAATGTATTATAAGGATATTGGTTATAATATTTATTAAATGTAACTAAAATATAAAAAATCTTAATAAATAATAATTTGGAATCAAAACCCCTTACATTTGGTCTATCTTACATCATTCATGGTTTAAGATATTATATTATTAATATATATATTTATAAATTTATTTAATAACCATAATTATACATATCATAACATATATTATTAAATATAATCTTTTATTACCAATGTCATCAACCAACCCAAGTAAACCATTATCTTGTCTCACGAGCCAGTCCACGACATGGCCCGAAGGGTATTCTTGACCCCCATGTGCTGGAAACTAGTGCTAGACAGCAAAATAAACCACTTGGGAATGATTTAGCCAATAACAAAGATAAATAATCATAAACTTGACAAGAAGATAAATAAAGTAAAATAAACTGAACAACATGGAAGTGGAAAATGGAATAAATTAATCAATGTGATATACCTCAACTGACCCCGTGGTTCACCATGGAACGCAAACAACACTCGCTCCCAAAATTTATCCAAGACTGAAACATGAAACTAAAAAGTAAAGTAGGCATGACCACCGAGGAGACCAGTAAGAATTCCAAATTATAAACACATCATATTCCCTTTCCTTTATTAAGAAATCTACTCATATGAGTTTAAAAATAAGATATAATAAAATAATGATTTTTCACTCTTTTCCTGTTCATATTTAAAGTTTTCATTTTCTAGCAAATCATTTCTCTCCCACTACATATTCAATAGAGGTTCTAAACCTGCATTATCCTTCCAAGATGAAGGTAAACCAATTTAGATTATATTAGGGTTTTCACAAATAATACATTACGTATGATATGATTAAAATGGAAATCACATCACAAGTACCATGTCAAAAACAAGCACCATGGGCAATCCCTATTAGTATCAAGAACAAATAGGAACCTATAGATATTTTACCTTGGTGAAACATGGATTACAAACCATGATCCTCAAAAAACATGGAGTAGAAACCACAACACTCAAAAAACAAGGCATAGAAACCACGAACCTCAGTCATCCATATAATTAGTTGTTGATGTAGTGTCTATATTTCTAGACGAAACCGGGATGAACTCCTTCCATTTCATCAACCATACAAGTCATGTTCCACCCACCTAGATACCCATGATTCCAATTGTTCTCTATTTCAAGTGGTGGGGAGTTTTCTTTATTAAGAAAACATACATGTACATGAAACTTTCTTTATCAAAAAATCATTCAACCACTCACCAACGTTCTACCTCCTAAAGCGCATCCCCCCACTTTCACATCAAACAATGCATAAGCATCAAATTAGGAACATAATAACAAATTCGATATAAAAATCAATTTCCAAAACCAAGGGGCTGTGCCTCAAGATTGGTCTTAATTTTTTATAAAACATTCTAAAAGTCCCAAACATTATTAATTATATAAAGGGAAAAAAATTTACAACTAACCGGCCAAAAGGCCATATACCATTGGAAATACTCATTACCAATTAAAACCACCTAGGAAATCAATTTGCATGAAATGTCAGTTAAGAACCAAGGTGTTTGAAATACATTTCAACTTTCAAAAAATGGCATATTCGTTCCAAGAAAATGTAACAAGATTTCTTATCCTGTATATTCAGAATAAATTTAAAACATATTTGTAAAATAAGCAAGAAATTATGGAATTCGATGTAAAGTTATAGGAAATGGGGACCTACCTGAAACATGTCTCTAATTTTTTTTGTGGCCACTAGAATAAAAATTTGATGCATAAACACACATGAATTTATACGTATATATATATATATATATACCACTAGCTGCATTGAACATATTCCATGCGCTATTAAAGAATATGTAAAAAGAGGGCACATATATATTGTCCATACCCTATGCATGCACATGTTGGATACCTTGACACCGGTAACCCCAAACCAACATAGCGTGGTCCAATGCACTATACAAATAATTTAATAAAACAACTAAACACATAAAAAATATATAAAACATATCAAGATGACACACCAAGGGTCTAAAATAATAACAAACCCATTTATTACACCTCAAAAGGCCATCACAAAAACCTAAATCCTCATATGCAACAGGAGGGTTCAATAAGGGCAATCAATATCACATCACATGTTCCAACCAGACCTTCACTCATTTCATAATAATTTGAAAATAAATTTATATCCAAATATGAAATTCCAAAGGCAATTCCAAATGGATGTATAAGCATATACATGCGTACCATCACAAATCCAAGAAAACTACATTTACATTTTATAAAACCAAACACCCTTTTTAAATTAAGGAAACCCATCGAACACAAATACAACTTACGCTAAAACCCTTTTGGCCTAATGTCCAATAATCAAGTGCATTTCACAATGATAAAATTTATTTCCATTTTTATAAATCATAAAGAAAGGATAAAACCCAATTTTAAATCCAATATCCATTGTGCAATGCAATCCACCATTTTGAATAAATTTGAAAACCCCATTTCAAATATTTTTAGGTCGCACCTATATTAAAAAAAATATATTTTTTAAGTCATCATTTTCACCCAATGAAAACCAAACCGATAAAGACCAATTTCTCCATTTTAAAACCATTAAAGGGACCCAAAATCATTTCATTAAAAACCTAAAACAATTAAGTATTCCAATTTAAATCATAAAACATGGATTCAAAAATCAACCATTTATGCCAAAGACAAGGAATACTGCAATTAGTTAAAATCAACCTAAGGCTATCAAAAATATTTATACTTGCATCAAAATAAATTAAAGCACAACCATATGAGAATTCATAGAAAACAATTTGAGTAGTGACACCTACCTCAATGAAGAGATTATCCAAACAAAACAGTATCAGCACTTGAAACCCTTAATGAAGACTACTCTACACTAGCGCACACAAGTATTCTTATATATATATGTATACCATTAATCCATTTTACATTTTCCCCGTGGAATGAGAGAAATATGAAATGAAGGCATATATATATATACAAATGTACATAAACATGTGAGCTCAACTCCTCAACACTTCATAAACAACATACAACAATTCATGGAATCCAAAATCACAAAGGAACCCAAATAAAAGATGTGAAACAACATTGTGGGAAAAAATAGTCACCCCAAGCAGTGTCGATGATCTGGGGCCAGCCAATCCACCTCCCCACCTGTGATGGATTCTAGAGTATGAACAATGTCTACCGAAGGGGCATTCCTCATACCCTAACAACGTAAGAAAACACAATGAAGTAAGATTAATTTAAGA
This sequence comes from Viscum album, assembly GCA_963277665.1. Lineage (NCBI taxonomy): Eukaryota > Viridiplantae > Streptophyta > Magnoliopsida > Santalales > Viscaceae > Viscum > Viscum album. Next base: position 1,454,713,079 of record OY728159.1, on the reverse strand, counting down.
CATTGGGTTTGGCCAAAAGGAAAGGAAGACTGAGGAGGGGAAAACCAAACAATTTGAAGGAGAAGAAAAGGACAAATGGTATTTCCTTGAATAACTGAACACGATTCGTGAAGGAACCTGAAGGAAACATCACCCGAATGAGATGTTTTGTGGGATGGAAGGTGTGCGACTATGGGAGGGGAGGAGTGCAGTCTGCAATATAGGGAGAGGAAGAACAAGAGGAGAGAAAAAGGAAAATAATAAAAAGAAAGAAATAAAATATAAAATATATAAATAATATAATATAATACAAAATAAATAAAAATAAAAATAATTTTTTTAACAAACTCTGATAATAATTATAATATTGTTCATTAAAATATAATAATAATATTATTATCAACCATAATAATAATATTTTCAGTATTAAATTGTTTTCAATTTATTTTATCTAATTTAATTTGGACATTAATTGGATTTTTTTATAGTTAATAATCAAAAAACACAACTATAAATAAAAATAATTAAGTAAAAAAATAATCACAACCACAAGAGGCTGAGTCTGGGTGTGAAAAATTTCTCCACCAAGTAAACATTCTTCCCCCAGAATGTCACCCATCCAAAAGAAGAATCAATCTCATTTTTGAAACTGAAGGAGGCCAACAAATAAAAAACACGGTCTGGATTTTCACTCCATCTATCCCACGTGAACAAATCTATGGGAAAATGAATGAAGAGGATACATTAGGAAACTATGAGAATTATCACCACTATAAGAATAAGATTAGCATGACTAACATTGAAACTCTTACCATGGGCTAACATTATAACTTCTAACAATATCTAAAGAGGAAACCACCAATACAAACATAAACACACTCACAATACAACTCACAAAGAAGGCATAGCATGATTAATGGTGGGTCTCCCCACCATTTAAGAACCAACCAACATTAGACAACCAGTATAGACTGGCAAGAGAACTTCCATCCCAAACCAGAAACAACAGACACCTGAGAAAACTCAAAAAATAATTCTACCTAATAGTGAACTCAACCATGACTCATAATTTCTACAAGAGATTGGACTTTCTAAAACAAGCATGTACAATGTCAAAACAAGTCACATTTTAGGAGGCACAACTACTAGAATTATAATAAGACGAGATAACTAACCCTTCTTACAAACCATATTGCATTATTCAATGAACAATGTCCACAATGAGAAAGAGAGAACCTTATGCCTCATACAACATAACGAAACCTTCAACGATAAGGGAGCTAGAATAGGGAGATTCAGAATATCCCCCATTCAGCATTAGAGAATAAAATAGACATGGTTCCCCACACCCAACGATTCCTGACTACGTGAAAGGCTTAACACACACAGCTGGGGTTGCAGCTCTATTTTCAAGAAGAATCTGCTACCCCGCAGTCTAGGAACAACATCCTTTGGTCGAGTCTCCTAGCTTTTCCACTAACGAAACCTCTCAAAGTGTCCCAAACAACCACACTTACGACAAGCATTTAGAGGATAAAAACAAGGTGGCTTAAAGTACAAAAATCATCCACACAAGAAGATAACATTCGAGTGGCCTAAACAATATAAGAGGATTTGACAAAAAGACATGTTTTAAAAAGGTTCCTCCAATCCACTCTCCTCATTGGGTGAGGAAACTTCCAAAATACAAATCAGAAATAGTCCTCGAACCCTAAATGAAGACCCCACAAAATATTAACATCAACTGATTCAACAATGCTACCTCTGGATAAAAGGGAATCAACCCCTCTAAATACACATATTAATCCTTTATTGTTTTTTGGAATTGTTGGACACTCATGAGCTCTACCACCTTCCTCACCATCACATCCTCAACTATAAACCATCAGACAAGTGTGGCCTTAAACACCTTCTAAGATATTCCATCATGTAACAATACTGGGATCTTATTTTTCCATCAATATAATGTTGAAAATTCAAACTAACTCTAAAACGCATGAGCTCTCATAACATTGGGTGTTCCCGAAAACCTGAAAACATCAACGGTTTAACCATGATAGTCCACTATCATCAATAGATCATGATCCCCATGGATTACATATGACACCTGAAATGAATTCAATTCCACCACTATGCTAAATGTCTGGTAGGACCAACAAATAGAAGTGAGTCACTAGAACCCTCTTGGAATTTTCTGGGTGGAATACTCAAAAAAAATAGCAGAAATCGATAAAAAGAACTCATCATAAATAAAGATTTCACACTTCAATAACTAACTATAATTTAAAATCAAATCAATATTCCTACCATAATTATGTATGTCAAAACCAAGCACCCACGAAAAATAATACCCAACAAGAAATGAGAATGATAAACAATTTCTCACTCACTTTTCATAACATTTAACTTACCTTTTAAGTAATCCATTTTTTCAGAAGTCAAAACATCTTAAATATCCACCATTAGTATTCCATGAAGTCGCAGATAGAAATATCCAGGTGAAAGATCATGCACTCATCCACTCTGGTCATCAATTTTTCCAAATCTTCAAAAAAATATCAATTCACATTCCAAATGGTGTTACCAATATCACAAAACAATTTCCAAAACACCTCCCATTTTTTCCATTGAAACCACATTTCATTAAAAGAAATCAATTCTACTTCAAAACGACTTTTCCACTCTAAAACCCATTCCCTTTGGAAAACCCCCTTTTCTATGAACCATTTTCATTTTTGAAATCCGCACAATTCAATCAAAACTAAACCCAAACATAACTGACATCAAAAAATCTAAAAATAAGGGACTAGTGGCTTTGCGAACCTGGTAACAAGGCTTAGTAAACAATGCTATGAGTGATCATCCACCATAAGAAGTGTCTTGAACCAAGCAATCAGGTTGATCATGGGTCGCCACTCCATGAAATATTAATGTGTCACTCCAGATCACTTCCTATTTCATCAGTCATCCACATAGACTAAGGAAAGGAAAAACTCAAATCCCAAACTACCCGGGGAAACTCGAGTCTCGGGATTTGCAGGGGATTATGACATCCTTACCGCACATACAAATCATGTTCTGACAGACCTAATCACCATGATACATGACAAGCCACATAATAAGGGCCTCATTTAATACCATTTTGTCACGAACCAACCCAGGTCGACCCTGAACCAATCACCCGAGCCAGTCCGTGACATGGCCCGAAGGGCGTTACCCATCCCCATGGGATGGAAACTATTGTCAGTCATCAAAATAAACAAATTGGAAATCATTTGGACCATAAGAAAGATAAATAATAATAAATTGAACAAGTAGATAAATAATGGGATGTAAAACAAACAACTTGGTTGTAGAAAAAGGAATAAATGAATCAATGTGACATAACTGAGGTGACCCCTTGATACACCATGAAACGTAAACTACACTCGCTCCCAAAAGCAATCGAAGATAGAAACATACAACTGAAAGGTAAAGTAGGCTTGAGCACTGAGATGCTCAACAAGAATTCCAAAATATAAACACATCCTATGCCCCTACATTTAGTAAGAAATCAAATCATTCCATCTTGAAAAAATGATATAATAAAAAATGGTTTATCATCTTTTCAAGTTCAATTCACATGTTTTCTTTTTTCATGTAAATCATTTCTCCCGAGCCAGTTCGTGACATGGCCAGAAGGACGTTCCTAATCACCACAGGCAGACAACTAGTGCTACACATCAAAATATACACTTTGGGAATGATTTGGCCCGTAACAAAGATAAATAATACTAAACAGAACATGCTGATAAATAAATGAAAATAAATAGAAAAACATGGTAGTGGAAAAAGGAATAGATGAATCAATGTTGCATACCTCAGGTGACCTATTGGTTCACCACAGAATGTAAACTACGGTCGCTCAAAAAATAGACCTAGGACAGAAACCTACAACTGATAAGTAAAGTAGGCGTGAGCACCGAGATGCTCATTAGGAATGCCAAAATATAAACACATCATATTCCTTTGATTTTATTAATAATTCCAACCATTCATGTTTAGAAATATATATAAAAAATTATTGTTTTTCCTTCTTTTCATGTTCATTTCTCAATTTTTCATTTTCATGTAAAGAATATATCCCCCACTATGAGTTAAAAAATGTTTCCAGACATGCATTATCCTTCCAAGATGAAAGGAATGCAATTTAGATTAAAATATTTTTTTCAAAAATATGACCTCAAGTAGGAAACGATTGAAATGGAAATCACATCAAAAGTTCCATGTTGAAAACAAAAACTATGGCCAATTCCCATATGTATCTTGAATAATTGGGACCCTAGATTCCTTGTACCACAGTGAAACGTGGATTAGAAACCACAACCCTCAGAAAACGTGGCTTAGAAACCACAAAACTCATAAAACATGTCTTAGAAACCACGAACCTCAGTCATCTATATGTATAGTTATCGTTTAGAATCAATTATGCTAGACAAAACCAAGACAAACCCCATCTGTTTCATCTAGTTTACTAGTCCTTGACCACCCACCTAGATACCCAGGTTTCCCATTGTGCTCCATTTCATGTGGTGGTTTGTTTTATTTATCATGTAAATATACGTGTACATAAAACAATATTTATCTAAACCCATTCAACCTGCCATTACCGTTCTCCCTCTGTAAGTGCATCCCCCCTCTTTCACATCACACAATTAATATGCATCAAATAAATCATATAATAACACATTAGACATATAAATAATTTTCTAAAACAAAGGGTGTGTGCCTCATGAGAGGTTTTTCATTTTACTATCTCTTTCTTTAAGTGCCAATCATACTTAATTACATAAATGGAACAATTATTATAACTAACCGTCCAAAAGGACAAACTCCTTTGGAAATACTCATTGCCAATTAAAAACCACTTAGGAAATAAATTTTCAGAAAATTCACTTAAGACCAATGGTTATTGAAATACATTTCAATTTCCTAAACAAAGGCATAATCATTTGTAGAAACCATACCAATATTTAATAGCTTGTATATACAAAAATATTGTAAAACATATTTGTAAAAAAAGTAATAAATAATAAATTTTAAATTAAAGGCACATGCATAAGAGATATACCTCAAATATATTGATATTTTTCAACGACCACTCGAATCAACATTTGACGCATACACACACATGAATATATATATATATATATATATATATATATACTCCTAGCTTCATGTCACATATTTCACACACCATGAGAGAAAATATGTTCAAATATGTAGTATATATATATATATATATATGCCTTACCCTATGAATGTACATGTATGATACCTCGACACCGCAGCAGAAAACCATCATTGTGAGGTCTAATGCACAATAAAAATAAATTAATAAAACAACGAAAACATAAAAAATCAATAAAACATTTCAAAATATCACACCAAGGGTCTAAACCAATAACACACCAATTTATTATGAATCAAGAGTCAATCAAATAAAAAATAATCCAAATCTTCAATATGAGGGTTCAACATGGGCAATCAATATCACATCACAAGTGCCAATAGAGACTTCACTCATTTCGTAATCATTTGAAAATCCATTTCTCTGAAAATTTGAAATTACAAACACAATAATAAAAGAAGGAATACGCATATCCAATAATACCAAAATAAATACAAGTAATATCCCTTTCCATTTTATAAAACAAAACACACTTTTTAAATTAATGAAACCCATCGAAAACTATGACAACCCACACTAAAACCCATTTTTCAAAAAGTCTAATAATCAAGTGAATTTCACAATGAAAACATTTATTGGAATTTTTATCAACCATAATGACTGGATAAAACCCCTTTTAAAAACCTACTACCATTGTGAAAAGCGATCCACCATTTCAAATAACATTGAAAACCCCATTTCTAATCATTTATAGTCGCACCTCAATTTTAATAAAAATTATTTTTTAAGACTTCATTTTCAGCCAATGAAAGCCAAACCGGCCAAGTCCCATTTCCCCACTTTAAAACATTTTAATGGACTAAAATGCATTTCATGACAATCCTAGAACAATTATGTATTTCAATTTAAACCATAAAACAAGGATTCACAAATCAACCATTCAAACCAAGGCCGATGAATACTCAAATTGGTTCAAATCAACACAAGGCTAGCAAAAATATTCATAATTGAATCAAAATAAAATTAAGAAATAGCATAAATTAAATCTATATGAATCAAATTTTATAGTGAAACCTACCTCATAGAAGAGAAGATCCAACTTAAACGCTTTGGCATGTACAACCCTTAATGAAGACTGCTCTGCACTTACAAACACATGTATTCTTATATATATATATATATCCATAATCCATTATACATTTTCCCAACACCATGAGAGAAAATATGTGAGGAAGGCATATATATATATATTTAGATTCACACATACCTATACATTTGGCGTAACACCACAAGAATTCATCAACATTCTACAAAAATTATATGATTCCAAAATCACTAAAGAACCGAAAGAAAAGGTGAGAAACTCAACATTTGGAAAAAACACTCACCCATAGTAGTGTCGATGAGCTGAGAGGAGCCAATCTGGCTGACCACTAGCGGTGTATGTTGGAGTACACATGAAGTCGACATGAGGGGCATTACTCATGCCCAATCGATGGAAGAAACCACAATTAAATATGATTAATTCGAGACCTCAGGGTTGGACAATGAAAATGGTGACTATGAGGGAAAAACAGCCAAATTGAAGGAGAAAACATAGGCAGACAGTCTTTCCTTGAAGAACCGAACAAAATTCACAATGGAACCCATAGGATTCGTCGCACGATGGAGAGGTCATGTGGGATGGGAAGTGAACTATTATGGGAGTGGAAGATTTCGCAGCGCAACACCGGGGGTATAAGAACAAGAGGAAAAAAATACAAAAATAAATTATAAAATACAAAAATAAAATAAAATAAGATAAAATAAATAAAAAATGATAAAATAATAATAATCATAATATGAATTGTAATAATCTGTAATAATAATAATAATAAATAGGTTCATAAAAACATAATATAATTATTATTATTAACCATAATAATAATATTATTTATATTAAATTTATTTTTATTTATTTTATCTTATTTCATTTTGACATAAATTTAGTAATTATATTTTCAGAACACATTATGAAACCAAAAACACAACTATAAATAAAATAAATAGGTAAAAAAATTTACCGCAGCTACAAGATGATGAGTCGAGGTTTGAGAAATATCCCCACCACAATACATTCTACCCCCAGAATGTCACCCAGCCAAATGAGGAATCAAACTCAACTTTGAGACTAAATGTGGAAAAAAATGACAAACTCTATGGGAATTTTCACTCCATCGATCACACCTGATGAACTGTAAGTGAAACTGAAAAGAAAAGAGTCATTAGGAAATGAGGAGTGTTATCCCTAACATAAGAATCTCACTAGAATGACTAACATTGTTACTCTAAGCACGGGCTATATCGGAAACTTATATCTTGATACAAATATGAAACCACCAACATAGACCAAAACTCCCACAAAAACAATCTCTCAAAGAAAGCACTACAAGATTCAAGGTTAGTCTCTCCACCATTTAAGAACCAACCAGCATATTCCAACCAACATAGTCTAACACAAGAAAATTAATCCCAAAAAAGAAACCATTGACACCAGAGAAAACCCACAAAAGAATTCAACAAAATAGTGAACTCAACCATGACTCATCATTTCCACAAGAGATGATTATATTAAAAACGGTAATGTACTAAGACTAAACATGTCACATTTGATGAGGCACAACTACTGGAATTATTAGAAGACTAGATGACCAAGACCTCATACATCCAATGTGCGGTATTCAAAGACAATGACCACAATTAGAAATAGAGACCCATACGCCTCTTAGAGAAAAACAAAACAATAAATGATGTGAGAGGTAAAATATGGAAATTCACACCAACCTTATTTCATCATTGGAGACAAAACAATATATACCAAGGTGCCCCACACCCATCAATTCCTGATAGGATGAAAGGATTTACTCCATGACCTGTGGTTGGAGCACTGATGTATTGAAGCATCTACTACCCTGTAGTCATTAACTGACATCTTTCAGTTGAGACTTTGGACGATCTAACTTGTGAAACCTCTCCAAGTGTCCCAAAAGACCACACTGATGATAAGCCATTGGAGGATGATTACATGGTGACTTAAAGCACAACAAATTTCCCAAGCATGATGCAAACAAGCGATATAAATGAATAATTGAAGACAGATTTGACAAAAATACTTGTTTGAAATAGTTTCCTCCAGTTCACCCTCCTCATTAGGTGGGGAACTATCCCAGAAACCAAAAATAATCAGTCCTGGAACCTCGAACGAAGACCCCAAACAATAGAAACATTATCTGATTCTATGACACTACCAATGGATATAAGGTAATCAACACATTGAAATTCCTAAAATAAGACTTTATTTTATATTGGCCTTGATAGACACTCACGAGATTTACCACCTTCCTCTTCTTCAATTCCTCATATATAAACCATTATACGAGAGTGTTTGTAAACATCGTACAAGAAATTCCATCATGCAATGATGTTGGGATCATCTTAATCCATCAATCCAATGTTGAACCTTAAAAAAAACTCGAACCATCAAATTCTCTCTTAACATTGGGAATTCACAATATCCTAAAAACATCAATGTTTTCACCAATAAATTCCACCACCTTCATTAGATCATGATCACCATGGAAGAAGAATGACAACTGAAATGAATTCAATTCCACCACTCGACTATGATTCTAGGTAGGACCAACAACTAGAAGTGACTCGCCAGAACATTCTGGGACTTTTCTGGGTAGCATACTCAAAAATAAGAGGCACAAAGCCAAAAAAAGTCATCATAAATCAGGATTTCACACTTTAATCACAAACTAAAACTCCAAGTCAAATTAATATTCCAAAAACAATTCAGTATGTCAAAACTATAATCCCATGAAAAAGAATACTCGACATGAAAAGAGATCATTTAAAAATTTCACACTCACTTTTCAAGACATTTAAATTGCATTTTTTAACCCATTTTTTTCAGCAAACAAAAAAAATTAAATAAACACCATTAGTATTCTATAAAGTCTCACAAATACATTCCCATGTGCTAAATCAAGAACCCATCAAATCACGTCACCAATTTCTCCACATTCCACATGCACACCTCAATGTATGTGATCACTCATAATAATTCCAAGGGTAAATTCATGAATATACTTATTTCTAAAATAGATCATTCAACATAAAGCAAAAATTCTCAAAAAATATAAAAATGTATCTTATCATTAAAAAAATACATTTCAAAATCCTCAAATAATTTCCATTTCACATTCCATAAAATATTCCCAAACTCCTCCCATTTTCCCTTTGAAACCACGATACATTTAAAGAAAATAATTTACACTTCAAAACCACTTTTCCACTCCAAAAATACATTCCAATTTGAATTTTTTTTAAATGACCCATTTTCATTATTGAAATCCACTCACGTCGGTCGAAACTAATACCTAAAATAACTCACATAAAAACATCCAAAAATAAGGGACTAGTGGCTATACAAACCTGGTAACATGGCTTAGCTGGCCTTGCTCCGACTGAGCATCCACCACAGAATGTATATCGAATCGTGCAATCGGGTTGTACATGGGTCGCTCCTCCATGAAAGGTCACTGATTAACACCATATCACTTTATTTTCCATCAATCGTCAACATAGACTAACCAAAATAAAATCTCAAATACCAGACTACCTCTGGAAACTCATGTCTCTGGACGGGGGAGGGTTCATGAAGTCCTTCACGCACCAACCTATCATGTCTGGACACACCTAATTCCAAAGATACATGACCCCCCAAATAACAAGGTCTTCCTTAGATACCATTTTTCCATGAACCAAATTTGGTCAAACCTGAACATGTTAACCGAGCCAGTCTGTGACATGGACCGAAGGGCATTCCCGAACCCCACATGCTGGAAACTAGTGTCGTGCATTAAAATAAACAAGTTGGGAACAATTTGTCACATAAAAATGATAAATAATCATAAAATGGACAAGAAAATATATAAATTAAAATAAACCTAACAACTTGGCAGTGAAAAAAGGAATAAATGAATCAACATGACATGCCTCTGGTAACCTTGTGGTTCACCACAGAACGTAAACTACAATCAATCCCAATAGTGATCTAAGACAGAAACCCGCCACTGAAATGTAATGTAGGCGTGACCCTAAGATGCTCAGTAGGAACGCCAAAATATAAACACATCATATACCACTACATTTAGTAAGAAATATAATCATGCCAATTTGAAATTATGATATATTAAAATAAATTACGTCTTTTCATGTTGAAGTTGCATGTTTTCATTTCCATGTAAAGCTTTTCACCCGAGCTAGTCCGAGACATGGCCCGACAGGAGTTCACTATCCCAACGGGATGAAAAATAGAGCTAGGAATCAAAAATAAACTAAATGGGACTGATTTGGACCATAACGATGATAAATATTCAGAAACTGAACAAGCAGATAAATAAAGGAAAATAAAATGATCAATGTTTCAGCAAAAAAGGAACAAATGAATCAACATGACATACCACAGGTGACCTCGTGGTTCACCACACAATTTAATCTACACTCACTCCCAAAATCTATCCATAACTAATGCTTGAAACTGAAAAGTAAAGAACACTTGTGCACTAAGATGCTCAGAAGGAATGACAAAATAAAAACACATCCAATTCCCCTGCCATTAGTAATAAATCAAATCATGATAGTTTGAACATAAGATATAATAAAATAATTTATTTTTTTTCTTCTCATGTTCATGTCACAAGTTTTTATTTTAATGTATTTCATTTCTCCCCCACTAAATTTTCAAAATAGGTTCCAAACATGCATTAAAATTCCATGATTAAAGGAAACAAATTGAGATTGAAATATGTTTTTCAAAAATAAGACATCAAATATGAAATGATTAAAATAGAAATCACATCAAAAGAACCACGAGGCAAACGAGAACCATAGAAAATCAGTATAGGTTGCTTGAACACGTGGGACCCTAGAGACCTTGTACCACGGTGAAACCTACCATAGAAACCACTACCATGAGAAAACGTGGCTTAGAAACCACAACCCTCAAATAACGTGTCTTAGAAACCCCAACACTCAATAATCAATATGCATAGTTAGTGTTTTAGAATCAATAATGCTAGACTATACTAGAATTAATGCCACCCGTTTCATCTAGCATACTAGTCCTGGTCCACCCACCATGATTCCTAGATTTCAATTTGTGCACTATTTTAGGTGGTGGTGAGTTTTCTATATAATGAAAACATACATGTAAATAATTTTTTTTTATCTAAAACCCATTCCACCTCTCACCATCGTTCTCCCTCCATATAGGCATCCCCCATATTTCACGTCACACAATGCATAAGCATCAAATTAGGCACATAATAACAAATTGAACATAAACATAGGATTCTAAATTCAAGATGGTGTGCCTCCAGAGAAGGATTTCCTTTTCATAGAAAATTATTAAAGTGCCAAACGAGATAAATTAAATATAGTTAAGACATTTTAAAATCAATATGCCAATAGGAAAATCACCTTATTAAATAATCATTAACAATTAAAAACCACATAGGAAAATAATTTTAGTGAAATGAAACATAAGAACAATCATGTTTTAAATACATTTTAAATTCCATAAAAAGGAATAATTTTTACTATAAACATTATCCAAATTTCATAGCATATGTATATAGCATAAATTTAAAACATATTTTTAATACAAGAGATATTAAGGATTCATATTAAAGGCATACGCATAGGGGACCACCCTCAAACATATGACTATTTTTTTTGAGAACTCGAATTTACATTTGATGCATACATGCACATGAATTTATTCATATTTATATACACCCCTAGCTCCGTTTCACATTGTTAGGTCCACTAAGCTACATACCCTATGAGGGGGTGAATCTGGGTAGGACATATTAAAACAACATCCCCATTGGATCTTGTTATGGTGTTAGACAAAACCTTCTTCTCTCTAATTTCTGATGTAATGTATGAGTATTCCTTAAATCATGCCCATGAAATAATGATTTTTACTAGGTTCACCCTCACTGGGATACATCCAAGGGGCATACACCGGTAGTGTGCTGATGTACTAATTTCACTATATGTGCACAGTTGTTTATAAGTAGGATGCAGACTCACAATCCCTCCTGGTTTACAAACATTCACAATTTGAGAACTCACTATTAACTCATCTGATGTGAGCTCATTACTTTTTCAGAAGATCTACTTATAATTTATAGACTTGTACGTATTTCAATTAGAAATAATTAATGCATCCTCCACATTATATAGATGCTCTATCGATGTCTTAATTTCATCAACTGATTAATACCCATTTTCCACTGAATAATGAGAAACATCAATTGGGTAGTACCTTCACAAAACACCCTTCTTCGTGAAGCTCCCAATTTTGGAAAGATCAAACAAGACCTCGCGATGCTCTTTTCTTTTTCATAAGCTCAAATAAACCTTCGGGAAGCTCTATCCTATTCAATAATATCAAGACTTCATAATGCAAAGTCTATCGTAGTGCTTTTTTTGTCGTAGAGTGACTTCCATCGTGACGCTCACTAAGCCAATGAAGAGCTCCCAACATTTGCGGAGAAATATTAGCCACAATGAATCTCTTCTTTTGCAAAAAAATCATACATCACGAACCTCCTTCCAGAGCTGAGAGAATAATATTTTCTTCGAATACACTTTCTACATCACTCGATGGGGTCGAAGTCTATTTATAGTCAATTCTATAGACCCTCAAAACTTCTATAAAGATTTAGCTACACATCATCTCAAATTGCGAATCTATAAAGATCCCGCTGAAATTCACTCAAAATCGACAAGCTCCATGTAATTTCTCCAATCGAGGAGATCATTATAATCACGAAGAATTCCGTAATTTACATAGCACCCTCACCGTGAAGCTCCACTCAAAATGACCTTCGCTAGTGCAATACACTTCAACTCTTCCAATTGCAATGCTCTTCGTAACCATGAAGTATCACCATCAACAATTTTATGGTCTTCTCAAAATCTAATCCATGAACCCTATATTCGAGAAACTCATGCCTTTTCCATATTTTGATGATATCTTCATGTAAATCAATATTTTTTTTTGCTCACCAATCTCTAAATTTTGGACTACAATTTTTTTGGAAAATACTAGAAAATGAAGAAACATTGTATCTATGCTTTTATAAAGCCTCCAGATTGTCCACTCCTTTTTCATGGTTCTTTGTCAACAAGGATTGTCAACAACATCTATGGAACATAACAATTCCCCATGAAAACATGATTTTTCAACAAACACAATCAAACCCATAAATGATGCAATGTAACCTTGAAGGATTTTTTCCCAACACACATATTCCAAATGCAATGACGAAATATGTACAAAGAGGATATATATATATATATATATATATATATTCCTTACCCTATATACGTACATGTAGGATACCTTGACAACCGCATACCAAAGCCTTCATTGCGTGGTCCAATGTATTACACAAATAATTTAAACAAAACAACTAAACAGATAAAAAATATATAATAAAATTCAAAATGTCACTACAATGGTCTGGACAAATAACCCACCCATTTATTATAAATCCAGAGTCAATTGCATGAACCATAAACCTTATTTGTAATATTTGGGTTCAACGAGGGAAATATATATCACATCTCTAGTACCAACCAGGGCTTCACTCATTTTGTAAACTTTTGAAAATCCATTTCTACAAAAATATTAAATTCCAAATCCAGTTCCAATGGAAGGAATACCCACATCCGAGCATACCCACATTAGTTCATGTAAACAACATATCCATTTTATAAAACCAAACACCCTTTTTTTAAAAAGGAAACCCATCAAACAGAAAGACAACCCACGCTAAAACCCATTTGGCCTAATGTCCAACAATCAAGTTCATTTCATAATGGAAAAAATTATTAACATTGTTATTAAACATAAATAATGGATAAAACCCCATTTCAAAACCATTATACATTGTTAAAAGAAATCTACTATTTCATATAAAAGTGAAAACCCCATTTCATATCATTTGAGGTCACACCTCAATTTAAAAAAAATATTCTTGAAGACTTCCTTTTCACCCAATGAAAACTGAACCATCCAAGACCCATTTACCAAATTTTAAACCAATAGAAGGACCCAAATTCATTTCATGAAAAGCCTAGCACGATTAATTATACCAATTTATATCAGAAAACATGGATTCAAAAATTAAAAATTTATGAAATGACTAAGGAATATTCAAGTTTCTTAAATTCAACACAAAGTTATTAAAAATATTCATACTTGTATCAAAAGGAAATAAATCCCAAGAGTATAAAAATTCCATATGAAAAAATTGAATAGTGACACCTACATTAATGAAGAGAAGTTTGTACTGAAATGCTTTGGCACTTGACACCCTTGATGAATACTCCTCCTCACTTGCGGAAACAAGAGTTCTTATATATATTTGTACGCACATAATCCATTATACATTTTCCCTAACACCTAAGAGAAAATGTTCAAGGAAAGAATATATATATATCTACACAAGAACCTATATACGCGAGAGAAACACCTCAAGAATTCACCAACATCCTTCAACAATTCTAGGAATCCAAAATCACTAAAGAACCCAAATAATAGGTGTCAAACACCAAAGTGGGAAAAAAACTCACCCCAAGTGGTGTCGATGAGATGAGACGTGCCAATCCATCGAACCACCAACGATGGATGTTTGAGAACACATGAAGTCAGTCTGATGGGCATTCCGCATACCATAACGATAGAAGAAACCCCAATGAAAATCGGATTAATTTGGGACCTACTGTTTGGCCAAATAAAAAGGAGTGACGAAGATGGTGTAACTGACCAAATTGAAGAAATCAAGGTCAAACATTTTTTCCTTGAAGAACAAAACTAGATGCACGAAAGAACCCTAAGGAAATGTCGAACGAAAGATGGGTTGTGTAGGATGGGAGGTGTGCAGCTATGGGAGGGGAGGAAGACTGTGCACAACCTAGGGGGATGTAGAACAAGAGGATTGAAAAAATAAATATAAAAGTATAAAATAAATAAAATATAAATTACAGATATAAATGAAAATAATATAAAATAAATAAAACATTAAAAAATAATAATAAACATAATAATTATTGTAATAAACTATAAAAATAATAATAATATTTTCCATAATTAAACAGAAATAATATTATTTCTAATCATGATAATAATATTATTATTAATAAATTTTTACATTTATTTTATCTTATTTCATTTTGAAAATAATATAATAATATTTTTTAATAATGTTTAAGAAACCAAAAATAAATAAATAAATAAGTAAAAAATAACGATGACTACAAGATGTTGTGTTGGGGTGTGGGAATCCTTTTATTAACATTTCATTTTTAAATTAATTGTTCTAGGTGATGAATAAATTATTTTTCTTGGTGGTTTTGGATAAGTAGTTTTTTTTAATTTTACATTCAACATTTTTACAACATTTTAATAAATTTAATAATGATATAAATATCATATATATTGATTCTATAAATATTTAGTGTAATATATAAATTTTTATAATGAAAAATAAATTGCACCTTTAATGGACATGATATGTAATACACAGGCAATTACAATGTATTCATTTACCAACTCGTTGATGGAACAAAAGGTAAATTATAATTAAAGATCTTGAAATTTTTATTATATAATATAAATATTAAATTATCATAAAATAACCATACATTACCACCCATGTATATTTTAAAATAAAAAAATCACATCACTTCATGTATATGATAGTCCTCCAATGCACACGAGCGACGTTAACATTTTCAAATGTATTGGAAGGTGAGAAGATATATATGATATTAAAATTTAAAAAGTATAATTATTAAATAATTTTCATATATATACATTAAATAAATAATTATATCCACCTATGTGATATAGTGATAGAAAATGAATTACATCATTTCATGAGGCATTAGTCTGCCATAATCACAATTGAGGATTTTGTTTCCCATCTGATGGAATAGGTGATGGATATATACTATTCCTCTAAAAAATTAATATTTCTGTAAATGTAAGATATTGGAGTAATTATTTCATTATTTTTGATGAATATTTTAAGGATGTGGGAAGAAAATAAAATGAAAGAACATTTTTAAGAGTAATATCTCATCTTCAGACAACACATTTTTTTGTTAATAACAAATGCATTAATAGGATTTATTTATATAAATAAATGATATCTATTACATGTCAATAATATTGTTAAGGTTATTTATAGTTTATTGTATTAAAAAAATGTGATTTAAGGATTTAAATAAGGGGATAGTCTTTCTCTATTTTATAAGTGTTTCCAAAGACCCGATTTGAATTTTTGAACTGAAAAAATATATTAAGGTGTTAATGATATAAAATCACCCAAAAATATAAAAATTTAAAATATATTTGATATATCATATAAATATTTATGTAAAATAAAATTTTTATATATTTTTGTTTCATTTTTACAATTAGATATTTAGTTTAATACTCCTCTAATCCAGTTTAACTAGTAACCATGGTAAGTAATTTTAAGATATTTTATTATTAATTTTTTCAAAATATTAATTTATTTTTATTAATTAATATAAAATATTTTAATTAATCAAAGTAAATCTATTTTAACAAATTCAATTCCATGAATTTTCATGATTTAATATATATTTAAATATACTAACACGATGAAAAGATTTTTTTCCAAGATAAAATGATTATATATAAAAATGCTTCATGAAATCATATAAAATGAAATAAATTAGATTAAAAATAATATAATTTTTCTCATAATTCAACTAAAACCATTTAAAAAATATATAAAATTTTAAATCTATTAAACGAATAAAATTAATAAAAATCTATATTTCCACTATTCATCAAAAAATTAATCATTTCTACGAAATCTAAAAAACTATGTACAATATAAATTTTATTTATTTATTTAAATAGTAAAGTAATTTTTTTATAAAAAATTATAAAATTATCTAATATTGTTAAAAACTCACACCCAACTTGTGAAAAAACAACTATTTAGAAATGTATAGTTTTTTTTACATTGGATTGGTTCTTATCCCATCCATTGAAAAAATATTTGGTGAATAATAAAAATTTTAATGAAAAATATAAAATATAAATTTAGTCAAATAATTTACCAATAAACAAAAATTTAATTTATTAATAAGAAAAATACATTCATAAATTCTATTTTTGATAAATAAATTCTCATTACATTGATATATATTTTATTTTATTTTATAAAAAATTTCATACCAATTAATTTATTTTATACAGCTACAGAAAATAAAATGATCATAATTTAGATAGTTCTATTCATTCCTAAAAATTTAACAACTACGTAAAAATGGTATAGTATTTTATAATTCATTCGGACACAGGGTTGTTTATAGGGAAAAATATTGTTATTATAATACAAATTTACAAAAAAAAATATTTCATAAATTCATGGGGTATTTCAATATATCCACTAAAAAAAATTATCCCCAAAAATTACATTTATTTAGTACCCAAAATTAAGATATACCTACTTCGTCATATTCATGGGATTCCACATAGCTTTATTGAATTTCTGATACCTCTATAGAAAATTAAGAAGGTGATTATCCTTTTTTAATTGGATATTATCTTTATGATACCTTACATCTACTTGATGCTTTTAATAAGAAATTTCATAATCTAATAGTACGACCATTTAGTTTAAAACATGTGATGGAATAGGGAATTATATACTCAATAGGTATTCATGGAACACATCTTTTACATGAGAGACGATCAATGGAAGTTCCAAGTTATAATCTATCTTCCCAACTTCATCATGATGTTAAAAAGAGACAATATATATTCGGAATATTTTTCACATCATTCTTAATCTCATAAACTTCTAAAATTTAGAAATTAATAAGAATATATTTTCACCAATAAAAAATAAATCACGACATTGATTATTCTAAAAAAAAAAATTTGACTATGAGATTCCTGGTATTTTTCATAAATGACTCCAAATTTCTAAACCATTTTCACATCAAGTATAGGAATGAATCACTCTATTTTAGAAACTCATCCCAAAAAATTAGTTATCTATAATTGTTTCTAGAAAGGTCTTAAAAAGTACCATATTAATTATCGAGTGATAACTATTGTGGTTAGAAAAATTGATTAGAGGTAGGTGTTAATCCCAACAACCATTTATATCTAAAAATTATGATATCAATATATCCTCTAGGGTTTGAATGATTCACTCAAATTGTATTTCTTTATAAGGATTGTATGTAGTTCTAAATCATATCATTGAATCTAGACAAAGTTATGGTCTTCCCCATAACTTCTAGGAAATCTTTTCATCCGGGTTAGATAAAATATAAATTTGATATTCCATGAAAAATACCACATACATCGAAATAATAGAATGCTGATCAATAGAGATGTCTTCATTAATGTAAATCATCTATTATTACATCGTATGAAGATCTACTACAATCCAAATAGTATTATTTCTTTTATATGTTTTTTGTATTCAGATGAAGAATACATGGTAATGTTTTCCCATTTCATTTTGGAATGGTCAATACTCGTACACCATTGAATTGCTTTTCTCATCATTAAGTTGATGTCATTCAAAACACATGGATAAAAACTCAACATTATCACCATTCATCATTCAGACCATAAATAATCTTTCAGATATCAAATCATCATCTTACTTCTATGTTGAATTGAGAATGATGAACTGTGATCCCTATAAAAGTGCTCCACGTTCCAATTTGGTATGGAAGAAACAAAGTAATTGTTCCTAAAAATTTATCATTCTAATAAATTCAAGGATAATATTATGAACATTTATACCCTTATTCTATAGAAATATTTTTTCCATCTCTTCCTCATTAATCATTAGTAAAATTGATAGTTTATAACCTTTTTCAGAAATATATTATTTATTGGCTTCATGATTTATAGATCAATGTGTTGCATATCTATAAATGATTGATAATTTATGATCCTAATCATAGAAAGGATATCATGATCCTTTAAACTTATATAATCCTCCACCATGTTTTCCTTCTCAAGGTGGGGATATGCTGATAGTAATAATCAATTAATAAATACTACCAACATTCACAGAATATCATAAATGATATTTAGTGAATATGTACATTAAACAAAAATTATCACTATATATTTCACATAATTTTATATAAATATAATGCATCAATATATTTTAAAAAATTCATAATATAACTCCAAATCACGAGTTGATAAATTTTTATCGCTAACATTAAATTGTCAAAATGAATACGGGATAACCATATCACTCTATGCAATCATATCTAAATACCTTCTATGAGGGATACATGATGATGAAATAGATTTTCCACTAAAGGGTAATGTCAGAAGATTTTTTATATCTATTAATAAATTTAGTGACTTGAAATTTTCATCATAGTCTTCTATCCATAGGAACATGGATCCATTCTAAGATAAGATAGAGAGTGGATTAGATATTGAAAAAATTTCTGCATAATGTATTGATAATATTCAACCAAAAAAAAGATCCATTTATATTATAGTGAATGTTCTAGGACAGTGTTTAATAACTTCTATCTTTGGTGGATACCCATATATATGTTCACATGAGATGATATGACCCAAAAAATGAATCTTTTCATTTCCAAAAATCACATTTTTTTCATTTTTTGTATATCTTAACATTTATATGGCCTATCTGTACAATCCTAAAAAAATACACACACTACTCCTTTAAATTTTAATATATAAGTGTATCATCTACAATGAAAATATAAAACTGATCTTGGTCATATATAAAGACTATTAATTTTTCCATGATGATAAAATGGGAATTTGTATAACTAAATGACAACAAAATATATTCATAGTGTCCTTACCATGTATGGAATGCTACTTAAGGTATATCAACCTTATAGACCCTCAATTAATGATATCAAAAATGAATAAAAATATTTAAATTGTATTTATATTTATACAATAAATCATGCAAGTCATAAGTTTGGGGTAGAAAATACATGATCTTTATTGTGATGATTTTTAGTTCCTAATAATTAATGTAGAGTCACATCAATAAATAGTTCTTATTGAAATTAATTGAACTAGTTCACCCCATGGTGATACCCTTAGGAAAAATGAATAAATTTTCTAGATTATCCTAGTATTGAATCTGGTATTTTAGCTACTCAATCAGGTCCATTTTATAAACACTCATTGAAATAGGTGTATCACCAGGTATTAGAAAAATTCAGAACTCAAAATCATAATTTATTGGAAGAATGTGAATCTCTTGTGGAATGAAATCATATGCCTTTATAGAAATGGGAACATTATTGATGTTGGGTTCCACCCTAACCTTCATTAAATAACACCCCTTTTTAATAGTAATAATTAACCATATGATTGAAAGGATTTCCTTCATATGATAGTATTTATCTTTTCCATGATATATGAACATTAATTACTATGGAATATCAAATGGGACTTCCCTTCTATAGAAAAATATTTGACATTTATGTAATAAAATACAATCCATGACCAGAATAACACCAAATTTAACCATAATAGGAATTATATGATGTATAAGAAGCAAATTTGCATAAAAATAAACATGAATTGAATTGTATGCATGATAAGAAGACATCATAAAATTATTGTATTCCACTAGTAATTAAAAAATTATATTGTTGTGAGGCATTGGATACCGATAGAAAATTATTAGATATAAAATAGTGAGTATATTTATTTTAAAATAAAACAATAGTTTTTTAGAGTGATTGTTATGTGAACCTTTCCCCACATCATTACTATACCCATCATCTAATATTGTGATAAAATGAGATTCCCGTTAATATCAAGTATTGTTATTTTATGGATGTTAATCCTCAATTTTTACCAATATATATGATCACTAGTATTAAGAATACACACACAACTTTCATTTGAGACACTAGAGAAGTGGTTTTGTAATATATAGAGATTTACTTACATTTTACTAATTATCTAACATAATCCTAACACATTGGAATTCAATTTCTATAATATCATCCCTTCAATATATAAGAAATTTATCATCCCCATTATATTATTATCATCCATTATTCATTCAGCAATTTTATAGAATAGAAGTATCATTATATTAAATCCACCATTTTTAGTTGTTCTTTTGAATTCCACATTATTTTCTTATCCAAACAACGACGTTGAATGGTAACTATATTATCCCTTTCTACCATGATTGATCTATGGAATATTTCTCCATAAATACTATAGTCTCTTGTGGATAATTACATCTACAGACCCGGTTTTAAACTATTGATGAATCAATCATCCTTATATTCATGTTAGAGGATAATACCATAAGAATACATCACATGTGCATGATTGAAATGTTTATTTAGATGATCAGATATGTGGGGGTAAATCGTTTGATTAAAACAAATTCATTTTTAACCTTACTTAAATACTTTTTAAACAATTTTAAACAAATATAATTTAATAAACCCTACTTTTATGGTTAATAAAAATCACCTTATGTTTGATAATGATGTGTAATGAAATAATCAAGGAAGTACACATAAACTATATTCTACCCTAAAACACATAAAATAATATATTAGAGTTATTACTAAATATAAAATATAAGGAAAAAAATCTATGTATTTCATGTTGTATCAAATAATTAAGGTAAATATACATAATTAAAAAAAATTATCCCAAATAGTAGGGATTCCAAACCCCATGGATAGACATCGATTGATTTATACATTCATGAACCTCTTTCTTACAAACACCAAGGTAATACCTCAATACAATGATTAGTTACTATATTAATATCCCCGCATGCCCAATATATTTAAGGTGATCGACACCTATGTCATATTATAGGTGGAATCCCCCAATTAATCCGGTAATCAATACCTATGCCTTCCTTCCATTGGAAGATGATAGTCGTAATGACCAACAATTGGTGCCACACAATGAAAAACAAAACATGTTGAAGATCATAAGTATGTTGAACAATCATTTCAAAACACAAACACTTCTTGGAATTTTCATTAAGAAATATTGGTAGTGATCTTGTGTGTCTCCAAAATCAAAATGTGTGAATGCCTAATGAGTTCATCTAAATGTCCAATGTATTTATAGGCGTGATCTCCAACAGTCAGATTTTAATCAAACTGTCATATTTTTCATGTAATTTTATAAGGACTAGTGTAGATGGAACTTAAAACAAACATATAAAATCTAATTAAATGAAATAATTTAGTATAAGAAAATATCCTAAGAAACATTTAATGTATGAATATGATGATATTAATCATTACATTATAGAAATGTGATATCCTTATAAAATTTATAAAATCAGATTCTAAACCAAAAGGAAATTAGAAAAGGAACTATTACAATCATATCTGAACATTATTGGGAAATTAATTTGTTAATGTGAGAATTAGGTTAAAAAATTTTAGAGATTTATAATTGAGAAAAATTAAATTGTATTCAAAATTTTAGTGATTTAGAATTTAGTTAACTAGTAATCAAATTAGAAATTTTATATGATTCAAAATTGATGAACATAGAATCAGTATCATAATTCTAGATGATTCAAGTTTTAGGATGTGAATAGGATTGCAATTTTTATGCAATTCAGATTTGAGAAATAAGATTATTCATATTGGAAAATTTAAGCAAATCAGAATTGATAATGTGAAGGATTTCAATTTTCAGTAAGGATATGATTTGTCCCAGGAGCTTTCATATCTTAATAATAAATTTAATAATGATATTAAATAGTTAATGAAACTGATTAAATAATATCTTATCGATATATAGTATTATTTGAAATTTTATTTTTTGTTACTTCCTAAACATACTGGAATACAAATAGTCATAAAGAGTATTTTTTTCAAAATTACATCTCTTGAAAATGATTCCTTACATACACCATATTATTAATAATCCTTCACTATTATGGAAACTTATTTAATTTAAATTTTCCTATGATAAATATGAGGAAGGTACTTATTTAATTTTTTTAAACTAATATCTATCAATAGTTGAATTTCCTTCCATTTTCCTATTATTCATGATAATATTATACTATCGATCTACATCGTCATCCATATGATATAAAACTAATTAAAATTTATTATTATACAAAAACATGAGAATGAGAAATAACATTTCTATGGTACAAAACCATTCCTCAAGGACTGTTGGAATTGGGGCCGACTAGAATAAGTTGAATATTATTTCATAAAGGAATGAATATTTCATTATTCCCTATTTTTCTAATTTGATATCTCAATTTTTATTGCATCTCCCACAACACTTTGGCTCTAAAAAGTTTAATAATTTATTTTTCTCATCACATTTAACCATAATATGTTTTCTTTAGGATCAATCTGTTATATAATTATAATTAAATAATATCTTAATGAACAACAATCAAACTGGATGAAATATAATAAATTATAAAATTAATAGGATGGATAAATAATGAAAACTTACTTTCATTCATTGACATGATAGGTTATTCCAATGTTATTATTGATCAATATCTAATCAAATCCATTAAAATGTATTAAAAATAAAATGTTACATATCCCCTAAATATATCCATGGAGTGTCCAACTAGGTGCATAGAAAGGGAACAGTCACCATGCCTCTAGATAATTTATGAGATATGCTCTGCCACCACGTTGTGTGGTTATTAAGATGAGATAAATTATTTCCAAAACCACTTCCACATGTAATACATAGAAAAGAGAATAATTATGGAGAAAATAACATATTTATTTATATTTACTTAATATATTAATTTATTCTTTGGATTATCCCTTGAATTCTCACGTAAATTTTCTATCTAATTTTACAAAACATAAAATTAAATTACAATTATACCAACCTTAATGGAACACAATTTTGATAAATATATATCACATCATAATAGATAAATATTTATTACAATAACATATATATCCATGTATAAATATTATATTTCATGTACCATTAGATAATTGTATATATAAATAAGTGATTAATAGTTAAACTACACCATATATAACTATATTTTATAAAATTTCATCCCATGTTAGAAATATCATACATAATACAATTCATCATAACTTAGGGAATGGTTATAAATAAATGTGGATCTGTGATTATCAGTAAGGGTAAAAATTACTGATATTAATGATAAATTTAACATAACAAGAGCATAAGGTTTAAAAACATCATCAGAATATTTGGAAATATACTCGAAATATAATATATCATAATCATGAGTCATGGAATAACTCGTGAGATTTCAATATACATTGATCATAATGTAATCATAGAACAGGAGCCATGAGAGCATATAATCGTCATAAGAAATTAGTTTTTCTAATATATATAATCATATAAAAACGTATCCTTAGTATTTAAGGAATACTATTAAGACAATAATTGGGAATTTGGTTCAAACTACTTACCATTATATCATTCTAGAATAACTCCAATGACTATTTTATTGGAAAATGTAACTTAAAGAGTTTTCTCTCCCCATTCAAGTCTTATTAATAAAAATATATATCAATCATGACAAAATACAATAGAGGGATATATAATTCAAGGACCACGATCAAATAATTATAATCATTTATATATGTTCCCCAATATTATAAATGATTAACCATATCATATATCATGAAAAGTAATCGGTTTTATATGAATTTCAACATGTCATAGCTTATGAAAGAAAATGGGTTTCATTAATATTCGTGCATTATAATAATAAACCTCATAGAGAATAAAAAAGTGTAATATCATAGTATCATATCACTATTAATGGATATGAAACAATAATTGAAGCCATATTAGATGGAATGTTCATTTAAAATATCACATTGATCATTTCATGATTAAAATACCATTATCACATTGAAATAAATTATTTTAAATAACAAAATTTCCACAATATTAAAGAATAAATATTCATTTAAAATAACACTATAAACATATAATAGAATGATCAAATAATTGTTGATAAATTATGTAAAATGATTTAGTACATAAAATATATGTTAAATAATATTCCTAAAATATTTTATTACAATTTCAAAAATATGTTACTCATAAAAGTACTATAAAATTCATTGTAAATTTTTCTATAAATTTCATACTTGATGAAAAATAATTTTTTTGAAATAAATTGATAATATTTAATGTATTGATGATATTTTTAGAAAACATCTATATGAAAGATAATTTATTTTTTACTAAACATAAAAATAATTACTGTTTTCGTTGAAAACATTATTTTTGACTTTTAATGAGATAAAATTTGAAAAAGGAAAGCGGAAATTTTTTTATTTTCTGAATTATCTAGAGGTGAATAAAAATCCTGGAATTCATGGGATATTGGTCATAATATTTCATCAATAGATCATAATCCTATATAATCCCAATAAACAAAAATATTTTAAAATAAAACCCTTACCTCAAGTCGAACTTACATAAATAAAGATCAAGCCACATTTATAATAAATAAGGATTTATTATAAATATATTAAATAAAAAATAATATCATATATCATGACATATATTATTAATTATAATCTGTTATCAACCTTTTAATAATAATTCTTTATTAAAATAATTATTTCCCGAGATAACTGCTTTTGTTTTCAGTGATGTTTTTGTTCAGTAGTTTTCATACTTTTACCTTGATCATGATTCCATAATAATCCTATCTTTATTCAAAACATATATATATATCATATATATTAATTATATATCTATATATTTATATTCTTCCATAAAATTCATTGAGAGAAAAATTAATAACATTGTTCATGGGAACTGTTGGCTATATGTACACATGAACACTATTATCATTTTTTTAATTTAAGGAATGAATGAAATGTAATTTATAAATAACCTACATAAAAATATTATAATATTATATTAATAATTTAGATTATAAAATACATTCTTATTACCATCAATGTGAAATATAAACTTAAAACGAATTGCATCACTTCGTAGATGTGGTAGTCAACACATATGAGAGATGTTATCATTTTAGTATGTATTAGAATTTAAAACGGTAGATGTAATATTATAATTTCTGTTTCGGTGCGGATGTGCGTCGGGTTACGCTGTTCTGCCAGGACGCGTTCGCGCGTGCACCCGTCGACCAGAGGGGATGGGCGCGCGGCTTATGGTCCCGCAGTCCCGCTTTCCAAGGGCGGGCGGCATCTGTCCCTTATTCAGGGGCGTCTGCTCCTTGATCGAAACCGGGATGATGGGATGTCGGCTCCTCCTCCTGTGGACGTCTCCTCGGAACTCGTCGCCTAATCCGGGTCTCCCTCATAGATTTAAGAATGTTCGTGAATCTCGTTCCCAGCGCCATATCTTCATGGACACCGGTTAATTAGGCTGCATCCGCCCGGACGCTCCAAGGAGTCTGGACGGGGCAGCAACCTGCGGTGAGGAGACCGGGTGGCTCTGGGTGTCGGGGGCGTGTCTTGACACTGCGACTCTGCATGTCTGTCTTCCGTCCCTAATAGGGCTTCTCGAAGGCGTGATGGCCTGAGGCATCCCACACTGGTTACGGGGAACTGTGTTACCTGAGGTTTTCCTCAGCTTCCCATGTTTAACACGGGGTATGCCGCGAGTTTAACGTCCAGCGGGGACGGCATCGGACTGATCAACACGAGAAGTGGATCAGATGACAGAACCCCTTGCGGGGAACCTCCGACGCTGGGGCCAGCACATGGGCGGCTTCCCGAGTGAAGTGGAGTGGAATGGAATGGCATGACCCCACCGGGATGTGGCGGCCCGGGTAAGGATCAGGATGGATGATGGAGTGAAGATCTTGGACCCCCGTAGGGGCTTCCTACGTACCGCGCGTTAGCGCGGATCAAATTCAGCGTAGTTCGTATATACAGTTTAACGTCATGTTGGACGTCGGCAAGCCGACTCACGAAGAGATCGAGGCCGCCGGGTGGAGGATTGAACCGAACCACCTCGCACAGAGGGGGATGGAACGGCCGGGTGGATCACAGTTTCACGTCATGCTGGACGTTGGCAAGCCGACTCACAGAGATATCGAGGCTGCCTGAAGAAGGGAAAGATAGGAAAATGCAGTGGGGAAGTGCAATGGAGATACACATGTGCAGTCCCCCACAATGGCGGATTCATAGGTGAATCGACGCAAGTGTGAACCCAGGAGGGGTCCACTGAGGGACGAACCAACGTAAATACGACCGGGACGACCAGGTGGCGGGCTTGAAACTCGGAGAGGCTTCCTACGTACCCTGTTTAGAAGACAGGGATCAAAGTCCACGTAGTTCGTTGGGTTTGTAACACTCTACCCCCGTGGGTAAAGGCCACTCCAATCCCGACATCTCTGCAGAGACGAGCGGGTGGGGGCCACATCCAAACCGGGAGGACCCTGCGTGCGGAGCACGGGATCAAGATGCGGACGATTTAACGTCTTCCCGGACGTAGTACAGTTTAACGTCGTGTGTTGAGGACGAAGCAGACGGTTTAACGTCTTGTCGGACGAAGTACAGTTTAACGTCGTGTGTTGAGGACGAAGATGCTGGGCAGTTTAACGTCTTGTCGCGCGGACGAATGCAGTTTAACGTCGTGCGGGACGTATGCAGTTTAACGTCATGCAGGACGTATGTGCAGTTTAATGTCTTGCGGGACGAATGCTGCACAGTTTAACGTCTTTGTATCTTGGACGAATGCAGTTTAACGTCGTGCGGGACGTATACAGTTTAACGTCGTGCAGGACGTGGTGCAGTTTAGCGTCATGCAGGACAAATGAAGCCGTCGGTAGGTCCGTGTCACTTCGCGCGAGCCTGGAAGGCGGCACGGGAAGACAACGCACGGTGCGGGCACCTGCGATGAAGATCATCGGGCGCCACGCAAGCGGGTACCCAAAGGGGGTCAAAGGAGGCGACCCTGGCGGTTTGCGCGCAAAAGAGGAGCTTTGCGCGCAATACCGCGGGTCAGCGCGCAAATGGACGGGCTGGCGCGCAATTGGGCCAGCACTTTGCGCGCGGATGGTTGAGATTGCGCGCACCGGGCTTCGGATAGCGCGCGGGGGCAACGGCTCATTCTTTAATCGAATGGCCACTTTGAAAAAGGAGGGGGGTGCGCGCAATCGGGATGGATTGAGCGCACCCCAGGGGCAATTGGGCGCAAGAGGCTTCTTTTGCGCGCGAAGGCCTTTGGGTGAAAAATTATTCAAAGGAAGAGAGCTCAAGGGATTGCGCGCGAAGGCGAACCCCGAGGCCTTATTGCGCGAAAGAAAAGAGGTTACCTGAAGATCGGCATTGCGCGCGGAAGGGGTTTGATTGCGCGCACGAGAGACCGTTCGAATTCTGGCAACCTTCAAAACGTCGGGGGTCGCCTTATATTTATAGGCAACCCCGGGCGCGGAATCCTGGCAGCGGGCGCGAAATTCGCTTCGTGGGCGCGGAATTCCCTTCGCGGGCGCAGAATCCGGACCCGGCGCGCCAGGGAGTCGCGGGAGCTCGGGGCGCGCAAAATTGCGCGCCGACCATGCGTATTGCGCGCATCCCGGGAGGATTGCGCGCCGCGACTCAACTTTGCACGCGGGCTTCTAAAATTCCGTGCAAGGCCTCCGGGCCCTCCGAAACCGGCTTTCGACTCCAAATATGACCTCGCTTTCCGCATCCGGAACTTCGTTTGGGGATCAACGGACTTTTCCGGCGTCTACAAAAGCCCCCCCTCGGAATCTGATTGGCGAGAGGTTGCAACGATTGGGTTCCGAGGGAGACACCGGAATGCCGAAGTCCTGGGCGGCACGGGACTTAGGCGCGCAAAAAGGGGCACCGGGCGCATTTCGCCGCTGCAGTCGCGCAAAACGCTTTCCGCGCAGCGCGGACCCCGGCCTCGTCTATAAATAGGGGTCCAGGGTCCCGCGTTCCGTACACAGGCCTTCCGCGCGATAAGCTCCAACGCTCTAGTGCGCGGAATTGCCTTTTCCGGCGCGAAATTCGCCCGATCGGCGCGCAAAACCGTCCGGATTTCGCCCTGCCTTTACGCGAAAACCCGGAACTTTACGCGCCATTCTTCCTGATTGCGCGCCGTCCACTTGGATTGCGTGCCAGCTCTCAAACTTCTCTACTAGCCTCGTTCGATCCCGCGCGCTGCATCCCTTTACCCGCACGACTCCCGGAGCTTCTGAGATGGCCGCGAATCATGGAAATGAGGGGGGTGCCGCCACTCGCAGAGCTGAGATGGCGACGAACGAGGAGGTGTACGGAGCCAGGGAGATTGTTTCCAACAATCAATCCTTGTT
Source organism: Viscum album (assembly GCA_963277665.1). Taxonomy (NCBI): domain Eukaryota; kingdom Viridiplantae; phylum Streptophyta; class Magnoliopsida; order Santalales; family Viscaceae; genus Viscum; species Viscum album. Next base: position 1,454,683,490 of record OY728159.1, on the reverse strand, counting down.
CGACTTGCTGACACCGGCCCAGAAGACATATCCACTGTCGGACAACCTGCCGCTCTGGAACTTCGGCATCCTGGATGAGGTTCCGGTGCCAGGGTTCATGATTGATGCGCCACAGACCTGGGTGACCTGGGAGGACGAGCTTCTCCGCTATAACATCACTAACAATGGGCATCCTGCCAGGGAGACCAGACACTTGGATGTATATGTCCTGAACCCGAGGAAGCGAACCATCGTCGGAAGTGAGCCTACTGCGGAGAACTCTCCAGCCCTCTACTCGAGCATATATCGCCAGAGTGTCACGGACGACACCAAGGGCTGGCTGAAGGACTAGGACTTGTGGTCTGGGGGAAATTTCACCAGTGAGTGGGCCTGGGCGTTCTGGGTACGCCACACTTGCGATCACTTCGCGGAGGAGCTGCGGTACATCGGCCTGTTTGAGGCGGTGTGGACGTCGCAGTTCCACTTCTACCAGCATTCCGAGCTCGGGCCGGAGCTGTTCACCCGCTGGTCCCCGGATACCAACACCTTCCACCTTCACCATGGGGAGGTCGGTATCGGTCTCTGGGACATCCACTGCATCGGAGGTATCCCGCTGGAGGGTTACCAGTACGATGAGTTCCTGCCACCGAAGAACACCTGGGAAGACAGGTCACAGACTCCCATTCTGACCTGGCATCTGCTTGACCTGGCTACGCAGCGGCTCGGGATCAAGGACTTCCAGAAGGACATAGCCTACATGGAGTGGTTCGGCCAGTTCTTGGAGCATGACCCGGCGGTCAAGATGCCAAGCAGTGGGAAGCGGTGCCCGACCGCGGCTCAGAGGAGCCGGAACGGGTCGTACTGGCGGGTCCTGGAGACGGGCGACTACCGCTCATGGGGGTACCGCGTCATCGAGGCCCGGGACCCAAATGTCTGGTACGCGGCGTTCCTGGCTGCCTTTTTGAGTGGGTGGCTCCTGCCAGTGCGGGACGCGAGAATGGGCGTTCGCCCGACGACTCTAGCGATGGCGAGCGCTATGGTCGCCAACAAGAGATACAACCTCGGGGTCCCAGTGTTGGCGAAGCTGTATGCCATCCTGGGACGCATCTCACGAGGGGGGTCGCCACGAAGGATCTGTGGGCCCTTCCAATTCTTCCACGGCTAGGTGGCTTCTCACCTTGGTGGGTACACGTTTCCGAACGCCATCATTCCTCCGGGAAACGGCCTGCGACCCTCCCTGCTGAATATTGAGGGGGTCGCTCCGATGACCCTAAGCGAGGAGGGCGTGAGTATTCGGATTGGAAATCATGCCAATTTCAACTTCAGCCCGTTCCCCACTCCCGTTGGCCAAATGATCGACAACGGGCAGGGTCCGCTGGAGTAGCACGAGTACTTCCTGAACATGCGGGGCAGGGTGCTCGTGGCTCGGATCGACGGGAAGGTGATCTGCGAGCCATACGTGCCAACCCGGTTCGCCAGGCAGTTCGGGTGCCTTCAACGGATGCCGAAGAGGGTATTCACTGCTGTCCGGGAGGAGACGAACCCTAGCGTCCTTTGTCAGATGTGGCTGATGTTTGCCGCTTTCGGCTCTGGCGACGTCATCACTCTCCCTCCTACCGGAGTTGACGCAGGCTTGGCAACCGAGTACGCCGAACACTGGGCCATCGCGTACCCCGAGGGGCTTCTACGGAAGCCAGTTCGGTGGCTCGAGGTCACCCGTGCGGAGACCGGGCGTCAAGGAAGGAGGCGAGGCGCCGCCACACGGGGGAGAACGGAGGCGCGCCAAGCAGCGGAGCCGGCGCGAGCAGGGACTTCGGCGGCGGGTACATCGCAGGCTGCCGCTACGACCTCGGCGCCCAGAGAGGGGGCACGTGCGGTGGTCGAAGAGCGGCCCGGGAAGCAGGTAAGGCATCTCCTCGAACACTCCCACGATGCAGTCTTCCCGGCGTTGTGGTCGGCCTGGATGACCTTGCGACAGTCACTGGGGACCGATGTCATCTGGCGAAAGATACTCAGAGAAGGGATCTATCTGCCAGAGGTCGGGCGCCTCCAGATCGCCGACAGGGTGGACTTCAACCGGCAGTATGCGTATCTGACGGCCATGGACGAGTATGCGCGCCAACGTGGTCAGCGTGCGGAGCCATCCCTTCTGGTGAAGGTGATGCTCGGTCTCGAACCCGCTCCAGAACAGATGCCGCCAGGAGAAGATGACAGTAACGACTCCGAGGAGGAGGAGGAGACGGGGGAGGATGAAGGCTCCGAGGGAAGGTCCCATCGGGGGAGCCCGCGGGAGAGCGGCGAGGTGGCCGGCTCTGACAATGTTGATGTCACTGAGCTCCTCGAGGTCCGCTTCTATCCCTACTCAACCTGCTTCATCCATTCTCTTATGCAGCTTCTAACCCATTTCTCCACCTTTCTCAGGAGCACACGGATGCTGGTCAGGCATCCTCACCGGGAGTAAGAGAGGCGCCAGCAGGACAAGGCGGGGGCCAGACATCCATCATTGAACTGACAAGCGCTGAGGGGTCCCCTGCTGCAGTTTCTCCTGCGGCGACCGGGATAGCGGAAGATGACGCTCCGAACTACCGTAAGTCTCCTTTACTGCTGGTGCTTGCCGCTGACAATCCGTAACTAACCACGGCATGCCCTGCGCAGTGATCTCAGGACTGGAGGCCCGTCGGGCAACCGAACCCGGGCCATCCACGAGTGGACCAGCGGCAGTAATGCCGCCTGCTCCGGAACAGACTTTTCACACCGATTCGGCCCCACCAACTACTGATCAGGGGGCTACGGACGTCGGTGGTGCTTCCGTCGGAGAGAGGTCGGGGGCTGACGAGGGTGTCAATGCCGCTGGGGCGGGAGAAGAAGGTCGCCCAGATGTCGGGGAACCTACCCCCCGTGAGGACATCCCATGGACGGACTCTGCAGCAGACCTGCTGGCTGCCTTCCCGGCCTACCGGCCTGCCGACCCCGAGGAGATGGACGACTCGGACGCGGAGGCGGTCGAGGAGAGACGGATAGCGCGCCGAAGGGGGTGGAAGTGCATCCAGCACTTCCTCAAGCGAGACCCATCGGAGTGGCTGGGGCGCATGGGGTCACTCCAAACCTGGCTGCGCTTCCTGTGTGCCGGGGGAGCTGATGCTCAACGCCTCCATCTGACGGTCCGTGATTTCATGGCCGAAAAGATGCGCGAGAGCCGCCAGCGTGCCGACGTCGCACAATGTCGGGACACGTCGGAGAGCACGCGGGCGCTCCTCATGGCGGAACATGAAGTCCGGCGCCTCGAAGGGCAGGCGACAGAGAAGGAGGCCTTCGTCGCAGCGTGTACTGAGCTTGTGGAGCAACTAACGGCCCAGCTGATCGACGCTCAGGTACAGCTGACGGAGGCGGGCCAACAGATGGTCACACTTCAAGTCGAGCGGGAGCGTGCACAGGCCAAGATCGACGAACTGCGTGCTGCGACCGCCGACGAAGAGAGGGCACGCAGAGAGCGAGAAGCAGCTCTGGAGGCCGCCAGCCAAAGGGTAGCGGCGTTAGAAAGACTTATCCAGCACGCTAATCCCTAGGGGCTTTGTTTTTTGCCATTCCCAAAACATTTGCTTCCGCTACTTTGATCCATTTTTATGAATCAATATATTTATCTGCATCTTTTGGCTTAACATGCTCAACCACAAGTCGTTGTCTTGCGGGAGCGTTAACCAAGCATCAGGCATCCATAATTGGGCCTGGATTTCTAGAGAAAAGAGGGAGGTCCTTCCTAGGAAAGGAGACCTCAAGCCTAATCAATGTATCATCCCCTCAACTTGTTCCAACACACGAGCGGGACAATGCTAGGGGCGTTGAGATTTTATCCGAACATAGAAAAATGAGAAAGGGTGAATCGCGTGTCCAGAATCCAGACATCCACAACGGTCGGCCTTCCAGGAAATGCCCAAGACGGTAGGCGGACAGTGGATCGACCATAACAACTGCAATAGACGGACCGCATGTCATCACTCATATTGCAGGAGGCGGACCACATGTCATCATGAATACCGCTTTGGGGGTTCCTTCAGACAGAAGGGTGGAAATCCAGATCAACAGGGCATGCGAAGCGTGGGGCGAAGTGACGATTTGTTCGGATATAATCCAACGCTCTCAAAATTGCGCCACCGTGGGGAAGGCGTATTAGGCGGATGTACTAATATGGCCGTGAATCACCCCAATTCTCAGACAGAACCTCTTTGACGAGGAAACTGTCGCTTCCCATCATTGTGATGGGGCATCCCGAGCTGAATCGGGGAGAGTATCACAACTGCACCACTCTACCCGAAGTCAGGCCAGACGGCCGGCGACGAGGAGGGGCGGAACTTAGGGATCCCTGAGGCTGGACCCGAGTCGAGATGCCCGGGCGTTCCTACGTACCCCATCAGGCTGGAGATCAAGCCACACGTAGTTCTGAGAGTGCAGTTTAAAGTCATGCGGGACGTAGAATCCCATTTGGGGAGATCTTAGTTTAAGGTCGTAGAGCTTGGACCGTAGGGGTAGATCTTAGTTTAAGGTCTTAGAGCTCGGACCATATGGGGAGATCTTAGTTTAATGTCTTAGAGCCCGGACCATATGGGTATATCTTAGTTTAAGGTCTTAGAGCTCGGACCATGGGGCTAGATCTTAGTTTAAGGTCTTAGAGCTCGGACCATGGGGCTAGATCTTAGTTTAAGGTCTTAGAGCTCGGACCATGAGGGCTAGATCTTAGTTTAAGGTCTTAGAGCTCGGACCATGAGGGCTATATCATAGTTTAAGGTCTTAGAGCTCGGACCATAAGGGGAGATCTTAGTTTAAGGTCTTAGAGCTCGGACCATGAGAACCTCAAAGCACGCCACATTGTGGTCCTATCCCCTGGATATGCGAAGATGCACTGAGGGATAGTGTCAAGAGTGTCGAGATTTTTCCTGGTCAGAATGGGAGGTGGGAAATGTGATGTGAATCATGCGGCCATTCACTCAAGGACTGGGGGCACCGGCGTGACGATATGGGAGTACTGTCGACCGTGGCGGAAAAGCAGCATCAATATCGCACTAACCGTTGATGGAATGAGGCAGCAAACGAGCATCGACCGCTCAATCGCAGGATTCATATCGATTTGCTGCCCGATGCCATTGGGGGCACCAGCCCGAGTCGGTGGGAGAGCACTGAGGCATTGTGTCCAAACCGTTCACGGGGGCTCCACCCAGGGCATTGGCGATGGGTCCGAATGAAAGGGAGCATGAAGCCTGAAAATGGAAAGAACCTGACCAAGCTGAACCTGACCCTCCTGGCAATAAACCAGAATACTCTTGACACCAGTGGACCACTGCAAGGGGTCGAGGGACACGCCTCGAGGGTGGCCTGAAGGCGGCGGATTCCCCAGAGAAGGGGGGAATCTTTAAGAGGTGGGGGGCTGGACCCGGAGTTTCAAACATCCGGGCGTTCCTACGTATCCCATAAGAATGGGAATCAAGCCACACGTAGTTCTTGAAGCGCGGCGCAACACAATCGGGCACCAGCGCGGGGAAGGGTGCGGGTCTGACCCTCGCACACAGAAGAAGCGGTATTTGATATTTCTCGTTTGTCCTTAAAGATGGATGGTTTTTCTTTGTGCAGCGACATGCCTGTGATTAAGGAATCACTAGCGTCGCCACAATAATCAAGCCATGAAAGGCATTGATGAATGGAGTGGTTATTAACCAGCGCCCAAAGTGAGTGTCCCCTGAGGAGAACATCACGATGCAGTGTCGTTTCTCGTCGGGCGGCCAAGACGATCACAGTTTACGGTCGTGTGGTAGGACCAGACAACACGGTTTAAGGTCGTGTAGTTCGGACCATTGAGGAATCTGCGTATTGCGATATGGCGGACTTAGCGGAGGTGGGAACATACCCAGCCCTGCAGTCACGCACGATTCCAGGAGAAGGATCCTGGGATAGGGGCCTGCATATGTCCATCACCCGAGGGGCAGAGATGTTAGCCTCCAGATATACTGGGCCAAGAACTCGATTTTTTGGGCGACTCCTTCCTCCTTATGGGGACGAGGGTCCATCCACACATGGCCCTTAGGGAGGACATCAGCTTATATCTTTGGTGCTCAGATCGTGGGAGCCTCGACAGACACCATTACCCTGGTTGGCATGCCTAACGTGTAAAGGTGTACTGAAGGTTAGTATGAAGAGAGTGTCAAGATTCCACTACAACGCACAAAGGCGGAGTGTGATGAGGACCGCGCAACCCATGTTCGGAGCCTAAAAGAGCCGAAATGGCGATCAAGGATGTTGCTGACCATATTCGTAACACAACATCTGATCGCGTCAGCCTAGAATGGGGCAAGCAAACGAGCATCAACCGCTCAATCGCAGGATTCATATCGATTTGCGGCCCAGGACCCGCCAGTAAATCGACCCGGAGCGGTAGGAGAGCACTGAGGCATCGTACCCAAACCGCTAACGAGGAACCCTTTGAGTGAAGGCTCAAACAAGAGGAAGCGCGCGGCCCGACAAGCAACACAGGACTTTCCGGGATTGCATCTGACACTACGGGTCATAGACCAAAGTACCCAACACATGTTAACAGATCACCGGAAAGGGTCCGAGGACTCACCCTGAGAGCAACCAAAAGACAACAGATCCCTGTGATCAACCAAAAGACAGGGCTGGACCTGAAACACAAGCGTCCAGTCGGTCCTACGTATCCCATAAGGATGGGAATCAAGCTGTACGTAGTTCTTGAGAGGCAGTTTAACGTCATGCAGGACGAAGAGGGGTGTGAGGTAGTCTCACACATGGGGGAGGCGTACGGCGCGGCCAGTAGACCGATGTGAATGAGGACATAATCCCCCGCTCACGCTACACACCTCACACAAAAAGGAGGGGAACTGGGGCCAGAGGCCCAACGCGGGATAGAGATTCCCGAGAAATGGGGCTGGGTCTGAAACATGAATGTCCAGGCGGTCCTACGTATCCCATAAGGATGGGAATCAAGCCGCACGTAGTTCTTGAAGTGCAGTTTAACGTCATGCAGGACGAAGAGAGAGAAAAAAGGGGAGCGGGAGGCATCCCCAAACGTGGGGGGCGTACAGCGTGGCGAGAAAACCGACGTAAATGAGGGCGTAGCCCCGCGTCCACACCATACGCCACATACCCGGAGGCAACTGGGCCAAGGGCCCGAGGTGGGATGGAAATTCCCGAAGGATGGGGCTGGGCCTGAAACATGAATGTCCAGGCGGTCCTACGTATCCCATAAGGATGGGAATCAAGCCGCACGTAGTTCTTGAAGTGCAGTTTAACGTCATGCAGGACGAAGAGAGAGAAAAAAGGGGAGCGGGAGGCATCCCCAAACGTGGGGGGCGTACAGCGTGGCGAGCAAACCGACGTAAAAGAGGGCGTAGCCCCGCGTCCACACCATACGCCACATACCCAGAGGCAACTGGGCCAAGGGACCGAGGTGGGATGGAAATTCCCGAAGGATGGGGCTGGGCCTGAAACATGAATGTCCAGGCGGTCCTACGTATCCTATAAGGATGGGAATCAAGCCGCACGTAGTTCTTGAGAGGCAGTTTAACGTCATGCAGGACGAACGCTGAACAGTTTAACGTCTTGTAGCTCGGACGTAGTACAGTTTAACGTCATGTTAGACAAAACACTTGGCAGTTTAACGTCTTGCAGCACAGACGATATGCTAGGCAGTTTAACGTCGTGCAGCTTGGACGTATGCAGTTTAACGTCGTGCAGGACGTGGTGCAGTTTAGCATCATGTAGGATGAATGTACACTCAGGCAAAGTACTTCTTGAGAAACCTAGCGTTGGTGGGAGGAGTGACACGCTCACCATCCATAGTCGCTAGGGAGTACGCGCCATTGGGATAAACCATGTGGACGACAAGAGGTCCCTCCCACATGGTCTCCAACTTGGGTGGCTTCCTGCCGGGGATCATTGGCGCTCTTAGGGCTAGCACTAGGTCACCCTTCAGGAAGGTGTGGAGGCGAACCTTCTTATTGAAAGCTCGAGCCATTCTGCTTTGATGCCTCTCCAAGTTGTGCAAGGCACGAAGTCTATTCTCATCCAGTGCTTCCAACTCGAATAGACGGGCTTCAGGAGTTCTGTCCAGCGCTTGCTGGTCGTAGACCGCAGTGCGCAAGGATGGTAACTGGATCTCGATGGGCAGGACAGCCTTAGCTCCATACACCAGGGAATAAGGGGTCATCTGGGTGGAATTGCGAGTCATCGTCCGATAAGCCCAGAGGGCGTTGGGGAGCTTGTCCGGCCAACTCTTCTTGTTCTGACCAACCATCTTTTGCAGAATGTTAGAGAGGGTCTTGTTAAACGCCTCGATCTGTCCATTCGCCTGCGCATGATAGCGAGATGTATGGTTCGAGAGAATGTTATACTTGGCGTACAACTTCTTCAACTTGGCTGCTCGGAAATTGGCTCCGTTATTCGTGAGGATGGCGTGAGGCACCCCAAATCGATGAATGATGTTGGAGGTCACGAAGTCAGCGATCGAACAGGATTTGACCTCTCTGAGCGGAATCGCCTCTGCCCATTTGGAGAAGAAGTCTGTGGCGGTCAGAATGAACCGGCACTGGCGAGCTGTCGCCGGCGGGTAGGGTCCCACAACGTCCATCCCCCAGACTGCAAAGGGCCAAGAATACCTGGTGGTATGGAGAGGCTCTGGCGGCCGATGCACAAAGTTTGCATGAACCTGGAACGCATGGCACCTCCTGGCATACTCGATGCAGTCGTGGATCATGGAGGGCCAGAAGTATCCCAACCTCCGAATCTGGTGGGACAGCTTCAGTCCGGTCTGATGGGCACCGCATGAACCAGCATGAACCTCTTGCACGACTCGCGGGATCTCGACTCCCTGAAGGCAACGGAGGAGAACACCATCAAATCCGCGTCTATAGAGGATCTGCTCCAGGCCGGGACTACTCTGGAGGACAAACTGCGATGCGCGGCGTCGAACTCGTTCGCGCTCGGCCCGATCCGGCGGGAGAATGCCATGTTGGAGGTACTCAACCAAAGGCGTCCTCCAATCATGGGCTGATTCGACTTCCATATCTGGTGTACTCAGGGCTCCGGGAACAGGGGCAACCGCGGTGAGATTACTTACCGACGAGCCGCGATCTCCCTCCGGGATAACAGGAGCGATGACCCTGCGGTGCGTCACGCGGACGATCAGGTTATCCTGTTCAGGCTCTGCAAGTGACGCAGCCAGGCTGGCCAAAACATCTGCTCGACCGTTCTGCGACCGAGGAATATGGACAATTTCTGGCCGAGAAGGGAACCGGGCCATCAGAAGGAGGGTGCAGTCCAGCAACGGCACAAGTTCCGGCTTCCTGACAACATAGTCGCCATTGATCTGCTTAACAACCAGCTCGGAGTCCCCTTTCACACACATATGGGGCACGTCGATCTCGAGAGCTAACTCGAGGCCAGTGATGAGGGCATGGTATTCCGCCTCATTGTTGGTACAGCCCTCTGACAACAAGAAAGAGTATGGCAGCACGGCTTGCTCCGGGGTGATGAAGACGATACCCAAGCCCACTCTGTTGAGCTTAGGATTATCGAGCCTTCTACCGGTGGGGCTCCGGGAGGCACCGTCAAAGTGCATCTGCCAGCATGGACCGGCTCGATCGACCGAGAGGATGGCCTCATCAGGAAAGCATAGATCCAACGGTTGATCTGCGGAGGTTGGGTGAGCAGCCAGAAAGTCTGCCAACGCTTGCCCTTTGATGGCCTTCTGAGACACATACCTGATGTCGAACTGCTGGAGAATCACAGCCCACCGCGCTAGACGACCAGTCAACATAGGCCGGCTCAGGATATATTTCAACTGGTCTACCCGAGAAACCAACTGTACCTCATGGTGCTGCAAGTAGTGCCGTAATTTTTGTACGGCGAATATGAGCGCCAGGCAGCTTTTCTCGATGGGGGAATACCTGAATTCCGCATCGAGGAGCATGCGACTGAGGTAATAGAGGCTATTCTCTGTTCCCTCATTGTTCTTCTGGGCGAGAAGGGCGCCAAGGGACCGTTCAAGGGCGGTCACATAGAGGACCAGCGGCTTCCCGTATACAGGCGGCATCAGAACCGGAGTTTGCAGCAGGTACTGCTTGATTTCCTCAAAAGCGGTCTGACACTCTTTATCCCATGCATAGTTGGCACCTTTCTTCATGAGCCGAGAAAAGGGCTTACACTTGCCGGCCAGATTCGCGATGAATCGGCGTATATAGGCTAAGTGGCCTTGGAACCCTTGCAGTTCCCGGATGTTACCTGGGGGAGGCATCTGGCTAATCGCCCTGATTTTCTCTGGGTCGATCTCAATACCCCGATATCTTACCACAAATCCAAGGAACTTTCCGGAGGTGACCCCTAAGGCACACTTCAACGGGTTCATCTTTAGGCAACGAGACCGGAGGAAGCCGAACACTTTCTCAAGATCTTTGAGATGGTCCTGACGCCGGCGTGATTTGACTACCAAGTCGTCGACGTAGAATTCCACCAGTGTGCCGAGGATTGTCTTGAATATGCGGTGCATCGCCCGTTGATAGGTGGCACCTGCATTCTTCAGGCCGAAGGGAATGACCCGGTAACAAAAGGTACCTTGGGGGGCCCTGAAGGCAGTGAACTCCTCATCCTCAGGGGCCATCCGGATTTGGTTGTATCCGGAGTATCCATCCATGAAAGAGAGGGCTTTGAACCCTTCCGTGGCATCAATCAACAGCTCTGTCACTGGAAGGGGAAAATCATCCTTCGGACAGTGACGGTTGAGATCGCGGAAGTCGATGCAGGCTCTGATCTGCCCATTCTTCTTCCTGACCGGCACAATGTTGGCTAGCCATTTGGGGTACTGGACTTCCCTCACGATGTTGGATTTGATAAGCTTATCAACTTCGGCCTCAACCATGGCACCGTGAAATGGGTGCATCTTCCGGGGAGGCTGCTTGAACCCGCGATGGTTCGCCGGGAGACCAAGTCGGTGGACGGCTACCTGAGGATCCAGCCCCAGCATCTCGTCATAGCCCCAAGCGAACACATCACGTTGCTGCCTGAGAACGTCCACGTACTGCTGCCGCTCCTCAGAGGGCATGGCGGCACTGACCAATGTGGGTCTCGGATCTGCTTCGGTTCCAAGGTTCACTTGTATTAACTCATCGAACGTGGCGGGGACGCCCTCCTCAAAGGCTGGGGGTGCATCTTCCACGTCCTCTCCACTCGGGGAGGGATCGTCCATGAGAGAGACTGCGTTGGCAACTGCATTGGGGCTACCAGATCCTGCTGGGCCGCTGGTGCTGGCACGGGCGGTCGCGGTCATCTCATCAGGAGACTCACAAGCCGTCGAGACCATGGCTACGTCCAACCGTTGAATCGGGAGGACGTAAGCATCATCCAAACTTGCCCAGGGATCACTTGAAACAGCGACAGGCTCGACCTCACCTGCCAGGATCTGCTTATCCTTGCTCTTGTAATAGTCCGCGTCCAGATAACGGGCTTCACATGAGGCAAAAGGAGAGGCATCTCCTTGAAGCATGCCTACTCGACCCTTAAGGGAGTATTTGAGGCATTGGTGGTATGATGAGGGAACCGCCGCATGAAGGTGGAGCCATGGCCTGCCCATAAATGTGTTATACGCAGTGTCCTGAGAGACCACCATGAATTCGGTGTTGGCAACCAAGTCACCGAACTGGGTCTTCAAACGTATCTTGCCGACCGGAGTTTGCTCGGTGCGGTCGTACCCCTGGATCCTGAGGTCGGAGGGGATCAAGTCATCCTCAGACAACCCCAATCTCTGGAGCGTCCGAGTTGGAATCAGGTTAATCCCGGACCCCGTGTCGACAAGACAGCGCCGGACTTCAAGGCCATTGAACTGGCCGGTAACATACAGTGGACGAATGTGCCCCCGTATAGGAGGGTCTTCATCCTTACCAGAGAACGAGATAACTGCCTGGCATTCGGCGTCCTCGATCGTTTCGGCGTGAAAGGCCTCTGCAGCCGCAACCTCTGTCTCAAACTGGAGGGGGCTCTTCAGGGCTTCAGCGAGTGCCTCGCGCATCTCAGATGACATGCGCAGAGCCTCAAGGATGGAGAGTCTCGCTGGGATGTCGGCCAAGTGCTTCAGGACATCATACTTTTTGGCCAAGCGCGAGCCCCTGGTTACAGGAGGTTGCTCTGCGGTTGGAGGCATGACGGGCCTTGCCGGTTGGGCCGGCGGCCGACTGGTGCTTGGCGCATCTCGCCGTTCATTAGTTGAAGCCCGGGAAATGGTCACCATACTGGGGTCAGGAGGCCGGGATGTACTCGTGGCAGGGCGGAGCTGATCGCGGCGCGGCTGAGGCGGTTCTACCTGGTCCCACACCACAAACAGTGGCGGAGGCGAATCCGTCATCCCCGGATGGGGGGCCTGCGCACGCTGAGCTCGATCTTGAGCCTGCTGCCTAGTCTCAGTGGCGTGCACGGCCTGGCTGGAGGTACCAACTGCTGTGCCCCGGCGACTCCTGTTGTTGCGGCCCCTCCGACGGTGGCGACGACCGAGGACACTAAGGAGGTCCACCTGGTGTTCTTCAACGTCGGGAACCGAGAAGGGATTTACCAGCTCAACGGTATTAACCGAAGCGTACCCAATACTGTCATCGGACGAATCATTCACCACTGGGCGGATCCGAGGTGGGATCCCCATCTCCGGGGGCATGAAATCCCCGAGAGCGCGGGATAGTGGCGGAACTTGCGGGGCGCGCTCTTCCTTCTTGCGCTGCCGCCGTTTGCTCTTCCCGGAAGAGGCAGGATAGGACGACGATGCCGAAGCAGCACCCGCAGATTCTGGGGGCTCAGGCTGATTCAAGCACGCACGGATGATTCCATGGGCGCGAATGATCGTCTTTCGGGCCATCCAGTTTTTATACTTCTGGGACCCGCGGTCGGAGACCAGCTGCCATTCGTCCTCATCGCCGCTATCGTCATCTGATCCCACGAACATGCCTGCCACTTGTGCTGGAGCTGGACCCAACCTGATTACATTGTTGTTAATCTGGTCTTGGAGCCAATACTTAAACACATAGCACCACTAGATGGTGTGCCCCAGGGCCCGATGGTAGGGGCAGTAGCGGGGGTTATCCGTGAGATGTGCCTCCTCTGGCCTCCAACACTCAGGCAGTCGCACAATCCTCTGCTCCAGGGCGCTCCGGAAATAACCGAGGACCTGATCCTTGTGAAATGAGTAGGTCAGGTATCGCGGGCCCCTGGGAGCGTGGTCTTGACGAGGGGCTGGAGGGGCCTGCCGAGGAGGTAGACCCCGATTATCTCACCTGGGTTGTGGCGGTACATTACGCGGAGGGGCCGGCCGGTTCTGAGGCTGCCGCTGCTGGGCCGGGAACTGAGCCCGTGGAGGCGGATTCCTATGAGGCTGTGGAGCTGGTCTCGCCGGCAGCAGCTCCAATGGCCTGGGGGCCTCTATCTGGGCCACAGCAGCGGGCTCGGCCCTGCTGGCTCTCCTTGCAGGAATCATAGGAGGCAGCGGGTGTGCCTGGCTGGCCTGTTGCAGGGCTTCCTCAAGGCGTTGAGCTTTGTCTGAGAAGTCCCTGAACCCTCCGGGGTAATTCTGAGTGATCAAGGAAGGGACCAGCTCGGTCTTGACGTTCCCGACGCACATTGTCAGCAGCTGCTCCTGAGTCAATGGCATGTCAAGGGAATACGTGAGACGCTTCCATCGGGCGACGAAGTCCGCGACTCGCTAATCAGGCCTCTGCTTGCACTTGAAGAGGTCTGCGATACTCGTCTTCCGGGTCGTGGAACTGAACTGGTAGAGGAATTGTCTACGAAGGTCCTCCCAGCTAGTTATCGACCCGACGGGGAGCTGGCTGTACCAGACAAATGCTGGCCCTTCCAGTGTCTGGACAAAGCAGCGAAGCTTAGCGGCCTCTTGCTGCGCCGAAGTCCCCAACATAGGCCCGAACCTCGAGTTGAAATGGGCCAAATGTTGTGGCGGATCTCCAGTCCCGTTGAAGGGGGCAAAAGTGGGATTCCCGAATCCCGGAGGCGCCGGCATGTCATCCACCCATGTTGGGTATGGCTTGCCGTCCGGTGGTATTGCCACTTGCCGAGTCTCCAAGGCTTCCAAACGGGCAATGAGTGCCTCCATCGGATCGTCCAGACATGGGTTCCAGTCCTGGAGATGATCTCTAACCACGAGCGCATTGCATTGCCCTTCAATCGGGTCGTCGAACGGGTCATCGAACTCGGCAGCTCGTGGGATGGCGGGCGGAGCGGCCCTTGGGGCAGCGGGAGGAATCCGAGCGGGGTCTCTCAGGTAGTCACGCCGCTCGGGAGGGTGTGGCGAAACATACCGCGCCCTCTTGCGATAGGCGATGGCCTCTCTCCTGTCGGCGAATACGGCATAGTCACGGTTTCCCGGGAGAGCCTCATCGAGGGGTGGTTGTTCCTGTCCCTGCTGTCCTGACCGAGGATCACCGTAGTCAGGCCGCTGCTCTGCAGCGCGCTCGGCGAGGAGCTGGTCAACTAGCTTCTTCTACTCGGCGAGCTGTTGGCGTAGCATAGCCTTCTCGGGATCCTCATCTGCCCTCTGCGTGGAGGCAGACGGGTCGGTGGGCTTTATAGCCTCGCCGTGCTCTTTACCTTTGCTGACGTTTCCGCTCAACGTCAGTGCTTCAATGGGTGCGGGGAGCCCCAGGAGGTTCCTCTGATGACGAGTAACTCTCACCAATGGATCCATCAACGGCTTGTCTTCGGGGGGAGAGCCCCCGTCGAGAAGTTCCAAACCGTTCCCCTCCCCCGACAGGTCAGCCATATTGACCGTTTTCGTCCCTGGGGATATACCCTCAGGGCCGCCCAGCGAATCGGGCTGTCGGCGAATCGCACTGAAGCGTAGGGCAGCGTACTTCCCCCATCCACGGATATACACATGGGGAGTGTCTTCCTCGATAACCTTGCGGAGTACTTGAAAACACTCAACGCATCGTTGTTGGAGGGCCTCGTGGTGCCCAAATGACCCGGGGTGCCGAACCGCGGGGAGCGTGGCCAGGTCAATTTGACGGCACTGCTCACCAATATCTTCCAGGTGCACTTGACTCCCGGGATATGGCATTTGTAGGCGGTGAAGATGGGAGTGAGTCTCCCGGAGAGTTCGGCGGAAGCATTCGAACTCATCCGGGGTGAGCGATTCGGGTGCATCAAAGTCTGGTCCTGCGACTGGCCAAAACATCTCAGGGAAGTGGCCCTCTGCAAGGACGGTCCAGAAGATCCACGACTCAAGCTCGGGACCCAAGTCTCCTTGGTCCTCTTCAAAGACTGGGAATGGACGGGGAACCGGTAGTGGTGCCGAGGCGGGCCGCCGGGCCGACGGGCTGGCCGGCGGTGAATACGGCGAGCAGGCTGATTGGCCTCCATATCCCGGGCCGCCCTCTGAGGGTGGCGGTGCCCTGGCTACCACATCACGATAGGACGGGCCGGCGAGCGAACATCCTGCCGTAGCGTCGGTGCTCGCCGAGGGTGCACTAGATCGTGGTTCGGCCGTCGGTCCCCAGAAAATGTCTCCGGGTTCTCCGATCGAGGCAGAAGGCGCTTCCGGAGGGGCCGGTACCAACCGCAAGTTTGATCCTTGGGGGTCTACCAGGCCCTCGCTACTCCGGATATACCTTCGGAGAGAAGCATGGATCGTGTCGATCTCGCTCTCGGGAAGTACGAGGCTGACGTGCCGCATTCCTACCCCTGCCCCTGACTGGCGGGATTGGGGGGAGGGCTCTGTCATCGAATCATACTCCGCCTCTGTATCAGAGAAACGGACCGGTCAGATCTCTGTCCGGAATTCCGCAACATTCTTCCCTCGGCGTCGACGCCTCACCCTCCTGCCCCTGGGTGGTTCTTCAGGGCACGGCTGATCTCTATCCTGGCGTCCTCTGGCCGCACTGGTGCTGGGGCCAAGAGGACTGGAAACCAAGGTGCGAGGAGCACTGGGACAGATATCAAAGGGGACGCGGGGAGAGATGATTCCGGGCAGGCCTCTGGGCCGGGATCGGAAGGTGGGATGACCCATGCCTCTTGGATCGGCCACACGGAGTTGCCCCTGTTGGCGAATAGCGCTGCCGCGAGGTGGTCCGCGGTGGCTATTGTCTGTACCAGCAACCGGGAGAGTCAACCCAACCTGCCTTTGGGGCGGTCGGGGCCTCGATCCGGGTCGGGCATAGATGTGCCACTGCTCAGGATGCGCAGGGGCCCGGTAACTGGAACCAGCATTGGCTTGAGCCAACGCGGCCACTGTTGCTAGGGCCCCAAGGTGGGCATCCTCTTCCGCTCGTTCCCGACATTGGCGTCGAGACAGACGAGTCGGGATGAGCGGCGCGGGCAGGTGGAGAGCCTGTTCCTCGACTTGGGGGGCCTGGCGGCGGTGTCGTCGTGGCCTGGCGGGAGCCCTTATCGTGGATCCCTGGAGCGGACCTCGGATAGGGTAGTCCCGGGCATCTTCCACTTCATCCGCATAGGGGAAGGAGTTGTCGGAGCGCTCCGGGGATAATCTCCCAAAGCGGTTGGACGTCGAGGTGGGCAGCGGTGCCTCCCTGCGCGGCCCTCGGGGGCGGCGTTGGCGGCGAGGTGCAGCTCCCTCGAGTTCTAGGCGAGCCATGTCCCTGGTGGGGATGACTCCCTCTTCCTCGTATCTTCGCACCAAGCTGTTGATCACCCTTCTTTGGATGACCTCCGAGGGTGAGAGAGGGCGTGGTTGCCCCGCAGCTGCGGCTGCTGGGACTGCTGTGGAACGGGCGGGACCGCGCGGAGTAGCCGCGTCGGTGTTTCCCCTACCCCCGCGCCAGTGGGTGGGTGGCGATCGGGCACTGGATTGGGTGACCTGATTTCTGAAAGCAGGGAGAAGAACACATTAACACTGAATGGAAAAGGAATCGACAACCAACCATTAGTGCCACGACGCCTTCCGTGGGGGGGACCCAGGCCCTCGACGTCGCGAGACGGAGTGCCCGAGTTCCCTTCCCCAGCCCCTGGCGGGTAAAACTGAATGCTCGGTCGAGCAGCATGCTGGTCTTCCAACACCTCTGAAAGCCATCGGTCTTCGTATCGAGGAGAAGAGATTCACGTCGGGTTCACCATTTTTCTGTTTCTGTGCGGATGTGCGTCGGGTTACGCTGTTCCGCCAGGACGCGTTCGCGCATGCACCCGTCGACCCGAGGGGATGGGCGCGCGGCTTGTGGTCCCGCTGTCCCGCTTTCCAAGGGCGGGCGGCATCCATCCCTTATTCAGGGGCGTCTGCTCCTTGATCGAAACCGGGATGATGGGATGTCGGCTCCTCCTCCCGTGGACGTCTCCTCGGAACTCGTCGCCTAATCCGGGTCTCCCTCATAGATTTAAGAATGTTCGTGAATCTCGTTCCCAGCGCCATATCTTCATGGACACCGGTTAATTACGCTGCATTCGCCCGGATGCTCCAAGTAGTCTGGACGGGGCAGCAACCTGCGGTGCGGAGACCGGGTGGCTCTGGGTGTCGGGGGCGTGTCTTGACACTGCGACTCTGCATGTCTGTCTTCCGTCCCTAATAGGGCTTCTCGAAGGCGTGATGGCCTGAGGCATCCCGCACTGGGTACGGGGAACTGTGTTACCTGAGGTTTTCCTCAGCTTCCCATGTTTGACACGGGGTATGCCGCGAGTTTAACGTCCAGCGGGGACGGCATCGGACTGATCAACACGAGAAGTGGATCAGATGACAGAACCCCTTGCGGGGAACCTCCGACGCTGGGGCCAGCACATGGGCGGCTTCCCGAGTGAAGTGGAGTGGAATGGAATGGCATGACCCCACCGGGATGTGGCGGCCCGGGTAAGGATCAGGATGGATGATGGAGTGAAGAGCTTGGACCCCCGTAGGGGCTTCCTACGTACCGCGCGTTAGTGCGGATCAAAGTCAGCGTAGTTCGGATATATAGTTTAACGTCATGTTGGATGTCGGCAATCCGACTCACGAAGAGATCGAGGCCGCCGGGTGGAGGATTGAACCGAACCACCTCGCACAGAGGGGGATGGAACGGCCGGGTGGATCACAGTTTCATGTCATGCTGGACGTTGGCAAGCCGACTCACAGAGAGATCAAGGATACCTGAAGAAGGGAAAGATAGGAAAAGGCAGTGGGGAAGTGCAATGGAGATACACATGTGCAGTCCCCCACAATGGCGGATTCATAGGTGAATCGACGCAAGTGTGAACCCAGGAGGGGTCCACTGATGGACGAACCGACGTAAATACGACCGGGACGACCAGGTGGCGGGCTTGAACCTCGGAGAGGCTTCCTACGTACACTGTTTAGAAGACAGGGATCAAAGTCCACGTAGATCGTTGGGTTTGTAACACTCTACCCCCATGGGTAAAGGCCACTCCAATCCCGACATCCCTGCAGAGACGAGCGGGTGGGGGCCACATCCAAACCGAGAGGACCCTGCGTGCGGAGCACGGGATCAAGATGCGGACGATTTAACGTATTGCCGGACGAAGTACAGTTTAACGTCGTGTGTTGAGGACGAAGCGGACGATTTAACGTCTTGCCGGACGAAGTGCAGTTTAACGTCGTGTGTTGAGGACGAAGATGCTGGGCAGTTTAACGTCTTGTCGCGCGGACGAATGCAGTTTAACGTCGTGCGGGACGTATGCAGTTTAACGACGTGCAGGACGTATGTGCAGTTTAACGTCTTGCGGGACGAATGCTGCACAGTTTAACGTCTTTGTAGCTTGGACGAATGCAGTTTAACGTCGTGCGGGACGTATGCAGTTTAACGTCGTGTAGGACGTGGTGCAGTTTAGCGTCATGCAGGACGAATGAAGCCGACGGTAGGTCCGTGTCACTTCGCGCGAGCCTGGAAGGCGGCACGGGAAGACAACGCACGGTGCGGGCACCTGCGATGAAGATCATCGGGCGCCACGCAAGCGGGTACCCAAAGGGGGTCAAAGGAGGCGACCCTGGCGGTTTGCGCGCAAAAGAGGAGCTTTGCGCGCAATACTGCGGGTCGGCGCGCAAATGGACGGGCTGGCGCGCAATTGGGCCAGCACATTGCGCGCGGATGGTTGAGATTGCGCGCACCGGGCTTCGGATAACGCGCGGGGGAAACGGATCATTCTTTAATCGAATGGCCACTTTGAAAAAGGAGGGGGGTGCGCGCAATCGGGCTGGATTGCGCGCACCCCGGGGGCAATTGCGCGCAAGAGGCTTCTTTTGCGCGCGAAGGCCTTTGGGTGAAAAATTATTCAAAGGAAGAGAGCTCAAGGGATTGCGCGCGAAGGCGAACCCCGAGGTCTTATTGCGCGAAATAAAAGAGGTTACCTGAAGATCGGCATTGCGCGCGGAAGGGGTTGGATTGCGCGCATGAGAGACCGTTCGAATTCTGGCAACCTTCAAAACGTCGGGGGTCGCCTTATATTTATAGGCAACCCCGAGCGCGGAATCCCGGCAGCGGGCGCGAAATTCGCTTCGCGGGCGCGGAATTCCCTTCACGGGCGCAGAATCCGGACCCGGCGCGCCAGGGAGTCGCGGGAGCTCGGGGCGCGCAAAATTGCGCGCCGGCCATGGGTATTGCGCGCATCCCGGGAGGATTGCGCGCCGCGACTCAACTTTGCGCGCGGGCTTCTAAAATTCCGCGCAAGGCCTCCGGGCCCTCCGAAACCGGCTTCCGACTCCAAATATGACCTCACTTTCCGCATCCGGAACTTCGTTTGGGGATCAACGTACTTTTCCGGCGTCTACAATTTCAAAGTAATTTTTCTAATAAATAATATATATATACATTTAATTCGATATTATATCAATCCATGAGAGGCAGAGATATAAAATGAATTACATGAGTTATCGAGACTGCAATCCATCAAACACATGATCCACGATGTAATTAACCATTTGATAGAATATGAGAGGGGTATGTGTTGTAAAATAAACATAACAACATTTAAATATATGTAACATAACGTTATAATTATTTCAAAATTATTAAATATTATTTTAAATATTAAGGAAGACAAATAATATGAAAATACAATGTTATTAACAATACGTATTCTTCAGAAAACCGTGATAGATTTATTCATGAATAAATTGTACATGGATTTTATGATAATGAAAATACACCAACTCATGAGTAGAGATGTGAACAATGAAATTGGGCATGTCCTATCTATGCCAAATGACACATGAAGTGTAGAGAGGAAAGGGGTCACACACTGCTTTTATAAGTATGGTAGAAGAAGAACAAGTAAGTTTGGAAAAGAATTATATGTATTATTGACAAATTCATATAAAATGGATAAAAAATAGGAAAATATCTAATATTATATGACATACGATCTAAATTTGGTCTAAAAAGTAATTTCTATAACTTTTTATGTCCTTTTGGATTTTACCTCTTTAGATGAACCCCTTAGTAAAACATTTTTAACCATAAATGTGATAACCAATTTTTAACATTTTAAATATTAATTATGAAAAAATTTATGTTGATATAATTAGATAATATTAATTATATGGATATAGATATTGTATCCATTTTATCAAATTCAATTCACATAAGTGGTTGAATTTAATTTGAAATTAAATATTAAAATGTGGGGTAAAGAAGTTTTGTAAATAAAATTTATTCATAAATACACAAACGTATTTATATAAGAATTAAACATGAAAATAATTAGAATGAATTTTTTTAATAATAATTATATAATAAATGTAATGTTAAATTTTAGACAATTTTAAAAACTTATTAAATTATTTAAACATAAAGAATATTTGTAATAAAAATTAATATTTTTTTTAAAAAAAATTATCTTATATAAATTAATAAAATTTATATATAAAATAATTTTTTTGATTTTTATTCAGGAAATGAAGATTGATTTTAAAAAAATCTAAACATTTCAAAAAAAATATTATAATAAGCATTGAAAACTTGTTGAAAATTATTTTTAGAAAAGAGTGGTTTTTAAAATAAAAAAGTAGAATAAGAATTATCTCACACATACAAAAAATATTATATTAATTGAAAAGAAGTTAAATTATAATTTTTAAATTTAAATATAATAATTAACCCATAGTTAATAATTCATTTTATTATGATATAAATAGATTTGAACAAAAGAATATATTTGTAGAGAATTGTGCATTTTAATTTTAATTGACTTTATGTTTTATTTGTAATATTTTATTTATAAATAAATGTGATTTATAAAAGTTTAAACAAAATAATTTTCAAAATTTTGTTGTTCTTATTTATTCCAAAAAAAAATTATCACATAGGCTATGATGATATACTATATTAAATATAATAATTAACCCATAGTTTAAGGATATTAGTTTTATGCTTTAACAAAATGTATACCTAATAATGATTAAATGGGAATATTAGAAAATTAAAACATATGTGATGTTCATAGAAACTATAAAATGTGAATATGATTCTCACTAGTAGGTCAAAAATGTTATGTGGATGATTTAATCCTTCTATTGTATATTATGATTCACATTGTATAACAACCATTGTGCACTATAAATCAAGAAATATTTGGCCAATGTGAATGCACATGTGGTCCACTATAATTTTTGTAACAATGATGATCAAATCTAAATGAATCATCAACATAATATAGGGATATATGACACAATGGTGAAAATTTAATGAATTGTACTTGGATCTAATTTAGAGGATTATATGTTTGTCTAGGATCCCAATATTGAGGAATAAGTTTTGCGATAAATCAATTTAAATATAATGATAGGCCACTATTGTTATGATAACTATAATATTAAAATTTAAATGTAATGAAATTTAGAAATTTGATAAAGGGAATATATTTAATGATATTCTTTTTATTCTACCAAAACTATTCTTCTATATAAGAAATTATTTTAGTGTCTTTATTTGGTAGATGCAAGACGACTCCATATTTGTGTCATGTATATAAACCCCTAATTCCCCATCCATTAAACCAATATATGCCTACAATAATAATATTTGATGACATGTATTGATTGGGGTTCTACCCAATGATCTATTTGATAGAAATAGGGAATTTTGATTTTTTTCAAATGTAATGGTACCCTAATTAATTTTTTATTTCAATATCAATTTAAATCATGTATGGTTTTCACATCACCATAGTTTCATAATATAAATTCTTATTATTCTTATATTTTTTATCCTGCTGACATGTCAATATCATTTCTATGGTGTAAATATGTTCACACTAACTTTTTTGAAAATCATAACACCATGGTGTAGGTCTTGTTAATTTTTTTCATACATAAACTTTCACCCATATATGTCTACATAAATCTTCTATTGATATAATGGCATTAATTGAGTTATTAAACCAATATGGTTTGATCCAATGACTTTTTTACTGGACTTAATGGATTTGATTTATCATTATTATAATTTGTATTCAATTATTCTAATTAAAATTTTCATTAAACAATATACCCTCACATTTGACCTCACATATTATAAGGATACACATTCCTAGTGCAAAAATAAGCCTTTACCTTGGACTGATCATTTATGTTATCTGGTAATTGTATATGTGGATATGATTTTGTCAATTAAAACACCTAATTAGATAATTATTGAGTAATTCCCAATTTTTTAATAATGAATATAAAAATATAGAAGTTAAATAGATTTTCTCAAATTAATACAATGATCTACAATTAATAACTTCTTATCAACTCACTCCGTCAAATTTAATTCACATAAGAAAAATTGGGTTATTTTAACTCATTTAAAATGAATGTAAATATAGAAGCTTTATATAAAAAATTCAATGTAATGAGTGCCTGTAGTTTTTTCATTGTTCTTTTAGGATACAAAATAACATTATGTGTTGTAAGAGACTAATTTTACAACAGATTATGTTGAATATACCAAATAAAAAACAAATAGAAACCATATATACAAACTATAATTAACCAAGGGACTTGTTCACTTTGAAATGGAACATAAAACAAATTAACAATAGTAAATAATGATATTATGAGTTCCGAAAATTAGTAAACCCTGCCTCCTATGTTAAAAGACTCAGTATGGGTGTAATTTTATATTTAACATAGATATAGAACCATCAAAGAGATCTTATGTAATCGAGGAGATCATTTGAACCCCAATCCAAATACAATGTCATGTACACGAGGTCTCTAGGAGCTCCAAACCATATCTATAACTGTTTATCTAATTGATCATAGTGTTCAAGACCATAACGAGATTGTAAGGGTTGTCACTTTCAAAAATGAAAACATTATATAACCTACTGAATTCATTATCCACGGTAATCATCCATACCTTGGATATGGGGAAGAAAGTCGAATAATTTTTCTCATCCCTTCCTCATAATGATCAACTAATTCACTGAGCAGATGAATGAAAACAAGACCATACCCATTAGTAACATGATCATTGATCTAGAAAATAATAATTAAATCGTTCATATAATATATAATGATAAGAGTAGTTAGGAGAATTGGATATGTATTGTTGAAGGTGTGGAAAATTAACAAAAAAATATTTTTTATGTATTTTTATGTCTTGATGTGATGAATTTAATTTATTCACCTGAGTTAAATGTATCTACATTTCATTTCTCTTTATTAAATAGACCTGTCGAAAAAATATTAGCCTCACCAATTAATAAAACCATTATTTAAATGAATAAAATCCAATCCATAGTAATTTTGAACTCTAATTTGGATTATATGGTAGTTGGATAATTTATTCTTGAAAAAAGTAATTGAGTCTGATTCAAAGTCCCAAATATTTATCATAATTTACCTCTAAATTATCTTTTTTCATAATAGGGAAAAATAAATTTTACTACATAAATAATCTATTTAAAATTTTATATGATCACTTAATGAACATATCAAAGAGATAAATATTCATAAAAATTATAATGAAACAGAATTATTGGTTAGACCATATCAAATGTATATATTGTTAACCATTACACCAGCCCCATTGAATTCTCAATGAAAATCAAAGGGATGTGTCATGTGAGGACCTACATTTGTTGATGAAAAATAGCATCATATACCCCATTGATGAAAATTGTTGTGTGATATCAATTTAATTGTTTAGTAAGAGGAATATATTTAAGGAGATTACTATTAATGATGGTGATATTCTCCTCACAACGAAGTCATTCGGGTATCTAATGATTTCATTATTTATATTGGCATCCCTTATGATCCCATTAAAGACATTACCACCATGGTCAATTACAATAAAAATTATAGATTTGGTTTTGAGCTCCTCATGACCTAAAGGAAATGACACAACATATGGAATGTGGTTCACACTAGCTCCTAGATAAAAAAAGATCTAAATGATATTTTTCTCTCCATGTTCAAAATTGAATGATACACATACTTATTCATTAATATTATGAGGAATGGTTCAACAAATTTTTGTACTCACAATAGTATTTTATGATATTTTTTCTTTTTCTAACTCATTTTCAATGTGAACAAGTACCTGGAGTAATTAGAGTTCGAATATATGGTTTAGTTTTGATTAGGAATTGTTGTATTCAACATAAAAATTTATAAATAAGAATAAACTAAATAGAAAATGATATTGAAGATAATTTTATGTATTATTTCATAAATACAAGTGAATAACTAGTAGGAGGTAGTATCACAATCATACCATGTGGTAGAAATAGTCTATTAATGATTGTACTTCAATTAGTAGTATTCTAGATGAAACAATGCATCTAGAGGTGGAATTTTTTTTCCAGATCAATACCTTATATTTTAATAGATTTTAATCTAAATAAATTGAGTTATTAAAATAATATTTTGTTGAGAGATGACATATTCATAACAAAAAATGATTCATTGTGTATAAACTATTGATTATAATAGTGTAGTAATTATAATTCTCACATGTAATAAAATATTATTATTATGATTTTAAACTGTGTTTTTATTACTTCTTATGTTAAAATTAAGGTAAAAATGGTGGCCTATGTATGGTTTCAATATGGACATAGAGTACATTTTCATAGTCTAACACTACTGTGTTGCACCATCCCACTAGTAAAGAAAACAGAATATATTCTGATGTCCAATACTCCAAAAACTATCTTGATGATGTAATATATAATGTACGCGGGAGTTCCAAAAAACATATACTTTTACATTTTTTACTGGCTATCATGTGTCTCCATTCTAAATTCTTCCAGGGTTTATTTGATTTTGTAAAAAGTGATTTTCACATCTTCATATGGCTTAGCTCGAATGTGGATGACCCCATCATCAAAAAAGGATATATATTAAGAATTATAGAGACATTGATTTCCACTCATAACTAGGTAACATCCTCCTAGGTTCAAAATTCCAAATAATTATAATTCACAGATCCATACTCTCAAAGATCCATCATTCATATCCAAGTATCAAAGCAATACACCTCTAACATAATCTATTTATTATATTTATACATTTTCTATGTATATAAATAATTTTAATAAATTTTAATGGTATTTTACAATGACAATATTCTTTTCTAATCCCACCTTATTAATTTTTTTGTTTATATCTCTTTATGAAGGAAAATGAAGTTGGATTATTGCAATTTACCTCATATAATTTTAGGATTATATTATTTCCATCACTATTAAATATTATATAAAGTATGGTATGTTGGTATTTGTTAAATTAAAATGTCTAATAAGGCACTTCACTCAACTAGAGAGGTGGAGAATTAGGGGATCATGTTGAGGTATTGATTGACTCCATATGAAATTGCGCTTATGTAATCAATTTTTTTATGCTTATGTCATCCAATATCAATGCATATATTGTTGATATATTCTCTAAGTATTAATTGTTATGTTAATATTTCAAAATAATAATTGATATATGAAGAATAATATTGATTCAATGTATCTATTTATCCCATTATCATGTCAAAAAAGTTTCTATTTTGTAAATTCTGTTTTTATTTTAATATTAAAATTAAATATTCAAACGTTAAATTTCCAAACAATTTTTTTAATCAAAGATGGTATTTTTATTTATTACAAGAATAATATATTTTAATAATATTATTTTCTAAATAAATATTGATCTAAATGTAAGATCATATGATTTCATAAACCTCTTATACTCATTCTACATTTTATGATAGAAAAAATTACTCTTAATTGAAAAATAATATGTCAACTTCTTTTAATCGCATTAAAGATTGAGTTGGGAGAATAATTATGCATGTATATATTAAAATTAAAAAACTAAAATATATATATACTATAAAATATATTGTTTTATTTAAAATAATGGTATATAAAAAAATGTGACCCAAAGCTAGCATGACGAAAATGATTTTATTTTCAATACATCTTTCGAAACAATAGATGAAATCATGAGTCATATAGATGTCAGACATGAATTAATGAATAAATATAATGATTCAAAATATTATATGATTTGAAAATACATTGAATTTATTTAAATGTCTCATAATTAATCCATTAATAGATTTTTTATATTCTTTAATAACATTTTTATCAGTCTATAGTTAGTTATTGATAATTTTATATTGAAATTATTTTGATTAAAATAATTTTTTTTAT
Organism: Viscum album; assembly: GCA_963277665.1. Taxonomy (NCBI): domain Eukaryota; kingdom Viridiplantae; phylum Streptophyta; class Magnoliopsida; order Santalales; family Viscaceae; genus Viscum; species Viscum album. The sequence continues at coordinate 1,454,656,892 of OY728159.1, read as the reverse complement.
CTAGATAGTGAGATCCCAAAGTCAGATCTATACATGAATCCCATGAAATAATGGTATATATTATATTGAAAAAATCATACCCTCTTGAATTATTAAACCACCATGAAATTCAATGTGGTAAAAGATGAAAGTTATGAAAAAAATGATATAGGGAGCCATTATAGTAATGAAATAAATGACAATGATTAATCATGGAGTAACACTGATGATAAAAGTGAAATTGAACTTTTTTCGAAAAGGTAAAAAATATATAAATAAGAATAAATAATCTTTCTATGGGAAAAGGAGAGATAAAATAATGTACAATTTGTTAACTAATATAAATGAACTAAAAATATTAATATTAAATCAGAATTTAGAATGTAAAAAAACAAGTTTTAAGAGAATACTATATGTGTGAATTCAATTAAAGTCTTAACCTGGAGTGCCTCTAAATAAATAATGTATTAATCACCCAAAGTAAACTCTTGTTTATTATCTATATTGAACATATTGAAAAAGGATATAATTTTAGTTCTCTAATCACTCATTATCCTTGTCATCCCTCATCTTCATTATAGTCATCCTATTCATCATGGCAATGTTTACAACAAGATAGCGTATAGATTTTTTTTCTAAAGAATTCATTTATAAATTATAGGAACACACTATGATATAATTTAATGTTCATAAAGGTAAAAATAAAGATTTTAAATAAAATGATATTTCTTTCAATGAAAAATATATTTTTTAAAATTTAATAATCATCTGGATATTGAAGTTTAAGAATACAATTTCAAGGATTTTATGATCTATTGTTTAAAATTCCATGGATGTTAAAAAATACACACACGATCCTTGGTTGTCAACTTTATGATGAAATAATAATAGTTTTCCTATTCAAAAAAAAATGAAATTTCATAATGAAATATGATGTTTGTTAAAGGTGTTACTCAGAATAAATTTGTAAAATTTAATTAAACATATTGGCATATTATATATTATTAATATTGATAAATGAATGATATCGAAGACCTAAGTGTATCCATGTTTATATTATTATATATAAAACAACTAAACAATGTTTCATTTCATAAATCATTATAAACAAATCAAAGAGGACCCATGATTGTTTTATATTCAAATTGATTGTTATATAACATAGATAAATACAAATATTAGTACAGAAAGGGAATAATTTATGATATCATGTACCTATACTCCATGAACATTCATTATCATATAATATTATGCCTATAAGATCCTTGAAACTCATTATAGTTGCAAATTTTTTAAAATATAGGATTGATCATAGTTATATATTCTATAAATTTCTTAGATATAGAGATATATTTTAATGATCAAAATTTTCTATAATACTTATACCAATGCTTCTGATAATCATTTGACGTTTTGTGGATATTATAAAAAATTAAAGATTTTAAGAATATTTATACCTATAATGTTGTCATATATATGTTTTTATTATCCATGTAGATTTTTTTATGAATCTTTTTAGTTCATAATTTGATACATTAAATTTCTATATCTGGGAATCAAGTTTCATGTTTTTTTAATTCCTTGTAAATTTATGTATGATAGTTTCTAAATCCATCTTTCTTAATGTCAGTTAATTTTTTTATGGGGGGTTAAATAATATTATTCATGTGACATATGAATATTTATGAAATCATACTATATATTATGATTTATTTTAGGAATGAATGATAAGGATATGAAAATATTACTACTGATTTGAATTTGTCAACAATATCATCATTTAAATTATATAATATAAGTTGAAATTTTTTAATATCTTATTTATATAACACACTTTCATTCTACATTTATTTTTTATAATGTCGAAGGGGGATAATTTTTCAGATAGAAGAGAATGATTTAAAATTATTGGATATTCAAATGGTGTTTTGCAAGGGGCAGATTACTTTAATATTTTTTAATGAATCAGAAGGATAATATTATATTCTCAATGCTGGAGAATTTAATTTATAAAAATATAAAATTAGTTTTCGGAAATTTTTTTACACCGTACATTTTATAATTTCACCTATTCTTTTATTTATATTTATATCATGTTTTCATAATCCAACAAAGGGGGATATTTTTTACTCCCATAGTGTAGTTGTTTTGATGATAAGAAACACCCTAATATTTTTATAAAATGAATCATATGATTTTATTATGTTAAATGAGTAATAATTATTTGAAATAAATTTACATATAAATGGGTACAATGTAGATATTGTGGTCATTTTTCTAGTCACACATAATCGAGAAGCACCAGATAGATTCTACGAGTGAATCATCCATCATGTACTTTAAACAGTACATATCACGTCCTCCGAAACACCATAAGATAAACCTTAGAGATAAAAAATATAACTTGCAAGAGATCAAGAATACATATACAACTCTGTTAAAAATTGACATGTTGCTGGTAGAAGAAAGCTAGCTGGTTGAACCATTCCGGAATCACAAATGGTGCATTCAATGCGATATTAAATGGATTGACATTTATATTCAAGACATTTACCAACATTGTAAAACCTCAAAGCCCTAAAAATAATTAAAAAATTGATTAATTTGAATTATATATCCACTAAAACGTTTTAAAAAACTTTTCACTTGAATAAATATGCCAAATTCAAAGCATTATCCCCACACACCTCATAAAGCACCAACTATCATTTCTAAATCGCAAATTCTCTCAAATTTATACATAAATATAATATCTAGTTTTTTGAATCCTTACATAGTATTTAGATTCTATAATTGTGATTTATATTCCCCCTGAAAATATTCCCTTAATATCCAATAATCTACATTAGGTTTCTAACAAACACATCCTAAAATCAAGGGATGTCTGTTTCTAGAAAATATCACATAAAATAAAGGGACTATTAATTTCTTGATTTAACTCTTAGGAAATAAATTTATGGTTTAGTAATCTTTATTTTATAATATAAATGGTGTATTATGATATATATACTACCACATGGTGTGGTGAAAAAGGAGATTACATCATGATATATCATTACTTCTTATCAAATTTTCATTACTCTATCATATATTGTATTCATGTATCATCAAATAATATTATTCAAATAGTTCACACATTTGATACTTATTATTAATAATGTGATTAATCCCTTAATAAACATTGATATTTTCATTTCAGTAATTATAAAATTTATATCTTAATCTATTATTCATATAAAAAACATTTGGGTATTTTTAAAAGGAAATACACAAACAAGGCATTTTTTGTACAACAATATAAATGAGTTATCAATGAAAAATATAATCCTAGAAATTATTTGTATTACATAGATGATCTATATAATTAATTTGTTCTTGTACCATTTATATGATAATTATCCAATCTTGTCTAAGAAAAAATGGCTAATCGAGATAAACATTATCCATCCACATAGTTTATTTTCATAACACCTATATGTAAGAGATAAATAAGATAATTGATTCAAAATTCCTTTATTAGTTATCTTGGAACACATTATAACTAATAGTTGTGTCAGATTAAAGGTACCCTCTATAATTCATAGAATATATTTAAACATATATTATCTAATTTCTATTAATATCTATGAAGAACTTATTTTGTATTGGAAAAAATTACATTTATATATAATTTAGATACATCCATTTTCATTATGTGACAATGTATATAAAATGCTCATGATTCATAAAAAAAATAAAGAACTTATTTAAATATTGGATAATTACTTTAATGAAAAATCATGATTGTTTAATTCATGATATTCTATTTGGGATAAATAACCACGGACCTCAGTAATGTTACAAATTTGAGAATAAATTTAAATTTTAATTAGTATAGGAAATTTAATGTGATAATATGGGAATTATTGATTCCATAGAATATTCAAAAATTGATAAATATATGATAGTGAATTTACATGATATATTTTCTCTAAAGATATCACCCTTTGAAGAAATTATTGACTTTTAACTTGAAGTGTTATATAATATAGTCCTCAAATTTGGGATGGGGTAATCCCTAGAATTAAAAAATATTGAAATTTATAATATTCCATTAAAGGAAATATAAATAATAATTTTGAAGATGACTACAAGTTTACTATTATAAATTTATTTTTATAGTGAATGAAGGAATGAATAAATCAGAAAAAGTTCATAAAATTTATCATTGTGAACATTAGATGATTTATTGAAAATTAAAAATGGATGTGCGCCCAAAAAATTTACTTTGACAAGGATTTGAAAATTTTAATTTTGAATATTCAGAAAATAATATACATGATTAATCTAAAATTTATGATGAAGAAGATATTTCTGTAATAAAGAACAAAAAAATTATATAAGTTAATTATTTCAAGGAGAAAAATTTTCATGTAATGTATAGAATAAAAATTCAAGGAATGAAATTTGTTAAACAGTCAACAATATATGGTGATTAATATGATGAGTAAATATTTCAAAACCAGAAATACATTATTGTATTGATTAAGGAAATTAAATATAGTACAATTGTTATGTGGATGAAGAAGGAAGCTATATCATGTATATGATAAGAGATGCAATGGTTAGTGAACAAGAGAGCAATTCCAATCTCTAGTAGATAACTAAACAGTTATCAAAATTTAAATCATATGGGGATATGAATAAAAGTGGTCTATTATATGTGATAGAATTACATAGGTTGATATTTCTAAAAAAGATACGATTATAGAGGATCATAATAAACAACTGAGTTTTAAGGAGGATGAACATGCTATGAAATAATCTTGTTGTCATAAATATTTGAACTCAAGGAAGACGATGAGTTAGGATAAAAATACATTATTATAGATTGAGGTTGAATTATGAAATAATTATACTAAATTTACCATGAATAATATTTTACCAACTATTTATAAATCCACATGTGATATTTAATATATTTTAACATTTTATATAGATTATAAAAAAAATTACAAAATAAAAAATATTTTTTTGTTGAAAATGTATTTCAATAGTAATGATAAGGGAAATTGAGAATATGTGAAATAACTCAATAGTTAAAATTAAAATAATTTCTCAAATACACATAAAAATTATGGGGGTATTTATTAATATAATATTAAATAAAAATTATTTTTATTATGATGGAGAAAATTATTGAAACAGTGGATTTGAACATAATGAATAAAATTCTATAATCTATATCTCTATATGTTAGAATAGATATTAGGAAAGGGGAATATATATTGTGTTGATATATGAGAGGAATAAACAAAATTAAAATGTATATATTCTTAACATATTATTTCATGCAAAAAACAATAGAAACCACTGAAACTGGTGTCTCTCAATTAAAATTATATAACCAATCTAGTCAAGGGTGTTATATTGCATATATTACTGAATATATTGTATATTGAAAATAATATAGTAATGTATGGAAAAAATATAAAAAAATGTGGCGATGTGTGTGAAGATTTAGAAAGCTGGGTGGGATTTATAAGATTGTTCTTTGATTGTCCTAAATCATACAAAATGTTGACTCTGAAAATAAAAATATATATTATAGAATGTGCATTCATTTGATTATATAATTGAATAAAACCATATAATTTTATTATAGATATTATTTAAAAATACCTTATTTATTTTATGAGTCATGATTTAAAATTAATATAACATGGCTTTTGGTGCTGGTCACAAGTGGAAACTAAAAAGAATGGAAATCTGTTCTTGAGAGAAGACAATAACCATTTCTTATTATAATAACATATTATGTAAAAACACTTTATTATTCCCTATATGTTGTTTATCTATTCAAACATGAATATTATTGGTGGAAATAAAAATAATGGTTATTTGATGAGGCTTTTACTATTTTGAAACAATAGAAGATGATGATTATGAAGTATATAATTAATATTTATATAGAATAAGTGATTTCACCCTTAATCTAGGGAAAAATAAGATGATATGATCTCGACATCTTATATATAACGAAATGTAAATTTTTATTGAGAACATTAATAATTATGAATAAATCAAATATGAATCATATTAACTACAATAGTTTGGATTATATCAAAATCAGATTACAAAGGGGTAGTATAGGTTGATGGTTTATATAGAAAATGTGGAATTTATGTGCCTTTTAGTTTTTAATTATTAGATTACTTTTATAAATTTTTTACATGATATATAATTCATGAAATTTTATTAAATTAATTATTTAATTATACAATTTTAAGAGTTGTCACATACTAAAATAATTATTGTGAATTTTAATTTTTTGGTGAATTCTCTCATGTTATATACAGTAGGATAACCCATTATAATATGAATTGGTCTAATTAATGTGTATGGGATATGTTTTGTGTGGTTCCATCCTTCCCTAATAATTTCATCAAGAATAAAATAAACATAAATTAGGGATATGAATATATAATAGATAACATATTTCTCAACTTTAATAACAAAAAATGAGTGTTGTAAAAGGACAACATGCACAATGAATTTATTATTAATAAGGATATGAAGAATATGATTTTAAGAATTGATGTTTATATGGTGGAGTAATGATATTTATAATAAATATAAAGGGGAATATTGGAGTTCTAACATAAAAAATTCGATTTTATTTCAATTTTTGTGGTTTCTATATTAAGGATAAATCATTAAATATGTATGTAGTTTATAACTGGTCTGTTGAGATTATGTTTTTCCAACATAAAAATTGATAGGTTAATTTTTTCTGATTTAAAGATATCTATTATAGAAAATTTTATGCAGCAACTGACATATCTGATAATGATAGACATGTTCATCATATATATGACATGTATAAAAGTTGGATATTCCTTTTCACCAATTGTTTCAACACAATATTTGAGAAAGGAATAGATTCCTTGTTTTTTTTATGAATATCTTGTTTATTCATTTATATTATTAATAATTTATTTAGCTTCATATTTAATATTTATAAAACTTGATGAATCTATCCCTTTTTAGTTGAGCGTGAAATCATTTGTATATTGTTTATAGTGTACAATATGATAACTGATAAGAAGTCTTAGATTCATATTAATGAACCACAAATTTCATTCTATAGAAATATGTAATTATTATATTATCAACTAAAAAATGAAAGTATAATATTTCTTAAGTTTGTGGAGTATTATAGAGATAATATGGAATTAAATGGAATAATATTTCCATGATTTTTCTGTATGAGTTTGAACCAATGTAGATAAATTGAAATGAATAATAGAATATGAATACATATAATTTGTGATTGAAATAGTGTTATTTAATTAATTTGAAACAACATTTAACTATAAGGGGACCATGCCACAATATACTAAAAACCATTAAATATTAAAAAGTGATGTTGGGATATGTAACAAAATATTGAAGGTCTTATTGTATTTAAAACAAAAAGAATATAATCACAATTAAGTGGTGACGACTTTTCGTAAATGAAGAATTAACATTACCCATATGTTTTATTGTGCATGAAAAATTAAGGGTGATATATAACCATTCCTTAGTAGTGGTAATATTTGTCATTGTACAATAAAACTTGAAAGGGTGTTTGATGTCGAATAGGTATAAAAATTGGATTAAAACAATTTTGTTGAGAATTTTGTATGAGTGGTACACCCATAAGAACCAACGAGTAAGAACATCCCATATGTAACTACTAATGACCATTTTGAGGGGCTTATGATGTATACATTATGTTTTTATCCATTATAAAGTGAACCAATCATACAATTGGCCTTAGTTATTTAAGTTATATGGTTATATAGAAATCCTTAATAAATAAGATTATAGTGAATGGAAATGTATTGGACACAATTGGAAAGATGATGCTAGATGAAAATGTTTTTTATCCATATACATATGTGGAGATTATTTCAAGTTGTTTATATTATATAAATTTATAAATGGGATATTTCTATAGTTTTCAAGTAGGGAAAAATAAATTATGATACTATATGGTGATTAGAATGAAAGATATTATTTTCTAATGGTGAGATAACATAATAATTTATTATTGAGTATTTATGGAGTTATGAATCAAAAAAATTAATTGTGATGAAGGAAATATATTCATTAATAATTTTGAATATATATATATATATATGATATGAGGAAGAAAAATAAAAATTTTATGATAAAGAATTATAGGAGCTTTTTTCTATTTCATCCAAGATGTGAAATACCATATTACCCTAAATCCATAGAAGATAATCACCTATGTATCCATAGTGATGATCTTGGTGAAATAAAGAAAAACTTATATGATAATAATAAAATATAGTAGTGTAAAATTATTGGATTCCTGTTTTCTTAAAAACCAATAAGCTGTGAAGAAGTGTAATTATACAACAATTGTAATACACTAAACACAAAGAAGATATCATAAATGAAGTGAGAGGATAAAGTGCCACACCGCAACCCTCCAGAGATACTGCATTAATGGAGAGTGATAATGAACCTTGAATCACACATCTAATAGGATCAAAGATGACCATAATAATTAATGGTGAAAATATCTCTCATATTGGTTGAATTACCGTCATATATAAAAAGGGATCAATTGGTCGGAAAAAACTATAACATATTACATTTTAGTAATCAAAATATAATAAAAAAAATTAAACAAAATTAACCAATAAAAATGAAATTGTGCAATACAATACACCACAAAACAAGTCCTATAAAAGCGTCTCAATATGGGTTACACCCCACGATAGAAATGTCTAGATTAGTCTCCAAAGTCCATATAGATCATGAATAATACATTATATATATGGAGTGATCATATAAATTATTCTCAGTAGGAACATGACAAAAGAATTTAGTGGACGTGATAATGCACTAACCAAATGTTCATAGAAAAATAATAAACCCAAAAATATCCAAAACAATTATACTAACCATCTAATTTTCATTATTAACAACTTAAAAAATCATGCATCCAATATTGTAACATAGAATCAAGATCAGAATCTTGTCTGGACCCCCAAAACCACATCGTCCCTAATTCTATGCTCTCATGACCCGATGTTTAACATCCTCTGCTCTCATCACTTCCATACTTGTCACATACAAACCAAACCACACCAAATATCACCCAAAGTAACCTGATCCATCTCTAATTTAGATTGGGATAAAAACCTTCAATGATAACCCTCACAAGTTATAGAATAAAGTTCTACTATCATGCATATCAAAACCCTTATCTTCTTGAGACACCTTGGACATCACATATCATCGATCCTGAAGACACATGAAACATCATACCACATCTATTCACATTAACAAAGTATTAGGGTGTCATGAATCAGATTAAAAACTACGTAAATCCAATATATTACCTTTCATGTCCCCCATTCGATATAACATCACTACACTACCACATCACTCTACATATTTCTTGAAAACACCTTGCCCAAAATTACTGTGAAATCTCCATCACGGACTCATATCGTCATTGTTATTAAAGGAAGAGAGTGGTAGAGGTTATAACCTTTCATACCAGTATCCACCATCATAGATGTGGGGGAAAAGACCCAGAACCCTGAACCTATGGGGGTTAGTAAAGCTATACCTCATGGGTCAGACACTTAAAAAAATAACAAAAAGATTTCTGATATGTATATAACACACAATTTCCAGCCTATGTGTTCACAAAAATTTCACTAGAACAACCCATATTACTTCAACAAAAACATACTAAAACCATAATAACTACTACCACAACTGTATGAAATAAACTATATAACCATCAAACAAGACACAGATTTCCACATTATTTAATTATTTCTCTTAATTCAAATTTAAAATTTTAGTTAATTTATCATTCAATCTATTTAATTACTTTACAACCAATAATGTTCTACACCATCATGGTTAAATTCTGCACTATTTTTTTAACATAATAATTTATTCCATTGATAAAAATGAAACTAAAACCACCACACCATAACACTTCATTCCCAACTAACATCAATCATTATCATTGTACCGATCCAACCAAACCATATCACCTCAAAATCCTCAATTTTTATCACAACCGATTCTTATAACAAAACTTACACACACACAAAAACCACATAAAATCCCCCAAAAATCCCAAAAACCATTCACCACAACCTCTACGCACTATAAAACCAATATTTCAAAATCATTGTGCATCACACCACTAAACACTACAATAAAATTTCACATCACAACAACCACACATTAGACCACAATACACCACCACCACACCACAACATTCACTATATAATTTGTTCCAATCAACCGTTTAATCTTTGTAGTACAAACTACTGAGCACAAATATTCACCACCATCATCAAACAATAATGAAAACCGCACTAGGTAAACACAACAAGGTATCCTCACACAACATCAATATATTCCAACATCCACAATTAATTCATGGTATTCAAACACATTAATTATTTACTTTTTCATTATATAAAAAACCAGATTCCATGGTCATCCATTTTATTGGTGAAATATATGTTCTTTAGACTTTTATTAAGTGTTTTATCACAAAAAACAAATCATGCATAAAAAGGCATATCATATATAGTGAAACCAGGTCTCCAAAAGGTGATATTCTATGAAAGTTAAAAAATATTATATAATATCATAAAAGATGTATTATAACAAGTGTTATGTCTACATACCCATTAATTTCAGGGTTTCTAGTTATTTATCCTATTTTTTGTGACCGATGCCATCATTCCAGGAGAACCAAAACCATTTTATACACACACATATATATCATAAACATATGATAATGATGATAACCTACCTTAATGATAGCATTATTTTGTCACTATATATAATATAGAGTTGAAAGAGTAGCCTACAAACCACAACAACATAGGGGAAATGAAATATCATCAGAAATTACAATAAGGGAACATCAAAAATTCCCCGAAAAATAACCAAAAAAATGGAAACACCTCTTATGTGAATTCTCAAGGAAGTACAGTGGGGAAAATGGGAAATGAATAATTTATTATAATGGATCACCAATAACTTAATAGTAGAACCCAATGATAAATGAGAGGGAAGACAGTTTGGAAAGTCTCACAAAATTAGATATAGTTCATTCCAAATAAAGATGATGTGGGTTGGTGAATAATAGGATTATATGTCAAAGTAGGTTTCAAAAAAACTGTTAACTCGTCCTGTATTTTTATCAAACATTAAATTTACACTAAAAATAATCTATGTCTATAAAAATATTCTATAAAAACTACTATTTGGAAATAAATTACATTTTATATTAGAATCATGTATCCTTATGATGGAATGAAAGTAAGCCATAATTTCGACATAAATAGATTAAGAAAATTTTCTTCGCTTCATATTATAGTCACACAAGATATAAACAACTCACCACAATATCCATAAAGAACCAACATAAAATATAAACCCCTAAATTATAGAATAATAATATTGATGGAGTTCTATAATACATATAGCTTCCACCACACCTCTTTTATACTACATTGAACATTCTCAATCACCTAAACTAGTATAGTAATGGGATGGGAAGGCACATAATTTTTTTAGTTTTTTCTTAAAAGATTCTCATTCTCCAGAATCAATAATAAACCCAATAAAAAGAAGGTGGTCAATGAAACCATACCATGAGATACTTCTTTGCAAACTCATTACTCTATAACATAGCCAGAATCCATTAATGAAAAAATGAAATTCCCACAAAAATACATTAAAACCGCATCACAACTCAAACACATCACATCCTCCCAAGGGTAATAATACTATACATTTGGTAATTTCGAAAACCACATTTTTTCACACAACCACTTAACAATTAATGATCAAAAACTCCAAAAAAACAAAAAACTACCACATTTATGAAAAAATCATCCCAACCTTAAACATACAATTTAGAGAATCCCATATAACATATTATGATATCATATGCATTTGGTGGAACTATATCACCTTCATATAATTAATAGTTACTAGGTTAAACACGTTTTTATAAGAAAATATGCTATCCTTTTTCTATACATGGGAATATTTATCACAAACCACACATAACTAAATAAAAAAACCAAAAAAATAATATAAAATAAAAATATCCAAGATCACATTTTCAAAATATTATAGATAAAATAAAATATAGCTATTTGTTTTTGGAATGCATATATGTCCCTCTCTCCCAAATACGCTCTTCCAGAAAAACATACCATCAAAGTAGAAGAACTAAAATATTATTTCCGCCATGAAACATATTTTCTTGATGATGTTGGATCTCCTCTTTCAAATTTTTACATCTTCACTGATATCAAACTCTCCCCTGTCAATGATTTGTGAGTAATCCTGAATGTATATATGAATATGTGGAATTTGGAGGATTTCTGTGATCATCTTTTACCATGGTAGCAATGCTAGTTGTTATTCCACCCCACAAACTCACTCCAACAAAACTAATGGACATAAAAATGGGATTTATATTACTCCCCCTGACAAAAAACCTCTCCCCCTTCATGGGAAGTCTCTAAAACACAATGATCCCATACCCTGAACTACAGTGTCCACTTTTTTTTTTAAATAATTGACCTTCTAGATATATTTCTGCACCATAATACTATCTCAAAATAACTAGATATTCTCATTCATTCTATATGAAACATTAGGACGCTAAAAAAATTACCCTAACATCCAACCTATAAAATAAAAAATTAAACAACATAACATAAGTCACCTAAAATAGATATATGATGAAGGAAGATCTATAGGTGTTGTTTTATGAAAAATCCACCAAAATAAACAGTCTTACATACAATCTACCAAATACAGGGACCCAATCCTAAAATATAACCTCTTTAATTTGGATGGTTTTCTTTTTCATTGTATATATAATACAATGGAAGGTAATGATATGGTGAAACTAGGATCTACAAGCATATTGTAATAATTTTTATACATGTGACATATAATGAGGATCTTGATTAGAGATGATGGTCCTCACAACCCCAGAAACCATAACCAGATCTTTAATATAACTCATCCCCAATACATCCACAATAGTAGTATCATGAATCTCCAAAAAATATGATGACATTATCATTAAATCCAATATCACACCAACTTTATCAAAACATCCATGTTCATGGGTTTATCCGATAATGGAACTCGTTTAGATGAATTTAAATTTCCACTTATGAACATCCCAGTACATCAAAAATCCCCCATGAATATTATGATATTCATTAAACTACTAGAAAATAAGACATCATTCAAAAAAGTACACTTCCACCTATTGTGTCATGGATGAATCTATATTCATATTTCAACTTAAAAATATTCAACTTCTCTTTCCAATGACAAGATGCATCATTGAAAGATCCTTTACCCCATTATAAACATAAAATGACTCTTTTAACACTTCCCCTAATGCAATCTAGCTCCTTGAATCAGTACTTAGAATACCATTATATAAATTTTAAGATACATCAATAACATAATCCTGATAAAAATCCAACCACCTCATCTTTTGTAGGTTTAGTTACCACTTAGGAAAATCTTATTTACAACTCTTATAGTCCATGAAATCAACACAACACTAACAAATGAGGTTGCATATCCCAAAATTTAGTGCAAACAAAACTTTCAAAAACTCCAAATCATTATCATACCAGTTACATAACATCATATACCCAAAAACGATCCATACTCTCTGATGCATCAACACCCACCCCATACTTATGTTGGAAAAACACTAAATCCCGAGAAAAAACGAACTTTATCCTGAAACTAAACCACTATAGTAGCATCAAAATTCTCTTTTAGGTAATTAAAGGATACATGGAATTGATGAGTTCGAGAAAATCATTGTATCTCTTGGTCAATACTATTTGGTGGGATGAGACATGGGATAATTTCTTTGTAAAACCACTGATAATAGAATGTGGAACCAAGGAAAATGTGACATGTCGAATCTTTTTGGGTTATTACAAGAAAAAATACCTCAATATTTGATGGGTATACTAACACAAACAATAGAGAGACAAAATTTCCATTTACATTCACCACTCACAAAAAAAACTCACTTATGAAAAATCATCTATAAATACTATTTTATCGAAGGGCCAATAAAATAACTCCAAAATATTTAGCATGATCCACCCAATGAGTTGGGTTGTATAATATTTTTATTGATGAATATAATGATGAACCAGTACAAGGACCCATCGAACCTAGAGTTCATAAGACCCATGAATATGGATGTTGAATTGATTACATTAGACAACATGAATACAAACTCAATGTTCCCATACCAACACAATAATGTAGTTTTTGAAATACCACAGTCCTTCATCTTAAATCGAGTATATCTGAACTACATATCGAAAAAAACCAATTAGATCCTCCCATCCCACCCAATAGATAAACTATCCTCAAAAGAGGGTAATGTTTATTGACTATTTCTTGATTTAACCTCTAGTATTCTATACACAACATCGTAATAAAAATTTCTTTCTTTGAAAACCTCATAGAAGAACCACACATCGACATAATGGGTTAGATGATGCAACTAAAAATTAAATATTCCCCTAAAACCTCTACAATATCACCTCTATAGGCACCCTCCAATTAGGATCAATAAAAATTAAATGCATTCACTACTGTATATCTATCTGAAACAAAACATCTTGTCGAGGGTGTAGGTTTATGACATAGTATGGTATTACATCCCATAAATTAATATAAATCCATGGGAATATCCCCTCCCTGAGCCTCCATCAACATCTTTAAATAATAAGACAAAATATTGTTCATTTTATAACTTCCCATCCAACAACCTCTCTCTCCGATGAATGCCACTCATTTACCCTCCACATTTGGTAATGATACTCTCTTCTAAAAAAAGTAAGTGGTTATATCCACATAATAAAACTATTACATGATGATTATATCATTTAATTGTTTTATCTATAATAAGAAGAAATATCCCAATAACTGGTGCTTCCGCATCACCAGTCCACATGCTTGAAAAGCACTAAATAGGGAAACCTATCCTTGAAATATTTTGGATAACACCTTGGGAAGTATAGGAAATCCCATTTATAGTCCCCTATAATGGACCAAATAATGAGTAAAAAATTATTAAAAGGATCCAGAATTAATAAAACCACACACATGGGTTGATGATAAACTAATAATACCTCAAACACCTACTTGATATACAAGAAATTTTAACTCCAACATGTGCATCCAGCCACACCTAACTCCCCTTACACTCTTCTATTAGTGGCCAGGAACACAGCCTTGCCTAGGTACATCTGATTGATTCAATCATACATTTTTTCTGATCCAACACCATCAACCATTGTATAACTAACATGAACCAATGTTCCTTATCATTGAAACTATCTCCGAGGAAAATTATGATACTATAAAAAATGAGAGTGAACAATAACCTGATATTGGATTCTATGAGTGGATATAAATTTATCATGGTGATGATTATGTATTCTACAAAAATATAATGAAAATAGAAATAATTTTAATTGTTTTTTGAATCCATGTGTCATTAGAGAACACAATGTTTGTTACTACTGTCAGTCCTTAATATACAGAAACACAACTTCATAAACCTTCATGGACCACAACCTCAAAATAACTTCCTCAAGATTCCCGAATAGACACACTCGACAGGCTCTAATACAATAAAATCATCCACTCATTATCCACTACCATTTTCAACACCACTAAATACATATTCTCCATCAACATTGTTACCGTAATACTGATGAATCGAGAGAAGCCTCCTCTTTATGATGCACTATAGACACCTCATTTGGAAGATCATTTGTGGAATGAATAAATGGTCCTTGAACAGAATCCCATAATTGAATAATCATATGATCTCTTATTTAACATAGATTAACTCCTCCCACATTACTACCTTTTTCATTTGATGAATGGATGTATGAAAAGATGTCCCTTTTAATGTCTGGAAACAACACATCTTACTCTTTTATGTCACCAAGGAATAGAATCCACCACTAACATTAAGCTCTCTAAAATATAATTACTACTAAAGGCAAAAAGAAGTCCATCGATGATCATAGAAGACCAAAAAAAGATATTGAGCTCCTCAAACAAATGATATATCTCCACATATGAAACACTCCCTTATCTCATTCTCATACTATTCCAATGGATTTCATGGAAAATTATTATACCAAACCTCAACCTTCTATATCAAATAAACTCTCCAATTATCAAACAGATCATCCTACAAAACTGTATATGTTGTTCCCCTCAAAGAAAGCATCCATGAGCCATTTATAAAAATAAATTACAACATTATATTCTTGGTATCAGTGAAATAATCCAATTATATTTAATAAATTTATTTTAATCATCAAAAAAACTTAACCCATACACAAACATAATTAATCACGATGAATGTTCTTATCCTCGATATGTACAGTAAAAATTACTCCACCTAAAATTTTTCTAAATAATCTAGGATTAGGTGCTCTTGATCACGGGGAGACCGAAAATACCATGTCTTGGACATTTTACTGTCATATGTTAGACACCATGATCTACAAGTGAAATTTCATTAAAAAATCATGTATCCCTCAATGTGCCTGACTCAAATCTCTATCATATCTGTCCAGAATTAGCCTATGATACAACTCTATCCTGACCCACATCCCTTAATGAAACCCCAATGAAGGGAGACTGATAATCACCCTATGATTCCTACCTCATGTAGGATCCATAATGGAAATATTAGTCATGGCTTTGAAAAACTCTAATATGGGTGGCATTGTCCTTTAATAGAAAACATGATTTAGAGTTATAATAAACAAGCGCCAAAGAAATAATGTATATAAAATTAATATAAAAATACATACCATAATTCACGAGTATAAATAAATAATATAAATAAAAAACTCTAAATAAAATACCTTGATAAAAGTCCTATAATAGTAACTAAAAATAAGATACAAGCCAAGCTAGATCGATCCCTAAGAGTTCTTAAATTAATCTTTAACACCTGAAAAAAAAATTATATGAATGGTAATCCTACAATATATACTTAGTAGAGACATAAAAAAGGAATTATATTCCAATAATTAAATTACATGATAATGACCCATTGAACAAAGAGTTTAACCAAAAAGCTATAAAATAGGTCAACTAGTCATCCTAGCCACACTTTTTCATGCTCACCAAATAATGTATCTCATATAGTAATATATCTTAGGGATAAAAATAGAAAATGGTACCCCATATAAATCCCCACTTATTTTATAGTCTTACACACATTCCTAAATGTCATGTGCTCCCAACCCATCCATTCTTATCACATCGCATCGATATGACATGGAATTTTTTTTGAACACAAACAATTAATCTTTGATGTGGGTCGGGATGAATTCATTTCATACCCACAATCACAAGATCATTGATATGTTTATTTCATTTGAAATCCCAACACCACATACACTCTTAAAAATCTTGGGCCATCATTGTAACGACCCAATCTTTTTGAGTAGTATATTAACTCACTCTTAATGATTTAATAAGATGTTAATGGTTAATGCAGAAAGAGGTGTCGATGGCTTCATCTAGTAGACTCTACCCTTATGAAGCCCACTTATCAGAGCTTGGGAAGGAGGTAGCATCTGTGGGCTTCGCTTTGGACCAAGCCCAAGCTGAACTTCAGCATGTCAAGCTTGAACGGAAACGCCTACGGGAGAAGTTCAAGTTAGTAGAGATTACTACAAGGGCAATGTTATCTGAGCCTCCCTGAGATTCTCTCACCATATCACACCTTACACTTAGGTCTTATGCCGGTGTTATAAGGGGCTATGTGACGAGACCCTAGCTTCCTTGTGTAATCCTTTCGAGTGAATAAATTGAGATCTATTCCTTTAGTGATGTTTGTGGAATTTCTTTTGTCCGGGTAATTTTAGGATATATTTTATTGATGAATTCTTGAAAAAGGGATATTTTAAAATATTTATGAAAACCCTAAATAACTAATGATGTGTAACGATTTTCAAAAAATGGTCTTCTACAAAAGTGTTCAGTATGGAATTTGGAGTCGAATAAGATCAACATAATTTTTAATGAATAGTAAATTATGAATAGTTATTTTACGCTTAGGATTAGTAATGTGACCAAATGGATTAGTAATTTCACTCAAAGAAAGTTTTAATATAATTTAGACACCTAGATTAAGTAATGTGATTCAATAAAATGGGTAAATAACGGTTTCATAAATTATTAGTCAGGTATTAGTTTTTTCGGGTGAATAGTATTTTTTAATTAAAAATTTATTTAAAAATAATTAGAAAATTATTTTTATAAAAAGGACTTTATTTTTGAACTCAAAGCATCGATATTATGTTAAGGTAATTTTTGGGGATTTTCCTAAAAAATGAATTTTCGATTAATAGTTTTTTTATTTAAAAATTAAATTAAAAATATTTAAAAAATTATTTTTATAAAATGTATTTCATTTTTGGAATCGGAGCATTGATATTTGGTTAAGGTGAAATTTTGGGATTATTCTGAGAAAGTTGAATTTTCGATGAATAGTTAAAATATATTTTTTAAGCTGCGGGTGTTTAATGAAATCATTAAATGATGCATTAAGTATATATTCAATATGTTCGAATTATGAATAGTATGATAAGGTATGAGGTGTCCCAGGTGGCCAATACCATGGGCAAATACAATGGGCAAGCCCATGGTTTTGCCAAAACCACTAATGAGGTGTCCCTTGGCCATTATTGCCTTGTCCCCTCACTTTCCCTATAAATATCCACCCTTTCCTCCTTTAGTTTTCACTCCCAACTCTCCCCCAACAATTTTCTGGTCTCCTTACCTCCCAAGGAGTCCTCCCAAGGTTCCCCCAAGCCCTCAAGGTCCAAACCTTTGAGTTTCAAAAGTCATATTTTAATGTAAGGGATCTGACCTCTCTCTTTCTTTCCATGTCATCCTTTTTATGTCATTCCTTTTATGCTCCATGTTCTTATGTGAGAGGATGTTATTTTATATTCCTATTTCTTCCCTTTTCATGTTTATATGATGAGATATCCCCTCATACTCTCATCATTTCGTTTCATGAAAGTTTAAGTGACGCCGTTAGGTTGCCGAATTTTTAAGGTATTCTTTCACCCTTCTCATTTTTCAAGTTCGATTTTCATGTCAAGTCTTTCAAGTTCCTTTTTATTATGTTGGGGTATGATCTCTATATCTATCAGAATGATCTCTTATTATCATATGATGAGAGACCCTATTTTATCTTGTCAATTCTTTTTATTGAAGTTTAAGTGACGCCGTTAGGCTGCCGAATTTTAATAAGAGATATCTAATTTTTGTCTTCCTTCCATGTTTTTCATTTCAAATGGTATGTCCTTAAAATTTCATTACCATGTCCTTATGTCCTTATATCCTTCTTATTTATGTGTAGGTGACCAATGTCCCCTCTCTTTTCAATGTTTTCTAAAACCTTTTAACATAGCCGCTATGATGCAGAATTTTCGTCTCAAAATGCCTCTCTCTTTTCTCAAAATTATTTTAAGTTATAAAGTGAATACTCAAAGCTCTTATTTCTACAAGGTTATTCACATATATATATATATATATATATATATATATATATATCAAAATGTTATATTTTAAATTCTAGGATTTACACACATGAGACCCACTTTCCCTTCCGTGGGTTTAAAGTGACGTAAAGATCATGTATTTAAAGAAGTTTTTAAAAAGTTATGATTATAAAATGAAACCCATTTATTTTATTCTATATAGGTTATTTATGAAATGCTTGATGATGATATTTGTGGATCACATGATAATAAAGGAAAATTTAAGGGTGCACCCTGATAGCGCTCCAATGCATTGGGTAATGATGTAACCACTAGAGATTACAATTTTCACGATACATTGGTGAATAACCTTGGTAATTTTCAAATGACACCTCGAGGATGGACCTTGGTGATATGTTCATGATTGTCTATGTTAAATGATGTAGCCACATCTTCATGTTATGAAAAATTTTATTTTTATTATGAAATGCCTCATGATTTCTTTCTCATGCCTTAAAGTTCTTTTCATGTCCTTATTGAAGTATCTCAAGTTCACATGTAAAATGTTCCTCTTGTTTCCCTTACTAGGCCTTCTGCTCACACTTTCATTTGATTTATGTCCCCATGTTATGAGATGCAGTAATGAACCAAGGATGAACTTAAGGAGAAGCCTTTCATGTGTTAAAGAAGAATGATTTATGTTGTTTTTATGTATTATGTTCCTGGTTTCCAAGACACTAGACCTTAAAGATCCCCAGTTATGTGTAATGTAATGAAAGTTTATGTTATAAAAAGGCGGGATGCTATAGTTGGTATCAAAGGATGGTTTAGTTATTTGTGGAAATTAGGATATAAAAAATTTAGGAATAAGCCTATAGAAAATTTTAACTATAGGAAAACTTCCTGGTATTTTGGTAAGTATTGAGTAAGTGGTTTATCAAACAAATACATCCATGTCTGGAAACTAGCAGGTAGTGGCGGCTCTGGCACAGATGTACATAGGGGTAAAACCCAAAAACACCACTTTGAGCTAGACTCGAACAGGAACTAGTGCACGATAACGGGCCTTGCTACACTCTTGGTTACGACACTCCCGGGGGATATGTTTGGTTAATCACAAGCTTTTTATGAATCATTATGAAGGAATTATAGAAAAGTGTTATTGTCTAAGCATGAAGTCTTAGTTAAAAGATCCATAAATGAAATAAGTTTCTCACTAAGGTTTTATTCTTTTAGAAAATGGTGGGAAATAGGAGGAACCGTGCCAATGGTGACCGCAATGCACCATGTGCTGACGGCTCTCCGATGGAAGCCGGAATGGAAACATTCATGGGAATGATGAACCAATTGACTCAATTTATGAGTAATAACTTGAATCAAGCTGAGAGGATGATCTCACAACGAAGGGAATAACTTTCTGTTGAGTCCTTCACGCGCCAACGACCGCCAAAAATCATTGGATCTACTGACCCATTGGTTGCGGAACAATGGATAAGCTCCATTGAAAAGATCTTTTCTGTACTTCGTTTATCGGAACAAGAAAAAGTCACCCTTCTTGTTTACCTCCTAGAGGGAGAAGCTGATCGGTGGTGGTCACTGATCAAAAACACGAAGCCACAAGGAGAGATGGAATCTATGGAGTGGGAAGAGTTCCGGGGAATATTCTATAATAAGTATTTCCCTCGTTCGATGAGAACGAGAATGGAGAAAGAATTTATTGAGCTAAAGCAGAAGGAGAACGAATCTGTCAGAACCTACGAGATGAACTTCACAAGGCTTTCCCGTTATACCTCAAGATTCGTCCTGGACCCTAATGGGAAGGTTGATAGATTCTTTGGTGGACTACGACCTCATCTACGGAAGAATCTAGCCAACAGGGACTATGATAGCTATGAAGAAATAGTTCGAAGTGCTATGAAAGTTGAACTAGAGTTTGGGGAGACACAGTGGTCTCACAAATCTAATGCGAAGAAGAGAACTCTAGAACCAAGCCTGGGAAGAAGTTATGATCAGGAAAGAGGTGGAAAGAATATGCAACATACCACATGCGATAAACGTGGGAAGAATCATTCAGGGAACTACTTGATCGGAAGTGGTAATTGTTATAGGTGTGGAAAAGAAGGCCATATTTCTCGGAATTGATGTAGTGATGTGAAGCCTCAACTTCCCAACAATAACGACAGAGGAAAGATGGTTCTGGCCCTACCCGAAGTCACATGCTTCATGTGTGGACAACTTGGGCACTTTGCTAATCAATGTCCAAATTTGAGGGCGGTGGAGGGGAATCACCATCAACCTCAGCAGAGGCCAAGGGAGAAAGGTCGTGCTTTCTCTATCACAACAATTGAAGATGAAGTTCCCAACGATGTGGTAGCAGGTACTCTTGCCGTCCTCTCAAAACTAGCAAGTACTTTATTTGATTCTTGTTCTACGCATTCCTTTATTTCTTCCAAGTTTGCAAAGAATATAGAATCAATCCCCGAATTGCTTGAGGTAGAGTTGTTAGACAAGACTCCAAGTGGGATTATCCATGCATAAACAGTGTTTAGAGACTCTAGTGTTTACTTTAGTGAGCACAATCTTATTGAAAATCTCGTAGTCATTCCCATATTGGAATTCGACGTTATACTAGGGATGGACTAGATCTCAAAGTATAATGCTAAGATCAAATGCAGAAGTAAGGAAATCTCAGTAGTCTTGAATGAACGACCTACAGTTATCTTCCGAGGAGAGATATCCCGAACTGATCCCTATCTAGAAGCAACTCCTATAGCTTTCTTTATGGAGTTAATCGGTGACGATGAGGAAGGGAAAGGGAGCATAAAAATTGAAGATGTTCCAATTGTTCAGGAATACATGGATGTATTTCCTGAGGAGTTACTTGGACCTCCCCCATAAAGATAGGTAGAGTTCTCCATTGAACTCGTACATGGGTCCCAACCGATATCAAAGACTCCGCATAGAATGGAAAATGTGGAGCTAGAATAGTTAAAGAAACAACTCCAAGACTTATTGGAGAAGGGGTTTATCCGACCGAGTGTGTCTCCTTGGGGGGCACCAGTTTTCTTTGTGAAGAAGAAGGATGGATCAATGTGGCTCTGCATTGATTATAGAGAACTGAATGGGATCACAGTGAAGAACAGATATCCTCTTCCAAGAATTGATGATTTCTTTGACCAACTTTGCGTGGCTCAATTCTTCTCTAAGATTGACCTTCGATCTGGTTATCATCAACTGAGGGTGAAGAAGGAAGACATTCCAAAGACTGCATTCCGATCAAGATATGGGCATTATGAGATTACTGTTATGCCTTTCGGCTTGACTAATGCTCCTGCTATTTTCATGGATTTGATGAAGAGAGTCTTTAAGGACTACCTTGAAAACTTTGTGGTAGTTTTTATTGATGATATTTTGATATATTCAAAAAGTCTTGAGGAGCATGAAGATCATATGGGGGTTATTTTGAAAACTCTACGGAAGGAGAGGCTCTTTGGGAAGTTCAGCAAGTGTGAGTTTTGGTTAAAACAAGTGGCTTTCTTGGGGCACATCATAACCAATGAAGGAATCTCGGTTGACCCTTCAAAGACAATGGTTGTGGAGGAGTGGCCTCAACCCACAACAGTAACTGAGATTCGTAGTTTCCTTGGTTTAGTGGGATATTATAGGAGGTTTGTGAAAAACTTTTCACAGCTTTCTAATACACTAACCAAGTTGACTTGAAAAGTGTTTAAGTTCATCTGTACAAAGGAATGTGAGGAATGTTTCCAAGAGCTGAAGAAGAGATTGGTTACTGCACCTGTGTTAACACTACCCTCTATCGGAGAAGGATTCATTATTTTTAGCGATGCATCTCTGAAAGGGCTTGGGTGCGTCCTCATGAAAAATGACAAGGTAATTGCTTATGCATCTCGACAGTTGAAGATTCATGAGCAGAATTATCCTACGCATGATCTAGAGTTGGCTGCAGCTATTTTTGCTCTAACGATATGGAGGCACTATCTTTATGGGGAGAAATGTGATATATACACTGACCACCAAAGTCTAAATTATATTTTCACACAGAAAGAATTGAACATGAGACAAAGGAGATGGTTGAGCTTATTAAAGACTATGATTGTTCAATACATTATCACCCTGGAAGAGCAAACAAAGTCTCGGATGCGTTAAGAAGGAAAGATCCTGTTGTTCTGGAAACAATGAGGATCTTATGAGATCCCTTGATTAAAGATCTAGTAAAACTGGACATGGGAATTATAAAGAAAGGGACATCATCAACCCTATCCCAAATGATTTCTCAACCATCATTACTAGAGAATATCAATAAGGCTCAAAAATAAGATCCTTTGTTGCATGAGAAGTTCGAGGCTGTAACAGATGGGAAGTTCCCTGATTTCAATATTGATCAAGAAGGTGTGTTGAAATTTCGTACAAGACTATGTGTTCCATCTATTCTGGAGATAATGAATGAACTGATGGATGAAGTTCATAGCTCTACATTCTCTATACTTCTGAGAATCACTAAGATGTATAGAGACCTTCGTGATCATTATTGTTGGGATAACATGAAGAGGGAGATTGCTGATTACACTACAAGGTGCCTGGTGTGTCAGCAAGTAAAGGCAGAATGACAACTTCCTATGGGGGTATTACAACAACTACCCATACCAGTTTGGAAGTGGGATAATATCACTATGGAATTTTTAATTGGTCTCCCGAAAGAATCCAAAGGAACCAATGCGATATGGGTTATTGTGGACCGTCTCACCAAGACAACCCATTTTATCTCTATTCGGGAAGATTTCTCTTTGGATCGGCTTGCCAAGATATACGTGAAGGAAGTGGTAAGGCTGCATGGGGTACCACTATCCATCGTATCTGATCGTGACCCAAGATTCACATCAAAATTCTTGAGAAGTCTTCAACATGCTCTGAATACTGAATTGAATTTTAGTACGGCCTATCATCCTCAAACTGATGGCCAATATAAAAGGACTATTCAGACACTCGAAGACATGCAGAGATTATGCTCAATGGAATTTAAAGGTGGATGGGATCAACACCTCCCATTAGTTGAGTTCTCCTATAACAACAGATTCCATTCGAGTATTCAGATGGCACCCTATGAAGCTCTGTATGGAAAGCGATGTAGAACTCCTACTTGTTTGGGCCTGATCTTGTGCAAGAAATGACAGAACAGGTTCATGCCATCCAACAATACATAAAGGCTGCTCAGAGTCGGCAGAAGAGCTATGCTGACAATCGTCGAAGTGACTAGGAGTTTGGTGTTGGTGACAAAGTCTTCCTTCTAATTTCTCCATGGAAGAGAGTAATGTGGTTTGGGAAGAAAGGGAAGCTCAGCCCTAGGTACATTGGCCCCTATGAAATCCTTGATCGCATATGAGCAGTGATCTATCATCTAGCACTTCCACCGAACCTAGCTCAAGTTCATGAATTCTTCCATGTATCTCTCTTGAGGAAGTACATACCCGACCCTTCACATGTACTGAACCAAGAGGTGGTACAACTGGAACATGACTTCTCTTATGAGGAGCAACCAGTGGATATCTTGGGCCGTAGAGACAAGGTTCTACGAAACAAGACTACCCACCCTGTGAAAGTGTTGTGGAGGAATCATAAGTATGAAGAGGCGACTTGGGAGCCTGAGGAAACAATGAAGCAAAAGTACCCTCACCTTTTAGACTAGGCCTCAAGTATAAATTTTGGGGACAAAATTTCTTAAGGGGGGAAGAATGAAATGACCCAATCTTTTTGAGTAGTATATTAACTCACTCTTAATGATTTAATAAGATGTTAATGGTTAATGTAGAAAGAGGAGTCGATGGCTTTATCAAGTAGACTCGACCCTTATGAAGCCCACTTATCAGAGATTGGGAAGGAGGTAGCATCTGTGGGATTCGCTTTGGACCAAGCCCAAGCAAAACTCCAGCATGTCAAGCTTGAACGGAAACGCCTACGGGAGAAGTTCAAGTTAGTAGAGATTACTACTAGGGCAATGTTATCTGAGCCTCCCTCAGATTCTCTCACCATAGCACACCTTACACTTAGGTCTTATGTCGGTGTTATAAGGGGCTATGTGGCGAGACCCTAGCTTCCTTGGGTAATCCTTTCGAGTGAATAAATTGAGATCTCTTCCTTTAGTGATGTTTGTGGAATTTCATGTGTCCGGATAATTTTAGGATATATTTTATTGATGAATTTTTGAAAAAAGAATATTTTAAAATATTTATGAAAACCCTAAATAACTAATGATGTGTAATGATTTTGAAAAAATGGTCTTCTACAAAAGTGTTCAGTAAAGAATTTGGAGTCTAATAAGATCAACTTAATTTTTGATGAATAGTAAATTATGAATAGTGATTTTACGCTTAGGATTAGTAATGTGACCAAATGGATTAGTAATTTCACTCAATGAAAGTTTTAATATAATTTAGACACCTAGATTAAGTAATGTGATTCAATAAAATGGGTATATAACAGTTTCATAAATTATTAGTCAGGTATTAGTTTTTTCAGGTGAATAGTTTTTTTTAATTAAAAATTGAATTAAAAATAATTAGAAAAATAATTTTATAAAAAGGACTTTATTTTTGAACTCAGAGCATCGATATTATGTTAAGGTAATTTTTGGGGATTTTTCTGAAAAAAATGAATTTTTGATGAATAGTGTTTTTATTTAAAAATTAAATTAAAAATATTTAGAAAATTATTTTTATAAAATGGATTTCATTTTTGAAATCAGAGCATTGATATTTGGTTAAGGTGAAATTTTGGGATTATTCTGAGAAAGTTGAATTTTCGATGAATAGTGAAAATATAGTTTTTAAGCTGTGGGTGTTTAATGACATCATTAAATGATGTGTTAAGTATATATTCAATATGGTCGAATTATGAATAGTAAGATAAGGTATGAGGTGTCCCAAGTGGCCAATACCATGGGCAAATACCATGGGAAAGTCCATGGTTTTGCCAAAACCACTAATGAGGTGTCCCTTGGCCATTATTGCCTGGTCCCCTCACTTTCCCTATAAATACCCACCCATTCCTCCTTTAGTTTTCACTCCCAACTCTCCCCCAACGAAGTTCTGGTCTCCTTACCTCCCAAGGAATCCTCAAAAGATGCCCCCAAGCCCTCAAGGTCCAAACCTTTGAGTTTCAAGAGTCACGTTTTAATGTAAGGGATCCGACCTCTCTCTTTCTTTTCATGTAATCTTTTTTATGTCATTCCTTTTATGCTCCTTGTTCTTATGTGAGAGGATGTTCTTTTATATTTCTCTTACCTCCCTTTTAATGTTTATATGATGAGAGATCCCCTCTTACTCTCATCATTTCTTTTTATGAATGTTTAAGTGACGCCGTTAGGCTGTCGAATTTTTAAGGGATTCTTTCACCCTTCTCATTTTTCAAGTTCGATTTTCATGTCAAGTCTTTCAAGTTACTTTTTATTATGTTGGGGAATGATCTCTATATATATCATACTGATCTATTATGATCATATGATGAGAAAACCTATTTGATATTGTCAATTCTTTATATTGATGTTTAAGTGGCGTCGTTAGGCTGCCGAATTTTCATAACAGAAATCTAAATATTGTCTTCCTTCCATGTTTTTCATTTCAAATGGTATGACCTTCAAATTTCATTACCATGTCCTTATATCCTTCTTATTCTGTCCCCTACTGTTTTATGGATTATTTATGAGGGGGTGACCCATGTCCCCTCTCTTTTCAATGTTTTCTAAATCCTTATAACATAGCCGCTATGCTGCAGAATTTTCATCTCAAAATGCCTCTCTCTTTTCTCAAAATTATTTTATTTTATAAAGTGAATACTAAAAGCTCTTATTTCTACAAGGGTATTGACATATATATATATATCAAAATGTTCTATTTTAAATTCTGGGATTTACATACATGAGACCCACTTTCCCTTCCGTGGGTTTAAAGTGACGTAAATATCATGTCTTTAAAGCAGTTTTTAAAACGTTTTGATTATGAAATGAAACCCATTTATTTTATGCTATATGGGTTATTTTTGAAATGTTTTATGATGACATATGTGGCTCACATGATAATAAAGTCAAATTTAAGGGTGCACCCTGATAGCACTCCAATGCATTGGGTAATGATGTAACCACTAGAGATTACAATTTTCACGATACCTTGGTGAATAACCTTGGTAATTTTCAAATGACACATTGGGGATGGACCTTGGTGATATGTTCATGATTGTCTATGTTAAATGATGTAGCCACATCTTCAAGTTATGAAAAATTTTATTTTTATTATGAAATGCCTCATGATTTCTTTCTCATGCCTTAAAGTTCTTTTCATGTCCTTATTGAAGTATCTCAAGTTCACATGTAAAATGTTCCTCTTGTTTCCCTTACTGGGCCTTCTGCTCACCCTTTCTTTTGATGTATGTCCCCAGGTTATGATATGCAGTAATGAACCTAGGATGAACTTTAGGAGAATCATTTCAAGTGTTTATGAAGAATGCTTTAGGTTGTTTTCATGTTTTATGTTCCTGGTTTCCAAGACACTAGACCTTAAAGATCCTCAGTTATGTGTAATGTAATGAAAGTTTATGCTATAAAAAGGTGGGATGCTATAATCATGTATCATCTTTCCCAAATACAAATGTGTCGTCAAACTACATATCATCACATAACATAAACAATATGTTATCATGAATCTGAAATATGTCATCATTTCTTCCATATTTCAACATTGATAACCCCAACAACACACAAAATCATATCACTACATCATCACATCAAATATCACCCTAAAAGTCATGGGCCAACCGAGTTGGGTAATCACTAACCACAACCATAATATCAATACAACTATTGAATGATTGGGGAATAGGTTGTTGAAAACCATAAATGTCACCACCATCCTGGATATTAGAAAAATACATGGAACACATAAACTCTATAATTTTTTATGGTTATCCAAATCAATTGGGGTTCATATAGAAATAACGTAAAGATAAATTATATATAGATAACACATAATACCCATCCTTTGGATTTAGATAAAGTGCACTATTGTGTACCACATTACAACAACCATACCACACACCAAACATTAAAAATTCTTCCACCACTATATACAACTAAAAACAAAAACACCACAGAATCCACACATTTCAATATTCATATACTAATAAACATCATTATAATTTACACAGCACAATCATTTATCTGTCAATTTGATTAGTCCAAATACCACATATCACTATATAGAACATATAATTATTTTTCCACCGTTTTAATTTCATTTTGACATTATAATTTAGGACACATCTAAGAAAGAATAAAAGAGAACCACACCATAAAAATAACCTACTAACTCACATCGAAAATTATTGTCGTTTCAAACCAACCAAACCATATGACCATAATATCTACATGACTCACGACAATCCCATATCTCAAAATAATTAAAAAAATAACCACATTCCAACATAAACAAATCAGAACCACCATATACAAACCCATTATTCACCAAAACTAATCCATATCACAACCACTACACATCACAACAATGCAGAAAAGGACCCCACTAAACATTATATTAACATCACATTACATTACTTCAGACTAGAGACACCACAACATCATACATACCATCGATTCCATCAAAAAACCAAATCATAGCCCAACACACAACACAACCCATCCATTCCCTATCATCATCACACATCATCCCCGACAACAGAAGGAAAAAAAAACAAGGAAACCACATAAAATAGTAAGACATACTGGCTTCCAATATTTTACAAAGTGTCTTCCATTACAATACTTTATTATTTTCCATGGAAATTATTTCATACACCAAATTACATGGGTAAGAAATTTATTATCCACATATACATTATATAGTATTATATTCATCATATGATCACACAACTACACCACAATGGTCTCAAGTCAGATAATTTATAATGCAAACAAGGCTCACAAAATCCATTATTTTTCATCAATGTAACACCATGGCGTTATATGATCATAAAAAAATAAGAAGAGTAAAAATATATTATATCTACACATACTAATAAATTAATGGTTTTATAATAAATTATATTTATTATGTTGACCCTTACT
The DNA here is from genome assembly GCA_963277665.1 of Viscum album. Lineage (NCBI taxonomy): Eukaryota > Viridiplantae > Streptophyta > Magnoliopsida > Santalales > Viscaceae > Viscum > Viscum album. The sequence goes on along the minus strand of OY728159.1, from coordinate 1,454,627,135 downwards.
ATTAACCTAAGGGAAATAAATCCATGAAATCCCCACACATAGAATGTTAATACGAATGAATGTGGATCTCGAACCACAATAAATGATTTTTTGTCTCCAAACAAATCTTATGGAGAAAAAGGAATAGTACAAAAAGGATAAATTCATAATCAAAATGAAATATCAATTTTAACCACGTTAATGAATTATAAAAAATCTCCAAACCCAGTCTGAAAAAAAACTCAACTATATGTTTTTCTCAATGAATAAAATAAAGGAAACAATAGAGAAGGGATTTGAACATAATAGATATCACCAAAAAAACCAATAGAACCTAATGATCTTTGATAGGGTTGTAATGCTAGAATTACTCATAAAATTCCCAACGATTTACCCAAAACTATGAATAAGAAATTAGGTAAATGAAATGTTTATCAGCTGAAATAGGTTTAGAAATAACTACAAAATCACCCAATGCAAAACATAAAAGAGAATTTTACCTAGTAAATTCATTAGGGACACATATGTTACACTCTAAGTCGATCCATTATAAAATAAAATCATTTTTGGATGATAAAAAATGAACCACTGTCTCGAATTAGATTACACCCTAATTTCCACTTTTAATGGTGTAATCTCATTTACACATAACACCTTAGAAACAAATTTTTTTTAATTTAATCACTTCACAACCTATAAAAACAAATAAAAAATATAAAACCATTAATTATGGTATAAAAATATTATAGTATCTATATTTAATCTCTAACCTCAACTGAAAATCCTTTATCCTCCTCTGAGAACTCAATATTCCTAACTAGAACAATATAATGAGAAAAGAATAAACAAATCATTTCATTTAGTTACTTTAAATATAAATATTTGACCCAAAAACACAATGACAAAAGTGTGATCAAATACATGTCCAAGGAGGCTTTTTAGAGGTAACATTTGAAAAAATCAATACAACTTACAATGATACAACCATTGAGTGTAATAATAATTTTTTGGAGATGAATGCAACTATTGGGATCACATTATAACAATACTATCTAGATTTTGGAACTATGATCACTTGAATAATATATATTATATGATAATGTTTTGATGGTATTGAATGAAAAATTTTCTTGAAAATCAATTGGAGGATTCTTGTACATAAAATCTATTGATTTATAGTGGAGAAACTATGAATTGAAAAAAAAACACTAACCTAACAAGCAGTACACATTAATGATGAAAAATTGTAAATATTGGTGACCTATTACTTTTATAATCTATATATTTTAGTAATAATGTGGAAAAAAATATGAAATGATCATATCAATAACCAGATGCAGATATCAAATTAACAATGAATAATAAAAAAATTATAATGGATCATGTATTATCCCCCTATCTACCTAGGTAATCTCACAAAACCCATGACCTAAATATTGTTCCCCAATGTAAACTCACCAAACTAATGAGTGAAGAAAACAAGATATTGATTGGTTCTATATAGTCCGGAGTACCTATGGTTCAATATACTGTTCCTTGGTAGAAATCATTTATACATAGGTAAATCTTGATTTAATGACGCAAAATGATAGTGAAAAATATTAGAAGGAGTTACCAAAAATATTTTAGGGAAAAACTAAATGTTGATGAATTTTGTCGAAAGAGTGTTGAAATCACAAACATGGTGGTGTTTAAGAATTATAGGAGGAGATGTATTCTAACCTACCTATGAAGAAACCACATGTGAATAACCAAACATGACCATTATAAAATGTATCATTATCTAAGTTTATATATATTTATATAAAAGTGATAGAGGCAATACCATTTATTGTGTAAAATGGTCAGGAATCTAAAATAGATTATTAATTTCATGATTTATTTAATTTGCATCAAACTAAAAATTTATTAAAATATTTAATATTAAAGGAATTAAACCAAAAATATGAATATAAAAATCATCTGTTAGGATGAGATCATGACAACTGTTGAGCATCATAGATGAATCAATCCAAACATACAATAGGTGGTTGAGGATGAGTTCATTAAATTTCAAGATTCATAGACAATTTTTTATATTTATGAATAAGAATTATTTCATGAAATATATTATTGTCAATAAATAGTTGTATGATAGTCATAATTAATGAGAATAATGAGATGCTATCTAAAATAACTATAATAGATTTTAAGTTAATTTTAGACGAAGGAAGAATAAATAAAGAAACACGGAAACATAATTTGCATATTATTTCATTGATATTATGTCGTATAATCTTAGTGGGATCTCTTATTTGATATTTCAGTATTATAATTATATATAAATAATCATGTTATAATCCATCGTTATAGTACCCCAGATTTCAAGTACGTAACACTTACATAATTCTGTTTATGGTGATAATGTGTAAGGGAGATAGCTGGTATATTTGGGAGAACTCGGGCCATGTTTTGGATATAACAGTATGCTGCATGGGCGGTGCACGATTTGTCCAATCATGCATAGAAATCATGTGAAATATAGTTTTTGAGGCATATAGCATTAGAGCGGTGTGTGCACTATTAGGTAAACTTTGTGAGGGGGCCCTGAAAGGGTCATATTATGTAGTAGCTAATGCATTGTTTTCATACAATTTTCCTAACAATGCAAACTAACCATGACAATAGAGTATGTGAGATCCAAAAAACATGGATCTCACACATTTTTTCCTTTATGTGGGTCATTTTTTATCTTAAGAGTCCATAACATACGATTTTTCCTCTCTTATGGCCATAAATGGTTACCTATTCAATTTGAAGTCGATCCAAAGCATTCCCTTGGTGAATCGAAGTTGTATTATTGAGGTTTGTGATCATTCATCTTCGTTCTCAATCTATTATAAATATCTAATTAAATATACATTACACATTTATTTGGTTTTTTACATCTATGCCTATTATTGGTAGGTTTAGGTGTGTGGAAGATAAATATGATAAGATTTGATATGTATTTTTCTAAGAGAAGATATCTAAGGCGTGTTTTTGGAGAATGAACCTTATTTTCTTGTGTGTTCATCACTCGTTAGAGGTTTCATCAAAACAACATAGGTATGAGGTTTTTCTCTCAACTCATCTTTCCAGAATTTATAATACTAGATTTAAATTGGTTTATTTCGAATGAAATGTATTGAGAATAAATAAAATAAGTCTTCTTTTGTTACGATTTAGGGTTTTTTATATTGCATAATATTGTTGAATTTTCTCACAAAGGGGTTTAGTTTTATGAATTTAAAATGATAATTCTAAATTATAGATTTTATATAATTTCAAAATGAATTATGAAAAATGGGTATTCAATGTAAATGGTTTTTAATAAAAAGAGAATTTTTTTGTATTGGTTTGACATCAAAATGATTTAACATTGAAATGGTTATGCAGGAAATGGTTTCACATTGAAATAGTTTTGATGGAAATGGTTTTCAATAAAATGGTGATTTTATTTAATGGTTTATATTTTCATGACGGATGGATATATGTGGTGTGTTTTCAGGTTTAATATAGGGGGATTGGTTTGAATTGGACCTTGTGTTTAGTTCCAAAGGGGTAAATGGAATTTGGTGAAATAAATAACATTGTGACGAATTGGTAGATCGATGAGAACCGCTAATGAATATGGAACTATCATAATGTAGAATGCATGGATGATAGTGTGGATGTATAGAATGTTTGGGTATGACAAAAATGGATATTGAAAAATTGTTTTAAGGTGTTATGTAGTATTTTTTTTTAAAAATAACTTGTTAGATAAATTGGATTCAATTACACTTTTAGGAATTGGGTTACAAATGGTTTTGGAAACTATTTTATATTTTTTTTGAAACTGTTTTCAGAAAATTGTTTGGTATAAAATATTTTATGTAAATTTTGTTAACTATTCTATCCTAGTGGATCAATTATGGATGTAATAGGGGAGAACCAACTATTTTATATACTATCCCTTGCTTAGGAACTTTGATGATTTATTAGATGTTATCTTTCAGGAAATGGGAAAAAGTAATGTTTCACACGTGTTTAGCACTACATAGGGATGTTTGGGCTATTCATTGATTATGGATCTTATAGATTGTGGAGAATGAAATATTGTAGTCTCTTTAGGGTCTTTATTTGTTATCCATGAATTAAATTGATACTTTTTGGGTCCTCCATTATTTTACATGTTGGTTTTGTTTTGAGATACGTGAATTTTTTTAGTTGTCTTTTGGGTTCATGCATCATTAGTGGAAGGTTTGTTGTTTGGCCTGTTGGATTATTTCCTAAAATTCAAATCAGCCTCCAACATTTATTTGAAAACCATGTGAATTTATTTCCAGCCATTTGCATCTTGGGGATATCTTTTAAGGCCATTTAAGGACTCGTTGGACTATCAAGCCATTGAAAATTAGTGGGTCATTACAAATGTTATCAGTCTCGTCTATCCATAGTGGATCAAATGATATCATATTTTTAGGTCTTTTAATAACATGTAGTCATTGGTGTAATTGTTCTTAGAGTTGAAATCCATTCTTGTCTATCTATTATGATGAAATTGAGACATGATTAGGAATGTCAATACATGAAATAAATAAAATAAAAGAAGTAGCTAACCCTTTTATGATTAACATCATGTCACTAAGGAGTTGGGTACATAAATGTTTGGAGACACATCCATGATATAATAATATCAATATCTTGGTTTTATCCAATGATATGAGCATGACATGCTTAGTATAATAATTAAGTCCCCCTAGTAGTTCAAACATCATTTCGAGGAATGACTCATGTGGTGAAAAACTATTGATTTTTTTAAAAGTTTGAAATCAATTTTTTCTAAAAGATTTGTTTTCCAAAACCTAATGCTTATGGAATTTTCAAATGTTTTAATTTTCAAAATCATGTTGTTGGATTAGAAAATGGAACCTGGTAGGTGTCATCAAAACCAACCAGAAGAAGCGGTGGAGAATGTGGTTTCACCTCAACCACATAAGAACCGAGATCTAGTTTAGAATGATGTCCATGATTTTCATGTTGTTGATATGTGGAACCATAGGAATGATCCAAGGCATGCAGATCATAACATCCAATTCATTTAGTAGAATCCACCTCTCATCCATGGTGATTCTGATCCCGAGAAGGATGAGGTGGTGATGAGTAGGATGAATTGTATCATTGACTTCATCGGCACACCAGTATAGATAAAGGTCGTGATGGAATCATATATTGTCGAAGATCATTCATGCTAGTGGTGAGATTTAACGGTGTATGCAAAGTCGGATGAAGGCCATACATGGGAGGATTTTGAGAAATTTTTCAACAAACATTTCTATCCTTACACGTTCCTAATCTTGAAAACAGCACACTTCTTCATCCTAAAACAATAAAGTATCTATATCATAGAGTATGTGGCTTTGTTCATTAATATTGTATGTTTTGTACCATATCTTTTGGAAACATCATCTTTGAATGAATGAGTCTTCGAACTGATACTACTACAAGAGATTTGATTGACGATTTCTGCTATATGTATTATGAGTTATATGGAGATGTTGAATAGAGGGACTGTGGATTAACATAATATCCTGGGATCTATGGGAGGAGGTCTGATGATACCAACATCAAATGGTGGGAATAGAACCATTGAAAACACGTAGAAAAGGGACACATATTTCCTAGGTGAAAGTGAAAATCAGAATCAGACTGCGGGACCAGTGAACCCTCATCCATGACCTGATATAAAATATGGTTGTTTTCAACATGTTTCCCTTGACCACATAAAGAGACATTGTATAAAACAACCAATATCATGTTGTAATTTTAACATGATACGACATCATCCGTGTTATTTTTGGAGTTCTCCAAGGTCAGGTGCTCGAGACACTTCTCATGTGTCTCAAGCATTTTATGCTTGGATGGGTCTAGGAGAGAGGAAAATTCGTAAGCATTTTATGCTTGGTGATTACCATTAAATTTTTTTATGTTATGAAAAATAATTCTAATTTTATTGAGATTAAGAATTAATTAAGGATGTAATATTATTTGGTAAACTCCTTCATTTTTAAATATCTATCTTCTTTCTATAGGAATTACCATCCATTAATTACCATGAAAAAGATCATTTCAATAAATATGAATCATTTTTATTCAATTATAAAATAATGATAATGTAATTTTATTTGTTTATCATAGGGAATGTGAGGATAACCAATGGCGTACTCAGATTAGGAATATTATTAACAAGGGAAAATATGATTATATTAAATGGGTAGTTATTGGGAAAATATTTTATAATTAATACAGTATTCAAAAACAATAACTAAAATTAGAGAGATGATTTATAATTTTAAAAAATTTAGTTGGAATCAATGGGAACATATGATGGAAACATATCAAGACTCAATTTCTATAACTCTAGTAATATTAAGGACAATGAGAGTATGATCCAAAAAAAATTATTTGTATGAAACCAATTAATTGAATGGAATTATATATAAAAGAATTTATTATCTATGAATTATTTGTTTGGTGTGCACTTAAGGAGAAAATATAATCCCGAGTCTTCGAATATAATGTATTCATGAACATGAAAACATAGTATCATAAAAATCTCTAATTAATAAAATCATGGGAATAAATCTCAATAATCAATATGATCGAAAAATTTGGGGATTTCACCCAGATGAATTATGAAAACAAATAAATAAGTGTTTAATATTTAGAAGGGTTTATCATAGAAATAATAAGGGGAAAAACGAAATATATAATTATAAAAGTTAATTAAAAGGTTCTCCCAAGTAATACTCAACAACCACTTTAGTACATCCAATGTCATGATTTTGAACATTATGCAAATAAATTAACATACATAATGGAAAATGGGAATTATTCAATTTAGGATCATCCTAATCCAATTGATCATTGAATATTTTATGAAATTTATATCATTTAAGAGATCCAAGATAATAAAGTTTCTAAAGTAATACATATTCTTTACAACCTATAATGGAATATATTAAATGATTTTGGTTCATCAAATTATTTCATATCAAAAATGCTTGAACAGAATATTTATTCACTACATAAAATATAATTATTATGTATTTATCTTTTAAAACAACTAGTGGTCCATTTATTGGATAAAAGGTATATAAATCCACTATAATAAGGGTTTCTATGAAGATTATTCCTACTAATTTATTTCCCATACAAATTATGAAAATTGATGTGATAATTGTAATGTAAGATCATTATCTATATAATTATAATATTAATAGTAAGGATATGAGAAATAATATTACATATTCTCTATCATAATATTGTAGAATATAAATACAATAATTACTATTAAATAGAATTTGAAAAATATAGAAAATTTAATTATTAATACTAAATAATATATAATTTTTTTCTAATACAATTATATAAAAAGTACCAAATGAAGAGTAATAAATTTTATGAGAATTAAAAAATTATTTTCCCAATTAACTTAAAACTATTCCCATTAATTGTTACATTGAGTATTCAATTCAATTAATACTTATTTCTACAACATTTTCAAAGAATTTTTACACAATAGGTCACATTAAACTTGAATAATTAAAGAAAAACCCTATGTATAATGTAGAAAAGAGATTTATTTGAACATCTACTACACTATATAATTCAATTGTCCAATTTTTCAATATCAATGACAGATTATTATGACTCCTCATTGATTATCATGAGATTGATATGATATTATTAAGAATAAATTGGTATCTAAACATTATTAATTATTTTTTGACCATCTATGAGGGGATCTATATTTTCTTAAGAATTAACGGTTATCTAGATGTCATTATATATAAATAAAGAAAGAAATATACCCAATAAAAACATAAGAAATGCTATTGACATAATGAATATATAGTAATTTCATTTTAAATAAAAAATTACCATGTAACCCTAATAGATTTGATGAATATAATATTATTAAATGATAATGAATAATATAGATAAGTTTATATTGATGATATTACAACATTTAATACGAACATAGATGTATATAGAGATGATTTGATGAATTTTATTAAAAAAATATAAATGTATATATTAAATTTAATCTCCAAATAATGTGAAATTAAGCATTAAAATGTTTAATTTTCATGTCATTTAATCCAAAGAAAGGGTATATCAGTGGATTCTTAAATGTAGATGGTGACTTATGAATGAATGATAGAAAAATTTGGGCAAAATTACTATCATTTTATTGATAAGAGTTATAAATCCAAATATTTTTAAAACATTTTTCATTATTTACCAATAATATACCTATGTTTACAATAAATTTACTGATGTTCCTCTATAATGATGAATATGTAGAAATATTCCAGGAGACTATAACGATATTGGAATACACCCATATGAATAAATTAAATTGTAATAAGTAACTTTTCATAATACAAAATTATTTTGTATTAATGTATTTGTGGTTGTTTCTTATACAATATAAAATATATATATCAATTTTTTTATAAAACTCATGAAACATTTGATAAATTAAATAATGATTGATATAGATATTATGGTTGTGGTATTTGTATTAATATTTTTTTGGGACAATAATTATGGTGACAACTACGACATTTACACTAAATTCAAGTTCAAAATTTATATATTAAAATAAAAATATATAAATATACTCCCAAGATGATTGTTGTAAAAGATTAAATACTATGATTTATCTTTACAATTCCCCCACATGAAATAAAATATGTTTTTTGATTATCTAAAAATATTTGTTCATGATACCATATCCATGATGAGGTTTTTAAAAGGACTAATACTTATGTATTTTCAATGGATAAACTATTAAGTCATAATACATGGGAGGAAATCATATATATTACAAATTTATACTCAAATTTATGTCTATTTTAATATAAAATATTTCTAAAAAGGATATAGTTCTATAAAAAAGGTGTGGAATATTTTAGATTTCATCTTTGATAGTAATAGTATCATAGGATTTAGGAATGATATATGTGTTCTATATTATGTATTTCATCATATACCACTATAAAAAATCTTTGAGATATAATGGTATTTTGTGTATAGTCGACTTATTTTGGAACAATATGTTTTTTATGGATATCAATAAAGGGTTATAACTTGAATAAATTTCTAGTTTATAACTATGGGATTTCATAAAGGTTTATACTATAGAACACTCCATTTTATCTGATCTATATTTGAGGTTCACTGTGATTTTTTTGAGAATTATTGATCTAGATTTGAATATATAAATACTAATTGGTAAAATTTACCATCCAAAGATAGATATACAATCCAAATGCACTATTCAGACTATGTGGGATATATTTGGATTTGATTTTATAAAATATATTGTAGGAAATCATCATTACCTTCCAATAGTTAAGGTTTTATTAAATGATTGTATACAATGATGTCATAAAATAAATACAAATGAGGATCTATGTAAAAAAATTATTAAAGTGCATCATGTTGGGATGGTGTAAGATATTAATACTTTTTATGGGTAGATGTTGATCAAATGATATAATACATTAAAACTATTTAGAAAAATAGTTCTATTTCATAACATTGTAAATATGATACCCTAATAGATATAAATGTAATGAGAAATTTGAATTTATAGAAAATATATTCCATTGAATTAAAATATAAAATAATTATCTAATATTTTGAATGAATTTTTTTATAGATTCATTTTGTCCCGAATTAATCCTCGACCATATGTGGATTATAGAAAATAATACTTCCCTTCATCTAGATGACTATAATGTACGCAATGTTTTCCACTTATCAGAACAGATAAAGTACAAACAAAAACATTTTCATTTATAAAACTCGTTGGTTACTATTAAATAATATGATATCTCTTATGAAGAATATCATTTAAAGATCTTTTATTGATGATATATGTTCCTGTGGAATAATAAAACCCACCTTATAATGTGTTTTAAGGAATCCACGAGTTTTAAGAAGATATGTAATAAACTAATGAAGAAAATTATAAAAAACTTCATCATATTTTCAGATAATTAGAAACATTACAAGTATAAATTTATTTTATGTGGGGTATAATAAAACAACCACATGAGATCCCAAAACAAAATGACCAGTGATACATTTACAATGATAAAATCATATATTATAAATATATTCATTATAATGTATCCATTCAATTTATGGATATAAACAATGATAGTAATGAAAAAAAATATTATTATAGAGAATAATAGTGAATATGTATAATTATTTATTAAAATATATGGATTAGTATATCAAACTAACCAGTAATGGAATCTTATTCCTAAAAGGGTGTTTTACTTGAAATTTTTATTTTTTAATAATATGAATAAATTTTATATAAAACTAAATAATTATAATTTAATTATGTATTTTACTTGAATAATATACTGAATCTATATTTATTTTTATTTAATTGGAATATGAATAAAAAGTATTAATATTTTTTACATCATTTTCCCATAAAAAATTTTCATTATATATTTGGTATTCATTTAAAAAAAATTAATATATTTAAAAATATTAATATTGAAAATTGATATTCATATTTATAAATAATATTAAAATATAATATTAAGAAGAGAAATTATTATTTTCTAGAAAAATGCTTTTTAGTTGAATAGTATTAAATAATATTTTTACGATCAAAACGAATTTAATGAAATCATTTGGATATTAGAATGATTTCTAAATTTATTAATCATTTTCATAACAAATAATGTATTGAATATGTATTATTGAACATTTAAAAATATATTTATTCTATTATAAGTATATGTTGTTCATTTTGAAGAATATTTTATTATATTATTTCTATTTTTTTATTTTTGAATTATATTTTTGTAGTTAATTTTTATTGACTTTGGATATTTAGAATAAATATTTTATACTTAAAATTATCATTTATAAATTAATTTATATGGTAATTTTTTGTTTATAAAAATACATTATCAATGTATCAAAATGATTTATATATTTAAATGTGAATTATGGTAAAATATTAAATTAAAGACAATATGATAAAAATACATATGAAAATATCCATTGTTTTTAAATATGGGTTTTGATCAACCAATAATCTTCCCTCCCCCATTAAGGTCTACGTATGCAGTAAAAATCAATTTAATGTAACTTTTCATTCATACAAATTTATCACTATAAAAAAATATGACACCATATCAATCCGAAAATAAGGTTTTTACCACCACTGATATCCTCACATTGAAATCAATTTAGCCTGAAAAACCTCTACCAAATTAAATTTTAAACTCTATTTCTCATGTTTTGTGAGTGTTAGAATAAAAAATTACATTCTATATGGGAATATGGGGTTTTCATAAGGAGTGATGTTAAAAATCAATATCACATGTTTCCATTTATTTTCCTCTCATCATCCATTTAACCCCACTAATATAATCTATAATGTAATCATAATTAAATATATATAAAACTTATATTGAAATATTTTTATGTTGGTAAGATAACCATATTACACCACGTTATAATGGATTATAAAAAAATCAAAACACATACCATGATATGTGAGAGAAATCCAGGGATCATGGCCATAATATTTTATGGTTTGAGAGTGACTCTACCTTAGTCATCTTTGCCACCAGAATGGGTCATTCTCAATTTTTTTGGAAGCTATCAAATCTTTTGTGCAATTTCATGGATTCTATTTTCTCTCTGAATCATATCATCACTCACATTTACAGATAATCCAATTATATTTCTGATGATCTCTGCAAATAAGGGAATCAATAGAGTTAACATTACTTGGTTTGATCATGCTTTCTAAGTTCTTAATCATTTTCATAAAAGGGATAATAACAAATCAAATAATTTTAGACTTGTGTAAGCTATTTTTTGCAAGGATGGAGGCATGTTGCTGTTTTTTTCTGGAATGGATCTCCTTTAGTTCTTCATTACTACTCCTGGACATGCATGGAGATTGTATTGCTTTTATGGGTCTAGTCCAAGGGAATGATTTCATGTCTTATTGTGAGGTGCACTGGATATTGAAAATGATTTAAGGGAGGCTATTTCCCCTTCATGTGTTGGATGCCTGACTCCCAAAGAATAATCGCATATTCTTACTAATCAGAAAATCTATTCAAGAATTTCATGCTTCTCCTACTAGAAATGGTGTTGTTAATTATGGATCAGGGAAGAGAATGCATCCCACTTCTCCTTCTGGATATGAGGCTACTCTATATCTTACTTCTGGTCTACGAATGCATTTCCCCTCTATTACTTGTCATGAGACCTTTTTGATTCATGGACGTAGACATATGGTTATACAAGAAGAAATATTTTCTCATCATCCTCATTTAAATATGGCAAGAAGTGTTAATGAAAACTCAAAATTTGTGGCTTCATTAATTAGGGTATCTACTCAGTCATTAACTAGAATAAGAATCATCTTACAAAGCACTTGTTCGATGAGGGTGGGTCATGGTCAAAGATCAAGACTTGGAGGAGGGGTCTTCTCCCTCATGGTAGGGGTGGTATCCCTTTATAACACAAAATGAACATGTACTACCATGTGGGTTGTAGTGTCTCATTTTCTATTTTAGTGTTGACCCTTGAGGTTTTATTTTGTTCATCATTATCTTGTAATTTATTTACTTTTTTCAACAAGTAGGTCTCCATGCCTCTAACTTTAATGACTATATAATATTTCTAAAATATCTATGTAATTATGAAAATAAATTAGGTATTTTATTAATTTTATTATTTATTAGAAAACCAAAACTCTACTCTGATGTACGTTTGGACTACAACATCTGTATACACTACGTTTCATATCATTAAATGTTTTGGATTTTTTTTGTAAGTAATATATTTCATGGATTTTATTATATTAACATAAAAATTTCTAAATGATATATCTAATATGAATTCAATCATCCAATGTCACCATCTTATTTTTTTTCTAAAATTTACCACCGTGGTGATTGAATTTATGTATTGACTAAACCTAATATCAATGACTTTTCCGGTTATATTTTTCTTAAATATTTTAAATTCCTTTTTATCTCAAAATAATCATTATAAATTTATATAATATTGAATTTTTTCGGTGTACGTGAATATTTATTATCCTTTTGTGATGATTTATGTCCAATTTATCCACCAAATGAATTGGTTTTATAATTATATATCATATGTAAATATTTTTTCATGGAAATAATTTCTAGTAATATATTTTTACATGACAATACATGGAAAAAATTTCCTAATAGAAAAGTTCAAATTTCTCTATATGAACATATTTATGGAGATAATATTTTAATAATGTCAGGATTTTTTATTCTTATATACAGTCATGATTCATATATTAAATGATTATCTATTTCTACCAATATATTGATTATTATCTCATGATTCTATATTTTATTCCCTTATAAATGGTTTAACATTTGATATTATATTTCCATATATCATATTTATTACTCAATAATATCTATGTTATTGAATATTATATTTATCCCCTTATTCTCTCTTTATTTCTCTAATATTAATGATTTTTACCACATATGAGACGTATAGAAAAAGATCTAGTATTATTTTTATAAGGAAATGATAAAAATTAATTCAATACTTTTTATTCTAATCTATAGAAACTATAATACTATATGATATGGGATTTTATTTTTTTGTGAGATGAAAAATTAAAATAATGTGAAGTTATGTAAGTGAGTATGGGTCACATTACATTATAACAATTCATATTTTTAAATAATGTTATTTTAGAAAAATATTTTATGGGGGTTTAGGTTTTGGGTGCCTCACTATTTGAAATAATGATTTATACTGATCATGTTGATATATGTACAAATATCTTGTATATTTTCTATTCTGACCCAAAAAAATCCCATTCATACAAATAATATTTTATCATGTACTTATTCCATCAGATTATAAAATGGTTACACATTTTCCCAACGATATACACCGGCAATAATTATTCTGATTCCATTTCCAAACAACTATCATGTTATTATATATACATCATCATAGAATTAATGTATATATACATTCCAATTTAAACAACAAGGCAACCAATCTCTAGATGTTATATTTATTTTTCTTAATGACCCTAACTGAATAGAGCATTTCTCTCCACATTAGTAACCACTCTCTCTAATAAATTGAAAAAAATGTATTATCATGAGATAGAATGATTTAAACAATACATTATGAAATTAGAAATCTAAGAGTTCTTAAAAGACAATTTAAAATGACCAACCACTATTAAATCATGATGGTAAGTAATAATAGATTACATAAAAAAGTAAAATATATATTAAAACAAAATGAAAAAAATGCACAAAATAAATAATGTGGCCAAATGATAGGAAAATGAAAAAACCATTAACATATACAATACCCAATATAACCTCACAATAACTCACTTGATGTAATCTAATGAATTAAAGTAGAATAATTGCTACTATATCCCATATATTTCTTATATTCATAAATGATTTCTCAATGAAAATAGTCTTATAACATTTTGTCTGGAGGTTAATTTGTTTGATAAAATATCATGTTTAAAATAATCAATGAAATCTTATATTCCATGGTTATAGACATATCACAATACATAATTGGTTTATATGAGTCTAATTCTAAGGTTAGTACCATATTTTTTTTCAATTTGATTCAACATTATTTTTTAAGAGAAATTCCTTGATGTACTACTTATAGACATTAATTGGGAAGATAAGAACTAATAGATGAACGATTATAAACTAGGATCTTCACCATAAATTAATAGGACATCGATTTATTTTATATTATACTAGAAAATCCAATAAAATTACCTAATTTCATCCTAAAATTAACCTATATAACCATTGTCGATTTTTAAAGCATCCCAATTTTTCACAGAATGTAACCAAAAGTTTTATCGGACACTTATAAAAGACATTAATTCCATAAAATGAACCATGTAAACTAATATATAGATAATTTGTACTTAACTAATGATTTTTAATTACTATGGTTTTAACCCCTAACGTTACCCTAGGCATTAGTCAAAATAAATTTCAATATAAATCACATTATTGAAATGAACCACTCATGGTTGATGGTTACCATTTTTCTATTATGAAATGATTATTATGGTTTCCAAAAACATCTTATATATATTAAAATAACATTATGAACACCTATTCATGAGTTCCCACAAATTCCTACCTAGACCTACTACACAAATAATATAATATAGATAAAAAATCATTCTATGAATCTATCCAAATTTCAAGGGTATGATTCATTATGACGTGAATATACAATGAATAGGGAATTAAATATGAAAAATAATATATTGTATTAATGTCAGAAAACACACCCAATAGTAACCCACCTAGTTCAGTAATTAAATAGGAAGGATCCTCGATGATCACCTACAATAGTTAATTGGTTTTAAAATAGTATCGAGTGTATAATGAATCCTATAATGATGATATTACATTTTAATATTCCATGGTTCGATAAAAAATTATCTTATAAAATCCCAAATAAAAATAATCTAATTCATATAAATGGAAATTTATATAAATAAATGATGAAAATGGAATGAAAAAACCCATGAGTAACTCTCATTATAGTGAGTTTTCAACACTAGAATACCTAGAATAACATTTACATTATAGAAAGGTCCTTTTCAATCACTATGTATATCATATAGTCCTAATATATATATATATATGCAAAATAATAAAGGTTTACTAAATAATATCCTCGAGAAAATAGTCAATTATTATAAAGAAACATACTAAAACCAGAGTTAATAATCAATAGAAAAATTCCAATGATTAATTAGGTTATCTGGCATCTTAATGTAAACAAGTATCACACAAAAATTGTAATATAAAATAAGTTAACGTATCATTGAATATATATATATACATTGAAACACACTTTTAAAACCATGTCATTCTAATTGAGAAACATTATGTTCGATATTTTATATAACATGAAACATTGACCATAAACAAACGAATAAATATTATTTATATTATATTCATATATGACCGTTATAAATTATTCATAGAATTGGTTTGAATGGACATGAATAATCATGTTAAGAAATATATTTAATTTTTCTACTCAATACAAATATGTTTGATTAATTCTATGGAATTATGATTTCAATTTTTAGCAATGTCATATTATGATTCAAAAATATGTTTCCTACAAACAAGATATTTATTTATTTTTTAAGAAAATTTTATACATAATAATTTAATAATTTGGAGTTTTAATTTCTTAAATTTAAATTTCATTCTAAAATAAACATGTAAAAATTGTCTTATAAGGAATTTTAACGAATATTATTAAGGAATAATTTTTAATGTATTGTAAAAATAATATAATCATTTCAATGAAAAATGTTTTTATGAATATAGAATTTTAAAAGATTAATTTTTCATATAGATTGAATCTATGAATAAAAAATTTTGTGATATAATGAAAAATCCAAATAAAATCATTAGAAAATATTTTATGGTTGAATTTTGTAAAAAAATATTTTTATACTTAAAATTTATATTTATTTGAAGAAATATTTTTTATTAAGTTATGCATTTATAAAATAAATTAATTTCATCCACATATAGAAATTGAATCGTGAAAAATATATTTTATTTTGATTCAAAAGTTCAACATTTTTTAAATAGGATCAATTAATTTTTGGTCTATATGATTAGTAAACAATGTAAATTATTATAACCTTGATAAGGGTAAAACCTGTAAAATATGGTTTAAATATTTTCTTATTTGTTTTATATTTCTTTAAAACATTAATTTATACTATTTTCCGGGTAATTTATTTTCATTTACATCTATGTGTCAAATATATCATAACATGATGAATTTTTATTTTATTATAACCATTATATCAATTATTAATGGAGATAATGTCTAAAATGGTAGTACATTGTATTTTATATCAGTAATATTTTATAACAAGTATAAAAGATTTAATATTTTGTTATAAATGTTTATCTTAAAGAAAACATAATTATTTTTATCAAATTAATTTCTTAATTTATTTCGAGTGATTGAATAAATATCCTAAATTTTATTATAATAGGAATAAAATATTTATTCATTTTTTAGGAAAATAAATTTTTTTTATTTCTAAAAAATCATAAGTAAAAAAATGTGAAAAAGTTATTTTGATTCATTTTTGTAGATTAAAATTAAAAATAATGGAAAATTTAAATATTTGGATTGAAATTAAATTTTTTCATGTTGTGTTCAAAGTCAAATTATATGAATAGTGTCAAATATGACATTAATAATATTTAATAAAAATAATATAATATTAAATTCTTAAAAAATCATAAAAATAATGAAAGAGGGAATATAGAATAATGAAAGGACAAAAATAAACTTAGATGGTAATTTATGATCAAATTGACAACTTATATGTAAAACTATAACTATTAATGTCTGAAAAATACATCACCAAGTTTAAGGATAAAATGATTCTACTACAGTGTTAAAACAAAATATATGGTTCAAAAAACAACTTAAACCATTCTTAAAACTAGTAATTTATTGTATACAATGATATCCTACAATATATTTAATACCGATCTAATTGGAATCATTTTCCAGGTGCACCCCACGGTCCAAGAAAACTACAGTGCTAGGTGGGGTGCCATGCTGTCGGAGGACAGAGGCCCGCCTAGCGGGCCTCTCTTGCCTGAAAAGAGGCCAGCTACGGCCTACCTACTAGGAGAGGAGGCACCGCTAGGCGCGACCATTACAATTAACCCCTCCCCCCACTAGACTTGGCCAGCTTGTCGGGCCGCCCTCGCGCGGGCCGAGTTGCCCTCGGGCGTGCCTGGCCATACCCACCATGCTGGGCCACACCTCACTGGGTTGGGCCGACCCCCCCCCCACCACGGTCGGGTCAGACCCATGAACCGAATCGGGCCGACCCGGTGACCCACTAGGCTTGGCGGGCTAGACCTGTTTCACTTAAACATAAATAACATCGAGACCATCTGTCCGGTCGATGAGTTGTTTGCGACACTGAGATCCTCGTGATGAGGCGGTCCATTTGAGATACAATAAATGAGTTCTTACAACTTCAGATAACGGTCGAGTTTGGAACAAGCGTAATTCCAACCGGGCCCCTGGATGAGAAAAGCTAATTACTCTCAGATTGGCGTCCGACTGACTTGGCATCTATTGCATTGGGTTCCTTTTGATGAAACAGAACATCAGGATAGATCAACTATGGACATCGTGATAGTTGATGTATTGAACCATATGCTCGAGGAGTGGTCCCTCTCGGAATCGATCGTGTTGTGTGTGGGAACCATAGAGATGCCTGCAACATCGATGACTACTATACTTGGATACAACGTGGGTTCGACAGCGATGACTACTGTACTTGGATTCTACCTGGGTTCGGTAACGACGACTAATTTATATGGATACTACATGGGGTTGGCAGTGACGACTACTCTACTTGGATCCTACGTGGGTTCGGTAGTGACGACAACTATACTTGGATCCTGCATTGGTTCGGAAGCGATGACAATTGTACTTGGATCCTACGTTGGTTCGACAGTGACAACTTTTGTACTTGGATCCTACGTGGGTTCGACAGGTTAGATGAATCAGTGACTACAACTAATAATATCTATCACTTTGAGAAAGATGTATACCTATGTGAGATGAGTCTTTACATTCATTCATTATCATTGATGTGATTGAATTTTCTTCCTATGTGGGCTGGGTTGTGATTGGACTTGAGAAATGTAGCTGATATGAGATTGATAACATATGTATATGTATGGGAATATACCTAAGTAGGTATGGTTGGTACATCGTGGTTGTAACTTTCTTATGTGGTTTACCCTTTGTGGATTCATGGAGACCTTCGGGGGTCTCAGGGTCCCTAATGAGTATCGTTATACTTACCCATGCACGGGCAATGCCCACACATCGTTGTGTTGGATGCAGACGATGGACAACACTGACAGAGGCAGAGAGTACGAGGAATGGAGGGTACCCGGAGGTGGACCTTGCGATGAGTCGGCACACAGTGGAGATTGATGGACGTCATTGTTGGGGTGACAATCTGTAGTTACCCTTCAGGTAGGAGTCCCCAGAGGGTGATCCAAGATCTTCTCTTTACTTTTAGCTATTTTTCCTTTTACATGTACTTATAGTTCAATTGGGTTTGTATATTTGACCATTCACTTTCCAGCGCACTCTTTTTTATTCAGTTTTACTTAGAGTATACATCTTGTTGCATAATCTGTTGTGTTTGTTTACTTTCATAAAGGCAATTCCTTCTCAGCATAAGGATTTATGCCTTTGGTGCTAGTAGCTTGACCCTGGCCTATGGAAGGCAGATTGCGGTAGTCACGACCTGGGCCGCGAGGAAGGGTCGAGAAAAATTTGTATTAGAGGAATCAGTTCTACTGCATAACTCATGACTCTGATCATTATTTTCTATGACGAAATAGAGTTAAGTGTTTTGGGAGTGGTTATCAGTTTAGGGAAATCGGTGTTGGTGCAGTGACTGACTTATCCATATACCAGGACTCTGACATCTGATCACTGACTTAGTGCACAAAAACACTAATTGTGGGTGTGTTTCATTTGAAATGGTTTTCATTGGGATTACTTTGTGTCAGCTCACCAGGTATAGTGTTTTAACCATGGAACACATGTTTCTTTTTCCGAATGGTGCCACGAAGGATGACAGCTAGGGTTCTGAGTTATGTACGAGATGGTATCCCACCGAGCGACGAGGTAGCCCAGGTTCCGTGGAGAGAGGGACCAATAAGAAGATATGTATTTGTTGGACGCTTTTGTGAGAGTCTTTAGATTGGTAGGGATACCAGCTGACCTTATGGTGGTCCTTGTCACGAGCCTCCTGCATGTAGTAGTAGGTAGATGGTGGCGCCTGATTCTCTAGCTTCATGACAAGGAATCTTTACTCTAGACTTGATTCGAGAGTCTCTTCCGCTTGGATTTTGTTCCATCCATGCTTCATGTGCTGCAGATTCAAGAGTAACTACATCTGGAGCAGGGCAGCATGATAGTGGCTCAGTACTCAACAAGGTTCACTAAACTCTAACGCTACTCCACAGACATGGTACGAGACACGTTCTTCATGGACTAGACCTTGACTAGGGACTTAGGCATGATATCAGGGCTTCGACGATTCCACTCAGCATCCTGACACAGGAAGGGGTGTTGGAGAGAGCCCTTCTAGTGGAGAGTTTTCTCGCTGAGCAGTCACCAGCGGTGAGACCCTCAATAAGATGACATGTGGTGGAGTCTTCCGCAACTGACATTAGATAGTTGACACATAGGTCCAAGAATACCTGGCCATCCGGTGAGTGAGCTCATGATGCAGGTTCAGTTGTGTGGGGCACATGAAACCAAGCCATCCATATGAGGGGCAGGCAGTGATATGCATGCGGCGGGTGGGTCACATGGCTCAAGATATCCCAACATGCCATGCAGATGAAGAGACGAGAGTATAGGTACCTCCCAGGCAGAGGCAGTGGTTTGACCATGGTGGTCTTAGAGAGCAAGAAAACGTGGTAGAGGAGATGGTCGAGCGGTGGGTGGTGGACAACATTTTGAGGCACTACCCACACCACCTCTACCTGTAGGTCCACCCTGACCATAGGGAGCTGGCGGATAGAGTCAGACTCTGCTTTAGGAAATTCAGTCCTATGACCACGACACACCTGAGATGATTCGAGGTACTATATGTGTCTACTCCGCCCTTGCAGAAGAACTTATATACATAGGTGTGTGTCATTCTTTTATTGTCTTTGCCCTAGTTTGGAGATCGGAGACTCCGACGGAGCCGTTGGCTCGATCATTATGGCTAGAGACTCCTACGGGAGAAGACTCGACGATTACGCACTAGTGTTGGTAGTGTGAGCTTGCTCTAGGAGGCGAGAGATTCGTCTTGGATATCATTATAGCGGTGTCGAGTCCTTACAACGTCATCTTGGTTATGGACTGGTTATCCACAGTTCATGCTCAGATTTACAGTATTAGGTGCAAATTGCATTGTATCCACAAGGATGGGACAAGGTTCACCTTCACCAGTTAGAAGGGAGCCTTAGCAGTGCATGATGGACTTACATAGAGGAGGGGGCAGCTAATCACACATCAGTTGGCTAGTCTAATTCACAGAGTGGTTGATGTGCAGAGTCTGAGATTTCATGTTGTGGTGGATCAGTATGCAGATGTTTTCTTTGAATACGTAATAGGATTAGATCCTCGAAGAGATGTAGACTTCTACCTTAACCTATACCCCAGGATAGCACTGATATCTACTACATCATATTGGATGGCTCCCACCGAGCTTTGTGAGATGTGTGTATAGTTGGAGGACCTGGAGGGAAAGGGATTTATCCGTACCAGTGTTTCACCATGGGCATTTACGATTTTGTTCATCATGATGGAGGATGTGAGATTGCAACTGTGTTTCGACTACTGTCACATGAATCAGGTGACTGTGAAGAACTAGTACCCATTCCCGCGGATTGATGACCTCATTGATCAGATCAAGTAAGAAAGGTGGTTCTTGAAGATTGACCTTAGGTCATTCTATCACCGTCTCAGAGTTCGAGATGAGGAATTGTAGAAGACGACTTTCAGGTGTCGGTATGGACACTACAAGTTCTAGGTTATGCCCTTCGTCATAACCAATGCTCCATCAGTGTTCATGAGTCTCATGAACCGGATCTTCTAGCCATACCTTGATCGATTTGTCGTAGTTTTAATCCATGACATACTTATTTACTTGACTACTTAGGAGGAGAACACCTACCATTTGTGGTTGGTACTGGATACACTCTGAGATAACCAACATTATGGTAAACCCTCTAAGTGCCAATTCTAGATTCGAGAGGTTCACTTATTGGGACACGTCATCTCGGAAGCAGGAGTTGCAGTGGATCCTATAAATATTGAGGCAGCAATTTCTTGGAGACACCAAAGAGTGTGACGGAGGTATGAAGTTTACTGGGATATGCTGGGTACTATAGGAGATTTGTGCCAAACATCTCTAGAGTTGCAGCACCGCTTTCATCTTTGACAAAAAAGGGGAAACCATTCATGTGCTCAGAGAGATGCCAGATGAGCTTTTAGGAGCTGAGGTAGAGGTTGACTAGTGCACCCATCTTGAGGCTATGAGAGGGGGGCGTAGGGTATGTAGTGTAATGCGACACATCAGGGATACGACTCAGGTGTGTCCAGATGTAGGAGCGAGCAGTGGTCGCATCAGGTTCATGATAGTTGAGACAGAACGAGAAGAAGTATGCTATCAATGACCAAGAGTTAGCAGTAATGGTCTTTTCCATGAAGACGTGGAAGCATTATCTATTGGGTGAGTGTTTTACATTCTACTCTGACCACCAGAGTCTCAGGTATATCTTCTTGCAGAAGAACCTGAACCAGAGACAATGATAATGGCTCGAGTTCCTCCAGGACTATGACATTTGGATAGTCTATATTCATGGGAAGGGGAACGTTATAGAAGATTCTCTCAACAGGAGATCGGGCATTCATCTTCTAGGAGAGGTGACGAAGCAGCTAGCCACATTGCAGATATCCTTTGTGGAGAGAGATGGAGCTTCCTTTCTATAGTCTCTCATATTCACTCTGACACTCCTTTAATGAGTCATAAAGGCACAGCGTGGGAATGTTGACTGTGAGTAGCGACGTGCTCAGATATCCTCAGGGAAGGCACCTGATGTGTTTTCTGAAGGTGGGGAGCTCGTCATCCTTTTCAGAGGACATACCATGGTACCAGTTTCCCTACAAGAGGAGTTTTTGAGGGAGTTCCACACTTCCCCACTTGCGGTACATCCAATAGTTGCGTATATGTATCAGGGCCTATGACAATATCACTTGTGGTAATGTATGAGGAATGTAGTCGAATAGTTTTTCTCTCGATGCCTCACTTGTCAGCAAGTAAAGGCATAGCACCAGGTACCAGCAGGTTTGGTACATCCATTAGAGGTGCAGAGTGGAAGCGAGATAAGATATCCATGGAATTCATGATGAGGCTTCCACATACATCCATAGGACAAGACTCTATTTGGGTGATTGTTGACAGACTCACCAAGTCAGCCCACTTCTTACCGATCAGAGAGCATGGCTCAGTAGAGAGCTTGGGATGCCTCTACGTTCAAAAAATCATATAGATTCAGGGAGTTCCATTGACTATCGACTACGATCGATATTCTCGCATCACATCCCAGCTATGGAAATGTTTACATGAGGCCTTTGGCATGAAATTTACCTTAAGCACTTCATTTCATACTCAGAAAAATTGTCAGACTAAGAAGACCATTCAGACTCTCAAGGACATGCTATGTGCATGTGTCATTGACTTTAGTTGCAGTTGGGAGAATCACTTACCCTTTGTATAGTTTTCATAAAACAACAGCTACCACTCCACCATAGGGATGGCACCATACGAGTAACTGTACGACCGACCTTGCAGATCACCTCTATGCTAGACTGACCTAGGTGAGTCAGCACTTTTTGGACCCGAGATAGTTCGGGTTACGACAAAGAAAGTGCAGATCGTCTAGGAGTGGATGAAGACGGCATAGTGTAGGAAGAATTCCTATGCTCATATTAGATGGAGACCACTGGAGTTCGAGGATGGAGACCACGTCTTCTTACGGATCTCACCTTGATGTGGTCTACGGAGTTTTGGCCGAGGAGACATGTTATCTCTGTGACTTATCGGGTCGTTCCAAGTCCTCAGCAGAGTAGGGGAGGTGTCATACTGACTGGAACGTCCACCTCAGTTTCCCCGAGTGCACTACTCCTTCCACGTATCTCAAGTGAGGAGATACGTTCATGACTTGTCCTACGTCATCGACCACAGGTAGCTGGACATCAATGATGTGGCAAAATTCATGGAGGTCCTAGTGGAGATTGAGGATCAACAGAAGCGGGTCATGCGTGGATGGTCGATTACTTTGGTGTGCATTCACTGGCAGCACTGGAACCTCCAAAAGAGCACATGAGAGTTGGAGGCTCAGATGTATGCTCAATATCCTCATTTGTTTCCCTAGTGTGTGTTGTATCATTATAGGGACTTAGAGCCCTGAAGTGCGGGTAATTTAAATACCTGGATATATGAAGGAAAATATTTTCATAATTTCATTGGAATTTTAGGTGTCGAAAGTATATGAAGGCGCCTGATTCTAAGACCCGATGTGCCCAGAATCAGTTTCTGATGTTTTTTTCGGGTACATTTAGTAAACATACGTGCCAGTTTTTCTATCATTTGAACCGCTGATCAGAATTTAAATATGAGGACACCAATGAACTCGTAGCTCCGATATTCACATAGAAGGACCTTTTCCACAATTTCATTTTATATAGGATGGAAGGTAATTTGGGAATGTCATAATAAATAAAATAAAATTGATGTGTTAAAAAAATTTATTTAGTGGGTGGTTAATATCTCCAAGGGAGGATGATGGTGGGGCCCACCCCCACATATACTATCATGGGAGAATAATGTGTTTGGGTCCCACACTATCATCAACTCTTCAAATCCCCCTTGACTCCCTTGGAACCACCCATTGATGAGGGTTATACCTTCCACCTTCCTCTCTCATTTAATGCGTTAACACTGACAATTAATTAATTGAGATCCACAACTAATTAATTATTTGTGGTTTCATGAATTCATTTAAATCATTTTGAAATGCTAGGAAAAATTATAATATTACGGGAGAGTATTATTATTTTATTTTCCTTAGAAAATTTCCAGTGGAATGTCATTGGGAGAATTCAGCCTCTCTAGTGAAGAACACGAGGAACCTGATCGTCTTTCTGCAGTTCTTCAACCGGGGGAGGAAAGAAGGTTACACCACAATGAATGCAACCTAGATTTCTCTTCCTCTGCTTTAAAGGAGAATACACATCCTGCGAGTAACATCGCAAAATGACAACGACTCTTCCTCTAACATTGATGGAATGCCACCGTCTCCCACAACACCGTCATCTGCGATGATGATTTCCTCATCTACACTCAATGACGATTACAAGGTAGGGGCATTCTGTATGATTTTAGTTTAATAAAATAACACTCTTGTCATTGATGAATGAAAGTGATCTTCTATGGCCTTTGGATATCGCATAATGTGAACGGCGTGGGATAAACAAAAACAGCACGACGAACCTTCGAAAATTCTTGTTTTTTGAGGTTGCGATCGGAGGTGGCAGCGACCATCGGAGGTGGCAGGTGTGCACCAGCCACATGGAAGAAATCACGGCCCGCATCCACGGGCCGCTTGGATGAACTGAACCGGCCGATAGTAGCCGACATGGTTGGTGAACCGCGGAACCCAAAGCTGTTGTGTGGAGTAGGTGCGGCCCGCACCCGCGGGCCGCGTGCTGGAAAAACTGGACGGCTACAGCTAGTCCGGAAAAAGATCATGGCTCCATGTGGGCACCACCCAATGGGAAGACTGTGGCGCTTGGGGGGCACTGCACTGTGGGAGGACAGCGGCTCGCACAGCGTGCCGCTCACAACGGAAAAGATGGCAAGTATCAGTTGGAAGGGCAAGAGAGGTGGCACCACTCGTCCATGCCATTACATGGAACCCCCCCCCCCCCACTCTGCTCGGCCAGATGGTCGAGTCGCGGGCTGGGTCGCCTGTCGTGCAGGCCGGGATGCCCTCACATGGGTTCGGCTGCCCTCGCACGTGTCAGGTCGCAGCCGCCGGGCTAGGCCGGGCTGAGCCACCCCCCTCCCCCCCCCCGAGCCGGGTCAGACCCGCCGAACTGAGATGTTATGACACGTCGGCCCACTGGGCTTGGCTAGCCAGGCCCATTTCAGTTAAATGTTAATAACATGTAGACCGCGGGTCCGATTGATGCGTCGTCTATGGGGCTAGGATCATATTGAATAGTAAGTCCCTTTGTGATATTATAAGTTGGCTTTGGACAAATTTGGAAAACGGAAGGGTTTGGAACGAGCTTAATTCCAGTCAGGCCCCTGGAACGGAAAAGCGAATAACTCTCAGACCGGGCATCCGATTAACAAACTACTTGTCGCGTTGGGTTCCTTTTTATGAGACAGAACTTTGAGATACATCAACTCTAGATTTCGTGATAGTTGATGTATCAAACCCTTTTCTCTAGCTACAGACCATCCTGGAAACGAGCGTGATGTGTGCGGGAACCATAGAGATGGATGCGACTTCGACAGCTATAGTATTTGGATCCTAGGTGGGTTTGGCTGCGACGAATACTGTACATGGATCCAACGTGGGTCCAGCAGTGATGACTATTGTACATTGATCCGATGTGGGTTTAGATTCAATGACTACTGTACTTTGATCCTATGTGGGTTTAACATTGACAACTTTTGTACTTAGATCCTACATGTGTTCGACAGTTTAGATGAATCAGTGACAACAACTGATCATCTCTATTGCTATACAAAAAATGTATACCGGTGTGAGCTGGGTCTTGACTTTCAATAATTATCATCGATGTGACTGACATTACTTCTTGTATGTACTAGGTTCTGCTTGGGCTTGAGAAATGGAGCCGATATGAGATTGATAACTTAGGTATATGTATATGCATAAACCTAAGTAGGGTTGGTTGATAATTTTTGATTGTATATTTCTTATGTGGTTTATCCTTATAGGATTCAGGGAGACCTTCATGGGTCTCGGGGTCCCTACTGATTATCTTTATATTCACCCCTACAAAAGATATGTCCGCACCTCGTTGTGTTGGATGCAAACGACAGACCACGTTGATGGAGGGAGAGAGTATGCGGACTGGAATGTACCCAGAGGTGGACCGTGCGATGAGTCAGCACACAGTTGAGACTGAATGACGAGGGTGTTGAGGTGACCATAAGTACCTACCACTCATGTAGGAATCGTCACAGGATTATCTATGTGCTGCTCTTTACTTTTAGTTGTTTGTCCCTTTACATGTACTTTTTGTTCAATTGGGTTTGTATACTGGCATATTTAGTTTCCAACACACTCTATTGTATTCAGTTGTACTTAGTGTATACTTCATATTGGGTACATTGTTGTATTTGTTTACTTTCATAAAGTCAATGCCTTCCCAGCTTAGGGATTTATGTCTCGGGTGCTAGCCGCTAGCCCCTGGCCTATGGAAGGTAGACTTGGGGTGGTCCCGACACGGGCCCCGATAATGGGTCATGGCATTTATCATGGTGATTATTGATAATGTTATGGATTCCTTATTAGGTTGAGGGGTATGTATCTTTGAGGTTTTATAATTTGGTTAACAATAAATATTATTTGGGAATAATGTAATTTTTATTTATTGGGATTCACGTTAAAAGGTGTGAGATCACCATGATTTTAATAAATTACATAATTTAGGGGTACCGAGGATAATTTGGATTAAGGTTTATTTAATTGATAAATAATCTTAGTTGATCCTATGGTTTTATTGTCTCAATTGTAATGTGAAATAAATTATTTCTTCAAATAAAGGTTTATATCATTTAGTTATTACATTACCTTTTCATAAACATTTTGTCTTTGGATAATATTTAAATGAATCATGAATATATTTATATCCTTTCTGTATTATATGATCCTTGATAAGTTTATTTTAGAACTTCATTGACAAGAAAATAATTTTAAATACTCATAGTAGGGATATGATTATCATATCACGTGATAAATATACTAAATGATGAAATTATACATGTTAACTATGTATATTTCTTTATATTTATAGTCTATATTTTAAATAAATTAATAGAAATTCTGAAACATAAATTGATATAAATTTTTTACATATAAATAAATTTCAAATAAATCAATTTCATCTTCACCCATAATTTATTTATAATGGTTTTGGTTGTTAACATTTGTTTTACCTAGTTTTATATAACTATCTATTTCCCTTCCATGTTAGTTTTCTCACATATTTTTATATTTACACATCTGCATAATTTTCCCCTTTTTGAATCTTTTTTTTGAGTTATTCTGGATTATATTTTTATTTACCTTTCCATTTATTGAAGAGGATGTTTTATTAACACAGTGTACAATATGAGGTTTCAATTACAGGAATTTTCAATTTAAAAAACCATTAATTCCAATGACCATGGTCAAATTATTAGTATAAGATTTGTCAATGGGGGGATAATGGAATACCTTGAGCATTTAGAAACATAATATTTTATTTTAGAATGTATATAATATGAAATGTTGTGTATAAATGAAGTACAAAATATTATTATCTAATAGAAAAATTACAACATATCCATCGAATTGGAGTGTATTAGTAGTAATAACAATATATGAAAATACTAATAATGGTCTTACACAAAAAAATATGTTTATTAATTCTTTAGAATTATGAAATTTTTTTTATTAAATTCATATT
Organism: Viscum album; assembly: GCA_963277665.1. Lineage (NCBI taxonomy): Eukaryota > Viridiplantae > Streptophyta > Magnoliopsida > Santalales > Viscaceae > Viscum > Viscum album. The sequence goes on along the minus strand of OY728159.1, from coordinate 1,454,598,653 downwards.
ATACATTAAAAATATGTTTCCTTCAAACATGTTTGTTCATCTATTTGGGTGAGAAAATATTATATTTAATTTAAAAACAATAAAATAAATTTTAAAGAATTAATTTAATTTTATTCTAAAAAAGTATGTTTTTTCATAGTGTGCATTTTATAAAGGGTATATTTTTCAACAAATAGTAAAAAATATTGATATTTATTGAAAACACAATTATAATTCCAAAAAAAATCCTTTAATTATATAATTATTAAAATATAAAATTGTTTCTATTATTTAAAAAATAATATATATAATTTCCTCAACATCCATTTTTTTGATGATCTTGGGATTAATATATTTTTATTCATAAAAATATTTTTTTAAGAAACAGATAATCATTATGCCATATATTATTATCTTAAATTAATTTCTATCAATTGAAGAATGTGAATCATGAAATATTCATTATATCTTTGGAATCATTAGGAAAAAATTTGGTAAATAGATCCCTTTTAAAGTGGTTCAATTTAATTTGTAACTGTAGTAAATTTTTATCACCATGATATGGGTAATGCAGGTAAAATAGTGTTAAAACATTTTGATAAGGTTTCAAAATTTCTATAAAACACACCTTTATACTATTATATGTTTGGATTTCCTACATTTAGATCCATGTAACATATATACATAATCTTATTATAATATTTCTCTATTTGTGATCTTTATATTAATTGAAGAAAATTATAATTTAATACATTTTAGACACATAAAATTAATATCTCTTTCATTTATAATAATTGTATGAATTGGTTATGCTAATTTAAAAATGTTAATTATAAATATAAATTATTATTATATATTATAGTAATTTATTTACATTTTTTGTAATTTGATTAGCATTATAAATTCTTACGCAACACGGACACATTTTTTTATTAAATTTATAGAAAATATGATATATTATTTTTTTTAAAAATAAAGTTATTATAATTTGGAATAATTATTATACTATATGAGTTTTTTAAATAAATTAAAAAATATTATATATATTTGATTGATTTTAATTACATTTCTATTTCAATAATGTTCTCATTAAAGTCATACTGTTGGAATAGAGCCTATAATGAAATTTACAAAATTTATTAATTAAATTATTTATTAAATTAAATAAAAATAGTAAAAAACCTAAAAGATGAAAAATATGCTGGTTAATTAACTAATTTATCATTTATCTTCCATTTAAAATCCAATGATTACTATATAAGTATAATTGTTACCCTTAATGAGTGAAAAATAAGTTATTGCATTAAAGGTTAAAATTAGTAAACTGAAGGTGTAAACTATAAGATAAATTTACAAACACAACAAAAAGATATAATAGATGTATTGGGTGATGGTATTTGAACCAAAAAAATTGGTATAAAAAATTATTTGACCATTTTAAAGCATTTGTTTTGTTAATGATTTTATTATATTTAAATAATTTAAATAATTCCCTGAGTAAACCTTTCTTTCCTCATTAAGGAAACCCATTTATATCAATCCTGAAAAAATAGATCCATATAGGTGATCCAAACCCAATACATTTATATTATTAACATACCCATTAACAATTTATAGGTTCTCACCTTCTTAATGATTCATTAAAGTGTACTTAAAAAAGAATCTAAAAATGTCTACCAAATAATATTCATTCATTTTTACTGATTCATTATAAATTCATTCTTTATTAACATCGTCTAAAATTTTCGTAATCATCCAAAAATAGTAAGTATGTTTTTATAAATACAAATATATTTTTGAATGATTTTTCAAAAATAAACTTTCATCTATTTTCCATCATAATAAATGAGAAAATATAACTTGTGTGTACGTACTGGTTACCAAATCTACATAGTAGACTAATTCGTCTTAGATCACAACATTATATAAATTTATTAAATATGTTTTTAAACTATATATTATGTTTATAAATAAATATTAATTTATAATTATATAATATTATCTTCTTACTTACCTTCAAATCATTTTGTTAATAACTTTGTTGATAGTGTGTAGGTATGGAAATTCATCGCAATAATGTAATGTGATAAATTTTTTCCCTAATTGTAATGATGGTAATAATGATATATTTAATTAAAACATATTATATATACGATATATTAATTATTATTTATAGTTATTTGTTATTTATAATTATTTTGTACCCATCCATCAAAAATAGAAAATAACATTCATGCATACAGAAGACCAATCATCTCCATAAATAGTGAAATTTATTTTTCAAAATTGACCATTCACTAAAGATTATATGTATCAATATATTAATATATATTATATGTATATAATTATTATAATTCTAATAATTATGGAACCACAATCAATGTTAAATATCAAGAATTACTTAACTAAAACATGGATGAAAAATTTCACAATTTAAAATGGAAAATGGTTAATATAATAAGTAATTCATAATAAATGGGAATTTAATTATTATAATATTAACATATATGAAAGTATAAGAATTAAAATTATTCTGTAATATAAGTATAATAAATTTAAATTTATTATCCATGAGGTTAAAAAACTTATGAAGTGCAACAAATTTCATGTAAGAATATCATCATCATGATTTTTCATTTATGATACATAAGCCATCATCCACAAATCATTCAGTAATATTATGTATATAATAATAATCTGATTTAATAAATCATGAGTCCCTTTGTTTTCATTTTAATTAATGTTTTATGTATTATTATTTCTGTAATTGGAGTTATGACTCAAAAATCCCTGAAGCGATATTATTTTGTTTCATAAGTATGATATTATTTTGGATTTTATATGTTAAATTATTTATTAGAAAATTATATTATTTACATATATATTACAAAATTGAATTTATGATATATTGCTTAATTATGATAATAATGTGTTTTACATTAATTCTCCTCTACAAACACTCAAGAGACTGAAAAATTGTTTTGATAAAAATCCAGCATTGTTGTCTATTTATTTTGGAATTTTTTTCATTCATGTATATATTTTATATAATAAATTATAAATAACATTATTAATATTATACAAATAATTATTTTTGTAAAATATATACTTCTTTTACTAATTAAAAATTGGTTTATATTGAACATTCTTATAATTTTACAAATTAGGTAATTTTCACTTTGTACTGAAAATGAAAAAGTAATCATCTTTTTAAAAAACATTTATGGTACATAATTTCCTACCATGATGAACTCACAATTCATTCTTAAATTAATTACATTTTTTCCTTTGTTATTTTCAAATGGGATTTTTTTCTTATATTATGTAAACGACCAATTTTTTAAAAAGAATTTCAAATGTTAAAGAGTATTTTCCACAAGAATGATTTTAAAAATCACTATATTTTATATAAATTCATTAATGAAAATAAAGATTTTTATTACTTATTCTTGTACGAGATATAGTGTAATGATAATGTCTTTATTCGTTTCTATACTGTTTATTATTTGTATTATTGGGGAATATATTGACATTTTTAATGATATATTGTATTATTTGGATTGATTTTTTATAATTATTAAATGATGATCATGTTTTTCATTTTACTCAAATAAATAATTACGTATACATAGTATATGATGGGTGGGGGACATTATAGCTCATTGATTGGTTGGTGGTTATCTTGAAACAAACTAGTTCTTGTATTTCGATGTGGCCTTAGCCATTTATTTATGATGTACTTGATCAAGGCCTTGATAGTGTTTTTAATGATTTTTAGAACAATACATTAGATCCTTCTGATATTAGTTATTTATTTTTATGTGATTATTTTAATAATCATGATATCCCTGGATATGTTTAAATATCATGTGATTTGTTACATGGAATTATCTGATCATTAGTAGTTCCTTTCATAATTTTCTTCATTGATATCATTAGGTATCCACATATCCAATTGATAATTTCATGTTTACTCAATATATATTATACGGTTAACATACTACAACATTCCGACAAAACCATTCTCCCTAAACCACAATGTCAAATGTGAGTGCACACCCATACACTACCTGATTCCAGAAACACCACCATGTAAAAAACACACCACTATATAATAATAATCACATCAACAATGGGACTTCACTTAAACATAACCATCACTATAATAAAATAGTAAAAGTGGAATCTATTTGAAACTATGTAAATTCCAGTTATACCACATAACATTTCTTCATGTATATATATGTTTGTGTGGGTGTGTTTAATGTATGGATTTATATCTATATCGATAAGAAATCATAGAATATATAAATTAATTTATGTTTAACTATAATCCATGGTTTCCTCTATGAGTATTCATCATATAACCATAATACATATTACCTTAAACATGCACTCATTCAGTATAACATCATAAAGAGAATAATATGTAGGGTTGTAGTCCTTAATATATAACAATAAAAAATAGATTTTCTAGACGTCATCAAAAAAATTAGGAGGAAATACATGTACAATATGATGTTAATAAAGGAAACATCATTGATTATGTTGGAAAATATCCTCAAACAACTATGAAAACAATAGTTAAACACCAATTACATATTATCACAACAACCACAACACTATCCACAATTTATTTATAAACAATCCATATCTTCACATCATAATAATATTCAGTGAATGACTTCAAAATATTATAGAGTCCTAAAACTCACCAAATATCACAATGATACCTTGTTTCAAATAATCACAATACATTAGAAATTATAAAAAATATTTTAGATTAGTAAATATTAACTTTCATCCATAATTATTATCAATAAACATAATACACAACTTCAATAAATGTTATGAATCCCAAATAAAAAACTATGGAACTCGATCATTCACCATTATTAATTCATTAAAACAATTAATTATCACTAATTTTTTAATATTTTATTTTCAATAATCCCCTTTTCTTACAATATTTCGGTTTATCTCTAAATTTTATTCATGAATATAATATAATAGAAGTAATAACATTAAATACATTATTTATCACACTACATATAAATTACATGTAATAATAAATTAAATTTAAGAAAAAATTCTTAAAAAGTTAAACAGCTGGCACATTCAATTTTATTAATCATAAAATTCATTATCGTAATTATATTTATTTCAAAAAATCCTATATTTAATTTTAAAAATGTTTATAAAACAAATAAAAATAATAAAATAGCTAATATCTCAAAATGGTAAACTCAATATTTTCTTAATGAAATATCACATTGGGATTTGAGTATCGAAGAAGAAAACATGGATAGAGTAGATAAGAAATACTTTATAAGCAAACCCAAATGAACACTAGTAAAAAAATAATATAATAATGAAAAAATATCAAAATAAACATTTAAAAAACCATCTATTATAATGAGATAATGATGAAATTGAAAAAATTTTATATATGAGTAAAATTATTCTAATTATAAAAATGATTACCAGATTTGATAGAAAGTGATTGAAAAATGGATAAAAAGGACTACCAATAGAATATGTAGATTCATCTAGGGATCCAGTTAATGTTATAAAATTTTATAAAAATTTAAACAATAATATAATTTTATTTTGAAAATATAACCATTCACCACTATGTTCTGGATACTACTAGAATGGTTGTGGTGGTCTTAGTCATGACAGAAAAAAAATTAAAATTTAAAAAACTATTGATCACCAAGTGTCAGTTGTGGATTTCACTTTTTTAAATTTTATTTTAATAAATTTATTATTTTTATGAATAAAATAAAATAATTTCAATCATCTTACCAAAAAATAATTAATATTAACAACAACATAGTATAAAAAAATTACAATTATTGATTCCCAATCACATATAATTATTATAAAAAAAATAAATATTCTTGATGATACTAAATATATCCATCACCACAATGTCTTAGTAACTTCATGTAAGTTTAAATTATGATACCTTGACTATCAATTTTGAATATTTTATAACCATGTAAAATTAAACCATTCCCTAAAAATTGGTCCATTGTCCTTATGATGAATTTCCATAATTCCCACCTAAATGGGTATTATGAATTTCCCCCTTGTAAATTTGGGATTCCAAAAAATATACCAAGGAAATATTCATTTAAACTAGTCCCGATATCGAAAATAAAAAAACTAATTAGCAATATAATCAAAACATCTAAATTACCCTAAAAATAATGATTTTACACCCACTATTAAACATTCAAAAAAAGGGATAATGCTCTAGAACTGTATTCCTAAAACAATCTCTTCAAGGACTAAAATTATGAGTGGTTTTTAATATAAAGTTAAAAAACATAAACCCTACCACCATACCACTATCAAACATTTTCTAAAATCCTAGAAATCCAAATAAATCTTGGTAACTGTTTATAATAGTAAAAGATGATATAATAGATTCCACACATATAATTAATATCCTAGAGAATGAAAACCTACCTTATATAAAATCAAGAACCAAAAATCCAAATCATCATTGGGGATACAACTCAAAAAAATGAATCCACCATTAAAGAAAAAACAAATAAATAAATACATTTACATTAATTTATTAATAATGAAATTAATAATAATGGTCATGAATCAACAAAAAATCATTGACGTTGTCTAAAAAATAAAACATAAAATTACACATGTTATTGAGTGCACATTTTGGAGTCATAATCACAAATAGAGACTTCCATGAAACTATATTTCCACAAGACACGATCAATTGGAGTAACATTCCCTTGGTGGACCCTGTCCATAGGATCTGAAATATCAACCAACTACTCCATGAACACATATCAACATTAGTAACCAAATTTTGCATGAAAATTAAATGAGATTAATCATGAAGATACAATCAAATTTGTGAAATTTATAAAACATTTGGGATCAAAACCATTATTTAACTATTCACCAATTTACATAAAACTACACTAATATGATACAACAACATAAAAAGTCTGAATTTTTTTGGAGAAACCTTACTTACATGATCAAAAAAAAATTATAAATGATGAGGAGATACCTTCAGTATTAGATGATCTCTAATGTCAAATTATTGAGTCCTTCTTCTGTTATATAAAATAAAAATATATTTTTTTAGTGGTAGCTTATGTACCTTTTTATTTACCAATAATATTTTTATTATGATCAAGACTATTTACTATATATGAATCACAATATCACTATCCTCAGTAAAACCCAAAGTCAATTAAAAATCATCAATATAAAACAGTAAATGGATTCATACCAATGGTTTATATATATATATATACTATTATACGAATAACAAATCAAGGGAAATTTCTTTATCTATGAAACCCGAAAAAGTTGAACACATGTTCAAAACATGTCCTTATGATTTTTTAATGTTTATTCACCCTTGCATTATATTTATAGAGTAACTATTTTGCTGAGGAATAGTTGAGTACAGAAGCAACACCTGAGACACATCCATAAAATGAATATAAAATAATGACATTAATGTGATAATATTATCCACAAAACACCCGGATCAACATAATCACATCCAATAAATAATTCAATGGGACATACACTAAAAATATTTCTCAAATTATGTTAAGGTAATATGACATCATCAATTAATGGGTAATAACCATGATGACATAATATATTCTCGATGAACAGTATAAATTAGTCATAAATTCCATTAAATTTTCCTCAATTAATCATTTATGGACATCTATTAGTAGATGAAACCCTTTATAAATACAAGAATTTTGCTTCATCTGTTGAAATACTATATACTAATTAATAATCTCAATGGATATGATATGTATTGTAGACCATTGAATAAAATTTACCATGGAATGACATATATTATCCAAGCCTATGTAATGTAACAAGTGTAAACTTTGATATAAATATTTATCTACATCCACCATCACTAAGGGAGTGAATTGTATCCCCCTAAATAACAACCAATAACAGTAATTTCATAGACAATCATCACTGATTTTTTTTTTGAAAAAATTTAAATTATTAATAATTTCAGTTAGCAAATTTTCTTATATTTTATTTTTTACAGATATAAAACTATTTAATTGATAATTGATAGGATGAGTTAAAATAAAATATTGATGTTAATAAATCACAAAAATAAAATATGCATTAGAATTTTGTATTATTGAATGATTAAGGAGATAATTACATCCATATTACCAGAATAAAATAGTTATATTACAATAATATATTTGTAAAATTATTTTATTTGGTATTTAAATAATTCATATTTATATATATAAATGTTTTAATCTAACCATAGAATGATAAATAATGTACCAATGCTAACATTGCAGCTGATCTAGTGATCTATGGAATTATATTTTGAAATTTTTTAAATTTTATTTTAAATGATTATGTATATAAATAATAATAGTTATGGAACCATGATAATATTATAGAAGATATTTTTCCTTTTGAAGCATTTTAATTTTAATTTCATTATTTCATCCATATTTTTTTAGTGATTCTACTGAGATTTACAATTTTATGTGGTTTTCATTGTAATGACGTTAGTGTTTTAGTGGAATTCATTTTAACCGATCCATAAATTAATATAAAGGGGAAAATTTATCAATTGGGTTTTGTATTAGATATACAAATATTCATCTATAATTCATAGAAATAATGATTGGCTAGTATAAGTAATGGGAGACCCTTGATATTAATGTTGGAGAAATACCAATCATGATGACGGAGGTATTCCATTATAAGGATGATATTACTTAGTATTATGATTTTATAAGTATATAACAATCCAAAAGTATATATTCAACTATACCTTGATATTTTATATATATATACCATTAAAATTGTTCAAAAAAGGTTGTTTTTAATAATATCATTTTTAGGAGTATATGATCTACTATATAATAATCCGAGAATCGTTTTTGTAAATATGATATGTTAATTATTTTTATATTTCTAATATGATGGATAAATTCATATTTAATAAGAAATATATTAGTTGGGGGTTTACTCGAGTTGAAAATAATCCCCATAATCCTCCACCAGACCCGTGTTAAAAGTGATAAGTGATTGAGTATTCCTTATGTAATGTAAAATTATGGTAGAGGATCTAGAGAGTTTTAGTTTTCCGGGTTCAATATAGGGGTATTGTAGCATTATTACAATTCATCCAAATTGGGATTTTGGGTCACTATGTCTTTAATCTATAAATCTGGTGGTGATGCATGATTGATATTCATGTGGTGACACAAGCATGATGATAGAAGGTCCATAGGTCCATCTAATGGTGGGATTATGGGCTATATAATGTGACTAATTCTAACTAGGCCTTTATTCTATAAATATAAAATGAAATAATGATGTTGGTTAGGTGGGTTATCCCTTCGAGGGGCTATAACATGCCTTTCCAGACTATGTATGTGGGATGTGTGTATGCATTTGATTGTAATTATACCCTCAATAAGCTATTATATATAATTTTAAATTTTGTATATTTGTTTTCAATTTCATATTGTTAAGTATTTTTTTATTCATTATATTACAAATACATAAAATTTGGGAAGTGGGTAAAAAATATTAGCCACTTTTAAACTGCAATTCAGCATGTATATTTTTTATTTTCAACCATTAAATATTGATACCCCATTTATAATTGGAGATTTCAAAATATTATGGAAATAATTTATATTATCCATTAATTATCCTTGAATTTTACTGGTCCTTTATGTTTTTAGGATAATTTTATTTTAAGATAATTACATTTCTAAATATTTACTAGATATTGACTCAAACATTGTAAATATGTCCCATGATTTAAGAAGCATAGATCAATATTGAATAATTTATTAATTACAAAAAAATTTATTAGGTATATGAATAATTTATCAAAACAAAGATCAAATTATTATGATTTTAATCAGTGAAAATGTTCAACTAATTGAAAAACTGATTCCTTAAGAAAAAATAAAATTTAATTGGATATTAATTTATCTATTTCAAATGAATAGAGATAAATATATAACAATAATATATATTATTTATTTAGTATAAATTTTGGTGATGTTGGTAAATATTAATTTTGAAAAATTTATTTGGTCTTACATTGCATCAATTTTGAAATTAATAGTAAAGATAATGATATTTCATTATGGGGTGATTTTGAACTAGATTAATGTAATACTATTTAAATAATAGAATTATGATAATGAAGAACAAAAATAAAGGAATAAATATTATCTTCTCAATGATAAGATAATATTTGTCATGGGAATAATGTATTCTTTTAGTTGAAATATATTTATTGAAAATAATTTATACAAAATTATATTAATATTTAAAATAAATGATGAAGTAGATCTACTCGTGAATGATAATTATATTTTAGTAAATAAGAATTCATATAATGTTTTTATTTCATTAAAGTCCCTTTAAAAGATTGTTAAATTATTTTAGAAAGTTAAATGAGTTTAAAAAGTTATTCAATCAGAGAATGAAAAAGAAAAATCAGCATAAGTTGAATTTTATTATATGTATACAACACTAAAAATGAAAATCTCTTCATAAATTTAGTGGAATTTGGTACTTATAGATATATAAAATGAATTTAAAAAAGTTAATATTGAAGATGAAAATATTAATATGTAATAATGACTAGTGGATTATCATTTATCAGTTTGGAAAAAGTTAAGGCTATGTCCATGATAGAAGAAAGAAATTATAATTTATTAATGAAAAATAAAATAATTATTATTGTGAATTATTATTTAATTACTCTTTTTTTCAAGAAATTATTAATTATTTAGAAATTAATAAACATATGGAACCAATAAAAAATATTAAAAAGAAATCATGATTCATATTGTTATAGAAGTGGGGCATCCCTAGAATTGTTATGAAAATAAATTTATTTCTTTTCACTTCATTCGTTAACTAGTTGAACTGTTTAGAAGTGATATGAATTTGATCCACTGGGTTTATTGATAGCATAAGTTCAGTTAGAGGTAGTTCCTCCATCACATGAAGTATATGTTTCTACTAATTTTTTTAAAATTATATTTTAATGAAATTTAATATCATAATAATTGTGAATATCCATCATATAATATTACTAAAATGTATTTAACTCTATTAGAATATAGAGGTCACATGTTTAATGATGTTACATCTTCACCCTAATGGAAATATATTTCAAAATTAGTTTCCTCAAAAGATAAATCAACCTCTAGTTCTTATATAATAATTTTATTCTATGAAAAATATTGATGATAAAATGTGGTAAATAGTTATATTTTTAACATAAAATTTTCTTGTTCTCATAATATTGATGTTAATATAGTCTAAATAGGTTTTTAATAAAAAAATTAAAAAGAATAAACATTAAAATTTATAGCTTCATTGGTTTCCTAATCATTGATTAAATTATATATGTACTTAAAATCAAGAAAACAAATAAAGAATCATAAAATTATTATTATCTACAAATATAGTGAATGAGTTGGATAATTTTAAAGAGGATGATCCATATTTATTATATTGAAGATAAAATTTAGTTTATTTACTACCTAAAAAACTCAAAGATGAGTTTTCAACTACAAGTGAACAAATATATTTTTTTGAAAAACATTGGATTAATTTCAAAAATGTATTTAAATGTTCATGTAAGGGATTACAATTCCAATATATGGAACACCTTAAAACCATTTCATAATTATAATGTTATTTGTGAATATTAACTCATATTTTAGGATTTTTTGAATAATATTGAATAAATACATTAATGAATATTTTTCTCTTCATATGAACTGAAAAATATAGATAATTTTTTATACCAAAAGGTTCCTAATCAGAATATGATTTTATTGATAATAGCAAGATATGAAAAGATAAATCCTAAGAATCAACACTTTATAAGAAGAACTTTATGAGTTGGATGTGAAGTTCAAAACTCTATAAGGAATAATTTCAATGAATGTTTGCAAATGTGATCAAATGATCATTGTTCATGATGAGATGTTATTAGAGAATTTGAAATTCTGATTGATTTATATGAATATTATTTTAGACATTAATTAATAGGGATTGAATTGTAAAATTTTAAATTTATTTTATTATTATACCTCTAAAAAATTATTAGAAAAAAATTATCTAATACTATTTTAAGGACTATTCATTGATAATTTAACTTATCTAAATCATTGATCATCATTTAAATTTTATGTTATCAATATGATAACCTTTCTAAAATTATTTAGTCATTTTATCTATCATTTTCAATATAAAAAAAAATTCTTTTCATAAGATTAGTTTTCGAATGTTTTTTTAAGGCAATCCTGTTGAAAACAGAAATTTTCATAATTAATCCTAGATTAGTTGAAAAATTGGGAGATTTTAGTTTAAAAAAACAATGTCGGTGGAACTCAATTAAAAATTGTTTTTATCAAATTATTTTGAAAATAGGGAGATATATATTAAAAATTATATTCACATACAAATTGGGAGATCGTTCTATGTGGACGATCATCCCAAAAGATGAAATTATAATATCATAAAATGAATATATATATATATATATTCTGGTCATTATAATTTTTAATTTTTTTCATTTGTTTTTTAAAATGAATAATTTTTTCCTTCGTTGAATATCTCTAATTATTTTTTTTAAATTAATGAATCATGTTAAATATAACTTTTTCTATCATAATTTTTTTGATTTATAATTGATATTTTATGATTATGAAAACAATTAATTATTTATGAATAACATGAGTCATAAAATAATATACATTGTAATAATTTATGACTATTTGATAGCATATGGATTTCAGTAAAATAGAAGGTTTATTGTCATCATAAAAAATAGGTAACATGGGTAACTGATTTTTGATTACCAAAACCTATTATAAAAGTCAATGTAACATAATTTAGTCATCACATCAGTAGATATGGAATGTTTCTATGTTTAATAAACCATGAATTTAAATGAATGGCTATATTCTATAGAATAAAAAAAACATCACACCAAAAGTAATCCAAAATTTATATATTGTTATATAAATGTGACTATTATTTCCTGGTCCATGAATTCAAAGGTGTGAATAATAATTAACCATATATATATATATATATAATATTTATTAAAAATAAATTGATTATTTATTCATAAATAATCAATAAATTTTTATTGATGTCGTTTGATTTTGTCAAAAATAAATTTTCATTAAAACATTATTTTTATTTATCTTCATTAAAAATTATTATAATTAATTATTTAATGATTTATACAATTTAATTTATAAAATGGAATTCATTTTTAAATAATAATATAATATTTATTTTATATTTTATTTATATTTATTTTTTGGAAATTTTTATTTTTCAATTAATACTTACAAATAAATTTTTTTGGAAATTATTATTTTATATTAAAATATTTTATTTAAAATTCAATTATATATTTTTTTATTTTGAATTTAAATATATTATTTCTCTTATATATAATAAATTTATTTTCTGTGAATAAATTCTATATTTTTATTTAGTATAAACCATTATATACTTAAAAATATCTTTTTCATAGGAAAATGTTTTTTGTAGCCTTTTTCCAATTTATTTTTAAATTAAATTCAACCAATTTTTTTTTGATTAGTGAATAAAATATTTTCAATGTGGATCAAAATTTAGAAAATATGCCAGTTTAATTTTCTGTATGTATGAATAGTAACATTCATATTTTGAGTTACCACATTAAACATAAATTGGTTAATTAAGGGTTTAATAGAATATGATCACGAAAATAACATAGTCATAATATTTTCATTAAATTTATTCTTATGAGTGAATTTTGCATGTAATAATCCAATATTTGGTTATATGGCTTCTTTCGCTTTTGAGATGATAATAAAATTTGTAATATTTTATTTATTGAAAAGAATCATATGTGTCACACTTGTGTTTTTTAACTATAATAATTTTAACATGAGTATAACCATAAAAAATGTTACTTTATAAATATTATTTATAATTATAAATAATTTTTATTCACCAGGATAATTTATATATATTATTAAAATAATAATTTACATAAATTCATATAGAATATAGAGGCAGTAATTATTCAATTAATTGAAGAGTAAAATTAATTATATTAAAAATAATATTACTAATATAATTTTAGATAATTTATTTCATCCTTGAATTTTATATATTAATATGATATTTTAGAGATATAATTATTTTTGCTGAATATTTTTCACGTGAGGTTATTAATTTCAACATAATGAATAGTTTTAGAAATTATAATTAATAACGTTTTATAATAAATTTTTTTTTATTAAATTATATATAACTCGTAAAAATATTTTATTCAACCAATTTATTAGTATATGGTTCATTATATCTCATATGATCTATTTTTTGGAATATTTTACCATTTACAGTATCTTCACGGGCCCTCCAAGTGTAAAAATCATTCTTGACATGATGAGTGTGAAACGGGTTATCAAATAATTGAAAAAAATTATAATGGTAAAAAACAATTACATATATTAATTTATGATATTATTTAATTCCATCCTTATCAATGTTTTAAAAAATATTAGTTCAGATCCATTTGGAATTCAGAATCAAATTATAATAATCTTATATTTTGGGAATATTCAAGAGTGTCACTCCCCTCTCTTATAAAACAAAATATAATATTCCATTTACATAAAATATCATAATCCATTTTGGAAATATAATTTTTGGCTAATTATATTTATAAAAACCATAAATAATTTTAAGTGTCTATTTTTAGGGAATCAATACAACATTAGATGTTTAATATACAAAAGTAGGTTTTCATAAGAAAATGTATCATTTTTAAGATAGTGTTTCAGTTTTATTTTTTCATGAACCTCTTTAAATGAATAATTAATCATGATTATATATGTAAAAATATCAAAAATTTATTTCGGTAATTCAATGTTAAGGGAACATTATATATTTATCCCAACTTCTTTCATAAGAGAAATGAAACCATTGTTCATGTGTACGGTATAATATCTCTTGGAAAACCAATTTAATACATTTTTTTCTACGTAATATCATGGATATATTATAATGAGGGATTTAATGTTTATATATTAAATTAATGAAATATTTAAAGTTATAAAAGATAATATATCATTTAATTTTTTATATTTCAAATCACTGAAATATGAATACATCATTTCCGCACACTTGTGGACTACCACCTCCAAGAAGTTATGTCATTAATTTTTCATCCCAAAATCATATTAATTATATATAAATAAATTTATAAAAAACTATATTTTATTCATAATATAACTATCATTATATGTATTTAATATTATATTTTCTATATTTACATAATGATCACCGAAACATTGAAGTATTCATCATGAGTTCGTAAGTCCTACTGTCTTATAATGTAGTTCATATTTTATAACCTTACAAAATTATTGTTTTTAATAGATTATTTTATTTTTAGAAATTAATTTTTAAAATTTTTTATTATTATATTGATGATTGAATAATTTAATCATTTACTATAGTAAACCTACGAATGACATTTTCGTTTTATAAAATGATTATACCCAAAATGCATGAAAATAACACAAATAATTTAGTATTTATATATAACATAGTAATAAGAAAAATAATGGTAATAATATAAAAGGAAAATATTCTAAATAATTTAAATATTTATCAGAATTTTATTATTTAAGAGTATAAGGAGCATAATTGATTATTCAGACTCAAGGTAAAAAACATTCTTTTAAAAATCCCCATATAACATTTTACATAATAATTAATTTTACATCCATATCAATACATTTAATTATATGGATTTTTTAAATAGAAATAAAGTATTTATAAAGTATATTTATTGCATAAATTTAATTTCATAATTTTTTTTCAAAATGAATATTTTTATGGAATGTAGTTACGTTATTTAAAAATGATTAAAGGCTTGATCTATTTGAACATATACGTTGACAACAATATCTACCAGTACTAAAACAATTAGATTATGTTTTTATTCTGAAAAAATGTCCTTATTTATTGAAATAAAAATATTATTTTTGTGGGTATTATGGGATAATAAATATTTTTTATGAAATATGGTGTGGGATATAAAAATATGTTTTGTAGAAAAGATTTAATGGCTTTATTTCACAGGTTTTATACATGCTTGGAAATTGTAAATTGTTTTTAAAGTGTTAAGACCCATTATAGCTCATGGGCGAGCTCGATATTTCTTAAATGATGGTATCACCTAAAAATTTCACCAAAACATTATGTAAATATTGTGTTTTCTAGAAAACCATATTGGATGAAAATGGTTTGTTCATTCTTCCTATTAGGGTTTTGTTATTGTTTTAAGATGATAATATTACATGGAACCTACATTAATTTTATATAAATAGTAAAGAGTTTTCATATAAATAATCTGATTTCAAAAGGAATGATATTTTTCTTCATAAAAATGATATTATAGTTTTTAAAGTAATGTTTTTATGAAATTATTTTTTCTGGGTTTCATAAATTTCAATGAAAAAACATTTCATTTATTTTATTTATCATATTGATATTTTTTAGCTCAGCTTATGTTCTAAAAAAAATTTATTATAATTTTTGATGGGTAAAATAATGAAATTAGTAATGCTAAATTTTTTTGTTACATATCATGATTATCTGTCTTGTTTTATTTTGAAATGTTTGATATTGTGAGAAAAATAATTAATGATTATATATGTCAAATTTATTTATACATGGGTTTTTTATGTACGATTTACGACCTATGTATAGTTAATATTTTAAGAAGAACCTTAGAAAAAATCCCAAATAAATAGGAATATGTTTTTATATGGTATTAGAGTACATATAGAAATATTATTCCCTGGAAAATGTAACTGTAAAATTGATGCAATGTGGAAGAAAAAAATTATTCAAAAATAATAAATTTAATATTACAAATTTTTGGAGCATGGGAATTATTAAAATATACATCGTAAAGAGAAATATCAAGAATGATATTTTCCGTACAATACATATGAGTGTTTAACCATTCCTAATTCCCTTAACATTGAAGATAAGGAAACTATAAATTTCAAGTGAAATGTATGGATTATAAATTCGAATGTGTGATTATATTACTGAATCCTAGAATGTGATTCAAATTTCATAAAAAGGTAGAATCAACGAATAATATAGATATGAATTATTAATGCATTACGGAGAATTCAATAGAATTATTCTCTCTATATACCTGTCTTAATATTTGGTTGTTGATTTATAGATGATCATAAGTTCAATAAACAAGAACCCACTTTAGATGTTTAACATAATAACATTTTTAGCTAGTTATGGGTATTTTTGGAGGTTTTTTATTGGTATGTGTTATATGACACCTATAAATTTAATTTTTTGTATTAATTGATATAGAATTCCATTGTTATTGTGGAAATGGATATAATGGTATTAGTTACCTATAGGTTTTTTCATATCGTTGATGTTGAATGAATCTAATAGTATTACAATTTTGAAACATCTGATATGGATAACCATGGGATTGATAATAGTGTTGGTGACTATATTGAAATTGAAAATGTTTATTATTTTGGAAAATCATTTTAGGTTATGGTAGACAATTTTTTTTATTTTATAAAAAATAAATATTGAGTTAGAAATTAGAAGAATTTTAGGGTATATTTTTGTTAACTATTGTTATTTAATAAAATTATTATCCTATCCTGAATACAATATTATTTTCACATATACATTTTTGGTATGAGAGTTATATTGGAAGAATATGTAATCAATTTATGAGTATCAATATTATTATGGAATGTTTTACTGAATTTTTATGATTGTTATTTATCGAATGAATTACATTATGTGTTGGGTATTATTAGTGAATTGTAGAAAATATAGTAGTTTTATTCATATGAAAATATATTTTTATTGGTAATTATATTAAATGGTGTTAAAAATTCATTTTTGGGAAAATTTCTAAAAACATAATAAAAGACTTTTCCTCCATTTTTGGACGTATATTATCCAATGTATGTTGATTCTAGTACATAAAGAAAAAATAATTCATTTTCAATACTCATCATTAAAAAAATAACAGATTGTCGTTGAAAAAGAAAAAGGATGAATGTATTTTTATTAGGATACTGTATTTAAAAACTTTCTAGTGATAGATGTTAATGGAATTCCTCAACTATAAGAAAAGATATGGAAACAAAAGTTGTACATATACTTTTCTTATCATGATATCAATGGTTTTAACCCATAAATTATTTAATATTTTGTAATAATTATAATTCTTATGTCCATGTTCTCTATAAAAATTTATAAATCTTTGTGAATTATATTTCTATTCAATGTAAAAAATTTGAGTTACATACAATGTTTTCTTTTTTTGAAACATTGTATGTGTTAACCAAAACGCCTTTCATACTTCCCTTTCTGCATTTTAAAGAGGATAATTTATTAACCATTTATATGATTTGGTATTATAATAATAGTAATTAAAAATGTCATATATTGGTTATTGAGATATAGTTTAGAATTAATATGATTCAATGTCTTAACATGGGCTTCTAAATTTAATATCCCGTGATTTTTAAATAATAATTATGTTTGATTGCATTAAAAATAAGCAACAACACGTGTAATCGAGCCATAAAATGTTATTATTTATATGTGATTACTATAACCTAGTTATTGAATTCATGAATATGAATAATATTAAACAAATTTTGATATATATATATATATATGTAATAATAAGTGAAATTTCATAGATTAAATTTTGTGAATATTAAATAAATTTTTATTAAATTCATTTTATACATTAATGATATGTTTTCTTCATAGACTAATTATTATTTGTTTTCATGAAGAAGTTTTATAAATATTTTTTAAAAAAATTTACAAATTTTATTTTTTAAAATTAACTTCTTTATGAATTCATCATTTCCATATTATCTTATGGTGAAATTTAGAGATTTTTCTAAACACTTATAATTTTCAATCAATATTTAAAATATTGATTTTTATTTCAAGATGTATTTTATATTAAGTATTTGCAAGGAAAAATATAATTTTGAATTAATGTTAAAATTTAATTAGTTAATTTTTATTTAATAAAATTTAAATATGGATTTTTTGGAGATTCATTGAAGTATTTATTATGTAAACATTTTTTTCATAAAATTGTAATTTTCTAAAAAAACATTTTTTATCACATTTTAATCATTTTCTGTAAATTTAGTAATTAAATCATACGTAAATTTTTTAATGTGAATTTTATCATTAATAGTTTTATTTACCATAATAAGGGTTAAATATAGTAATTAAGGGAAAAAATTGATATGATAAGAGCTATAAAATGATTCTAAATATTGAATTAATTTTATTTTATAACCCCATATTTTCCATAATAACTAAAATTTCCATTATATGGATATCTGATAAAATTTTAATGTGATTATAAACATTATAATATTTTATTTAATGAAAATTAGAAAATATCACGCTCTTATCCTTAAAAACTATAATGTTTTTAACCTGGAGATTACAATAGTCTATGTTGAGTTATAAATATTATTTTCTAATATAATATATATTTTATCATCATGATAATATATTTTTTATTTTAGAAATGAAATATCTATATTCTTTTCTTACACATTGTTGGCACATTAATTAATCCATTAACAGAAATATCAAATAAATTATATAAATAATATTTAATATAATAATAATTTGAGTTAATTATTTTTCTCTATGAGTCTGAAAGTTTCATATCATTTTTTATACTTGTAAAGATTTATTTTTGTCTTGATCTTCTTAATATCAACGTAATTAATAATTATATAAAATATATCTAATGATATTTAATAATATATAATATTTTATATAATGATTTAAAATTCATAATAGTCATAGTTTTACCCACATTATTAGGATTTGGGTTTTAATTTAAAAATCACCAATTTATGTTCCTATTTTCAATTTACATCAATTATTATAAGCCTCAAATTTTAAAAATCATTTTTTTCATGATATGTGTGAAAGGGGTTAATTAAGGGTTAAGACCAAAATATAAGTGCAAAAATATAGCCAAAATTAGTTTAAATTTTATTGTATCAAATGATTTAAGTCTATAAAAATTTTATTCTAAAAATATAAGAATTTATTTCCATTTTCAAATGAAATTTTGTTTATATTAATCATATATTTGGAGAAATTCCATGAAAACCCCTCCCCTCTCTTGACTAGTTAGTCCTTTTGTGATACTAAAAGTGGGATTTGGACAAATTTGTAAAACGGAAGGGTTTGGAATGAGCTTAAATCCAATCGGGCCCCTGGAACGGAAAAGAGAATAACTCTCAGACCGAGCGTCCGATTCACACACCGTCAATCGTGTTGGGTTCCTTTTTATGAGGCAGAACTTCGAGATACATCAACACCAAACTTCGTGATAGTTGATGGATCAAACCCTTTGCTCTAGCTATGGACCCTCCTTGAAACGAGCTTGATGTGTGAAGGAACCATAGAGATGGTTGCGACTTCGACGACTATAGTATTTGGATCCTACGTGGGTTCGGCAGCGACGAATACTGTACATGGATCCTACGTGGTTTCGACAATGATGAATATTGTACATGGATCCTATGTGGTTTTGGAATCGATGACTACAGTACTTGGATCTTGTGTGGGTTTAACATTGACGACTTTTCTACTTAGATCCTACGTGTGTTCGACAGTTTAGATGAATTAGTGACAACTGATCAACTCTATCACTATAAAAAAATGTATACCTGTGTGAGCTGAGTCTTGACATTCAATAATTATCATCTATGTGACTGACATTACATCTTGTAAGTACTAGGTTGTGCTTGGTCTCAAGAGATGGATTCGATCTGAGATTGATAACATAGGTATATGTATGTTCATAACCCTATGTAGGGTTGGTTGTTAATTCGTGGTTGTATCTTTCTTATGTGGTTTATCCTTATTGGATTCAGGGAGACCATTAGGGGTCTCGGGGTCCCTACTGATAATATTTATATTCACCCTTTCACAAGCTATGCCCACACCTCATTGTGTTGGATGCAAATGATAGACAATGTTGATGGAGGCAGAGAGTACGAGAACTGGACGATACCCAGAGGTGGACCTTGCGACGAGTCAGCACACTGTTGAGACTGATGGACGTGGGTGTTGAGGTGACAATCAGTACCTACCGTTCAAGTAGGAATCGCCGTAGGATGATCTATGTGCTGCTCTTTACTTTCATCTGTTTGTCCCTTTACATGTACTTTTTGTCCAATTGGGATTTTATACAGACATATTTACTTTTCGGCACACTCTTTTGTATTCAGTTGTACTTAGTGTTTACATCCAATTAGGTACATTTTTTTGTTTGTTTACCTTCATAAAGGCAATGCCTTCCCAGCTTAGGGATTTATGTCTTGGGATCTAGGCTCCAGCCCCTGGCCTATGGAAGGCAGGCTTGGGGTAGTCACGACACGGGCCCCGATGACGGGTCATGACATTTATCATGGTGATTATTGATAATTTTATGGATTCCTTATTAGGATTATGGGTATGTATCTTTGAGGATTTATAATTTGGTTAACAATAAATATTATTTGCGAACAATGTAATTTTTATTTTTTGGGATTCACGTTAAAAGGTGTGAGATCCCCATGATTTTAATAAATTACATAATTTTAGGGTACTGAGGATAATTTGGATTAAGGTTTATTTAATTTATAAATAATCATACTTGATCCTATGGATTTATTGTCTCAATTGTAATGTGAAATAAATTATTTCTACAAATAATTGTTTATATCTTTTAGTTATTAGATTACCTTTTCATAAACATTTTTTCTTTGGATAATATTTAAATAAATCAAGAATATATTTATATCTTTTTTGTATTATATGATCCATGATAAGTTTATTTTTGAACTTCATTGTCAAGAAAATAATTTTAAATACTCATAGTTGGGAAATTATTTTCATATCTTGGGAGAAATATATTTAATGATGAAATTATAAATGTTAACTAAGTATATTTATTTATATTTACAGTCTATATTGTAAATAAATTAATAGAAATTCTGAAACATAAATTGATATAAAATTGTTTACATATAAAATAATTTCAAATAAATCAATTTCATATTCACCCATAATTTATTTATAATGGTTTTGGTTGTTATCATTTGTTTTTATCAAGTTTTCTATAACTATCATTTTCCCTTCCATGTTAGTTTTCTCCGATATTTTTATATTTGCACATCAGAATAATTTTCCCCTTTTTGAAACTTTTTTTAGTTATTCTGGATTATATTTTTATTTCCATTTCCATTTATTGAAGATGATGTTTTATTAACACAATGTACACTATGAGGTTTTAATTAAAGGAATTTTCAATTAAAAAACCATTTATTAACATGACCATGTTCAAATAATTAGTATATGATTTGTCAAAGGGGGGATAATGGAATTCCTAGAGCATTTAGAAAAATAATATTATATTTCCGAATGTATATAATATGAAATATTATGTATAAATGAAGCACAAAATATTATTATCTAATAGAAAAATTACAACATATCCATCGAATTGGAGTGTATTCGTAGTAATAACAAAATTTGAAAATACTAATAAAGGTATTACTCGAAAAAATATTTTTATTAATTCATTAGAATTATGAAATATGTTTTTTTATTAAATTCATATTATACATTACAAAAATGTTTCCATCAATAATGTATTTTCATCTATTTGGGGGAGAAAATAATATATTTAATTTAAAAACAATAAAATATATTTTGATTAATTAATTTAATTTTATTCTAAAAAGGTATGTTTTTCATTGTGTGCATTTTATAAAGGGTATATTTTTCAACGAATAGTAAAAAATATTGATATTTATTGAAAACACAATTATAATTCCAAAAAAATTGATTTAATTATATAATTATTAAAATATAAAATTGTTTCTATTATAAAATAAATAATATATTTAATTTCCTTGACATCTATTTTTTTGACGATCTTGGGATTATTATATTTTAATTCATAAAAATATTTTTTTAAGAAACAGATTATCATTATGCCATATATTATTATCAAAAATTAATTTTTAACAATTACAGAATGTGAATCATGACATATTCATTCTATATTTGGAATCATTAGGACTAAATTTGGTAAATAGATCACTTTTAATGTGGTTCAATTTAATTTGTAACTGTAGTAAATTTTTATCACCATGATAAGGGTAAAACAGGAAAAATAGTGTTAAAACATTTCGATCAGGTTTCAAAATTTCTATAAAACATACCATTATAATATTATATGTTTGGATTTCCTACATTTAGATCCATGTATCATATATATATAATATTATTATAATATTTCTCTATTTGTGATCTTTATCTTAATTGAATAAAATGATAATTTAATAAAATTTAGACACTTAAAATTAATATCTCTATCATTTATAATAATGGTATGTTTTGATTATGATAATTTAATAATTTTAATTATAAATATAAATTATTATTATATATTATAGTAATTTAGTAACATTTTTTGTAATTAGATAATCATTCTAAATTCTTACACAATACGGACACATTTTTTATTAAATTTATAGAAAATATGATATATTAATTTTTTTAAAAATAAATTTATTATAATTTGGAATAATTATTATAGTATATGAGTTTTCTAAATAAATTGAAAAATATTATAGATATTTGATTGATTTAAATTACATTTCTATTTCAATAATGTTCTCATTAAAGTCATGCTATGGGAACAGAGCCTATAATGAAATTTATAACATTTATTAATTAACTTATTTATTAAATTAAATTATATTAATTAAAACCCTAATAGAGGAATAATATGCTAGATAATTAACTAATTTTTCATTTATCTTCCATTTAAAATCCAATGATTACTATATAAGTAAAATTTTTACCCTTAATGAGTGAAAAATATGTTATTGCATTAAAGGATAAAATTAGTAAATTTAGGGCGTAAACTATAAAATAAATTTACAAACACAACAAAAATATATAATAGATGTATTGGGTGATGGTATTTGAACCAAAAAAATTGGTATAAAAAATTATATATCCATTTTAAATAAAATTGTTTATAATTATTTTATTATATTTTAATATTTTAAATAATTCCCTGAGTACACCGTTCCTCCTTCATAAAGGAAACCATTTATATCAATACTGAGAAAATGGGTCCATATAGGTTATCCAAACATTATAAATTTATATTATTAACATACCCATTAACAATTTATTGGTTCTGGCCTTCTTAATGATTCATTCAAGGGTACTTAAAAAAGAATCTAAAAATGTCTACCAAATAATATGCAATCATTTTTACTGATTCATTATAAATTCATTATTTATTAAAATCCTCTAAAATTATCCTAATCATCCAAAAATAATAAGTATGTTTTTATAAATACAAATATATTTTTGAATAATTTTTCGAAAATAAATTTTCATCTCTTTTTCATCATAATAAATGAGAAAATATAACTCGTGTGTACGCACTGGTTACCAAATCCACATAGTAGAATAATTCGTCTTTCATCACAACATTATATTGATTTATTAAATATGAATTTTAAAATATTTATTATATTTATAAATAAATATTAGTTTATAATTATAAAATATTATCTTCTTACTTACCTTCAATGCATTTGGGTAATAATTTTTTCGATAGTGTGTAGGTATGGACATTCATCGCAACAAAGTAATGTGATATATTCATTCCCTAATTGCCCTGATGGTAATAAGGATATATTTAATGAAAACATATTATATATATGATATATTAATTATTATGTTTAGTTATTTGTTATTTATAATTATTTTGTATCCATCCATCAAAAATAGAAAATAACATTCATGCATACATATGACCAATCATCTCCACAAATAGTGAATTTTATTTCTCAAAATTCACCATTCGCAGAAGATTATATGTATCAGTATATTAATGGCTATTATATGTATATAATTATTATAATTCTAATAATGATGGAACCACAATCAATGTTAAATATCTATAATTACTTAACTAAAACATGGATGAAAAATTTCACAATTTAAATTGGAAAATGGTGAATATAATAATGAATAAATAATAAATCGGAATTTAATTATTATAATATTAACATATATGAAAGTATAAGAATTAAAATTATTTTGTAATAGAAGTATAATAATTTTAAATTTATTATCCATGAGGTTAAAAAAATAATGAAGTGAAACAAATTTCATGTAAGAATATTATCATCATGATTTTTCTTTTATGAGACATAAGCCATCATCCAAAAAGTTTTTAGAAATATAGTTTATATAATAATCCTTTGATTTAATATATCATGAGTCCATTTTTTTCATTTTAATTAATGTTTTATGTATTATTATTTCTGTAATTGGAGCTGTGACTCAAAAATCTATAAATCAATATTATTTTGTTTCATAAGTACGATATTATTTTGGAATTTTTATGTTAAATTATTTATTAGAAAATTATATTATTTACATATATATTATAAAAATTGAAGTTGCGATACATTGGTTAATTATGATAATAAAGTGTTTTGCATTAATTGTCCTCAACAGACACTCAAGAGACTGGAAAATTCTTTTGATAAAAATCCAACATTGTTGACTATTCATTTTGGAATTTTTTTCATTCATGTGTATATTTTATATAGTAAATTTTAAATAAAATTCATAATATTATCCAAATAATTATTGTTGTAGAATATATACTTCTTTTACTAATTAAAAAATCATTTATTTTGAACATTCTTATAATTTTAAAAATGAGGTACTATTCACATTATACTGAAAATGAAAAAGTAATCATATTTTTTCAAAAAAATTATGGTACTTAATTTCCTACCATGATGAACTCACAATTAAATGATAAAATAATTTCGTTTTCCCTATATTATTTTCAAATGGGATTTTTTTCTTATATTATGTAAATGACTAATTTTTTAAAATGAATTTCAACTGTTAAAGACTATTTTCCCCAAAAATGATTTTATAAATAACTATATTTTATATAAATTCATTAATGAAATTAAAATCTGTATTACATATTCTTTTATGAGATATGGTGTAATGATAATGTCTTTATTCTTTTCTATACTGTTTATTATTTGTATTATTTGGGCATATATTGACATTTTTAATGATAGATTGTATTATTTGGATTGGTTTTTTATAATTATTAAATAATGATCATGTTTTTCATTTTACTCAAATAAAGAGTTATGTATACATAGTATGTGATGGGTGGGGACATTATAGCTCATTGATTGGTTGGTGGGTCTCTTGAAACAAACTAGTTCTTGTATTTTGAATTAGCATTACCCATTTATTTATGATATAATTGATCAAGGCCTTTATAGTGTTTTTAATGATTTCTAGAACAATACATTAAATCATTCTGATATTAGTTGATGATTTTTATATGATTATTTTAATAATTATGATATCCATGGATATGTTTAAATATCATGCGATTTGTTACTTGGAATTATCTGATCATTATTAGTTCCTTTCATAATTTTCATCATTGATATCATCAGGTATCCACATATCCAATTGATAATATCAGGATTACTCAATATATATTATACAGTTATAAATCTATAATTATCACGTGATCTCACCCTTTATTTGATTTCATTACCATGGGATATTTTTTTTATTTTGAATGAAAGAATGGTTTCCAAAAAACATTATTACTATGTTTTTTATATTTATAGTTTAATATTGGAATGATGTTTATATATAGTTCACTAAAACTATGAGACTATCCAGTCCTTTCGAATATGTTTTATTATATCTAGTACAAATATAATAATGTTACCATTAGATTTAGGCTGCTAGAGTCATCATCATTAACATACTTCCACATTCCGACAAAACCATTCTCCCTAAACCACAATGTCAAATGTGATTTAACAACCTTACACTACCTGATTCCAGAAACACCACCATGTAAAATAACCCCACTATAGAATAATAATCGCATCAACAATGGGACGTCACTTAAACATAACCACCACTATAATCAAATAGTTAAAATGGAATCTATTTGAAACTATGTAAATTCTAGTTATACAACATAACATTTCTTCATGTATATATATGATTGTGTGGGAGTGTTATATGTATGGATTTATATCTATATCGATAAGAAATCATAGAATATATATTAATTTATGTTTATCAATAATCCATGGTTTCCTTTATGAGTATTCATCATATAACCATTAAACATATTACCTTAAACATGAACTCATTCAATATAACATCATGAAGGGAATAGTATGTAGGGTTGTAGTCCTTAATCTATAACCATAAAAAATAGATTTTTTAGAAGACATCAAAAAAATTAGGAGGAAATACATGTACAATATGATGTTAATAAAGGAAACATGATTGATTATGTAGGAAAATAACCTCAAACAACTAAGAAAACAATAGTTAAACACCAATTACATATTAGCACATCGACCACATCACTATACCCAATATATTTCTAGACAATCCACATCTTCACATCATCATAATCTTCAATGAATGAATTCAAAATATTATAGAATCCTAAAACTCACCAAATAACATAATAATACTATTTTTCAAATAAACACAATAAAATATAAATTATAAAAAATATATTAGATTAGTAAATATTAACTTTTATCCATATTAATTATCAATAAACATAATACAGAACTTCAATAAATCTTATGAATCCCAAACAAACAACCATGGAACTCAATCATTCACCATTATTAATTCATAAAAATAACTAATTATCACTATTTTTTTAAATTTTATTTTCATTAACCCCTTTTCAAACAATCTGTCAGTTTATCACAAAATTTTATGAATGAAAAGAATATAATAGAAGTAATAACATCAAATACATTATTTTTCACACTACATACTAAGTTAAATGTAATTATAAATTTAATTTAAGAAAGAATTCTTAAAAAGATAAATAGCTGCCACATTCAATTTTATTAATCATAAAATTCATTATCATAATTATATTTATTCCAACAAATCTTATATTTAATTTTAAATAATGTTTATAAAACACATAAAAATAATAAAATAGGTTATATCTAAAAATGGTAAACTCAATCTTTTCTTAATGAAATATCACATTGGGATTTGAGTATCGAAGAAGTAAACATGGATAGAGTAGATAAGAAATACCACATAAGCAAACCCAAATGAACACTAATAAAACTATAATATAATAATGAAAAAATATCAGAATAAACATTTAAAAAATAATCTAGTATAACGAGATAATGAGTAAATGGAAAAATTATTATATATGAGTAAAATTAGTCTAATTAAAAAAATGATTACCAGATTTGATAGGAAGTGATTGAAAAATGGATAACATGGACTACCAATAGAATATGTAGATTCATCCGGGATCCTGCTAATATTATAAAAATTTATAAAAATATAAACAATACTATAATTTTATTTTGAATATATTACCATTCACCACTATGTTGTGGATACTACTAAAATGGTTGTGGTGGTCTCAGTCATGACAAACAAAAAAAATTTAAAAAACCATAGATCACCAACTCTCTGTTAGGGATTTCAATTTTTTAAAATTAATTTTACTAAATTTATGGTTTTTATGAATAAAATAAAATAATTTCCATCATATTTCCTAAAAATAATTAATATTAACAACAACATTAATGATATTTTATCACTTTTTCTAACATTTATACAATGATTGAAAATATTGATAATCCACTTTGTATAAAAAAAATTACAATTATTAATTCCCAATCACATATAATTATTCTAATAAAAATAAATATATCTGATGATACTAAATATATCCATCACCACAATGTTTTAGTAACTTCAAGTAAGATTAAATTATGACGCCTTGACTATAAAATTTCAATATATTCTAACCATGTAAAATTAAACCATTCCATAAAAATTAGTCCATTGTCCTTATGGTGAATTTCCATAATTCCCACCTAAATGGGTATTATGACTTTCCCACTTGTAAATTTGGGATTACAAAAAATCAACCCAGGAAACATGCATTTCAACTAGTCCCCATATTGAAAATACCAAACTAATTACCAATATAATCAAAACATCTAAATTACCCAAAAAAATAATGATTTTACACCCACTATTAGACATTCCAAAAAAGGGATAATTCTCTTGAACTGTATTCCTAAAACAATCTCTCCCAGGACTACCAATATGTGTTGTTTTTAATATAATGTGAAAAAACATAAACCCTAACACCATACCACTATCACATGTTTTCGAAAAGCCTATAAATTCAAATAAATCATTGTAAATGTTTATAATAGTATAAGATGTTAAAATGGATGCCACACATATAATTAATATCCAAGAGAATGAGAACCTGCCTTATATGGAATCAACAACCAAAAATCCAAATCACCCATAGGGATACAACTAAAAAAATGAATCCACCATTATAGAAAAAACAAATAAATAAATAAAATTACATTAATTTATTAATTAAGAAATTATGAATAATGGTCATGAATAAACAAAAATTTAATGAAGTTGACTAAAAAAATCAAACATAAAATTACTCATGTTATTGAGTGCACATTTTGGAGTCATAATCACATGTAGAGACTTCCATGAAACTATGATTCCACAAGACTCGATCAACTGGAGTAACATTCCCTTAGTAGACCCTGTCCTTATGATCTGAAATATGAACCAACTACTCCATGAACACATATCAACATTTGTAATCAAATTTTTATTTAAAATTAAATTGGATTCATCATGAAGATACAATCACATGTGTGAAATGTCTAAAAAATATGGGATCAAAACCATTATTGTATTATTAACCAATTTACATAAAACTACACCAATATGATACAACAAAATTAAAAGTCCCAAATTTTTTGGAGAAAATTTACTTACATGATCAAAAAATCACTATAAATGATGAGGAGATACCTTCAGTATTACATGATCTCTAATGTCAAATTATTGAGTCCTTCTTCTGTTATATATAATAAAAATATAATTTTTTAGTGGTAGCTTCTATACCTTTTTATTTACATACTAAATTTTTATTATTATCAAGACCATTTACTATATATGAATCACAATATCACTATCCTCAGTCAAACCAAAAGTCGATTAAAAATCATCAATATAAAACAGTAAATGGTTTCATACCAATGGTATATATATATATATATATACAATTATACAGATAACAAATCAAGGGAAGTTTCTTTATCTATAAAACCCTAAAAATATGGACACATGTTCAAAACATGTCCATAAGATATTTTAATGTTTATTCTCTCTTGAATTATATTTATAGAGTAACTGTTTTGGTGAGGAATAGTTGAGTACAGAAGGAACACCAGAGACACATCCATAAAATGAATATAATATAATGACATTAATGAAATAATATTATCCACACAACACCCAGATAAAAATAATCACATCCATGAAATAATTGAATGGGACATACACTACACATAATTCCCAAATTATGTTAAGGTAATATGTCATCATCAATGAATCAGTAATAACCATGATGACATAATATATTCTCGATGAACAGTATAAATTAGTCATAAATTCCAATAAATTTTCCTCAATTATTCATTTATGGACATCTAGTAGTAGATGAAACCGTTTATAAATACAATAATTTTCCTTCATCTGTATAAATACTATATACTAATTAATGATCTCAATTGATATGATATGTACTGTAGACATTTGAATCAAATTTCCCATGGAATGATATATATTATCCATGCCTATGTAATGTAACAAGTGTAAACTTTGATATAAATATATATCTACATCCCTCATCAACGAGGGAGTTAATTGTATGCCACTAAATAACACCCAATACCATTAATGTCATAGACATTCATTACTCAAATGTTTTTGAAATAAATGTAAATTATTAATAATTTCAGTTAGAAAAATTTCATATATTTTATTTTTTACAGAAATAAAACTATTTAATAGATAATTGATAGCATGAGGTAAAATAAAATATTGATGTTAATAATTCAAAAAATTCAATTATGCATTAGAATTTTGTATAATTGAATGTTTAAGGAGTTAATTATATCAATATTACCTGAATAAAAAAAGTTATATTACTATAATATAACTCTAAAATAATTTTATTCGGTTTTTAATTAATTAATATTTTTATATATAATTGTTTTAATCTAACCATAGAATGATAAATAAGGTAACAATGATAACATTTCAGCTGATCCCATGATCTATGGAATTATATATTGAAATTTGTTTAAATTTTATTTAAAATGATTATGTATATAAATAATAATAGTTATGGAACCATGAATATATTCTTGAAGATATTGGTCCTTTTGAATAATTTTAATTTAAGTTCCATGATTTCTTCCGTATTCTATTAGTGATTCTACTGAGAGTTACAATTATATGTGTTTTTCACTGTAATGATCATAGTGTTTTAGTGGTATTCATTTTAACCGATCTATAATTTAATGTAAAGGGGAAAATTTATCAATTGGGTTTAGTATTAGATATACATATATTCGTGTATAATTCATAGAAATAAAGATTGGATAGTATAAGTAATGGAAAAACCTTGATATTAAAGATGGAGAAATACCAATCATGATGACTGAGGTATTCCATTATAAGGATGATATTA
Source organism: Viscum album (assembly GCA_963277665.1). NCBI lineage: Eukaryota > Viridiplantae > Streptophyta > Magnoliopsida > Santalales > Viscaceae > Viscum > Viscum album. Next base: position 1,454,566,813 of record OY728159.1, on the reverse strand, counting down.
CTTAGTATTATGATTTTATAAGTATATAACAATCCAAAAGTATATATTCAACTATACCTTGATTTATATATATATATATACCATTCAAATTGTTCAAAAAATTGTTTTTAATAATATAATTTTTAGGTGTATATGATCTTTTATATAATACTCAGATAATCGTTTTTGTAAATATGATATGTTAATTATTTTTATATTTCCAATATGATGGATAAATTCATATTTAATATGAAATATATTAGTTGGGGGTTTACTCGAGTTGAAAAGAATCCCCATAATCCTCTACCAGTCCAGTGTTAAAAGTTAGACGTCAGTGAGTTTTCCTTATGCAATGTAGAATTACGGTTGAGGATCTAGAGGGATTTAGTTTTCCGGGTTCAATATAGGCGTATTATAGAATTATTAAAATTCATCCAAACTGGGATTTTAGGGCACTGTGTCTTTCATCTATAAATATGGTGGAGATGCATGATTGAGATTCATGTGGTGACACAATCATGATGATAGAAGGGCCTTAGGTCCATCTAATGGTGGGCATATGGGCTATATAATGTGAATAATTCTCACTAGGCCTTTAGCCTATAAATATAAAATGAAATAATGAGGGTGGTTAGGTGGGCTATCCCTTCGAGCGGCTATAACCTGCCTTTCCCGACTATGTATGTGTGATGTGTGTATGAATTTGATTGTAATTATACCCTCAATAAGCTATTGTATATAATTTTAAATTTTTTATATTTGTTTTCAATTTCATATTGTTATGTATTTTTTTATTGATTATATTACAAATACATTAAATTTTGGAAGAGGGTAAAAAATATCAGCCACTTTTAAACTAAAATTCACCATGTTTATTTTTTATTTACAACCATTAAATATTGATACCCCATTTATAATTGGAGATTTCAAAATATGATGGAAAAAATTTATATTATCCTTTATTGATCCTTGAATTTTACGGATCCTTTATGTTTTTAGAATAATTTTGTCATATGATAATTACATTTCTAAATATTTACTAGATATTGACTCTAACATTGAAAATATTTCCAATGATTTATGAAGCATAGATCAATATTGAATAATATTTTAATTACAAAAAATTTATTAGGTATATGAATAATTTTTCAAAACAAAGATCAAATTATTATGATTTTAATCAGTGAAAATGTTCAACTAATTGAAAAACTAATTCCTTAAGATAAAATAAAATTTAAATGGATATTAATTTTTCTATTTCCAACGAAGTGAGATAAATATATATCAATAATATATACTATTTCTTTATTATAAATTTTGGTGATGTTGGTAATTATTAATATTGAAAAATTTATTTGGTCTTACATTGATTCAATTTTGAAATTAATAGTTAAGATAATGACATTTCATTATGGGGTGATTTTGAACTAGATTAATGTAATACTATTTAAATAATAAAATGATGAGAGTGAAGAACAAAAATAAAGGAATAAATATTATCTTATCAATGATAAGATAATATATGTCATGGGATTAATGTATTCTTTTAGTGGAAATATATTTATTGAAAATCATTTATACAAACATATATTAATATTTAAAAGAAATTATGGAGTAGATCTACTCGTGAATGATAATTATATTTTGGTAAATAAGAATTCATATAATATTTTTATTTCATTAAAGTCCCTTTAAAGGATTGTTAAATTATTTTAGAAAGTTAAATTAGTTTAAAAAGTTGTTCAATTAGAGAATGAAAAAGAAAAGTCATCATAAGTTGAATTTTATTATATTTATATAACACTAAAAATGAAAATCTATTCATAAAATTATTGGAATATGATATTTATATATATATAAAATGAATTTTAAAAAGATAATATTGAAGAGTAAAAGAATAATATGTAATAATAACTAGTGGATTAGTATTTTTTAGTTTGGAAAAAGTTGAGGATATGTCCATGATAGAAGAAAAAAATTATAATTTTGAATGAAAAAGAAAGTAATTATGATTGTGAAGTATTATTTAATTAATAATTTTTTTATGAAATTATTAATTATTTAGAAATTAATAATCATCTGGAACCAATAAAAAATATTAACAAGAAATCATGATTCATATTATAATAGACGTGGGGAATCCCTATAATTGTTATGAAAATAGATTTATTTCATTTCACTTCATTGGTTAACTAGTTGACCTGTTGAGAAGTGATATGAATTTGATCCACTAGGTTTATTGATAGCATAATTTCAATTAGTGGTAGTTCCTCCATCACATGATGTATATGTTTCTACTATTTTTTTTAATTAGATTTTAATGAAATTTAATTTCATAATAAATGTGAATATCCATCATATAATATTACTAAAATATATTTAACTCTATTAGAATATTGAGTTCACATGTTTAATGAAGTTACATCTCCACCCTCATCGAAATATAATTCAAAATTAGTTTCCTCAAATGAAAAATCAACCACTACTTCCTATATAATAATTTTATTCTAAGAAAAATATTGATGATAAAATGTGGTAAATAGTTATATTTTTAACATAAAATTTTCTTGTTCTCATAATATTGATGTTAATATAGTCTAAATGATTTTTTAATATAAAAAAATAATACACTTTAGAATTTATAGCATCAGTGGTAACCTAATCATTGATTAAATTATATATGTAGTTAAAATCAAGAAACAAAATAATGAATCAAAAAATTATTATTATATTCAAATATAGTGAATGAGTTGGATAATTATAAAGAGGATGATCCATAGTTACTATATTGAAGATGAAATTTAGTTTATTGACTACTTAAAAAACTCAAAGATGAGTTTTCAACTACAAGTGAACAAATATATTTTTATGAAAAATGTTGCATTAATTTAAAAAATGTATTTAAATGTTCATGTAAGGGATTACAATTACAATATATGGAATACCATAAAACCATTTCATAAATATGAAGTTATTTGTGAATATTAACTCATATTTTTGGATTTTTTGAATGATATTGAATAATAACAAGAATTAATTGTTTTCTCTGCATATGAACTGAAAAATATAGATATTTTTTAATGCCATAAGGATCCTAATCAGATTATTATTTTATTGATAATAGCATGATATCAAAAGATAAATTCTAAGAATCATCACATTAGAATAAGAAGTTTATGAGTTAGATAAGAAGTTCAAAACTCTATAAGGAAGAATCTCAATGAATGTTTGAAAATGTGATCAAATGATCATTGTTCATGATGAGATGTTATTAGGAAATTTTAAATTCCAATTGATGTATAAGAATATTATTTTAGATATTAATTAATACGGATTGAATTGTAAAATTTTAAATTTATTTTATTATTATAACTCTAAAACATTATCAGAAAAAAATTATCTAATATTATTTTAAGGATAATTCCTTGACAATTTAAATTATCTAAATCATTGATCATCATTTAAATGTTATGTTATCAATTTTATAACCTTTTTAAAAATATTCAGTCATTTTATCTGTCATTTTGAATATAAAAAAATATCGTTTCATAATATTAGTTTTCGAATGTTTTTTTAGAACACATCCTTTTTAAAACATAAATGTTCAAAATTCATCATGGATTAGATGAAAAATTGGGATATTTCAGTTTAAAAAAAATGGGTGGATATCATTTTAAAAATCATTTTATCAAATTATTTTGAAAATTGGGAGATATGCATTAAAAATTATATTCATCTAAAAATTGGGAGATCATTCTATGTGGACGATCATCCCAAAAGAAGAAATTATAACATCATAAAATGAATATATATATTTTGATTTCTGGTTATTATAATTTTTAATTTTTTTCATCGGTTTTTTATAGTGAATATTATTTCCTGTCATTGAATCACTATAATTAATTTTTTTTAAATTCATGAAAAATGTTAAATATAACTTTTTCTATAATAATTTTGTTGATTTATATTTGATATTTAAAGATTATGAAAACAATTAATTTTTTATGAATAACTTGAGTCAAAAAATAATTTATTTTTCCCATACTAAAACAAATGTGTGTAACTCATCATCATCTTTTCCTCTGATTCCCATGTTGATTCTTCAAATTTGTGGTTTCTCCACAACACCGTGACGATGGGCATTATCTTATTTCATAGATCTTTTTCTCTTTGATCTAATATCTACACTGGTTGCTCCTCATAAGAAAGATCATCTTCTAATTGTACCACCTCTGAAGAGAGTACATGTGAAGGGTCCGGTATGTACTTCCATAAGAGGGATACATGAAAGAAATCATGCACCTTGGCCATAGTATGTGGAAGTGCTAGTCTATAGGCCACAACCCCAAAACAATGAAGAACCTCGAAGGGGTCATTGTACATTGGACATAACTTCCCTTTCTTTCCAAACCTCCTGACCTTCTTCCACGGAGATATGCGTAGAAACACCATGTCTCCAACATTAAAATCAAGGTCTCTTTGATGATTATCTGCATAACTCTTTTGTCGACTCTGTGCTGCCTTGATATGCTGCTGAATGGTTTTCACCTTCTCCACCATTTTATCGACCATTTCTGGTCCAACCATCTTACGTTCACCGACCTTATCCCAACATGCTGGTGTTCTGCACCTTTTCCCATATAGGGCTTCATATGGTGCCATTTGGATGCTCGAGTGGAAACTATTGTTATAAGGGAACTCAACCAGAGGACGATGTTGATCCCATCCTCCTTTAAAGTCCATTGAGCACGCTCTCAACATATGCTCAAGTGTTTGGATAGTCTGCTAGGATTGGCCATCAATTTGAGGAAGATAGGCCATACTGAAGTTCAGTTCAGTATTCAGAGCATGTTGAAGACTCTACCAAAACATAGAGGGGAATCTTGGATTTTGGTCAGAAACAATAGATAGTGGCACTCCATGAAACCTTACAACTTTCCTGATATATATTTGTTCCAGTTGATCCAATGAGAAATCCTCCCGAATAGTAATGAAGTGTGAAGTATTTTCATGACGATCCACAACAACCCAGATTGCATTGTTACCTTTGGATGTCCTTGTAAGTTCAGTGACAAAGTCCATGGTGATATTCTCCCATTTCCATTCTGGAATGGGCAATGGTTGCATCATCCCCTTATACTTCTTCCTCTCTGCCTTCACTTGCTGACACACCAGGAACATTGATGTACATTCAGTGATCTCCTTCTTCATATTATTCCACCAAAAGTTTTCTCGGAGATCTCGATACATCTTTGTGCTCCCTGGGTGAATAGAGAAATTTGAACTATGTGCGTCATTTAATAGTTCCTTCTTCAGCTCCGGACTTTGTGGAACACATAGTCTTTTCCCAAACATCACAATTCCTTCTTCATTAACATTAAACTCGTAGGATTTCACCTTTTTGATAGCTTCCACTTTTTCTGGAATTCCCACATCATCATTTTGAGCATCCTTTATCCATTCCTAAATAGAGGGTTGAGCAATGATTTGTGAAAGGATTGATGATGTTCCCTTCTTTATGATTCCCACATCCATCTTCATCAAGTCTAAAAATATTGGATCCTTCTCAATTCTCATCTTTGATAGAATCGCTGGATTCGTTATACTTAGGGCATCTTCCACCTTGTTCACTTTCTCAGGGTGGTAATGTATTGAATAGTCATAATCCTTGATGAGCTCTATCCATCTTCTCTAGCGCATATTAAGCTATTTCTATGTGAATATATATTTAAGACTCTTGTGGTTATTATATATCTAACATTTCTCTCCATAGAGATAATGACGCAATATTTTCAAGGAAAAGATCACAGCCACCAACTGCATATCATGCGTTGGATAGTTTCTCTCATGGATTTGAAACTGCCTTGGGGCATAGGATATCACTTTATCATTCTGCATCAGCACACAATCTAGGCCCTTCTTTGAAGGATCACTGAATACCACAAAAAGTTCCCCACTTGTGGGTAAAGTCAGGACGGGTGCAGTGATAAGCCTCCTTTTCAACTCCTTGAAGCCTTCTTCGCATTCATCACTCCAAGAAAACATTACTCTCTTTCGATTTAGCTTGGTAAGAGGGTTGGAAAATCGTGAGAAATTTCTCACAAATCGTGGATAATATCTAGCTTACCCCAAGAATCTACGGATATCTGTTACTGATGTTGGCCTCGTCCATCCCTCAATTGCAACTGTTTTGGAGGGATCCAAAAAAATCCCATTTCTTGTGATGATATGGCCCAAGAATGAGACCTCCTTCAACCAGAAATCACACTTGTTGTACTTTTCATAGAGCTTCTCCTTGCGCAAAGAATCTAGTACAGTTCTAAAATGATCCTCATGATCCTCCTCGTTTTTGAAGTATATTAGAATATCATCTATAAAGACTACCACAAATTTGTATAGGTAATCTCTAAAGACTATATTCATCCAGTCCATGGATATTTCTGGAGCATTTTTGAGTCCGAAAGGCATTACTATGAATTCATAGTGCTCGTATCTTGTGCGAAAAGCAGTCTTGGGGACATCTTCCTTCTTCACCCTTACTTGATAATATCATGACCGCAAGTCAACCTTGGAGAAGTATTGTGCTCCAAGCAGCTGATCAAACAAGTCATTAATTCTTGGGAGAGGATACTAGTTCTTTATCATGATTTTTTTAAGTTCACGATAATCGATGCAAAGCCTCATTGACCCATCCTTCTTCTTGACGAAGAGGACTGGTGCACCCCATGGTGAAGCACTTGGGCGTATAAACCCTTTATCCTGATTCTACTGTAGTTGTTTATTCATCTCTTCAAACTCAAAAATAGCCATTCTATATGGAGTCTTGGATATCGGTAAATCCCTAGGTATAAGTTCAATTGAAAAGTCAACATCTCTTCTAAGAGGAAGACCTGATAGTTCCTCGGGAAACACTTCTGCGGATTCCTTCACAATAGGCATTTCTTCAAGGATGGATTCTTCTTTGGACTCAATCATCTGAGCCAGATACACGTGCTGATAGGGCAGTAATATCCATGCTTGAAATGATGGAGCTAAAGGAGATTCATCTTCCTCCTGACACTTGTAATGAATCGGGGGTGGATTCTCCGTATGGAGTGGGATTTCCCACTCCAGAAAATTTATGTTGGCTCTATATAAGGAATGCCAATCCATGACAAGAATTGCATAAAATTCCACCAAAGGGAGTATGACGAGGTTCTCCGGTAAAGTCAATCCACAGATTATAACATGGGAGGACTTATATTCATGGGATGCAATGATTGCCGCATTTTCCTTACTCACCGACATCTTTACTTCCATGATTTGGGGTGGTGCTGGGATAGTTCTACTAAACTTTCGAGATATAAAAGAATGCGTAGAACCTGAATCAAAAAGTACGTTCGTTATTCTTGAATGAATAACTAGCGTACCTAGCACCACTTCGTTGTCGGGGTTCACTTCGGTAGAAGTGATGGCAAAAGCTCTTCCTTTCTGTCTTGGAGGTTGTTGGTTGCCTCCGATAGCCCTTTTATTAGGGCACTGCTTCTCAAAATGACCCGGTTCATTTCATTTATAGCATTGAACAATGTGTTGAGGTTCGAACGGAGTGTTCCTCTCCTCTGTCGCAGCCACGTGTCCTTCTTGCCGACAGTTGACAGCTAGGTGCCCTTCTCTTCCACACCTGAAGCATTTTCTTGTCCCCTTAAGGCAATTTCCAGGGTGCTTCTTTCCACACTTTTGGCAAATGGGGTGATGGAACTTCTTATCGCCATTGGATTTATCCATCGGACCACCAGCATTGAATTCCACCTTACGCTTCATGTCCCCATGATACCCCTGTGATTACCCAATCTCCATTTTGACCATTATGGAACATCGGACAATTTCCTCATAGTTGTCGAAGTCACAGATCACTAATGCTTTCCACAAGCTAGGCTTTAGCCCACCAAAGAAGCGGTCGACCTTGAATTCGGGGGTAACGACAAAGCCGGATGTGTATCGTGCAAGCCTTGTGAAGTTTACCTCATACACTCCAACATATTCTTTATCTTTTTTCTTGAGGGAAAGGAAGTAACTTTCCATCTTATGCAGGAGGGTGCGCGGAAAATATTTATTGAAAAACATCTTTCATAATTTCATCCATTGCAAAGCCTCGATCTCCTCCTCATGCTTCGTATTTCCGATCAATGTCCACCATTGATCAGCTTCATCTTCCTTATGATATGCATCCAGGAGAACCTTCTCTTGTTCAAAACATTAGAATATGGAGAAGATCTTTTCAATGGAGTTGATCTATTTTTCAGCGATCGTGGGATCAGATGATCCACTAAATATATGAGGTCTTTGTCTCATGAAGCTCTCGAAAGTGACTTTTTCATTCTTAGGGGTGGTTGAAAGTTCTTGTTGACCCGTGTTTCTATTCAAAACTTGTGTTTGCTGAGAGAGAAGCATGACAAAGTTCGCGATTCCCGCTCCCATTGGATTTGACATCTCATTAGTACAGTCATCACACTGATCTTCACAACTGTAGTTAGTCTGAGTCCTCCTATTACCACACATTTCCTAGAATAAAAGGAATGTTAGGGGTAACATATAATGGGTAATCCAAAGACAAAAATTTGATGACTCATAAATAATCATTCATTTCATTAACTCATGAGTCTATAGGCTTCAATCTAGGCTTTCCATGATCTACTTTCTAACATATATTCTTAGGGGCATTTTTCCCTTAATAATGGTTCATACTAAGATTGTGAATTTATCAAAACATATCCCTTGGGAGTGTTGTAACCAAGAGTGAAACAAGGCCCGTTGTCGTGCACCAGTTCCCGTTCGAGTCTAGCTCAAAGTGGTGTTTTCGGATTTTACCCCTAGGATACATCTGTGCCAGAGCCGCCTCTACATGCTCTTATCCAGACAGGGATGTATTTGTTTGATAAACCACTTACTTAGTATTTACCAAAACTTAAGGACGTATTTATTATATGTAGTCTTGTATCTAAGGCTTCACTATGGTTTCCTAATCCCAAAAATAACTAAACCTATCCTCTGATACCAACTATGACAACCCGGCTTTTAATTACAACTTAAACATGATTTATTACATAAAACTTCACTTGATACAACAAAGAAGATCTAGAGGTTTACTGTCATTGGAAATTAGGATCATTATATAAAAAGATAAAACATGAAATATAACATCTTTATTGAAAACTTCCTTTACATGACCACTACATTCCCTCGTACTTAGCATTGCATGGGATAACCTGAGGACATGCATAAGAAAATGGTGAGCTATAAAGCCCAGTAAGGGAGTACACATGGAATAACATTAGGAGTACAATACATGTTAGGCAATAGGAATTTCAATAGAGAATAATAGAAACATGAACATAAAGGCATGATAAATAATGATAATCATAACATGGAAATGTGGCAACAACACTTAACATTGTATTAGCATGATCCAAGGATCATTGCACTTGGAGCATGAGTAAACCCTCATTGCACATGAAGCACGAGTAAACCCTCGTTTCACTTGAATTAGCATGAGTCAACACTCATTGCACATGACGTATCATGATACTATACTTTACTTAATTCATTGGAGCCCTATAAGGGCGCGCCCTTCTTAAATATTTCATTTCTTGCATAAGTTTGCCACATGGATCATAAAACATGGATTCATAAAACATAATCATTTATTCCATGATAAAGGAATGTGGAATTCATACATGAGACTATACAATCAATAAGTATATGTGCATAAAGGTGAATACCTGTGATGGAGAAATGGGAATGGTATTCACTACACAATGACATTGGCTTAGAAAATCAGTGCGACATTGGCAGTGTAACGGCGCGACATATGAATTCATAAAAAAGGTTGATGAGAGAGAAAGGGGTTCCACATCATATTTACATGTAATGGACAGAAATGAGTTCATATTGATACATGTCCCAACAATTGAAATGGAATTTAGATTCATGATACAAAAGTATTGCTTGAATGTAAAAGAAGAGAGAGAAGTTCATTTCGGAATTTCGGCATAGTAACGGGTGTACATGAGAGGCATTTAATGAGAGAGAAAGGGGTCTCCCATAATTCAAACAATAATATGGAAGTATGGGGGAGGTTCTAAACCATAACCCAACATTCATAATTGAGATTAAAGGGGCAATACAACTTAATGAAAATTGACAAAATGAGAAAGGAAGAAAAAACACTTACTTGGAAGTGTGCTTCCAAAGGCTAGAGAGAGGCTATTGAGAGGATTAATGGGAGCTTGAGGCACCTTGGGAGGATTCTAGAGTGAGTAGGGAAGTTTTTGGGCGAACTACAAGGGATTTTAGTGAGGAGGATGTGGGAAATTGGGTGGGTTTATATAGAAAAGGTGAGAGAATTCTTTAATATTTAGGTTTGGGACCCCTTATATTAATCTAATCCAAACCACAAACCATCCAATGGTTTTTGCACTTTGTTTCGGGAAAAGGAAAGAGGAAAAAAATATTTTACAAGGGCAGGGTCCGAACTTATTAAAATATTATGGGTGCTTATGTGGAGGTGAGTCACACTCCCATGGAAATTAATTTAAAAAGGAAAAGTGTTGAATATATCTTGAGGGGTTCATTAATTCTTTGAAAAGTAAGTCAAAAAAATCCCAAAATCACATTATGTTAATGATAAAACATATATTGGCCGAACATAAGGATTATGGTATTTTATTACATCACCATTGGGCCATTCTGATGTCATAAAACAGATTATATATTTAAACGGTATTTAATTTTTACCCATAAATATGACTGTCTCAGAAAATTATAAAAAATTTACTGTTGGATAATTTCGACGTCCTGATTCCAGAAATAAAATTTATTTTCTCTAAAAAAATTCTAAATATGTTAATTTAAACTTTTAAAATGAAAACCAATATTTATCGAAAATTTACGGGTTTTGACAGAAATGGCTTCCAAACCTTAATAAAAATATTAATTTCATTCATAAAATTATAATATCATTTATATTTAATAAAAATTAATTTATTAATAATATTATTATCTTATTAAAATATTATTTTATTCAAAAATCCCTTAATTTAATAAAATATATTTCTTAATTAATTAATAACTTAAAACACCATTTGTTCATTAAAAACTATTTACAATGTATCAAAAAATGACTATAAATTATATTAATTATTATATACAAAAAAATAATGTACATGAACATAGTACTACTTATTTGTTACATGAACCCTTAAAATAGATGCATAGGACCAAAGGGTAAGTTGTGCGTTGGTGACAGACTCTTGAGTTGGCTTGGATAACATTGCTCGAGTGGTAATTTCAATCAACTTCCTCTTTTCTCATAGACGGTCACGTTCGAACATGATATAATGATGCTCTGCTAGGGCTTGGTCAAGGGAGAAGCCCAAGGATGCCACCTCTATTCCTAGCACTGACAAATGGTATTCGTATGGGGCAATTCTACTGGATGAGGCCATCGCTTCCTTTGTCTGAGTAAAATTGGGTTCGATAAAGCCTTATATTTATACTAATCATGTTATCATGGTTCAACGACTATATTAACAATGGTCACAATTCATAACATTAAACCAAAGAAGTTGACTTCATATAAAAACATTTTTCATAATGAGACATTTAACTGGATCAAGATGGATTTTCCATTAATGAAACTTTGGGTCATTACATTATATATCACGGTTGATCCAGATTTATCATATATGATGTGTACTCCATGATAAAAATCCAATGCTTTGGGTAATAATTATGTTCTATGGAAAATTATATTGAAATTAGGGAATAGGGATACTCCAATTGTAATTGATTTTGTTAGTGTATCATGATGAAAACCTCTCAAGCAACATACATATATTTTATATTCCTGAAAAATATTTGTTTATTGAAATTTTCAAATTTTAATATTTATGTTATTGTTATTTTAATGAAAAAATAATCCTTCTTTATGTTAAAAAGAAACATTTTTTAGAATTTTATTTCATTGGTTTTAATTTTTTTAATGGACTAAAATATTTCTTTTATTATATAACTTAATTGAATTTTTATACTCAACGCATGTTTTAAAATTATTTTCACATGATTTAAGGGTGATTTTGGAAAAATTGGATGTCAATTTGAAATTTTTTAATATTTTTCAAGAATATAAATCATGTTATATTATAAGTAATTTATTTAATGTAAAAAATTGATTCTGAATAATAATTTCCACTTTTTGTATATATGGGGTTTTTATTGTTTATAACCTAACTCATGAAACCTCTAAACCAAAATGAAATTTTTTAATAAATGAAAGTGAATTCCATTTTAATGTAACATGGTCATGTGATGATTAAGGAAGGGATCTTAAAATATGTTCAATATAAAATTAACATTAACATGTCACTGATACTGTTGAAACTACCATAGGGATATGTGGATTATGACTTTACGTGTTTTTTTAAATTATTCGAACAAATGAATTAAAATATAAAATATTGATTGTATGAACCATAGAGATTAAAATAAATGATGTGGATCATTATGAATCTTTAAATTTTCTATTTCTTGAGAACTACTTTTAGTATAATTTTTTATGCTGAGTATTTATAAAAAGAGTTGTCATTTTCTTATAAATATTTTTTTTCTATTGAATTCATAATTACTAATATATAAGTTAATATAGTAAGTAAAACCATCTATGATATTATTTTAGATGATATATATTTTTTACCTATATAAGTAGATGATGTTCCATGCTTCTGGTATATGTAGAGGGTGAACTGAGCTTCCAATTGTGGTATTTGTAGAAATATTGATATTTTACTAACACCGACCCCAGAATCCCATAACATGTGTTACGATACCATTACATTTCCATTTGACACAATTAATCAGATGATGGAATACTAAGTAGTAAAATATTCCTTGTATACTATATATATACATCATTCATACATTACATTTGAATACTTAAAATAAAACATTATTCATTATTTGTTTTCTTTTTCAAAAATAACTTTATTCATTCGTCTGTATCCCAAAAAATATAACATATTAAAATTAATTTAGTCATAGTGAATGGGACCAAAATATTGTGATATAATATAATTGTTATGTGTTAAGAACAATAGAATTTATCATGAATAAATAAGTATAATCAACATGAACATGTAAATAACTGAACACAAATTTCATTTAAATAACAATATATAGGAAATCCAATATAGAAATGTTAATAAATGAACATACATTTCATATAAATAATTATAAAATGAATATCCAATATTAAATGGTAAATAAAATTATAGAAAATCTATTTAAATAACTGGACAATTTATAACCAATATGAAAATTAAATGACTGAAAACACATTCTATTTAATCAATAAACATTAAATAAAATAATTCATTTCATTTTTTCATAGTGACAATATAATGGATTATAATAACTGAAATATAAATAAATATAATTCTTAATTATTTGATGTGATGTTTCTCTGGAATATGATAACTTTATAGTGCAGATATATTGTAAGTAAAATTTAAAAATGATGGGTAAAACCCATTAATCAAAGTCTATACAACTACTTCATCATATGAGACTATCGATGAATCTAAGTGATATCATTATGTGTGAACCATCCATGTATTCCATTTAATATAATTCCTATATATATCGAATAATTAATTTACTAATAAAATTATGTGCCTTTTCAAAAATATGTATTGCGTAATTTATACAGAATTTTCATTATTTAGTCATTTAATAAATTAACATTCAATGTAATAACCATATGTAGAAATAAAATACTGTTTAGGAATTAATCATAGCCTTGAAAAATGATATATATATTTAGGGGGAATTTAATATTCCGCGATCATTAAAGAATGTATAATTCAATGGCATCCTAATGATTATCAACAAGATTTAAAGAAGTTAAAGTCGATTATAACCATTAATACATAATTATAAACCATAAATATGGAGAATAAATAGGAAATGAGTATATATTATACTCATTACAGTCATATTATGTTTTATTTGAATTGATGAAATGAATATATCTTTAAAACCATATTTGAGGAAATATCCTATTAAATTTGGAAATAAATGTTAATTATAATTTTTTTAAAATACATTTCATTTAATATAATACTAAAAAATTCTTTAAAAATATCCATTTAAACTTCAAATATATCTATAAAAGATATTAAAATTGGTAATTACATACATGCCATATAAGGTAAAATGAACATTCATATTGCATTGTAAAAAGGCTTTTAAAGTTTATTATTTAGAAGATAATAAGAATATTCCATTATATAAATTTTGGTGAAGTGGAAATAAATAAAAAAGTATATTATGAATCATTTTTAGAATGATAAATACATTTTCAGAAAACAAGGTTTTGGATGAAAATCGATTTCGATCCCATGATAGAATTGATGTTGGGTTTTTATAAAAACAATTATAAAATATTTTTACTTTCAATTACTATAAAATTGTAATATTACATAAAATCAATCATGAATAAATAAAAGATAATAAAATTAATTGATTATTTATAAAATAATAAAAAAATTGAATCCAATGGAAAATCATGTGTAATCATTCTAGAATAAAAAGAGATTGCGAAGTAGATACATAAAATATTAAAACATTGATGTGGGAATCAACCAATTAATCAATTTTTTGTATCAATTCTAAATCCACATAAAAAAAGTAGAAATAAAAATATGGACAATAAAAATAAATTACCATCATAATAATTGAATATTAACTAAAATTAGGGATTATTATAACCCAAGGAAGAGAAGTGAATTTTAGAATCCATCACCACTTGGAAGCTCATTATTCAAATACCCATAGATGAACTAAATAATATTGAAACAGAAAATACCATTTATATGGATTTATTCATTATATGAAATGTTAAAGGATATTTATATACACCATTTTAAAATATTTGTTTATGACATTTCAAAATTCCTTAATGAAATGAAATATAGTAGAAATCCCATACCTTGCGCTTTCATGTTGGTAAAAAATACGTTAACATATTAGATATGGGTTTTAATTATGTTATTGAATTATAAAAGAACTATATTTATATGTATGATATCATATATGATAATTTTATAACTTATTATCACCATTTTGTTAATAATCTATCATTATTTTTCTTTTTTTGGGTGTTAATTACCCTATTTTTCGAGTATATTTTTACTTGTTATTTCTTATTATTTCTAAATAGATCATGATTTATCATTATGAAAAATGTTTATAATGAAATAATTATCATATAATTTATGTTTATGTTTTTATTTAAATAAATAGTATTTATATATTGTAAATGGAATAAACCTTTGATGGGGATGGTAGGTGATACGTACACATGAATGATATTTCCATTTTCCTATCATATTGGAAAAATAGTCAATTACATGTAAAAATTTTATCATATTATTATAATTTTAATTTTATTTATATCTCAATTTTTTTTAAACCAATCCATAATACATTCAATTTAATGTATGAGTAAATGACATAACTTAACCACGTGGTAGTCCGGTGTACGCACGAGCAACATCATCATATTTCCAAAAACTGGATGGCATAATGGTATATGTGATATGATAATTAAATAAGAATAATAATATTATAAATATAATAAATATAATATATTAATAAAATTAAAATAATTATTCCCAACCATGTGAGATGGTAATGGATAAATGAATGATACCGGTTTGCGAGGTGATAATTCATCGTACACATAATCAATGAATTCATAACCCATTTGATGGAATTGTTTGAAGTTATAGGTCATGAAATATATATATAAACAACTAATTATATGAATTATACAATGTTAATTATACAATATATGTGATATATAAATTTTACAAGGAATATAAAAGATAAAATAAAAAACAATTTAAAAGAACATTAAATGTTCATTGGGTACCCCCCTTTAGGATTGTTTTAGAAACATATATGTAATTCATTTGGCTTAAAATATGGATTCTAGGATTATTTCAGAAAATTGTTGGTGTGATATGGGTAGTTGTTGGCTAAGACAATGTGGTTTTATGGTCTTTATAATGAATGATAGGAAGGTGGCCTTTTATAAGACAGGGAGGGAAGACAATTGATATTTTTGAAAGAAATTGAGAGATATCAAATTTTATTCATTTAATATGGCTCAAATAATTATATATTACAATTCAGATAAGTTATTAGATAACAATATTTCCCTAAAATGGTTATTGTAAAAATATATAAGTCATTTTTTCCTTTGTGGTTAAAGTTATTTCCCTTGGAAATCACATTTTTATCTTAATTATTGTAATTAATTTTTATTATTTTAACTAATAATTATTTTAAAATCCTAATTTGTCCATTCTATAAATTTTAATTAATTATTATTCGATATATGGAATCCAAATTTAAAAATTAAAATAATATAAGGGGAAAAATAATTTAAAATGAATCCCACAAACATGATGAGATATCATATTTTAATGTAAAAGATGCTACAAATATTACTAATATTTTATATCTAAATTAAATATAAAAGTGATAAAAAGGAAATAAAATGTATTTTGGTTTTATAATTGAATTAATTTTACTTATATAAATTTTTAAAATATAATATATCCTACTAAATTATTTAGATGAAAAATCAGTTTTCAATTAAAATTCATAATTTTTCACAACTAATCATAAAATGAATATTCTTAAAAAAATATGAAAAAATAACAGTCTAATAATTTTTGTCTTCCAAATTTATAAATGATTATTATATTTTCAAAAATAAATTATTAAAGTTCTATTATTTAGTTTTAAATCAAAAGTTCTATTAAAAGGCGACAAAAGTACCTTTAAATAAATACTATTTTTTATGTAAAAAATAGAATTTTTATTATGTTATATAATCCAAATCTTTTTTATATATGTATAAAATCTCATTTAAAATATATAAATTTCATTAATATAATTTAATAATTGAAATTAATTTAATGAAAAATGATTACATTCTATTAGGTGGATATAAAATATTATTTATAAAACTAATTACTTTATATTCCGTTGGAATTTTTTTATTTATAATTAATTGGTAACTAAGGAATTGAACTGTATATTTTTATAAGCTATTAATCATTAATTTTAATCTACAATTTAATTTCAATGATTAATGTGTCATATAAAATTAAAAAAAATATAGTATTTTTTAAAACATGATCATTCATGTAACCTAAAAAATAAAAAATTTAATTATAATATATAACAAAAGATAAACATGGGGTTCCATGTAAATATTATTTTCACTGGTAATAATATATTATATATATGTTATCTAAACTATACACTATTTGTGAGAGTCCATTTATGTAAAAATAATTTTTTTAATGTATGGTTATGTTATCTTTTATTATATGATTTATATCTCTTATTGAAAATTCTATAAATTAATATGTTACTATTTAAATCATTTGGTGTTTTTCTCCCCACCATAAATAATTTTCATCATTGACAATTAAATGTATTATCAATAACTCGGATTTTTAAATTTGTAAATAATAGTTTTGAAAACCCTAAATAATAAAGGGTTAATAAAATATATTATTAGTAAAAGATAATGGGAAGTACAAATGTACCATCAAATAACATGTAACTAGTTTCTTAATCCGAATAACATTGGTGATAATCGATGATATGAACATATTGGAAAAGTATAGATATATCTAAGGATTTATTAATGTCATTGATCACAAAAATTTAAATAATAAAAGAAATTTATCGGAATCGAAGCCATTAATCATTAATGATTAAAAATACATAAGAGGATCATAATAGATGGTTTTAGGATGAATTATTTTTTTCTATATCATTTTACTAGTTTTGATTATATTTTTAATTCCCATTAATATAAGGAAATATACTTACCTGATAATTTCCTATAAAAAATTAATTGTTTGATTCTTATTTAGTCACTAAACCCATGAAATGAATATTCAAAAATGTATTTTTTATTCCTTAAGCTCTAGAATATACCTTTAATATATCATAAGATCTATAAAAGGGTGAAATTTTTTTTACATATCTCAAAATATATTCAAAAATTAATATGGTTAACAATTAATCTAGATAAATAATAAATAACATAAATGTTTCAAATTTAATATTTATTCATAAAATATTTTATCATAAAATAACATATTCAACAGGAAATCATATAGGTTGATGGTTATTGAGAATCCCTTATTATCCTCTGTTTATGGGTTCTGGTCTGAAAGCCTTGTTGAACAAGATGGGTTGTCATCAAACATACATGTTTTCCTTATTCTAAAACCATCTAAATGTAACTTCAAAAAAACAATATGATGTACATCATTTAAATATAATAATTATGATGAATATTTTTATCTTTTCCAATATAAAATATTTTTTTCACTAATTTTAAATTTTCATATTTTAATACCCACCATAATATTTATCAATACCTATAAAAAAGGGATATAAAATTTAAATGCATTTTTCCTCAAATAATTTTTTCCTATTAAACATGCACTAAAATAATGAGTTATATATCAATAAAGTTTCCCTAAAATATCCATAATCATAGTTTCATATCATCTAATAAAACAAAATAAAATCGTTTGAAACACTGAACATATGATCAATTATAAAATAAAAAACTCAATATGGTATTTATAATAGGTCATTCCCAGTGGTATGGTTTAACATAGGTTATTAAATTTAATTTTGATTTAATTATTATATAATGGAATGTAATGAATTCATTAAATATCTTTAAAATATACCAAATTTTTTTCAATCTGGGTGCTTAGTAAGGTTCATTATCATGTTCCAGGACACAGTCAATTCAATCATGTTGCTCCTTTTTTGGGGTTATTATCCCTAGGTATATTTTGTCAAAAACACATCCAGTTGTAGGATCAAAAAAGGGATTTATTATAATGAAAACACCTAGTGTCCACCTTTACCAAACATTATGATGTCCTTTTTTTGGTCATCAAATTCTATCATAGGGTTCTGTTAACTAATCATTGTTTTTATAAATCTTGATCAAAAGTTATCTACTAAAAATTCTATGATACCAAACGAATTTACCCAATCTCTAGTATCACATTGCCAATGTCATTCTTCCATTACATTATAATAATATACAATGAAATACATATTGGATGACTGAATATTTTTATAGTCATATTAATCAAATTACATACATGAGCCCTAAATTACAATTGAATACATAATATACAACATAATTTATTTTCACTTATTTTATTTTTAGAGATTATATTTAGTTCATCTAGAGTAACCCTTAATCATAGCCATAATAACCCTCATGGATTCCATAATAATGGAAAAAATAATAAGGGTGATATTAACGTCTCATTAAAATATCAATAGAATGGAAGATATATTTAATCAAAAAGAATAATCAACTTGTTTAGGTAACTAACTAAACAAAGAATCCATTTAAATAATTGGATAAGGGATAATAAATATGGACAGATATATATATGAACATTGATTCCATTTATATAAATGGATAATGATTACTCAAATAAATAAATCCTGGTAATTACATATTTTATATACAAGTTAAAAAGAATATTCCATATGTATTGTAAAGAGGTTAAAAAAGATCTATGTTTGAAAAAATCATTACGATTCTATTAGATATTCTAGTTAAAATAAAAAATGGGAAACATTTTTTTAATGATTAATTTTGATATGGTTATAAATATATTTTATTTTTTTAGAAAGCAATGTTTTGAAAGAAAATATGTTTCTAACCAAATAGTGAAATGGTGTCTTGTTTTCTTAAAAACCTTTTCAAAACCATATTTAGTAAGAAAGAGATGGAAAATGGTACTATTACGTCATAATTTTCATTAATAAATAAGGGATAATATAACTAATGATTTTTTAAAAAAATGATTTGATAATTTCATTGCATGAAAACTCAACTGCTATAAATCTTGATTAAAATAAGAATCTAATGTAAACCCATACAATGGTCGCAATGTTGATGTGAGAATAAACTGATGAATTTGTTGTGTATATAAAATACAAATCAAATTAATAAACTTTTAAATAATGAAATATTTCGTTTAAAATTAGTATATATATAATCTTATAATAATAATGACGATGAGAAAATAATATAAAAGAATGAAGATATGTTGATTTTTACAATTATTTACCCATTAGAGACACTTATTTCTATTCCTATTAGATGAAATGATTTAAATTAAATGTTTCAATACGGTGAAGAACTTTTTTTTATGATATTAAATTTATAATGTGTAATATATACAAACTATAAAAGATATTATTACATCACATTCTAATATTCATCAATCAAATTAAATTGGAATGAAATCCCATACCTATATATATTTCATTATTTTTAAGGTTTTCATGTTAATTGCCTTGTTTTTTTATTAAGTTTTGACCTGTTATTTTTTGTTCCCCTTTTATTTATCATGATTTAGTGATCCTCATAATTTAAAACAAGATATAAATATAATTTAGATGATGTATATATGTATTTCCTTTAATCTATAAAATTTAGTGATGGAAATTTGAATACACTGTTCATTGAGAGAGAACATTGTTTTAACAAATGTACAATGATTCCAATTTAATATAAAATTGAATGAATGTAATGTAAATAAAACATATTTATTATTAACTTATCATTTTAATGTAATAAATATATCATATTTTTATAAATAATATCTTTAATATATCATATGTAATGTGTGAATGAATCAAATCACATCGTGATGTGGTAGTCTGCTACACACACGATTGACATTATCATTTTCTCAAAAAAATTATGGAATGAATGTATGTGAGATATAATATTTTTCAGAAGAAAAATAATATTATGAATTTCATGAATATCATTTAAAAATTTAATGAACTTCATTATTCTCATCCATGAATGGTGGTTACTGAAAAACGAATGGCTTTTGTTTATGAGGCGGTAGTCCCTCTTAAAAAAGAACGATGATTTCATATCCAATTTGATGGATGTATATGTTGATTCAAGTTTTATAATTATTTTTTCTCTAAATTACTCATCAATGTATTTCCCTAAATTCTATCAAATAGGATCTTGGTGTATATATATTTTTAAAAGCTTCGATTTGACTAGTCAGTGATCCTAAATGGAGTTATGAATCCGAATTTTTGGCCATTTGAAGTCAGGTAGCTCGAAATGTCCATCTAAGATGGTTTTGGGAAAAAGTATGGGTTTACCTGAAAAATTGAATCATACACTACAAAATGAAATTTTTCACACAATATGTCTTTCAGTAGAAATGTATAATGGAATTTAATGTTCACCAACATTCATGGATTCACTTAAAAATACATGTGCACCCCATTCATCCAGAAGGGCCCCCAGTGGTCTATCTTCACTCTAAGGCATGTTAGTCTGCACCTTCTTCCCCAACACACAAAACCACCAATCATGAATTAAAAACATCACATGTGTGTGAAAATGATCCCATGTGCCCAATTTTTCATGCAAAACATCATTTTTTGCATGAAGCGGTGCCACTGTCCCCAATTTTTTACACACCAGTGTTGCCCCTATCCAATTGCATGTACACCTTCCCTATTATGGGAAAGTATCCCCTATTGCATGAAAATATCCACAATTACAGTAAATTTATTTCCTAATGTGCACACAGATATCATATTATGTGCTCATCTCCCCTAGAACATGAACATTTCCATGTTATCATGGTCCCTTCACTTCCATCATTTAACCCCATAAACAATGGAGAGTCACATCGTGAACTTATCGGGCCGAGACGTCAGCAATTTCCATTGTTCCCTTTTTCACATTATCCATCCACCTATTGAATATCATGATTTGAGATACTATTCCATACACCATGAATCACATTGATACGATATATTTCCCTTGGTCTGTTTCCTATGTCGTGAGTTGAGATTCTCCCCATCCATTCCCAAAGTATCTTGAGTCAAACCATTCCTCAATAAACTTGTCTAAATCCCCATCAACTGAATCTTATACCAAGGTGAACCCAAAAAGTATTCTCTTTCGAAAGTCCCAACCTCATCCACTTTTTAAACACATATTCCTTATATTCCTCTCTACAATAATATAATTAGTAGTGCACCCTATGTACATAACATAGGATGTATCTTACTCTAAATGAGAGATGCCTTATTCTCTAAGTATAAGATTCCAGTAGTTCTCTCTAAATGATATAAACTGTATTACACCCTATTTTAAAATAAAAGTATACAACATTCTCTAAACTAGAGATTCCTTATTCTCCATTCATAATTATCCAATTTTCCTCTCTACAAGAATATGATGTATAAAATACCCTATGTTCCAAACCTAGGATGCCACTTTCTCTAAATAAAAGATTACTTAAGATCCATGCATATGATTTTAATAGTCCTTAGTACATGACTATAATGTGTAATACACCCTATCATTCTGTAATATTAATACTCTTATTACCAATATTATATGCCTTATTCACCCATCATAAGATGTAAATAGACCAATCTATATAACATTAACATATTGTACACCATGTGTTACAAATAAAGGATGCCTCTTGATCTAAAAAAGAGAGGCCTTATCAACCATGAATAAGATGCCAATTGTCTTCACAACATGACTCTAAACACTACTGTGACCTAAAATCAAATAATAGGATACCTCTTAATCCTAATAAGTGATGGATTATGTGATAAAAATAATATTCCTTCTTCCATGATTATAGTGGAATAATTTCAATAGAATTGGAAACCGTTAAAACTTTCCCTCACTCCACCTCATGCTTTTTTTGTTTTTCATTATGATATTCATCCTCTTTAATATCTGAACGGACCCCCTAATGGCCTATTCCCATGTTGCATTGGCTCACCTATCGTTATAGGACAACTGAGAAGATTACATTGGACGACACATCGAGTCTGGTCCTATGCTTTGAACACGGTCCACAATCAACCCACATTTGTTTTCCCTATTTTAGACTAATGCTATATAGGTTTTTTGTTTCGAACACATTCAAAAGTTTTCCTTCATCATCACGCCACCATCACCCCATTCCATATGTCAGTCATGCGATTCACTCTTATAATTTCCTTTAGTTTGGAATGATTCCAATGACCATCATGTTATCCCTCTTATGAACATGTGCATAGGTGTTGGCCCCAATTATATGCCTCATCCCAAAAGTGACATGGAATGACCTCATGGTCAGACATGAGGACGACATTACGAGTATTGTCCATACATAATCCCCATCCACCATTGGTATTCCATAGAGGAATGCTAACAGAAATTTATTCTTCACATAGAAATGCTTACATGGACCCCACTGTACATAACTCAATGACACCCACTCTTCACTAAATTGATCATGCCTTCCATTTACAAAGGGATAATGTGTTCCTATTATGTATGTCCTAGGGGTGAATAGTGAAACTGCCTCATCCAAGGTGCATGATGATAGACTTCCATGGGACATCAACCTCAGCACATGACGCTAAATTGTGACATCACCCTGCGTACTGTATGCGGGGCACCCAGTCTCAGAAATTCTCTACGCCCACTCATCTACATGGGGGTGAGATCATCCTCGCATGGAATGAGATCATATTTGTTGGAGAGGAACCTATTCATGGGGAATGAAAACCATCTTGGTGCAAGACCCTATCCTTTATTATGGGAGGAAGTGTCCATATTTCACATCCTCTCTTCTTCGATGCCGAAGACCAGAGGGGGTGGGCACTAGAACCCTCCTCTCTTCTGTACCAAATCCCTCTGGGACTTTTCACCATCGGTACTCCACCCTAGAGTACATACCAATTTTCATCTCTACTTGATGCTAACCAGGAAGAAGACCATGTTTCCATTTTGGGCCACTAACCACGTGTAAGCCCCATTCCACTTCCCACAAATGAAACTATTTTGATGTTGTCGTTTGTTATTTTTCGCCTCTTGTTCCTCATACTGAGCATGAATCACATGGTATTAGAGTAAGAATTAATGATGAAAACCCTTATGGCCCATCGTAGTGTGTATGCCCCAAACACATTCCGAACTACAGAGACATTAATCGTTGCCACGTCAAAGTACATAGGATGCCTCAATCTGGTTCATGCCAATCACCTATTGGATCCAACCCCCTTGACATAATTTCACTAACTCCTCTATTGAAATATGGGTTCTTTGATCATTTCCGAGGAAGGGTACATTTGTATCCTCCATGTGGTTAAAACCCAACATATGTTGGATCCATCCCCCATCATTTTTGATCACCAAACACTCCGGAACTACGTGGATTGTGATGCTTGCCAATGCTAGGTATGTATATAGCCACCCTGAGGTCCTTACCCAATACCTACATGTACCGACCACTTAACATATATTCACCTTCATCCCATATGATGTTAAACTATATCAACCATTTCAAATTACATTATAGTTTATCTTTTCCATGAAAATGAATGCAAGAAACCTCTCAGAGGTTCAATCCCATTACCCATCAATCTCGACCACTTCACATCGGTTCACGCTCATCATGCATGACCTTAAAATGTATTCCCCTTTCGTCCCACAATACAGTATGATTTACCCCTATGAACTACATGGGATTTGATACTTGTCTCATAGGATGGGATGTAGGAAACCTCCTTGAGGTCCACCCCCAAATCAGTGGTAAGATGTTGTGTTCCCCAGTCAGCTGTTAGATATTGTGTTCCCCAATAAACGGTAAGTTGTTGTGTTCCCCAATAAATGGTAAGATGTTGTGTTCCCCAATAAGTGGTATGTGGTTGTGATTTCCAACTAGTAGTAAGTCATTTGGGCCCCAGATAGAGGTAAGACGTTGTGTCACCCAACCTGTGGTAAACTGATATATTCTATAATAAAATGTAGGATGTTGTAGTCCCCTTGGTTGGGTCCCACATTTTTGGTCCACCCTCATGGAATCATTTTATCCTGGGATTCTACCCACGTGTATGCCCAAGAATATCATGTAGTCGTTGTCATCTACACACACCCTGATTCAATTCCCATATCTTGAAATACGAGGATATTTATTCCTTACCACGAGGATACCTAAGAATCCTCCTTGAGGATCTATCCATTCACTCATGTACCATCATGGGATCTCTATCGAGCCTATGTGTTTTTGTAAGGTTATATCACAACCATTAGGTTCCACTTCCGTAGGGTCCCATCAATATGGGTTGCCTCCTAAAGTGTCCCATCACCCCACCGAACTATGTGGACATTGATTCCCTCCCATGAGGATACATAGGATGTCACTTCGAGGCTCTATCCCAACATCACTATCTCCCTCGCTTAGGATCCATCTCATTTCCCATCTACTCTGATCAAATCCATATCCATCCTAATTCTTACCCGGGATAACACATCCCTGTAAGATCATGCCAATTCACCTCTTCACTACTCTTACATGTACCGGGTATCTAAACACACATTAGTCCCATCATCAATGTTCCCTCTAGGGGAGGCACCCATCTGAACCACTCCTATCAGTGCTATAATCCGTCAGATCTGTCTCATCTTGATGTTAAACTCACGAAATGACATGTGATAAACATGGGATACTGAGAAAACCTCAGATTCAAGTCTATGAAATATAATTATATGCATTTTATGTGGGATTACATAGGCTTCTGCACCATTGAGAATACCTATAATAAAGGGAAGAAACCTCAATGAACAAGTGTTCCATCATCCAAACACACCAGCGATGTCCAATATGACTACTCCTATAACACCCCAACCCCAGTTACCCAGAGTCAGTGAATTATTATATAACATTGGCATGATCACAAAAGATAATGTCTTGAAATACCGATTAGTTTAGTAGCCTTGGAATAACTAGATACATTCATAATGACTACATTACATCATAAAGTGAAAACTACACAACATCTTGTCTCCACACTCTTATCCCCTTATTGTATCCCTACAGGTCATTCATAAAATACGTCTACACATCCTGGGAAAAATAAAACATAGAAAGGGGTGAGCTCAAATGCCCAGTAGGGATAACAATATAGCAAAAAATTTCAAAAATAACAAAAACATTTAAGGCAATTTATTACTAAAACAAAAGCCTTTTAAACAAGAACATCAGCATAATATGGAAGAAATTGAAAGAAATAATGTCATTTCCTTATTCACATGTATATTCTACTAGTCTAATAATTACATGAAATATCAATAATCAATTTCATAATGATGGAATGGATAACGCCAAAGTAACAAAACCATGTAGCCAAGGCATCGTGCCAAGACTACATATAAGATTTTTTCAAGGCCTCATGCCAAGAAAGTAGTTTGTCTCATGAGACCTACCGATGCATCGAGGAGCTATAGTGGGCTCCACCCATCACTTACTAAGTCAAATGAATTGCTCATATGAAAAGGTCTAAACATAACGTAAACATTCCTATTAAAAATAGCATAAAAAATGTCAATACTTTACCCAAAAACAATGAATGGTATAAAAATAATACATCTATAGGAAAACATATCACAAAACCTTCAACACAATATTGGTGATTTTTATCAGTATAATTCAACTTCTAAACATGTTTAAAATCCATTAAAATAATTCTTACATTGATAAAAATGATTTGTAAAACTCTTTGAGAGATATACCCCTTTTTCATGAAAACAGTTAAAAGCCACACAATTTAAAAAAGAATTCATTTAAATACATTTTAACCAAATTTTCCCATAACACTTTGCAACTTTTTAAAGGAACATAAATTTTAAAAACATTCATGTCCATATAAATAAGTCATTAAATACGATTTTGCTGACATGGACATTAATGAGAAAGATTTAGAAGAATAAATATTTAAAACATTTGAAATGATGTTTTAGTAAAAAATTCCCTTAAAAAATCCCATTTAAAACTATTTCATAAAACATGGAAGTGGATTATAAATTTTTCCTAGTAGACACTTACATAAAAACAACCTCGGATAATAAAGAGATTGTGAAATTAACCCTTACCAATTTGGTAACATACGAAACATTCTCCCAGTGAAAGAGTTATAACACAATGAATATATAAATACCCATAAATTATAGTGTATTACACAAATAATACAATTATGGGAAATACATATACCCCAAAAAGGTAATAGTGGCAATATGGCATGAATCTCACGGGAAAAAGGAGTTAGATGAAAACCCCTTACCTTGTACTTTTCCTTGGTCGATGGTAGGTTAACCTCTTATATAATAGTTAAATAATTGTTATTAAATTATACAAGAATCATATATATAAATATGATATCATATATGACCTTTTAATATTGTTTTGTTAATAATATTTTAGTATTATCGTCGTTTCGGGAGTTAACTGATTTGTTTTCCTTTATATGCTTTTTTACGTAAGCCTTATTTGTTATAGATAGGTCGTATCTTATTAATACCCATAATGATATCAAGTCCATAAAAATTACTTTTAATTATTAAATGAGAATTATTCGTCAATGGATATGATGGGGAAATGAATCTCATCACGTTCGTGGAGAAGGTAATCTGTACGTACGCACGAACGCCACATCCATTTCAATTGTCATTTTAAAAAGAATAAAAACCAAATGATACATAGGTACATTATTATTCCAGTATAATATAATATCTTTTATATGTTACTTATGTTTATTATCACCGTCCTTTATATGTTCTATGTATGGTACGAACGAGTCATATCACATTGAGGGGGCGCTAGTCCGCACTTCCTGAAATGAAATTATCGTATATATATACAACATGAAACGAATAATAATATGATATAAAATTGATTTAAGGAAGCTTATATATAAAATAAATATTTTTAATATCAAATTTAAATATAGTTCCATCATAATTTCCACCATGAGAGGTGGTTGGAGATAATTGAACAATGATCATTTCGTGAGGCGTTTGGTTTCCATCTGTGGAAACATTATGTTCTTTCACCCATTTGATGGAGGTGTATGTACGTGTTGTTCGAATACATCTCAAAAAAATATCCTAGTATATATAGGATAATGTTTTTGTTTTAAAATAAAATAATAAGAAGATTTTAGGGGTTGTAGAAGTAAAATAAATGGAATGAAGCTAAGAGAAATCGTTACCTTTTATTTTGGTAAGTCCCTTTGGTTTGAACCAAAAAGGACTCATGAAGTGCCTTCTGCCTAAGGTAAGGATTATATGAAAGGTAGAAGGATGTAGGGTGCTTAATTGTTAAGAGTATGGATGAGACAAAAGGCTTTATATGTGTGAGGAATTGGTTAGAAGTTGTGTCATTTTATAAGGGGGAGGATGTGCTATTTAGGAAAAACTTAAAGTATTTTTTTTAATAAAATCATATTCGGTTCTTAATGGCTCAAAATTGGATTATTAAAAGTCTAAGGTCATTATAGGTCGACAAAAAATTTAACCAATAGGTTTTAGAAAGGTTTGGGTCATTTTATTAACCTTATCATTTTGTTTTAACTCTTAGTTAATTAGTTTGACACTTACCATGTCACATTGTATTTTTATATTATATAGTAAATAAACGTACTATATACTTCTATGAGACCCCAAAGATTACATTAATGATAAAAATATCATTATATAATTCTTTTGGCCGAACATTATAATTTTAGAAATATAATACGAATTAATAATATAATATTGGTTTTAAAAACTCTTTAATGTCAATTTTGACAATATTTAATAATTTATTTTATTAAAGTTATAAAAACATTATTAATTCGAATAAAATTAATTTATGTTATCCCATAATTTAATATTAAGAAATAAAATTCATGTGTGTCATCAAAACTTTCAAATTATATTTATTTTAACATTTATAAAACCAATTATTTGATTCTTTCATTAATATGGAAAATATTGTATCATTATTGTGTCATAAATAAATTTGAAAATTAAACATCTGAAAATTAGAAATAAAATACCATTATTTAGGAAATATGTTATTATTTCTAATA
The DNA here is from genome assembly GCA_963277665.1 of Viscum album. NCBI lineage: Eukaryota > Viridiplantae > Streptophyta > Magnoliopsida > Santalales > Viscaceae > Viscum > Viscum album. Next base: position 1,454,537,758 of record OY728159.1, on the reverse strand, counting down.
AATATTTATCCTCAAAAATCCAACATATATAACCCTATGTAATCATTATTTTTCTAAAAGATATATGCTTTTGTGATTTTTGCATTTACTTTAACTTAATTAATATAAAGTTTCATTATCACTTACAAGTGGCTCCATGGGGTCCCAAAAACGTCCCAAAGATGCCCATTGTCGGAAATTTAATATCTAATCGGGTTAGGACACGTTTTAGGGTAATTTGGTATTATTGTAATATAATTTTTTTATCTTTCATTATTGGATTTACCCTTTAACATGGTAAATACAATATTTACTGAAATAATTATTCAAAATGTATAAAAATAAAAGTTACCTAGTTACACAATTTGGAACTCCTTAATCTAAATATGGAATCCATTTTTCCAAATTCAAAACACATAAGTGGAAGAAATTAATTTAAAATTAATTCCATTGTCGAAATAAAAAGCGTGTTTTTAACAAATAATAACTATCAAAAGATTGACATTTTCGTATATCCATTTTAAATATGTAATTTTGTCTAGTGAACAAAATTGGATTAAATATTAAAATTATAATCTAATTATACTTTAAAATCACTCAAATTCATATGTTATCAGTATTTATTATATCGATTAAAAAAGTTGTTTTTAATTAAAATTTATTAAATTTCACTATTCATCAAAATATGAAAGTTATCAGAAAAGTAACAAAATTTCACACTATGATAATTTTGATATTCCAAATCTAAAAATAATTTCTATTTTACCAATTTTGAAACAAAAAATTTTGATTTGTTAATTTTAAAATAATTCCCGCTATTAAAACCAAAACACATATTTTTATGAAATAATAACTATCAAAAATTTGACACTTGTTTATGTGTAGTTTCAATGTAAAATTACATACAATGACCATAATTGGATTAAATGGTAAAAATATAATCTATTTATTCTTCCATAAAATTAAAATTTATAATTTAACAATATAAATTATTTTGAATAAAAATGTTGTTTTCAGTTAAAATATAGTATTTTTCACTATTCAACCACTAATGAAAGTAATCAGAAAAACATGAAAACGTTATTGAAACTAAATTATTATGTCCCGATACTAAATAAGAAGTTTATTTTTTCAGGCTTAATATATAAATGTGTCAAATATTGGCTATAAAAAGGATTCCCCATCAAAAAGTGATAAAATTACATTTTTAGAAAAATACTTCTTTTATCTGAAAAATATTTATTTGTTCTTACATTATGTCTAAGAAACTCATAATATGGATTCTAAAATTATAAGGATTATATAAAATTCAAAATTATGTTAATATTATTCATAACCACATTTGAATGGCTTGTTTGGTAAGTCATCGTGCTCTAGAACTCGGTATTGCCTGTAGTGAATGATATTGAATTACTTTGAAGAAATAACGTGTTATGTAATAATGGGGTGTTAAATTCTTCATTCCTTCAATAAATTGCGTCCTTGAAATTTGAAATTATTTTTTGAAAATAAAAGGTTGAAAATAGAAAATACCTTTGGTAAAACCCTCATCGAAAATTAGGTTAATAAAATTTAGTCTTAACTAGAGGAAAATGGAAGTGAAAGGGTCACCAACAAATTATGATCTCTATTAGGAGAACATTGGTGGTAATTAGAGACATATAATTGGAGGGAAAACGTAAATATTTATAGGTACTGATTGAGGTCATCAATCACAAACAAGTGTAAAATTCAGGGCCTTATATTCATCAATCTATGATGATTTAAAATACTATCAATTCAGCAAAACAAAGGTATTAGGATAACACATTTTTTGTTTTATGATCCCTTCATTAAAGTATAAGAAATAATATTTTCAGTGAATAAGGGAAGAAGAAAAATATAAACCTTTCAATTAGAGTCCCATCCTTTAACTAAGTTCTACCACAAACTCATCTTCCACTCTAAAAGATAACATAACTTAAAAATGATATTCTATTTATCCTATTCGTATAGGGTTAAAAAAGGAATTTATAATTAATATAGTAGAACCATTAAAAAACTACATTATCCAATCCATGAAATCATGTGGGTCAGTGGTAGGTGATACACCCTTACCGCCCTTCGGTTGTAGGATCAAGTCTTGCGGCCTTGCTGGACGCGACGGTTGCCTCCCAACCTCCGGGTTGTCCTTTTTATGGAAACCCAAATATAATCTCAAACTAGACTTATCCAAAATACTTCTTTCCAAATTCACAGTACAAAATTTTTAATGTAGGTAAACACAATGAAGATCCTTTTTATCCACGTAATAGCATGTGAACACCTTCATCATGTATTCTTTTAAAACACATCAAAATCCTAAAATAGCATAAAACCTTATTGATTACATTCATGATCCCTTATTACTTATAGAATACTGGATATACTCTTTCTATCCAAAATTGTTGTAAACTCCAACAATGATAGAATATACCACTAATTAATCATTTTCAAGGTAGAGAAGAATATCCAATATAATTTATCCAAATCAATCTTGTATTATTAAAAAATCACTACCACGTTATCAGAACCATATTATGGTTTATCTTTCTCTCAACCATATATTTTCCAAAAAATTATCATTCTATTGAGTAACATTTCATTGTTTCACACAATATCAAGTTCTTAATGAAATAGTACTGCATTAAAATCCTTATATACTCTATCATTATTATAACCATTACACTGTTGATTCAACCCGAAAATGACATAATTCTCTAATAACAACATAAGAACTCTAATCATTCCTCCTCATCTATTGTAGAACAATAAAATGATTATTATCCAATTGAATCATTTGGGGCACACTCTAATGAAATGGAAATTGGTCCGCATATTGTCCCAACTCCTTGAAGATGAAGCATTGTACATTTGAAACTGTTTTCTTACCCTTGCATTCACCTACATGGTGTCCTTTTTCTCCTCACGTATAAAAATCTCCCATTCCATTCCGGAATGTTCCAAGGTGTTTCTTCCCACAATTATCACATATGGTAAAATTATTCTTTTCCCTCTTCCGTTTATCCATCTTCCTCTCTTCCATCATTTTCTTCTCTTTCTTCCCTTCAAAGCCATAGGACTCGAAGATTTCATTAAATTTCTTATTAACACATGATACAATTTATCAATATGTTGAGAATAGAGGGGTGACTATTTCCCTTCTTAATGTGTTCTTAATACCGTGAAATATATGATCATTCTTATTCTTTGGATCATACGTCTTGCTTGAGTTCACATTCCGTCTATTGGGCACCATTTCTAGAAAATAGCATAAACTTGGTCATTTTATGAATTTCAATAAATCATTCCAAACTTGTAAAATACCTAATGTAAATTGAACATTTTATGGATATAATCCATAATTATAAAAAAGATTTCTTGGAGTATGTATATACTCATAATCCTTTCATAATGGTTTTTAGAGAAAATGAGAATTATCTTAAGCATATCCCCTAGGAGTGTCGTAACCAAGAGTGAAACATGGCCCATTTGTCATGCACCAATTCCCATTCGAGTCTAGCTCTAAGCGGTGTTTTGCATTTTACCCCTAGATACATCTGCTCCAGACCCACCTCTACCTGCTCATATCCAAACAGGGATTTATTTCTCGAAAACCTCACAAAATATTTACAATACCAAAATTATAGGATGTTCTTCTATTCTAATCCTCAAAGTACATCTTAGGTCCATGTTCTCTAATCAGAATTTAGTAAAATATTCCTTGTATACTATATATATACATCATTCTTACATTACATTCGAATACTTAAAATAAAACATTATTCATTATTTGTTTTCTTTTTCAAGAATAACTTTATTCATTCATCTGTATCCCAAAAAATATAACATATTAAAATTCATTTAGTCATAGTGAATGGGACCGAAATATTGTGATATAAAATAATTGATAGGTGTTAAAAACAATAGAAATTATCACGAATCAATAAGTATAGTCAACGTGAACATGTAAATAACTAAACAAATATTTCATTTAAATAACTATATAAAGGAAATCCAATATAGAAATGTTAATAAATGAACATACATTTCATATAAATAATTAGAAAATGAATATCAAATATTAAATTGTAAATAAAATTATTGAATATCTATTTAAATAACTGGACAATTCATAACCAATATGAAAATTAAATGACTGAAAATACATTCTATTTAATCAATAAACATTAAATGAAATAATTCCATTATTTTTTCATAGTGACAATATAATGGATTATAATAACTGAAATATAAATGAATATAATGCTTAATTATTTTATGTGATGTTTCTCTGGAATATGATAACTTTATAGTGAATATATATTGTCAGTAAAATTTAAAAATGATGGGTAAAACCCATTAATCAAAGTCTATACAACTACTTCATCCGGTGAGACTATCGATGAATCTAAGTGATATCATTATGTGTGATCCATCCATCTATTCCATTCGATATATTCCTATATATATCGAATAATTAATTTAATTATAAAATTATGTGCCTTATCAAAAATATGTATTGAGAAATGTATACAGAATTTTCATTATTTCTTCATTTAATAAATTATCATTCAATGTATGAACCATATGTAGAAATAAAACACTATTTGGGAATTAATCATAGCCTTGAAAAATGATATATATATTTAGGGGGAATATAATCTTCCACGATCATTAAAGAATGTATAACTCAATGGAAACCTAATGACTAACAACATGATTTAAAGAAGTTAAAGTTGATTATAACCATTAAAAAATAATTATAAACCATAAATATGGAGAATAAATAGGAAATCAATCTATATTATACTCATTGCATTCATATTATCATTTATTTGAATAGATTAAATGAATATATCTTTAAAACCATATTTGAGGAAATATCCTATTCAATTTGAAAATAAATTTTAATAACAATTTTTTTTTAAAATACATTTCATTTAATATAATACTAAAAAATTCTTTAAAAATATCCATTTAAACTTCAAATATATGTATAAAAGATATTAAAATTGGTAATTACATTCATGCCATATAAGGTAAAATGTACATTCATATTTCATTGTAAAATGGATTTTAAAGATTATTATTTAGAAGATAATAAGAATATTCCATTATAGAAATTTTGGTGAAGTAGAAATAAATAAAAAAGTATATTATGAATCATTTTCAGAATGATAAACACATTTTCAGAAAACATGGTTTTGGATGAAAATCGATTTCGGACCCATGATAGAATTGATGTTGGGTTTTCATGAAAACAATTATAAAATATTTTTATTTTCAATTACTATATAATTGTAATATTACATAAAATCAATCATGAATAAAAAAGACAATAAAATTAATGTATTTTTTATAAAATAATAAAAAAAATTACTCTAATGGAAAATCATGTGATCACTGTTCAACGACTATATTAACAATGGTCACAATTCATAACATAAAACCGATGAAGTTGACATATTATAAAAACATTTTTCATAAAGAGACATTTAACTGGATCAAGAGGGATTTTACATTAATGAAACTTTGGGTCTTTACAACATTCCCCCCTTAAGAAATTTCTCCCTCAAAATTTTTCCTTTTCCCACACTAAATCAAATGTCTGTAACTCATCATCATCTTTTTCTCCGATTCGCATGTTGCTTCTTCAAATTTGTGGTTTCTCCACAACACCGTGATGATGGGCATTGTCTTATTTCATAGAACTTTTTCTCTATGATCTAATATCTACACTGGTTGCTCCTCATAAGAAAGATCATCTTCAAATTGTACCACCTCTAAAGAGAGTACATGGGAAGGGTCCGGTATGTACTTCCATAAGAGGGATACATGAAAGACATCATTCACCTTGGCCATAGTATGTGGAAGTGCTAGTCGATAGGCCACAACCCCAACACAATCAAGAACCTCGAAGGGGTCAATGTACCTTGGACATAACTTCCCTTTCTTTCCAAACCTCATGACCTTCTTCCACGGAGATATGCGTAAAAACACCATGTCTCCAACTTTAAAATCAAGGTCTCTTCGACGATTATTTTCATAACTCTTTTGTCGACTCTGTAGTGCCTTGATTTTCTGCGGAATGATTTTCACCTTCTCCACCATTTTATCGACCATTTCTGGTCCAAGCAGCTTACGTTCACTGACCTTATCCCAACATGCCGGTGTTCTGCAACTTTTCTTATATAGGGCTTCATATGGTTCCTTTTGGATGCTCGAGTTGAAACTATTGTTATAAGAGAACTCAACTAGAGGAATATGTTGATCCCATCCTCCGTTATAGTCCATTGAGCACGCTCTCAACATATCCTCAAGTGTTTGGATAGTCTTCTCGGATTGGCCATCTGTTTGAGGATGATAGGCCGTACTGAAGTTCAGTTCAGTATTCAGAGCATGTTGAAGACTCTACCAAAACATAGAGGTGAATCTTGGATCATGGTCAGAAACAATAGATAGTGGTACTCCATGCAACCTTACCACTTTCCTGATATATATCTGTGCCAGTTGATCCAATGAGAAATCCTCCCGAATAGTAATGAAGTGTGAAGTCTTTGCATGACGATCCACAACAACCCAGAATACATTGTTACCTTTGGATGTCCTTGTAAGTCCAGTGACAAAGTCCATTGTGATATTCTCCCATTTCCATTCTAGTATGGGCAATGGTTGCATCATCCCCTTAGACTTCTGCCTCTTTTCCTTCACTTGCTAACACACCAGGAACATTGATGTATATTCTGTGATCTCCTTCTTCATATTATTCCACCAAAAGTTTTCTCGGAGATCTCGATACATCTTTGTGCTCCCTCGGTGAATAGAGAAATTTGAACTATGTGCATCATTTAATTGTTCCTTCTTTAGCTCCGGACTTTGTGGAACACATAGTCTTTTCCCAAACCACACAATTCATTCTTCATTAACATAAAACTCCTAGGATTTCACCTTTTTGATAGCTTCCACTTTTTCTTGAATTCCCACATCATCATTTTGAGCAACCATTATCCATTCCAAAAGAGATGGTTGAGAAATTATTTGTGAAAGGATTGATGATGTTCCCTTCTTTATGATTCCCACATCCATATTCATCAAGTCTAAGAATATTGGATCCTTCTCAATTCTAATCATTGATAGAATCGCTGGATCTGTTATACTTAGGGCATACGCCACCTTGTTCGCTTTCCCATGGTGGTAATGTATTGAATAGTCATAATCCTTGATGAGCTCTATCCATCTTATTTAGCGCATATTAAGCTCTTTCTGTGTGAATATATATTTAAGTCTCCCGTGGTTAGTATATATCTAACATTTTTCTCCATAGAGATAATGCCGCCATATTTTCATGGAAAAGATCACAGCCACCAACTGCATATCATGTGTTGGATAGTTTCTCTCATGGATTTTAAACTGCCTTAAGGCATAGGATATCACTTTATCATTCTGCATCAGCACACAACCTAGGCCCTTCTTTGAAGCATCACTGAATACCACAAAAAGATCCCCACTTGTGGGTAACGTCAGGACGGGTGTAGTGATAAGCCTCCTTTTCAACTCCTTGAAGCTTTCTTCGCATTCATCACTCCATGAAAACATTACTCCCTTTCGAGTTAGCTTGGTAAGAGGGTTGGACAATCATGAGAAATTTCTCACAAATCGTGGATAATATCTAGCTATCCCCAAGAATCTACGGATATTCGTTACCAATGTTGGCCTCGTCCATCACTCAATTGCATCTTTTTTTAGGGGATCCACAGATATCCCATTTTTTGTGATGATATGTCCCAAGAAAGAGACCCCCTTCAACCATAAATCACAATTTCTGTACTTTTCATAGAGCTTCTCCTTGCGCAATGAATCTAGTACAGTTCTAAAATGATCCTCATGATCCTCCTTGGTATTGGAGTATATTAGAATGTAATCTATAAAGACTACCACAAATTTTCTAGGTAATCTCTAAAGACTCTATTCATCAAGTCCGTGAATATTTCAGGAGCATTGTTGAGTCCGAAAGGCATTACTATGAATTCATAGTGCTCGTATCTTGTGCGAAAAGCAGTCTTGGGGACATCTTCCTTCTTCACCCTTACTTGACAATATCTCGACATAAATTCCACCTTAGAGAAGTATTGCGCTCCATGTATCTGATCAAACAAGTCATCAATTCTTGGGAGAGGATACTAGTTCTTTATCGTGATTTTTTTAAGTTCACAATAATCGATGCAAAGCCTCATTGACCCATCCTTATTCTTGACGAAGAGGACTGGTGCACCCCATGGTGAAGCACTTGGGCGTATAAACCCTTTATCCAGATTCTCCTGTAGTTGTTTCATCATCTCTTCAAGATCAAAAATAGCCATTCTATATGAAGTCTTGGATATAGATAAATCCCTAGGTATAAGTTCAATTAAAAACTCAACATCTCTTCTAAGAGGAAGACCAGGTAGTTCCTCAGGAAACACTTCCGCGGATTCCTTCACAATAGGAATTTCTTCACAGATGGATTCATCTTTGGACTCAATCATCTGTTCCAGATACATGTTCTCATAGGGCAGTAATATCCATTCTTGAAATGATGGAGCTAATGGAGATTCATCTTCCTCCTGACACTTGTAATGAATCAGGGGTCAATTCTCCGTATTGAGTGGGATTTCCCACTCCAGAAAATTTATGTTGGCTCTATATAAGGAAAGCCAATCCATGACAAGAATTGCATCAAATTCCACCAAAGGGAGTATGACGAGGTTCGCCGGTAAATTCAATCCACAGATTATAACATGGGAGGACTTATATTCATGGGATGCAATGATTTCCCCATTTTCCATACTCACTGACATCTTTACTTCCATGATTTGGGGTGGTGCTGGGATTGTTCTACTAAACTTTCGAGATATAAAATAATGTGTAGAACCTGAATCAAAAAGTATGTTCGCTATTCTTGAATGAATAACTAGCATACCTATCACCACTTCGTTGTCGGGGTTCACTTCGGAAGAAGTGATGGAAAAAGCTCTTCCTTTCTGTCTTGGAGGTTGTTGGTTGCCTCTTATAACCGATTGATTTGGGCACTGATTTTCAAAATGACTCGGTTCTTTGCATTTATAGCATTGAATAATGCGTTGAGGTTCGAACGGAGCGTTCCTCTCCTCTGTCACAGTCGCGGGTCCTTCTTGCCGATAGTTGACAGCTAGGTGCCCTTCTCTTCCACACCTAAAGCATTTTCTTGTCCCCTTAAGGCAATTTCCAGGGTGCTTCTTTCCACACTTTTGGTAAATGGGGTGCTAGAACTTCTTATCACCATTGGATTTATCCATCAGACCACCAACATTGAATTCCACCTTACGCTTCATGTGCCCATGATACCCCTGGGATTACCCAATCTCCATTTTTACTTTGAGGGAACATCGGACAATTTCCTCATAGTTGTCGAAGTCACAGATCACTAATGCTTTCCACAAGCTAGGCTTCAGCCCACCAAAGAAGTGGTCGACCTTGAATTCGGGGGTAACATCAAAGCCAGAAGCGTATCGTGCAAGCCTTGTAAAGTTTCCCTCTTATGCTCCAACAGATTATTTATCTTTTTGCTTGAGGGAAAGGAAGTCCCTTTCCATCTTAATCCGGAGGGTGCACGGAAAATATTTATTGAAAAACATCTTCCATAATTTATTCCATTGCAAAGCCTCGATCTCCTCCTCAGGCTTTGTATTTCCGATCAACGTCCACCATTGATCAGATTCATCTTCCATACGATATGCATCCAGGAGAACCTTCTCTTGACCAGAACATTAGAATATGGAAAAGATCTTTTCAATGGAGTTGATCTATTTTTCAGCGATCGTGGGATCAGATGATCCACTAAAAGTATGAGGTCTTTGTCTCATGAAGCTCTCGATAGTGACTTTTTTATTCTTAGGGGGGGTTGAACATTCCTGTTGACCCATGTTTCTATTCAAAACTTGTGTTTGCTGAGAGAGAAGCATGACAAAGTTCGCGATTCCCGCTCCCATTGGATTTGACATCTCATTAGTACAGTCATCACACTGATATTCACAATTGTAGTTAGTCTGAGTCCTCCTATTACCAGACATTTCCTAGAATAAAAGGAATTTTAGGGGTAACATATAAAGGGTAATATAAAGACAAAAAGTTGATGACTCATAAATAAACATTCATTTCCTTAACTCATGAGTCTATAGGCTTCAATCTAGGCTTTCCATGATCTACTTTCTAACATATATTCTTAGGGGCATTTTTCCCTTAATAAGGGTTCATACTAAGATTGTGAATTTATCAAAACATATCCCCTGGTAGTGTCGTAACCGAGAGTGCAACAAGGCCCTTTGTCGTGCACCAGTTCCTGTTCGAGTTTAGCTCAAGGTGGTGTTTTCGTGTTTTACCCCTAGGATACATCTGTGCCAGAGCCGCCTCTACCTGCTCGTATCCAAACATGGATGTATTTGTTTGATAAACCACATACATAGTATTTACCAAAACATATGGACGTTTTTATTATATGTATTCTTGTATCTAAGGGTTCACTATGGTTTCCTAATCCCAAAAATAACTAATCCTATCCTCTGATACCAACTATGACAACCCTGCTTTTAATTACAACTTAAACATGATTTATTACACAAAACTTCACTTGATACAACAAAGAAGATCTAGAGGTTTAGTGTCATTGGGGATTAGGATCATTACATAAAAACATAAAACATGAAATATAACATCTTTATTGAAAAATTCCTTTACATGACCACTACATTCCCTCGTACTTAGCATTGAATGGGATAACCTAAGGACATGCATAAGAAAAGGGTGATCTATAAAGCCCAGTAAGGGAGTACACATGGAATAACATGAGGAGTACAATACATGTTAGGCAATAGGCATGTCAATAGAGCATAATAGAATCATGAACATAAAGGCATGATAAATCATGATAATAATAACATGCAAATGTGGCAACAAAACTTAACATTGTATTAGCATGAGCCAAGGATCATTGCACATGGAGCATGAGTAACCCCTCATTGCACATGAAGCACGAGTAAACCCTCGTTGCACTTGAATTAGCATGATTCAACACTCATTGCACATGGCGTATCATGATACTATACTTTACCTAATTCATTGGAGCGCTATAAGGGCGCACCCTTCTTAAATATTTCATTTCATGCATAAGTGTGCCACATGGATCATAAAACATGGATTCATAAAACATAATCATTTATTCCACGATAAAGGAATGTGGAATTCATACATTAAACTTTACAATAAATATGTAAATGTGCATAAAGGTGAATACCTGTGATGGAGAAATGGGAATGGTATTCACTACACAATGACATTGGCTTAGAAAATCAGTGCGATTTTGGCAGCGTAACAGCGCGACATATGAATTCATAAAAAAGGATGATGAGAGAGAAAGGGGTTCCGTATCATATTTACATGTAATGGACAGAACTGAGTTCATATTGATACATGTCCCAACAATTGAAATGGAATTTAGATTCATGATACAAAAGTATTGCTTGAATGTAAAAGAAGATAGAGAAGTTTTTTCGGAATTTCGGCATAGTAACGGGTGTACATGAGAGGCATTTAATGAGAGAGAAAGGGGTCTCCCATAATTCAAACAATAAGAGGGAATTATGGGGGAGGTTCTAAAACATAACCGAACTTTCATAATTGAGATTAAATGGGCAATACAACTTAAATAAAATTGACAAAAATGAGAAAGGAGGAAAAAACACTTACTTGGAAGTGTGCTTCCAATGGCTGGAGAGAGGCTCTTGAGAGGATTCATGTGAGCTTGAGGCACATTGGGAGGCTTCTAGGGAGAGTAGGGTAGTTTTTCGACGAACTCCAAGGGATTTTAGTGAGGAGGAAGTGGGATCTTGGGTGGGTTTATATAGAAATGTTGAGGTAATTCTTTAATATTTAGGTTTCGGACCTCGTATATTAATCTAATCCAAACCACAAACCATCCAATGGTTTTTTCCCATGCTTTCAGGAAAAAGAATGAGGAAAACAATATTTTACAAGGGCAAGGTTCTAACTTATTAAAATATTATGGATGTTTATGTGGAGGTGAGTCACACTTCCATGGAAATTAATTTAAAAAGGCAAAGTGTTGAATATATCTTGAGGGGTTCATTAATGCTTTGAAAAGTTGGTCAAAAAAACCCAAAATCACATTATGTTAATAATAAAACATATATTGGCTGAACATAAGGATTATGGTATTTTATTACATCACCATTGGGTCATTCTGATGTCATAAAACAGATTATATATTTAAACGATATTTAATTTTTACCCAAAAATATGACTGTCTCAGAAAATTATAAAAAATTCACAGTGGGATAATTTCGACGTCCGGATTCCAGAAATGACATTTATTTTATCTAAAAAAATTCTAAATATGTTAATTTTAACTTTTAAAATGAAAACCAACATTTATTGAAAATTTACGTGTTTAGACAGAAATGGCTTCCAAACCATAATAAAAATTTTAATTGCATTCATAAAATTATAATATCATTCATATATAATAAAAATTAATTTATTAATTATATTATTATCTTATTAAAATATTATATAATTCAAAAATCCCTTAATTTTATAAAATATATTTCTTAATTAACTAATAACTTAAAACACCATTTGTTCAAAAAAAAACTATTTACAATGTATCAAAAATGACTAGAAATTATATTAATTATTATATACCAAAAAATAATGTACATGAACATAGTACTACTTATTTGTTACATGACCCCTTAAAATAGCTGCATATGACCTAAGGGTACGGTGTGCGATGGTGAAAGACTCTTGGGTTGGCTCGGATAACATCGCTCGATTGGTAATTTCAATCAACTTCCACTTTTCTCATAGACAGTCACGTTCGAGCTTGACATAATGATGCTCAACTAGGGCTTGGTCAAGAGCGAAGCCCATGTATGCCACTTCTATTCCTAGAACAGACAAATGGTCTTCGTATGGGGCAATTATACTGGATGAGGCCATATCTTCCTTTGTCTGAGTAAAATTGGGTTCAATAAAGCCTAATATTTATACTAATCATGTGATCATGGTTCGAAGACTATATTAACAATGGTCACAATTCATAACATAAAACCAAAGAAGTTGAATTCTTATAAAAACATTTTTCATAATGAGACATTTAACTAGATCAAGATGGATTTTCCATTAATGAAACATTGGGTCGTTACATTATATATCATGGGTGATCCAGATTTGTCATATATGATGTGTACTCCATGATAAAAATCCAATGCTTTGGGTAATAATTATGTTCTATGGAAAATTATATTGAAATTAGGGAATAGGGATACTCCAATTGTAATTGATTTTTTTAGTGTATCAAGATGATAACCTCTCAAGCCACATTCATATATTTTATATTCCATAAAAATATTTTTTTATTGAAATTTTTAAATTTTAATATTTATGTTATTGTTATTTAAATGAAAAAACAATCCTTCTTTCTGATAAAAAGATACATTTTTAGAATATTATTTCTTTTGTTTTAATGTTTTTAATGGACTAAAATATTTCTTTTATTATATAACTTAATTGAATTTTTATACTCAACGCATGTTTTAAAATTATTTTCACATGATTTAAGTGTGATTTTGAAAAAATTGGATGTCAATTTGAAATTTTAAAATATTTTTCAAGAATATAATTCATGTTATATTATAAGTAATTTATTTGAATTAAAAAATTGATTCTGAATAATAGTTTCCACCTTTTGTATATATGGGGTTTTTGTTGTTTATAACCTAACTCATGAAACCTCTAAACCAAAATGAAATTTTTTAATAAATGAAAGTGAATTCAATTTTAATGTCACATGGTCATGTGATGATTAATGAAGGGTCCTTAAAATATGTTCAATATAAAATTAACATTAACATGTCACTCATACTGTTGAAACTACCATATGGATATGTGGATTAAGACTTTACGTGTTTTTTTCAATTATTGAAACAAATGAATTAAAATATAAAATATTGATTGCATGAACCATAGATATTAAAATAAATGATGTGGATCATTATGAATCTTTAAATTTTCTATTTCTTTAGAACTAATTTGAGTATAATTTTTTATGCTGAGTATTTATAAAAAGAGTCATCATTTTCTTATAAATATTTTTTTCTATTGAATTCATAATTACTAATATATTAGATAATATAGTATGTAAAACCACCTATGATATTATTTTAGTTGATATATATTTTTTACCTATATAAGTAGAGGATGTACCATGCTTCTGGTATATGTAGAGGGTGAACTGATCTTCCAACTGTGGTAGTTGTAGAAATATTGATATATTTGCTAACACCGACCCCAGAATCCCATAACATGTGTTACGCTACCATTACATTGCCATTTGACACAATTAATCTGATGATTGAATACTAAGTAGTAAAATATTCTTTGTATACTATATATAAACATCATTATTTCATTACATTTGAATACTTAAAATAAAACATTATTCATTATTTGTTTTCTTTTTCAAGAATAACTTTATTCATTCGTCTGTATCCCAAAAAATATAACATATTAAAATTCATTTAGTCATAGTGAATGGGACTGAAATATTGTGATATAAAATAATTGTTAGGTGTTAAGAACAATATAATTTATTATGAATCAATAAGTATAATCAACATGAACATGTAAATAACTTAACACAAATTTCATTTAAATTACAATATATAGGAAATCCAATATAGAAATGTTAATAAATGAACATACATTTCATATAAATAATTAGAAAATGAATATCCAATATTAAATGGTAAATAAAATTATAGAAAATCTATTCAAATAACTAGACAATTCATAACCAATATGAAAATTAAATGACTGAAAACACATTCTATTTAATCAATAAACATTAAATAAAATAATTCAATTTATTTTTTCATAGTGACAATATAATGGATTATAATAACTGAAATATAAATGAAAATAATGCTTAATTATTGGATGTGATGTTTCTCTGGATTATGATAACTTTATAGTGAAGATATATTGTCAGTAAAATTTAAAAATGAAGGGTCAAACCCCTTAATCAAAGTCTATACAACTACTTCATCCAATGAGACTATCGATGAATCTAAGTGATATCATTATGTGTGCACCATCCATGTATTACATTCGATATAATTCCTATATATATCGAATAATTAATTTAATTATAAAATTATGTGCCTTATCAAAAAAATTTATTGAGTAATGTATACATAATTTTCATTATTTCTTCATTTAATAAATTAACATTCAATTTAAGAACCATATGTAGAAATAAAATACTATTTAGGAATTAATCATAGCCTTGAAAAATGATATATATATTTAGGGGGAATTTAATATTCCACGATCATTAAAGAATGTATAACTCAATGGAAACCTAATGACTATCAACAATATTTAAAGAAGTTAAAGTCGATTATAACCATTAAAAAATAATTATAAACCATATATATGGAGAATAAATAGGAAATCAATATTTATTATACTCATTGCAGTCATATTATCTTTTACTTGAATTGATGAAATGAATATATCTTTAAAACCATATTTGAGGAAATATCCTATTCAATTTGAAAATAAATTTTAATAACCAAATTTTTTTAAAATACTTTTCATTTAAAATAATACTAAAAAATTCTTTAAAAATATCCATTTAAACTTCAAATATATGTATAAAAGATATTAAAATTGGTAATTACATACATGCCATATAAGGTAAAATGTACATTCATATTGCATTGTAAAATGGATTTTAAAGTTTATTATTTAGAAGATAATAAGAATATTCCATTATAGAAATTTTGGTGAAGTAGAAATAAATAAAAAATTATATTATGAATCATTTTTAGAATGATAATCACTTTTTCCGAAAACATGGTTTTGGATGAAAATCGATTTTGGACTCATGATAGAATTGATGTTGGTTTTTCATAAAAACAATTATAAAATATTTTTATTTTCAATTACTATAAAATTGTAATATTACATAAAATCAATCATGAATAAATAAATGATAATAAAATTAATGGATTATTTATAAAAAAAAATACTCCAATGGAAAATCTTGTGTAATCATTCTGGAATAAAAAGATATTGCGAAGTAGATACATAAAATATCAAAACATTGATGTGGGAATCAACCAATTAATCAATTTTTTGTATCAATTCAAAGTCCACATAAAAAAGTAGAAATAAAAATATGGACAATAAAAATAAATTACCATCATAATAATTGAATATTAACTAAAATTAGTGATTAATATAACCCAAGGAAGATTAGTGAATTTTAGAATCCATCACCACTTGAAAGCTCCTTATTCAAATACCCATAGATGAACTAAATAATATTGAAACACAAAATACCATTTATATGGATCTATTCATTATATGAAATGTTAAAGGATATTTATATACACCATTTTAAAATATTTGTGTATGACATTTCAAAATTCCTTAATGAAATGAAATATAGTAGAAATCCCATACCTTGCGCTTTCATGTTGGTAAAAAATACATTAAGATATTAGATATGGGTTTTAATTATGTTATAAAATTATAAAAGAACTATATTTATATGTATGATATCATCTATGATAATTTTATAACTTATTATCACCTTTTTGTTAATAATCTATCATTATTTTTCTTTTTTTGGGTGTTAATTACCCTGTTTTTCGAGTATATTTTGACTTGTTATTTCTTATTATTTTTGAATAGATCATGATTTATCATTATCAAAAATGTTTATAATGAAATAATAATCATATAATTTATATTTATGTTTTTATTGAAATAAATAGTATTTATATATTGGAAATGTAATAAACCTTTGATGGCGATGGTAGGTGATACGTACACATGAATTATATTTCCATTTTCCTATCATATTGAAAAAAAAGTCAATTACATATAAAAATTTTATCATATTATTATAATTTTAATTTTATTTATATCTCATTTTTTTGTTAAACTAATCCATAATACATTCAATTTAATGTATGAGTAAATGACATAACACAACCACGTGGTAGTCCGATGTACGCACGAGCAACATCGTCATATTTCCAAAAACTGGATGGCATAATGGTATATGTGATATGATAATTAAATAAGAATAATAATATTATAAATATAATAAATATAATATATTAATAAAATTTAAATAATTATTCCCAATCATGTGAGATGGTAATGGATAAATGAATGATACCGGTTTGCGAGGTGATAATCCATCGTACACATAATCAATGAATTCATAACCCATTTGATGGAATTTTTTGAAGTTATAGGTCATGAAATATATATAAAAACAACTAATTATATGAATTATAAAATGTTAATTATATAATATATGTGTTATATTAATTTTACATGGAATATAAAAGAAAAAATAAAAAACAATTTAAAAGAACATTAAATGTTCATTGGGTACCCCCCTTTAGGATTGTTTTAGAAACATATTTGCCTTTCATTTGGCTTAAAATATGGATTCTAGGATTATTTCAGAAAATTGTTGGTGTGATATGGGTAGTTATTAGCTAAGACAATGTGGTTTTATGGTTTTTATAATGAATGATAAGCAGGTGGCCTTTTATAAGACAGGGAGGGAAGACAATTGATATTTTTGAATGAAATTGAGAGATATCAAATTTTATTCATTTAATATGGCTCAAATAAATATATATTACAATTCAAATAAGTTATTAGATAACAATATTTCCCTAAAATGGTTATTGTAAAAATATATACGTCATTTTTTCCTTTGTGGTTAACGTTATTTCCCTTGCAAATAAAATTTTTCTCTTAATTATTGTAATTAATTTTTATTATTTTCACTAATAATTATTTTAAAAACCTAATTTGTCCATATTATAAATTTCAATTAATTATTATTCCACATATGGAATCCAAATTTAAAAATTAAAATAACATAAGGGGAAAAATAATTTAAAATGAATCCCACAAACATGATGAGGTATCATATTTTAAAGTAAAAAATGCTACAAATATTACTAATATTTTATATCTAAATTAAATATAAAAGTGATAAAAATGAAATAAAATGTATTTTGGTTTTATAATTGAATTAATTTTACTTATATAAATTTTTAAAATATAATATATCCTACTAAATTATTTAGATGAAAAATCAGTTTTCAATTAAAATTCATAATTCTTCACAACAAATCATAAAATGAATATTCTTAAAAAAATATGAAAAAAATAGTTTAATAATTTTTGTCTTCAAAATTTCTAAATGATTATTATATTTTCAAAAATAAATTATCAAAGTGTTATTATTTAGTTTTAAATCAAAAGTTCTATTAAAAGGCGACAAAAGTACCTTTAAATAAATACTATTTTTTATGTAAAAAATTAGATTTTTTATTATATTATATCTACCAAATATTTTATATATATGTATAAAAACTCATTTAATATATATATATTTCATTAATATAATTTAATAATTGAAATTAATTTAATGAAAAATGATTACATTCTATTAGGTGGATATAAAATATTATTTGTAAAATTAATTACTTTATATTCCGTTGGTCTTTTTCCATTTATAATTAATTGGTAACTAAGGAATTGAACTGCATATTTTTATAAGTTATTAATCATTAATTTTAATCTACAATTTAATTTCAACGATTAATTTGTCATATAAAATTAAAAAATTTATAGTATTTTTTAAAACATGATCATTCATGTAACCTAAAAAATAAAAATTGTAATTATAATATATAACATAAGATAAACATGGGGTTCCATGTAAATATTATTTTTACTAGTAATAATATTTTAGCTATATGTTATCTAAACTATACAGTATTTGAGAGAGTCTATTTATCTAAAAATTAATTTTTATAATGTATGGTTATGTTATCTTTTATTATAAGATTTATATCTCTTATTGAAAATTATATAAATTAATCTGATATTATTTAAATCATTTTGTGTTGTTCTCCCCACCTTAAATGATTTTCATCGTTGACAATTAAATGTATTATCAAAAATTCCGATTTTTAAATTTGTAAATAATAGTTTTGAAAACCCTAAATAATAAAGGGTTAATAAAATATATTATTAGTAAAAGATAATGGGAAGTACAAATGTACCATCGAATAACATGTAACTAGTTTTCTAATCCGAATAACATTGGTTATAATGGATGATATGAACATATTGGAAAAGTATAGAAATATATAGGGATTTATTAATGTCATTGATCACAAAAATTTAAATAATAAAAGAAATTTATTGGAATCGAAGCCATTAATCATTGATGATTAAAAAGAGCATAAGATTATCATAATAGATGGTTTTAGGATGAATTATTTTTTTCTATATCATTTTACTAATTTTGAGTATTTTTTTAATTCCCATTAATATAAGGAAATATACTTACCTGATAATTTCCTGTAAAAAAATTAATTGTTTGGTTCTTATTTAGTCACTAAACCCATGAAATGAATATTCAAAAATGTATTTTTTATTCCTTAAGCTCTGGAATTTACCATTAATATATCAGAAGATCTATAAAAGGGTGAAAAAAGTTTCACATATCTCAAAACATATTCAAAAATTAATATGGTTAACAATTAATCTAGAAAAATAATAAATAACATACATGTTTCAAATTTAATATTTATTCATAAAATATTTTATCATAAAATAACATATTCACCAGGAAATCAAATAGGTTGATGGTTATTGAGAATCCCTTATTATCCTCTGTTTATGGGTTCAGGTCTGAAAGACTGGTTGAACAAGATGGGTTGTCATCAAACATACATGTTTTCCTTATTCTAAAACCATCTAAATGTAACTTCAAAAAAACTATATGATGTACATCATTTAAACATAATAATTATGTTTAATATTTTTATCTTTTCCAATATAAAATATTTTTGTCACTAATTTTAAATTTTCATATTTTAATATCCACCATAATATTTATCAATACCTTTAAAAAAAGGAATATAAAATTGAAATTCATTATTCCTCAAATAATTTTTTCCTCTTAAACATGCACTAAAATAATGAGTTATATATCAATAAATTTTCCCTAAAATATCCTTAATCATAGTTTCATATCATCTAATAAAACATAAATTTGTTTTTTTAAACACCCAACATATGATCAATTATAAAATAATAAACTCAATATGGTATTTATAATAGGTCATTCCTTGTGGTATGGTTTAACATAGGTTATTAAATTTAATTTTTATTTAATTCTTATAAAATGGCATGTAATGAATTCATTAAATATATTTAAAATATACCAAATGTTTTTCAATCTGGGTGCTTAGTAAGGTTCATTATCATGTTCCAGGATACAGTCAATTCAAACATGTTGCTCCTTTTTTGGGTTTATTATCCCTAGGTATATTTTGTCAAAAACACATCCAGTTGTAGGATCAAAAAAGGTATTTATTATAATGAAAATACCTAGTGTCCACCTTAACCAAACATTAAGATGTCCTTCTTTTGTGGTCATCAAATTCTATCATAGGGTTCTGTTAACTAATCATTGTTTTTATAAATCTTGATCAAAATGGGTCTACTAAAAATTCTATGATACCAAACGAATTTACCCAATCTCTAGTATCGCGTTATCAATGTCATTCTTCCATTACATTGTAATAATATACAATGAAATACATCTTGGATGACTGAATAGTTTAATATTTATATTAATCAAATTACATACATGAGCCCTAAATTACAATTTAATACATAATATACAACATTATTTATTTTCACTTATTTTATTTTTAGAGAATATATTCATTTCATCTAGAGTAACCCTTCATCATAGCCATAATAACCCTCATGGATTCCATAATAATGGAAAAAATAATAAGGGTGATATTAACATCTCATTAAAATTTACTAGAATGGAAGATATATTTAATCAAAAAGAATAATCAACTTGTTTAGGTAACTAAATAAACAAAGAATCCATTTAAATAATTGGATAAGGGATAATAAATATGGACAGATATATATATGAACATTGATTCCATTTATATAAATGGATAATGATTACTCAAATAAATAAATCATGGTAATTACATATTTTCTATACAAGTTAAAAAGAATATTCAATATGTATTGTAATGTGGTTAGAAAAGATCTATGTTTGAAAAAATCATTACGATTCTATTAGATATTCTAGTTAAAATAAAAAATGGGAAACCTTTTTTTAATGATTAATTTTGATATGGTTTTAAATATATTTTATTTTTTTAGAAAGGAATGTTTTGAAAGAAAATATGTTTCTAACCAAATAGTGAAATGGTGTCTTGTTTTCTTAAATACCTTTTCAAAACCATATTTAGTAAGAAAGAGATGGAAAATGGTACTATTACGTTATAATTTTCATTAATAAATAAGGGATAATATAATTAAAGTTTTTCATAAAAAATGTTTTGATAATTTCATTGCATGAAAACTCAACTGCTATAAATCTTGATTAAAATAAGAATCTAATGTAAACCCCTACAAAGGTCGCAATGTTGATGTGAGAATAAAGCGATGAATATTTTGTGTATATAAAATATAAATCAAATTAATAAAATTTTAAATAATGAAAAATTTAGTTTACAATTAGTATATATATAATCTTATAATAATATCGACCATGAGAAAATAATATAAAATAATGAAGATATGTTGAGTTTTACAATTATTTTCCCATTAGAAACTCTTATTTCTACTCATATTAGATGAAATAATTTAAATTAAATGCTTAAATATGGTGAAGAACTTTTTTTTATGATATGAAATTCTTAATGTGTAATATATACACCATATAAAAGTTATTAGTACATCACATTCTAATATGCATCAATCAAATTAAATTGTATGGAAATCCTATACCTATATATATTTCATTATTTTTAATGTTTTCATGTTAATTGCCTTGTTTTTTTATTATGTTTTGACCTGTTATTTTTTGTTCCACTTATATTGATCATGATTTAGTGATCCTCATAATTTAAAACAATATATAAATATAATTTAGATGAGGTATATATGTATTTCCTTTAATCCATAAAATTTAGTGATGGAAATTTGAATACACTGTTCATTGAGAGAGAACATTGTTTTAACAAATGTACAATGATTCCAATTTAATATAAAATTGAATGAATGTAAATTAAAAAAAAATATTTATTATTAACCTATAATTTTAATGTAATATATATATCATATTTTTATAAATCATATCTTTAATATATCATATGTAGTGTGTGAATGAATCACATCACACCGTGATGTGGTAGTCTGCTGCACACACGATCGACGTTATCATTTTCTCAAAAAATTTATGGAATGAATGTATGTGAGATATAATATTTTTCAAAAGAAAAATAATATTATAAATTTCAATAAAATCATTTAAAAATTTATTTAACTTCATTAATCTCATCCATGAAAGGTGGTTATTGAAAAACGAATGGGTTTTGTTTATGAGGCAGTAGTCCCTCTTAAAAAAGAACGATGATTTCATATCCAATTTGATGGATGTATATGTTGATTTAAGTTTTATAATTATTTTTTCTCTAAAATACTCATCAATTTAATTCCCTAAAATCTTTCAAATATGATCTTGGAGTTTATATATTTTTAAAAGCTTTGATTTGACAGGTCAATGATCCTAAATGGAGTTACGAATCCGAATTTTTGGCCATTTGAAGTCAGGCAGCTCGAAATGTCCATCTAAGATGGTTTTGGGGAAAAGTATGGGTTTACCTGAAAAATTGAATCATGCACTAAAAAATGAAATTTTTCACACAATATGTTTTTCTGTGGAAATATATAATGGAATTTAATGTTCACCAACATAAATGGATTCACTTAAAAATACATGTGCCCCCCATTCTTCCAGAAGGGCCCCTAGTGGTCTATCTTCACTCTAAGGTGCGTTAGTCTACACCTTCTTCCCCAACACACAAAACCACTAATCATGCATTAAAAAAATCACATGTGTGTGAAAATGATCCCATGTGCCCAATTTTTTATGCAAAACATCATTTTTTGCAAGCAGCGGTGCCACTGTCCCCAATTTTTTGCACTCTAGTGCTGTCCCTGTCCAATTGCATGTACACCATCCCTATTATGGGAATGTATCCCCTATTGCATGAAAATATCCACAATTACAAGAAATTTATTTCCTAATGTGCACAAATATATCATATAATGTTCTCATCTCCCCTAGAACATGAACATTTCCATTTTATCCTGGTCCCTTCACTTCCATCATTTAACCCCATGAACAATGGAGTGTCACATCGTGAACTTTTCGGGCCGAGAAATCAGCAATTTCCATTGTTCCCTTTTTCACATTATCCATACACCTATTGAATATCATGATTTGAGATACTATTCCATACACCATTAATCACATTGATATGATATATTTCCCTTGGTCTGTTTCCTATGTCGTGAGTTGACATTCTCGTCATCCATTCCCAAAGTATCTTGAGTCAAACCATTCCACAATAAACTTGTCTAAATCCCCATCAACTGAATCTTATTCCAAGGTGAACCCAAAAAGGATTCTCTTTCGAATGTCCCAACATCATCCACTTTTTAAACACATATTCCTTATATTCCTCTCTACAATAATATAATTAGTAGTGCACCCTATGTACATAACTTAGGATGTATCTTAGTCTAAATTAGAGATGCCTTATTCTCTAAGTATAAGATGACAGTAGTTCTCTCTAAAAGATATAAACTGTATTACACCCTACTTTACAATCAAAGTATAAAACTTTCTCTAAACTAGAGATTCCTTATGCTCCATTCATAATTATCCAATTGTCCTCTCTACAAGACTGTGATGTAAAAAATACCCTATGTTCCAAACCTAGGATGCCAATTTCTCTAAATAAAAGAATCCTTATGATCCATGCATAAGATTTTAATAGTCTTTAGTACATGACTATAATGTGTAATACACCCTATCATTATGTAATATTAATACTTTTATTACCAATATTATATGCCTTATTCACCCATCTTAAGATGTTAATAGACCAATCTATATAACATTAACATATTGTACACCATGTGTTACAAATACAGGATGCCTCTTGATCTAAAAAAGAGATGCATTATCAACCATGAATAATATGCCAATAGTCTTCAATACATGACTCTAAACACTAGTGTGACCTAAAATCAAATAATAGGATACCTCTTAATCCAAATAAGTGATGGCTTATGTGATAAAAATAATATTCCTTGTTCCATGATTATAGTGGAATAATTTCAATAGAATTGGAAACCGTTAAAACATTACCTCAATCCACCTCATGCTTTTTTTTGTTTTTCATTCTGATATTCATCCGCTTTCATATCTGAACGGACCCCCAAACAACCTATTCCCATGTTGCATCGTCTCACCTATCGTTATAGGACAACTCAGAAGATTATATTGGACGACACATCGAGTCTGGTCCTATACTTTGGACACGGTCCACAATCAACCCACATTTGTTTTTCCCCATTTCATACTAATGCGATATAGGTTTTTTGTTTTGAACACATTCAAAAGTTTTCCTTCATCATCACGCCACTGTCACCCCATTCCATATGTCAGTCATGCGATTCACTCTTATAATTTCCTTTAGTTCGGAATGATTCCAATGACCATCATGTTATCCCTCTTATGAACATGTGCGTAGGTGTTGGCCCCAATTATATGCCTCATCCCACAAGTTACTTGGAATGACCTCATGGTCAGACATGAGGAAGACATTACGAGTATTTTCCATGCATAAACCCCATCCACCATTGGTATTCCATAGAGGAATGCTAACAGAAATTTATTCTTCACATAGAAATGCTTACATGGAACCCACTGTACATAACTCAATGACACCCACTCTTCACTAAATTGATCATGCCTTCCATTTACAAAGGGATAATGTGTTCCTATTATGTATGGCCTATGGGTGAATAGTGAAACTGCCTTGTCCAAGGTGAATGACGATAGAATGCCAAGGGACATCAACCTCAGCACATTACGCTAAACTGTGACATCACCCTGCGTACTGTATGCGGGGCACCCTGTCTCAGAAATTCTCTACGCCCACTCATCTACATGGGGGTGAGATCATCCTCGCATGGAATGAGATCCTATTTGTTGGAGAGGAACCTATTCATGGGCAATTACAACCATCTTGGTGCGAGCCCCGATCGTTTATTATGGGAGGACGTGTCCATATTTCACATCCTCTCTTCTTCGATGCCAAAGACCAGAGGGGGGATGGGCACTAGAACCCTCCTCTCATCTGGGCCAAATCCCTCTGGCCTTTTTCACCATCAGTACTCCACCCTAGAGTACATTCCAATTTCCATCTCCACTTGATTCTAACCAAGAAGAAGAACATGTTTCCATTTTGGGCCACTAACCACGTGTAATCCCCATTCCACTTCCCACAAACGCAAATTTTTTGATGTTGTCTTTTGTTATTTTTCGCCTCTTGTTCCTCCAACTGATCATGAATCACTTGGTATTAGAGTAAGAATTAATGATGAAAACCCTTATCGTCCACCGTAGTGTGTATGCCCGAAACTCATTCCTAACTACAAAGAAATTAATCGTTTCCAAGTCAAGGTATGTAGGAAGCCTCAATCTGGTTCATGCCAATCACCTATTGAATCCAACCCCCTTGACATAATTTCACTAACTCCTCTATTGAAATATGGGTTCATTGATAATATCCGAGGAAGGGTACATTGGTATCCTCGATGTGGTTCAAACCCAACATATGTTGGATCCATCCCCCATCATGTTTGATCACCAAACACTCCGGAACTAAGTGGACTGTGATGCTTTCCAATGCTGGGTATGTATATAGCCACCCTAAGGTCCTTGCCCAATACCTACATGTACCGACCACTTAACATATATTCACCTTCATCCCACATGATGTTAAACTGTATCCACCATTTCGAAGTACATTATAGTTTATCATTTCCAAGAAAATGCATGCAAGAAACCTCTCAGAGGTTCAATCCCATTACACATCAATCTCGACCACTTCACATCGGTTCACGCTCATCATGCATGACCTTAAAATGTATTCCCCCTTTATCCCCACAATACAGTATGTTGTACCCCTATGAACTACATGTGATTTGATCCTTGTCTCATAGGATGGAATGTAGGAAACCTCCTTGAGGTCCACCCCCAAATCAGTGGTAAGATGTTGTGTTCCCCAGTTAGCTGTTAGATATTGTGTTCCCCAATAAACGGTAAGTTGTTGTGTTCTCCAATAAATGGTAAGATGTTTTGTTCCCCAATAAGTGGTATGTGGTTGTTATTTCCAACTAGTAGTAATTCATTTGGAACCCAGATAGAGGTAAGAAATTGTGTCACCCAACCAGTGGTAAACTGATATATTCTATAATAAACTGTAGGATGTTGTAGTCCCCTTGGTTGGGTCGCACATTTTCGGTCCACCCTCATGGAGTCATTTTATCCAGGGATTCTACCCACGTGTATTCCCAAGAATGTCATGTAGTCGTTTTCATCTACACAAACCCTGATTCAATTCCCATATCTTGAACTACGGGGACATTTATTCCTTTCCACGAGGATTCCTAGGAATCCTCTTTGAGGATCTAGTCGTTCACTCATGTACCATCATGGGATCTCTATCGAGCCTATGTGTTTTTGTAAGGTTATATCACAACCATTAGGTTTCACTTCCGCAGGGTCCCATCAATATGGGTTGCCTCCTCAAGTGTCCCATCACCCCACCGAACTATGTGGACATTGATTCCCTGTCATGAGGATACATAGGATGTCACTTTGAGGCTCTATCCCAACATCACTATCTCCCTCGCTTAGGATCCATCTCACTTCCCATCTACTCTGAACAAATCCATATCCATCCTAATTCATACCTGGGATACCACATCCCTGTAAGATCATTCCAATTCACCTCTTCACTACTCTTACATGCACCGGGTATCTAAACACACATTAGTCCCATCATCAATGTTCCCTCTTGGGGAGGCACCCATCTGAACCACTCCTATCAGTGCTCTAATCCGTCAGATCTGTCTCTTCTTGATGTTAAACTCACGGCATACCATGTGATAAACATGGGATACTGAGAAAACCTCAGATTCAAGTCCATGGAATATAATTATATGAATTTTATGTGGGATTACACATGCTTCTGCACCATTGAGAAGACCTATAATAAAGGGAAGAAAACTCAATGAACACGTGTTCCATCATCCAAACACACCAGCGATGTCCAATATGACTACTCCAATAACACCCCGACCCCAGTTACCCAGAGTCGGTGAATTATTATATAACATTGGCATGATCACAAAAGATCAAGTATCGAAATACCGATTAGTTTAGAAGCCTTGGAATAACTGGATACATTCATAAAGATTACATTACATCATAAAGTGAAAACTACACAACATCTTATCTCCACACTCTTATCCCCATATAGTATCCCTACAGTTCATTCATAAAATACGTCTACTCATCCTGGAAAAAAATAAAACATAGAAAGGGGTGAGCTCAAATGCCCAGTAGGGATAACAATATAGCAGAAAATTTCATAAATAAGCATAAACATTTAAGGCAATTTATTACTAAAACAAAAGCATTTTAAACATGAACAACAGCATACTATGGAAGAAATTAAATGAAATAATGTCATTTTCTTATTCACATGTTTATTCTACTAGTCTAATAATAACATGAAATATCAATAATCAATTTCATAATGATGGAATGGATAACGCCAAAGTAACAAAACCATGTAGCCAATGCATCGTTACAAGACTACAAATAAGATTTTTTCAAGGCCTCATGCCAAGACAGTAGTTTGTCTCATGAGACCTACCGATGCATCGAGGAGCTATAGTGGGATCCACCCATCACTTACTAAGTACAATGAATTGCTCATATGAAAATTTCTAAACATAACCTAAACATTCCTATTAAAAATAGCATACAAAATGTAATACTTTACCCATAAACCATGAATGGTATAAAAATAACCCATCTACAGGAAAACTTATCACAAAACCTTCAACACAATATTGATGATTTGTATCAGTATAAATCAACTTATAAACATGTTTAAAATCCAATAAAAGAATTTTTACATTGATAAAAATGATTTGTAAAACTCTTTGAGAGAAATACCGCTTTTTCATGAAAACATTTAAAAGTCACACAATTTAAAAAAGAATTCATTTAAAGGCTTTTTTTAATAAATTTTCCCATAAAACATTGAAACTTTTTAAATGAATATAAATTTTAAAAACATTCATGTCCATATAAATAAGTAATTAAATACCATTTTGATGACATAGACATTAATGAGAAAGATTTAGAAGAATAAATATTTAAAACATTTGAAATGATGTTTTAGTAAAAAAGTACCTTAAAAAATCCCATTGAAAACTATTTCATAAAACATGGAAGTGGATTATAAATTTTTCCAAGTAGATACTTACATGAAAACAACCTCGGATAATAAAGAGATTGTGAAATTAACCCTTACCAATTTGGTAACTTACGAAACATTCTCCCGGCGAAAGAGTTATAATACAATGAATATATAAATACCCATAAATTATAGTGTATTACACAAATAATACAATTATGGGAAGTACATATACCCCACAAAAGGTAATAATGGCAATATGGCACGAATCTCACGGGAATAAGGAGTTAGATGAAAACCCTTTACCTTGTACTTTTCCTAGGTCGAGGGTAGGTTAACCTATTATATAATTGTTAAATAATTATTATTAAATTATACAGGAATCATATATATAAATATGATATCATATATGACCTTTTATTATTATTTTGTTAATAAAATTTTATTATTATCGTCGTTTCAGGAGTTAACTGATTTGTTTTCCTTTATATGCTTTTTTATGTAAGCCTTATTTGTTATAGATAGGTCGTATCTTATTAATACCCAGAATGATATCAAGTCCATAAACATTACTTTTAATTATCAAATGTGAATTATTCATCAATGGATATGATGGGGAAATGAATCTCATCACGTTCGTGGAGACGATAATCTGTACGTACGCACGAACGCCACATCCATTTCATTTTTCATTTTAAAAAGAATAAAAACCAAATGATACATAGATACATTATTATTATAGTATAATATAATATCTTTTATATGTTACTTATGTTTATTAACACCGTCCTTTATATGTTCTATGTATGTTATGAACGAGTCATATCACATTGAGGGGGCGCTAGTCCGCACTTCCTGAAATGAAATTATCCTATATATATACAACATGAAACGAATTATAATATGATATAAAATTGATTTAAAGAAGCTTATATATAAAATAAATATCGTTAATATCAATTTTAAATATAGTTCCATCATAATTTCCACCAAGAGAGGTGGTTGGAGATAATTGAACAATCATCGTTTCGTGAGGCGTTTGGTTTCCATCTGCTGAAACATTAAGTTCTTCACCCATTAGATGGAGGTGTTAGTACGTGTAGTTCGAATACGTCTCATAAAAATATACTAGTATATATAGGATAATGTTTTTGTTTTAAAATAATGTAATAATAAGATTTTAGGGGTTGTATAAGTAAAATAAATGGAATGAAGCTAAGAGAAATCGTTACCTTTATTTTGGGTAACTCCCTTTGGTTTGAACAAAAAAGCACTCTTGAAGTGCCTTATGAATAAGGTAAGGATTATATGAAGAGTAGAAGGATGTAGGGTGCTTAATTGTTAAGAGTATCGATAAGAAAAAAGGCTTTATAGGTGTGAGGAATTGGTTAGAAGTGGTGTCCTTTTATAAGGGGGAGGAGGGGCTCTTTAGGACAAACTTAAAGTATTTTTTTTAATAAAAACATATTCGGTTCCTAATGGATCAAAATTGGATTATTCAAAGTATAAGGTCGTTATAGGTCGACAAAAAACTTAACCAATAGGTTTTAGAAAGGTTTGGGTCACTTTATTAACCTTATCTTTTTGTTTTAACTCTTAGTTAAATAGTTTGACACTTACCATGTCACATTGTATTTTTATATTATATATTAAATAAAGGTACTATATACATCTAAGAGACCCAAAAGTTTCCATTAATGATAAATATATCATTATATAATTCATTTGGCCGGAAATTATAATTTTAGGAATAGAATACGAATTAATAAAATAATATTGATTTTAAAAACTCTTTTATGTCAATTTTGACAATATTTAATAATTTATTTTATTAAAGTTATAAAAACTTTATTAATTCCAAAAAAATTAATTTATGATATCCGATCATTTAATATTAAGAAATAAAATTCATGTGTGTCATAAAAACTTTAAAATTATATTTATTTTAACATTTATAAAACCAATTCTTTGATTCATTCATTAATAAGGAAAATAATGTATCATTATTGTGTCATAAATAAATTTGAAAATTAAACATCTGAAAATTAGAAATAAAATACAATTATTTAGGAAATATGTTATTATTTCTAATGAATATTTATCTTCGAAAATCCAACATATATAACCCTATGTAAATATTATTTTTCTAAAAGATATTTGCTTTTGTCATTTTTGCATTTACTTTAACTTAATTAATATAAAGTTTTATTATCACTTACAAGTGACTCCATGGGGTCCCAAAAACGACCCAAAGATGACCATGGTCAGAAATTTATTATCCAATAGGGTTAGGACACGTTTTAGGGTAATTTGGTATTATTATAATATAATTTTTTATCTTTCATTACTGGATTTACCTTTTAACATGGTAAAAAAAATATTTACTGAAGTAATTATTCAAAATGAATACAAATAAAAGTTACCTAGTAACACAATTTGGACCTCCTAATTCTAAATATGGACTCCATTTTTCCAAATTCAAAACAAATAAGTGGAAAAAATTAATTTTAAATTACTTCCATTGTCAAAATAAAAAGCGTGTTTTTAACAAATAATAACTATCAAAAGATTGACATTTTCGTATATCCATTTTAAATATGTAATTATGTCTAGTGAACAAAATTATATTAAATGTTAAAATTATAATCTAATTATACTTTAAAATCACTCAAATTCATAAGTTATCACTATTTATTATATCGATTAAAAAGTTGTTTTTAATTACAATTTAGTAAATTTCACTATTCATCAAAATATGAAAGTTATCAGAAAAGTAACAAAATTTCACACTATGATAATTTAGATATTCCAAATCTAAAAATGATGTCTATATTACCAATTTTGAAACAAAAAATTTTCATTTATTAGTTTTAAAACAATTCCCGCTATTAAAACCAAAACGCATATTTTTATGAAATAATAACTATCAAAAGTTTGACACTTGTTTATATCTAGTTTCAAGGTAAAATTACATACAATGACCATATTTGGATTAAATGGTAAAAATATAATCTATTTATACTTCCATAACATTAAAATTTATAATTTAACAATATAAATTATTTTGAATAAAAAAGTTGTTTTCAGTTAAAATATAGTATTTTTCACTATTCAACCACATATGAAAGTTATCAGAAAAACACAAAAACGTTATTGAATCTAAATTATTATGTCCCGATTCTAAATAAGAAGTTTATTTTATCAAACTTAATATATAAATGTTTCAAATATTGGCTTTAAAAAGGATTCCCCATCAAAAAGTGATAAAATTACATTTTTAGAAAAATACTTCTTTTATATGAAAAATTTGTATTTGTTCTTACATTATGTCTAAGAAACTCATTTTATGGATTATAAAATTTTAAGGATTATATAAAATTCAAAATTCTGTTAATATTATTCATAACCGCTTTTGAATGGCTTGTTTGGTAAGTCATCGTGCTTTAGAACTCGGTATTGCATGTAGTGAATGATATTGAATTACTTTGAAGAAATAATGTGCTATGAAATAATGGGGTGTTAAATTCTTCATTCCTTAAATAAATTGCATCCTTGAAATTTGAAATTATTTTTTGAAAATAACAGGTTGAAAATAGAAAATACCTTTGGTAAAACCCACATCAGAAATTAGGTTAATAAAATTTAGTCTTAACTAGAGGAAAATGGAAATGAAAGGGTCACCACCAAATTATGATCTCTATTAGGAGAACATTAGTGGTAATTAGAGACATATAACTGGAGGAAAAACGTAAATATTTATAGGTAGTGATTGAGGTCATCAATCACAAACAATTGTAAAATTCAGGGCCTTATATTCATCAATCTATGATGATTTAAAATACTATCAATTCAGAAAAACAAAGTTATTAGGATAAACCATTTTTTGTTTTATGATCCCATCATTAAAGTATAAGAATTAATTTTTTCATTGAATAATGGAAGAAGAAAAATATATTCCTTACAATTAGAGTCACGTCCTTTAACTAAGTTCTACCACAAACTCATCTTTAACTCTAAAAGATAACAAAACTTAAAAAAGATATTCTGTTTATCCTATTCGTATAGGGTTCAAAAAAGGAATTTATAATTAATATAGTAGAACCATTAAAAAATCTTCATTATCCAATGCATGACATCATGTGGGTCAGTGGTAGGTGATACACCCTTGTCGCCCTTCGGTTGAAGGTTCAAGTCTCGCGGCCTTGCTGGACACGACGAGTTGCCTCCTGACCTCCAGGTTGTCCTTTTTATGGAAACCCAAATATAATCTCAAACTAGACTTATCCAAAATACTTCTTTCCAAAATCACAGTACAAAATTTATAATGTAGGAAACACAATGAAGATCCTTTTTATCCACGTAATAGCATGTGAACACCTTCATCATGTATTCCTTTAAAACACTTCAAAATCCTAAAATAGGAAAAAACCTTATTGATTACATTCATGATCCCTTATTACTTATAGAATACTGGATATACTCTTTCTATCCAAAATTGTTGTAAACTCCAACAATGATAGAATATACCAATAATTAATCATTTTCAAGGTAGTGAATAATATCCAATATAATTTATCCAAATCAATCTTGTATTATTACAAAATCATTACCTCGTTATCAGAACCATATTATGGTTTATCTTTCTCTCAACCATATATTTTCCAAAAAATTATCATTCTATTGAGTAACATTTCGTTGTTCCACAAAATATCAATTTCTTAATGAAATTTTACTGCATTAAAATCCTTATATACTCCATCATTATTATAACCATTACACTGTTGATTCAACCCAAAAATGACATAATTCTCTAGTAACAACATAAGAACTCTAACCATTCCTCCTCATCTGTTGTAGAATAATAATATGATTATTATCCAATAGAATCATTTGGGGCATACTCTAATGATATGGAAATTGGTCCGCATATTGTCCCAACTCGTTGAAGATGAATCATTGTACATTTGAACATGTTTTCTTACCCTTGCATTCACCTACATGGTTTCCTTTTTCTCCACACGTATAAAAAACTCCCATTCCATTCAGGCATGTTCCAGGGTGTTTCTTCCCACAATTATCATAGATGGAAAAATTATTCTTTTCCCTCTTCCATTTATCCATCTTCCTCTCTTCCATCATTTTCTTCTCTTGCTTCCCTTCAAAGCCATAGGACTCGAAGAATTCATTAAATATCTTATTAACACAATATACTATTTATCAATATGTTGAGAATAGAGGGGAGACTATTTCCCTTCTAAATGTGTGCTTAATAGCGTGAAATATATGATCCTTCTTATTCGTTGGATCATACGTCTTACTGGAGTTCACATTCCGTCTATTGGGAACCATTTCTATAA
The DNA here is from genome assembly GCA_963277665.1 of Viscum album. NCBI lineage: Eukaryota > Viridiplantae > Streptophyta > Magnoliopsida > Santalales > Viscaceae > Viscum > Viscum album. The sequence goes on along the minus strand of OY728159.1, from coordinate 1,454,503,866 downwards.
AATATCATAAACTCGGTCATTTTATGAATTTCAATAAATCTTTCCAAACATGTAAAATACCTAACGTAAATTGAACAGTTTATGGATATAATTCATAATTATAAAAAATATTTCTTGGAGTATGTATATACTCATAAACCCTTCATAATGATTTATAGATAAAATGAGAATTATATTAAACATATCCCCCAGGAGTGTCGTAACCAAGAGTGCAGCATGGCCCATATGTCATTCACCTATTCCCATTCGAGTCTAGCTCTAAGCGATGTTTTTGTATTTTACCCCTAGGTACATCTGCGCCAGACCTGCCTCTACCTGCTCATATCCAAACAGGGATTTATTTCTCGAAAAACTCACAAAATATTTACAATACCAAAATTATAGGATGTTCTTCTATTCTAATCCTCAAAGTACATCTTAAGTCCATGTGCTCTAATCAGAATTTATCTAAATCTAGCTTCCTTTTTTTACTAAACTTCCTCTAATACCAACTATAACTCCCCAACCACAGTTACCCAAAGTTTGTTCCATATTACATAACATTGTCTTGATCACAAAATATCATGTCTCAAAAGAACGGTTAGTCAAGTAGACTTAGAATTACTAGATACATTCATAAATTTTACATTACATCCTAAAGTGGAAACTAAACAAAATCTTGTCTTCGCACTCATCTCCCCTTATACTATCCCAGAAGGTCATTCATAAAATACATCTTCACATCTTGGGAAAAATTATACATAGAAAGGGGTGAGCACAAATGCCCAGTAATGATAACAATATAGAGGAATTTTTAATAAATATGCATAAACATTTAAGGAAATTTATTACTAAAACAAAATCCCTTTAACCATGTAATTTATCATAATATTTAAGAAATCAAATTAAATAATGCCATTTTTTATTCACAAGGACATTCAACTAGTTGAATAATTACATAAAATATCAATAAACACATTCATAATGATGGAATACATAATTCCTGACTATTATAACCACATAGCCAAGGCCTTTTGCTAACAATAAATATTAGATTTTGTTCATGGCCTCGTGCCAAGACATTAGTTTGTCTCATTAAACCTACTGATGCATCGAGGAGCTATAGTGGGCTCCACCCGTCACTTACTAAGTATAATTCATTCCTCATATGAAAACTTCTAATCATAACTTAAACATTCTTATTAAAACTAGCTTACGAAATGTCAATACATTACCAATAAAACATGAATGGTATTAAAATAACTAATCCACAGTCAAACATATAAAAAAATCATCAACAAAATATGGAAGATTTGTATCATGATGAATCAACTTAAAAACAACATTAAAATCCATTAAATGATTTTGACATATATGAAAATGATTTGTAAAACACTTTGAGAGAAATACCCAATTTTCATGAAAACATTTAAAAGTCACAAAATTTCGAAAATAAGTCATTTAAAGAAATTTTTTAATCAATGTTTTTCATACCACTTTGAAACTTTTGAAAGGAATTAACATTTTAAAAACATTCATGTCCATATAAATAAATCCTTAAAACCCATTTTGAAGACATGGACATTACTAAGAATGATTTATAAGAATAAATATTTAAAACATTTGAAATGATGTTTTATTAATAAAATCTGTTAAAATAATCTCTTTGAAAACTCTTTCATAAAACATGGATGTGGATAATAAATATGTCCCAGTAGATAATAACGTAAAAACAACATCTGATAATAAAGAGATTGTGAAATTAACCATTACAAATTTGGTAACATACGAAACATACAACCAATGAAAGTGGTATAATACAATTAATATGTAAATACACATAAATTATAGTGTATTACCTAAAGAATACAATTATGGGAAGTACATACACCACAAAAAAGGTAATAGTGGCAATATGGAATGAATCACACGGGAATAAGGAGTGAGATGAAAACCCCTTACCTTGTACTTTTCTATGGTTGAGGGTAGGTTAACCTCCTGTATAATAGTTAAATAATTGTTATTAAATTATACAAGAATCATTTATATAAATATGATATAATATATGAACTTTTAATGTTGTTTTGGAAATAATACTTTAGTATTATCGTCGTTTCGGGTGCTAACTGATTCATTTTCCTTTATATGATTTGTTATGTAAGACGAGTTTGTTTTGGATAGGTAGTGTCTTATTCATATCCAGAATGATATAAAGTCGTTATAAATTAATTTCAATTAACAAATGAGAGTTAATCTTGAATGGATATGATAGGGAAAAGAATCTTATCGCGTTCCTCGAGATGGTAATCTGTACGTACGCACGAACGCTACTTCCATTTCATTTTTCATTTTAAAAGGAATCAAAACCAAATGATACATAGGTATATTATTATTACAGTATAATATAATATCTTATATATTTTACTTATTTTCATTAACAACATCCTTTATATGTTCCAGGTATAGTATGAACATGTCAAATCACATTGAGTGGGCGGTAGTCCGTACTTTCTCAAATGTAATTATCGTATATATATACAACATGAAACGAATAATGATTTATATAAAATGGAATTGAAGAAGCTTATATATAAAATTAATGTCATTAATATCATATTTATTTATAGTTACATCATAATTTGAACCATGAGAGGTGGTAGGAGATAATTGAACAATCATCATTACATGAGGCGTTTGGTTTCCATCAACAGAAACATTATTTTCTTCACTCATTAGATGGACGTGTGTGTAAGTGTAGTTTGAATACATCTAATAAAAATATCCTAGTATATTTAGGATACATGTTTTGTTAAAAAAGTATGTAATAATAATAGTTTAGAGTTTGGAGAAGTAAAATAAAAGGAAAGAAGCTAAGAGAAATTGTTACCATTAATTTGGGTAAATCCCTTTGGTTAGAACAAAAAAGGACTCTTAAAGTGCCATATTCCTTAATTATGGATTCAATGAGGATTATATTGATGTAGTTAACCTAATTGGGTTGAGTTTTGATGAGCCAAAATGTTTGAGAGGTGTGAGGAATTGGATAGAAGTGGTGTCCATTTATAAGGGGGAGGTGGGGCTCTTTACGAAACACTTTAATTATTATGTTATAATAAAATAATATTCTCTTTCTAATGGATCCAAAGTAAATTATTCATATTCAAAGGTGGGTATGGGTCCAAAAAACTTAATCAATATGTTATTGATAGGTTTGGGTCACCTTATTAACCTCATCGTTTTGTTTTAACTCTTAGTTAATTAGTTTGACACTTACCATGTCACTTTGTATTTTTATATTATATAGTAAATACAAATACTATATACTTCAAATAGAACCCCAAGTGGTCCACTAATGATAAAAATATCATTATGTAATTTATTTTTCCAAAAATTCTATTTTTATGAATATATTATAATTTAATAATAAAATTTTTTAAAAACTCTTCAACGTCAATTTTGACAATATATAATAATTGATATTTTTAAAGTCATAAAAACTTTATTAATTCAAAATAAATAAATTTAAGCCATAATATCATGTCATATTAACCAATAAAATTCATTTATGTCATCAAAAATGTCAAATTATATTTATTTTAACATTTATAGTACCTATTATTAGATTACTGCATTAATAAAGAATATAATGCATCATTGTTGTGTCATAAATAAATTAATTTATTCAACGTCTAAAAATTATAAATAAAATACTATTATTTAGGATATAGATTCAAGTTTATAATGAATATTTATAATAGATAATCCGACATATATAACCCTATGTAAAAATTGTTTTTCTAAAAGATATATGATTTTGACATTTTTGCATTTACTTTAACTAAATTAATATAAAGTGTCATTATCAATTACAAGTGGCTACATGGGGTCGCAAAATCTACCCAAGGATTCCCATGATCGGAAATGTATCAACCAATAGGATTAGGACATGTTTTAGGGAAATTTACTATTATTATAATATTATCGTTTATCCTTATTTACCTGATTTACCCTTTAACCATGGTAAATAAATCATTTACTGAAATAATTATTCAAAATTTCTAAAAATAAAAGTTATCTATTTAAACAATTTGGAACTCTTGACTCTAAATATGGAATTAATTTTTAATAATTCAAAACACATAAGTGGCATGAATTAATTTAAAATTAATTCCCGCTGTCGAAACAAAAAGCGTGTTTTTTTACAAATAATAACCATCAACATATTGACACTTTCTTATGTCCACTTTAAATATGAAATTATTACAAATGACAAAAATTGGATTTAATGGTAAAATTGTAATCTAATTAAACTTCAAAATCAAAAATATTAATAATTTATCAATATTAATTATTTTTTTTAAAAAAGTTGTTTTTAATTAATATTTAGTAATTTTCACTATTCATCAAAATATGAATGTTATTAGAAAATTACCAAAATTTTACCCTATGATAATTTCGATATTAAAAATCCAAAAATGAAGTTTATTTTACCAAATTAAAAACTTAAAATTTGCATTTATTAATTTAAAAATAATTCCCGCTATTAAAACCAAAAGGAATATTTTTAATAAATAATAACTATCAAAAGTTTGACACTTGGTTATGTACATTTTAAAAGTGAAATTACTTAGAATGACCATAATTGGATTAAATGGTAAAAATATAATCTATTTATACTTATATACCATTAAAATTTATATTTTAACAATATAAATTATTTTGATTAAAAAAGTTGTTTTCAATTAAAATAAAGTGTTTTTCAGTATTCTTCAAAATATGATAGTTATCCGAAAAACACCAAAAATATATTGAAATAAATTTTTTATGCCCCGATTCGGAAGAAGATTTTTATTTTGTAAAATTAAATATATAAATGTTTCAAATTTTGGCTTTAAAAAGGTTTCTCCATTAATAGGCGATAAAATTGCTTTTTTAGAAAAATACTTCTTTTATCTGAAAAAATGTATTTGTTCTTACATTATGTCTAAGAAACTCATAATATGGACTCTAAAATTATAATAATTATATGAAGTTCAAAAATAATTAAACAATATTCTTAACTACTTTTGAATGGCTTGTTTGGTAAGTCATTGTGCGCTAGAACTCGGTGTTGCGTGTAGTGAGTTTTAGTGAATTACTTTGAACAAATAATGTTCTATGAAATCTTGTGGTGTTACAACTCCCCTGACCGATGGTTGCTACCCTGAACAGTACCCTTGGAATGTTTGGAAGAATTTGGTGTAATTTACTTTCATCCAGGATGATATTGCATTGGAAAGAGTTTCACGAACAATGTATTAATCTTTAAGGGAGTCTCAAATTAGGTAATGAGTTCTGTGGAGGAATCAAAGAAATGAAAAAGTGAAATCTCATCATCCGATTTCGATCAAAGATCAATCAACTTGTAATAAGAAAAAGTTCTCTCCTTCCATTGGAAAGCAGGACTATAGGGAAACGATCAGTGTTTTCTCTGAAATTGTCGGATTCATGCACCTCATCAAATCTGTCATAAACAAATTAACATAAAAATATAAAAATAAATTTATTATATTGATTTTATTATATTATCATGGAATAATAGTAATTTATGTTTTTGGATAAAGATATATCATAAAAATATAGAATCCATTTTACTTGTGTGTTGGTCATTTGTCACTTATCTTTAATTTCGAGTCCCATAGTAAAATAATTTTTCTCTTAACTATTGTAATTAATGATTATTGTTTTCATTAATAATGATGGTAAACAATTATGTTAACCATATTATAAATCTGTAATTTTTATTTTTATTAATATAAATCTTATTTTACATATATAATTAATATAATTGGCTAAAATTAATTTATAATTAGTCCTATTGGAAAGATGAGAAAACATGATTTTACTGTAAAAATATTAAAAATTTAAATATGTTTTTATATAAAATATGAGCTAAAATGATTAAAATGAAATAATTTGGTTTAATATATTTATAATCAATCTAATTTTAATTTATAAAAATTGGAAATATAATTTGACCTTATAAATTATTTAAATGAACTGTCATTTTTGAATTAAAATTCAATATTTTTCATAATAAAAAATAAAAATAAAAACTCAAAAAATCCAAAATTAAAAGTTTTATAATAATCATATTCCAATTTCATAAATCAATTTATGTTTTTTAAAATAATTTTTAATATGTAAATATTATTTTAAAACAACTGTGTTTTTATAATACAGAAAAACTACATTTAGAGAAATATAGATTTTTATAAAATAATGTTGGATTTTTTTGTATCTTATACCTATAAAATAAATTTAAAGAATTTAATATATATATTAATATTATATATAATATTAATTTAAATAATTCCTTAATATTTTTTTATATTTTTTTAGTATAAAATGCCTTTAAGAACATAAAAATAGTTTCTTATAAAATCATTCACATTACTTTCAACTTGATTTTATTTGAGTTTTTGTAGCTAATTAATTCTACTAAATAGTTTCATAAGATATTTATTCCTATTAATGACATTGAATTTATCTTCTCAGAGACAATTTTCATTTAAAATAATAACATTGATAGTATTCGATCGAAGAAAGCCATTATTGTGTGTAGCATGGGATAAACATGGGGTTATATGTACACTATGCTAAGTATAGTGTAACGTGTAATGCAAGATAAACTCAATGATTCATTTCTTGTATATTATTAATGATAATAAATTTAATTAAAAATAAAAATATTGTAATGTTTTGGAGTGTTATCTTTCCTTTTATGTTTTTTGTTTCTTGTCACTTCAAGTATCAAATTAAATGTTCTTATTTTTAAATTTCAGCGTGTTACATATATATCCCTTGAAAGGATTATATGGTAATGAATACATACCCATGATTCATTATTTATAAAATCTATACCAATTTATAGGTTTATAGTGGAAGATACATCAAATAGTCTCTACATATCTCCCTTTTAAATTATTTTAAATTAATGGTTTCTTATAATATCATTAAAATGTGTTTTTAGTTTTATAATGAATACACATTGTTTTTAATTTATAATTCAGTTATTTAAATTAAATTTATATTATTTTGTGAGTGCTATTTTAATTTAAAATTATAAATACTAATTCATATATAATATGACGCTATTTTTTTCTTTAAATTTCTATGGGGTTTTCAGTTTTCTTTAATACTAAAACATATATCTTTTTAAGAGAGTATAAATTGTAGTTTATATAAAATTATAATCCCCCATTATTTTGTTTAATTTACATATCATTTATATCCAACAATACTGACCCTGATTATTTTATCCTTCATAGATCCCTATTGATATAAAACGATCGTATTAAAAAACAACATTATTGTCCCACAATTAATAATTTTCTAGTTCTTTTACTAAATATGAAAAAATATAATTTCATAATGAGAACCTCTAACATATAATTCTTATATATTAAGATTAATTTCATCTCTCCATGCATCCACAGACACATAAAAACATTTTCTAGGCCACTTCTTATATAGTATGTAATATTCTAAAAACTAAAAAATAAATAAAATGTTTTATAAAGATGGTGGTACACAACACTTAGATAAAACAAACAAGAAATTATTATTCTTAAAATGTGATCATTATAAAATATCCATTATAGTAGTAGAAATTAATTTTATTAAACATACAATAAAATATATAATTATCTTATTGAATACATAAAAATTGATTAATGCTTGGTAAACAATAAATAAATTTTTTGTAAATATATGTTTTATACAAAATGTCTATTCTTTTTGTATTAGGGAATATAATAATTAATATTTGAAATCAATATAAAATCTATCTGAACTAATCAATTTAATTTTGGAATGCATAATTTTTAAATTTATATATGGATGAATATTTTTATTATTTTCTGGAAAAAATCATTTTATAATGAATAGTGAAAAAATATAGATATATTCATAAAATTGAATTTTATTTTTAAGTAATAACAATGTAATATTTTATATTTTATATTTATTATCATTTAATTGGTTAAATTTTATTTATAATTATTCAGTTATGGTTCATGAAATTCATTTTATAACTTCATTTAGTATAAATAAATTTTTATATTTAATGATTACATTTTCTAAACAATTGTTCTGCATTATATTCACCCAAAAATAAATTTTAAGTAAATTATTTAACTAATGTGTTATGTATTTTAAAAAACAGATTCAATATTTGGATGTAGTGGGTCAAAATTTTATAAATCTGACCCTTTTATTTCATTACAATATGAATAATAACAATAGTATTTTTTTTAAAACAACAAATTGTAATAAAATAATTTAATGTTAAAATAAAATTATTAGTACTATAAAATGATAAAAAATTTGAAATAATATTAATTTACTTCTTCTGTTGTTGTAGTTAAAAATCTATTTATTGAATTTTTTTAAAAATTAACACTAATCATTTATTATGATACAAATTATTTTATTAAATAAAAATTATTTTATAAAATTCTTATATGGAATATTTATTAGGATATATATGATAATATTAACAATGGTATACTAAATAATTTATTTATAATTTATATGAACTATATTCACACCTAATGACTGAAAATCAATGTTTTCATGCTAACCGTTGAATGGATGAACAAGGGGTTAAAACAAATTATAATGATAAATATGTGATTAAAACATCCCTAATTATTTATTTTATGTGATAATTAAGACTTTTATAAATTATATATTTTAATAAAATAATTTTGTATTCATTTTCTATTTAAAATAAATTTATATTACAATAATATATTGATAAAATCCACGATTTCCACTCCACTCTCTTACAAAATTGAATCACTGAATCATTATAAGTCACACTCAAAATACCATTTTTATCAAAGAAAAGACAAAATTAATTCATTTAATACCTACCCTCATTCTACATATCCTAGAATAGGTAGAATATGATCCCCATATATCTTAAGGTGTTAATGAAAGGGGACTTTCTAAAGCAATGGTATAGATTATAACATCATGTTTTTATTTTATTTATTCTTCCAACTCCATTAAAATGTATTAAACCATAGAGGAATTATAAAACTATTTCCCTTTATAAAATAATATTTTAGTATATAAATGTAAATAAATATATTCAAATCCTCTTCCACCTAGTGGGATATGAAACAACCATTCATGTGTATGATTGACTACTTTCTCACAAACTGAAGTCATTCATCTTCCATCATTTTCTCTCATGACAATATTATAATGTTAGAATTAATGATATTATATTATAATAAATAAAAATATTCTTAATTTATAATATTTTATATTATTTAAATACAAAACATTAAATTAAAACATAATTGATTATGTAGTTTGTGCATACGTGTAGACCATAACCTCTATTCTAAACTATGATTTGATTTTCATCACCACATCACATAAATAATATATATTAGTTTATTTATAGAAGAAATATGATATTAATGATATTTTTATATTAATATCCATGTTAATTAATAATTACTGTTTGTTCAAAATAATAGTTGAAAATGGAAATGTTTCTCATGCGTACATATAACCTACCATCTATATCATTAAAACTTAGGCAATTTCTCATAAACATATTTAATGTTTGAATTTAAATGTATAATTAATTTTTAAAAATGATATTTATGTCATTATTATTATACTAGATGTGATTAAAAATGGAACATATTTATCATATTTGACTTACCAATGGTATTTTTGACTTCAGAAATAAATATCATAAAACAAACTATTGTAAATTTAATTAATTAAAAAATTATATATATATTAGAAATAATTAAAATAGAGTAAATAATAAACATTAAATATGTTATTATATAAGTATATATTAAAAATCTGTTTAATATTCAGAAGGATGAACAATATACATGATGAGTGAGACTCATTGTAATAGATATTTGTGAAAAAATATTCTTTTATTGTTTCCATTAATGATATTATTTTTATCCATATCTCTATTTTGTAAAATGTTATTAAAGAGGGTTTTAAAATTATACTATCATAGTTTTAAGTCATTTTAATCTAGTATATACTATTTTAAAATGGGTTTAATTGAATAATCTTATAATGTTTTTAATTAGATACTTCTACAATTTTTCATCCATAGTATGGATGAAATGTTTTTTAAATATACATTGAATGCATTGGATTTACCTTTATCATAAAAAATATTGATCATTGAGAAACAATTCACAAATATAAATTATTATTTGAAATAAAATTTTTCACTTTATAATTTTACATATTTTTTGAAATGTAAAATAAAAATAGAAATTGTCATTTTCCAAAATAATGTTTTTCATGATTGTTTAATTCTATTTACATTCATGAATACGAAAACCCTTGCTGTTATGTATTCTTCACTTGGGATATATTTTTATTTTACCATTCACATTAATTATTTATATTGAATATTATTATTTGAAACATATTGATATGGAATATGTTACTTTTCCATTGATATTTTCCATCCTGAAAAGAATACTATATTTAAAAGCATACAGAGAAAATGAATTTTCCAAAAATCATAAAAAATATTTGATATATGTATTAGAATATAATAAAACCTGATTTCACAATGTTAAGAAACTAATTCTCTTTTTTTGGTGAATTATTCATTGAATTTTGGGTTTTCAAATGAAATAATGTTTCAATATAAAAAATTTCATCATACAAATGCAGTGTTTTTTAGAAAACACGATTCTTTTAAATTTTATTGTTTTGTTATGGTTAAAGGGAATTTTTTTTGATTGGTTGTTTAATATTTATCCAATTTTGGGTAAACAAAATATAGATATACAATTATTTCCATATAGGGATTAATTTAATAGATTTGGTTTCTCCTAAACTACTATTGGAATAATAATCTATAGATATTAGATATATAATCATGATGTTTATTTAGAGATTAACTATGACGTCCACTCCAATTATACATTGTGGTTATTTCATGTGTTATTATCATGGTTAAAACATATATAATAGTGTTATGAAAATGAGTCCACATGTTTTCTACATATTATTACTATGATTCATATTAATTATTAATGATTTTTTTGATATATCAGTTTGATTTGTTTCTTCTGTAAATGAATTATTTCTTATGATAAATTATTAATGTGATAGTAGTAAGTATTTTATGGGATGTCATGTTTTTTAATAGAAAATAATATTACTTTCATTTATGTCCCTTACTAATATTTTTGTGCTCATCCAAAATTTTAAAAATATTTTCAACGTGTTTATGGATGTTTACGGGAATGGATATAGTCATGCTGAATGTCATGAATATTATAGTGAAAATAAATTATGTTTTATTATATTGGTTTTATATTGTGGGAAAGACATATACTAGCCAAAAGTTTCAATATTATATAATATGGTCTTGTTATGTAAGATTTGTAACATCATTCTATATATCCATAACCATTACATATCATAAAAAATGAATTAAAATGATATCATGTCTGAATAAAATAGATTATGTATTTACAAATTCTATAACCTTATGGAGGGTATTAGAGATGGATTTATAAATCATTAATGGGAACGATGTTATTGAAGAAAATGTCAAAAGAACAATTTACCCTGAATTGTTAGTATAATAGGGAGAGTCATTATTTTATTTGACAAACAAGAGATTAAGACAACATGAATAAGGATATTCTATTTTTCCCATCCACATATGATGGTATACAATAATTTAATTTATATTCTCACACTATACATTTTGATTTTATTAATGTAACGAACCAACCATAGTACCCTGGAAACTTGATGAATGTGTTAGACCTAACATAGCTCAAAGGGGATTCTCGATCGCCATGTGGTGTGGAATTGCACCTATTATCACTAAACATGCATGTGGGAATAATTTTTCCACTGAAAATTTGGAAGATAAAAAACAAGATAGTATGCATAAAATAAGAAAATCCACAAGGAGTAATTTACCAGAAGTCAACAAGGAATAAACCACGCAAATTACTATAAACGATGTTACAAAATAGGGAAAAAAAGAGGGGTCCCTAAAGACACAACATTCCAAGACCATAGTTCAATAGTCATATCCACATCCAAGATATATTTTCCCCTACATGAACCTGAAATAATACAGTATAAAAAAACCTGATTTCACAAGTAGGGTGTGAGATAAAAATCCTAGTTGGGTCTCACCAGATATTCCATAATAGATGCTAAAAATTATTAAACAAATTAATTTATTCATTTTTAATGACAACGGGTTGTGAATTTTAAATAAAATTTAAACAAATCATAACATATAGATCAAAATTTGGAATATTAGTTTATGAAAACACTTTTCAAATGATGGAATAATTCTAAAACAATGGCTTATGGTAAAATTGTTACATAAAATAGTTTATATAAATTTAATGGTCATGTAATGTAGTTTTACAACATTAGTATACATTTATATCTCAAATAAAAATCACCAGCAAGTAACATGGTAATCTTCCAAAAAGTAATAATAGTACTTCTAGCCATAGGACTTCGCACTCTCTTTGTGATCTCATATGTATGTTTATACAAACAACCCCCTAAAACTTTCCAAATGAGACTCATCAGCATCCCATCAATGATATGACCCACAATATGTGTATTATTGAACATTGTAATATTGTAGAGTGTCTATAAAACTCACCAACTATTTATGGATTACATGTTCTATTACACTTTATATAATGGGAAATATATTTTAAGACTAAATAAAATACAAATAAATTTTATTATCTTACATCAAATTATATTTTTACATTTAAAACCAAAACATGTTTTACTCAAAACAAGCCTCTTCACAAAATAAAACCACAAGGTTTATATAAAATATATTTATGCTATTTAACAAAAGATTCAAATCCATTAAAAAAATGAATCAATCAATTTAAAAAATCACACCCACAAATAAATGCAACGTATTAATTGAAATTATTTCCATAAAAACTCTATATTAAACTAGAAAATGTAAATAAACAAAATTCCATAGACACAACACAATGCAATGAAATTAGGGGTATCCCCAATTTTCACTCCAAAACAAATTCAAATCTCCCAATTCAATTGAATTGGATTTTATAAATTAAACTGTCATAAATTTTGATATCTTGATTTCATATAAATAATTGAAATAAATAAGGAATTCAATGTTAATCAGTGTGGATAACTGAGATAGAACCACCACCCTTTTCCCAAAACACATCCCTTGCAACGACACATGTCAATGAGAATGAAGGTGGTGAAGAAATAAAAGCCCAACCTAGTTGTCAGATCCAACAAAATGGATAATTGAACCATCAATTTCATGAAGATATATTGAAAACCAAAGGTATGAGAAAGATATAAAGACATGAAATGAGGAAGAACACATATTCAGGTATCATACTACAATCAGAACGATGATTGAATATCAAACGAGAGGATCCAGAAGGGTTTGAAATAATAACTATTTTATAAGGAGGGTATTTTTTTGAGGGACATGATACTAGAGTGATAAAAAAAGATCTCCTCCACACTAACCATTTAAAAACATCATTCATGGGTATTATAAAATGTGTAAATCGATTACATGACATGAAACATTTCACTCTATTAACAAACAAAAAATTACTCATCTTGACTTAAACATATGAGATCAATATTAAAAACTGACCATTATGTCATTAAATATATGTAAATACATTTCATGACATGTACCCCTCACATGGTGATTCCATTATTTACTTGTACAAAGAACAATTACATGATGTGTTACCCTACTATTACATATGAAGAATGTTTGGTTATAGATGATTGTTCTATAAATATTTTACATCACATTTATAGGTATCCTCCATATTAAATCTCGAAACTAACAAATCATTGTGAAGGAAAAAACATGATATGGTTAGAGACATACATTTTAGATCAATAACAGGATGTTAAAATGTCCCCACCATAATAAATTTCTATCCGAATAAATCCTATGAAAAATATTCCGTCCCGAAAAAATGGGGCCACTCCTCTCACATAATTGGTTCATATTCCCACATATCTTGATTTTTTGTACCATGCTGCCAAAGAACATGTACCAATAGGTATCATCCTACCATGAATCAACATTGTCTCAAAATAAACTTTCTTTATAGCCACTTAGTCAAAGATAAATAATGTCAAATATCAATATAACTCCATCTCAAAATTTGATATGGATCAAAGAGATACATTCATAGCTATGTTATAGGGAACACAATATATATATCTATCAATTTTTCTAAAATATCTAAATGAAATTATTCTTTCCCCACTTATTAAACCACATCAAAAGGTCACACAAAATGAGGAGGATGATTACTATTCATCTCAGGATGTCGATGACCCGCCAAGGGTGAAATGTTCAATTAGAAATAATCACCAAAATAAAATTACAATATTATATGATGATGACAAACATTTGAATTATATAGTCTTTCTTCCTTTAAAATTATTTGATGAATTAACTGAAACATTGATGTCGTATCATGCACAAATCTCTAACCAAAAAATAATCATTTACATGATTTTCCATATAATTCCCTAAAAGAAGTAATTTTGATTTATGACCGATAAATATTATTATTAGATTACTCATCCATCCATATGTGATCAACCCAAGACCTGTCGAAGTCAAGAACTGATGTCTACAGTATATTCTCAATAATCTATATATCTCTCTCTATCTGGACAAATGATTTCAAATGGATAGCCACACTCAAATGGTGCTGAGATCTCATTGCATCCTGAAGGCATATCCAAAAGAAAGAAGTGAACAAAGGATCCCTGTAATAGATAATGGTAGAAATAAGTCCATGAAAATAATCAATCCCCTTTATATATAAAATTATCAACACCTCAAATTTTGTTACATCATGAATGTGTATGATGTGAGATGAAGAGGTTAGATTGTTGATCAAAACCCATATCAAATTCCTATTTCTATTGTTATGTGGAAACCAAACCAAAAAATCCATAGTGATTTCATCCCACTTCCATTTATGGACTCGAAGTGGATAATGAAAACATGAAGGTTTCTGGTGCTCATCCATAACTTCATGGAACAAGTAGAAGGTAAATAAAAAATTAGAAATTCCATATCAAATGAATGACCACCATAACATTATACTCATTTCATAGAACATCATTGTGGTCCTTCTGTGAACAACCCACATTGAGTTAAGGTAATCCCCCATTATAACATTCCATGATGATAATGCCACTTCAAAACGATTCTAGATTCATATATAACTATCTTTGGAGAAATACCACTGGGAATATATCTCCACAAAAAAATATATTCAATAATTATATTGATAACATCATCAAGAAATGGACTTGAATAATCATCGTGATAAGAGAATTTGATAACTAAATCCCAGATGAAGTAGCTTCGAACACTTTCACCAGAACTCCAATAGGCAACTCAGCAAAGATATCCCTCAAAACCCTCTATTTCAAAGATTCTTTCACAACATATGTTAGAATATTCACAGTTAAACGATTAGAAATAACATTCACTTTCTGCATGTAATGGGAAATTTAAATATTGAATGATATCAGGAAATACACCAAATGCCTTGGGTTGAGATTCAATTATTTTTTAGAGAAGATATAACCCAACACTTTGTAGTCTGAATACAAAATAAACCTTTCTACATAATGGTAATGTCATAACCTCTTAAAAACATGAATCATAAATGTATGTTCTATGTGATGGGTAGGTTATTTATTCTCACGAGTCATAAGCTGATTAGATGCTTAACAAACTACATGATCTCTCTGTATCAGATTATATACAATGCCTTAATCCAATACATCAAAAAAGACCACAGAGCCTTGAATAGACTCTATAATAATCAAGAATAGAATAGTAGCCAAAAGATTCTTCATCTCATTCAAATAAAATTGACATTTCTCATTCCAAATGATCATCTCCCCTTTCGAGGTATAGTTTTTATCGTATAAGACAACATTGAGAAGTGTGTTACGAACCTGGTGTAATATCCATCCAAGCCCAAGAAGCATAGAATCACAAATAAATTTTTTAGTTTATCCATGTTATAATAACCTTCACCTTCTCTAGATTAACATATATTCCCTACTAAAACAACTTGTGTCTCAAAAATTTCACTTCCCAGATATAGAAATTACACATCAAAATATTATAATTAGTTGAATGATTTATCAGTAGATACATAACAATTTTTAGATAATTCACTTCACCCTCCTCAGACTCGAAGTAAGGATGATTTCATTCACAAATACATCCTTAATGGTATCTAGTTATTCATTGAAAACCCAGTTCATCAATGAAAAGAAATCAAAATGATCATTTTTAGACCAAGTGGAATAATAATGAAATCAGTATGGATATACCTTGTCTATATGGTGGTTTGTTGGATGTATATTTATTTAATTTTCAAATGATTGAAACCAAATCAAACGATAAACATTGAAAACAAAATTCCCCCTTTACCTGATCAAAATAGTCATCAATCAATGGAAATGGGTATTTATTCTATACCATAACATGGATGAGATTTTGATAGTCAACGCATAGACGAAGAGAACCATCTTCCTTATTGGTGAAGAGTACTAGAGCTGCCCAAAGTGACACACATAGGAATATAAATCCATTCACAAAGAAGATAATCCAAATAAGACATCATCTATTTCAGTTCATATGGTTCCATGTGGAAATAGTAAATTTAATGTGGTATAGCACATTGAACCGAGTCAATAAAAAAATTAAAATACTCATTGGTGGTAGACCTGGGAAATTAGAATGAAAAATGATAGGAAATAAATGAAAACTGTAGGTAGGTCACTGATCAAATATTCCTGCACAATACCTAAATAAAACATTGTTATGGCATTCCAATACTCTGGAAAAGAAGGTCCGTATCATCCCTACCATAGGTCTCAATATCCTTGAAATTCAAGAGACCTTCCACTGGGTCTAGTAATATAGACCCGATGAAGTTAAAAATAAATCTATGCTTTATTGGGAATTATCCAATCATTCCAGAATATGAAATCAATACATTTCTGGTCAAGGAATTATATCCTAAAATCCATCTAGACTTCTGATAGAGAAAATTTAATATTAGGACTATAGAGACTTCACAATCAACATGTTCTAAGGGGTGTAGTAGTATCTATTACAAAAGATAAAAACCGCATAGTAATATTTATCAGATTATCCATATGGGTTGAAATAAGTGAATGAGACAAACTAGTATAAAATAGAGATATAAATAACGATGATGTTATAGTAAAGGTAGATATCATTGTCGTTGGACCTATGTCTACTACCTCTATAGACTATTTCACTACGTAAAGAATCATTGTTCTTGATGTATATGGATACAACCCCTTTCATGTGAATCATATGATTTCTCCATTATTTTATAAGGAGATAATGATATTGTCTCATTATGATGAGTATAAATATTATGGTATAATCCTTTTATGTTCCTTGAAAGACCGCGTAAGATACATTTTATGGTTGAATTAGTGAAAAACCTTTTAGAATGTACTGATTTTCCACATTGATAAAAAAATTAATGGGCTTCCTCTAGTCCCTATAGGAGGTATGAAATTACACTACCATCGATAAATACCATGAGAATAATTATGCTTCCATTTTAACATGATGAAACTCATGTTTCTATTTGGAGAAAATGAGTCTCCCATCAACCCCAGATATGTAGCCTGGCCTGTCTCTACCATCATATCTCTATCTAACACATCCACATAGGTGGGAACCATTAGAAAGAAAACCTAAGAACAAATATCTGATCGAAGTAATAACTCAAACTGTAGATCTTTCAACCACACATTTATATAATCTTAGGTGAATACAGAACCAACATAGTAAATTGATTTGAATAATCATTCACGGTTCTTCAAGATGAATCATTATTGAAGAACTCAATATCCTTGTCCAAAACCATTGAGTTTTGATAGAACTGGTTTGTGAAAATATCACTGATTTATTTCCTCTCTAAACCCCGATATTTCACTTTCATCACTACCATTTCCCACCTTCTTATACTCGTTTCATCCAACATGAATGTGTCAAACATCGCCATGATCATGTATTTTGTCTCCAGTAGTTAAAATAGTTTTTCAATAATTACTAAACATTCCCCATCATGTTGAGTATTAGTAGGTAAATTGAAAACAAGTGGCTTCCTATCACAAACCATGTCAGGTCTCCATCCAATGTAATGCATGACCCAGTCCGTAGAAAGGATTGAAGGTTATTCCCAATCCCCACGGTATAGAACAAGTTCTCAGGTATAAAAAATTCCATGGTATATATATACATGAATAAAAAATATAACGAAACCAATAAAAATTAAAAATACCAAAATTAAAAATCGCTTCCAATCAATCCTTTAACCGAAACCATATTTTTCTTCATAGGTAAAATCAAAACCCAAACAACACTAAAATGTATGATGACAAAAAATCATTCCAAATACTACCACCTGATGAGTGAAAACCAGCCATAATCCATCACAAAAACGCCACATCATGATATTTACTAACAACCTGATCCACCACTCCCAAACGCATGACCCTTACCTGTATCATACATAATCAAATCTACATACACCCAAATGTGTATGTAGGGTGTGAGAAATATCCCACCAGGAGGCCACCAGAAAAGAATTCAACGCATAATCATTAAAAGACAATTTCATTTGCAATGATAAATACATGAATGTAACAAATTCTTAACAAAATTAACGAATATAGATTTTTTGAGATGTCCTTAACGAAAAGATGTTTAATGTAAAACTATGTTTCATTAGATGCTCATGTGACATATCACGTAGCATTGATGTGAGTAGAGTAACGAGGATCACCAAAGGATGGGAGATTCCCTAATTGAACTAGTAATAGGTTGGACCTGAGAATGTCGTATCTCAGTGAAATGTGTCCTAGAAACCATGAACCTTAGAAAATATGGCTTTGAAAGCATGACCCTAAGATAATTCCACTTAGAAACCATGAACCACGGTCAAACATGAGTATATTTAATGTTGAAATTCTCAATCCTTCCAGTGATATCGGGCCATTCTACCTCTGGATCACTAGCATAGTTGTCATTTCCATCCCACATATTACCACATGCTTCCCTCTTTCTGCTCATCTAAAATCTACATTCACATCACAAGTCACATTAACAATTATTATCCGAAGAATGTGAATACACAAAAAACTATGTCATTTCCACACTGATACCCTCTTACAAAATCATACGCACACCCATAATATTTTATAACATTTCCTAATCCTCATACAAATAAAATTGAACTAGCTTTATAGTATTATAAAAAATAATTTTATAATTACGAAAACCACTAAGATGAATTATTAAATAGTTTCCGAAAATGATAAAAAAAAATTTTGTGGGAAAAATGTCAGCAAAAGCTCTTTTCAAAATAAAACATATTATAATACAATGGAATAACATAAACAACATAATCCATACTAACTTACACACAAACTGCATAGTTTACAAAACAATGATAAACAGATTGAAGTTGGTTTTCAATATAAATTGGACTAAATCACATAGACACGCATCCAACATGTTCAATAAACAATTTAAATATAATCAAAAATTATTTCACATTATGAAAACTAATTGACCTAGTGGATAATAAATTAAAAAAACATGAAAAATATCATTAGATAATATTAGTGCGCTGAATTACCTACCTGTGTGTCGCAATGTCACAATTTTGGCATGAAACTCTCGTCTCATAAGGAACACAATACAATTAATATCTAATAGCCCGAAAAACAATTCAACTTTAATAAAAAGAATCATGATTTTATCCATCACAACACAACCACAACCACAACATCACAATAAATAATGTTATGAACAATGAGGGACTCTGCACCTATGACGAGGGGTCGAGTTGTCGGCTGGTGGTCGATGGGTGCTTTTTGGGCTTGTGAAGCACTAGAAAAAAAGGGACAGATAATAGCAATTTTTTAAGCAATGATAGAGGCTAGTTGTTATTAGGCCGAGCCGAGGGAAGCTGTGCGCCTGGATGGATAAAGGATGGCCAGACTTCTTAAGTGAATTCCAGCTGTGAAATTGGAGAAATGAGAGAAGGTGTTTGGTGAGAGGTTTTTCTTTTAAGGAGTATGTGCATGGAAGAGTGTTTGTGGTCATGATCGAGTGTGAGGTGTCATGAAGGGGTGATGCGAATGTCCAGAGGAGGGAGGAGGTGTGTAGCCTGATGCGGGGGGATGAGGAATAGGTCATGTTGGGTTATGTGAGGTAGCAAAGAAGAGGGATGCGCTTCAAGAAATGCGGGAGGAGGGAAGAGGGGGGTGCACTACTGGGTGCATGGTAGGTCTGATGATAGACTATGTGGGGTAGGGAGCAAGGCCACAAGCAGAGCAGCTAGGGTTTTCATAGACCTGTGGATGTCGAAATGGGGAGCGAGAGAATAAGGGAGAGAAAAAACGAAAAAACATGATGAAATAAAATAATTTTAAAAAATAATTAAAAGATATTTAATGGAATAAAAATATGGGATAAAATAAAATAAATATAATATGACAGAAAATAATAATAAAATAAAAACAAAAAGGTCAGTGTAACGTAAACTAATAATAATAGTCAAAATAATCATAATAACAATGATAATAATATAACCCTATTTATTTCAATTATAATAAACAACATATATCATTAATAATTAAATGTCTAATAATAAAAAATGTCCACCCGCACATGAGGTAGGTCACTCGGCTTCGCCCGTGCCCTGCCCGCACATCGGTCATTATCAAGATGACATTAATTTATCCTCACAAAATTTGCAATACTATCATTGGGCCCAGACCACATTCCCAAAAAAAAATTCTTAAAAGGAAAATAAAATTATGGGATAAAAAATTAAAATTTTAAATATACCTCGATATGATGTTTGTGTGTGACAATTCTCCTTACCATGAAAACATTCAACCGCTAGAATGTTAATTTGAATCCTGATTAGAGAATATTAATAGGTCCTCTAGATCAACTCATGAATTTTTCCCAAGTCTCATTTTCACCATTCCCATTATACTAATGAATGCGAACCAAAGGAATAGACTTTAAATGAATCACCGTCTCTTGTGAATCCGCTATCTGCATTGGTCGTGGAAACACTGATAAATCAGGCTGAATCACTAACTCCAACCAATTCAGCACATGTGATGGATCATGATTATACATTTTCATTTTGACATATGGAATACATCGTGAATCAACATAAATTGAGAATTAAAATCCCACTAGTATGCCTCTTGGCCAATCCGCTCAGTAATCTCCAATGTCCCAACATATCGTTTCCTCAACATCCCCTACATTCCCAAGCCGAGGTGACTTATGTGAGGGGCCACCATCTAGAGAACTCAGCCACTGAATAAATACTCATGATCTCATCACCCATGATACGAATAATATTTATGGAGACTTTTACCTATTAATAAATATAGTCTAATCATGATGACTGTCTAAGATGTCTTCTGAACAAGGATCAGTCCCAGAAGTGATGTCTTTCCTACCACAACACAACACAAAGGAGACCAAAAAGGCCAAAAATAGAGCACCTAAAAAGGTTTTCATTCTAATAGATGACTGGAAACTGTTATTATAAGGAAACTCACCTAATCCCAAATTGGTTTCCCAAAATCTTTCGAAATCCAACAAACATGTATGAAGGATGTCCTCTTGAATCTGATTCACTCACTCTGTCTAGCTATCCACATGAGGATTAATTAACATGATCATCTTATTATATGAAGCAATATTTTTCTGGAGGCATCCCCCTAACCGATAGGTAATGTAGGGGTCCCTATCGGAAATAACCACTAACGGCACACCATGAAGTCTGACCACTTCTTGAATATTCAAAAGGCCTAACTCATCCACATTTTTTGTATCTCTAATAAGGATAAAGAGAGTGAAATGGAAAAAATGATCAATCACTACAAAAATAGAATTATTTTCACGGGGTTTATGAGACTTTCCAACAATGAAGTACATGATGACTTCATCCCACTTCCATGTTGGAATAGGGAATGGGTGAAGCAGGCCAGATAGTCTCTGATGCTCTACATTCACCTGCAGATATGTGTATCATCTATATACAAAGTCAGCTATGTCTCATCCAATACATAGACACAAAAACTAGCGACGAAAATCATAATAAATAATGGTAGTACAATGATTGATGGACCAATGAGACGGGTGGCTATCCTGCTTCACCAACTTCTGCAGAGACAATGGCTCCACTACACAGCCATTGATGCATAATATCCTCTAGGGAAACAACGACCAGTCATAAAATGTCTTCCCTCCATGAAGAAACTATATAGATTGCTGAAAAAGCTCATCACTAGGCTTCTCCTGCTGAATCATCGCTAGTAGAGTAAGAGTCCAAGGAATTCTAGCTAGGAAATTACCAATGTTGTTCTCCCTCCTCCCCAAGTGCATATGGGTGACGAGGCCTATCAAAGCCTACTCATAGCTAGACATCCACAATGACTTAACTGGTACCTTCCTTCTCAGATTGAGACCATTCAATGATAAACTATAGTATAAGATCTTATTTTTAGTATAGAGCCCAAATTTCTCCCCATTAAGGTATTGACACCAACTCATTAGGGCATGAATCACTAATTCCAACTTCAAGTCATGAGCCGGATAATTACTTTTATGCTAAAGAAGTTGGTGAGAAACATAAGACACCACATAATTATCTTTCATTAGTACACACCCATGTCCCATACATGAAGAATCACAATAAACCACGCATCCCTTCCCGGACTCTGGTAGAATCATCATAGGGTGGTGGTAAACCACCTCATCGAATGTTCAAATCATTCATGTCACTAGGGGATTCATTCAATATTCACCCCATTCCATGTGAGTGTGGTCTTGGAGGTGGCATGCTGTTTGATATCTTGAAAAAATTCCAGAAATAATCTAGCAATCCAAGAAAAATCTTGAACACAAACACATTCCTCGATGGTTCTCATGACATCACTACACTGATCATCTCACGATTTACTAAAACCCCTTGTTTTGAGAAGACATGCCATATAATGGTCACTTATCAGATCCAAAATGTGATATTTTAATTTTATTCATACAATATGAGATTCCACAAAGTGCCCAAAATGATATGAAGGTGATGCTCATGCTCCTCCTCAAATCTAGATAAAATAGGATTTCTTTCGAAAATACCACAACAATGGAATCAAAATATTGGAGGAAATAAATATTACTGATATCCATGATAACTACATAATCTTTTTACAATCCAAAAGGCAAGAATAGATACTATCTGTTACCATACCTTCTCCAGAAATCATTTTTCGGAATGACTGCCTCTTTTACCCTTAGTTGGTGATAACCCGATCAGAAGTAATGTTTAAAGAACCTCTTTTCCCACATCAGCATGTCAAAAAAATCATTAACATGGGGAAATGGGAATTTATTAGTGATCCTTTCCTTATTCAATTTCTGGTAATCAATTCCCAAGTGGTGGGTTCAATCAGCCTTCTTTGAGAATAAAACTAGCGCATCCGAGAGATATATGCTTAGGTGAATGAATCCTTTTGATTACAAATCATTCAGTTGTTTCTTTAATTTCCTCAATTCAGTGGGGCCATGAAATATGTTGGATGATGTATAGGTTGTATTCCTAGAACCAACTCAATCAAGAACACCACATACTGCTTGGGAGGTAATTGTAAAAAATATTCTGGAAAATCCTCTAGAAAATCATTCACTACATGAGGTAACCCACTCTTAGAAGCACTAAAATTGTCCTCTTGTGCGAGTGATGAAAATTGATAAGAATGATTCCCCAACTCAAAAAGTGGAGGTCTTGCGTGAACCGACTGAGGATTCCATTCCCCACAAAATACCTAGGGCTCCCATTAGGTTCTATAAAAAAATCTCATCACCGATAGAAGTCAATTTGGTATTAAAAGAGCACCATCTAGTCTATGCTGAGGATCAAAATAAATAAGTCCATATATAGGACCATGAATTACCACTCTATCTAAACTAATGACATAGATAGTGAACACGACATACACATACCTAATTTCTATCTCTTTTTTCCCAATTGTTTTACCAACTCCAGGGACCCTGCACCAGAATCCCAGATGAAGTCTGCATGGGAGGATGACCTGGACTACAACCACTCTTTTTCCCTTTATCAGCATAATTCATCTTATTCTTTGGTGAACTACCACTACATAACCTTGACACTAATACAATAAAACCCTTACATTCCCCTATAGTAAATCTTGACTATGAGAACACACTCAACCACATCTGCATAAGTTCCTAGCATGAACAGAAAAACATGAGATTTAATTTCTTTTTGAAGAACCTTCTCAAACTACTAATCTATAAAATAATCACTGGAAATAATATGAGTCGCGTACCGCACTAGCTCAGAAAATGTATTTTCATACACCATCGTTGTCTAATTCCCTTGTTAGAGATCAATTAACACCTGTGATCTGGCGTATTCAAAGAACTCATGGCAATACTACTCATTAAAGATAGCTTTGAAATCCTTCCAACTAATCGTCTCATTCTTCCCAACCTGAATTCCCGATTCCCACCACTTTCTACTAGATCCCTCTTCCTATAATGAGGCACACATTACCCTTACCTCCTCGGGTGTGTCATGGGATTTGAACAAAAAATATATCTTTTCGATCCATTCCTCTACCTCTTGAAGATTTGAACAACATCGAAATGACGGATTTTTATTCATCAAAAAAATCTGAGAATTATAAATCATGAATCCCGACACATATCTTCTAGGTAGAATAAGAGTGGGAGTACGAGTGACTATTTTTCCCAAAGACTAATAGCCTAGACTATAGTATCCACCAAAAACTGATCATATAGCAAGGAGAACTCTCTCTGGCTTCCTCTCATGTGTGCGTGTAAGATCTTAGGTGAGGAATCTTTCTTCCTAGTGAAACGGTCACAAATGAAAATCATTAAAATACCATATTTAATTAAAAAATAAAATTTTATCATGGAATGTAATAATCATTAAATAAAATATGAAAAAATCACCTCGTGTCCAAACCATTTCTTCTGTTTCCAATGTCCAAGCAAAATCCGCATCATGATCATACCAACATGAAGAGAAGTCAAACTAATCATTCCTCTATCCCATGGAAACTCAAGGTCTATCACCATGTGTGATGGACATTCACCCTACTCGCAACTAGAGTTCTGAGCCTTGACAATCCTATCTCATGTATAACCGGACTCATCCAAAATAAAATAACTCAAACAAGAAAATATTTATTGGTACATGTGGAACTTGTAATGCTTTTCAGGTGGATGTTAAGCTAGTGGTCATGGGTTAGAGTTGAGAGGAAGGCTATTTGAATCGTGTCCAGGGAATTGACAGTACCTTCCACCTGTTATTGGGGATAGTCTATGATAGGGCCACGTTATATGTCTATGGGTGGGGGTCTGCTATCTCCCAGAGGAATTCGATCACGAGTGTCCATGTTCACTTGTATTTAGGCCTATCAGTTTGATTACATAAAAGGCTCAATTTATGAAAAGAACTCATTATTCCTAAATCCAAATAAACTTAGCAATTCCTGAGCCCAACCCTGTGGATGATAGCAGATCCCCACCCATAGGAAGATAACAGGCCCCCACCTCATATAGTTTGAGGTGGGGGGTGTTGTCTTCATGTGGCTGGGGGTATACAATATGCTAGAGGTCTATGCTCAGGCGTGGATATGTTTTTTGGGATTTATGCTGAATGAGATTGTTACAAATCTGATAAAGAATCTAATGAGAATGATTTTGAATAAAATTCCCCGGAGGATTCACAACAAGTGCATATATGGGAATTAGATGTTGTGCTTATCCCAATGACTTGATAGTGCACATAATCTCCTAAAATAGATAGGATCAAAAATAATATTCAATTGATATGGTTAAACAACAACCACTTCTTGGATCTCATTCGCAAGTATTCTTGGAGGCAATATGCTACAAATCATCATCAAATTGACAAGGAAGGAATCAAATTAACTCTAAAAAATGAGTGACAAGGGAAAATTATTCTAAAAAAGGATAAAAACATGATTTGGATTTCACAGTATCCAAAAGAAAATAAGAAGTAGAATAAAACAAATACATATGAATCATTCTCAATCCACAGCTATAAACATAAGATTCATTATTGAAATTGATATCATGGAACTTAATTTCAATAACCTCTTATGTCCCCACACAATTTAACAAATTAAAACTAACATCAACATAAATGTTGTACATGGTGCTCTAATACGACTATGTCGTCAACCAGCCTGGGTACCTAGGTAATACTATAACAGATCCTTCTCTCTCATGTCTTTAATGGTTATCCCAATATCTCGATCATTATATAACAGATGCATTCCCCTTTCTCAAACTTGGATGAAGACAATATACTAACACCTTAAGGAAAAAAGTAGGGTGTGAGATAAAAATCATGTTAGGGACCCACCACATAATCCATAATATATTACAATAAATTTTTAAATAAATGTATTAGTTATTTTTTAATGTTATCATATTTTGAATTTTAAATAATAGTTAATGATAACATGCTATACAATTCAAATGATGGGAAGATACTATAAGAAAAGACTTTTCAAATTATAGAATATTTCTAAAACTGTTGAATTAGATAAAACAGTTACATATAATAGTTAAAATAATGTTATAAGGAATGTAAATCAGTTTTATTTATTTTTTATTCATTTATATCTCAAATATTAAAACAAGAGTGAAACATGGTTATCTTCAAAATAGGAATGATAGTATTTCAAGAAATATAACTATGCACTCCAATTTTGATATTATAAATTTATTTATAATCATATATCACTAACATTGGCCAAATGGAACTTTTCACAACCTAACAGGGATGTGATCCACTACATGTATATTTTAGAACTTATTAATAGTTAGATTGTGTACAAATAACTAACCAACTACCTATGGCTTTCATGTCCTCTTACACAATAAATGAAGAAAATTTAATTTAAAGACATAATAAAATAAAATAAAATCCAATTATTCCATTTCAAATCCCAAATATCCATTTAAACAAAAATAATAATTTATTTTTAAGTGTGTCTCTCATAAAGAAAAAATAATGGATATTCTTTCATCATATTTTAATCCATTTTCCACATGTTTGAAATCCAATAAAAACTAATTCAATCAATTTCAAAATTCAATCCATAATTAAATTGAATAATTTAATTGTAATATCATCCATGAGAACATAAATTTAAACTAAAAAAATAAATAAAAAAATTCATATAAACACACCCCAATTTAATATAAGTATGGGTTTTCTTTATTCTCATCCTAAAACCATTTAGAATATCCAAAATCATTGGAATTGGTTTTTCTAAATTGGTTAAAATATATCATTATTATTAGAATTAAAATTACCAAGGTAAATAAATCATGTAATTCAAGGTTAATCAATTTTTCAAATCAGGATGGAAGTACCTAAATTTTCTCGAAACTCAACACTCGCAACAACACCTATAAATGAGTGTGAAGGTGGATAATAACTTGAATCCTATTTTATAAATGATATACAACCCCAATAATCATACATCCATCACTTTTAGGATGCCCCATTGAAATTCGGAGGAGGGGAAAGATATGTAGATAAGGAATCAGAAAAAATCTTACTTAGGTATCACACCACAAGTGATATGATGATCAAATATCAACAAAATGATATGGAATTGTTGTAAGGATTGAAGATCACAAAGTAAATTATTCTGGTAAAGGGAAAAGAAAATAAAATGGATAAAAAAATCTCTAATTCTACATTTTTAAATACTATAGTTGGAGGATTAGACGATGTGATATAGTTAATTCTCGTAACGACCTAAAAATGTGTAGGCTAAAAATAAACTCTTATACTACTAATTAAAAAATAACATTTAATTCATTCATGACGTGTATGGACATATAATAATTTGTAACCATAACAATGTGAATTCTTTCAGGAATATTACATAGAACCATTACATGTAATGTAGCCTTGTAACACGACATATAACCCCACTCCAGCCTGTGTAAAATTTCAAGTAAATGGTGAGTGACCAAAAAAAATTTGACTTCACCATTATAGGAATCCACCCAAAACAATATTGACTCTAAAAAATCTAGGAAAAGGATAACACATGAAGTGGTTAATGATGTACATATTCGATCAGTAACAGAATGTTACAAGTAAATAGATGGATCTAGCTAAAACTATTATAACAATAGATGTGAATAATATTTAGTGGTTCTTGGAATGAGAAACATAACAAAATTAGACGTTTAGTTAAAAATGTGGTAATTAATATTTAAAAGATATTAGGAATAATATTTCACAATTTGACCCTTGGTGAGTTTCTAAATGACATGAGTGAAATGTATCCTCGTGGATGTTCAAGTGATTAATATCATAAAGGTAAAAATATTCAATGAAAAATTATTAAAATTTAAAAAAAAATCAAATAGTAATATTTATTAAAAATTTGAAGTTGTTTTGTATAAGGTAAATGAGGTTATAATGAAACAATTCAACTTTTAAAATAGAAGGGTTTAGTTAACTCCAAGAAGTGGGAAGAAGTATATCCTGAGGTTTGAATTGATCATTTTAATTGTAAATATAATGATCATTTTAATAATTAATTTCCAAGGGTTATGATTCATTAATATGATTATAAAGACCCTATAAAAATTTATTTATCAATAACTTATGACATTAATGTTTATGATGAGAGAAATTTATAGAAAATATGAAATGTATAGATTATTTATTGGCCGTTGAATTTCCATTATTAAACCATAGAACATAATTAATATTATTTATTATATGAAAATTGTATAAATGAATAAGATTCAAAAATAGTATAAATTTTATGAATAACAGTATATTAATATGCATATATATATAAGGGATACAATAATAATAGTATATTTAAGGATGATCATAAGTTTCAAAGAATTGATATTATTTTCATGATGGGAGTACTCTAGAATGATTTTATTTAATTTCATTATATTTCCAATGTTTATATATCCCATATTTTTATCAATTTTATAATGTTGTTTGTATAAGGCCCCAGCCTTAAACCTTACTTAATATTGAATTAAATGAATAATCCACGTTGAGGATATTTTCAGGATTAGAGTTTTAGAGAATTAGAACATAACTATTACATCTCAAAAGATTACAAAGTAGTCACTTATACTAAGATTCCATAATAATAAAAAAACTCTTGAAAGAAACATGTCTAGTTCCATGTTTTATATAGCATGACATTCCCTTAATCCCATCCTTGACCTTATTCCACATTAAGTCCTGTGAAAAACATTTCAAAAAAACTTGGGGTGAGCATAAAAAGCTCAGTAAGGGATACACAAAGAATGAAAACTGTTAGTTTTTCAAAATCAAGTAAACCATGTCTACTCTATCAAAGTAATACCATCACCTTCATGAAGTAGTAAAAACTTTTCACTGAATAAAGTATCATTACTTACCTTTTTGTAACCAAAGTATTACCATAAAACCCATATAAAGAACACATAACATATATAAAGGTAACTTGGGACATAAACATATTTAAGTGTAATAACCATACAGTCGACTTCCACACATATCACTTAATGGAATAGCCATACGACCAATTTCCATACATACTTAATGGAATAGCCATACGGCCGAATTCCATACCCAATGCATTAGAGGTTATAATGTAACCACCCGTCCTGGTATTCACGGCACCAACCGTCATATTGTTTATAACGTAACCACCCGTTAAAATGTCCAAGTACCAATATAAAATCATAAAACATAAAACCAATATAAAGGAATGATAACATTTCCACAATTCAATCACAATATATCATAAATATATTGACATAATAGAATCATTTATCAAAACCATTTTCAATACCAAAATACATAAAAGAGTATATGGTATTTATTTTATTTTAAAAACATTACGGCTTGTTGAGGAAGCCAAAGATCAAATAATACTCGTGGCGGCGGAAAAGGTCGTTGTCGCCGCGTATGTTAAAAGAAACATTCCTTTTTGTCGTTTTGTAAAACGCTTCGTAGAAAAAGATTCCTTTTGTATAAAAGTAAAAGTCAAAGGGGTTTATACACCGTATAAATGAAATTTGTGTATAAAATGAAATATGCCTCAATGAAAGGTGATTGAGACGAAGTCCCTTACCTCGGGTCCGACATGACTCGATCGTTCTTTAACGTCCTGAATAATAAACTTGAGTTAATTTATAATTGATTAAGAACCTTTTTAAAGTTTATTATTCCATTTATATCACTTACTTTCAGGTTATTAACATTATGTAACCATTTAAGTTAATAATGTTTGTTTTGTCAACATTTGGTTCTTAAGTCGAAAGTGGACTTCTTACAATTACATGTTGTTCGTGTGGTCACAGGTTCTTTATATCCAGAATGAAATTACCGATTTGGAAATAATATGTATCATATATATCCAGAATATACATGTATTTATAATATTACATAATCATTTAGAGGTAAGAAATGAAATGCACCGTTCATGGAGACGGTAAGCCGTACGTACGCATGAACGCTACTTACATTTCATTGTCATATTAATGGAATTAAAACTAAATGAGAGGTATGTTTATTTTAATTCCAGAATTATATTACTCATTTATATATATCATTAATTATATATATCCATTATATACATGTACTTTTAATAGTACATTACATTTGGGGAAAATAAATGAAATGCACTGTTCATGGAGACGGTAAGTCGTACGTACGCATGAACGCTACTTTCATTTCTATCTCATACTTTAACGGAAATAAATAATAATGATATATAGGTATATTATAATTCCAGTATAACATCATATATAATAACTTTAAATCCATCCTTTACACTTCCCACATATGGCATTAACGAATCACATCACATTGAGGGGGCGGTAGTCCGCACTTCCTTAAATGAAGATATTGTGTTTACCCATAATGGAAACCATAAAGTTATGCCAAAAATGAAAAAAACAGAAGCTTAAGGAAAACATAAACATATTATATATCATATATAAAAATAGTGACATCATAATGGCCACCTTTGAAGGTGTTAAATGAGTATTGAACAATCATCGTTTCGGGAGGCATAATTTTTCCATCCACGGAAACTGTATGTTCTTTAACCATTTGATGTAGTTGTGTGAGAGTGTAGCTAGAATAAATCTTATAACATAATCCTAGTATATTGAAGATACTGGTTTTGTTACAAAAGAAGTAAATAAAAAGAGTTTAGGGGGTTGGAGAAACAAAATAAAACAAATGAACATGAGAGAATGAATTACCTTTAAAAGTGTAACTCCTTTTGATTTGAGGCTAAAGGCTTCCTTTGAAAGGATTATGCCCAAAGGGAATCCTCTAGGATGTGGAGATGGATGTGGAGATAGTAAATGGTCAGGGTTTGGCCGATCCAAAGGCTTTAGGAGTGTGTGAAATGAGGTAGAGGTGGGGGCCTTTTCTAAGAGGAGAGGAGGGGCACTTTTGGAATGTAAAGAAATATTACTTTATTTGAAAATGTGTTTCGGTTTCAAAAGGTCCCACATTGATATAATTCGTGGATAAGGTTATAAGGGTTCGAAATCCACTCATCCAATTGGTTTTGGCCAGGTTTAGGTTTTATATGGTTCATTATCTTTCCATTTTCTTTAAATCGTCAAATAATGATGTCATCGCTGCATCATTATGATGTCATAAATAATTTAATTTATTTAATGTCTAAAAATTATATCAAAAATACAATGATGTATAAAATCGTTTTATCTTTCCAATGACTATTTATAATCAAAATTTGGACTTGTATAACCCCACATAAATATTATTTTAGTAAAACAATTTATGTTAGTGTCATTTTCACTTTAACATTAAATAAAAATATATTAATGTCATTTTCCAACTAAAGTGGCTCCATGGGGTCCCCAAGTTGGCCCATGGCTTGTCTTGGTCTGCCATGACACATCCAATAAGGGTGGGACATGTTTCTAGGTAATTTCATATTATTAAATCATTATTTATACCATAAACTACCCTAATTACCACTAATCGCGATTAAAAACTTAATAAGTTACTATTCACAAAAAAATTATTATAATCTCAATGAACCACATTTTACTTTTTAATGACAACCATGTATGTCAGATTTTAAAAATTCAATACACATTAGTGGTAAACATTCACTTAACTGAAAAATCAGTTTGCTTGATTACCACTTAGTGGTTTCACTATTCATCAAAAATTGATGTTTTTCAGAAAATTACCAAAAATTCACCCTAAGATATATTTGATATTCCGAATTCAAAAATGAAGTCCATTTTACAAAATTCAAAACATATAAGTCAAATTAATTAATTTAATAATTAATTCCCGCTGTCATGACAAATAGCGTGTTTTTGTGAAACAATAAGTATCAAAAGATTGACACCAGTTTAAGTCCAATTTCAAAGTGAAATTGATTCCAATGACCAACATTGGATTAACTGGTAAAAATATTTTCTAATTTCACTTTAAAACCAATTAAAATAATAATCTAATCATATAAATGATTTAGATTAAAAATAGGTTTTGAATTAAAACACAACATTTTACACTATTCATTAAAAAAATGAACTTTATCAGAAAGGTACCAAAAATTTATAGAAAGTAAATTTTGATGTCCCGATTCTAAAGAAGAGTTATATTTGGACCAAAAAAAAGTATAAGAGTGATCAAAACTATATTTAATTACGGTTCACCATTAAAAGGTGATAAGTGAACCTTTAGTGAAAATTAGAGTATATATGCCCTAAAATTGAACTCTTTCCGTATTTTAAGGCTTTATCTTTTATTGGGTAAATGTATAAACATTTAAAAACATATATAATCATATTTTAGTTATTTCTATCCATTCCTGCCAGTACAACGGCTACTTGTTAACTAACATTTAAAATAATATTATTTTATTACTAGTGTTCTACGTATGTTTCAAAGAAACTCATCGTTGCGTATCGGGTACGCTATCGAACATAGCAACCCCTTTAAAATAAAATTAATATTTAATTCGTAAATATTAATAAATATGAAAATTCTTTATTCTTTATTTACCTGGGATGTTACAGTATGAGGACGAATGAAACTTTAATTTTTTATAAATATTTTTAAAGATATGGATAACCATTTTTGTTTTTAGGATTATTTATTTTGAGGTAAATATGTCATATTACAATTCCATGGATAAAAATTTAAATATATGATATTTATGTTAAGGATAAAAAATTTCAATAATTTTGAATATGTTGAGGTCTATTTATAGGACGTTTATAACATTTTTTGGTTGATTATAAGGATAATAATTCAGAAAAATGACAACCAAATGGCTATGTGGAAACCTGTCACATCCTTCACGGATATAAGGCTTGATCACACAACAGAACTGGGACAAGGGTGCATCAACTACCATATGCCAATGCGATGCCTTCGTTAGTATGATATTATTTTCCATTATTTTAACTCTCAGGCAGACAAATGTTATGTTTATTTATAGAGTATATGTTTTATCTTTGAGATAACCATGTAGTTGAAAATTGATTTGTTGATTATGGGAATGTTGATATTTTTGATGAATATTTCTTTAACATTCATGAAAACTATATGATTGATGTATACCTAATAAAAATAGATTTCATTTTTGGAATACATTCGGATTTATATTTTAGAATCATATATTATTTTATTTATTATTTTTAGTGCATCATGTTATTTATGGAAACAACTAAAATTTGTAGATATTATATGGATAAAATATATAATTTTCTTGTGAGACATTAATAGTGATTGATGTTATTTAATTATAAATGATAAATTAATCATGGAAGATTGTGATCAAATAATTTTTCTTTCTATATTCAATATAAGTATCGAATATTCATTATAATTTCAGGGATATAAAATTATTTAATGATATAATTGGAAAATTCATTATTTTTATTGATTTTTATAAATTATGATATATTTTAATTGATCAAATGTTTATTCATTTTAAAATTTATATTTGTTTCCTTACAATTATATTTTTTTCAAATGTATATTGACCAGAGGAATATATTTGTTACCATTTTATTGATTATGTAGCCTGTTAATACTAGATTCTAGTCCTCATGCATGAATAATTCACCCCAAATACAAGAAATATGGAGAAAATGGTGTGAGTATTGGAGAAGTTAAATAAGGGATTATATTATTCTTTATAAGTAATTATATTTCAACATTTTATTTTTCTAGGAAGTAAAATAGGTCCCTAACTGTTTGAAAATTATTTATAAACCATTAAGTATTTATTTTTATTATCATGAAATAAATGGTCTTTTGACAGAACTCAGATTTAGAGATTTGTGAATGTTAACATTCTCATTACCATGTTCACTATCACTCTCTTATAGTCCATGAAATATTAGTTTTTCATTCATATCCATGTTTTAACATCTCAATAATTCTATCCTAATTTAGAACTCACTCTGTTCAATTATATATGACCTTTGTACTTTCATTTGACTATTTTCCTAGTTATATTTTATTGAAAATTTTTATGATGTTTATTATAAATAACATAGTTTAAATGTCACACCCTAATTACTAAACAAATTTTTTACTTGTAACGAATTTTTTTTTAACGAACGTCGAATGTAATATCATATTATTTTAAAAAATAAATACTATTTTCCATAGTGTTCAAGATAAAAAACATGAAACATGAATGATAAAAAAATTACTAATTTTTAAAAATGGCCATTATAACTTAAAGATCACATTTTTATAAATTAATTGTATTAAATACATTATTGAATTCATAATAGACCCATTAAATATTAATGTATGGATTAATTCATTATATATTTTTACTAAATTATAAATAAGAATATATTTTCTTCATATATTTATTTTCATGATTTTTATTAGTGAATATTATTATTAATTATGAGAAACTTTAAAAAAAATATTTTAAAATGTTAATTTAATTTCTGAAATCAGAATTTAAAATTCTATTTATGTATAATTTTATTATTTTCTTGAGAATATATATTAATAAGAAGTATTGAAACATAATATTTTTTTACTAAAAATGTATTAAATTTTAAATAATTGACAATGTAATGTTCAATTATAGAATAGACATAAAATGTAACACATTCAATTTTTTAATAATTATTAATTTTTTCTCAAATTAAATTTATATATGAATTTAGATGATTCTTTTTCAAACAAGACACTTTAAGATAACCCATTTACAATATGTTTTTCTTTTTTCATTTGAAAATAAACACTACTACTTACGTTTTTTATAATTTTTTACAATCGATTCAATATTTCGAATTTGTGGGTTTACATTTTCAAAATAGTTGTTTTTTGTATTTTGAAATTGTGAGTAATATATTTTGTAATGTTTTAGCATAATAATTGGTTAATTATACTATTATAGTTAAAAATAAAATGATAAGAACTTAAAAATGACCAAAAAACATGCATTAATTTTACAAGATAAGTAAAATTCAACCGTAATCATAAAATATTTTCATTATCTCATTTTTTGTCCACTGGATGGGATTATTACCAATATAATAGTTTATTTAATGAAACTTCAAAAATGTCAGTCATTTTGTTATGAAATATAATATATTTATAATATAAATTTATTGACTATATGTTCATTTATAAAATATTATACTGAAACAAACAAAATTTACCTTCATCGTTATAATTTATTTTCAAATATTAATTAATAAATAAAAAAATTAATTCTTACTCAAAGCTGGAATAATTATTATTCCCTAAATAAAAAATTCAAATAAATGATATTAAAATATTATAAGTAATATAATATGAGATAAATAATGTTACCCATGATGTTTATAGATTAATATTACGTGTTTTGATGTATTAAAATATAAGTTTT
Source organism: Viscum album (assembly GCA_963277665.1). Taxonomy (NCBI): domain Eukaryota; kingdom Viridiplantae; phylum Streptophyta; class Magnoliopsida; order Santalales; family Viscaceae; genus Viscum; species Viscum album. Next base: position 1,454,467,716 of record OY728159.1, on the reverse strand, counting down.
TCTAATATTACTTATATTATAATCAATTTAAAAATTAATGTTTTCAATTTCTATAAACTTTTATGTTTATGATATATTATAATAAATAAATTTATATTAAATGATCTCGAATTTATAAAAATCATATATTTTTATAAGTTATTTTTACATGGTTTATAATATACAAAAGTATCAATTAATGGGTCATTTTTCCATTTATAGTAAATATATTTACCCTCGATAAATAAAAAACTTTCTGCCTAGGAAAGGGTCCAATGGGATTAGAGGGAATTAAAAAATAAACAGTAATTACGTGATCAAAACATGTAATATTATAATTTTATTATATTATGTTGACCCATATTCATCCTTTATTCCAAATAAATAAATTTTTCCCAATTTAAAATGATAACTAATTAATAAAAAATTATTAATATGAATATTTCCAAGTGTTTTGATCCCCTCTATTGTAAATGTGAAAAGCATCATTGCATTACTTCACACTTCCAAAAAATGGTTCATTGAATTCCTAAATAAATCCATTACTACAATCCCTCTACACATTCTATAGGTATATTGTAAAATAGATGTCCAACCCTAGATAATTATGGTGTTAATAGTAAATAATTTCATATAAAGTTGAATAATTTTTAACCAAATTTTATTTCATTATTTCACCTTATATATCAAAAAAATATTAGTTATAAATTGTGATAAAATAGTATCCTCCATAAAAATATATTATATTATGTTACATTCACTACATACATTCGTCTCCTCCCCAATAAAATTTGATATGAATCCATCATTCATGTGTTTAATGAAATACCACCCCACAAACTAATGTAATTAGTTATCCATCTCCATATATTTTATTATGATTATAATGATGAAAATAATTTTTATATATGATATTAATTATATATATGTCATTTTTAAATGATAATATGTCATTTACATAGTTACCTTTCAATAGACTAAAAATGATAAAGTCATTTGTGTTTAAGATTAGACTACTAATTCCATTAAGTGATGTAATTTGTTTATCATCACCACCTGAGATGTATAACATAAATAATTATATATAATTATATAATATTATATAATTACCTTATTATATTTATTAATTAAAAAATAATACTTACCTTTTAACGATAATGATCATTGAAAAAATTTGAAATTTTATTCATGTGTGCATACAACCTACAATCTCAATGATTGTATTATCGTTCATTTCTCATAAAAATATATAATTTTTAGATTTAACTTTAAAATTATATATATATAAAAGAAATATGTTATTATTATAATTTTATATATGAGGTAATATAGACCAAATTGACCATAGTCAACTAACCAAATGCATTTTGGACATATAATGGGAATATCATCAAAACATCCAATGTAAATTTATTTTATTAAATAAATAAATTTAAAATTGGATAAAATAAAATGAAAGAAATTAAAAAAAATTGATATAGGTATTTATGATGTTAAATAAAAATCCCATGTTTGTTATTCATAATTATATGGAATATATGTGACTAGTGAGACTCAATATAGGGTCATTTCTTAAAAAAATACTCTTTTCAGGTTTTCCTAAAAACATATTTTATCTACCATATCCATATTTTATAAAAATTATTTAAAAATGGTTTGTATTTGTATCCTATTATTGTTATGTAAATATATAAAATATTGTATTTTATAAAATGTTTTGAATAGAATTTTCATTTCATTTTCCAACATATGTACATTTGGACATTTCCATAAAAATATTTGATGGAATGTATTTATTAAAATATATAGAAGGAAAATATTTTCCTATGAAAAGAATAATATTTGAAATTAATATTCAATTACAATTATAATACTTTCATTTCAAATATAATTTTTTCTTATAAAATTCTTCTAATTTTTGGATTATGTTATTTCAAAATGGAAATGGGTATTTTATTGATGATTTCTTTTTATTATCTTTTAGTAGCATTTACAATAATTAAATCACTAAAAAATTGAAGTTAAATATACATAAATGTTGGATCTTAACGCAGTAGAATAATGACATTGGTTGGGTACCAACATTACTATTTCCATAATCGATTACAAATATGGGATCAATATGAGGATGAATGCCAATATGAATTGATTTATGAAAAACATTTATGAAATGAAAGAAAAACACTGGAACCTTGAAATATTTTCTGTCACATCATGTTTATAATTAGTATAATTAATTTTTAATGAAATTAAATACCTAGGTCGTTGGTCGTTTTTTGTAGATGATAATTGATTATACAGAGCGACCATTATTCTTTTCCATCGTTTCACTCACAAGGATCAAAAATATAATCCCTCTAAAAGTAATCCACATGACATCTAATTGTCTACGAACAATGCCACTCGTTCATTGTGTGCTAGCATAGTGAACTGAATTCCTTGTGTCGATCGTTCTTGATCACTCTTCCTTTAGTCTTGAATTACATCAAATGATTTTGATAGGGAGATATGAGAGGAGTAAATAATGAAAAAATTTTGCTATAAAAATCACAATTCACTGTGGCTTTGCCATAATAGGCGTATGACATAGTAGTCATACCTTCTTATTCATCAGCAAGGGTTTTTAGTTAAGATATTTTAATTGTGAAATTGAAATTAAATTCAATTACAACAATTAGAGAAACCCATTCTGGAATAATAAGAAAAACATCAACACTATTTGTGGTGTTCCAACTAGTGAAAATGGACCCATAAATGAAATCTGATGCCAAGAAATGAAAATAGTATTATTATTATTTCTTTCTCCAACTGAATGACCATTATTTACCATCTTTTAAATAATTAATTTAGCAATGAACAATGTCTTGGTTTGATTTGAATCCTACTACATTTATTGAATACCCTAATATAAAAATTCATTTTCTCACCTAAATATATATTTTTACAATCTAGTAAATAAATATTTATTAAATGTTCAATAATATATATAAATATATTTTTCTCAGAATCTGAAATTTTTTTTTAAATTTTTGGATCATTTTAACATTAATCAGATTTATCATCCATCTATAGAATAATATTTATTCTATTACTTAAATTCAAATATAATTTAATTAAGATTATCGTAAACACATAGTGTGTCCCCATATAATAATATTTTTGGTAAGAATTAGGTGGGATTGCCTAAAGATTATGATTAGTATCTATCAATGGGTTAAGGAACCCCAGAGAAAGAATATAAAGCTTCAATGATGTCATCTATATATGAACACTCACTATGTAAGAAAATCACATTGTCACAATATATCTCCAATAAAGATTCATGTTACTTTAATCTACCAATATGCCTGATACGTCATTCTTTGACAGCCTGAAATAAAATCATCATTACATCAGGGCCATGGAATTTAGGGAGATAGTTCTATTTTAATCAGGAGGCTGAGATATCAACTTCTATAAATGGGGGAAACAAATCCTTCAATTAATTATCCATTAATAACATGTCATTCATGACTCACCCAACATACCCTAATACTTGCCAACATATGGTGTTATGGTTTCCATCAAAATATAAATGTTATTAAGGAGTGACACATATTAATGATAAACACAGTGTCTACGGACCATTACAATATAATGTAAATATGAATATATGATTACATCAAAACATGCAGAATTTCTCCTAGTGGGTATGTTCTCATAACCCCCCATCTTGAAGATTACCAAATTATAACATCATGAGAAGAAGTCTCATCCACATATTATTACTCACACCTTATATTCTATATATTATGTGGCCCATAATAGTATTTCATCCAAAAAAAACTATATTTAATAATATTTTCGTTCCACTTCATTATTCTCATTAGAGTAATGGAACTTCTATAAACTTTTAATGGAAAAATACAATAATAAATTTTTACTTGATAGCCATGTAGAATAATGAACAATTATTAATTGCATTTTTAATATGTAAATAAACTAAATATTCATCAAATAAATGTGAAAATGGTTGGTTCTAGAAAGACCACTCCAAAAATCTCCAAATTGTACTACAACCAACTACGTATGACTTTGTATCTACTTGTACTCACAAGATGATCTTGTTTTTTATAGGTCAAGGATTTTGTAACGGGGTCTGCCACATTTTAATATATGGAAATAATGCGGACGTAAACTTCATCTCCACGAGAAAAATCCCTCATTAGAAGATAATTCCAGAGTATGTACTTCATTCCCTGATGTGACCATAGATATTTTCTGAGATCCACCACTGCAGTATTATCACAAAAGAGTGTGATGAGATCTTTATCATTAAGAAACAAATCCATAACTTGGAAAAAGATTCTTATCCAAAAAACGTCTTTAGTTTTCTTAGATTTTGTGATATACTCTAACACTACTATAGAATCTACGACCACACATTTCTTTAAGATCATCCCGCTCAAAACACCTATATTCAATGTGACATTGCTTCACAATACTGAATTCATGTCATATTTATCAGTCTTAAATCTAGAATCTACATATCCTCTAATGACTAGTTCCACATATCCACTATAAACAAAAAACACATCCTTAGTATGCCTATAATATTTATTTATATTAATGACTACCATCCAATGGTGGCCATCCAGATCAAAAAGATATCTTCCTACCACACTCAATGAATAGGTGACATCTAGCCTAGTACATTGCATAACATCGATGAGTAACTCAATCCCTAATGCCTATGGAATCCATAATATTCACTCTCATTCCATATTCATCTTTGTGCACATTTTTGTGGAAAGGTGAATTCCATGAGATGTTGGTTATTATCCCCTCTTGGATTTTTCCATAATGAACCACTTCAGTATGTTTTCAATGTGTGTACTTTGACATAGGCCCACAAATCTCTTAGATCAATCATGATGGATCGTGATACCAAGAATATATTATGGCTATCAAAATTCCTTCATTGTGAAGCATTTATTCATCCATGAAATAACATATTATAAGACCTTTATTTCATTTCCAATAATTAATATATCATATATATATATATATACTATTCCGAAATTGGCTTCACTCCTACTAATCAATTTTCAGAAAAAAGTCTCACAATCATTCTTTATAAAACCAAATTCTATTTTGGCTTCATTAAAACGATTTTCCATGACATGAATTCTTGTTTTATTCCATAAATTTATTTTTGAAACTTTTATATCTTATTAGCATCCTTTAGAGTCACAAAACCTTCATGTTGGGTCGTATTGACTACTTCATGAATTTTTACATTAAGAAATGATGTTTTGACATCCATTTTCCAAATTTCATATAAATGTTATGTATTAATGGTCATTATAATTTTGATGGATTTTAGAAAATAAAATTTTGAAAAGGTTTCTTCATAGTCAATGCCTTGACATTTTTTTCACCCTTATGAAACCAGTCGGGCCTTATATGTACTGACTTATCCGTCCATGTCCAGATTAATCTTGAATAACCATTCGAAACAAACATGTTTTATATATACTGGATGATCTACCAAATTACCATCATGGTTTTGGTACATTGAATCCATTTTAAAATTCATGGCTACCTGCCACATGGAAACATCTCTAAGACATACGGCTTCCTTGTATGTTTGATTATCATTATTATCCACTAATAATGAGTCACCATCCTCACTAACTAGAAAACTATACCATTCTTGTTCTATATACTCTATTGTACTCTAATAAAGTACTTGTGTCTTCAGAATAGATCATTTTTTCATGGGGATTGTAGAATCCACTCATTTACCAAATATTGAATACCCTAAGCCTATATATTATCAATGTGTATCTCGCTCCCAATATTTATTCTAGATATGTTGACCCTTACAAAAAATATGCATTTCTTTCCACTGTCTACTTTTAGTCTTAGGGGTGATATAGGTAATATACCATTGTTTTTTATGGGGTATCCAATAATGGTACAATTTTTTCATCGGGGTGAGAGTTTGATACCTAAGAAGTCCTTAATAAACTATACACATCCCAAAACATTTAAATTTTAAAAAGGGGATTTTCGTCCACTCCAATGCTCTTATGGAATACTGTATATCGTTTTAGCAAGTACATGGTTTAGTATGTGTGTCACTGTTTGTAAAAGTTATCCTCATAAGGATAGTGGAAGACATTCAAGACTCATCGTTGATCTCACCATGTCCAAATGGTTTCAGAACCTAATTTTACATATACCATTCCACTATGGGTTGTAAAGATGAGTGATTTGGGAAATATTACCAAACTCCCAAATATAATCAATTTCATCTTTATTAGATATTATCCACATCAGACTAAGTGATGTTTCTAAATCTTTTTACCAATATGGTTCTATTTTTCATTCATTTATTGCTTGAACATATCAAAATAATCTAACTAATAACTCATTATGTACACATTTCCATATCTACTAAAATAAAACATAATAGATTTTATGTATGAATACCCACCCATTGCATCAATTGGAAATGGTTCACACACATTGGTATAAACCAATTCAAGAAGAGCTTTGGTCCATTCTTTTATCCCACTAAATATGTCTTTGATAATTTTTCCTTGTAAAAATGAATGACATACAAAAATTGTTTATAGTTAAAAGGAATATTAACATCCATCTTGATTTATAATTTTCAAGTGTTTTTCATTTTTATGACCTATCCGATGAGGCCAATGATTTTGTGTGGTATGATTCAAGTGATGTCACATCATTATCGAATCGCATAACCGGGATTGTGAAATATATCATGTAAAGAACATTATATAAATTTTCCATACCAAAAAAATTATATCTTTATAAAAGATGAATCATTCATTTCTTAACAAGAAAATAATTCCATTTTTATCATGTCTAGATACAAAAATAATGTTATTTCTCAGATAAGGCACATAATAACCACCCATTATCACCAAGATCATCCTGGTTATTGTAGTCTCGATAGCTACAACAGCATGCCTAGCTCCATTGGAAAAACATATATCTACCTCCCCATAGTCACTTTTCATAAATCTACATGCTTTATTTATTTGGATACATATGTTAGAACCACAAGTTGTATCTAATATCCAATTTTTGTTAACAGAGAAAATTCACTTGATAACAAAGTCTTGTGAATCATCCCCTTGCTACTTTGTATGTGATTAGGATTTCTTTTAGTTTCCCTTCTACCTACATATTACACAAATAACTTCATTTCCCTTACCTCCACATTGATCTTCCTTTTCATGGAAGTGCGTAATGAATCATTGGGGTTGAAGCTCTATCAATTTCCATTCTTATTATTTACCATAATGACAGAATTATTTTTGAACATTATGCATTTTTCCACTATGAGAATGAGGATACGAAGATCTCACAAAGACTTCTCAATGTTCTTCATATTGAAATTCACAAAAAAACTGGAGAATCTTTGCGGGAGTGACGCGAGAATGAGATCAGTACCCGTTTATTCGAGGAATTTAAACCATATAACATCCATGCCCTTAATGTAGCCAATGAGCATGACTAAGTGAAGCATACGTAGAGAATCTTCTCCATGATTACTCTGAAATAATGCCTTAAATATCTCAAATATTTCTTATATATCTCTTCTATGTAATGAATTTTGAGGTTCACAAGAATTCAACAGACATCCATGTTTCCGTGGGACATCATTAGTTCAGTTGATATAGATTATAGAAACAACCATAAAACATCAAAAATGTAATTCATATGTTTCTCAAAGACAATTAACTCATCATCATTTTCCTCTTGGGTAGGAATACCATGTAACGAAAAATCCAATACATACGATTTTTTTTCATGGCATAGAATTACCCGAAGTCATTTTAACCATTCCTAGAAGTTATTTCTAGATAGGATGTTGTCCTTATCCAGTATTGTTCATAGGTATAGTGTCTTTGATGAGATTTTTATTTTCATTTTATAAATAAAAAATCATATGTTTAGTATATTTCTGATTAAGTTTTATGATAAATAAAAAATTGATTTAATTGACTCCCACTATTTTTTCAATTCCCAATGGCCATCAATATTGATCTTATAATGTATAGTTTATAGGAAATTCTATTTCAAAAGAAAAATATTCCACTTTTAATAACCCCAAAAATGGATGGTCAATCTATTTTAAGGTATTTATGTAGGAATATATATTCCAAATGTGGGAGGGAATCTCTTTATTATATTTATTGGACTCCCAAAACATAAAATCCTGACATGGATTTCATCAACACTTTCTTTGAAATTAACAAGAAGTCTAGAATAGTGTACTCCTCTTGATGTAAAATGGTTAAAAAACCCAAAACCATCATAATATCTTCCTATATGAAAAATACATCTCCCAACAAGGTTTGGTTAAACACATGTTTTTATTAAGTCTTTCCATTATTCAATTAATTGAATACATTTTCAGGCATTATAATTTATTGAGGGATTTTTATCTCTTAAGAATAAATTTAATTTTTATCTTATTCAAATTATTGTTAATATTATGTGGATGATACATAAGTGATAAATCAGGTGCTGATAATATTTACACATAATCATGGTTTATTTAATTTCCATCTTTCATGCCTCTTAAATAATTAATTATGTAGTCATTATAATACATCAATATTGAAAAATCAAGAAAATTACAAAAATAAAATATTGTGAAGGGTATGATCATGATTTCATATAATGGTTAGTTAATCTAGTGGTTTATAAACTTACTAATGATCTAGGGGAGCAACACCAAGAACCTTTTATTGGTCATGTATATGGCTTCCCACATATTAACCTTTGAATCTCTTTTGATTGAATTCAGCACAGATCCTTATTGAACCGCCTCCACAATTGTTGGATCACCATTCATTACATATGTTTTGTAACACAAATAATGGGCATGTTGACCCTACATATTAATACAAATAGATAGAATGGAGTCCAACAATTTAACATGAAATAAATTAAAAGGAATCCAACCACATACAATGTTCTAGTCTATCTCAGGATCATCTGCATTCATGAATCAAATTACACATTTAATAAAAATTAGATTTGATTTTTTATGATTATTATCAAGAAAAATCGGGCTCGAATCGATTAATTATTATAATTAATTATTCAACCTATTTATCCTAATTATTTTCTAAATTTAGTTTAGAATGTAATCCATAACCATGGTGGTAACACAGTGATAAACCATTCCAATTTACATGATATATAATTCTGAACATTCTAAAAATATTATAGTTTTAATTATGTTTAATTTTTTAAAGTAAATGTCTTGTAGTACAGACTACATGGACTATACTACATTCTCTATATTTTCTTAAGTACATGTCTAGAGACTGAGTGTGTGAGTAGTAAACTAGATATCTTGTAGTACATGGTGTGTACAGTGGGTCACACACTGTGTTTTCTCCAGGTAACACGATTACTGGTCAGATTCTCCATGTATGGGAAAAAGGGTTTTCCCCTTGACTCGAAGGGACTACGCATGGTGTCTAATTGGATACACAACATGTTATCTACCAAACTATGTGACAATATATACTAGTCGACAAAAAATGTAAGAAATAACATCCCATGTGTCGTTAATGTACATGGATTGAGTAACTTCTAAATTAACATCGATTCACAGAACTCAACTACATGATGTGTAATCTAGATTACACATTGTGTATTGGATATTACCAGTCCTATCACTAAGAATACATTACATATACTATAATGATTCCTGGACAAAATCATTGATGCCTCATAATGAGATCCTTGATTTAATTTTATTCAAAAAATTCTTTTTTCAGTTAGTTTTATAGGAAATAATCACAGGAAGAAACAGTCATGAAATTCAGATTACAAGAATGAATAAACATTAACAATCAAACAAAATTATTAAATCATAAATAATCAATGAATTTTTTATATTAATACAAATGATGACGATCCCAATTTTTGAATCTGGGTGCAGAAGAAGTGCGACATTGGGTGAGGCCCAAATTTTATTTTTTTCTAATCGTTGAACTATCCAACATATATATGGTGATAAACACCTGTAACCATAGATTTAAAAAAAATATTTAAATATGGAAATAATAACAATGGAACCTAGAGTTATGATCTTTCACTTCATCTATAAAATTAATTTTATGAAATTATAAATAAATTAAATACATGGGTCTTTGGTACTTTATTTTTTGATGAATGTGGATTTTCCGGAATAACCCATAAGGATTGCCTTCTTTTTGATCATGATGATCCATATTAGAATCCTTCTAGTGGTGATCCCCATGTGCTTAAATGTTTTTCGAACAACTCCACTTGTTCGTCGAATGCTAAATAAGGGATGCAAATGTATTTCATCATTCGTTCATGATCGTTCATTCTTCTTTCTTGAAGTACTTCTCATGTTTTTATTGGGAGATATGAGAGGAGTCGATAGAGAAAATATTTAGCTCAACAATTTTTAATTCACTAGGGTTTTTCCACAACAGACATACCTTCATATTAATAGACAGTGGGTTTCAGATACAATATTATATTTTTTATCAAAAATAATATGAAATTTTAACTATTACTGAATAACCATTCAACATAACAAAAATAACAGTACAATTATTTTTGGGGAGCCAACTTGAAAAAATAATACTGTAAATGAAATTCAATGCCTCATAATAATTACAATATTATTATTATTTATTGTTCTATCTGGATAAACATTATTTATCGACATGAAAATAGTTATGTTATCAACAGAAACAGTCTTGGTCTATTCAATCTCCTCTTCCATTTTCTAAAGACCCAAATAAAATATTTTTGTATCTTATGTCATTATTATTATTGACAAACTTTAAATAAATATTTTTGAAATGATCAATAATATAAATAAATATATTTTATTCATAATCTGAGGAATAAATATTTATTTAATTTATCTGGTCATTTTGAGTTGAATAAAATTATTCTTCTTTCATGTGAATAATATCTATTCTATTAGTCAAATTCAAATATAATTTAATAAAGATAACCAGAAAAAACTTTGTGTGTTCCTCCTGAATTATTTCTCATTGACATTAGGTGGGCTTAATTATTGTCCAAGATTTCTTTCATCCAATGGGGCATGCCACCTCTGAGAAAAAACATAATGTCCCAATGACGACATCCAAACAAAAATTATCATTATGTAGTATAATAACTATTTCAAATTATATCTTCACGCAGGTTTCATGATTGTTTCGTCATCATATATTCTTCATATATCTTTCTTTGACTTCATAAAATAAACATGTCACTACACCATGTCCCTAGAATATAGGGAGACCATTGTTTTTCAATCAATGTGTCGAGATATAAACTTCCGTAAAAGGAAAAGGAAAGTCCATCAACAATTTATCCATTAAAAACATGTCATTCATGGAACACCCGACATACACTACTTCTCACAAACATACGACATGACAGTTTATATCTTTAAATAATAGTATGAGACACCAGACACATTTATATGATAATATTAATGTCTAGAAACCATTACATATTCCATCATATTTGAATACTTGATGACATCAAAGCAACCAAAATTCATACTAGAGTGTATGTTATTATAATCTCTTATCATAGAGGTTACCAAGTGCAACATCTTGAGAATAATTCTCATATTCATTATGATTAGTCACACCTATTGGTTTGTATACTATGTGTCCCATCAGAGTGTGTCATCAAACTAAAGAACTGTATTTAAGAATATTGTCATATCACTTCAAGTTTCTCATCATAATGGGGAACATCAATGATATTATTAATGAAAAAAACTCAAAGTTATTATTAATCTATAGTTATCCATAAAAATGGAAAATATGTATTAAGATTATTAATATTTTAATAAATTAAATATTCATGTAATGAAAGTAGAAATAGTTTGTTCTTGGACTCCAACTCAATCATCCGCTTGCGATAATTTATTATATTAAATAAAAATTATTTCCCTATATGGAGAATTATAATTTATAAGTGATTGTCATAGAGACAATTTCTTCACTACGAGTTAATCAAATTATAAATGTAATCTTTATTTTTTACATATACACTAACAACATATTTTCACACCACTATTTCTATTATTTGGTGTTTGGATTACTATAGATGTTTTTATGTTGAATTTAAAATAAAACACTCCTTAAATTGTTTTGTGTAATTTTTTGCTTTAATATTTGGTTTTGAAAGGAAGGATGTGAATATTTTTAATTAAAATAAATCATGTTTTTTATATTAATGGTTTTATATTGTGGAAAAACTGGATACATATTAGAAGTGTCCACTTTGTAAAATATGGTTTTGTTAAGATTGGGTTATGAAAAATTATCTAAAAATATAAACCTAAAAGATCTTTGGGAATATAATTTAATGAAATTCTTTATAAATACAATATATTAATAATTAATCATGTATAGGGCCATATTCCCAAACATTTATGAAATATATATGTTTTGATCTATAAATAATTCAATCCACCCCAATAATTAACAAGATTTATCATGTTAGGAGAATATATTTTTCAATTCATTATTATACATAAAGATAGAAATGTTCTCTCTAATCAGATACTACATTTTAATGTCATGGAAAAAACAATTACGGAATTCTCAAGATAATGGGGAGTGAAGTAATGTTCATGGGCTCTCATTTTTTTAGACCCAAAATAGATAGATACTATGTACGATATTTTCACAATACAAATGAGAAATAACATAATTAATTGAAAATATATATAAGATACTATAATTTTAATATTATAGACCAAGTACATTAATGGGTTTCTTCAAAATATAATAAAAATATTTATTTTGTTTGGTAAACATAAAGGACCATTACATAATACTCTCGAACATCCAATAAGTCATAGTCTATTGAAAATAAAATATAAAAAATATGTTATAGAATATAATTTTATAAAACTACAATCCTATAAAACATCCATTATAGATACCATATAAATAATCACCACATCCTTTTAGGAATCAAAATCTACTCCTGTTTTTTAAACTAGATGTCCCAAAAATATATATATATAAGTTGTAAAAATTATTATTCTACAGATTATTATATATATTATATAACTAAAGAATTTCTGAAATTACACATTGGTTTTCTGAATTATATTCCTATGACACATAATACGTGAGGATGAAATCAATGATTAACACCACATAAATGTTTAGAATATTTGAATGAAATAGTTCTTCAATCCAATAAACATTTCTAATGTGTTTGTAACACTGAATTGATATAACATGAAATTGTATTGACCATAATTGAATAAAAACAATCCAAGAGAATAACATTATCTCCCACTCTAACTCATGCTGTATTTATATTTAATTTATTTGAAATAAACTGTAAGTATTTGGTATCATTCCAAATATACAACTATGAGTCTAAATGAACGATAATAATAGAATAATTTATAAAATGGAAATTAAATTGGTAGGTATAAAAATTAATTATCAAATTCTGAAAATTATTTATATGGGTTTTATATAATAATATTTATTTGTAAATTCATCGTAAATATCTACTCGATATTCATTAATGACATTTTCTACTTAAAAAAATAATGGATTCTTAAATAAATGTTTTACTTAATCTTATTGGTGAAAACAATAAATAATGTATACCATTATATTTTATTTTAATTAAATAAATTAATATCAATTTAAAAATGATCATTTCAAAATTATCAAAGAGTTAATTTATAGGATTGATATAAAACGAATAGTTTTTTCAGCAAATGAGGAAGAATAATGAGATTTTTATAATCTATATTTAAATTTATAGCAAAGTTATAATGTGATTTGAAAATTATATTTTCACAATTATAAAATACATCAATTATAAATAATATAATAATGAACGTAAAATTAAAATTTTACCTTAATTTGGTAAATGTTCATTTTTAAGATTAAAAACACATTTTTCATATAATTACCTTTATGTGGGAAATTTATTGTATTAATTAATTTAAATAACAATTATTTACTAATTGGTATTTGGGAATCTATCATAAACATATTCAATAATTTATTTATTAAATATTTTATGGTTTTTCAAATATATGGAATAGATGTAAAACAAGTTCTATGAATAAAAATAGACTTTTGAAAAATGTGTTTTTAGGGCTGTCGTGCTTATAGAAAATTAAATTATACCACTTATATAAATATTTATTAGTATAATGGATTAATTTTTTTTTAATCCTAATTTTTATAAATTTGTATGTTTAAAATATTTTTCTACAAATTAATTGTAAAAATATTTAAATTGTGTTATAATGGATAAGATTAAAAAAAGTTTACTATGAGATAAAAATGATATATGGGTATTATTTCAACCAAACCCTCTATAATAATTTATTTCTATAGTATTTATTTAATATATTATCCAATATTTTATTATTTTTAAATTTTATGTATCATTCCCAGAAAACTTTTCAAATATTAATGAAATATTAAATGAAATTCCAAGTGTATCTTTCCACTAAATAATAAAATGGCAAATCATATCCACCATGATTCAAAAAACATGGTCCTTTTATCTTAGAAAATCAATTACAATATTTATCCATATATTCCATATGTGAAACGATCAAATGTCTTCATTTTTATTGAGGGGGAACCCTTACAAGGCCAGTAGGCATTGAGATTTCATGGCCCATAGGCTTGAGAGATTACATGACCCAACGGTCATAGAGAATTCAACCAGGCTATAACTACGAAGAGTTCCCCTCCCCAGCATCTGCATCGTGATGCTAGCTCTCCACATTCATATGGCCATCAAGTTTGGCTTCCTGAGAAAGCACATGCTAGATCTGATGATATAGATAGACTATCTCATTCTTCCAAATCCTTTTGGTTCTGCATTGATGAGTGTACATTCTGTGAATCCTCCTATGTGTGAGCTCCATTTTTGTAGAGTCTGTCTGGCGTAACGACACTGAAAATGTGTCCTAAAGGACTGGGTGGCATAAAATCCTTAAAGACTTTAATCCCAAACAATTGGCCCATGTCAAATAGTTCGTGAAAGTACAGTACTGAAAAATACCTTCTATTTTAACTAATATAGTATGTACTACAATATCGGCACAATAACTGTTATAGTACATGCTTCTTAACATCAAAAATATGCCACTTCCTGGTTACGGACCTAGGTTTCATGGATGAACTTCCGGATGCCTCACCAATAGGGATGAGGCTAATGTTCCCTATATTCCATACCATATTACTATAGATTCTGTTCTTCTCCAATGAACAAACATTCAAGGATTATTTTTTAAACTGAAGGGTTTCTATTAGGATAACAAATACATATAATACACATTAAATACGGATGGTAAAATTAATATAACCACAAAAAATCATTTGGAATAATTTATTTTCAATATTAATTACCAGACATAATAACATTAAAAATGGGTAAACTCATTGTTTTAAAATGTCGAAACATGCCATTATAATCTAAGGATCATAAAAAACTCCATGGTGGTAAATTGGGGATGTACATAAGGAATGTTTGAGAAATATAGTCTAGTAGGTGGATAATTAAATCATATCATGATGATAATAATACATTTGAGTAAATTGGAATGTCAATGGGCCATCAATAAGGTGACAATAATAAATATGATCATAAAACCATGATATACAAAGATAACATTAAAGAAACATTTGAATGTGTAAACGACATAAAACAAGACATCATAAACATATGTGATGGATAACCCCTTTGAATTCATAACATAGTGTGGTTAGTATAACTTCTCTTTAAACATACATGACATACAACGAAATAAAATAATTACACAATTCATTATAGGGGTATATTATTCAAGGACCACGTGTCATCTTTATAATATATAAATGAAAATGTCTTCCACATAGTTCATACAATATTATTATTTCATCCATAATTTTAAATTAGTAATATATTCATCAATGAAAATAAAATAACTAACGATTGTGGGTTTAATAATGTAATTCCATAAAAATTAATCACAGGTACATGTATTTGAATACCCTTGGGTGGGTTTCTATGAATATGTAATGATGAAATCATTATTATTTTATAATATTATGTTTAGCATCGTATATAATTAATTAATCAGAAACACATACAATATACTAATTTGATATAATTTTTTCAACTAATATTTTTTTATTATTTATTTTCTCTGAAATGTAAATAATATCATTAAAATAATACCTTTGGTTACGTGGAAGTGAATCATGATTGTAATGAATTAATTTTAAAAACAAAAAATATAATAAATATTTTTGATGATTCAATAAGGGATTATCATATTAATTAAATAACATAAAAATCAATATTTTAATGTGGAAACAAAATTTTGGTCATTTAGACACTGTATAGTATTTGTTATATTATCTTTGGGCTAGTATTATGTCATAAAATAACTCTATATCACTATCATATTGAATTTTTTCCCTACCATTTTAAATTTTATTAAAAATTATAAAAAAATTTCATTTTATAATTTAATATATTTTTATTTTGAAAATTATTAATATTTTAAAAAATACTCTCTAATTAATAATTTTTTTTATGTTGAAATAAAAATCCCCTTTTATTAAAAAATACTTATATTTTTACTATAATAGTTTTTTGAGCCTTACAAAAATTTTATTCTATTTCCTAAATTAATATTATGATTTATTTTTCATAAACATTAGATATTAATTATTTATTGAAAATATATAATTTAATTCAAAATGTAATGAATTCATTAAAAATTGTCTCTTTAATAAAATAATTTATGTCACACAAATAAAATTTAGGCTTTATGATATCAAAATATAATTTATATGAAACTCAATATCTAATCATTCAAAATGAAACAAAAAAGTGAATAAATAAAATAATTATATTATCGAATCATATATATCAATTCATTCACTTTGAGACTAGAAACAAATACCTTTATTATACATAATCATTTTCATAGGGTATGGTGTGTGATGGTGATATTTTTTTGGGGTGGATTGGTGAACATGCTTTTGGTCAGGATCAAATTTTGCTAAAAAAATTCCATAAATGGTTTAAAAATTAATTTATTTTTTTGAATATATACTTAGTCATAGTTAGGTGAAAACCCCTCTAATTTTATCTCCCTAAAAATCATTTATAAATGGGCATTATAGAGTATGATCATACTGGTCAAGGCCATCACTCATTAAATTAGAACTATTAGATATCACCATAACCATAGATATAATAATATTAATGGTTAATGTAAAATTGATATACTATCAATGTTTATGATTTTCAATGTTTTTTTTAATCTAACATACCATATACCAGTTTATAATAAAAATTTTAGTTAAGGTGTTTTTGATGACAACATTAAATAATAATGCATTTATTCATTCGTAAATAGAATTTAATTTATAAATTATAATGTCATGAAATTACTCCCAGTCATGAAATGTTTCCCTTGAAAATATTCTTTTACAACACCAAATTAAATGAAAATTCATTTTATTCAACACCTTTTCTGGTTACCAGGTCAATTCCTCCAACGTGTAGTTCCACCACAACACATTGTCCTGTTGAGTTTTCTTATTCCATAGAACAATTTCTATATGATCTAAGATCTTAACTAGCTATGCCTCATAATATTGGTCATTCATCAACAATATCACATCTAGATTCAATAAATTTCATGGGTCTAATATGTAATTCATCAAAGGTGATACATATAACCCATCATATTATAGAGATATGTTAGTTAAGAGTGATAGTCGACTGATTGTAACTCTTATGTGTAAAAGTATATCAATGAGACTAATGTATCCTAGAATAAGATTTTCTCCTTGATGATCCTCATGGAATTCACATAAAATGGAACACTATATCTAAAACACATTACTCATTATCTTGTCAGTCATTTACATTATATAATTTCTATTAAATTTGATCAGATTTCATATGTCTTCAATGGATTCGTTTTTTATATATACGTCAATATAAGTTCCATATATTTTCCACTCTACATTTTAATCCTATAATGTATGATTCTAAATCTTCCTCTCATACAAATCAATTTGAATTCTAGAATGTAAACTTTTTTATATGAGAACTATACTAGGGGATTTTTATGTTCAAAAAATACATTTAAATCCATTGAGAATAATATAATCATATCATTTAGTGTTTTACTGGAATAATCAACCTAACCATAGTTCAATAAGTGATAATAACTATTTATGCTTGGTTCTATATGATGTTTTTTTAAGACTTCCCCAAAATCATGTGGTAAAACAGGTTACTCAATTAGATACGATGAAGAGTGACACTCAGAACAGGAATTGGGCATATTTTATGTTTATCATAGTGAGTTTTTTGAGATTGAAATATTTCATTATAGAATAGAAATATGTTATCCTTATACTTTGATCTACAAGAACATAATTGGTCGTATTTCCATTATATGTCATATGCAGTCTTATGATGAAATCAATGGTAAGTTTTTCACATTTACATATTGGAATGGGAATTAATGGAAAAATAACATTAGAATTCTGTCAATTATCCATTATATGTTTGTATACCACGAATCAAGAAAAAAAAGCAACATAATTCTTCATGATATCCCACCAGAATATTATCCTTAAAATATATATACATATTAGTGCTTTTAGGATAAATGAAGAAGGATGATCTATGAATATTATCATGAGTATTGTTCTTTATTGTTGGTTTTTATGGGACACATATCAATGTTCCAAATCATATAAATACATCATTATCAATTTTGAACAGTAAAATATTCACTACCTTTTTTCGGCCCACATCTTATTCTTTCCGGATATGTTCGAAGAACATATTTTTGGAGAATCACAAATTCCATTCAAAGGAATATATAATTGGGTATTTTTATATTTATATATATATATCACACATTTGTGATTAGTGATAGTGTCACTAAATAATCTATATGAATATCGCTATAGGCAATCTGATTTCATGATTTGAGAAGTTATACTCATGGATATTTAATTTTAGGGGGAAATATGGTATCACATTAATATCATTCCTGATTACACAACCCATTCCTTTTTTGGATGCTTTGTTGTAGATAACTAATACTTCCCTATAGGTGTGTGTAAAAGTTCATGTGTAGTGATTATACACTTATTTAACACAATAAATCAATCATAGAATTCAAAATATAATAAAAACATGATAGTATTCCATGTTCTAATGGATATTTGGAATAAAAATTATGATAGGGTTCGCCTATGTTGACGATATTACCATGATAGTCCATGTGAATTAAAAATTTCTATCATATATGTTGTTCTTAGCCGTACATTATTTGAATTATTTTTTTTGAAGGATTTACATGTATCCATTTATTGATGAGAACATGCTATAATAATATTACATTCTCTATATAGAACTCTCATTTACAATGTTTCTAAAATAACATTTAATTTCACAAATTCATTAGTATAAAATTTGAATTTTATTCATGTTCCTCATTATATTTAGAGTATATAAGAATATCATTTATAAAAACTACCAAAAATTTGTCACTGTAATCCTGAAATATTGTATTAATCTTGTTCAAGTATATTTCTATAGCATTGTTGAGTCCAAATGTCCTCACAGTGGACTAATAATGCCTTTATGATGTACAAAATGTAATCCTTAGTATATCCCCCATTATTACATATACATGATAATATTTTGACTACTGATCAATCATAAAAATGTATTGAGATTCATATAGATGATTAAACAAGCCATTGATATAGGCCCCTGAATAATTGTTCTTTATCATGTTTTTATTGATATCATGTTAGTCATTGAAGTGGTTCTCTATCATATACTTCTAATTTACGATGTGGGATGGTACGCACCAAGGTGAAGAACATGGTCATATAAAAAGAATACCCATAATATTTTGAAGATTATTCTTTAACACTACCTGTTTAACTATAGACAATATATATGGATTATATTAAATTGGAAAATATCAAGGTATATGTTAGATTAATAAGTCATCATTTATTCAAGGAGGTAGAACATAAAATTCAATGGTAAAAATTGTAGTGGATTCCCACAACATGTTTATGATATTATGGATGATCTTATATCAGGTCACAACATTTTTGTAGTATTTTATTTCATATAAGGAAATAATACCCATCCTTGGGATAAGGATACCAGAAGAAATTAATACTCCTCTTTGAGCATGTATTGAATCAGGGAACAATTCATGATAACAAGAGTGATTTCATTCTCTCAGAAATTTATGTTATATCTATATTGGAAAAGACAATGCATAACATTAATTACACCAAATTAGGAAAAAGGAGGTATTTCTAAGATATCTGGGAAATTTATCCATCAAATTTAGATAGGGAATGTGTTATATTTATTGTATTTAGTTATTTAATCATTCACCATCATTTACAGTAACTCAACATCTATGATTTGAGTTCTTGTTTGAATATTTGTACTAAACATAGAAGATATTAATAAATGTGTTGAACCCGAATCAAAAAATAAATTCACTATTATTGATTTTGTAAATACTGTTACTATCGACACGTATTTTTCAAGTTCTTCCTCAGTAGTTATAATGGAAGTATCATTTCCTTTCTATCATGTCCTTAGAGTTAGATTGGGTCGGTTATAAAAAAAATATCTAAAGGGAATGATGTTTGGGATAAGAAACCCTTAAAATTTTTGTAATGATTGAACTAAACTTCAATTGAATGAAATATCATAAAATTTTAATGTATAACACATAATTTAAATGAATTTATATGTTAGAACATATTTATGGGTCAATAATTGGACCATATAAAATTACTCATGGATCATAACTAGAATTATTCCTTAATGAACTGAAGTTGATACAATGAAATTCCATGAAAATATTATAACATTCTAATACATATCTGATCAATGAGATACCATAATAGAAATATACAATATCATAGTAAAATACTCAATAAATATATTATATCTCAATTATAATAATATACACATTAATAATGGATGTTTGTGTGTATTTAAATCATGTCTCAATGATATTATATTGAAAAACATTCCTTACAAATATCACATCATTGAAATGAGAATTAATCAATTATGTCATTAAGTGTAATTATTTGAAAACCATAAAAACAATTTTATTTAAAATAAACAATTCCTGGACATTAAAAACGTAATCAATGATTAACATTATCAATTATATTTAATTTTATCCCAGTGAGAGGATAATGATTTTGGAATCCCCGTACATCACGACCTGGCATGCTAAGCTTATTCTTAAACCCCTTCATAATAAACATTTAATATTTATTTAACTATATTAAAAAAGAATCTATTTTTATTAAATTATAATGAAATCATTTTTTCATTTATTCCAAAGAAATATTTAATAATTTAATTAGTGAAATCCATGTCCGGTGTTTTGAGAATACCAGTTCATAATTGAAAAATAAAATTTCATGGTTGATCATGGAAAAAGTGATAATTGTTCCTTAATAACATAAATAGATATAATTTAATAATTATTAAATTTATACTTTAATTATAAATTTAAAAGGAACCATGTATATTGACTATAACACATTAATTACATTACATTCGTGGAGATAGTAGGTCCTACAGATGCATTACTAACCTACCCATTTTTCAACAAACAATGAGTAATGAACATAAATAACATTTTAATAATATATGATTATAATTATAATAAATATCTAATTATATTTTTTAATATATACTTATATATACTATCAGAGTTTTCTGGTGTTTAAAAACAAATCACATCACATCTTAGAGGTGTTAATCCACAACTACCCATGGAATAAATTATCATTTTTATCAATGCATCAAATCATTTGTAAATTATTTGATATATTGAAATTATTTAAAAAAATTAATTTTTTGATGACATATATATACTTTACGTAGATCATAATAACATATCATGATAGGTAGTGATCGAAATATTAATATCGATTTGTGTGGCGGTCATCCACCGTGTAGATGAATGGTGGAATTATTTCCCATTATAATATGATTGATATATATTGATGTTATTTCGTTAACTAAATAACATATTTATATATTTAATATATAGTTATAATTTATTAATATTTGTTAGAAATAATTTTAATTTTGGAGAAGATGTAATAAATTCAACACATTTGGATAAATGTCATACAAAATATCCATGAAGACTGATTAGCATTACACCATAATCTATCTATGTCTAAAATAATTTGAAAAATAAAACAAATATATTGAGAGGAGGGATTTTGGTAAATTAATTTTATTTTATTTTCTATGTTAGAGGGCTAAAAATAACTAAGTAATATAGTAGAGGGGCACACTTGGAATTGTATAAAGCATTAAAAAATATAAATTAATTTTCATAATGTGGTTAAAATTGATTTATATGAATTATATAATAGTTATGGGATCATATAATCCAAATACTACAATAATTATACTTGTATAGTTGATGTTTTCACCCATATCTCTAGGTTTTAACACACCTTAAACAATTTTAATCATTTTAAATGGCTAAATATTTAACATTTATTTTAGTTTATAGTTTTACATGTTATTTACCAATAAGTAAATAAATCATTTGTAATTTAATGTTTTCATAATTTTATTATTCCCCATGACCATATTCTATTTTATAATATGTCTGAAATAATTTAATAAAACATTTTAAATCATAAATTATCATTAATTTTATTTTAATAACTTTTCACACATTATGACTTTAAAACCCCAATATAAGAATGATTTTATTGTAAATTAAATAACCACAAATAATTAATTATGGTTATTAATATATTTTTTGTGGCATTATATTTCATGAAAAAATATTTCCTTGGAATTTTTAAAATCAATTACATTACTTTATCCCATAAAACAAGTAGCATTTTTTTCATCTTATATATTTTTTATAAAGGTTATAAAATAAAAAAATTCGAAATAAATTTCCAATTTTTTAATAATTTAATAAAAAAATAAATATTTAATATTCCTTCTCCGCTGTCTATTATCCCAAAGTGAACATATAAAAGATATTCAAAAGCCAAAGTGTGATTTTATTTTCTATACTGAATTATTATATAAAACCATTCAATAGATTAATTATACATGATTAAAAAATTATAAAATTAATAGTGATTTATTAAATAAACTAATTTAATAGTTAAAATTAATGTGTTGAGTATATTTGAAATCCATTCACATTATTTCTAACCATAACTGTCTTGATTTACCCTTATTTATGGTTATAACTATTTTCCACAGTTATTGTTCATAAAAAAATAAAATGATGTTATTTAAATAAATTATATTATAATGATTTGAGATATTGGTTCTATATGATGAAATTAAATTCATATATGTGGTATTTATAAATTTAAAAATTTACCAATAAAATGTGATGAGATGGGTATTGTAGAGAAAAAATATTATTATGATTTTTTGAAGTTGGGGAAGAACACTGTTTTTTTATTAAACAAATGAATATATTTCTTTGTAGGTAGAGGGGAACCAAATTCATAGCCTTAATTCTTGTGACCCATATGCCCAATTTGAGTGTCCCGAAATCACAGGGCATGAAGCCCAAATACTAGGCCTGAAAGAACATTTTTTCTTAAAGGACCATTCCGTGAATTGTACTTCTAAAGTACTCAAGAAGATACACTACCTATTATAGTACCACTGCAACTTCAATTCCTCCTACAATACACATCAATGCTATGATGACACCTCATCAATAGTACACCACTACTCTAGTAATTCTAATGTAATATAGGAGAAAATCATTAATTCTCCCCTTCCCGAATTTGATCATGGGTCTTTAGGAGCCATGTTAGTGCCAATACCACACCGTTATAGGATTATTGGTAATGTCTTCATTTTTTAAAAATAAATTATAACAAAATATGAAATATATTATTCCTTTTTCAATATATTTATTATTCCAAATATAAATTAATTTATAGTACCGCTAACCCATTTTAAATTAATATGTATCTTTATTATTTCGATAAAAAAAGACATATTTAAATATTGATATATATTTTCAATATTCATAAAAAATTAAATAATTTGAAAATATTTTAAAAAATTTTCAGTAATATTAATATGAAATTATGATATCAAAAATTAGGTTCATTTTTTTAAATTAACTTCTAAACGGTATTAATTTATAGTAATATTATTCGCTGATAAAAATATTAACACCACAACTTTAGAAAATAGAGTTTTGAAGAATAAATTGTGCTTAATAAATATTTAGTGATAATTTAGTTAGAACCCATAAATAAATTTTTATATATTAGCACCATACTTTATATTTTATAAATTAGTTTATTTATATTCATACCTTCTTATTCATTGGCTATATTATAAGATTCATATTTAAATAATAATATTTTATGGTTTGATTATACTCAGTGTACTATGTCATGGATGCTATCAAGCCTTGTATTAGACATTTTAAATTCCAAGGATGTTACGTTCTCGCACCCATTAATAAATTTCATTTTTGAAATTTTATCTTTTTCTCGAATATCATTGTCTTATCATTTATAAATTAATTTATTTAAAACCCACATCATAAAAATGGTCAATTAAATATTATATGGAAAATATGGAAGGTAAATATGATGATCTTATAGAATAACACATATCTAGGTTTCCATATAGGGGAATTTATTGGGATGTTGAAATTTTGACATTTGTGAGAAAGTTAATGTTCGAATAATGATAGAGTCTAACATATAACATTTATCACAAGAAAGTGAATTATAATGGGAATGTTAATGGTGAAAAAACAATAAACCAATGAGTAGTAAAAAAACCCCATATATTAAACATAGATTAATATTATAGGATAACATTTTTATTTTTGGATCACTTCCCTAGAGTTGATGAATTTTATTAACATCTAGAAAAAGAACATATGGAAATAAAATATTTTTTCCAAACTGTTGGTTTAATTTCATTCATTGGTTTTGTGCTTAAATAAATCTATTCATTTATCTAATCTCTTAGTCCAAATGATGAGTTTGAATATTTAATTTCAGTTTTATTATAAACAATTTTTTTAACTCTGTGGTATGTCAAAGGATATTATGTTATTATTTCTATATATTATAAAACCAATATTTTTAGAACATGATAAGATAATACAAAAATAATAATATATATATATATTTTAAATATTAATATATAATATGAAAAATAATAAAAACTATGTTTTATCTTAAATAATTGTATTAAACATAAAATAAAAAACACATTAAAAAAAATTTAATCAATAAAAAATCATAAAATATATTTATAAAAACAATATAAAAATGAGAAAATCTGATACTAAGATAAATGTGAATTGTAATCAGGGAAATAGATAGCTATGAGAGTATCAGATTTATAATGAATTAATTTTAAACCATCAATATTATATAAATCCGAATATAAAATTATCTATATTTACCATAACATAAAATAATTTAACTACACCAATTATTATTTAAACATAAATGGATTAATCTACCTAAAATGGAGTAAATGTTTAAAAAACTCATGTTATAGTCAGTTTTTCTAGTAAAATTATAATTTATTCCATTGAACGTGAGATCAAACATATAAAAATATAGTAACATCACATGAAAAAAATAATAATATAAAATTTTATATTAGTAGTTATTTCAAAACATTTATAAGAAAACCAAACTATAACTCAATGATCCAGTGATTAAAAATACTCAATAAATTTATGGGATTGATAATGAGTAACATAAAAAAATTATCTATCAAATTCTTATAAAAAAACAATAAAATTGAAACACTTATATCAACATGGAACTTGTTGCTTTATTTTTTTAGAGAGTCTGGATAAATATTACCAAACAATATACATTCTTTCATGTGATCAGTTTTCCAATTATAGATATATTTTTTATTTCAAATAAAAACCTAATAAACATATCCCTTATATTTGTTCATAGATGAAATATTTATAGAATTAATTTTTTTAATATAAATTTCCATAACTATAGGAAATATAACATATAAAAAAGGATATCTAAAAATCCTAGTAAGGATAACTTAATAATTTTAATTTGAATGTCATTATTGAGAATAAGATGCAAATAAAGAAATTATGAAAAAATTAATCTGTATGAGAAAAAAATTATTGAATTAATAACCAATAAAATAATTACCATTATACATGCGAAATGTATTAAATATTTATCATAGTGAAGAGTATAAATAATCAATAATCATGTGAGATGTGATGTAAATCATGACCAATGGAACATTTACAAACTCTTGTAAAATATAAGTAAAAACAGTTGGTTTCATGTAAAATTATTTTCATTACATGTGTTCACCAATGGTATAAATAACTCAAAACTAGTAATTAAATAGTGGAAACATATCCTTTGTTAGCTCCCTCCATCATCACAATAATGAAAAACAGAATTATACCCTGCATTGGAGACCTATTTCAAGTACACACATCATATAATTAATATCTTGATTACCATTTATATAATTTATATTGTCCTCACCCATTGTATAATGTGTATTTGGGAAACCGATCATTATAAATAATTTACAATTATTGTAAAATAATATAACACATGGATAATTTCAATTGCATCAAAAATCAATTGGAAACATCTTAACTTCCATTATTACGTGAGGTAACCAGATAAATAAAATGGGTATCATGGATATCATATTAAAAAGTCATTTGAAATCCATATATTAACAAAATATTGATTATATCATATGAAAAACTACTATGCATGAAAATTATTAATTAATGAATATTGAAATGGAATAAAATACATTAAATTAACATTCAAAATACTTTTTTAATACACATTAAAAGTCCATTTTCATCTAGTAAAATAGAAAAAAATATATTCAAAAGATATTTATTCAATTATATTCATTAAAAATAAACAATGAAATATATAAATTAAAATAAAAAATAAAATAATGATCATGGTAGTTGTAGAATAATTCCATCAGTAAAATTTTTATAATAAAATATCTTTCCAAAATTTCATATGGGGAGTATAGTATGACCCTATTGGAAATTTTATGATTTTCCAATTAATTCCCCCTAAAATAATGACATGGAAATTTGGAAATAATATTAAATAATATTTTATTTTTAGAAAATAAGATTCAGGAAATGAGATAATGTAAATTGGGTAAGAGTTTTGTTTAATGTATTTAATACTGTAAAGGGATTGATTTTGAGAAAATTTATTTATTATATTTTAAAACTAAAATACCATTGAGCGCAACAAACTAATATTTAAAAATAAAATTAAAATTCATTAAAAATATTCATGATGTTATTTTTTATGTTTATTTTATACAACATATGAATAGATAATGTTTCATAAAAAAAATCCATCCTACAAATAAAGATGATTAAGATAATAAACACATACATCATATGTTATGATTGAATAATTAATTAAATTAATGATTGAACATATCATGATTATTTAAAACCCATAGTTTTGCTTATAGAATGTGGTACAACACATTCATGGGAAAATAAATACACCATTAAAAATAACAGTGTGTAGTATGAAATTATTTTGAAAACAAGAAAAGGATAGTAAATTTTATAACATGTGAATAAATATCAAATAAATGAGACAAATTAAATGAAAAACTATACATCATGATCATAGATTCATTTGTCATAAAATATATCAATTTATAGCATATATTCCTTCAAAATGAATATATGTTCATATTCAATGTATGTGTCCAAGAAATAATATTTAGACAAATAATCATTATAATAATCATATTAGTAAGAATGAACTATAAAATTATGATATTTTGTATAATAGTTGAAAAACCATAACATAAAATCATAATATTAACTAAAAAAGAGTCCATTACACACATAAATTTTTCAAAACATATTCAATGATGTTGAAGAATAACCCAATGAATGAGATTGAGGTATGAAACCCCTTACCTCGACACCAGAATTGATAAACATGTTATTTAAGAAATATATAATGAAATTATAATAATTATTTAAGAATCTATAAAAAATACATGATTATTAATTTCTGATAATGATATTTATATTTCTTTTACTCAGATGATATATTTTATTATCTATTTATCATGGTGATCATTAGGTGTCTCGAGCATGATGGGTTCATAAATTCAAAATGATTTTCATAGGTTGAGCTTGCTCAAATATTTTATCAAAAATAATATTGAAATAAATATAATTTTAACAAATTAATTATTCTATTAATACAAACCATTTATGGTGGTTATGAGAAATATATTTTTTTATTATCATAGTGATGTTTTTTTATACATACAAATGAGTAATGTTTTTGTTTGTCAAAGGAAATAGGGGAAACAAGGAATGCACCATTTTATAATTTCACGATGTTGATTAAATAATAAATATAACCTTATCCCGCTAAATTTATATATATATATTTATATTATCTTGGTGAGGTGGTAATGAAAAATGATTAACATCCATTTATTGGGGTGGAAATCCACTTATACTGAAAAATGATGTAATAATTTTTTTTCAAATGTTGTAATTGTACGAGAAATAGTTGATAACATATCATGTTATAATTTAAATATTTCATTAAAACAATATATATATATATATATATTAAATCCATCAAGGTTACCATTCACGAGAGTCCAGTTGGATAGCGGACAGGCAGTCAGAGTCTTCTCCCTCAACGACATGAAGAACCCTAGGGTTTCATGCATCCATAGTGGTTCCTCACTACCTTGGATTCACGCTGCTCCCCCCTTATAGAAAATTTGTCCAAGAATTTACACTCGTTACCTTGTCACGCGACTTCAAATCGATTCGCGACTACAGGGATGTGGAAACGATGCGGAATCCTGACTCACATCTTGCCTTAAGTTCTAGGTATTCTTCTAGATATGAAAAATCGAGTCATCTGATGTTTCATCTGGCCATGAGTTCTAGTTTTTCTGCTGGATCAGAAGAATCATGACCGCCGATACATCTTGCCTCGAGTTCTAGATTTGATGTAGGGTCAAGAAAATCAAGAATTCAGATCTCCCAGATGGCCTTGAGTTCTGGTTTTGTTACCGGATATGAGGAATTGAGACCAATGGTACCTAGATCGTTCAATGAGACGACCTTTTGCCGGAAGGAAACAACATCACCTAAGTAGTCTTCCTCGGTTGTGATGATGAGGGAGAAAACTCACGATTTTTCCCTCAAGGATGACACATGCAATACATATGTTGAGGCAACAAAAAAATTTGCAGGTACAAAATCAAGTGGGGTGAGTACCTTTACTCTACTTAAGTATTTGTGTGTAGGTAGAATACTTTGAAAAGGTTCAACTTCCCATGTTGATGTTAACCATATGGTGTTTCCTGAAAGAATATCCATTGAAAACAATTCACTGATTCCATGCATTTTCTTGCCAAAACATGAACAACCATGGAAGATGGATGATATATCTAGAAGGATCTCAATTTTGTGGGTTTTCACCAATTGGAAATATGTCACTCTTGGGAGAGGATTTTTTCATTGTTATTTCCCTAAGATGATTTAAAACATCGAGAATGGGGCATTGGCTCGGTGTAGCTGAAACCTGGATGGATCATTTTACATGACTGGTTTTTAGACGTCAATTTGTCGTGTGCGCAAAATACATTTTGTTAGGTCTGTATTCGATTGCGTGTACTCAATTGGGAGTTATCGCATCTGAAGGTCCTAAATTATAATGAAATGACAATTGGGACTCCTATTATCTTTGACAAAGAGACTGAGGATGTTCGATTTGGACACTTTGTGAGGATGCGGGTATAGATTGTTCTCTACTCCACCTTGATTTACAAGGTAACTCTTTTGAATCCATCTGATAATATTTAAATTGAAGTTGAGTATGAAAAAAAGTCTCTTTTCTGTACCGAATGTATGTCCATTGGGCACACTTTGTAGCTTTGTTGGAAAAAAATCTCATGTGAAGGATTTGGGATGAGTGGTCACCATGTCAACCATTGTCGAATAAAGTCAATGTTAAATGCTGTAGACTATCCAAAATCCAATGTTCATGATGGAAAGCCCCTTGATGGGTCAACTAAAAATGTGATGGATGCTTTGAATCCAAACTCTCAAGAACCTATGGTCATGGGACTAATGGTCGAGGATATTGGTTGCTCAAGTTATTCAACTAATGTCAATGTATCTACTTCTGGAACGAAACAAAAATCTTAGGCAGCTATTTTCTCAGAAGAGGCAGATTCCATTGATTTAAATGGATAAAATACTGACATGTATCAAGCTCAGACTCAAATCAAAAGAAGTTATAATGACCTGAGGGTTGGAAAAATCAATGAACAAGAAATACAACAAGTGGTTGATCACCAGATTCATCATGAAAAAATGGTAGCTTCAGATAACCGAATGGTTAAGCAGATTTTAGAAGATGTTTCTCATCTGAGTCTTAAATGTTTTACTAATCCATAAAAAATTGTCGTGGATTGTGAGGGCTTCCAACCGATTTTTTACATGAAGACAAGATATTCAGTTATCCCCTAAGTGGTGGTTGATTGGACAACGAAAGAGAATAAGTTATACGAAACTCCTCCTTAGAATAGACAACTAGAGGTTGAGGGATTGTAAGACACATATCCTGAAAAAAATAATTGTGGAACATGTTGATATCTCAAAATATAATAGCACTGATGTTGAGACCCTATATGAAATTATTAAAGCCCTTCCACTAAGTTGGGGGAGATATAGAGGTTGGGGGCACGTACATGGACACAGAAGATCGATTTCTGAATGGAATGCAATGAGAGGGGAGGAATGAAGACTGTGAAAGAAAAAGGAAAAATATAGGTAAATAGATTTTATTCTTGGGGTATTTTTTTTTGTATTCCCACTCCATATCTGTTTCAATGCTTTGTTTGATTTTTTTTCAATAAAAGAAGAAATGCCTCCACTTTTTTCAAAAAAAATCTCTGATTTTGATTTTTTAAAAATTACATATAAACATATTGATGCTGAGAGGTTGGTAAAAATTCCCATAGATTGTGTTTAAATTAATTACATTATCATGTTACCAATTCTGAGGGTATTATGGTACTTAAATCATTTTGGATATCTAGAAGGGAATTTATATGTGTTTGAATATGGATAATAATTCACATACTTTCCAATATAAATTACAAATGTAACCTATACACAATGTAACTAAACTACATAATACAATGAGTTTGGATTGATTATTTTTATATTTAATACTATTGATAAATTTTTCTAGTTTATAATATATCATATAACAGAACTATGATTTGAATTTCTAAATTTCATTATTTTTATAACTACAATTGAGGGAAGATGTTTGGGGTGTATATTTTTGTGACTAATATTGTTTTATATATATTTTAGAATCTTAATAGTAATTTTATAATAGGATACGACATAATTATATAAAAATTCTATCCAATACTAATGGAAATGTCTATGTCTATGATAAGTTTATAACTATTTAATAAACATGGAATTGATGGTTTCTCATAAATATTAAATATATATTGGGATACAATTATTTTACAAAATAATGGAAATAAATGTAAATTATGTTAACAGTCATAAAAAGGATGGTATGGAAGACAACTATGTTGTGAAATTGCGTATGAAAAAGTTCCTTAAGTCACACATGATACAATACTCATGGTAGTTATTATATATTTATTTAAAATATTAAATAATTAACCATTAGAATGTATTTTTCTTGTATGTTTAGAGATTATATTAATGTAACTAGAAGGGAAATTACCATGGATAACCAAAGATTAATCAATTATTTTTATAGGTCTAATTGAATGTATCATGCATAAATACCAATGATTTTATGCAAAACTAAATCATAAAATTTCTGTCTATATATTACTATTTTTGGAAATGATCATAATACTTTTTATTTTAGTATACAGTTTTAATATAATCATGACAATGTATTTGAGAAAGTAATTCATCCTGAAACAGTTATATCTCATAATAATATTACAGATACATCTAATGTAAATGGTAAGTTTAAGATATCCATGTAATGATAGAAACTATAAATTTTCTAGTCTTTTATATTTTAAATATTTTAATATCCCAATAAAGTATAAATCAAGAAACTATTATAGATTTCCATTTGTGAGTGTTATTCATCGATAATCATCACGTATAAATTTAATGATATGGATTTTTTGTACAACATTTATGTACATTACCATAATATTTTTAATATAATGTAATGAAAATATATATTATCTTTCACTAATAATCTTGAAATATTATTAAAGGAAATTTTATATTTTTTGGGAGGCTAACTATTTGTTAATTATTAATTGAGGTATGGAAAACTATTATATTTATGATATTCATTACAGGTTGATTTGTCTTAAAAAAATGATATAGATGGTAATGTAAACAATGTAATTAAATAATTATCTAATGAAAGTGAAAAATGATATTTCTTTTAACTTTTTGCATATTTTTTTGATTGTGATATATATTAGGTAGTGTGTGTGTCTTGGAAGAATTGGAAAATATATTTATTGGTTAAATATTGAATTACAATTTTTGAGTAATTTATGGTTTACATTCATTTATATCATGGTGTTTCAAGTGGTCTATGGATAGTATATTATAGGGAATATATTATTAGGTTGTATAAATATAATGGTACATGATGAATTGAATAATGAATGATGATTTAAGAATGATAACTAACATGATATACAATCAGTTTGTATGATAGGTTTCATATTTTATTATCTATCACAAATTATCCATATGTTTACCAAAAATTGGCCAAAATTAATATTTGAATATAATTGTTATTTGGTGGAAATAATTTATTTAATGGTTAAATTGTAATGAACAAAGGATATTGATATTTTATATTTAAATCATCGTCTATTTAATTCTCCTCATGAAACATAGAAAAATGAGTTCTGAAATGTTTTTTTAATGAAAATGATAAAATATTAAAACCACTAGAAAATTAAAATATTGTTAATTTAGTAGAAAATTTATATATGATTAGGAACACTATTTTTTTAAAATGTATTTTTCAAAAATGTTATTTTCTTAATATGAATTTATTTTTCATATAATAGATATTTTTATGAATCATAATATTTATTTTTAAAAAAAAATCTATGTTCATTGTTCAGTTTAGAAAAATATTTACTTGTTTATTTGTAATTACTAAAAAATTATTAATTTGTAGGTGGATAACAATAAAATAGCAGTTTTTCTAGAACCTTCTTTTTTTATTATATTCAAATAATACAAGAATTAATTAATTTTTGTTATGAAAAATATATATATGTATAAAACATTAATAAACCATTTAATTATACAATAGTGAATTCTGAAAACCAATGTAATATTTATCAAGAAATATGCAATAATTTAGAGAAGTTAATTTTCATTAAATATTATGACAATTAAATTTAATCCCTCAAATAGATGTAATAATTGGAAATAAAGTCATTTTCCTATGTGAACATATTTATATTATTAGTTTATATTAGTTTCATTTCTATTAATAATAATTTGGACACAAAATTTTACATTAACAATTATAATAATTGAATGTATGTTACTCTTAATGAATTGTTTTATTATTACTCTGTAAATTTAGTTGATTATGATAAATTTATTTCAAAAAAATAAAGTTTATATCATTTATAAATAAATATATTATAATATTTTTTTCTACTATTATAATTAATGAATACATCATATGATTAAGAACACTTAAATTGGAAGCCCCCATTTTTAACAATATGATTTTTAATATAGAAAATTATTATATTAAAATTTTAATTTTAAAGACATCGATTAGTAATTTAATTTAATAGATATTGAATTTATGTTTTTGATAACCCATATATGATCGGAGGTGATATTTTATACTATATAAAATAAATAACAATATTAGAATATATATTCCGATCACGGTAAAAACAAAAATTATACAATGTAAAATACTCTATGGTATATGAATTATGTACATTTTTTAAACAACTATTCAAATGATAGCTATATGATTTCACTTCCTTATACGACCCCATAATATATTTGTTTCTAAAATTTAGATCCCTAAATAACTAAATATATTCACTTAATTATTTAAAAATATTGTGTTATCACTAAAAAGTATTTCTTATCTTATAAAATAGGAACACATATAACACAACTTGAAAACCCCATAAATTCAAAACACAAAATGAAACATGTCATTAACTCCTCCAAAAATCCCTTATAATGTATATAAGGAATTAGTTTGAATTATTTATCCTTATCCCATCAATTCAAGGAATAACATCATTTTAAATATTAAGGTTCCAATATAATAATTAATTAATACATATCATTTTATTAATAGTCTTTATTATAATTAGTATATTCTAAAAAAACTCCGTAATTTGTTTTTAAATGAATATAATGATATATTTTAAATTTATATTTTTTTATAATTTTTTCATTACCCATATAAAATAAAATACAACGTTTAAAATTTTCTACTTCTAATCTATATACATTTTTATCTAAAATACAATATTTTTAAAAAATAATATTTTATATTTTAATTACACATCGTCACATTATTTATCGTTACCTTATCATTTTTTCAAATAATATTTAAAAAGTTATTTGAAAATTTTGAATATATGGGAGGAGAATGAAACAAAAATAATGGGTCTGTAAATATTAAGGGATAAACACATTAGTCTGTAATTACTCATAAAAAACATTTTAAAAATACTTTTCTTCTCAAAAGAGTAATTAAATTACAATATAGATCTAACTATCTAAACAATGATTTTTGTACAAAATTATGCATTAAAACATAATGGTAAAAAAATCATAAATGTTACATTACAATAATTAAAAAATCATTAATGTTTTTTCAAAATGTTTTAAATTTCACCCTTATGATGTATCAAGAACATTCTTTTTAGAAAATTATCAATATAATACATTATGAAATCCAATTATTTTGTTAATTATTAATAATATTTATAGATAAATCATGTATGTAACATTGTACATCATTTTCATTTTATTGTCTTATGTGCTCTTACAAATGAAATAACATACATGGATTTTTTAAATGATCTACTTAGAGAATATAATAACCATTTATCTATGCCTCTTTAGCCATTGTATTAGAGATATGTATTTGGCAGACCCATCATAATGAAGTATATCAGTATCATCCATAATTATGAGCCATATAATGATTACCCATCATACGAAATAATTCCAAGGAACTATAATATAATCCTAAATCATGAAATATTTAATTTACATCCTCATTCATGTTATAATATACATTATTCTAATAAGAATTACAATTATCAGTATGAAAATATCAATTCAATTTTTATTTATTCATTCAAATACCCAAAAAAATAAAAATCCATGTTTTTCATTGAATAAAACATGATCAATTATAAAATAATCAAAATATTAATTAACTATTATGGTGATGGAAAACATAATTGTTTTCATATATCATATAATAATTCATTCCATATTTTTTTCAAAAAAATTATTATAAAATAACTAAAAGTATTCATTCAGTATAAATTGAATCAAACTCAAAAATTGACATAAAATGGCCATCAAAATTCATTTACCTTCTATAAATACAACCATACATGAACAATAAATAAAAATAATTAAATATAAATCCATAATGAATTTAAAATAGTTTTTTTATAGTAAACTATCCCACACCCCAGGATTGGATCAACACAAGAATTATTGATATCCCTAAAAAGTATAATGAATATTTAATTTCCAAAAAAAAATTATTTTTTATTATAACTTTTATGTCATTAATATTAGTATATATCTAATTACTAAATAATGTATTATTATTCCATATGTTTTCAAGATATTATTCGTATTTATCAACAAATTTTGGGTAGTTTGATTGTGGTAAATGTGGTCATTGTCCCTTAATACCAAGTTGAATAATAAAGAAATATAAATCAATTATATTCGATAACAATAATTTTATAACCAATGTTATTTAAGATACAGGAGAATTAATTACATTGAAATTTTCATGTTGTTACATTATACAAAAAGAAGAGAAAATTATTATTAAATCACTATAAATGAGAAAGTAAAGATAAGAATTATTATATATTTAAAAAATGATAATTATATAAAAATTAAAATATAATACATTAAAATACAATGATTTATATATTCTATTTGATGTGGTCCTGGGAAATGAATTACATTACATCGTGGTGTTAGAAATCCACTTGTACACCCAAACGACATTATCATTTCTCTTATATGGATTGGAAATAAAGTTGTTGGTATATTATCTTTCTATAACGATATATCATTAATTATTACCATACATATATGTTATATACTTTATTATATCCATGTTTGAGATGTAGTTAAGGAATATGATGTTCAAGTATTTGTGATGCGATTTTCCGGGACACAGAAAGATGATGGTTCCATTTCTCATGTGATAGAAGATCATATAGACATAGGATATCTCATTATCATATTAATATCTATCTATATAGAATATAGTAATTCAATTATTTCATCCTGATTTATGAAAATTTTAATGATGAAAAATATAATCTAAAACAAATTAAATATGTTTAGAAAAATACATTTTCATTAAATAATATATTTATGTTTGTACTACATCCTTCCTCGGATGGTTTTGTGATCAATTGGGTGATTTTATATGTCTGTAGGGATGTTAGAAATTGATTTTTGATGGTATTTTTCAAACCGAAATCTTTTTAGTTTTTTGGGAGGATAAATGATGGTGTGTCGATTAATTTGTTAATGATAGACCATACATGGAATTTTTTAACAGATTAAAATATATTACTGTATTAATAATACCAAACTGCCATAAAATGTACAAATTATAACGGTTATATGATATTGGGTAAAATAAATATCAATACATAATTTATTATTTTCTTCGATGTTTTAATCCTTTACCTTTTAGTTTGATCATCATCAAACCACTTTAAAACATAACTATGGAAACAAATTTTTCCAATTTTACTATTCATTATTCGAAAAAATTAAACAGGCCTTATTATATATTAGTAATTAATTTTATTCAAAATATATTATCCATTTTACAAATTTACATTATATTGGTGGTATAATTTCTTCTAATATTAATCTCATATTACACAATGATTTTTTCTCAATTATTTCCTTATTATGTATAAAAATATTTTCTTTAAATGTAATGTAAAATTTCATCTGAATTATTTTTTATTTGAATATATATAATTAATCTCAATTAATTAAAATATTAAAAATTGAAAAACTGAATATTTATTTTTTAATACCTGAAAAATAACATTTTCAAAAAAAATTAATATTCTCACTATTACTTGAAAATATGAAATTAACATAAATTCATAATAAATTCATCCAAATATGATTTTTAAAAGAAAATTAAAAATGATATTTGTTTTTTAAAATGTATATTATATAAATTTAATAGAAATACTTTTTATATATCGGTATAATATGTTAATACTCATATTTTCTAAAAACTAATCATTTTACATTATAGATGAAGAAATATATATTAATATTATAAATATTTAATCTTTATAAAATATAAATTTTTTCTGTTAATAAGGAATTAAAATTATTTCTCATTAAATTAAATATGTTGTAATATTCTTCCATATTTTGGAATTATTATTCACAAAATTTCATTTTGTTTTTTAAACAAGGAGGTATATTTTTATTTTACATCATTTCCATATAACATTGTGTCAACATAAATAAGATACGATTATAAAATTATCTCTTGTGTAATAAAATTATAATATAATTATAATAATTTATCATTACTAGTCTATATTTAATTTTCACCATTAAAATATTTTCCTTCAATAAAAACTACATTACTGAACAATGAGTAAGATACATCCAACAAATATTTCATCAAA
The DNA here is from genome assembly GCA_963277665.1 of Viscum album. Lineage (NCBI taxonomy): Eukaryota > Viridiplantae > Streptophyta > Magnoliopsida > Santalales > Viscaceae > Viscum > Viscum album. Next base: position 1,454,429,595 of record OY728159.1, on the reverse strand, counting down.
AAAGAATCATGGAGTTCATCATATACCTCAGACAAACTAAAAGTAAAGGAAACCAAATTAGGAAATAATCTAATAATATCTAGAATTTGTAATAGTATAACAAATTGTTATAATAGACACATACCCTCACTCCCATATATGATGTTTTAAAAATAAAAATTACATATATTGACTGGATATTGATAAATGTGACCCAATTATATCAATCCACATAATAAATTATATGAAGGAAATATTGGATCACATTCATACCTAAGGAAATTTTATGCTTATTGTTTTTGAGAATTAGAAGATACTCAGACATAAAAATGTCCCATGTGTACAAGTGAGTGTTCTTCCTAATAAATATATAATTTCTTATTTCACATCAAGTAATCAATATCTCCCACAAACATAATCAATGATCATTACATTATAGAATCAAAAAATTATACTATAATGAATTATATTGTGGTGAATAAGGAACATAATTACAATGAGATCAAATGGTTAGTATGATTAAGATAAGAATAAAAAAAATAAATTTCATCAATATAAATATATTGTTCATAACAGTATAAAAAATTAATTTTAATTCATGATCATAACATAAGTGAACTCATAAACATAAGTCATAATTATGTAAACATATAGAATCGAATAGATAATAAATACATTTAAGAGTAAGTATAAAAAGCATTATTGATCAATCTGATGCCAATCTTGAATAAAAATAACATTTAAAACCCATTAAAATTATAAGGAATTCCTTTTTGTATCAGTAAAAATAATCTTTAAATAAACCTTGTATAACACTTAATGAATCCTTAAATATGGTATAAAATATGTATACCTTTTATTTATACTAAATCAGTGTGATATCTAGGTACAACCATCATATAATCTATATTTGGCCACCAGATATAATCATGGATCACCCATTTTATATGTTATATTTGTGTCACTCGTTAGGTATGATGGGGATCGATCTTTTTAATTAAAAATTTCAAAGAACAATAACGTGAATAAAGAACATAGATCATTAATCTCACAATAAATCTAATAAAAATATAAATTTTTTTACCAATACATTGATTAATGTGTGTAAAGTAAATAAGTTTTGTGAAATACTCATTGAAACAAGATTATCCTATTGAAATGAAAAGCTTTCATGAAAATAACTTTCAAATATTCAAATTCAAACTAGGTAATGAATAATGATGTTATCCATTAAAAAATTTGTATTGTAAGATATGTAACTTCATGGGCCTTTGACATTAAATAATTCATATTCTATTAAAATATAATTAAAAAATGTATATGAAAATTAATTTTCTTACATTTAAAATAAATTCTAATACTTAAAAAAATGTTCAGCTAATTATCCTTAAAAAGGATTAAAATATAATTGAATATTAAAATCAAATACATTTTATGATAGGTTTGCAATTCATTGAAGCCATAAAATATAAAAATAACCATTTTTCAAACTTTATGAATAAAATAGTCAATAGAAACACATTGAGTAAATATTATGAAATTTTATTTTTAAGAAACATATAATATATGGTCAATGGTCATATGAAATAGAATATTGAAACCTGACATATTTAAAAAATAATTTTTTTAATTTTTTTATAAAACCCTGATATGTAGAATAATTGTTCTTGATTTAATAGAAGAAATATGATTAGTATCACATAAAAAAACATTCAGGATGATTCATTTTTAAATATTATATTAATTGTAAAAGAATCAAATAAAAAATTTAGAAAAAGAGATTAAAATAAAATATTGGTTGTTCATTGTAATAATATCACATTATTATAATTAAAATACACTTAAACATATAGAATCCAGAAATGAAATTAGATTGTAACATAAATTAATTTCATATTTGGTAACATTGAAATAATTAGAAACATGAATTAATAACATTAAATAAGACATTAAAAATCATAAAACATAGTTGATTAATGATATACCTATCAATGGGGTTGTATATAGACCTCACCAAAAGAGATATGATCATATCTTAAACATATGCCCCAATGAAAAGTGATTTGATATGAATGACCTTTTAAAACAAAATATTATTGAATTATCACTTATTAAAATTATGTATTTTGGGATTTAAATTTAAATAAAATGGAAATAAAGAAAAATAATATATAGAGTTTAATTCACACATTATCGGGTCACAACAGAGTCAATGGATAATAATTATAACCCAGTGAATGAAAATTTATTTATGAAACCCTTTACCACATAGTAATAAAAAAATTCAAACCCCCATGGACAATATTAACAAAATTTATGCTTAGAAAAATATATAATTATGAAATAATTATGATAAAACATAAAATGGGTAATCTTATGTATGCCTTATAAAATAAATTAGATTTATAACAATATAACATTCCATAATGAATGTTATTTTATATGAAATCCCTTAGAGCATTAGTAATCCTGGATTAAAAACTCATGAAAGGGATAACCACATAATTATTTTTAAATAAAAATATTTTTCATGAAAAAATAAATAAATATAGTAATTGTATGCATATATAGTACAGTAAAAAAATAAGTGTTGAATATAAAATATTTATGTCCTAAAGAAATGTAAAAAATCAAACCCTTACTTTGAGTAGAGGCTTTCCATGCATGGATTTTAAATAATATAAAATATTATTATATATTTGATTGGATCATAGAAAATATATTTACCAAATTAATAATATATATTTAAATAATTTATATTATGTATTTTTAATTACATATTTAAATATTTAATAATTTACATCTATAAAATGTATTTTGAAGTTGTTCTGTATATTAGTTCAAAATGACTTGGTGTCTTAACTTATGTCAAAGTGTCCATGATTTCAATATATCATGAATATAAATAATTATATAGTTGTAATATATATTTATTGATTATAATTTTAAAACCAAAAATCAATGACGAATTTGAAAAATGAACTATGTTTTTATCTTTGCTATAGTGGTCTATACATATACATGTGAAACATATCTACCCATTGAATTATCATTATATAAATAGATTATTTATTATTTTATCATTCTAAAATGATATTAATGTCATAAATGACATAATTTTTCATTTAATATACATATATATATATATATATATATCAATTTTAATTATTTATTTGAAAATAATAACATTGTTTTCTGAAGTTGTTAGTCTACACGTATGTGCGAATGATGATATCTATTATAAGTGAGTGGAAAGGAAAAATTAAATGGTATATAATAAATATTATGATAGATCAATATGACACTAATATAATAAATATGTCATAAATATTACAATAATTAATTAATTTTATCCTTAATACTTTCCATTTAAAGAATTATTGAAGATCAAATAATTCTACATGACGAGGAATCAGTCTGTAGTACAATGATATGATGTTTTCATGTCCTCCACATAATGGAAATTAATAAATTATATATATTATAATAATTAATTAAATAATAATTGTATTCAAATATTGTATATATTATTTAAATGTATCATCATAAGAGTACATGAGAGGAGATGATGAAAAATGTATTAAACTTGTTTGTGAGGAGGTTTCTTTTTTGTATGAATGAAAGATGCCTTTGATACCCATTTGATTAATGTGGATATGAATTTTTGTTACTTGATATAAAAAATGGCATATTAAGATATTTTATATATAATTTTTTTTATATAAATTATTTATGAATACATTAGTGATGTGGATGAAAAAAACAAAATAATAATGCATTATTATGCATGATACCTCTCCTTTGAAAAAACATCTTATGTAAGTACTGAAAAGTGTCATAGATTTGAATTTTGATAAAAAATATTAATTTTTGTTGTACTGAATTATCTATTGTATTTGGGCTAAGGAATGGTTTATAAAAATGTCTTTGATGTTTTGAAATGGACAAGATAGGTGTTTTATTTTAAAACCGACGTGAGTGGTACACCAGTAATATTTTAAAACAAAAAAATGGAAGCCACATTTTTTTTAATAAAAAATTAACCTAAATTGAAAAATATATATAATTTCATTGGAAAAGACTAAATATTTTAATAAAATAGAGTTTAGAAATTTATTTAGTTCATTTTAACAATCCCATTTTTAGATTAACCCCCCTCAGTAAATATATATTTACAATAAATATTGTTATATATTTTTACACTTTTCACATTTAAATATAGACTAAAATAAATCAAAAATGTAATATAATATAAATTATTATCATTAAAAATATTTAATAAATTGATCGAAAAAAAATTCAAAGTTTTTTAATAATTTAATATAAAATTAATCCCACAAATGTGATGTAAAAGGGGTTTTCAATAATTTTACCTTTCATGAAAAATTTCATTTTATATTAAATATATTAATAGTATCAATAATTTTTTAAATTCAAATAAATATTTACCATAACATTGCATAAAAATTCCATCTAAATATGACATAATTAGGGTATATTTTTATTAATTACTATCTATAAACATTTTGAATCTTAAAATAGTTTTCAGAAAAAAAAAAATTTCTTAAAATCTAAAAAAGATTTTACAAAATATTATATAAACATGTTTACAACGTATATAAATGGAATAAAAATAATAAAATAATTCTTATTTTATTTTTATTTATATTAAACACATAATTGATTTAAAATAATACAACTTAATTGAAATAAATTTTGTTTTTTACAAAATTCTGTATTTTTCACTATTCATAGAAAATATAATATTTTCAAAAAAAATGTCCACAACATAATCCTATGATAATTTTTTATTTATATTTAAAATATTGTGTTGAATTTATATTATAAATTTTATATACACTCTAGACATAAATAATAAATTATTATTAGAAACAAAATATTTGCTTTTGAAGGAAACACATATTTTATAAATAAAAGCAGTCTATTAAATATTGATTGATTACCAATTTTGAGATTTTTTTTAAATTTTTATTGACCAATAATATAATATTATTATCTAATAATGTATTTAATACTATTCATACCATTAAATTTATTTTCAATTTAATAACATTAATATTAAAAAGAATATTATTTCATGGTTAACTTGTGCCCAGTGTGGGGTGTCCTATATAATAAATATGATTGGTTTATTTTTTAAAAATATTTTGGTGTAACATTTCGTCCGATTTAATATATTATTTCCTTATACATTTATCATTTTTATAGAAATTAATATTTGTTTATTTTAAATACCTCTTTTGGGAATCCAAATGAAAAAATTATCATAATACATTAATTTAATAAGTGAAAATTTGATAAATGAAAGTAATCACATTACTAGAATTCCATAAATGAGAAAATTTGTGCTATTTATTATATAAATTATATTAAAAAAATAAATAACTATGTGGTGTGAGGGACATCAATAATAATAAAAAAAGTAATGATCAATGGAAAATTAATGCCCTTAAAATCATAAATATGTAATGAGTATAATGACAATTGATTCATTATATATGAATGAAACACAATAATAATATTATTCATGTTATTTTATTAGTGTTTATTAATTTTATATTACACATACTAAAAACATAAAGAAATGTGAATTTTTATAATGTGAATATCATTATTTTATCAATGTCCATGTTAATTTCAATCTTTTCCCAGACGATGAGAAATCAATAAGAATTTTTCTATCATGAAGAACTAATATATATGTTTAATTAATAAAATTATCTTCAAATGGATATAAATTTGGTCTCGTATTATTAAATATTAAACAAAAAATGATGAATATCACATGGATATATTATTCCCAAATTTTTAGTGATTCTCCTTGGAAATTACTTTAATAATCCAATCAACTAGTAACAAAATTATTATTCAATCTCGTAGTTATCCTTATAAAGATAAATATATTCTGAAAATAGAAACTATCATTATCATTCAAACAAATTATGTAAAATGAGTTATGTCATACAAAATTGAAAATTTAAAAATGATGGTGCTTCTTTTTCCTCTTTTATATTACATCAGTTGTGTGTTGAAGAACCACAGTTTTTCTAATGCGATGGGTGGTCATCAGACCATTTTGATTTTAATTTTCTAAAATTTATATCCTTATAATTTCCCCTTTAATATGATGAACATATTAAAATATAACTTTACACGTTAAACATCATGTAAAACCCAATGGATAAAAATAACTTTAAATATATCAATTGTGATGTCAACATTAAATAATTGATCATGTTGATTGAAATGGAAACATATACCCAAACACAAAAAAATACTACCTAATGTTATTAATCAACTCATATTTTTATTACATGATCCTAAAAAATTTGTTTCTATGAGTTTTACCATATTTTTAACATAAAACATGTAATACCATGATGCTAATCGTTACTCTCAATATAAGATCACAAGAAAATAACCTAGTTTAAAAAGTTATATAATATCTTTTTTGATACTAACTATTAAGGTGCCAACCCAAACTCATAAAAATAGTGATAAAATATATACAATTAATTTTTTATTTGATTTTGATAAATTATAAACAATTTTTCCTTAATAACCACATAAAAAAAACAAATTAGAGCACTTATAAACCCAATGAAATATTAGGTTTATTATTTTAGATAATTAGGGAAAAAATTATATATGTAATACTATTTTCTTGATGATAGTGTTCCTTATAGAAAACCAATATTTTATGATTTCATATTATGTTAACAACATTATCCACAAACATCATCACATTAAAATCTATTCATGAAATAAATATTTTAATAATTTTTCATTATAACCGTGATAATATTAAATAAATTAAGAATTAAAAAAATTCATTAAAAAGGGTTACATAATGTTTAAAAAGTAAATTTCATTACTAATAATAGATTAGAATAACTCTACGATGACATAATCAATTTTAATGATAATAAAATAAGATAAATCTCAGCCAATAATATTTGATCAATATAACTGTGGAATGGAAAAATTATTTAATGATGGATATATTAGGGACAACTAATAATAATGATTCATGTCATGTCATTCCTGATTAATAGAATCGACTAAAACACATAAAAAATATGGAATATTTATTAGATTCATGGGTTATAATTTTCATCGAACCCTTAATGACCCATTATTGAACAATTAAAAATGAAATAAAAAAGTGGTTTAATTCCATAATAAATGAATTGGAGAACTATATTTGTTCTCCAATTTTATGATATTTATCTAGCTTACCCTGTGCTATATTTGTGTACCCATCATATAAGTAATATTTCGCTAACCCATGATTAATAATAAAACTCAAACATTCTTATAAACAATTTACAAAGAATTTAAAAAGAATAAAACATTAAGAACCTTCATCAATACTTGAAACACATAAAATAAACCATTATTCCATTCATAACATGATTAACATATGGAAAAAGAAAAAACATCTACGCGAGACACATTAAAATGTGATAAACCAATATAAAACAAACAGGTTCAATGAAAATCAATCAAATAAAATCACAATACATCCATTTTAATAATTTTTATGGTATCATTAGAAAATATCATTGATGGATAAAAATTAACATCATAGGTTTCTGATGTCGATAAAAGGAAATACCATTAACAGAGCCTTAAGGATATTCTTGAGTAATATTCCATTTTTTAAAAAATAAAATTACATAAAAATATTTATAAATTATTCCCAAATTTTTTATCATGGAATAAAACATTAGAAACATATGATTTAATATTCAAATGATTTAATGGTAATCATGATAGGAATATTAGTTAATGTCATCAATGATAAAAAAATTCCAATCATTTTGTAAAAGAGATTCAAAAGTGAATATTTTTTAAATGATAAGATATTTACATTTTTAAATCATTTAAAATATGTTTAAAGTAAATTTAAAATATTTTTATTAAATAATATTTTTTTTATAATTGATCATATTTGAAATCATTTTATAAATCCATTACATGGGATAGAAATATTACTTATCTAAAAGAAGATAAATGATCACAATCACTTATAATAAAATACATTCATATTAATTACATTCCGAATATATAATAAAAATAAGTTTTTATTATGGAATATGTCTTAAAGAAATAAAATTGAGATAAAAAATATATCCTCATGTTTAGGGTTTCCATGTACAAAATTTTTATCTTATTTTACAATATTTTATCATGTAATTTATATAAAAAAACTTTTCCCAAAATTAATACCATATTATGAAATTATTATTTTTTACAAATTTTTAATTTCATCTTTAAATATTTACTATTTTATACATAATTGATATATTTTTAAGATGTTCAATCTATTTCATCATAACGTATTATATGTTTTGATTTACATCGCAAACGAGATAGTTTCAAATACACTTGAATAATAATAATTAAATATTTATCATATTTAAACATAAGTTATACATTTTAAATAATTCAAGAATAGTAGTTATAAAAATTGATGTTTGTATCATTCATGGAGATGGTAGGTCATACATTAGAATGAGAAACATTTCCATTTTTTTAATGATATTTATGTAAAAATGTAATGTTTTATTTTACCATTAAATAATGTTATTAATTTTATAAATAAAATATTATTTCATTATATATACATATTTTTTATCATCTTTGTGATGTGGAGAAGAGAAAATAATCATATCACTTCTAGTAAGTTGTATTCTACAAATATACATGATTTTCATAATAATTGAACAATGATAAGAAATAAAAAGTGATGTGGTATATATTAAAAAAATAATAAATGTAATAATTTCCTTATTACCTTAATAATTTCACATATATCATAAATATTCATTAAATTTACCATAATGACATTTCACATAATGTGTTAGGGAAATTCAAATTCCATCGCTTTACAAGGTGGTTCTACACCGTATGATCAATCAATATTAACATATCCACTAATGAATGGAATTTAAGAAGCTATAATTAATATACTAATCCTATAAATATAATTGTAAGGGGAATGATCTGGATGGATCATCCTATTGCATGTTTTCAAAGATAAAAGTTCTCAGAGGTGTATAGGAAGATGTTTTGAGGAGTTAGGTCAAGTAATATCATGAATAGAGGATTAAACATCTTGTAATTATATTACATAACCCGAAATCCTACTTCATGCGTTGTCCTAGAAATATTCATGTAGGGAATGCATTAATATTGTGTGAAATCAGGATTCATGTCATGAAATACGTCAATGTTTTAGAAATAAAATTAAATCGATAGGCGATAGGTTTTTCAGTAGAACTCGACGTGAAGAAAATAAATGACATGAAATGGGATTAAACATTGTGTAATAATCCAATTCTATATGTTTTATTCATATTCTAGTGTATTGGGTTTTATCCAATCCAATGGCTATAATGGATCTCCCATGACCAGGATGACCGAATAACCCTATATTAAGTGTTTTAGGGATTCCTTCTCCACGGAAAGATCCCTTGCACCCCCATTCAATCGGTAGTGATCCATCTTCAAAATAAGGTATGATCTAGCTCAGTTAGTGTGGTTTCACGAATCTGTTTCCTCCCATTTCACATTTCTAATTGATAGCGTGTGATGTCGACGGTTTTGATGGAGATTTATTGGTGGTTGGTTAGCGTGGTTTTTTTAATGCATCCTTAGGAGGATGCAGTTGTTTCTGAATAGGTGATCATGACCCATTTCATTGTTCTTTTCTCATGAAAAGATATTCAATGAAATTTTGAGGTAGAGGATTCACTTCTTATGTAGTTAATTATGTTTAATCACATAGATAACATGATAAATCCTTTTTATCCTAATCAAAATGAACTAATAAATATTTGAACAATATTGAAGAATTAGTATCAATCGCATGGTGATTTTCATCTTTTGAACTGTAATAACGGTTTTCCTATTGATATGATAGATGTTGTGATATATATATATATATATTATTTTCTTGATTTAGTCTGTCATTCTTTATGTACATTTTTATAGAATGTAAACCATAATTAATTGATAACAAATTGGATAATTTGCTAATGAAGAACGTTTAATGAATTTTGTGGGTTTTTATGTAATTTGATCTTTATCAAATTGATGTGGATATGGATGTTTAATTTAAATGTGTTATATTAAAATGAATAACTATATTTGGGATCTGGTTAGACTATGCCACAATTGTCACCTTTTGTCATATGTGAGGTCCATCTCCTCTAATATTATCACCAATCAGTAGGCTGACATCTCCGGGTAGGGACGGTGGGTTCACTAGAGCCCTTTTAGCCAAGGGATAAAACATAACATGAACGGGTCATTGATTATGGGGGAGATGTGTGTGGGGGTGGGGTCGTGACAGACCCTATGGGGTCTGTGATTGCACCGTTCACATGCGTGCTTGGGAGAGGTGACCGTCTCCAAGTGGATTCATGGGTCTTGGCTGAATGTCTAGAAATGGGTTCTCAAATGCGAATTTTTGTGATAGTGGTGGGGACAAACTCAATGATACTGTGAAATGCGATGATGGGCAAGGTAAGGGTTCTTTAGATTATTTCATACACTATTAAGATATGGAATCTACTTACTGGGATTTCAACGATGATTCCATACACTTGGCTGGAGGGAAATATGGTGGTTGATTTTTTCTCATGTCTTACAACCCCTATTTTTCGTATGTTTTCCATTATTAACATGGGGTCATTTTTTTGATGGTATAATGATTGTGGTCAATAAGGCTTTGGGTTTGTATTATTTCAGTCCACCGTGATGATCTTTAGTGTATTGTGTTTTTTTCAATTCAATAAAAATGTTAATTTTCAGTCCGTCATGATGCAATAAAAATCGGTTGTATAATATAGATATTCTAATATAGGTCATGAGTTTCCTGATTTCATATAAAGTAAAATAGTATTATGATTTGGATGTGTGAGAGGTCATTATGTTTGAAGGTTGGATGCCTTGTTTTAGTGATGAGAGGCCATTGCTATGTGTGATCCCACAACTTGTGAGGTTCTCTAGAAAGAAGTCATGTGGTATATGGGGAATGGAGGTCTGTATGTGATGTGATCTTTGGATGGTCGAGCCTAAAGGACTATTGTGGTATGGGGGGATATAATTACTGATTATAGTAGCAGTATTTTCTATATAAAGTCATGATATTCTGGAAGGACACCATAGATTATGGAATTGGTTTATGTTTTACTGACTCGTTGATGTGGAAGGTAGTTTCTTATTGAATCTTTTATTTTTTTATCTTCATTACATTACCCACATCTTGAGGAAGATTGTTATCCATACTCTCCTTCTATCATAGGTGATGATGATTAGGGTATGTCTTCTGATTTCCATGTATATCTTCCCGAGTATGGATGGGTATATGCGCCACCTATATGCCGAAAAGAAAAAAAGGTACTTCATCTAGTCACCATGTTGATTCCCTTCTATTTGGTATCTTATGTTGCTTTCTTCGAATACCTAGAAACATGGAAATATGGATTTTTGTAATGTTGTTAATAAATGAATATATTTTTAACCAATGGGGTTGGATCTTATTGTGATGCATTGTTGTGGTTGTTGTTCAGAGAAGCGATGGACACATTTTTGTTCATCATGGGGACATGAAAGATTTATGTAAGAATAATTATAATAGAATGTTATCTGGGAGATGATAATTCTAAATAAATGGTTAAATAACTAAATAATTTAAACTGAAATGGAGAAAACTAATCACAATAACATTATACAGCTCTTTAAATCAGTATGTTCTTATTGGATATCTGGTCATTATAGTGCCATCTAGGAGAATTAGAGACATTCTCAATAGTTGATTCTATGAATTGATCATTACCATTGTGTGGTTGTGAGATATAATTTATCCAATATGTATTTTGTTTTTATATGATACCACACCTTATTGATTATGGGAACTTACCCCCATAGATTCTTATACCTAGGGGGGTTTTCCCCAATATCCTAGTCGGAGGATAGATGACTGAGTAACCCCTTTGGCCCTACTCTCTTATCTTGTAAGATATATGTGTTGGTATTCACTATGGTATGTTTCCCCCAAATATTAGTGTAGTGTGATTAACTATATTGTATTCATTTCACACACATATATTCTTTATATTGATTCCCAAATCCTATAATATGTCCATCCTATTTTGGCTATGATGGATTGGTGATCCTTACATAGAATATGGGTTATGATTACATTATGTAAAATACAATTTCATTGATATACATTGTTTGATTTGCGGTGGCTTCTTAAAATAAATAGATTACATTATTGTATATTGGCGTAGTACTATTTTTCATGAGGTATATATTGTGGTGCATTGCCCGTGTATCTCTGAGCTAGCCATTTTACAGGGACATTATGTGTACGTGCGATGTACCGAAAATGTAGAAAACCATTTGGGATGTGGTAGTAGTGTACCCGTGGTATTTTTAGTTTATAATATTATTTTTTATAAAAAAAAGGTTAGAGATGTCATGGTGAGTATGTGAACTTAGTATAACAGTATAGTTGATAATTTAGTTTCAATTATTGTTCACAGGGATTTAGCATGCTTTAATTAATTTTTAACTAGAGGAACCAGGGAGGATCCTACAAATTTTACAATAATAATCACTCTAAATATATATAAGCAATTTTTAGGTCAGTTTGGATTAGGTTGGTGATCATTTTGGTTACTACAAGCTTGTGGGTTGCATGGGCTCTATGAGCTTCATGGTCGCTACCATCTTTCCTTATCTTTTGGTACTATTATTTTCCATTTTAAGATTTAGTATTTCATACATGACATTACATATGTGTACTGGGTATTATTTTACATTATGGACTTAGAATGTGTTGGTTTGTTTCTATCATATATCTCTATTTTGTATGTGTTCTTATAGAGGGTAATACCTCTCATCTATGTTTTTACTATTCTATTTGGCCTAGAAACCAACCCAGAGCATACTAGAGGTATGAATTCGGTGTCATTGTCTCCCTTATTCAATTTTTCTCCCAGGAAGGGTACACTTTGTTGGGAGGGGTCATTATAGAGGGATCCTCCAATCCATGGGGTTATTATACACTCAGTTCTATTCACCAACCTGAGGCCTAATAGAGGTGGTAATGTTGTTTCATTATCTATATTTTTCCATTACTATACCAAGAGGTGTAAACTTCTAATATAGGGATAAATATTGAGTCGTTTCATAGGTATGGTTGTTGTATATGATTGAGTATGGTGGTAGGCATACGTGAGGTTGCATGGATTGGTAGGGAAACATGTCAGATATATTTTGTGAGCACTATGAACATGGGATACTTGGTAAAACAATGGTATTTAGGGACCCTTGTATGATTATATAAGGACCATTAAAATTATGGTCACTACTAAAATATGTGATAATGTATTTGGGGAAGAGACATAGGAATGTATCATGAATCAATCTTATCATGTGTCAGTAATTGAATGGTAATAACATTAGATGATTTGACCAAAAACTAATAAAGATAAAAAAAATTATGCTAATGTATTCTATATTATTGGGTTATGAGATCTATCTATTTTATCTTTTGAATTCACGTCTCTAGGCTGACATCCTCACCTGGTTTTTACAGAAGATATTCAGTATGTTTTTCCTATAGATTTTTGTAGAGTAGAGGTTGACTACAATGACACATGGAAGAGGATACTCTAATAGTTTCAAAGTCAGAGTTTACATAAGTACAATGGATCTGTATTACATGTATTCATACAATACAGGTTAGACGAGGTAGCGATAGCCTTTAGATTGATTTGTTCTCATATACAGTGATAGGTATCATTGTTTGTGACAATGTTTCATGGGGCAGTGAAGTAATTGTGGTTCATGTTTCTCGTAGATCATGAGGAGTCAAAAATCTCATGGGAGGTGTTCTAAGACTAGTTCAATGCCTATGTTTTTTTATTCAACCATCATGTTGGCCAATCACTGGGATCTTCTTACCCTTCAGTTGTGAAGCTCTAGTGTACGAGATTACGTGATCCGTTTTAGGAACCTTTAATTATATGATTTGATCTTGTTCTTGTTTTTCAGGTGGATTCCATGGTCCTCAGCTTCATGAGAGCAAGATATTTCTATATAGTCAATATATTCAAGGTGTTTCTCTCTTGGTTCCTCCGTTGAGGCATCTCTTACCGATATAGCAGTAAAAGGTAGTACATGTTTTCGGTTAGCAGAGATCGGATGTGGTAGGCCAAGGACAACCCAATTCTGCTCTGAGTCTTTAAAAATTAGATAGTTTTATAGATGTTGTCGATAGTAGGGTGAGATAGGCTAGAGAGGAGGTCATGTAAAACTTCAAGCTTTAGTGCTGCCAATTCCCAACAAGCTAGATATTGTATATTTATTCTGAAGGAAGGATGTGTTCTTTGATATAGATATAGAGTTATCAGTGTTCATTGGTGAGTGATACACTTAGATGGGTCATAGGAATTTTTCATTCATTTTCATCCATTATGGTTGAAATAAAACAAATTTTGATAGAGGTTCAATGGTTGGTTTATCCCAGGGTCATAGAATAGTAACCTATGGTCTTTCTAGAAGAGGTTACAACATTACCCACCTGAAAAAGAGATAGATTTTGGGACCAAGATATAGACTAGAGTGTCTCCTATATAAATGTATCCTTATTGGATAGAGCCTTAAAAGTTTATTATTCATTGTATAAATCTATATTATATATTATAAAGTGGATTCTTTTGACCATGCTCTTCACCTTGTGTGCAACACTTTTCCTTTTGAAGAAGGATGAAGATATTTTTAAGATGTCTATTGATTATCATCACTTGAATTATGTGATAGTTAAGAATCAATGTCCTCTCCATGGATTAATGATTTATATAATTAACTAATGTTTTTATGATGGATATCAAGTATTGTTTTTCTGGTAAAGATACCATCAGATGTTTGTGATGGATAAGAATATCTATAAGACTACACTTTGTTGTCATCATGGTAATTACATGTTTGTTGTGATTCTATTCGGTTATATGAATGTTATAACTATGATAATGGGGTTAATAAAAATTGTGTTCCATGTGATCTATGATATTTTTTTGTTGTTTTCATCAACAAATCCTTGTGTACTCCACATATAAGGAGGATAATGTAGAGCTTCACCAAGGTGTTTTGGGAATTCCTCATCGATAGTAGTGGATTGGGATGTTTTCGATGTGTGTGTTCTTGGATTGATAAGTCTGTTTATTGGGGCATGTTATATCCTAGCAGATAGTGGATTTTGAAATTTTGATGATTGAAGATTTTTTGTCTTGGGAAGACACCAAGTTAGTGTTAGGGGTGTGAAGATTCCTTGGTCTTGAAGGCAACTAATGGTGAGTTTTAACTGATTTCTATAAGGGTGCGACTCATTGGATTTTAGTTTGAGGTTCTATATGATGCATGGTTTCTGGGCATAGGTTGTTTTCTAATGTAGCAGTGATCAGTCATTTGTTATGGTTCTTTGTAGTTGCAACCCCACAAATGTAACCATTCCACCCATGATCACTATTTGGTGGGAGTGGTGTTTATTGTGATGATTTCGAGACTTTACCTAATCGATGAGTTCTTTGTGGTCATCATCGATAATGAAAGATTAAAGTATTTTTTTTCATAGTGAGACATGTCTTGCACCAATGTCGATGGAGAGAATTATTTATATATTATGACTTCCAAACATCATAAACACATGGAAATCAAAATTTTGTCGATGATCCATTGAGAAGGAATTAATGCATGGATGTGAGGCATAAATCAAATGATTTCGGGGGAGTAATGGAATAACTTTCAAAATTACATCTGGAAATGGTAGAAGTAAGGATTAGAATTTTTCCTTTTTCAGATGATGGAGGACTCATCTCTGATGGAAATGGTGGAAGATTCATAGTTGGTGGATCTAGGGGTGGATGTCCTGAGATACTTCATTGTTTGTGGTGTAGCCCTTATTGGTTCTTTTGATGATGAACAACACCATTTTTTATTGTACAGAGGTATTTTTATTCACCTGGATATGTATGAGATAGTTCTCTAAGAGTTCTATAGTACACATTTAGCAGTACATCATGGTGTAAAAAATATGTACTGAGCCATGAGTGGTCTTCTTTGGTGGCTTACGTTAATGTATTCATTTTTATATTTTGTGTCATGATGTTTGGTATGCTCGAAAGTGAATTCTGTGCATCATATTCTGCGTGGTCATTTCTAGTTGTTATATGATCCTCAGAGGAAGTGGGAGGCCATATTGATGGACTTTGTTACCATTTTACCTCGATCTCATGGCGGCAATGATGCTATATTGTGGTAGTGGATCATTTTTTTTGAAATTATCACACATTATTGTGATCAAAGAGTTGATCTCATTGGAGGTTTTAATGAGGAAATATCTGGAGGTGGTGGTGAATCTATACAGAGCTCTGAGGTTTATATTTTATGATTGAGATTCTCATTTTACCACTAGGGTATGGATAGTTCTCCAGCTTTCATTTGGTTAACATTTAAGACTTAATAATACATTTCTTTCATTGATGGATGGTAAGATAGAACAAACAATCAGGAATTTTAAAGACATGTAGAGATCATGAGTCTGGATTTTTGGAAGTACATGTATGAGGCACCAATCCATGGTGCTGTTTTCCTAAAATAATACATTCCACCCCAAAACTTGTATGGTTCCAATTAAAGCCTTTTATGTTCGACCATTCTAATAATTATTGTGAAAGACTTGGGTTAGAGTTTCTACAATTACAAGACTATAATTGTTACAGAATAAAATATAGATGGTTCATTTGATTAGTGAGTTGATGAAGTTAATGATATAATTTCAAATGTACAATTTCTATCATAGGAAGAAACCTATAGAGTTTGGAATTGGGGATCACATTATTTTGTATGTGACTCCCTTTCACGGAATAGAAGGTTTGGGTTTTTGAGTAAGTTGTCTCCCTAGTATGTTGGTCATTTTGAGGTGTTGTCTCATGTCGGAGATGTGGAATATCATTTTTCACTTCCCCCAGAGTTGATCTAGAAAATGATGTTTTTCACATTTCACAACACCATTTTTATCTTCATGAAAACTATCAGATCATCAATTGAGGTGAGATTGATGATGAAGATGATGTGACCATCGAGGAGCAGTCTGTGTAGAATTTAGACTGCAATGGGGTGGTGTTGTGTACCAGTTATATCCCTTAGATCATGTCTTCTAGAAACACTGTGGCATGTAGGATATTACCTTGAAATGTGAGTAAGAGACAAACTATCATTAACCCAAGATAATTGATATTTATCTCCTCTCTTGTAACATTGTTCATTTGGTGTTTGCAGACCCTTTCTATTTATGGGATGGATTTGTCTGCTTTCTTGTTGTGGATTGATCTATTTAGATATGATTCTCGTTACTGTGAGTGTTTAAGATATGGTTGTAAATTTTTCATGGTTTTGTGATTGTTACTCTAGTGAAGTGGTGATCTCCTTTGGTGGCCAAAGCATTAACAGGTATCCTGTGGGGTTTCTGTTTGGATGACCCCTTTCTATTTCCTCTCTATGTTGGTTTTGGGTTCTCAGGGGTGATTTTTTTAGAGGTAAATGATTTAAGGGACTAAATCCATGTGGATAAACCATTTTCATGTTTTCAATTATAAATGTGCTCAGAGGTTGCTCTAATGTTGTTTGGAGGAGTTCGGTTAAGTAAATGATGGAAATTGGATTACAAAATGTAAAATCCTATTTCACAGGTTTTCCTAAAAACCAGCGTGACATGAATAAATTTAAAAAGTTTGAAAGAAAGATTCATTTCATGAAATACATCGCGGTATTAATAATAAAATAAAATCAAGGGGTGAATGTTTTTTTGGAAAAACTCATCCTCGAGGCATTACAAGATTTGAAAGGGGATTACACATCATGTAAAACCCCAATGTTTTATGATTTAATTATTTTCCAACTGCTTGGTTTTCATCACAACCTATGAAAACTTCGGCTCTCCCTCGAACCCAGGTTACCCAACGACCATCTAATCAACGTTTTGGAGATTCATTCATCAAAGAAAAATCTCTAACTCCCTCCATCGATTCATAGTGATATATCCTTGATATAAGTTGTGATATACCATAGTTATTTTGTTATATTTGATTACCATCCTCCAATTTATCATTTACATTTTATGGTGAGTTATATCAATGTTTCTAATGTACTTTTATTGGTGGTTGGTTGATACGATTGATCCACTACATACTTAGGTGGAACCAATTTTTGATATTCAGTTTATCGTGATCTGTTTCATTGATATTATCTTCTAATAAGAATGTCAATATCCATTTTATGTATCAAATTTTCTTCTTATGTAAATATTTATGTGTAATAAATTATCTATCATGATTTAGACCATGTATTGTAGTGACATTTACCTAATAAATATTTAAACCAGATTAAACATTTTGTTTCGATCAGATAGATGTTTTTTATTTTTACCATGATAACGGTTCTCCTTTTGAATTTCTTGTTTAACATCTCGGTTCCAGAAGGAACATACAGATGCCCCGTACCCGGTTGGGGACATGGCCTCCAGAACATTTTCTAGAATTCCAGAGTCTGCCGACGAGCAGTGAGGGCCTAGGGTGATATAGTGGGGAAACTATTCTCTCATTAGTAGAATAACACAGTAGATGTAAAACATACAACAATATCCGAAATAGTAATAACATCAAAAGAAAGTAACACTAATGAGTGAAATTAATAAATAGCAGGGGAACATATATAAGGATGCATGAAACATATGTCTAAGAATGAATCCAAACACTTCACAAAGATGAAATACTTTACTAAACCAATATATAAGAAAAAAGGTAGAAAACACCTTAGCTTCGCAAGCCTCATATTGGTTCCATGCTCTCCATCTCCAAAGTAGTCATGTACATGAAGTAGGAGGACACATTCCCATATCTATAACTGAAATAATATAATCTGTTTGGTCCCGAAAGCATGACCCAAACATCGTGTGAGACTAGTCCCATTTTGAATCCACCCAATGATCTGTGCTTAATTTTCATTAAATATTTGTCTGGAAATAAGAAAAAGAAACAACAAACATGGATGTACTCCAATGTACACAATTCTACAGTTCAATGCATTCAATTCATTCCTCATGTAAGAAGCTAATCAAAAAAAGTATCCCTCTGGGATATACTCACATCCCATCCCCTCGGTTGAAACTAATAAAATTATATAACGACCTCCTGGGTAGCTCACACTGTCTAACCACTTTGGTCACCTACAACAATGACTCTATGAGGAAGCAATCACAGTCAATTCTCCAAATAGCTTTCAAAGATAAATATAGTCACTATAAGGAAAAACTCAACATCAATTCCTATTATGGTCTCGTAATGTATCAATATACATTTTGAGGCAGCACTCAACATAAACCACTACTATAGTATCACATATTGATAGTACAATAGTCACAATAGAGAAGCCCTCTTTGTCAATTCCCCCTATGGTATACTACACCATGTTCCCACACACCTGTTAATGCCAATCATGAACAATGATATCTATATAGCAGCCAATGAAAACCTCACGAACTACATGGATTAAAATCTACAGTATATCAAAACATGTTAGATACAACACTCCATCCAACAATACTATCCATGGAAAGCAAAACAACCGAATAGGCTAAGCTGGACCAAATAGTCAAATCAAGAAAATATGAAAAAAACCACCATAGAATATAAAAATTAACCGTATTCATGATCTAATAAGCTCTATCAAATCAAATAAGGCATAGAAGGAAAATAACATGGCTAAAACCGTAATCATGTAATACCCCATTCTAGGGTATTGGGCATATTTTCACATAAAACTCAGGGACTATCTTCGAAAAGGCACAAACCACCTACCTCTGTATTGGGAGATCGTTATACGTGAATATCAGGCCCTGAATCACCCTATAACGTCATTGATATACAAAAATTCATAATGTGTTAAACTGGTGATATCATGAGAACGGGGAGATATCTGGAGATGGTGATCTATAATAAGAGAGAACTCACCGATGCAATTCCAACACTACCGATGGAGTTCGATTCAGAAAACAGATGAAGAGTTAGGGACTCAATTGAGATCTATCATCCTCGGTTGCTTCTGGATGAGACAGATGACGAATAAGTGTGTTATGTCCATCAGTTGTGACCCCAATTCATTTAATTAAATAAAAATAATGTACCCGGTGTGTAAATTATATGTACACGGTGTGTACTTTCCTTAACCATCCCCCACTTTAGATGGTATCCAGGTCTCCCCACATAGACATGTACTCATCCCATACATGGCTAGTACATTGTCACCTACAAAAACCGAGAACACGACATGTAGTAATAAGTACGTGGAGTTTACTATTGAAATTTCCATAAACTCTTCTTTTCCATATAAACAACCTGAAAAGACAAACATACATACAAAAATATTTGGGTTCTTACAAACATCCCCTTTATTGAAATTTGTCCCCAAATTTCCCTTATAAGGCATCGTAGATGTAGAATCCTTGAACATCTCTGGCCACTATGTACATACATCAGCATCCCTTCCACAAGTCTCATCTTTTACTGGCCCACCCTACTATAACAATCATACTAGAAGAAGGGACCAACCAAGGAGAACCCCCTCACATTGATCAACAATCAAGATAGGATGCCCCTCAAATGAGGCATCCACCTATAACTCAACCTCCTTGTGTTGAAAAACATGAGATCAGATTGAGATGTAATGTCGAATCTGAGGAAATTAAAATTCTACATGCATAGCCCGATACCTCTGAGGTAACTACAACTAATAGAAAACAGGCCTGGCCAGTTACAAAACCTAAAACGGCCCAACGTACCTTGGCTAAAGATTACCCTATCTTTTAATTCCCTCGTGTGCTATTATAGGTCTGACACATAAGAAAACCTAATCTCCATCCTTGAACAACAATGGTCATCTATGTCGATCAGAATAAAACTTGTTTTGAGATTGTACAGTATCCATCCTTTTTAAAATCAACTGTATTTGATCTATGGTTTCCAGGACAATACGAGGTCCCAACATAGCTACCTTTCTAGCCTCCAACCATAACAATGGTTATTTTCATGGCTTACCGTACAATGTCTCATAAGGTTCCATTTAAATAGTTCTTGAAAGAAATTATTCATGTAAAACTCCACAAGATGTATGTGATTCTCCAAGGAACACCAAAAATCTATGACACATTCTCTTATCATTTCCACCAGCACCAGTATCATACGTACGGACTAGACATCCTTCTAGGTATGATAAACAATACTCAAAAGTACCAGAGTACCAAAATCCTTTTGAATACCTTGCCTTACCTGATAAGTAAAATGTGCGTCCATGTCTAAAACAATGAAGTAGGAACCCCATGTAGACATAAAATCTCTCGGATATACAACCATCCCTGACCATCAATGCTAAAGTACTCGTTGATCAACAAGAAGAGAAAAACCGTCATGAGGATATAAATGACCTCCCATAATGCATCATTCACTTGAGGTGACCTCATCAAACCAGTCACAAAATCCATCATGCCATGATTCCAATTCCACTCAATAATGTGTACCTGCTACACATGTCCCATTGGTCGTTGATTCTCTGCATTCACCTGATGATAGATGCAACACTTAATTACGAAACCAACAACATCTCTCTTCAAACATGGCCAATAATACTAACGGAGGAGATCACGATACATATTGGTGACACTAGAATGAACTGATCAAACTGATTAATGAATTTCCCACATCATCTCCTCGCGTATATCTGCATAATCCCATATGGTCCCATGAAAACACAAGATCTCATCCGGGCCTATGGTCCATCAAGAAATAGGGTCCTCTTCTAACATACTCTCTCATAGGACTAAGCCTTTATATTATGAAAGAATCCCTATTCACACATGATCATGGAGAGTAGAGGTAATAGCTATAGAAAGAAAACAACATCGGCCCCTGTCTATCGTGATCCTCCAAATGCATCTCGAATAATAGAGTCATAGGCTTCCACTCACTAATGGACTCTATAAATGCTTAAAACTGAGTCCTCCTAATCAGTGAATCTTCAACTGCGTTTCTATTCTTAGTATTATAGAGAAGCTCAAGGTTAAAAGACTGAAGATACTCAACCCATCTTCGCTATCTCAAATTTATGTCACCCTGAGTGAAGTTGTACTTGAGACTTTTGTGGTCAGGGAAAACCAAAAAATTCTCTAGACGAGGATAATGACTTCAGTAACTTAATGCAAGAGAAACTACAGCCAACTACTGATCTTATGTCAGGTAATTTCTATCATGTAGCATCAATTGTTGAGACCCATACGGAATGACTCCTTCTCCCTGAATACACACTACCCTCAACATCATACCTGAAGCATCATAGTACACAGTAACTCTCTTTATTGGCTCTAGAAAAACAAGTATTTGTGCTAAAGTCAACCTCCCATTATAGCTCCTGAATGGTTGACTCACAAGAAACAATCCACAGGTACTTCATACCCTTTTTAGTTTTTCCCATAAATGGTGCTACTAGGCATGAAATTTCTTGTATGAAATGTTGGTAGTATCCAGAAATCCCTAGAAAACTTCTTACTTCAATGAAGTTTTTCATATGCTCCTTTGAAAGTACTACTGTCACATTCTCTTGGTCTAATGACACTCTTATCTTTGAGACAACGTGACCCAAGAAGTGCTTCTTTTCCATCCAAAAGTGTCATTTTGAGAGCATATCATATAAATGATTCTATCTCAATGTACTGAAAAGTATCTCAAGATGTGTGGCATGGTCATGTTGAATGTGAGAGTATTCCAAGATATATTCCATGAAAACCACCTTGAATGAATCCTTGTATCGGTGGAACAATCGGTTCATTAGTTTCATTAAAACTAAAGGAACATTTTTGAGACTGAACGACATGAAAACATACTTGAATAGAACATACCTACTATGAAAGACAATAATATGTATATCAGATGGTATAGCATGCAACTGATGATAACTTTATCTCAAATCAATATTTGATAACACCAAGGTAGCTCGATGTTGATGAAAGTGATCCTCAATTTTCTGCAAGGGATATAGGTTCCTGAATGTAAACTATTTAAAATTTTTAAAATCCATAGAATGTTGGATGGTACTATCTGCCTTCTTCTAAAATTGGATAGGTGAACACCATGGAGAAGTATTGGGTCCGATGAAACCATTTTCCTGATACTCCTCTAACTACTTCTTGAGCTACTATAACACTAGTGTAGCAATCATACAAGGAGGAAAGAACACTGTTCTATCTCCTGGAAACAACTAAAAAGAAAACTCTACCTCTCTATCAGGATGAAAACTAGAAAATTCCCCTACAAATAAATCCATAAAACGATACACCAAGAGAGAGAAGTCCACCTGCGGCATCCCCTAGACATCCAGACAAAGACTCTCAATCTGAGCTATAACACCTCCCAAACCATGATGCTCAGGTCCCTCTCTACTCGTCTGGACATCCCATTTTCAATTATGAATAAACGTTCCACCCTCTAGTGACGTAAAACTCACTATGAGACAATAGTAGTCCACAACAACATGGAAGGGAAAAATCAGTCCATTCCGAGAATTATATCATATCATGTCATCGCTAAGATATAAAAGACCCAAAATAAGTGTCACCCACTAATTTCAAGATGGAACTCCTTGAACTGATGTATAATAGATGTTCATGTCCCCAACAGAGTGTCCAACATAATGAAATCAATAGATAAAAAGATACAGGGCCCAATGCTCTCCACAACAATAAAAAATATTTTTCTATGGGAAGCCCCTATATACAAAAGAGAAGATACAGAAACTGAGGAAACTAGGATCGTACCTCAAACTGTAGAGGGTCCAAGAACATGATTCTATTTGTTCTACTCTACTGTAAATGTATGGCCCAAACCACAACCATGTGACCATGCTTTATCACTCTGAGCTGGTCCCCCCTATTATCGCTGAAAACCTCGTGACTGGCTACCATGGCCGTGACCTCCACCTATACTTGAGCAGTTGTAAGAACTCTAGATCCCCAACTAAGGAGAAACTGATTGTGCATCTCTTGAACGAGGAGTCAAAGAAGAACCATTGTCACTAGATTCTAATGAAAATATCTGACAAACGCACTGAAAATGACCCATCTTGCATAATGATCGGCACTCCATGGGATCTCTCGGGCAATGTGGCCTCGTATGCCCACTCTTCCCACACTAGTAGGATACCATCTGGATTCAAGAAGAAGTGTCTCACCTCATTGGATCACCACATATAGGATCCCTTCGGTGCTTCATACTGTCAGTTGGAGGGATACCAACTCCAGATGTCGATCCGCCCTAGCTCAGAACTCGGGAATCCCTCAGATAGCGCTATGTGATCAGTGCTTAGTTGATTATAGAAGTGATGGAAGAAAATCTAATGATTTTCACCTGAGATCGGATATCGGGCCTGAGACCATCCTAAAACATCCTTACCTAGAATAACTCATCACCACCTAAAATAGGCATGGAGCACTGTAGAACTGTGAAGCACGTTGAATACTACATAACTGAAAGAGTACCCTCACCAGAAACATGAACACTCGGGTATTATCAATCCTCAATGTCTCCAGATTGATGTAGTCATAGAAGGAAAACTAGAACTCTTCCCGGGAGATAACAAATTAGTGTATTTATTGAGAGATCACATCCCCCCATATCATGGAGTATTCCAGAATCATATACATAAAAAGCATCACCCTTCTCTATGGAGGCATATCCTAATGCTTGAGGATTGTCTATATTGTTTCTAGAAAGAATTCTCCAGCCAAAAGTCCTCCATTTGCGGAGAAAGTGGGAGGAGTCTGCTGCGGGAAAACCCGTCTCAACTCTACAAATTGATGAGGTATGATGTGGTACACCCTGGAAGGTGTTAATAAACCTCATAAAGACCTCCCAGAACATTGCATCAGCCCTTGTGTCCAGAATAATGGTTGGTACCAAAACATGCATAATTAGAGGATCTAATGGAACTCCTTGATTAGACCGGTCAAGTGTATGATCCTTTCCATGTAACTGGTGTAAAACCAGAGGAAGTCTCGGTGGCATGACTCTGAAAAGTCAATCACACATATTATATCAAGGTTATCAAGAAATGGAAAACAAATCCTTATTTAGGGAATAGTAGACATAATGCATTAATGATTTTTATTACATGGATACACAATTTGTATGTCCACTACATGGCGTGTTTCTTTAATACATCATCTAGGAATGTACTTTTTCCAACATATGTTGTGTAACACACCAGACACACATCATGTTGTCCTACACACATTGTGTACTTGAATATTCTTCCCCATCCGGAGTTTCCTTACATATCTAAGACAAACGATTCCCCTAGTACAAGACTACACATCACGGTAGTGACAAACACAATATGTAGTAGATAGACTTCACTGACCCATGTTATTAGTTACATGGCCAGATCCAATGGTTACACTACCAAGAGTGTTCAAGCTTGACACGACGTGTATAACCTATGATTTATCTATCTGTGTTGTTATTTACAGGGGTGGAAATAGGATGTAAACACATAGTTTGTACATCTGTTACACGATGTGTCCCTCCCAGATTTCCAAACCCGTGTCTCTACCCTCAGAGCCTATGACATGGTTAGAGACTATATGTGCTATAATTACAGAACTTGTCTTGAACTTAAGAAAAATAGTTTCTTCATGAACATTATAACACATGGTATATATTAATCATTACACGTCATGTATTCTGGGGTTTCCCAGAAATTATGCCTCATAAACTACTCAGGATGCCCATAAAAACACAGAAATGAACATATAAGGGACAAATTCTGATCCATGATGGCCCATACTCCCCGCGAATCATTGTTTTACATCTTATACATGTCATAAAATACGATAAAATTGCAATGATCCACCAAATTTCTTCCATGAGGACTCATAACACATCAGGAATAAATGATTGGAGTTTATTCCAATGAAAACATACACAATCCAGTACTCAATCAAATAGAAGTTATTATATCAAGTCATATATCACAACAACATACATATCTAGTACAACATATGTCACAACAACATGCAATCACTAATTCACCCTAAATTTTGTGGCAAGAATGAATGAAATGTGATCTCTAGTAAGTGCATATATGATGCATGAGATGACATACCCTAATATCATTTGATTGAAATATAAATAAAACCTCAATAATATCAACAATAAAAACAAAATACACGTGAATTACCCAATGAGAAATAAAATCATCTTTAATAATTAATAAACCATAAATAAATTTCAATATGAGGTAAATTGGATTTTCCCTATAAATTGATTTGCTACTTCTGGGCACAACTTATTACCAAGTACATATTCTATCATATCACTGTCTATAGGACCCTAATTTCATGTCAAGAAGAAAAAAACCTCCCATTATATCAATTTTTAATGTCCCGGTTTCGGAAGCCTCCCAAAGACACCCCATACCCGGTTGGTCACATGGCATCAAGCACATTTCACTGAATGCTAAAGGCTATCGACTAGAAGCGAGGGATTTGGGAGTAATATTGGGGAAACTATTCCCTCATTGTCAGAGTAACACAACAAAAGTTAATAAGATTTCAATATCATAAATAAGAATAACACCAAATGAATGTAACAGTAGAAACCTGGAAGTAATATATAGCTAGAAAACATATACAGTGATGCCAGATACCTATGTCTCTGAAAGCAACCAAACATGTCACAATACTGAAATATAGTACTAAACCACTGATCCAGAAAACAAGTAAACATCTCCTCAACATCATAAGCCTCAACTTGGTCCCATGCTCTCCGGCTCCAAAGCAGTCAAGTACATGACGTAGATGGGTGATTTCTATTATCTATATGTGAAATAATAAAATATGTTTGGGCCCAAAAGAATGACATAAATAAGGTACGAGACCAATCCCTATAAGCACCCACCAACAAAATTGTACCATATAGTCAATGAATATATGAAAGGAAATTTGAAAAATAAGTTGTAAACAAGTCCTGGTTTGTTTAATGAAATAAAATGAAAGTACATGGTGTGTAATCTACAATTACACGGCGTGTTCTTTACTTAACCAGTAACCACATTATGCGGCCTCCAAATCACCACATATAGATACGTACCAGGATATTAAACGGCCAGTACATGGTCACCCATGAAAACTGAGTACACGACGTGTCCTCATTAGTACACAGAATATACCTCATAAAGTTTTAGAAACAACTATTTCCCTAAAAGACATCTATAAAATAAAGACATACATAATAAGATGATCTAGGATCTTATGGCTAGATAGTGTAATATCAATTCATTCCATGATTTATCGTGTTTTTCTTAATGAAAATTTGCAATGGATGTAACGTTGGAATTAATTGTTAATTAATTGGATTTTTTGTTATTGATAAATGATTGATGAATACATATGTTGTTTTAATTTTGTGTTAATAAAGTTGATGCATATGAGCATATTTAATTGAAATGGGTAAATAATCCTAAACCATGTTGATTATTGATGAGAAAAGAGTTATAGGAATGTCAAAAATGTTTTTTAATTAATTTTTTATAGATTTTTCATTTGGTTCCTCATAGATAGAATCTTTGAATAATGAATTGGTTAATTAAATAGGGAAAATGAACTATTTGCGTGATAAAGGTAATACCCTTGTAGGTCCAGAGTTGAAAACTTTATTATAAATTCCATGTTAATTATTCTTTGGAGTCGTGATATCTCATGGTGTGTGAATTTGGGATGTATTATTTTAGTTCCATGAGAGTGTTTCTATGTTTGTTGCGTCTTCTGGTGATGTGATATGTATATGAGACTTGTGGTATGTGGTGATTTGAGGCCCAGATGTGACTAGAGATTGTGATTACTGAGCCTAGAGATTTCTTGTAGTATATAGTGTAAGTAGGAATTGTTTTTGGTGTAGTAGTTTTTTCATATAATGGATAGATTCATCATTTTATGCATGTGGTGTCGGGACAGACATTAAAGATGATGGAATTGGGTGAATCTCTTCCTAATCATTGATTTGTGTTTTTTATACCTGTTGAATATGTTATTAGATTAAAAAAATTACTTTCCCCACTAGATGTCGTATATAGATTGACTAATAGTCATTATAAAAGAGGAAATGACATGTGGGGTTTCCATATTCTTTTAGTTTACATCTTTTAGAGGTCGTATGGGTTTAGGCTTCTACTAAAGGTGGAAATGACTCAACGACAAGTTCATCTATTCATCATGTTGAGAACCTTATATTTGATAGATTAGTATTTTCTTCTAGAATACATAGAAACATTGAATTATAAATATATGTAATGTTGTTAATAAATAAAAAAATTATTTAATGCTGGGGTTGTAGTTTTTTGGGATGGAATTATAAGATTGTAATTCTTAGAAGTTGTGGAATCAGTTTGGTTATGATGTTAAGGAATGAGACATTTTTACAATAATAAAGTAAATGGAATGTGAGGTTGGAAATGATAATGGTTAATTAATTGTTAATGAATTATTTCACATAATGTGAAACTGATAAAAAATGATATAATTATTCAATATATCTGTTTATGTGTTTGTATTCTTATAGCATATCTATTCATAAAAATAGCATATGAGTGTCTGATAGATGTTTTCTATAGTTGTGTCTAGGACTATGTAATGTCTATAATATAGTTGTGAGATATAATATAACCTATACTTTTTTTATTTCTACACCTACTCCACCATGTCAGTTATAGAAACTGACGCCCCAGGGATTCTGATCCTTTACAGTATTTTTCTAAAATTCCAATTGGGAGGATGAATGACTAACTAACCCCATTGGGCCTGATCTCTCATATTCTTAGTTACTTATGTTGGTATGCATGATAGTTAATTTTAATTAGATATGTGTATAGAGGGATGTAATTTCGTGTAGTTATTTCAGACACACATATTATGGATATATTTTCCTAAGGGATACTATTGGTACATTGTGTATAGTATTTGATTACTTGAGTATCATTATTATGTGTATAGGCTGTGATGGCTTAAAACTACAATACCTTGTGTTTTATATATATTGTATAAGCTGTGGTGGCTCCTGAAATCAACCTAGATACTTTATATTATGTGGTCATTTTGGTGTGTAGAATGAGGTGCATGTTATGGTGCTTCACCCAGGTGTCATTAGGATAGCCTTTTTTGGGACAGATTATCATGACATACGATGTTGGGGAAATGTGGAAACCCAGTGGGTAAGTGGTAGTGGGTTACCCATGATATTACTTATTATATAATATTCTATTATATGCGATACTCAGTAAGGGTAGTCTTAGAGATGTTGGGAACCTATCATACTTGTTTAGGTGATGAGTTGGTTTCACTCTTCTTTCACTATGCATTGGCATTATTTTTTATCTTTTGCATGAGAGGCTCTAGGAGAATTATATAGAGTATAATGTTACACTCCCCCAACTTATATATAAACAATTTTATCGTCCAGTTGGAGCGGGTTAGAGATTAAGATAGTTACTAATATATAGTGGGTTGTAAGAGCAGTTTTGGGATTCTGGCCACTACCATCTTTCAATTTCTTTTGGTACTTATAGTTTTCCCTTTCAGTTCTAGTATTCTTTGCATGAAATTACATATGTTCCCTAAGGATAAATTAATATTGTGTTCTGAGAAGGATTTTCATGGTATCTATTTTTTTTCCATATGTTTTATGTGTTCTCGGAGAGATTAATTCCCCCCATCTGTTTGTTTATTGTATCATATATTATAGTCACCAGTTCGGGGCCAACTTGAGGTGGGTCTCGAGTGTCATTATCTCACTTGCACCATTTCCGACCTATGAGGGTTAAACATTATTGGGTGTGGCCATTATATTAATAAATTTAAATTCATCATATATATAATTTTAATCCATCATTTCCAGAATATTTGATAGGTGATGATCAATAATGAATTTCACTAATTTGGGATGTGGTATTAAGTCGTACATTAAAATGATGGGTCTTTTGAATTTGATGGAAGTGGAGATTGATTTAGGTAATAAAATTATATTAATAACATAATATTATATGATATAATGTAGTGATATAATGTCAATATAATTTATGTATACTAGAAGGATGTTTAAGAATAAATAAAATATTGTTGTTCTTTTAAAAATCATTCAATTTATTCAGAAAACAACTTTAAGTATGAAATGAATGGATTCATAGGATGGATTTATGATCCAATTAATATATATAGGAAATGTGGGGGATATATGGAAGATAGTGTTGTAGTAATTTTCCAAGAAAAATGGTATTGATGGTGCATAGTGGAGAAGGGGTACTGGTATTTTATTTGTGAGGTGAGGGTCAAAATTATTATTTTTTAAATGAAAATCTGATACCCATGGATTTCACATTATTGAAGGATCCCAAAAAATAAATTATATAAAATTAGAAATTATATTATCAACATATTACCATAAAAATTTTAAATTCATTTTTATTGGTCATTTTACCACTATTTATTTATTTTAACCTCGATAAATTTGTTTTTACCCAATCCAGTGCAATAGATTTTTTTTTTCAAGATACATTATCGACAAGTATTTTGGAATGCATATTATATTAAATAAATTATTATAATCAAAAATAAAAAATTCATTTTCCCTAATTAAGTCCAAAAATTCAGTGTAATTTTATATAAAATAAAATTTACAGATACGATGAAAACACTTTTTTCATGAAGTTTAATTTTCATGAAAATGATTATTTTATAGAAAATATATTAATAAATATCTATTAAATGAATATACATTAATATTTATTATTATATAATGAATACATTTCATTTAATAAATTCCACATTATGGATTGTTTTAATTTATTAAAATTTAGAAACACTCAACACCAAACAACTATTTCAAAAATAAAAATATTGAAACCAAAAAATTTACATATACAATAATACAATATAAATATTGTAAAAATTTGAATGAGTGGATTAAATATAACATAATAAAATTTCTATTGTTTTAAATAGTCATAATATAACAAACTGTAATTTTAAATCAATTAACTTAATAATATGAAATACTATTTTTAAAAATATCTATATTTTACATTATTCACAAAAATCAATATATTTTTTAAATATCTTAATGTTCCACCCTCTGTTAACTATGAAATTATGATTTAAAAAATCACCTTTTAATCTATTTTTTGAATAATATATCTATTAATTATAATATTTTCTAATGATAAAAATAAAACTCATTTATTATGAAAACCAATTTTTGATGGAAAATATTTCAATTCTAAAAATGAATTTATTATTCATTAATAATTTAAAATAAATTTACTTTTTTTCAAAAATACATATATATAACATAATTTGGTTGAAAAATTATTCCCATTAATATAATATCTAGGTTATTAGTGTCATATTTTAAATTTTAATAAATCTTGGTCCATATATTCTTACAAAAACATGAATTATAAAATATTGATCGTATATTATTTATGTAAACTATAAATTTGTTACAACCAGGGAATAAACCTTCCATATTACCAAAAAAATATAATTTTCCCATATGGGTAAATTTTGAAAAAAAGTTATTTCCTTCATCTAATAAATTTATTTCATCTTGTTTTTATGATATCTTTTTTAGTATTTCCATGTTATCCTCATGTGATTCTGAATAATTTCCCATTATAAATCATTTATTATGAAATTTTAGATCCAAATATCATTCATTACTAGAAATAATTCCAATAATATAGAGATATACATCTATTTTCTTATAATGTCTAAGAATGTTACAATAGTATACTAAAATTTAAAATATTATAATAAAGATTCTCAAACAGAAAATATGTTAAAAAATAATAAGCAATCTATTGAACAAGTTTGAATCGTATTTTACAAATTCAAAATTATTTTAACATTCATTCCATATAATCACGTTGAGTATTTTTTTAAAACATTCAATAAGTTACTGTATAATTATAACATACTTTCAAAAAAATATATTTTCATCTGTGATCCAGATCAGATATAATGGATGTTTGGAGTCCGTGTAATATTATAATATTTTTAATATTTTTTTGGGAAATTTAATCCGATGTCAAATTTTCTATATTTGGAAAACTGATCATTTTAGATAATGTATCAAAATTTACCCAAATTTCATCATTACAACATGATCTCATGGTTAATCCCACCATGATTTCATTGAATATATTCACCCAATTTATTCACATGAAAAGGATGAAGCAACACATTTAAAAATATTCATTCAGTTTGAAAATAATTATAAGTAAAATATTTTAATAAAAAATTTGTTTATATTTATATACTAATTCAGACTAAAAATGTTCATGATGGTCCCTAAAAATATTAATACTACTAGGTTGAATATAAAATTAACTTCTATGTGCCTCAATTACTAGTTCATTATTAAACTATGGATCACATGAAACACATAACCTTCTTTTAGATCATAAAAAACATATCATATTCAATATAATTTTAGAAATAATTTCATTCCTTACCTCTTTAATATTTTCCATAAAACCGTCTCTTATTCTTATTAATGAAAATATTATTTTAAAAATATTATTGTACTGAAACAAAAAAAAGGTTTTTTCCTATATTTTATCTTTATAATAAAAATTTTAAAACAAATCCAAATTTTCATGTTCTAGATGTATCTTTGATAATTATTCTCTATATTTTTTAGGCAATGAAAATATAATATATTATCCATTCATTTATAGTAAATTAATGTATTTTAAGAGTTATTTATCTATTCTATCCATTTATTCTATTTTATCATAAAATATTTCAATGTAAATATTCAATTCAATAATTTATTATATGTATTTATTTAACATATTAATCTATATAACTGATGTATCTAAATATTTATTCGAAATATATAATATGATTATCATTGTATTTTGTATTATAATTTTACTATTTTTATAAATTATAATTAAATCATAACAAATTTTCTTTATTATTTTTCGTTAAAAGAAAAAACTAGTTGCCTCGATTACAAAAATTTTTAGAAAAAAAAACACCCAATTTCTAAACAGAAATTCAAATACTAATTCATTATATATTATTTTGTAATATTATTTTGATATTTAATTTCATTCCATTATCCTAATGAATCTAAATTTTATTCATGATAACAAGGATATTGGGTGATATACAAAGAGACCCTATACTTTTACACAAATGATTGCATTATTATAACCATCAGACACTACCAAGGAACAAATTGCTTAGTGTATTTGGATGGTTCGATACATAAAACTGAGAAAATGGTGGAAAATATTTTATTTTACCATCATAATGAGCTCATAACTTACAAGGATCCCTTATTTCTATAGTGGATAACCTGTGGAATAAATTTAAAAAGGGATGATATATAAAAACCAATATGGGAATAAGAATATGAATAATGCATGGGACATGGGTTTGAAGGCCTAACTTGATTATGTAAAAAGAAATGAATATATATAAGAATGAATAATATATTTAATCCTATTATCATAGTACATGTGGAAACAATATAATCATTAGACAAGGCTCGTTTGACATGTAAGAACATGAGCCATTTCATACCAACATGATTTTTATTGAATGAGAATTAGTTAAGGATAACCACCAAGAACATTAAACATGATGTGCCATGAGACTAAAGAATAACCCATTTTTTCATGCACTATCATAGAGATCCCAAAAAACAATTTAATGAATATATTTTATCTATGAGGAATAATATATAAGGAATAAAACATCAACATTAGTGTCACCCATGGAAAGAATATGGTAACATAATCATGTAAAATGGTGTAGGAAAAGGAAGTATCATAATGGGATCAACGAAAGTATTGATTTAAATCATACATATATAATAATAATGTATAATTGGCATAGATCATGATAAATTATAATAACTAAAGTGAAAACATCTATAATAATTTTTAATAATCTTTATAAATCAAAAAATTTAGTGAAGGTTAAGGAAAAAATTAATGAATATTTAAAATGGAATATGAAGTAGTCATTTTATAAAATTGAAAATGAAAAAATATAGTTTTTTTAATGTAAACATGTGTTATTTTTTTTTAAAAAAGATCGATTAAAATAGATTATTTTTGGTAATTGAAAATGATCAAGAACATGGGATATTCCCTTTAATAGGGCTCGTATATCATGATGAATAGAGAATTGAATATTTAAGAAACATGTATTTTCAACCAAAAAGGGATTGTATGTTCTAGATACATTATATTGAAACATGTTAAAATAATGTAGAATAATTACAAAAAATTATGAATAGTTACATTATAGAGTATTGAGAAAAATTGTAACCAAAGAAAAAAAGTTAAGGATTAGGCAGAATCCCACACATTATGTGCCAAATTTTTCTACATATGTACTGATAGTCCTTGAAAATCAAATTAAATCCATAAATTAATTAAATAAAATCCATTTATACTTGTATTTTTTTCAGTATAAATTTATTTTGTTTATTTATGATATTTTTGATGAGTTCTAAGACACATAGTCATCATTTGGGAGTGTTTGTTTTTTGTCGTTTTGATGGTTGGTTGATTTTAATACATGTATGAAAAATCATGTAAATTTAGAATATTTTCGATAATTTCTGTTATATGTAATTAATAATGTTACAAAAAATTAATTCTTATTATATATCATTTTTCTTCATATGTGAGGATGATTCAGTAGAAATAACTTATCTGATAATTGTTTGAATTAATTATCCAGTTTTTCTATCATTATGATAATTTTTTATATCATTATTTAAAATAATTTATATATACTTGTTTTATAACATTCAATACGATATGTTACATATATAATAATTTATAACCAATATAATGGTATTATGACCATCCTTAAAGTCGTATTCTAAAAAAGAAAACACGACATCGCAGAGGTTATAAATTGCCATCTCACGAGTGATGGTTTCATTTTTAGAGTAATATATGGGTGGAAGAGAAAATATTATAGGTTGTTCCATTAATATAATAAAATTCCAAAGCATAAAAGACACTGAAAATATTAAGTGACATTTATAAGGGTAGTTAAAATGAGGGAATATAAAAAGAAATTAAATATATAAGAAATTATTGAAAATGAATGAGGTTTTTACTTCTTTAATTTCTATCCTAAAGAAGATCCTACAGAGAAATGATGTGTTATTTTTTTGATAAAAATTGCTCCTGGATGTGGGGGAGAGACATTAGAGGATTATTTTGTATAATTTGGTCAAGCATAGAGTCTTTTTAGGTTATAGGATAAGTGTCAGTGGTGGGTGGAATTTATAGTGGAGGAGAGGGGTGTTTTATTATTATTTTATTCATTGTTATATTATTTTTCCCACCCTAAGAAATAGTGTTGTTTATTTAGACTAAATTTAGTGACTATTTCATTTTATTTTTAACCATTTTCGACTTGAAACATCTATGAATCAATAAGTACTACAAAACACAATAATTTACCTATGAAAAAAATTACAGTATTTGGCTATTCACCAAAAAATTTGAATTATTTTAGGCAAATACAAAAAATTAAATGTAATAATTATTAATTTTTATGAATTCAAAAATAAAAAAAATTGAAATCTTTTTATAAATTTAATAAATTTAAATTTTAAGGAAAATCATTATTTAATTAAAAATATTAGTAATAAATTTATAATTGAGTTTACAAAACATTGAAAAATTAATTAAACTCTCACAAAATATCTTATTATATTAAAATAAAAAATTCTTACACATCAATATACTTTATTAAAGAGAATGGTCTTAAAAATTTATAATAATGATAATATTTTAAATAAAAAATTATGTTTCAAAAAATATTAATATTTAATTTAACATGTTTATTTCATTTATTTAATTATAATATTATATAATTATACCATATTTTCATTAAAATGTTGGATATTTTTTAGATATAAATTATTTGAGAGGTTAATATTTAATTTGTTTTTATACTATTCTTATGTGACACGTTAATATTCTAAAGGGATTGTTACTATTCTATCAAATAGGTTCATTAATTTATAATAAATCCCACTTATTTCATTCATTATTCATTTATAATGTTTATATTGAATACTATATTTGGTTTTATCTAATTTATACTATATGATATAAATAAAATAAGTGAAATTTCATTGATAGAATTCATTTTCCTTATATGATAATCATTTAATTTTTTTATTATGATGTTAATAATACTATGCTTATAATACATGAACACTAAAAATATCAGTATGATTTGCGTATAATTTCCATTCCCCCACCATATAGGTTTTATTGGGGTCTACTATAATGATATTTTTTTATATGTCATTGGATTGAAATATAAGGATACAAAAATTATTATTTTGTAATTTTTCTATAAAAATGTTCAATTTTGTTTTTATAATAATAATTTGATTTATTTTTTCATCCTAAATACTTTTAGAAATTACTATAATTACATTACTAAATGAAAAAAATAATTTTTCTTATTCATTGTAAACATTATTCATATGATCCATGAATAAAAATAAATCATTATTTAAACCCTTGTGAATAACCACCAACTCATAACACACATACCTAATATGAACCATGTTTATAGGGATGTGGTCCTCCCAACCCTTCCTCAAATGATACCAAAAACAGATATCAATGATTCAAAAATATTATACATACTATATATAATCAACCAAGTAATATATATTGGAAAAAATAGTTGTTGAGTCACTATGCTACCTTAAGAATTCTCTTCCCATAATTTTTTTGAAAATCAGAAACAAATTTTCTGAAAGAAAATTATCTTTCTCTATGAAATATTTTCTTATAGAAAAATAGATTTATATAAAAATGGTTTTGAATTTACCCATATCATCCAATGTTTTATCCATTATTTTGGTAAATGAATGTCTAAATATTTTTTTTAATTCACACAATAGGATCCATAAAAACATAAAACCATGTAGTTATTTACACTACGATTTCATTCAGAATTGTGTCTTTTATTTATCCTCACATCATTCTCAGAAATATCTTGAAATCCAACTATGATTTATCCAAAAATGATATTTTTGTATCTTTCTAATATCATCCTCATATTTCTCCTAAAATTAGTCTCTTATTTCTCCTGCAATAAGAATCCAAATTCTATATAAATTATACTCTGAATTCTATAGAAATCAGACTCTTAATTATTTAGAAATTAGACTCCGAATTATCTAAAATCATACTCTAAATTCTCTAAAGATCAGAACATGAATTCTCATTATCATAGACTCCAAATACTCATTACATGAGACTTTGTTTACCATTTTATTTAGACACTAATTATTCATATTTTTTAATGTTTTCTATTTCCATAAAGATATTGTTACAACATTATCGAATACTACAATGCTTAATTTTTTGAAACATATCATTTTTTTCTTATATATTATTTTTTGTTAAACATTAAATTATTTCTCATGTTATTAATTCATCAAATGATGTTATTCAATATATTTCTACCTAACAATTGGTTGTTTGACACATATCTAGGTTCCTGCAATATTTAAGAAAAAATATGACCCATATAAGAGGGGTCAACCGTTCATGTTTTTTCCTATAAATATAAGCTAATTCTAATTAACACAACAGACATATGGAAATTACATGTTTTGATGTTTTCAAGTGATTTATTGAGAGAGAAAAAGATTGTAATTATTTGTGATAATTATGACCATATTTTTCAACAACGAATAACTTATTCAGCATGAACAATGTGATTTCGATAGTTACTACTCAATCGAGGGATTTCAGGGATAGAAAGATATAGGTATAGATCTCCATAGATATCGAGCACTTACAAGTATACCAAGATAGATACCAATATACATATCGAGGTCTTAACCTAGTGAATGTAATACAAACATTCATGAAAGTATAAATGACGATGATTTTATCAATGTTTATTGGATACCCTTCAATTTGGGTTAAAAAATATTGTATACTTGTCATATTTTGTTACAAAAATTATTTATACTGTGTTTTGTTAACAAAATAAAGTATCACATTAATATACATTCTTATACATTTATACTTTGATATAAATACTATTTTATATCCTTTAATATAGAATCTCTCTTTTAGTAATATAATTTTATGTATTCTTATTGGATAAATATTATAGAATCCTAAGAAAGTATGTTTTTTAAGAACTAAAGATGTTTTTTGAATACATCTTGTTTAACATCGATAAACATACATTTTCTTTTAGGATTATAATGGAATGTTTAAAATCAAATAATTTAACCCCTATTATAGTTGATCTATCTACATATATATATTTATCCTACAATTGGTATCAAAACTGGTCTCTATAATATATATATATACATATAAGCTTTCTTGGTCAATATTTAATTTTTCCGTTCCTAAAATTACTATTTCACATTTTTTATTATAGTTGATTTCTTTATAAATTATTTGTTTATAATATTTCTCTATTATCTATTTTATAGAAAAAAATTGTTGTATTTTCTTATAGCTCGGAAGGAATGAATTTTGGTTCCATAAACAACATAAATCCTTATAGAATAACATTTTTATTTGAATAAATATGAGTATTTGGGAGATAGGACGAAGACTTTTGTCACCAATACTACTGTGGACAACATTATAAGGATGATATGAGACTACTTGATTCCAAACAAATAAATCATAACAATTAAAAATCATGATAAAAAAATGTCAACTAAACATCGAGGTACACAATACTCTTTTTAGTTCAATTAACATGAATATCTACATAAAAATTTTATCCTGTGAAGAAGCCAAATTTATTTGTATGAAACATTAAGTTACACACTTTTGAACATGAAAAGTGATAGAAATAAGATGTGCTATGTTATGAGATGAATATCATGGATTTGAGTTTCCTTATTGAATCCTAGTTTACAACGATCAACAAACATTTATGAATATCATCAACTATCCACCGTCTATGGTTGAGAAAAGACATGATGATTAGATTCGTATGGATAAGAGAATAGAGATTATGACTAATGAGTGGAAATAAAAAATAACAAAAGATGATGAAAATAATAATGTTTATAATATTACTCTTTATGAGTTATTTGGAACAATTGTTCAGCATGAAACCTGAATAATGAGAGATGAAGAGTTTAAAAAGAAAAAGAATGGTAATATGAGGGTTTATTTCACTACTTATTCAAATCAAATGAAATACCAGACTCCAAAAATGGTTACTAGTTCAAAAGATTTGAAATATACTAAAGTATCTGAATCATGTTATTGTGATCATTCTAAAAATTAATTTTTCAATATGGCTCGAATGATGAAAAATATTGTGGGAATGAATGAAATTCAGTAAATATATAATGAGAAAAACAAAAAGACCAAAAATATTCCAAAGAATCTAGTAATGAATGTGAGAAAGTATGTCATATCAGACGAGGTTTTCTTATTCTGAAATGGAAAGAATGAAAGGATTTGAATTTAGAATGAAACATGAACATGTAGTATTTTTCTAAGGCTAAGAATGTCCTACAAGATAATAACACATATAGTACTAGAGGCGGTGACTCTTTAGATGAATCCTCATAATATTAACCTTCTAGTCGGAATAATATTTGTCTTATAAAAATATTTCCTATTGAAAATCATTATCTTATTTCTAATGTTCATAATGTTTAATCATTAAAAAATATTTCTATAAATAAAAAATTTTATTAATGAATAATATTATTAATCATCGGATGAATAATCATCCTCATCAGAAATTAATACCTTACCATACGTTGAATAAGTCTATTTATTTTCTATGTTACTTGATAATGAGATATTTAATATAACAAGAATGATAGAGAAAGAAAATTCTAGAATAACTATTCTTACAAAAGAATTATCAGATCATTCAATAGATCATGATCATAAAACTCTTGATTTTATAAATATTTCCAAAAATATTAAAGAAGTTAATTTTGAAAATGTTTAATTTTCTATGGATTTTGAAAAAAAATTAGAGTTTAACTCAAATTCTCAAGCTAATAACTTCGAGGGAAAAAATGTATTCATCAAATTAAAATCTAAATTTTTTTACTTAAATAATCTGTTATAAAATTTCACTTCTGGAAATAAATAATTGGTCAAATTGAATTCAAAACTTCATCTTATGAGGAATTTTTCTAGATTTGTTTATTCTCACCAAAACCTATTTTTTGCCAAAATTATATTATACTCTAATGTGAACTGTCTTGTAGTAAGTATCAATGTGGTGATAACGGGAGAAAAATTTATCATTAAATAAAACACAATACTTTGGTTATCATAATGATAATTTAACAATGAAAATGGGGATAACCAGGATTTTTCTTTCTAAACATTCCACATCCAAATAGGTTTGGATTCCCAAAATATAACTATTTTATTTTAATAAAAAAAATAACATGACAACAAAAATACATTGTAAATTTATAGTTCATGTTCCAGACACATGTCTCGTAAGAAAAACATCTTTGAAAATATTTTCATGATGAATGGGGTAAAAGTAACATTCATAGATAATTCTCTAGGTGAAATTTTTTGTATAGGTAATATTGTTATTCATGTAAAAACATTAATTTAAAATGTTTTATTTGTTATGGTAATTAATTAAAACATTATTATAATAATCCAATTATTTGATAATGGTTTCCTGGTGAATATCAGGAATGTTAAATTCATTGTACCCAATTACATGGAATTTATTATACTCACAGCCCATAGGCATGAGAATATTTATACAGTAATCATAGAAGACCATAAGAGCCAAGAACTATAGTTACATAGTTTAAAGTAAGATCAATATAGGTTATGGTATAAAAGACTAAGATATTGTAACCTTAAGAATGTATTCCAACTCTCAATGAAAAGACATGTTAAGGATCTACCAGAGCTTACATTTGATTCTTCAAAAGTATTATATTATTTCTAATATGGAAGGAAACATAAGTTAAGCATTAAATCATTAAATGACCTCTAAAAAAATAAATCATTACATTTACTACATATAGTAGTTTTTAGCCCAACACAAATTGGATGTATTGGAAGAAAATTCTATGTATTTTTTCTAGTTGATGATTACACAAGATTTTCATTGGCCAATTTTCAAGAAAAGAAATAAAAATACTTTTCTTATTTTAAATATTTTTCTTCCAATGTTAAAAAAATGAAAAACCATCCATTAGAAACTATTCATATTGATCATGGAGGTGAATTTGAAAATTTAACATTCGATATTTTTTGTATTAATAAGGGAATTACTAGTGACTTCGTATCTCAAAGAAATCCTAAAAAATGGTGATGTTAAAAGAAGAAAATGTCTACATTGAGAGATATCCAAAACCATTTTGAGTGAATATTATATTGCTAAACACTTTTCGTGTGAATATTTTAGTACAAATTGTCATACTAGAGATTGAGTTTCAATTAGACCTTTTCATAATAATAAAAACCTTATTAAATATGTACTGAAAAATGGTATTTCTTACTTAAATATATTTGGATGTAAATTATTAATCTTGAATACTAAAGAAAAGGTACAAAAAATCATACCCAAATTCATTTAATTAATTTTCATAGGCCATTCTACTACCTCTTTGTCAAATAGTGTTTTTCAGAAAAATTATTGTACAGTTGAGACATTACCTTTTAAATTTAATGAAACCGATCCTTTTGTTTTAAAAAAACCCCAACTCATATATTTGGATGTGTTTTTTATAATTTTTTATCAAAATCTGATGGAAGATTCATCAAATAAACAATATACACACGAAAAAGATTTTTTATAATTCACAACGAAATATTATTTACCATATGTTGTTGAACTGTTTGTAAAAATCCAAAATAATTTATTTCATAGGAATCATCCAAACGATGGTATCATTGGTGATGTCAAACAAAAAGTATAGAATATAAGTTCAATTTGAAATGAACTATAATATCTTGAATTTATTTTCCAATTAGAACCTAAAAGTATTGATGAAGGTTTAGGCGATGAATACTGGATTAATGTTATGAATGGTGAGGTATTGTAATTTGATAGGAACAATGATTGGACCATGGTTGAAATACCTAAAGAAACAACTGTTATTGGAGTAATGTGGGTATTCAAAAACAAATTTTATGATAATTGAATCATTGTATGAAATAAAGTTTTATTAGTTTCTAAATTCAATAATTAACAAGAAGTAATATACAATGAAGAAATGAACCCTCCTATATCTAGACATGAATCTATTTGTATTCTTCTTGCCTTTGCAGCATTATTCAATTTCAATCATTTTCACATGGATGTAATGTGTTATTTCCCTAATGAATATGTTTATGAACATGTTTATGTAGAAAAACCTCGGGTTTTTAAAACAAATTTCATCTTGACAATTTTTACAAACTTACCAACGCTTTATATATAATTAAATCCCCTATATTCTAATATGATAGAATTACATGATTTTGGTAGAAAAATAAATATGGTAAGGGAAGTGATAATCCAACCATTTCTATAATGAAAAATTATATTATTTTGATTGTTTAAATTTATGTTGATGACATCACATTCATATCATCTTAAAAACCATTAAATAATTCATTGTCAAATCACATCAAATATAGGTTTTAAATGAGTTTGATGGGTGAGTTAAAAATTTTCAATGGAATAAAAATTTCTCACAAAACAGATGAAACTTTTATATCTCAAAATAAGTATCATAATGATCTTCATAAAAAGTATTGATATGACAACACTAAAATTATAGTAGCTGGAAGTTGTTGTGCTCATGTGTAGTTAATGCAACCCACAGTCACACACTCTGACATGAGTTTAAACAAAACACCGATAATGTGTGATAATACTAATTCCGTTTCTCTATGTAAAAAACCTTCACAATACTCATGTAAAACATTCATAGATTCTAGGAATAATTTTCATTGGTATCACACACTTAAAGGATATATCATTAACGAATTTATTATTCCACTAGATAAAAATGATAATTTTTTTAAAAAATTATTTACTCTCTGATAGATTTGAATACATTAATCAAAAGTTAGGACTGATGACAATAAGGTAATATTATATATTATCTTTTTTTAACCCATATCTAAAAATTATTTTACTCCTTTTTCAAAGAGGGAGAACATGTTTTTTTATTTTCTTTCCGAAATAATTTCTCATAACCTAAATATTTGGAATCTAATATTTCCAAATCCGAAATTTTTTTCCTTTCACTAAAATTTTGTAGGAACATATGTTCTTCATCAATAACATTATAAATATTGAAAATTAATTCATAATAATATGAAAGGTAAATTTTCTTACATAAATATTCATAATTATGTTACTTTTTCTTACTTCAATATTGTTTTAAGAAAATCCTAGCAGATTCACATTCCATTAATCTGGATTTTTCAATAAAAAATCAATTGTCTGGAATCTATAAATCCATCACTAGAATTGATATAAACCATCAGATAATATCATGATTAACTCAACTGTTATATTGATTTGAAAATTTTAATGGTCATTATAAAACCTATATAAAGGCCCAACATATTCATGTCCCGCATCATTTATTTCACTATTTTTTCACCAAAGATTTTCCCCTCATCATGTTTTCAGTTCTGTTTTCACAATTTTATTAAAAGTCTAAGTGTCTCATGATGTTTTCTTAGAGACTCTGATTTCCACCATCAAGGATCTCAAGGAATGGTTAATTTTTATTTATGGGTTGGCCGACCCAAAATAAATTTTTATGTATGATTCTATGATTTCAAAAATCCTTATGGTGAATAGATGAGAAAGAATTTTCATTGTGAAACCAATGAATAAAGATCCTATTTATCCTGATCTCCTTATACAATTATATGATACATTTATTTTTTATAAATAAGGATGAATATTTATGTTTCCATTACAAATATTTGGAAATATTTACACCTGGTCTTTTTATAAGCCAGCTAGTATCATGGATAATCAATATAATAGAGAATCAATATTTTTCTTACATAAGTTGTACAATAAGGAATTATCATTCCAAAAGGTTAAGGAAATTGAGTTTCCATGAAATAATGGAGTTAAGACACCAATTACTTTTCATCTTTCAAAAAATCATAGGATATTATCTCAATGTATGAAAGGACTTCTAATTCTGAGAATGGGTGATAAGGATTCTCTTAAGAACTGAGATATTATCAAGTTGGATTTCATGGTGAATCTATGGAAAGTAAACCTCATCATGTAAATTTTCAGTAAAATTAAAATGTAAATAATGGTATCGTAATGTATTGGATAATTATATACCCTACATTCATTTCACAGATTATTTTACTTTTTTAGAATCATTCAAAATAACATGGAGCTCAAACAAATTTGAAGATAATGTTGTCATGTGATGACACCTT
Organism: Viscum album; assembly: GCA_963277665.1. NCBI lineage: Eukaryota > Viridiplantae > Streptophyta > Magnoliopsida > Santalales > Viscaceae > Viscum > Viscum album. The sequence goes on along the minus strand of OY728159.1, from coordinate 1,454,384,955 downwards.
GTGAAGGAGGGAAATTTTGTTTAATGAGAAGGAATGATAGTTATTTTAACATAATAATGATAATGTTCAATCATTAATTAAAAAAGTTTAATCCAGTGAACCCTCAAAGATGAGAAAATCAGAAAACATGAAACTCTACTATCCAGACCCATTCCGAAATCAAAATCAGCTCCACCAAAGTGAATGAGACAAAAGACATTCTAAAAAGATGTATAAATAGTGATAGAGTATATGAATAAGAAGAAGAATGGATAGATGCATGTTTTATGTTAGAGGATGTTAAGGAAATGACCTTTAGGATTCAACAAGCATTAGAGATTGAGATGTAAGACAAATTGAAAAATATGTAGAAAAATATTTGAAAGGATGCGATAGTCCATCGGTTTCCAGGAGATACAGTGATGGAATTTGAATAAGGTTAGTTACTAAAATGATTCATTAATGAATCTTCTCAAATTTAATCTTTTGGTGCAGTAAAGTGAAATAATGTTATTTTGAATTGATCCTATTGAAGAAGAATAAATTCAGAATGAATTAGAGGAAAAATAAGTAGAAGAGGAAGAGTAAAGTGATAATATAATAAGGATATTGGAATAATATCAAGAGAAAGAGAGCCATTATGAAAAAATATCATTCATAAAATCATCACATGAATCCCCCAAAATAATCACATAAGGTCAATCTATTCTGAAAAATGATGATACATAGGATGATGTTGATAATTCATTATATGGCATGATTTGTAATCATGATTTTATTCATCCTGAAGATGATAAGTAAATTGGTGAATACATTAATGATATTTATGTTTATGATGAAGATAGAATAAATAATGTTTTTATTGTGAGTATGAGACTATGAATGTTGAGAAGGTAAATCTCTAATGCAGATAATGGGAAGCAAGTTGTTGTTGACTCACAAAATAATTTTGTATATTTAAATTCAGGCAGGGCTATTGATATAACATTCATGAACAAAGAATAAGAGCATGATAACATTCCATCGCCCAGAAGGGAATATTCATTATAATCCTCATCATTTGGACAAGATTTTGTTGTTAATTTAATAAAGAATATTATATACACCATTCCTTTATTTCCATGAATTTAATCTTGGGGCCAACTACTTCAATAAAAATCAATCAGATGTCAGATATGATACACATTTTTACTAAAATCCATATCAAACACAAACATGATTTCATGTCCTTTAATATTGGTGATGATTCTCACATATGATCTATAATGAACCTATGTTTTTTCAATGTAAATTTAATTCCTATAATTATTCCATATAATCACATGAAATCACAAGGCAATGAACTACTAAGTACTATGTGTCCTTTAAACATAATATTTCTACTACTATATATTAAATTTTGAAAATATGATATGAATAGATCTGATCAGTAAGATGTTTGGAGTCTGATGGAACAATCATAATTTTAGGTGAATAGTAACCAACAATTATGAATAATAAATCATCCAATTTATTTATAACCACACCCATAAATGTCAAAATAATATGTATGAATCTTATGAGTGAAAATATGAAAATACTAAAAGTATTTGTATTTTTGTAAGTCATAAATAAGTAATTATAATTAATTAATTATTTTAAAAAAATAAGTTTTCATAAATGGTGTTCATATTGACTAATATATTTCATACTCTTTTGAGATAATTTTACAAGAACTCGTGTAATTTTTATTAGCATTATAAAATCAGTTATAGTAATACTATCTATATTTTCATGTAAATTATAATTATAATTATAATTTAATAAATAATACTAAAAAAATATTTTTGAAAAATGGATTTCATTTTTTGATTATACAGAACGAAAAATGGTTTGGGTGATGTTTGATATTTTTCTAAAATACATGAAATTTTGATGAATAGTAAAATATGATAATTCACAATAAATGATGAAAGCTAAATTTATGCACCATGCATGAGTCATGGATGGTGTAAATGGCCATTGGATTGAAATCAAATGAAACTAATACTTTTTTTGTCACAATAATGATTACAATTTCATGTCTTATTAAAAAATTATAAAATAATGATTAAAATATTACGAAAACCTTCCTCCCCTCCATTATAAAAAACACCCCACACATTCCACATATCATAACTCCTCTAAATCCTTATGCATTCCCACAATTCCGGCCAAATATCTCACAATTATCCTTCCCCAATACCAGCTACCTTTGGTCTCCCTAAAAGACCCAATCTATTCCAATTAAGTGTTTGTCAAGAAGACTAAATCAAGAGGTAAATTCCCCTTTTCTTTTCTTTCATTTTCTATTCATTTTACATTGACCACTTCTTATTCCTTACATATCCTCAAAAAAAAAGGAATGATTCAACTAGTACCATACATTTACTAGGTTTTTATTATGCCATTGGTAGGATTTATTATCATCTCTCCTTCCCCTTACTTTATAAGAATGAAATGAAAACACTGTCTGAGATGTGTGAATTTATCACATTCAAGGATGACATTTTATCAATTTCTTTTACCGTATTTTATTCTAGTCATGAAACAATTTTTAATGTTTAAAAAGACAATAAAATATGTATTTTATCATATGTTTTGTTTTTGAATCCCTTTTCACACATGATGTCATATAATAATACATAATAAGTTAATTATGAGAAAAATATCCAAGTTAATCCAAGAGATTATCTTTGATGTTTTATATAATAACTCACATTACCTACAACTTTGAAAAAACAATTGAATCCATGTTTTCTTCTATATGTTCAATATTTTTATATAACATAAATTTTTGACAACCAACTTCATCATAAATGTGTGTCTGAACATGAATATAATGGAACTGATCATTAAAACCAATGAATCAAATGAAACTGAACAATGGAATTGAACCTCATAATCAATAGAAATGGTAATGAATGAAATCAAATAGGATATATGAAATTATTATTCAAAATGGTTCTGTAATTAAAAATTAAATAACCTAATTTGATTATTCTAGTCATTAGTTTCAAGTGGAGAACACCATCAGACATAAGTAAATGTATCCTCTCTATTTCACTTTTATTCATGAATTCCCTCTATGTTATTCCATTTTATGTGTAATAAGTAATGATGGGGTATGCTTTCTAACATCCACCATAATTCTATCATGATGTATAAAATATGACAAACCCCTTTCTCTCACATTAATCCTTCTTATGTACACCTGATACCATGTTGATTTCCTTTAAGGGATTCTACCTGAACCTCCTATATTCATTTAGGTTTCTGTATATTTCTTTTTACCCAAATAATGTTTTAATTTCCTTTGGTGTTAAACTTATAAATAACGTTTATATGAGAAAATAATCATGTTTCAAGATACATACCTCCGTTTCATTGGTGATATATAAGGAATAGACCTTAAAACATTATATAATCTTGAATTTAATGAATAATTCACAATGAGGATCTTTTTAGGTTTAGAGTTTTAGAGAATTTGGACATAAATATTACATCTCAAAATATTACAATGTATACAATCCTACTCGGATTCCATTATTTTCATTAAATTAAAACCCATAGAAAGAAAGATGTATACTTCCATGTTTTAGATAGCATGTCTTTCCTTGATCCCATCCTTGACACTATTCATCATTATGTCATGTGGAAAATAATTAAAAAACATGGGATTAGCATAAAAATCTCAGTAAGGCATACAAAAAGAAAGAAAACTATTAGTGTCTCAAAAAAACAAGTAATTTATGAATAATTCATCATAAGTAATAATTTTCTCCTTTGTGAAGTAGTAAATACTCTTCACTGAATAAAAGATCATTGCTTACCTTTTTTAACCAAAATATCACCATAATACCCATATAAATATCACAAAACATATAAATGTAACATGGGTCAAAAATATACTTAAATGGAATAACCATATGGTTGACTTCAACACATGTCATTAAATGGAATAGCCATACAGCCGACTTTCATACCCAATGAATTGGAGGTTATAACGTAACCACCCATCCAGGTTCATCACGGCAACACCCATCATTTGGTTTATCATGTAACCACCCGTCAAATTTCCAAGTACCATTATAAAATCATTACACATACAACAAATATAAAGGAATGAACACATTTCAACATTTCAATCACAATATATCACTTAAATATATTGACATAAAAAATTCATTATCAAAACCATTTTCAATACCAAAATACAAAATAGTGTATCTGGTATTTATTTTTCCTCTTCAAAATATTACAGCTTGTTAAGGATGCCAAAGATCAAATAATACTCACGACGGTGGAAAGGTCGTTGTCACCGTGTATGATAAAAGATACATTACTTTTTGTTGTTTAGTAAACCTCTTGGTAGAAAAAGATTCCCTCTGAATGAAATGAAAATTCAATGGTGTTTATACATCGTATAAAAGAAAGTCTTGCATTAAAAAAAATATTCCTAAATGAATGGATATTGATACGAAGTCCCTTACAATGATGGTAACCATAGATTAAGAATAACTGAATGACATAATTATGTGTGACAAAAAACAATACACCAAATATATGTGGATATTAAGTGTAATAAAATCATAGGACATTCACACATATTTATATCACGACATAATCATGAAGTAGGGGTTTAACCGAAAGAATTGATATTGGGTTAAGATGTTCGCTTACAGAAATTCGACAACCTAACACCATCACATTAAAATTAAGAAAATGTTTTGATGAGAGATAAACTAGGTATCTCTTCATATTGACATAAAATTTACATAAATAAGGATATATAAGAACATATCCCAACATAAGAAGATTAAAATTATAAGACATAATAAAAAGAAGTCTTTTTAAAAAAGAGGATGGGGAAAGGTTCCCTTACAGATTTGGTAACATATGAAATGTACACCCCGTGTAATAATGATCATAAAAAAAAGATTTTAATACCCAAAAAATAAACTATATTACACAAATAATACAATCATGGGGAGTATATACATGACACAAAGGGAAATAGTGGATAATGTAGCAGGAATATCACGGAAATAAAAAGTGACATAAAAACCCCTTACCTCTTTGTAATCAATCAAGTCGTATGACCAAAATATAATAAGAACCAAATTAATCACATAATACCATTAATATAAATAGAATAATGATAATATATATCAAATGGCAGTACAAAATACACAACATGCAATAAATAAATGGAGAACAATAGAAATCTCCCAGAATTAAAATTGAGATAATAAATCCCCTTACCACGTGTCCGACTTGACTCGATCGTATGTTCCTTGTTATTCCTGAATGATAAACTTCTATTAATTTATAATTTATTAAGAACATTTATAAAGTTCATTATTTATTTTTCATCACTTATTACCATGTTATAAATAGTATGCAATCAATTTAGTTAATAACGGTCGTTTTGTCGATATTTGGGACTTGAGTCAAAATAGAACAAAAAATATTTACAAGTTGGCCAAGTAGTAAAATATCCATTATCTCAAGAATGATATTAAATTTTTAGATATCATATATATCATATATATCCAGTATACATATGTATTTATACCAGTACATAACATTTGGAGTTTAGAAATGAAATGTACCGTTCATGGAGACGGTAAGTCGTACGTAACCATGAACATTACTTTCGTTTTTATTACACATTTAATGGAATGAAAAAAATGATTATGTAAAGGTATATTATAATTCCAGTATAATATCATATATAATATCATTAAATATATCCTTTATCCATCCCACATATGGCATTAATGATTCAAATCACTCTGAGGGGCGATAGTCTACACTTCCTAAAATGAAATTATCGTGTTTACCTAATATGGAAACCATAAAGTTGTGGAATAAATGAAAAATACAGAATCATAAGAAAAAAATTAACATAATATATATCATATATGAATACAGTTTCATATTAATGGCCACCATGAGAGGCGGTAGGAGATAATTGAACAATCATTGTTTCGTGAGGCTGTAGTTCATCGTCCATAGAAACAATATGTTCTGCACCCATTAGTTGGAGGTGTGTGTAAGTGTAGCTCGAATACATCTCATAAAAACATCCTAATATATATAAGATAATGGTTTTGTTACAAATTGAAGGAATAAAAAGAGTTTAAGGGGTTTGAAAAGCAATATAAAACAAAAGAATATAAGAGAAGACATTACCATTAAATCGGTTAACTTCCCTTGGTTTGAACCAAAAGGGTTTCTTGATTTGCTTTCTGCATAAGGTAAGTATTCTAGGATGAATCGAGGGATTTGGGGATCTTAAGTTTTCCGATTGTGGATGAGCCAAATGGCTTTAGAAGTGTGAAAAATGGGCTGGAAGTGGGGTCTTTTTAATAGGGAGAGGAGGGGCTCTTTTGGAAAGCTTGAAAATATTATTTTATTATATAATGATTTTCGGTTTCTAAAGGTACAAAAATCATTAAAGTATAATATAATGTGTCACATGTCAGAAATTAAATTATCCAATAAGGATTGGACATGTTTTGGAAAATATTTTAAACTTTATCTTCTTTTTTTAAATCATTCATTAATGACGTAAACATTGCATCGTCATTGTGTCCTAAATAATTTTATTTATTTGGTTTTTAAAAATTATAAAAAAAATTACCATTATGTAGAAATATTAACAGATTTGTAATGAATATTTTTAGTCAAAAATAAAAAATATATATCCCAATGTAAAAATTGATTTAGTAAAACAATATATGTTTGTGACATTTTTATTTTTACTTAAAATAAAAAGTTATTAATGTCATTATCATACCAATGGTGTTCCATGGGGCCCCCTAATTGACCCATGGATTGTCTTGGTCGGCCTAGACTCATATAATAAGGTTAGTACATGTTTCAAGGTATTTTTATGTTTTAATAATATTATTTTTACCTTAAATTACCATAATTACCTTTAATCGGTGTTAATAAAACTCCAACGTTATTAATCACCAAAAATTATTTTAATCCCATTGAACCAAATTTCACATAATAATCAAAACCATGTATGTCAAATTTTTTAATTTCCATTCACAGAAGAAGAATAATTTCATTTAAACGAAAAATTCAGATTTTAACAGCTACTTTGTGGTTTCAATATTCATCAAAAATTGATTTTTTTCTGAAAAATACCAAAAATTCTCCCTAAGTGATATTTGATATTCAAATTCAAAAATGATTTCCAATTTTCAAATTCAAAACATAGAAGTTTTATTAATTAATTTTATAATTAATTCCTACTGTCAATACAAATAACATGTTTTTATAAAATAATATCTATCAAAAGATTGATACTTGTTTCTGTCCAATTCAAAGTGAAATTAATTTCAATGACCATTATTGGATTAAATGGTAAAAATAATAATTACATTTTAAACCCAATTAAAAAGATAATCTAACAATATAAATAAATTATATTAAAATGGGGTTTTGAATTAAAATACATCATATTCACTATTCATAAAAAATTGAACTTTATCTGAAAAATAAAAAAAATTTACACAATGTAAATTATGATGGCCTGATTATAAAGAAGGATTTTATTTTTTCATATAAAACATATAAAATTTAAAAATTTATATTTAAAAAGGCTTCTCCATCAAAAGCCGGTTAATCGACCGTTTAAAGAATATTAGAATATTTATGCTTAAAATTGGATTCATTCGCATTTTAAGCATATAAAATTTATTTAATAAATGAAAAAATATTTGATAAATATATATATTTATTTTTCAGTTAGTTCTGTTCATTCCCCCCATTACAAAATCTACGCGTTAACTACCATTTAAAATAATATTATTATATTAGTAGTGTGCAATATAAGATTTCAAAGAAACTCGTTGTTGCGTATTGGGTACGCCATCGAACATAGCATCCCCTTTAAAGTAATGCTAATATTTTATTCACATTTTTTAATATATATGAAACTTTAATATTCATTATTTACTTGGGATGTTACATCCTTCCCCCATTTTTGTAATTGCATCCTCATTATTTTAAAATTGGGCTCGGAAACATTATTGAAAGCATCACATCAGAAAAGAAGTAAATAAAATTTTCACATTAAAAGAAAGAAAAAGATGTACAATGGTCACCTGAAATAACCCATACTAGGATTACATGAAAACATGGATATGGAGGAGAAAACAAACCATCAAGATCTCATGGAGAGTGATAGAAAACATGTTTAGGAGAAATTAAACCACCATAAAATCAGAAACCAGTTATTGGTTAAATAGTATTTGATTCCCCAGTAGGAAAATATAACTGATTTTTTTTATTTTAAGTTATTTTTCATTAATGTATTTATTTATGAGGTTAACTAAAACATAAGGAAACATACCCATTTTTCATGTAGACCGACATCGTATACTATATTTCTAACCCAAACTCATATTTTATCCAAATGATGAGTATTCAAGAATACTTGTTCACGTTAAGAGCGCTAAAATCAACTTCAAGATAATCACAAAATCCATAAAATATGAGCTATATATTTCCCATGTCTTTTGAAATTAACCAAAACATAAATCGATTAGTACAAGATCAGATAATCCCCAAAAAGGATAATCTTTCACCGAAAGAAATACTATTCTTAATCTCCAATATATGTCCAAAAAAACCCAAATTTCATCAAAAACAATTAAATAAAAAGATATCCATAAAATTATTCAATGTAATCCTAAATAATATATAAAACCAAATCTCCGAAGGATTTAATCACATAGTATTTGAAGATAAATCTTTACATTTTTCGTTAAATAACATCAGTTACTCTTAATGTCTCATATTGAACAGTAATTAAACTAATCACATATCCACCATGATAGGTTAATAATTTCCATATATAAGAAAAAATAAACTTATTATTGATTCTTAAAATCATCTAACTAAATGGAATAAGTGATACTAACGAGGGTCTTCATGTAGCCCAGTGGAAGGCGATAAATACTAGTCACACTTTGGTTTTGGTTTCAATTCCCACTGCTTCATTCGATGCGATAGGTTGTCACACGGTCTGCGTGTTGTACCTTTTTAAAAACTATATAATTTTCTAACATTCAAAAAAAAAGTGATAAATTCATTAAAAATATCAATATCATATTTTAATCACAATGGTTATCTAATAACATTCATTTTGAATCCTAATATGTATTTATCGATAATTGCCTTAAATTAAATAACCATATAAACCCAAATGGTTATTTATAAATATATCAACACAATAAATGATAATTAATTCTTTAATAAAAGTTTCATATATCAATCATTAGGTTTACAAAAACTATAAAAATATTCCAATGTAATCCTATCATCAAAAGAGCCTTAATACTTTTATAAATTTCATCATACATAAATATATCATAACTCTTGAATACATTATATGTTTACTTCTTACTCATTAAACATTCTTCATCATCCATTAAACATTCCTTTCCAAATTTTCTTGAATAACATTTTTCCTACAAACAAAATCATGAATCATGTACTGTGTTTTCCATAACAGGAAAAAATATGTTATGAAATAATCCATACCTTTCCCTGGTCATTCTCAGTTTCATCATCCTCAATCTGAATAGAAATAGGTATTGGTAAACAAATATTTCTATGATCCTGGTGATCCCATTCACAAAACTTATTAATAGGACCAGTGTTTTTATAATGACCATGAACACCACATTTGAAACAGTCAACTAATCTATTAAAAAGAACTTCTTTCCCTATCATAGAGTCAACTGGATGCTTCCTTTTTCCATGGCATGTTCTTGCTTTATGACCTTCACTTATACATTTATTGCATTTTTTTCCCTCTAATGCATTTTCCTAGGTGTTTCTTTACACATCATTGACATATAGGTTTTTGATCATACATACCTTTATGATTATTACCTGAACATCCAGGAGGATTTTTTTCTCGCATCTATGTTAGATTATAAAAATAACTAAAGTTTAGGTAATAAATCATGACTCTAGATGGTTGGTTGATAATAACCACAACAGTTATCATAAAATATTTTATATCATATAGTTTCTTGTTCATAAAACTGGCACATTTTTCTTCATATCCACTATTACTTAGGTGCCTGCTAGATCCAGCCATTTACTAAAACCAAAATGGTCAGTGTGAGTATATCAGTAAAATCATCATATAATACAAAGATATAAGTATTCATGTTATCTTAAACATATTCACTTTATCTAAAAAACTATGACTCTTTCTGAATTCCTAACCATTATGGTAATATCACATATGCTTAAAGAATACTCTAACCTCTAATGTTATCTAAACCGACATTCGATGCCTACTAAAAGGACTCACCTTTAAAACATTACATAATCATGAATAAAATTAATAATTCAAATTGAGGATCATTTCAGGTTAATAGTATTAGAGAATTAGGAAATAACTATTACATCTCAAAAGATTATAATATAAACACTTCTACTCAGTTTACATTTTGTCATAAAATAAAAATTCGTAAAAAGAAAGATGTCTAGTTCCATGTTTTAGATAGCATGCCATTCCTTGATCCCATCCTTGACCCTATTCATCTTTAACTCGTGTGGAATGAATTTCAAAAGCTTGAGATGAGCATAAAAATAACAGTATGGGATATAAAATGAATGAAAACTATTAGTTACTCAAAATAACATATAATTCATTAATACTACATCATAAGTAATACATTTCACCTTTTTTAAGTAGTAAAGACTATTCACTAAATAAAAGATCATTTCATAACCTTTTTTACCAAAAATATCACCATAAACCCAAATAAAGAACACATAACATATAAAGGTAACTTGGAACACATACATACTTAAATGGAATTACCACACGGTCAACTTCCAGACATGACAATAAATGGAATATCCATACGACTGACTTCCATACCCAATACATTGGAGGTAATAAAGTAACCACCAATCCTGGTTTACCATGGCACCACTCGTCATTTGGTTTATCACGTAACCACCCATCAAATTTCCAAGTACCATTATAAAATCATAACACACACAAAAAATATAAAGGAAAGAAAACTTTTCCATATTTCAATTTCAATATATCACTTAAATATATTGACATAAAAATACCTTTGTCCAAACAATTTTCAATGCCAATATACATAATAGATTATACAGTATTTATTTTTCCTTTTCAAAACATTACCGGTTGTTAAGGAAGCCAAAGATCACGTAATACTCGCGATAGTAGAAAGTTCATTATCACCACGTATGTTAAAAGAAAAATTCTTTTTTCTCATTTAGTAAAAAGCTTTGTAGAAAAAGATTTCCATTCATTAAAATTAATAGTAATAGCTGTTTATATAGCGTATAAAAGAAATTCATGTATTAAAAAAAATATGCCTCAATGAAAGGAGATTGAGACAACGTCCTTTATAAAGATGGTATCCTTAGATTAAGGATAACTCGATGGCATAATTATGTGTGACAAATATAAATAAAACAAATATAAATGGATATTAAGTGTAATAAAATCATAGGTTATTCAAGCATATTTATAGCATGACATAATCAAGAAGTAGTGGTTTAGCCCAAAACATTGAAATTGGGTTATGAAGTTCCCTTACAGATATTCGACACCCTAACTACGTCCCATTAATATTCAGAAAATGAGTTGATGAGAGATAAAAAGGTTATCTCATCACATGGACATAAAATTTACAGAAATAATTATATATAAGATCATATACCAACATAAGACGATGTAAATTAAAATAGATAACAAAAATAAGTCTTTTTAAAATAGAGGTGGGTTAAGGGTTCCCTTACCGATTTGGTAACCTATGAAACGTACACCCCATGAAATAATGATCATACAACGAAGATTTAAATACCCATAAATTAATTTAAATTGCACAATTAAAAAATCATGGGCATTAAATATACCCCAAAAAAGGAAATAGTGGAAAATGTATCATGAATCTCACGGGAATAAAATGTGAGATAAAAACCCCTTACCTCGTTGTAATCAATCATCTCATATGACCAAAAGATAATAAGAACCAAATGAATGACATAATACCATGAATATAAATTAAATAATGATAATATATATAAAATTTAATTACACAATACACTAAATGCAGTAAATAAGTGGTGCAAAATTGAAATCCCATGGAATTAAAAGTGAGATAATAAATCCCCTTACCACATGTCCAACTTGACTCGCTTGTATGTTACTTTTCCTTCCTGAATGATAAACCTATGTTAATTTTTACGTGCTTTTAAACTTTTTTCAAGTTTATTATCTCTTTTATATCACTTATTACCATGTTATAAACATTATTTAATTAAATATGTTAATAACGGTCGTTTTGTTGATATTAGGTAATTGAGTCAAAAGTGAACTTATTATATTTGCAAGTTGTTCATATTGTATAATATTCGTTATCTCCAGAATTATATTCATGATATATATATCATATATATCATACTAAATCCATTATATATATATGTATTTATTCCAGTACATAAAATTTGAAGGTAGGAAATGAAATGCACCGTTCATGTAGATGGTAAGTCGTACGTACGCATGAACGCTACTTTAATTTCAATTTCACATTTAATGGAATGAAAACATTATGGTTTAAAGGTATATTATAATTCCAGTATGATATCTTATATAATATCATTAACTAAAACCTTTTTACATCCCATATATGGCATTAACGATTCAAATCACACTGATGGGGCGGTAGTCCACACTTCCTAAAATGAAATTATCGTGATTAACCATTATGGAAACCATAAAGATATTGAATAAATGAAAAATACAGAATCATAAGGAAAAAATATACATAATATATATCATATATAAATACAATGACATATTAATTGCCACAAAGAGATGTGGTAGGAGATAATTTAACAATCATCGTTTCGTGAGGTAGTAGTTCGTCGTCCAAAGAAACAATATATTATGCACATATTAGATTGAGGTGAGTGTATTTTTAGCTCGATTGCTACTCTTAAAAACATCCTAGTATATTTAAGATACTGGTGTTGTTACTAAATGAAGTAATAAAAATATTTTAATGGGATGGAGAAGCACAATAAAACCGAAGAACATAATGGACGACATTACCTCTAAATCGGGTAGCTCCCCTTGGATTGAACCCAAAGGGTTTCTTGAAGAAAATTATGTATAAGGTATGTCTTCTAAAATGAAGATAGACATATTGGTAGCTTATTTGAGTAGTGTTTGGACGAGCCAATGGGCTTGAGATGTTTGAGAAAGGCGTAGGAAGTGGGGTCTTTTTATAAGCCAGGGGAGAGGCTCTTTTGGAAAGCATGAAAATATTATTTTATAATGTAATGATTTTCTGAATCTAAAAAACCAAAAATTATTAAAGTCAATGATAAGGTGTCCCTGGTTCTAAATAAAATCATCCAATAAGTATTGGACAAGTTTTGGATATTATATTAAACATTATGTTCATATTTATTTAAATCATTCACTACTGACGTAAACACTTCATCATCATTGTGTCATAAATAATTTTATTTATATCATGTCTTAAAATTATAAAATAATTACCCTAATGTAGGAAATATTTTAATATTTCTAATTAACATTTTTATTCAAAAATATAACTTATAATACCCCATGTAAAATATTTTTTAGTAATACAATATTTTATTGTGACATTTTTATTTTTACTATAAATAAAAAGTTATTAATGTCATTATTATACCCAAGTGGATCCATGGGGCGGCCAAATTGAGCCATGGATTTTATTGGTCGGCCATGACTCATCCAATATGGTTAAGACATGTTTCAACGTATTTTTATATTTTAATAATATTATTTTTACCTTAAATTACCCTATTTACCTTTAATCACTAATAATAAAACTCGAAAGTTACGATTCACCAAAAATTATTTTCATCCCATTGAACCAAATTTTACATACTAATAACAAACATGTATTTAAGATTTTTTAATTTCAGATCACAAATCTGTAAAATTTCATTTAAAAGAAATATTCAATTTTAAACCACTACTTAGTTGTTTAACTATTCATCGAAAATTTACGTTTTTCAGAAAAATACAAAAAATTAACCCAAAGAAATATTTGGTATTCCAAATTCAAAATTGATGTCCTTTTTAACGAATTAAAATCATATAATTTTCATTACTTATTATTATAATTAATTACAACTCTCAAAATAAATATCATGTTTTCAAAAATAATATCTATCAAAAGATTGACACTTGTTTATGTCCTATTTAAAGTGAAATTAATTACAATGACCAGCATTGGATTAAATTCTAAAAATAAATTTTAATTACACATTAAAACCAATTGACAAGATAATCTATCCATATAATAAAATTAAATTGAAAGGAAGTTTTGAATTAAAATACTGCATTTTTCATAATTCATTAAAAATGAACTTTATCGAAAAAACAACAATCATTTACACAATGATTTTTTTTTGTCCTGATTCTAAATAAGTGTTTTATTTTGTCAAATATAACAAATTATATCGACAGAATGTATATTTTAAAACATTTATCCATCAAAAAGCGGTTAATCGACCTTTTAATGAATATTAGAATATTTGTGCTTAAAATGGATTCATTGACATTTTAAGCCACTAAAATTAATTAGATAAATGTAAAAATATTTGATAAACATATATAATAATTTTTTAGTTAGTTCTACTAATTCCCACCATTACAATGGCAAGGCGTTAACTACCATTTAAAATAATATTATTATATTAGTAGTGGGCAACGTAAGATTTCAAAGAAACAAGTTGTCGCGTATTTGGTACACCATCGAACATTGCTTCCACTTCAAAGTAATATGAATATTTTATTCAGAAATATTAATATATATTAACATTTCATATTCATTATTTACCTAGGATGATACAATATAAATTTATTAAGTGATTCCCTCTGCACTACTTCCTGATAATAAAACTTGTTTTTTGGAAACATTCTAAAATATTACCAGATTTCAAGTGCACTCTATCCTATATTATAATCCAAAATTGGATTTATAAAATAAATATTTTTATTATGAATACCTTTATTGTTATCATCATTATTTATGTAAAATACTCTTCTATTTTATTTTAATCTCTCTATATTATTTTCATTAAAACTATAATAAAAATGTTTTAAAGAAAAATTTCTATAAAAATTTCATAAATGTTGCCACATATAAATGAAAAATATTAAAATGATACATGAATATTTTTCCCTACAAATTTCGATATATAATTTAGTTCCTTTCAGTTATATACACTTTAACGATATGAATTTTTTTTTTCATATTGACAAGATTGTTGTACATAGTTATTTCCATGGGTAACCCTTATGTTTATTTATTATTGATTATATATGACTATTTATATGGAAAAAATATTCATTAATTGTTATGATGGGTTCGACCAGATAAAACTCTAATGCATTTGGAAAACTTGAGTATCACGAGATGTTATGTGTGACGGTCTTTGTGCATTCCCTTGGCTTGTGCTGCCATGTGTTACGGTCTTGGCATATTGCCTTGGCTAGGAATATCATTTGAAGTAGTCTGGGATGTTAGCCTTATCTCATAATAAATTCATGTTTTATGTTGCTTCCACATTATTAGGACACAATGTATATATGATTACATGTTTATATGTTATGATTACATATGTAACATACATTTTTATATTATAATGGCATGCCTTATATAACATGTGATAATGATTTGTTCTTATTATTATAACCTTAATGGGATATTTAGATCATCCCATTATTCATGTGTTACCCATGGAACCATATGCAGACATTTGAGAACAAAGGAAGTTTGGTTCTCAATTTGAAAATTTAATAAAAAAATGTTTTATTTAGTTCCATGTTTTCAGTTTTATGTACATAGCCCTCCAAGACTCTAGACTTGACTATCCATGGATTGTACTCCGATGTACAATTATGCGTACATGAATAAGGTATGGTGTTCTATAGTTGGTATCATAGTATGTGCTTGTTATTTTTTAATATTAAGAATATAAAACTATAGTATGAAGACTAAGGATGAGACAATGTGTAATAAAACATCCCAAAATCATTGAATGTATAGTGTAAGAGGATTATCAAGAAAATACATCCATGACCGCATACAATTAGGTACAAGTGGCTCTGGAAGAGATTTATCTAGGGGTAAAACAAAAAAAACCCACATTGAGCTACAGTCAAATGAGAACCGGTGCACAACAATGGTGCTTACTACACACATGGTTAGATAGTAATGGGGGGATATTCATTGTTAAATTCATAGGCTTGGTACAAAAAATAATTAAGTTAATGAGTAAGCCTTTAAGAATATAATCTGATAAATAGATCAAGGATAACATAGATTGAAACATAGGGAATTAAAAATTAGTATATACTTATCCAATACAACATTATCCTGTTGTGTTCAAAGATTCTATTTTATGCTTAATAGATAAATATTCAAGTCCTCTATTAGTAAATTTTTTCTTATCTAATGGGAGGAAATAGATGAACATGTGAAAACAATTTATGTGATAGGGAATTTTAAGATATCCTTATTGATATTCTTGATATAATGTGAATGGGTGATCAAAATATCATTATAGTACTTGCTTAACTGGTTCATGTTATGACTAAAAACTCAAATCATGTGGAAAACCATTCTCTTCCATCGATGTGTCTAGTTGTCTTTGAATATTTCATTTGGAAATGGCATCCCATGTTCAGTGGAACATCCAATCCCCTTCTAACAGAACAGTGGATTAACTCAATTGATAAGATATTCTTTCTCCTACATTTCTCATAAAAAGACAATGTTTTATGGTGGTATATCATTTTGATGTGGAAGATAATCAGTTGTAGAAACTGAATAGAAATATGAATCCCTAGGGAGTAATTGATTCTGTGTATAGGGAGGAATTAAAGATAAGGTTTTCAATAAATATTTATTGTGAACTCTCTATCTCAAGAAGGAAAGTGGGTTCCTTGGTCTCATCAAGAAGGATGAAGATTCAATCAAGATGTATGATGAAACCATTGTTGGGAATTCAATGTATTCATTATTATTTTTCTTGAACAGTGAGTGTATGGTGGATCTCATCTTCATCAGACTAATATCGAGTCTATGAAAAGAATCAGAAATTCCAGACATTGGTTGTAATGAAGTTATTGTCCCTTGTGCCCTAAAGTTTGAAATGATGATCAGAGTATCTATGTCGTATCGTGGGTACAATGACAAAATGAAAAAATAGAATATAATGTGTGAATTCCTATAAATAAATTCCATAATGGAAGGATTGTCTATCATCCCATGAGTAAAAATTGTTGAAATAATCATCCTCTGAACTGTCTAAAGGGAACCGATAATTCATTCAAATTTTTAATGTTGGGACATTTGGAAAATAACTATTTATGGGATATGAGGAATCTCAATTATGTGTAAGATGAAAGGATTTTTCAGATCAAAACTCAACATGTAGTTCAGTTACACAATTAATAGGTGCATAGACATTTTGCAAAAAGTTATCCTAAGACAATGGTTGTTGGTGGTAATCAAAAACAACCACCAAGGTAACAAGGAAGGGATTATTCTATTACTAATACTATTGTGGATATGAATAACATTGTCATGATTGTTATGTTATTTATTCATTCATGAATTGACAACATAAAATTTTATTATGGTTCAACACATTAATTCATATCTTGCATGTTTACATGCACTATTAAATCACCAACTAAAAATTTGGAGGATATGATATTTTTCAGAACAATGAATGAGGTAATTTTTTCATCCATGGTTTATAACTTCTACCTGATAAATTATTGTAGACCAAAACTCCCATAAAACCCAATCATACTTCCTTTAGTGTATTTAGATTCTATCTTGGTAATGTATTAGCTATCGTTATATAATGACAACATTAAATGTTGAGAAAGGAAGATCACTATTCACATATTGAAGCATCCTACAATACTTTAAATGGGTAAGGAGGAATATGAATATTAATTAGAATCAATGTCTCAAGAGTGGATATTAATTCAATATGATAAATAATTTCAAATTTGACTTATTGAGAAAACGAGAGAATCACGATTAATGAAATTCCCATCGTGAGAGATTATAGTGATGAATTCCAAGAAGGGTAGAATCGTCTTCCTCTTGATTAAGAGGACAAGTAATTAATTGATCATATTCTTTGATCTATAAATTTATCAAACAGACCATATAGTATGGCCACTATAGAGATAGAGGATCTGGGATGAAGCTATAGGAGAATATAGAGAATGGTTTTATACACTCGATAGCTTCACCTTGTAGTGTGCCCGTCCTCTTTTTCAGGAATAATAATAGATCAATGTGCCTCTACATTGACTATTGTGAGCTCCATAAAATCACAATAATGAACTATTATACACTGCCTCAGATAGATGACTTGTTTGATCAGCTTTGTGGGGTCAATTATTACTCTAATATGGACCTTTAGTTGGGATATTTCCAATTAAAGGAGTAGAAGGAACATATTCCCAATACTTCCATTTGAATGTTGTATGGACACTATGAGTTCATATATATTCCCTTCATAATCACTAATTCTCTAGTAGTTTTCATTTATAATATAAATATATTATTTAGATATTACATTGACATGTTTGTGTTATTCCTTATTGCTGATATTCTGATGTACTACAAGTGAAATGGGGAAAATGGGGAGCATTTGAATAGTGAGTTAATGACATTTTATATAATAATTCTATAAGAAATGTATAGTAAATGTGTGTTCTGGATGGAGGAAGTATCATTATAGTGGTATGTTATCACCAAAAAATGTATATTTGTGGACCCTTATAATACAAAGGCAACTGATGAGTGTCCAATGGAAATATCAGTAATGGATAACCGAAACATTTTAGGTCCGGATATGTATTACATATGATTTTTAAAGAACATTTCGAAATATTAAAACATAATGACAATTCTGATATAGGAGGGAGTGATGTTTCTCTAGAATAAATAATGTAAATAATATTTTAATGTGTATAAAATGATTCTAATCACAATGATAATACTCACACTCCCACCGATTGTTTAACTCTTTGGGGTGTACAGTGCTGGTTCAATGATTTTCATAGGATGTGTGATGATGAAAAATGAAAATGTGATAGCATGTGCATCAATATAGCTAAAATACATGAGAAACTCTATCCTACACATGATTTAATGTCATCCGTTGTGATCATTTCTTAAAAAATATAGCCGCATTATTTAAGAGGGGAAGTGTGAAATATATTTTATCAAAAGATTCTCAAATATATATTCATCCAAAAAGAGCATGATATACGCTAGAAAAGATGGATAAAGCTCGTAATGGAATACAACAGATCAATCCACTACCATCCCGATATGGAAAACATGGTGGAAACTGATTTATACTGAAAGGATAATACATATTTATAAATGACGATAATTGAGAAGGATCTGACATTCTTATATATTTAAAATATGTACATGGGGGTCATTAATGGTGGAACATCATAAATCCTTTCCTAAATTATTGGTCAACTATCCCTCATGGTGAAAATAAAGGATTCACAAACAAAAGATGTGTAAATTTATAAAATCATGGAAGCCATTAAAAATGGGAAATTATCTGAGTTCATGATTGATGAGGATGGAGTTATTGGATTTGGTTCATGATTATGAGTACCATCTAATACATAGATGAGGCCTGATATTTTTTAGGATGAACATTGCACTACTATCACTATTCATCCAGGGAGCACAAAGATGTATTAAGATCTTTGAGAGAATTTTTTGTGCTAGAATATGAAGAAGGGTATTTTTATGTACACATTAATTTACCTGATATGTCCACATGTGATGGTCAAAATACAAATGTCTAATGGGAAGATGCAACCACGACACTTACCAACATGGAAGTAGGAGAACATCAACATGGACATTGTCACTGGACATCCAGCGATATCTAGAAAAAATAATAATATTTGGGTCATTGTCAATAATCATAAAAATAAATATCACATTATTACGATTCAAGAGGACTTCACATTTGATCATCTATCACAAATATAGAAAAATTAAGAGTTAAGGATTAATGGAATACCACTATCTATTGTATCTAGAAGATATCCTAGATTCACCTCGATGTTCTGGAAAAGTATCCAACATGCTCTATGAAGTGAGCCAATCTTTAGTATGGCCAATCATCCTCCAACTAATGGCCTATCTGAGCAGTCTATTCAAAAACATGATGATATGTTGAGAGAATTTCTTGGGGAATTCAAATGAGGATGGGACCCACATCTTCCACTAGTTAAATTATCCTACAATAATAGCTTCCACTCGATCATCTGGATGGATCAATATGAATCCCTTTACTGGAAAAGGTGCAGAACACCAGCGTGTAAGGATGTAGTCAGTGAATGTAAGCTGGGAGGACCTAAAATGGTCAAAGAAAAGGTGATCAAGGTAAAAATCATTGAATATCACATCAAGGAATCCCAATGTTGATAGATGAGTTATGTATACCTTCATCGACGTGACTTTGAGTTCAATGTTGGATACCTTTTGTTTCTACACATATCTCCCTAGAAGACATTATGAGGTTTGGGAAGATTGAAAAGTTATGTCCTAGGTACATTGACCACTTTGAGATTCATCATTGTGTCAGGGTTGTGACATATCGACTATAACATCCACTACCATGTTCAAAGTACACAATACCTTCCACGTATTGCTTTTAAAATAGTATATACCTGATCCTACACATGTACTATCATCAGAGGTGGTACAGATAGAGAATGATCCTTCTTATGAGAAAATTTTGGTTATGATATTGGATCATATAGAAAATGTTATACATAACTAGACTACTGACCTGGTCAGTGAATTGTGGTGGAACCATAATTACAAAAATGCCACATGGTAATCGGGGTGGTAATATAAGAAATATACTTGCACTTGTTTGTGGCATTGAATGGAACATGAAATTTCAGGGGTGAAATTTCACAAGGGGGAATAATGTAAGGACCTAATGTTTTTTTATGGAAATTAATTATTATAAAAATTCCATTTAATCACATCAAATCACATCCCAATGAACTATAATGTACTATGTGACATTAAAACATAATTTTATCACTTTTGTGGTTTGAAATTCAAAAATTTGACATACACGGCTGTGACTAGTAAGATGTATGGAGTCTGATGGACCAATCATAATTATTTTGTGAATAGTAATCTACAAATATTAATAGTAACTTAATCTTATGAATATTAAATTATCTAATATAATAGTAACAACACCCATTAATATATAAATAAAATTTAGGCATCTTACAAGTGATAATATGACTGCATTAAAAGTATTGGTATTTTGGTAAGCCAAAAATATTTAATTAATTTTAATAAAAAATTAATCTATTAAATATGGTTCATAAATATACAATTTTAGGATTTCTTGTAATAAGGTAATTTTATGAGACCATATATTATTTTGGAAAGCATTATAAAATCAGTTATAGTATTAAAATTAATATTTCTCATGTAAAATATGATTTTAATTAAAAATAAAATTAATCATATGTTGAAAATTATTTTCTAAAATGGATTTTATTTCTGGATAATTAATATTTCTTTTGTTATAGATAAATAAAAAACTAATGATGAAAATACTTTGAAAACCATCCTCCCCTCCACTATAAAACCCAGACCCACACTCGCATCTTTTCTTCACTCCTCTCAAGCCATACCAAAATTCTTCCCAAACATATACCCATGATCTTACCATAAATTTATCATTCCATGTTCTACTAAAAAGTCTTAATCCTCTCCCCTTATGAGGCACTCAAGAAATATTGAATCAATAGGTAAATTCTACTTTTCTTTTATTTTATTTTTTTCATGTTCCTTTGATCTCTTTTCATTCAAATCATCTACTCATCCAAAAAGTCCATACATGTACCGAAATACAGTAATGACAATGGAATAATTCATTATAATATATCATTTACCATTGTTTTATACAAAGGAAATGAAATCATCATCCGAGATGCATCAATTTATGACTTTCAAGGACGATCGTTAATCAATTTCTATTACAATATTCTATTCCTGTCAGAAAACCATATTGATAGTTAAACCTGAATAATAAATATTTATTTTATCTTATGTTTTGTTCCTTATTTCATTTTCATACTTCTGGTAAAATAATAATAAATAAATATTATTTATGATAAAAATTTCAATGTTAATCAAGGCATTTGTCGTTAACGATTTATATAATGATTCCCCTTCACTCCAAATATAAAACTTATTTAGATAACCATGTAATAATATTTATGATATATAATTTTATATAACTTAAATTCTAGACAACCTCTTTAGGATAAATTTTTGTTAGAAAATTAATTTAGGTAAATCAGTCATTAAAACAAAGGAAACAAGCGAACCTGAACAACGAAATTAAAAATCATAACCAATCAAAAATAGTATGAATGAACTCAAAAGGGTTATACTAAATCATCTACATGTAAAAGAGGTTATGTAATTATTAATTAATGAACATAAATTAATTATTCATTTAATTAATATCATGTGGAGAATGTCATCATACATAAGGTATAGGATCCTCTCAAAATCACTTTTATTCATGAATGGCCTATATTTGAAGCCCTTTTATGTGTAATACATAATGATGTTGTATAGTTTTCCCCCTCCCCTATACATTAATTTTTATTTATAAAATATTATATACCCATTTCTATCACATTAACCATTTTTAATTTTCTCCCTACACCATGCTGATTTTCTGTAATAGATTCTACTTGAACCTCCTATATTCATTCGAGTGGCTCTATATTTTTTTATCCAAAAAAAATTTGTCTATTTCATTTTTGTGAAACATATAAATAATTTTTATATGATTTAAATTCACTATTAAATATGTTATAGACATTATCTTATGGATATATACATGTTTTTTAGTGATTCCCTCATTAGTAATTCTCAGAATGAAAACTTGTTTTAAGGAAACTTCACAAATTCATACCTGATTTAAAGAACACTATATTCTATGTTATAAGACACCATTTTTTTATAAAATAATTATTTTTATAAATTAATCCATCTTTTCTCACTTCTGGTTTTATATAAAAGATTTTCCACTTTTCTATTTTATATGTTCTATATTATTTTCCTTAGAACCCAACAGAAATGTTTAAATGATTAAATTTCCTATATATTTTTCTTACATTTTGTCAGTTATACAAGAAATTGTTTACCATGACACATTCATATATTCACTAATAAATTTCAATGAATATTTTAGTCCATTTCCTTCATGGACACTTTTATGATTTACAAATTTGTTATGCTTTATGACATGAATGTGGTAACCAATTCTTTCTATGGGTAACCCTTATGATTATATAAGAGTTATTATAAATGATTATTTTTGTGGAAAAGATATTAATGAAAAGTTATGATGGGTGTTATAAGATGAGAATCTAGTGGATTCAGAATAGTTGAGTATCATGATACATTATGTGCAACAATCTTGGTGGTTAGCCTTTTTCTTGTGATACCATGTGTGATAGTCTTGTGAGTTATCCTTGGTTTGTTATACCATACACAACAGTCATGGAGGTTAGCCTTGAATCAGGATAAAGTCATGTTTTATGTTTTTGAAAATTATTATAACTACCTTTTTATATTATTTCTTGTTTAAATGTTATTATTCTATATTTTGCATGCCTTTATATATGATCATTTTATTCCTTCTATCACATGTGAAAATTCTTTGTTCTTGTATTTATTCCACTACTGGTATATTATACTCATCCCATTTTTCTTTTGTTACTTAGGGTACATTATGATGATTTTTGACAATAATGAAAGTTACAAGGAAAATTTGAATATTAATAATGAAATGTTTTAATTAGTTATATGTGTTCATTTTTATGTACCTAGTACTCCATGTCACTAGAATTTATGATCAATGACTTGTACTCTAATTTATAATTATTGTAAAATCATGTAATGTTATATGTAGATTGATAGGGTTAATATAAGGTAATGCATTGAAATAACCATGTTTTCTATGTTAGCAATTGATTATCTAAAAATTATTGATGATTTAAACAATTCAATAATATATTCCTTTGAAAAGATAGATTACATGATAAAAAAACGGTCAATAGCCCATTTAGGTAAGCAGAATCAAGAACATACTTCCCAGATTCAAGAGGAGAATGACAAGAATGCAAAGATGATTTATGTTGATCTTAATTTAAACAGAGAAAGGGAACTCGTAGAAGAAATGGATGAAATGTTCAAAGAGAATGAAGAAGTAAACAAATAACAAAGATAATCTCTTAAATCTCATGATGAAGATATAAATGGTCTTGAAAATAAAAAAAAAATATTGGGGAAGGGTTTATTAGGATGTATGAGGATCCACAAAAGGGTTAAAGAAATTAAAGGAAACCATGTGGAAGCTAATTCCAATGAAAGATAATAATTCTGTATGATTTTTCAAATATAAACTTTGGTGTTATTTTATTTGTATCAAATTTTCCTATTTTAATAAAATATTTTATCCTCCAATTGTTTTGCCTCATATATTTCTAACAATTTAGGTACAATTTTTATTCATTCACTCTATTCCATTTTAAAAACCAAAAAGGTGGAGAAAAAGAATGATACAATAGAATAATATGAATTAATATGTCTATTTGAGGGGAATATTACTCAATGAAGATACTATTATATAAGAATAAGTTACATCTATAAGAAAGAAATGACTACAAACCTTAGGGATTTCAATACCTAATGGGGAGTTAGTGGTATTTATCATAAGCCTTAAACTATGTAACATGAGACTGAATGTCTTTTTTATTAAAAAAATTATAACCTTATTCCATTAATTTATGTTTTAACAATTACAAACAAATTTTCGTAATGGATATTTATAGTCTATAATTATTTTTGAACATAATAGTGGATTCCAAAGTATTATCCAATGTTTTCATAAACCTTGTCTATACATCTTTTTATAAAGTCAAAAAACTAACATCCTTAACTAAATTAGAAACATAAAATTCCTTATTCACAAGTTTTTTTATAGATTTGTGACATTGATTTCTCTTAAAATCAGACTCGGACTTTTACAGAAATCAGACACCAATTTCTACTATAATAAGACTATGATTTCTACTAAAACTATATTCTGATATCTCTTGAAATCAGAATGTGATTTATCCTAAAATCAGACTCCAATTTATCATGAAATCAAACTCTGATTCCTCCAAAAATCAAACACCACTTTCTCTCCAAATCTGATATCGAATTATTCATAAATTATACAGAAAATTCACTAGAAATCATAACACTAATTCTATAAAATCAAACACTAAATTTATTAGAAATTGAACTCTGAATTCAATACAAATCAGACTCCAAATTCTTTATAAATTATTCCTTGAATTCTCTAGAAACCCGACTCTAAATTCTCATTTTCTTATACTCAGAATTCTCATTATTTTATCATATGATTCCAATTTTATTTTGAATCTGATTATTAATACTATTAAATGTACATATTTTATTTAATATATTGTTCCATATATTTCAAATCCATAAATTTTATTGTTTCTCAAAATTAACATTGTTTTTCATACATTTTATTGTTTATTTCACATGATAATATTACCCATGATTGTATTTTGTGAAAATATGTCATACAATCTGTTTCTATCCAACCTTGGGTAGAGTGACACATGTCCAGGTCCCTAAAAAATTCATGGAAAAATATAACTATTGGTGAAGGAGTTGACCATTGTTCATTCTACCTATAAATAGAATCCAATTAGATTGAACACAACACACATCTAGAGATAACATATAGTGATGTTGTGAAGTTATTTCTAGGGAGATAAAAACATTCTAATGTGTTGTGAGAATTATGAAAAAATTATTGAACCCTGAACAACGAGTTCATCCTTCTTAGTGAAATTTAAATTGTTACTGATCAATCGAGACCTTCCGGCATATGAAGACATAGGTATTGATCACCTTTTAGATTATGGTATTTCATGGATATCACGATAGATATCAATAATCATATTAGGGGTTTACCCTTGTGAAGCTATGATATACATAATTGAAAATATAAATCAAATTACCTTTACCCATGGTTGTTGGATACTATTCTATTTGTGGTAAAATATTTCTTATACATTTCATATTTTGTTACAAGCCTTATTTACATTGTATTTTGACAATGAAATAATCTATAACATTGTTATGATTTCATACACTTGTATACTCTGATATAAATTAAATTTTATATGCATTAATGTTGAATCAATCTCTATATAATCTTATTTTATGTTCTCATAATGGATCAATATTTTCAAAACCTTTAGAATTATGTTTATTTGTTATGAGCTAATGAGGTATTGCTACTCTGTCTTATTTATCATCATTAAACATACATTTACTTTTAGGATTAAAATGGAATGTTTTTAAACATATAATTGACTCCCTCTTGTAATAGAGCTATCTAAATATATATTTTTATCTTGTATTACTTATTCTTCATATTGTTTTTGTTCAATTATCTACAATCAATAAAATTACCCAGATCAGACAACCCATTTAATAATTAAAATATGAGTACTTCCTGGTGAAGTGTTTGGATGTTGTTCTAGTTTTCTAATTTTATAAGTTCATCCGGACAATCATTATAATAATGTTTTGACATTATATTATAATTTGGAACTAATTTAATAGTAACCATATATTCTAGATATTATATAATAATTGTTAATCACTAGGAAAAATAACTACATATATTTTCACTAATGTAACATTATTAATCATAATAGTTTTGGTGATATGAGAAATTTAAAAATATAACATTTATATCAATATTATAGAATATTCCTGGATAATTGACATTTTAAAATATTTATTAATTTATTATTTTATGAAAATAAAACTCATTATGTAAATTAATTTCTTTGTTTCTTTAATCTATGTTATCATGAAATAATGAAAGACAATCCATAACCAACAGCAAATAAAAATATATAATGGTTAAAACAACATTTTTATAGGGATTTAAAATCCATAAATTCTAACTTGTATATAAATTATAATTCTTCCATTAATATCATTATACCCATGTGTTTTTACAAAAATTTTAGACCACAATTGATGAGGTGAAATTTTCATTTACAGAGTAATTTTATCAGAATGTATAGAATGTACAAAATAAAAGCAAATATGAAATAAGAATAATATGAATAAAACATAATCTACCTATTAAAAAATCATTAATTGGAACAAATTATACCTATGTAATTGAAAAAGATATCACCACTCCCTTCCTCTTATAGTTAGGATGCTTCATATCCCTCTTCATCTTCTTCATACAAGCATCTATATAATCAACAACATTTTTTCACATAAAAACAAACATATGGAATGATTTATTTGGGCTTAATTATTTTACTTCTGTTTTATTTAAAATTATGATCAATATGACAAATCATACCACACCAGGAGAACGTCCCACATTTCATAATATATTTTTTATTTTGAATTTTACCTCACGTATCAAAAAATAATTTCATGATATTCCTATATTCAAATTAAATTAATGGATTGTTCCCATTAACCTTTTTCGTTGTCCTGTTTTTATACATGTTTCAATAGGTTACATGATTATTGTCCAACTTTATACATAAAATGTTAGTTTAGATAATTATATATTTTTTAAAATTATTTTTTATGAGAACAATAATTTTGTATATTTAGTCATTAATCCTTGGTAGAACTGAAAAAATATATTATCACTAACTTAAAAAAAGAGTGCATACCCTGTTAATAATTTGATGTTCTTATATGACCAGTATATAGTCCTAATTATCATTTAAATTAAATAATTTTTCTTCTATCAAATATGGAAAAACCATAAGAAAATATGGGTGAGGAAAATGACTATTAAATATATCTCATTCCATGGTCTCAATCTCTTAACTTTTTCTAGTGTTTGTAACCATTATCCACCACTTATCAGATTAATATTAAAAATCTTATATATAATGTTATGAATTTTGGTTCTTCTAAAATCCCATGTAATAAAATATATCTATGGTGAATTGATCTAACCATCATCCACACGTGGATCATATGATATTGATAATGTAAAATGTTTTGACTCATAAAATGATCTAATTTTTACTTGTTATTCTATGGTACATATTATTTATCTATTGAATTCATGAAACCATCGTTAAAATAATATTTTAAAAAATACTACAATGATGAATAAACTCATTTATAATTCATATAATTACTTTTTTTTGATTCAGATGTTTTTTTTCAATTGTCCCTCCATAATAAATATTACCAATTTCATGAGAAAAAATCATAGCAAACTAGCATAGTTTAGAAGATAAAATATGGTAATATCCAAATTTCGTATATTATTAACAATACATTGGATTCTTTTTTGGTTAATTACATCTACCATCTTAATAAATAAATAATCAATTCTTTTGATAAACAAATAATGTTTTAGATATTAATTTTTTATGCAATAACATAGTATTCATTCTCCACAATAGAAAACATTTATGATATAACATGTTTTCTATTCATAGTACATATGCATAATTTTTTTCTTGACCTCATCATTTTCCATAATGATGCATAAAAACATTTATTCTACATTTTAAAATATGAAATTATCTAAAAAATAATAGTACGAGATATATAAATTGAAATTATGAAATATGTTAGAGTATTAATACTCAACAAATGATCAATTTCTAAAATAATTATTTTCCTCCAAAAACTAATTACAACATTAATAAACAAGACTACACAAATAATTTCATAAAAATTTTCAAAAAAAAAACAGAATTGAAAAAAGATACTCATAATACCATTTGAAATTCACAGAAACGTTATATTTAACATAAGTACATGATCATAAATTGTGAAATAATAATATTCATGTGAAACCCCATAACATACATGAATAAATCATATATATAAAATAAAATAGTATTTTCATATCACTCATTCAATATATCATAAAAATGGAATTACCTGCCATAAAAATAACAATTATTTCTTAAGAGAAAACTATAAATGGCTATCTCCATTGGTTTCCCCACTACATTGGAGAGATATATTATTCTCACCATTAACCATTAGGTATATCAGGATCATCATGTATCATGTGCTATATTGGACTCACAAATCATCATAAACAATCCAATGAACTATATGATAATAATAACTACACATTAAGTCGTCTGTTAACATCATCATTATTATGAAAATATTAATTTATACTACATGCAAATTATTTCTTGATATAGTGATTAACATTCAATTAAATATCTTTTTGAAAATTGGTATGAAAAAGGGACAAATAGTTTTTTTAATGAAAATATAGAATCATGTAATTGAACCTAGAGAGAAATAATTTCTTATGAAACTGGAAAAAATTATTGATCATAGATATTTTAAAATTGAACATTATAATAACATTTATTTCAAATGATTCTATATAAAATACATTTTAAAACCCATATTAATAAGGTCAAATGTGAAATAAAATTACTATTGTAATTCATATTTTCCATATCAATACAGATATACAATAAATATAAAATGAATGACATTGAATAAAAATAATTACAAAATAAATCATTAATTTATATAAAAAGTAGTTTTCAAGATTATGTTCCCATTAACTCATGTCAGCCTCACCACATAAATTATTAACTTCTTTGATAAAATATTGATATTAATTAATTATCTTCATAATAAAATTTATCATTTACATTGAACTTATTTTTATTTATTTTCATTTTATATTCAATTACATATTGAATTTTGTTCACATCTGTCATTTTGAGGATATTAGACTCACATGTCCAAATTAACTTTGGTATGTTGAAAATATTAAAATGGGTCAATATATATTAATATACACAATAATAATAATGAAAAAAATATTAGTTTTATATATTAAATATTCTATAGTAACAAACTAGGATGTTTGGTTATGAAAAATAAATTATGTTATAATCATAGAGATGGAAGGCTGTATGCATGAACACGTATAGTTTATATTTATTAATTTGTGTGAGGGAATGAAGGAATAAAAAAATTTATACTTAAAAATGAATAATATATCAATAATATCATATTATCTCTTAATATACACTTATATTTATAATTCAAGATATGTGGTCATGATTAACAAATACAATCGGTTTTGATGTTGGTAGTCGACACATATGCATGAGAGGTGTTACCCTTTTCAAATGAATGAGAAGGTAAAAAAATTAGATTCTATATTATAATTAACAATTTCATATGAATTTAATATCATATTTTTTATATTTATTAAATCATTATGACCAGCCTTGATATTAGGTTTAGAGAAATTAATTAAATTGGATTGCAAGGTTATAGTCAATATTATAGAAAAATAACGATTTCATTTCTAATTTTATAGATGAAGATATGAATACAATTTATAAAATTAACTAAATAAGATAAATATTAAGTAATATAAATATATTATTATTTTATAATTAACAATTAAAATTTTACATCTATGGAAGATGAAATAAAATGGAATGACACGTGTAAGATATATACCAGTCCAATAGGGAACCACAATAGGTTTAGAAAAAATATATTCATTGTATGGAATTTTGATAAAACATGGACCACTAAGATGTAGATAAGAATGTTATAAAGGGTTTTGTATTTAGATTAATTGTATAGAGCCCTTCAAATTCATTACATAATATCGTATCAGTATACGATATTTTATTTTCCCTGATTCCCAATAATTTTTTTGTTTATTTTTTAAGAGTGTTTGGTAATTAATTTTTCATTATAATCCCATATATGAGAATGATGACATATATCACATTATCCATTATCTCACAATATATTTTTATATATAAAACATGATTACATTTAATGAAAAATCATCTTGATTTTCAATAGAACATTATCATTTACATTATTCATCCATAATCTGTGTTAAAATAATCTTAAAACATGGAATTATAATATAAATATCACTATATGATATAAAATCTTTAATATTAAAAATTATTCCATGTATATATATATAAAATTACTTCTTCTATGAAAATTAGTATTAACATAAATATTATTTTAAAGATTTAATAACCACCAATAAGAAATTGTTTTTAAAAAAATGTCATAGTAATTATTAATGGTAAAATATAAATAATAAATTATTTTTGTAACAATGAAAAACACATTATTATATATTTTCAAATTGATTTATTTTCCACATTATATTGTATAATATAATTCCCTTTAGTTTTCTATATCATAACATTTATGTTAAAACATATACCATGTATAGATAAATCATAAGGTGACTTAAGGAATCAGTTTCATATTACTCTTACACACACATGGAATAAAAATAATAGATATACATAGATTGACTATAGAAGTAAACCTCCATATAACCACCATAGTTATATTTTCTAAAACCATATAATATTTTTCAAATAATCTTTTAGGGGAAACCGGAAAGGTTGACTCCATCCCACTACCAGGTCCACTAGAGAGATATAACATGTTCTCCTACCATGGATTTATAATGAACCACTAATTAATTTAAACAATTCCAAATTACCACTAATAAAATTTCATGCATCATAAATTCCTTTTATTCCCCAATTACAATAACTTGGATATTCATTTCATGTATGAATCTTGATTTGATGTGTTTTTTTCAAAAAATGTGAGGAGTTCATAATTTTATAAGTAAAATTCATGTACATAATAGTACATGTCATCTATCATTTTCCCGTAGGTGGTTGTGTACTGGTCGTGTAATGGCCGTGTACATGACCGTGTGAGGTGACATGGAGACCGCCTAATGGGTGATCGATGTATCTATATACATGACATGAAAATTAAATGAAAATGATGTGTACTTTTTATTTTAAATGATTAAAATGATCATGTTTGAATATGATCGGCATAAACGTCTTCTTCTCGCCTTGGTTCGTCTAGGTGTGTCCGGGAGTGATGATTCTTCTCTAAGCCAAAGTTTCTCTATCCGTGGTCTGATTCGATCTCCAAAGTGTGCATTGGAATCCCACCAGTGATTCATTATCTGTTCCTGAATCTCTCCTCTTGATTCCTCCAATCTATTTAGTTATTCATGGTTGAGTATTTTTGACGTTTTTTTGACATATGTCGTTCAATGCTGATTCATGGGATGACATTCATGAGTGTTCATCATAGAATTTCGAGGTAGGAGTTATTTGACTTATATATGCCTAAGTTCTAAATACCCTTGTTAAGCGTATTGTTTTTTTTGGGAAATTTATCCTTATTTAATGCCTGATATGGTTTGTCTGTTAAGAAAGGGTAATTGATTATGAATTAGATATATTAACAAGACTGTGGAGGTGATACCCCTGATTGATTTGTGTATTCTTGATGGGTTTAGAAAGAATTTTTGGATACATCATTTCCATGCATAGTGTTGTTAGGATGGATTTTATATTATGTGAAATAAATGTGTTTCACATAATGAATGTATGACCAAGGTGAATTGACTATGAGAGTTTCTTGAAGTGGGGTATTTTAATATTGAATTTTTATTATAATTTACCAGAGGTATTGACTACGAGAGCTTCCAAGGATCGTTTCCTATAGAGGATAGACTGTGAAAGATACCCAGAGTGACATTATTAAATAAATGTTAGACCATATAAAATTTTCATTGACAGCCACTATATGGTCATTATCCGTTTTTTCTATGTGGACCAAGGGGTATTAATTGTGAGATCTACCTAAGTGGTCATTTTTATTTCATTAGTTCTATTTGATACCTTGGGGGTAGGATGTGTGAACATTCCAATAGGTTTAGTATTATTACGGACTTGAGGATATATTAAAACCATGGGATTAGATTATGTGAGTTTCCCATAGAGATATTGTAAATATTGAATCATGTGATGTGTCTGCCAATCCAAAGCCCAATCTTAGAATTGGTTTCATTAGGTTGTTATTTGATATTTTTTTTGTGATTCATTCTTGAT
The DNA here is from genome assembly GCA_963277665.1 of Viscum album. Taxonomy (NCBI): domain Eukaryota; kingdom Viridiplantae; phylum Streptophyta; class Magnoliopsida; order Santalales; family Viscaceae; genus Viscum; species Viscum album. The sequence goes on along the minus strand of OY728159.1, from coordinate 1,454,351,747 downwards.
TTAATTATGAACATTAAATGCTAATGAATGTAAATGGAAACTACATGGTTGGTTACATTTTGGTACTCCTAGATTAATGATGTTTTCCATTATTACATGTTATATATACTCACTGATAGTTAGACACATATATGGTGGTGGTTTACTACTGGTATTAAACTCTCACCATAATTGGGTCATTCTATTAGACCAATAAATATTTTATGGTAACATGTATAGATCATTAAAAGCACCCTAGGTCATTTAGTTCTTAATTATTATGGAGTAGGATAGTTTAGGACCAAGCTGAGGCTTGGGATGCTGCTGGAGTTTATTTATATTTTATTACATTGGCTTGTTCTTTTTATTCCAGCATTGTGACTTATTTTAATGCATTCCTAGACACATTTTAAATGCATCATTATATATATATATATATATATATATATATCTTTCGTAGTTTATATTACTATCAATCATCCTCTATTTACTTTGTCGTATGTTGTTACTATTTTTTCTACAATTATCAATTTTTTTCCACTATTTTACTCTACCAATGATGTCATGGTTTCCCCACTATCTCACCCAAGTCCCTCGCTACTAGTTGGAAGCCCCTAGAATTCATGGAAATGCATTTGAGGCCATGTGACCAAATGGGTATGGGGCACCATTCGATGGTACCTAGAACTGAAACACGACAATGTCATATTAGAGAATGTTGTTTTCTTATTGGTCTTACTATTTAAAGCCTATAGAAAGGGACACGAAGGAATTTTTAGATGGTAAAAATCTATTCTAGGGATTTTCTAACCTGTGTATAGGGATGTGCAAATATACATCGAATAATGCAATTTTTTATAGTTTTGAAATTATTACAGTTGATTTGTTTTCACAATTGGATGATTTTCATGTTTTGTTTTGTTATCAATGACAAGATTTAGGTTCTATTTCTATTGAAATTTGATGAGATAAGGGTTGGCCATCGCATGAATAATATAGGCACTTGATAGGGATCCCATGTAATGCATTCTTCTCCTATCATTTAGGGTGAATTACTGATTCCATTCTATTTTTATAGATGTTTTTCTTGATTTTAATGTTGTTCAAATAGATTCATTGATAGAATACCGACTATTTTGAGAGGGGATTGGATATTTTAATCTTTTACTTGAATGGGAACGAAAAATTTTCATGTAAAATCTTATTTGAGTATTTTTATTGAGGTCCCCGAGTAGTTTCTAAGGCATACTATCATGAAAAATCAATAAAAAATAGTATGTGGTGATAAATGAAAGCCATGTATCATTTTGTTTAAGAAGAAAATATTTTTCTGAAGTACAAATCATGTACTATACGTATATGCCATTTAGTCCTTATCCATGGGACTATCTGTGTGAGCAGACACACGGGTTTTGGAAATCTTGGGTGACACGCCGGGTACATAGAATTCACGTTGTGTGGTAACATTTTTGCATCCAGTCGTGTGGCTAACAAAAAATGTGGATGAAACATATGTTGTACATGTCGTGTCCCATTCATTTATTCTATGTAGAGTTGACTGTGTGACTAATGACATGGGAGGTTAAAACATAATGGGTTACACATCTTGTCTAGTGTGAACACACCATGTAGTATCACACAGGAAGGAACATTGTGGTTTTTCCATGTATAAGGACATGAGAAGGAGGGAAGAATCAAGTAGACACCATGTTTGAAGTAGAAGACGCCGTGTGTATGGGGAATTACGCCACAATCATTCGAATATGTACACGCCCTTGTCAAAGCCTAAGGGGACACACCGTGTAGGGGTTATACACATTGTGTATCCCTATGTTGTAAAATATCATTGTTTTTCTTCACTTCTTTATTTCTTGCATTCAATGTTTCAATCCCTAAAAATATTTAACTAAGGTGTGTGGTTGACCTTATAGAGTGATGCCACCACGATGTCCTCCAGTTGTACTCTAGATATACTGCAATGATCAAACACGGAAATTTTGAGATCATGGACTACCAGTAAATACACTCATTGTGATCCTCTTGGAACAAACAGTTATATAAGACATAGTCGATGATGCACAGTTCTGAGAATGATTAATGAGGATAATGTAGACCATATAGGGAGCACCTTATCATACGTCGCCTTTGGAAGAGAAAACATCGGTGTTCAACAAACAGCATCCTCCAAATTTTTCTAGGGATCAGGGACCATAGGATGTAGAGTCATGGTTGAAGTCCATACTAGATATATTTGAGAATCTAGAGATGACACTAGGTGGGAGGGTGAAGCTCCTGGTGTACATTTTATGTGATTCCACCCTGAGATGGTTGGATGTTATCTATCAAGTGGTACATCATAAAGATATGGATTGAGAAGAGATTCATAGGACTATCTATGACTACTTCTATACAAATACACTGAGGTCTGATCGAGCCCAAGAGTTTATGCATTTGGATCAGGGTTCTCATTCAGTGATAGATTAATCTTCTCAATTTACAGAGCTATAGCACATCACACATGTTCTAGGAGATGAATAGTTATATTTGGATAGGAGTTTTGATGAATCTATCAATAATAACATCAAATAACAGGTGATTATCTTCAAGATGTCTTCAGTTATAGCTATAGTTAATCTGGAGCTGATTATTCAGCATAATTTGAGGGAGTTGGGTGCTGTCAGCCTAGGAGGATCAGAATCCAAGACTAGTATTCTTTCGACAGATAGTAAGAAGTGCTGCAGGGAGCATAGAGCTGATGTTTCTTTATGTAGCCAAGTGGTATGCTACTGGTGATAGAAAAGCTGTCATACTATACCTCATTGCCTGAGAGACCCTATTGAGTGCCAATCTTGTGAAAAGATGGGTCATGATCACCATTTTTTCCTGGTGATCTAGTCAGATGTGAGTGATAAGGGTGATGTTATCACACCAAATTCATGATAAAGACCACCCATTTCTCATCATACGGGGATATGATGTTTGTCTACCCGTTCAGGCCTAGGAGGTGGTCGTGGCCATGGTAGTGATGCTTTGGGATTTTAGTGACATCATGGTGGCGAAACTCAGGGTAATCAGGCTGGGTCATAGGGCCGTGGTGTATTTCAGACATTTGTAGTAGATCATACCTATCAAGAGTAAAATCTAGAACCATCTACGGTTAGTGGTATGATTCAAGTGGACTTAGATTTAGCTTCTTTTCTTTTTGCTACATGGGCCTCCCATATATTTATATATGTTGTCATTTGAATAGAATGTGGATATATATATTTTCTTATGAGTATTTTATATAAATAGAAACACTGTTAGTGAATATGGAGACTCATGTACGTTACTACAGTGAGTACCCTCTTGAATTTGGTGGGTGTTACTTCTTATGTGACATTATATCTTTTAGATGATGGGATACGATGTCATTCTCTGAATGGACTGGTATGTGGCCTTAAATATAGTTGTTGATTGCTATCACCATATGATGATTTTCACAACACCATAGGGATGATTTTATTTATATAAGGGTGAATGGGATGTCCTGGTGGGTATAGCTAGACCCTTGAATCATTTGTAGAGAGGTGTTACAATAGATATTTTTTATCTATATTGTGAGAATTATGGGACCTCTTAGAATAATCTTCCTCCTGTGGGTGATCATATTTTTGATGTTTCTCCAGACTAATTTTCTTGTTTTCCTTAAGAGTGAGATGAATAATTTTCTATTGAGCTTGTTCCTGGAGAATCACTACTGTCCATTCTCATTGTAGGTTGGCTACACCCTAGTTACATGAGCTCATGAACTAGATGGATGAGTTATAGGAATCCCGATTCATTCGACCCAGTACTTCTCCTTGAGTTTAACGTACTATTTTTACGATGAAGGTAGATAATACCCTTCGAATATACATAAATTATTACATGATGATCCAGCTGATGGTGCAGAACTGATATCCCTTACGAAGGATTAATGACATCTTTGATCAGCTTCAAGGAGCTCTGGGGTTCTCAATGATTGGCATCAGGTCATATTTTCATTAGTTTAACATTATACCATCGTATAAACCTATTATATACTTTGGAGTATTTATGGTCTAAATGAATATATTTTTTATCTTTCGGTCTCATGAATGTACAATATTTTTTCATGACACTAACGAATTGAGTGTTCCATCCATTCATGGATTCCATTTTAGTTGTCTTAGTGGACGTTATCTTTGTTTAATCTTACACTTGACATGACCCTGACACCCATATTGTGGTCATTTTGAGTACACAGAGAGAGAATAAATTATACAAAAATACCAAAATTCCACTTTTGGATGGATTAGATTCAGTTCTTCTGAGAGGATATTTCGGTGATGGGAGTTTTAGTAGACCTAGAGAAAGTGATCATAGTAGTTTCCTAGGAGCGGCCAAAGAACATATTTAATGTATGATTTTTTCTATAGATATCTAGTTATTATTGATTTTTTACACATGAAATTTCATGATTTGATGTTCCACATAAGAGCCTAACTCAGAAGGTTGAAAAATACTTCTGGAGAGATTCTTGTGATTCAACCTTTTGAGAACTGAAAGGGAGGCTAACTTCAGCAATGATAATAATTTCTCCAAATCCGATCATGGGTTATATCGTTTATGGTGAAAAATTATTAATGCGGATTGGAGTAGTTCTTATGCAGGAGAATGGATTCATTATTTACGTATCTCTAAATTTGATGTCGTAAGAGAGAAAATACCCGACACACTATCTTGAGATAGCCTTAGTTGTGCATGATTTTTGCTGTTGGAGGCATTATCTTTTGGGAGATCATTTTTTGGTGTTCAAGTACCACAAATGTCTCATGTATATCATTACTCGACATGATCATAATTTGAGGCCTGGATGTTGGGTTAGTACCTTCATTCTTTTAAAGTTGAGCTTGCCTATATGTTTGGTAATGGAAATGCAGAGGCTGATGTGTTGATAAGGATGACTTACATAGATGTTTTTCAGGAGGCCAATAGTGAGTGGAAACTTATGGATATATTCTCTTAGATGAATTTGTAGGAGCATGTTAGAAATTGGTAGATGTTTCATTCTTTTTTTGTTGTTACCTCTACTCTACTAGATTGGGTGACAATGAGGAATCAATCAGACTCTAATGGCCTAGTCATGTGAGAGAGTGTGATGGGAGAGGACCCTAATCTATGGTGGGCTGTAAGTGAATATGTGATATATCACATTAATGGTTGTGTATGGGTGTCTTTAGACATATTTGAGGAGCCTTTGCGGGAATTCCTTTCCTCAGTATGGGAAGTTCATCCTAGTGTCACCAAGATTTATTGAGATTTACAATGTCAGTATTGGTGTCCATGTATATAAAAAGATGCTTCTAGTTTTTGTAGGAGTTGTTCCACCTATCAGCATGTGAAGGCTGGGAATTATTGACCAACATGGATTTTACACCAGCTTCCCATTTTCTGAGTGGAAGTGGAATGATTTTATGTTTGATTTTGTGACAAGGTTCTTGAGGTCATCTCAAGGGAATGACATAGTTTGGGTTGATATTGATAGACTAATGACAGTTGCACACTATTTACTAGTCAAGGTGACATTCAGTGTTGAAGAGCCTAGCAGAATGAAAATCATATAGATTGTATGTTTTCATGGGATTCCACACTCTATCGTTTCAAAAAGATTTTCTTGTTTTACGTCCCAGGTCTGGTAGGGACTACATATGGATTTATTTACATAAGAACTTTTCAGTATAACTTACAATCCCCAGAAAATTGATAAGTCTGGGAACATGATTCAGGTGTTGGAGGACATGCTTCAAGAATGTGTCCAAGATTTTGGAGGTTCTTATAAGAAGAACATACCTCTAGGGGAGTTTTCCTACAAAAACAATTTTCAGGAGATGATTCAAACATATCATTATGAGGCATTGAACGGTAGTCCATGTCGATCACTGAAATATTGGCTAGAGGCAAGAGAGGTAGCTATGATAGGACCTCATCATGTCCAGGAGACCACAGATCAAGTGGAGTCAATTCAGAAGTGGATGGTTACTACACAATATCTACAAAGTCTTATGATGATCAATGAAGACGACCGTTAGTGTTCAAGTTCAGAGATCAGGTTTTCTTGTCTGTCACACTGAGTATGGGATAGAAGTGGCTTATGAGATAGGGAGATCATTCACTGAGATTCATAGGGCCTTTTGAGTTCTTGTAGATAGTCATAATAGTTTCAATAAAGTTGCAGTTACCTCAGAGGTACCTGGATATGAACATCGCCTTCCACTTTCCGCAGCTCTAACATTACTTCATAGAACCATATCATGTTTTTAATCTCAATGAATATGAGTTGGAGGTGGATTCCTCAATCAAGGAGCATCCAGTCCGGATTATTGATTGATGCATGCAGGTTCTCAGTGGTCGGTCTATTCCCTTTGGTATGGGTTCTATAGTATCATGTGTGAGTACATAAAGAAACTTGGGAGGGGGAGATAGTTGTGTGGTTGTAGTCGATAGAGTTGTTCGAGTTTTCTTCTTCACAAAATTCATCGGGAAATTTAGGGATGATTTTCATTAAGGGGGGATGTTTATAAGGACATGGATCTTCATTTAAAGTATGAATCTTGATTTTAGGTTTTTTTTTGAGAAAATGGGTGATTTTGGGGATTTAAGAAGAACACATCATGTGTCATGATGCCATGGGTGGCCATATACTGGTCGTGTAATGACATTGTGCATGACCATGTGAGGTGACACGGGGACCGCCTAAAGTATGGGCAGGTGGAGAAATATACATGTTTTGTACATTAAATGAACATATATTTTACTTATTCATTAATTTGATTAAATGAACCGGGGTTGTGTCTAATATCCATAAACGTCTTTTTATGGCCTTGGATCTTCCAGGAATTTCTAGGAATGTCGATTTTTTTTCAAGACACTGTATATCCATCGATTGTCCGATTTGATCTCTGACGGGTGCGTTGGAATCCCACCAGTGATTCACTATGTATTATTGAATCTATACTCATGATTTTTCCTCTAAATTGAGTTATTAAATTTTGATAGTATTTTATGATTTAGTAGATCTACATCGCTCTAGGCCGATTCAAGGGCCGAAGATCAAGAGTGGTCATCATACAATGTTGATTTAGGTGGGTTTTTCCTTACCATAGTTTTTCAATGAAATATATATCCCTATTTTTTGAATACCCTTGTTTATGGTATTCTATGTTTTGAAATGAAACCCTTTTTTAATTCCTGATATTGTTTTTTTGTTATGAAAGTGTATTGATTATGAATAAGGATTATTACCATGATTATGGAGGTGTTTGCCATGTTTGATTTGGTTATGATCATTGGGTAGAGAAAGAATGTCATGATGCATTCTTTCCTTACCAAGTGTTGTTAGGATGGAGTTGTTGTTATATGAGATTTATTTGATTCAGATTATGAATGTATGGACAAGGATAATTGGCTGTGACAGATTCCCGAGGTATGGTCTTGTAATTTTTAATTATTATTATTAATGACCTTAGGTGTTGACAATGATAGATTCCACATTTCATTGACAAAAAGTGATAAACAGTTAGACAAACCCAGAGGTCATTATTAAATAAATGTTAGATCACATGGCATTGACTATGAGTGGATCCATTGGGTCATTATGCTATTTTATGGATACGCGGGCCAAGGGTTACTGACTGCGAGAGATCTCAGGTGGTTATTTGTATTAGATTAGTGCTATGTGAGAACAAGTGGGGTTCGAATAAGTGATATATCCAATAGGGTCACTATTATTAATATTTTAGGATATGTTAGAACCAGGGGGTTAAACAGTGTGAGCTGCCTAGGGGGTAAATGTAAATATTGAATGTTGGGACATGCCAGCCAAACCAAAGTCTAAAAATGGTTTCCTTCATGTAATGTAGTATTTTGAGATACATGTTTGTGAAAATTACTTGACTAAGTGATGAAAATTAAATTCTAATGAATGTAAATGTAAACATTATGGTTTATTACTTTTTTATAATCTTAGTTTCGTTGATTAATTTCCATTATTTATTGGCATATATAGTCACAAATAGTTAGACACAAAACTTTTTGTGGTTGGAAATAGTCTCTCTCCATATTTGGGTCATGTTTTAGGAGCCAAAAATATTATATGGTTTTAGGTATAGCTATGGGAAACTAGCCATCCTCATTTGGTAGTTTCTTTCTATGGACATGGAGAGCATGGACGAAGATGATTCTTGCGATTCTGCTGGAGATTATTTAATTTTTACTACTTTGGTTTTTTACATTGTAATCAAGCATTTTGACTTTTTTGGAAACTATCCTAGACACATGTTATATGAGTCATTTATTTATACAAATATATATATCTACTGCTGCTGATTTTATATCAGTCTTCCACTATTTACATTGTTGAATGGTATTACTGCTTCCACTATAGTTATTTGTTTGTTTCTACTACATTACTCTACCAGTGAGAGAATTGTTTTCCCACTATCACGCCATGGACCTCACTGCTAGTCATAACCCTCTTGAATTCAGGTAAATGCTCTCGAGGCCACGAGACTAACAAGGTACATGACACCTTTGGGTGGCACCCAGAACCAGGACGTTACACCAATGAAAATTATTATTTTAATATTCTTATACATGTTTTCATTAAATAAATCATCATAAATAATATTAATTAATTAAAAAATTATGTTTCTTAAAGAAATAATATTATGTTATAGATGAATCCAATCATTAAATAATGGTTATAGGGTATGAAATTTCATTGTTGTTATACACGTTAAAATAAAACAAATATTTATTTTCCTTGAACGAGTGTATAAAACATATAGAAAAAATATTATTTCTAATAAATATTTCTAGAAAATAAAACAAGAAACATAAATTTTACTATGAAATTAAATTATCTATATAAATAAATATGTAAAATAATAATAAAATTATTAAAATGAATGAAATTGTTTTAGGGGAAACATTAAATGATGTTTTTTTATAATAATGTATGTTACCTTGAGTCTAACTTGTATTTTTTTTATTTTAATTAATAGTAAACATAGATTAATTATTTACCTTCTAAATACATTTCCTTGTTTATAATAATTTTTTTTATCCCATATGATATTATATTTAGCTATGTATTAGATAAAATCAAAACGAATTTTTTGATGAATTTAATTTTATACGTGAAAAATTGATTTGGTAATTTGAATATGGCGAAAGAGGTTATTATCCCTACATATTTACGAAAAAAATTAAATAACTATAAATTTTTACATTAGTTATAATTTTTTTGAATATAATTATATATATATATTATTATTGAACTACGATATAATCAACAAAATATAGGGTTATACATACACTTGATTATTGTTTCTATTTTTCAATGATCATTATGAAATGATGGTATGTACCATTTTATCATTAAAAATATAATTACATGATAAATATAATATATTTTTATTTAATTATACTTATTTATATTATCATCTGACATGGGGTTGAAAAAAATGCTCTTATCATTAATTCACGCATACAAACAAATGATGTTATCATTTATTATTTAATTTAAAGGTATGAAGTTTTATGATATATTATATTTCCATATTTATAGATATTTCATTAATATAATAGATATATGATAAATCCATCATTATAACCCACCATTAGAGAATATTATGGATTAAAAATTGCATTGGATTATGAGGTAGTAACCCACAGTATATAGAAATTATTATCTCATTTTCTATTTAATAGAGAGGACCTAGATATAAGTTGTACTGATAACATTAATGAAATAATTATTATACATGGTATTCCATTACTCTTCAATAAGGGGAGGTGAAGAGAGTTTGTTGAAATAAAATAATTGAAATGAAAACACCAAAAATTTGAAAGATGATCATTACCTCTGGATCACTTCTCATTTATAACCTCGTTAAGGCGCTTGGTTTTTTTATTTTTAAGAGACAAGAATGTATAGGACGTGGGTATAGTCATATGAAGGGTATTGGGTATAATTTAGACAATTTTCAAGTCTTGATAGGCGTGATAAGAATATGGGGGTAGTATTAATAACGGAGGAGAGGAGGGGGGTTCCATGGATTTAATTATTAGTTAAACATTTTTTCTCAATACTGTGAATATTCATGATTCTTGTGACCCAAAATTGTAATTATAAATTGTTACATCAATCCAAGGGTTCTTACATCATCCACGATTATATTAATATTGTATTTAACTAATAATTTATATATACAGTCTATTACCGTATTTTACTATTCAAAAAATATTCAAGAATTTATGAAAAACTCAAAAAAAAATCACCCTAATGATTTTTATGTGAACAATTAAAAAATGATTTCATTTTTTTGAAAATATATTTCAAACATTTTTAATATAATTTCTAAATAAAATCATAATTTTTTCATAAAATAACAATTTTAAAACTAGAACATTTTTCATATCTCTTGGAAAATTAAATCAAAATATAATTCACTTATAAAATTACAAAATAATAATAATAATAGGTTTCATTATTCATAAGGATCATATTATTATTCATAATGATATTTTACTATTTATAAAAAAAATGTAGGTTTTATAAGACTCTATATAACCAACTCATCCCAACTGTTGATTTCTTTTATTTAAATTCAAATCCTATAAGATCAGAATTATGTTTAATGTATAGTTTGAAACAATATCCTTAAAAATGATTCACTAAGTACAAACTCATTGTTTCACACATTTTAATTTATTTTTAGATCCTTAGGGTGTTATAGAAGGTTTTGTGCTAGCTTGGGGCATAATAACTTCTCTATGATACATGTTATACAAGATGTGTTGGCTCCTATAGAATCCCTGGTCATAATTGGTTACATGGATCTTGTGCAATGTGGTAAAAGAATCATATTTTTTCCATTTCCTCCGTGTCTAAGGGATATCTTTTATGGAGAGAGATTCTATGGATGAGAAATGTTGGAGCCTAAGGGCAAAAATCTGGGGAAGTAATTACAGTGTACACTTGAAATTCATTATTATATTATTTAATCTTCTTTATGATAAATGGTAAGAGTAGACATGGTGATGTTGGGAAATTAGATTACCTATTTATGTTATCAGTTAGATTCACGTTTTTGTTTACTAAACAATATCATTCCATATTTACTTTTTCACAAGAGGCTCTGGGAAGGATCCTAATGAGTGTACTATTATTCTCAAACTATTTATAAATAAACTATTTTTCAAGTTAGTTAGTGAATGTGGTAGATTAGGATGGTTAATACTATCATGGGGTATAGCACAGTTTTTTTGGATTTCTGGTCACTATCATCTTTACTTTTCTTTTTGTACCTTCAGATTTCCATTTAATTATTGAAGTTATTGCATGAAATTAATTATGTTAAACTTGTTTTCAATTTTATATTAATGTATGAGAAGGTAATGGTAGGTTTCTATCTTATCTATACCTTTTTAATTTTCATTCTAATAGGTTAATGCATCCATTCATTGTCATTATTTTACCATTTGTGAAAATCGACAACTTTTTCCCTATTAGAGGTAAGAATCATGTGTCACTTACCCTCATATACCATTGTTATCCCAGGAGGGGTGCACATTGTGGGGAGGGGGTTTGGACACTCCAACTGATAATAAGGAAGCACATATTGGAATTCTTGAAGGTGTAGTGGTGAAATATTATTACACATAGTCATTGTGAAGTAGTGGCGTGTTGCGATTGTTCTATCCATATTAGGATCAAATAGTAGTTTGTTTGGAATCATAGATTCTTGAGTGAGTCAGGAGTCCCTATGGAATTTCCTAGATTAGAATAAGAGACACTGAGATATAGTCTGAAAAGTTGTATTAATGTTTACCCAATGGATAAAAATTAAAAGTGAAAATGAGGATGGGGAAAGTATAATGTGGTAGGGATGATGTAATCCAAGGTTCTAATCGAAGGTCACTTTTCATGAGAAAACCCGATTTCCATGAAAAGTGCCAAAATTTTGATCACTTTCATGATTCATTGAATTATATTAGGATGTGGTAACATTATAAATTTATATAACAAAAATAAACTTACTAAATGGATGTAGTAATGTGGTAGTGTGGGATTGAACACAATAGGACTACACTTTTGTCAACAAAAAATCAAACAAAAAACATTGATGGGATTCCCCATGTTTAGAATTTATGTTTATAATTTACATTAGTTATGTAATTTGGATGTAATTCAGTCAATAATTTAATGTATTAATTACAATTTTAATGATCTTTAAAATATATATTTAGAGATATATCTAGGTATTATCCTATATCTTAAGCTGTGAAGTGTAAGAAGAACACACAAATGGTATTGGTCAAAGAAATTGGATCATCATATTTTTCAACTATCACATGGTTAGGGTAAAGACAACATCATAGGGTCATTATGCTTTGAATCTAGGAATAAAAATCTTGACATTATAATTTTCATAGTCCTTCAAAACTCTAATTTGTATAGATTCAATCAAGTGCACTTTCCTTGGTCATGGTAGTGAAAAAGAGTATAATATACAATTATTTTTAATATAATTACTAGGAATATGGAGACCAAGGATAAATATATGGATTGGTTAGCCCATGAAACCCATATACTCTCAACCCTTAACCACTAGTTAGTTATCTTAATAAATTGGTGATGATCAATAGAATGGAAATTTTAAACATACTAATCATAATAGAAAAAAATTTTATAAGGAAGAAATTATAGATTACACAAGAATTAATTTACATTATAAAATTAATTATCAACAATAATACAATCCTATACCTTTTCAAAATTAAGTGAAAATGGAATATTTAGATTTTTTGAGTGAAAAGATGTAAAAAAGAATTCAAAACCCAATTGTTAATTAAGAAATATTGAAGATATATATAAGAATTGATGAAGAATTGAGAGAGGTGTGGAACTAGACATTGGGATTGGAAATAGAGTTTTAGTGGCTGAATAAAAGTTTAATAATGACTATAAATATAAAATTATTTACTAAAACATGAATTAAATGAATTAAATATAGTTTAAAAAGAATGTAGAAAAAAATGAGTGGTAAAAGTCAAAGATATCAAGTGTAAAACAATGATTTCAATATGTTTTTTATTTTAATGGAACTCATAAGATATATAGTTCTATGAAGTACCTAGAACATAATTATTGAACACAATTTATTATCTTTAGTTTCCTCTATATTCATAAATAATCATCATGTATGTTGGTGGTATTCCTTGTAATTTAGATAAATATTTCCAACCAGTAAATCGGTTCAAATCTTTAACAGGGTGAGGCTTGGACATTTAAAATCATAAATATTTACATTTATTGTATGGGATTTAATCTTGTATGTTTTTTATCATTGAAAAACAAACATATTTAAAAGATGATACCCATAGTGTATTAATTTCATGTCATGAATGTGTTTAAGGGGTTAGTCTTTAGCCTTTCGAGTATATTTTCTATATGGTCCATACATCAATTGTATTATAAAAAAAGTTTAAAGATTTATTTTTGAAATATACAATATTTTTTCTCTTGAATCAAAATTTAATAATTCATATGAAATCAACAAAAAAATTAGTGAATTTTTTAATAAATAATCGATAAAACTTATATAAATTTATCCTTTTTGATTATATATTTCCAAATTGTTAGATAATTTTAATAAATCCCTAAAATGTGTCCTCGTGTATAACATGTGTATTCCATGATTATTATAAATGCATAAAAATAGTAATAATTTTACCGCAGACACACATACACATAGATACACCAAACATTCATGTTCTATAAAATCCAACAAAAACCATCTCCCACACATACTTCGACTCCATACTAGAAAGATAATCCTATGGTGTAAAAGGTTATAAAGAACTAAACATTATAGCCATAGATGATATCGAATTGTTTTCAAAAAAATCTTGTCAAATCTGGTTGCTAGACTGTCAAATCTCAACTCCCTCATGGGTGACGCCTCAAGATAATAAATCCCATTCATTTCATATGTTCATGCCTTATATCTATCATGAAAAAAATATTCTACCTCAGTTATAGGACACAAACCATCATGCCCCTACCATTTTCTTGGGTTCATCATTAACAATACATTACGTCATGCATATTTTCGCAACAAGGGAGATGAATCACATGACTTTCAACCACTCACATGTACAAAAAAAGAAATTTGTTTCCTGATTACAAAAGTTAAATGATATTGAATAAAAATTAAAGAATAATATATCACCATGAAAATATATTTAGAACGCATAAAGTCTTGTGATCATAATAAAACAAAAAAAAATCTGTGGTATATATACTCATGGAATCATATATTATAATGTTCAATCAAATTTCAAAAATATTCCCACATGTGATCACAATAAAACATGGTTAAATAGGTATATAATATGATCATTTTTTATGAAAACCCCAATCATAAAATTTATCCCCTAAGGAAATCCAATATTTTAGTAATTAGAGTGTATCTTGGGGAGTTATTAATTGGAGTTACAGGATTGTCAAATCTGTTTTGCTTATTTTTACAAGATGATAATTCCAGAGTCTGATTAAATGTTTAAATGGGTAATATAAATATAAATTATAATGAATGAAATGATAAATACATAAAACATTATAGGAAATAAAAAGGTTATGAAATCACAATCAAAATGGTTGTTATGAACAAGTACCAACATTTCGAACACTCCCCTCTTCCTTGTTTAAAAATATTTCTATATTTAATTTCTAAAATCCCACCAAGGATTCCCATTTGAACACTAATGTTTATATAGATAGCATATTCATACGTATATATGATTTTTTCTCCTATATAAGTGAGTCATTTAAATTAATACCAAAATGAGATCAAGCCTAATTGAAATCACTTTACTTAATGGAAAGACCTCATTGAATAAATTTAATTTGTGAAATCAATTAATAAACAATATTGACTGGGTAACCAATTGAAATAAATTCATTTAAAATAGATTGAATAATGAAAAAACAATATTATTTCAAAAATATATGTTCATGATAAATTCAATGATAGATTATACAATAATAACACAACATAGAGGGGAGTGTATATTTGTGGTCTCTATCCACAACCAATTGGTTCTTAGCCTCGCATCCCATTAGAAGATATTATCTTCTCCATTATTTTATCAATGCATAGAATATTCATAATGATATCAATCCAACCTATTCCTATCTCTATCAATCCCTCCCAGGAAAATAGACACCTACTAAAATGGGAGAATAGATATATATTAATTTGGGAATGAGTGATGAATTATCACTCAAAGTATTTACTCTAAATGATTCTTCATTTACAATTATTTAAATATCATAATTTGGAATATTTGTCTTCATTAAATGTTTCCATAATTTCCCATATGTTCACCATAATCCATTCAGCCTAATTAGTTACTGGACAATGTTGTTATCGATGATTTAATCTATGTTATAAATTCTTCCCATTGGACACTTTGTATTCCAAATATTCACATTTCAATGAGATAATAATTATAATACTAGACGATTCAAGAACTGATATGTTAATAAATGTTGTTCTGTATTTCTATTCCCATCCATCCACAACATTTCATACATTTTGAACACTTGTTTCAATTGATAATTTTTAATTACATTATTTATTAATTTCTTACTGAATAGTGATTTCATATTCAACTAGTTAGAACCACCCAATGACTACCTAAATGAATGTAAAACACATTGATTGTTCCCATGAGTTTTAGAATTTCAGTCATATTCCCTCTAAATTTTTTATAGTCATAATTTTATTTCATTATCTTAATTTAATCACCAATGAAATAGTATGGGTCCACCCTACCTTCCAAAACCAATTTCCATAAAGAATTATTTATGTGACCCTGCATATGTTCAAAATAATTCTTAGTCTAATTGGAACATATATAGCCCACAAAAATAATATGACTAATAAATAATAATTTGGTTTCGATATGTATGTAAATATATATTTCCATTATAACAAAGTTATTTAATGTAGTTAAAATTCTAATATTGTGATCTTCTTAATTTCCATCACAAAACACCCCTAAAATACAAAAAAAAGGAAAATAAACACAAAATGTTAAATTTTTTGGGTTTAAATCATTTATGTATATATAATGAGTTCTGTAAATTTTATGTCTATAAATTCTCCCCCACATATCACTGGGATTCCGAGACATGAGTGCATCAACATGAAATCAAGGAAAATTTCAGACACCAACTAATGAGGTTCACTAATTTATAACCAAAATGAAAATTTAATATTGAGTCATAAAAATTATCATTTCAAGATTTTAATTTAGATAATTAAATCCATTTCCACTTCTTTTCGACTCATATGCACACAACACACATACCTATCATTGATTTTCTATTAAACAACAAATATAATTTTTCAATAAAGAATTTATCATCCAAAATCATGCATGAATCACCATAGGCCTGATAAATTTATAAATATACTCCCATTTTGAGTTAGAAACATGTGATTATCATGATTAATTTTCATGGATGTTTTGTGGATTAAGTTTAGTGGTATCTTATATGAAAAAATATGAGGCTCAATAAGAAGGGTTTTTCTATTTTTGAAGAAAAAATTGCATGATTCTCTATAGTAACTCATGTAATGTTTCCTCCTTACTATCCTATTATTAATGTCATCTCTAAACATCTATTATACATAAAATTATCTTGGTATTTTTTTTATAATTAATGGAATATTTCTTGTCAATTATTTTTTTGTATTTTCTAGATAGGGAATATAATTTTTCTCTTGGGTTCTTTAGATAGGAAATGTCAACTTAATTTGAGAGCTCATGATAGACAGGTATATTAGGAAAATAATTTTCTGTTGGAAAAAATATCTCTATGAAGTTATAATCTCCATCCATATAAACACCAAATTAATTATAAAATCAGAATTCATCTTCCGGAAGAACTTATGTTTAACTTGATCATGAATTAATTCTTTTAGAGTAGGTTGGAAAGGGAAATTTTGATTTTAATGTGGATAACTAATAGATTTTATTTGGATTATAAGTGATTAAATTTGATCTATTTTACTGTTAATGATAAATTAAAAATAATTAATATGAATTGTGGGATTCAAAATATAATGATGTTCATAAATAATTTTAATCAAAAGTACACCTACTCTCAGGATTTGATAAAAATTAATATAGTTATAGTTCAAAAAATAATTATTTCATTCTCATGATAATGTAGGTGAATATTACAATGATGTCATAATGACATCAATATGCTCCATGGAATACAATTTCAATGATAAATATAGTGATATGTGGATTGAGGTTGAAAAATGATATGTATTTTCATGAAACATACAAAATCATGAACATGAAAAAATGTTATTTTCATCGTTCATTAACATCCAATATATATAAATAAATTTGTTAACATATATACATGGTTCTATAAAATGGATATATTAATAATTTAATCTCACTGGTTCTAATAAAAATATCACAAAATTCTGAAAAAATTGTAAAATTAATGAAACACACGCAAAATTGAATGAAAAGCTAATGAAAAAAAAATTGAAAGGAAGGAACACAAAATCATCTCCAACTAATATACACATCATGTTCTTATCCAAAAACATATTTTGTGTATGGTCTAAATTATGAAAAAAATATATGAGAATGACTTTCATGATGTAACACACCAAGATTCCACAGTACGTTTGTCTTTGAATAATATAGTAGTGTGTGTTGTATGCAACTTCGGGTTCTATCAAATAACACAACCTATCAAAGTAGATGTTATGAATATTAATATCCACTTTTTGAAATTTTATAAATTTTATCTTTCAAAATGGACTTTATTTTTTGATTCGTAATATCGAAATTTTTCTTAGAGTAAATTTTTAGTGTTTTTCTGAAAACATTCATTTTTTTATGAATAGCTAATAACAATAAGTTATAGTTTAAAACCAGATTTTTATATAAATAATTATTTATTTTATATAAATTAAATAAAATTCAAAATAGATACATAATAGCTAGGAGGATTTGAAAATCACATAAAACATAATTTTACTGCTTCTGTGAGTGGAATTTCTAAAATCCAATAGACATGGTTAATATCAATTAGTAAAATGTGGTTCAAGAAGATAAAAATAATTTTTGGTGAATAGTAAGTTTTTACTTTTATTTAACAAGGTTAAATGTAAATATGGAAATTAAGGGTAAAAATGATATTATATTGTAAAACCATGAGATTTTATGAAAAATAATCTTTTTAATTTCATTAATGTCTTGTGTTGTACGCTACACCAAAAGGATCTTGCACAATAAACATCCCTAACTTGGCTTACATTACATGCAATCGCGAACATTCACGATAGCGTGTGTTGTACACAATACTGAGTTTTTCTAAAACATGATATATTATATGAACTACCAGTTATGAAAAGTATCAAATACATTTTGAATTTTATAACATTATTATTTATCTTACAAATTTTCTAGAATGTGGAATGAGAACAAAATCAATTTTTTTGAGTAAAATAAGTATTTTTCAAAAAATATAGGTTTGCCTCCTTTTGATGGCGCACCCACATAAATCTTGTTTTTGACATGTATATAAGATCAATTTGACAAAATAAAATTCTTCTATGGAATAAGTATATAAAAATTTACTTTGGATAAATATTTCATATTATTCTGATAACATTCATATTTTAATGAATAGTAAAAACACGCTATATTTTTTCAAAAAAACATTTCATAGCAACAATTTTTATGCTTAGATTATAATTTTAAACGGTTTTAAAGTGTAATTAGAATATATTTTTACCATTTAATCCAATGTTTGTCATTATAATTAATTTCCCTTTGAATTAGATATAACCTAGTATCAATCTTTTGATAGTTATTGTTTCATAAAAACATGCTATTTGTTTTGATGACGTGAATTAATTTTAAAATTAATTAATGCCACTTCTATATTTTGATTTTTAAAAAATAGAAATCAATTTTGAATTCAGAATATCAAATAATTCTTTTGCTGAATAATTTGTATTTTTCTGAAAAACATCATTTTTCGATGAATAGTGAAACCACTTAGTGGTAGTTTAAAAACTAAAATTTTCATTTAAATGAAATTTTACAACTTCTGTGAATTGAATTTTAAAAATCCAAGAGACACAGTTATTATCAAGGACTAAAATGTGGTTCAATGAGATGAAAATAATTTTTCGTGAATAGTAACTTCTTCCTATTATTTACCACGGTTGAAAGTAAATAAGTTATTTAATGGTAAAAATGATATTATTATTACCATAACACATGTCATAATTCTATCGGAAAAGTGTAATTCGACCAAATAAAACCTTAGGAAAAAAATATGACCATTTAGGCCCACTTGGATTAGATTAAGACATTTATTATTAATTTATTCAAAGAAGGGTTAATATAGTTAAATTCAAAATTTCATAACTAAATCATTTCTAATATTTGGTCATACATAAGATAAATTTGACTATAAAGATTCATTATAAAGATACAGAGATTTCATACCTAATGGTATTTTCATTATAATTTTTAGACCTTAAATAATTTATGTTATTTATGACACAATGGTGATGCAGTAATTACCTAAATAATGAAATATTAAAATAATTGATATAATAAATCCACAAATAAATTTAATTTGAGACTTTTTATGAATTTCACTAATTTAATAGGTTAATATGACATGTTAGTTTTGATTTAATTGACTTTGTTCGAAATAATCATTCTGTTATTATTTTCACAAAAATCAATTACCAAATAGTGTCAAAATTGACTTAAAATAGTTTTTAAAAGAAATATTATATTATTAATTGCTATTGTATTCCTAAAAATCTAATATTTGGAAGTTGACATACATATGGTTATATATATTAATAATAAATAACTTGGGGTTCGTTTGGCTTGTTATAGTATGTTTATTAACCTTATAGTGTAAAAAAACAAGAAGACACAGTAAAAGAAAAATTATTTAACTTAAGGTTATATCTAAATGATAATGTTAAAATATAAACCTAAACATGTCTAAATTCTATTTTATGAGAGGATTTCGACCCATCCCCACATTATTATCGAAATAAATCAATTTGGAGCTATTAAAAACAGAATATGACTATAATAAAATAATATTTTTTCTTTTTCCAAAGGTGCCCCTCCCTTCCCTTATAAAAGGGAATCTCCTCCCTCTCTTCCTCACACCACATGGATCCTTCAAGCTCGGCCAACCCCTACCAAATTCTCTTCTCAAATTCCATATAAACATCCTAGAGGTTCTGGTCGTCTTCAAAGAACAATTTTAGTGCCCTAAGAGGAGGTCTCAAAGAGGCGCTTCAAAGAAGAGGTAATGTAAATTACCGATTATTTCAACTTTATTTCTACTTCCACTTCTTCTTCTTTAGTTGTTTCATCTTGAAGTAATAACATCAGTATTACTCATATACTGATGTGCTATTATAAGTATGAAACAACCCTATTTCAACATCTATCTATCCTACGGAAATGAAATCACCACGCGTGCGTACGTACTGAATACCGTCGCCACGCCATTGTGAAATGAGTTTTTCCAGCGACACCTTACATGGATGGGTATAATGGTGTAATGAATAACTATATATGGTTATTATGAAATCATACTGATTCTTATATATTATACCATCCACTCCAATTCTATTCAATAATTACGGTAACGATATCATCACTCGTGCATACATACGGACTACCATCTGCACGACGCGATGAGACTCATTCTCCATGTTAACCATACATGAATGATCATAAATTTTATATAATGAATAATAATGAAATATATGAAGTAATAATGCTTCTGGATTTATGTATATATATGTATGTATGTCATCTATTTAGTTTCATTCAATTTAATAATGGAATGAAAACATCGTTCATGCGTACGTACGGCCTACCGTCTCCATTAACGTTGTATTTCATTCGTATTTCGATCTATAATATATATATGTATATGATGAATATATATTATATGTAAATCAATTTTTACATTCTGGAATTATGTAAATTAGGATATAAGTAATAATATCAAGAATGACAAGTCGAAACACATACGATAAATGAAATGATTTTACCCAAAACGCTGCTTTAACATGGAATTTACAAAAGAATGGCTAAAATAAAGTCATAAGTGAAACATATATGATAACATAAAAATTAATTTGATTCTTTAATAAGTCAATGACATTATATAAATCATTATACAGGAGGTTCGGATACGTACGAAGCATATCAGAACTAAGGTAAGGGATAATGTTTCAATCTCAATTGTTTTCAATCCAAGATTGCTTATACGTATGTATTTACTGAGTTATATTTATCATCCATGTCTAAGTTTTATAAAAATGTTTTCATGTATTTTTAATATCCTTTTATCCATTTTTTACTTTTACTACAAGGTATGTAAGGAATCTTTTTTTTCCACAAGAGGTACTTTTTGACTTTTCCGACAAAAGTACGAGGAGAATGTTTTTTTAACATATACGGCATGAAATGATTTTTATGGTTTTATAAAGCCTTATTTTCATGAAGCTTCCTCCAAAGGATTTCATGACTATTTTCAACAAAATCTCTTATTTTAAAATATCATGGAATTTTGTCAAAATAAAATTATTTTGAAGAAGAAAGGATATTTTCCTTTGTTTAATGTGGTTTATCAAAACCATTTTCATCTAAGATGAAATTATTTCACATGTGTATGTTTCAAGTATCTTGTCTCAATTATTTACATGGTTTCAGTTTTCTAATGATGAAATGATATCCAATTTTTTTTGAATGGATTACGTTATGATGGAATGATGTTTATGAAACCCATTTTATTCTTGGTTTATGATGAAAGATTTATGTTTATATTGTGGAACACGAAAGAATGATTTAAATATGAGATGGGTGGGACCTATATCTCCCATCAATACATTGGGTAAAGATTTATAACTCATGAGATAGACATGGCTGGAACATTAAGTTAAACCAGTTCAGTAATACAGGACTGGAACGAGGAGTGAACTCGATTCAGAAAGGGACTTTGTCCACTAAGATGATCTTGGCAGAAATGCCTTGGCTACTATGGAAATCATATCATGTGTTTAATGGTTTCCACAATTTCATGTCTTATTCCCATCCTAATTTGTCATGATTAATGTTTCTTCATGATGTATGCCTTACGTACTGCCATGTTTTATGTCATTGCTCAAGATTTTTATGTTTAGATTTTATGCTCATGTTTTTTTACATTCAAATGTCTAAGGATTGTTTTATGTTCTCTATGCTTACCCTTAATTAGAATTTGAGCTCACCCCTTTTATGTTTTCTTTTCCCTAGGATATAAATAATAGTTTTAGGAATGAAAAAAGGGGAAGATCTTTATGGGAGATGTTGAAGATCTTTTTCCACGATTAGAAGATTATATATAGAATTTCAAAGACACTAAAATAGTATGGTCCTTGTGTGTATGTTTTTTTAGGTAATAATTATTCCTTAAAAGTTATGTAATGTCCATGTATGTCAAGATTCGGGTCTCTACAGTTGGTATCAGAGGCAAAAGAGGTAGGAATGTATCTGATCCTTGGGAACTCTCACATGTGATCATTGGAAGAAGCATTACTCTCCGCCTAAGGGATTCATGAGGAAATGGATGCCACTAGGGATGGTGGTGTGTCCCGGCCAAGGGGTGTATCCGCCCATGGAGTGCCCTGATATGTATCAATTACAGTCCACTAGAAGTTATTCCAGACCGCTACAGTTGGTATCACAGTAAATGTTCAGTCAACCTTTGGAAACTAGGATGCCAAAACTATAGTGAGATCCCTAAATATATTTCTAAGGTATATATAGCGATGTCCCTAAGGTTAAGTATAAGTATAGGTTATATTACTAGAATTATAGTAATGATCATAGAATAAAACCTAAGATGTTAGATATTGAAGTTACTCCCCCTTTATTATGATATTGAAGTTACTCCCCCTTTATTGAATGATAATCTTCAAGAGAAAACAAATGAAATGAGATTTGGAAGTCCAAACATCATTATTAAGCTGAATCAGCAATCTCATAATATGATCAATACACTCAAATTTGGTAAGCTTCTTGACTTGGCTAATAAGAGAAAGATGGAGTTTCATGATGATCGTAGAGGAAAGAAAGTTCAATTTCCCCTATGTAAATCATGTTGGAAGAGGAATCAAGGAAAATGTTTCAAAGGAACTGGAATATTTTATGGGTGTGGAAAAGAAGGACCCAAACCCAGTAAGGGTAAAGGAAAAGTTTCAGTTAACCCCATAGATGAGGATAATGGTATTGCTACAACATCAACAATGGTAAAATGTTTTAAATGTGGAATGTATGGGCATTATGAAATCCAATTCACTAAGGGAATGTCTCATGAAAAGAATCATTATGGTCGTAAGGGTAGTATTTATGTTGATGACGATGAAGAGACTACAAATGATATGTGAGATGAAAGAATTGTTGAAACTCGGTCAATGGTTTAAGAAGGCAGTGGAATGATTACATGTTTATCAAGTGTAATTTTGTATAAGTAATGTCATGGTACTATGGAATAAATAGACATCTAAGGGTTGTTACACTATTGTTTTTCCTAAAGTATTTGAAAGTATATGTTGAATGGTACCACTAACCCTGAAAATTTATTTAGATATTTTTGGAAAATAGATGATATGTGCATAATGAAGGGATAAAAATATAATGAGATGTTTGATTGTATTCATGAGCTCATGACTGATATTAATACTAAGTGATATTAGGGTTTGAGTATATAGAATTTTTGGGATTTTGGTATATGGAAAGTGTTAAAATTTAACAACATTCATGTTTTCACAATAGTTCAATGGGTATTCATTCTTCAAGAGAATACATGATTAAGTTATTCACATGTTTGTAATTTGACCAAAAAGATATATCTTATATTGGGGATAAATGATGGCATTCACGTGATTGTTATTTGAAATTTCAAGTAATCATTTTCTTTAAACTATGAGGTTGGACTGATGTATTTTAGATACGCCTAAAGACTGGAATGGATTATGTTGGACATAAGTTTGTATTGTTTAAGGATAGAACATTTTTCGATATTATTGATGGATGTTATAGTAATGTAGTTTTAGAAAAAGTACAACCTATAGGATGAGAGACAACCTATCGTTTCGGACAAGGCTGTGGGAATCGAACCCACAACCGAAGTGCAACAGGCCTTTATCGCATACCACTGGCCTACAGGAAGTCCCTGTTTAGTGGAAACTAGTTTAATTATATTAAGTAGTATGATATAGGAATTATAAGTCCATTTTAGGAACCATATATGATTAATCTCGCTATAGATCGACTTTTGTATATTTAATAACCTTTTCTATCCTTTTGTTTCAGATAGATGGAATGACCCATCATTCTATCACATGATCTGCTAATACTTCATGAATAACAAATTCAACTTCATTTCTTTAAGAGTTGAAGTGGAAATTGTTCAAGGCACGAACAATAGTGATATTGTACCAAAATAAAGTCAGTATTTATTCTAATTCAAATTCGTCAACTTTGGGGAAATGATCTTGAAAACCAAAAATTTTGTCCTAGTTCCCTTATATCCGATGAATCAGATGGTACCCTAGATCATCACAAATTTATTTCATTGTGATTGCTGGCTTATCCATAGCCATGTTCTCTACCACTCTCCATTAGAACATGATTGTTAGATTTCTCTTCCATATGCATATTTTCACCTATTTTGAAACACAATGATTAGTTAATTTTTGTAACCATTATGTTTCATACTTTAGTTTTTAAAGATTGGTTTTGGTATTCATTTTTACGATGTGGGTTCTGCTAAAGAAACTTTTGAGTAGTAAACCATTTATAACCCCAATAAATTTCGAGGGAGAAATTCATTTTAAAGGGGGTATAATGTGACACCCCATGATTTTATGAAAAATATTCCTTTTCATTTCATTAATGTATTGTCTTGTACGCTACACCAAAAGGATCTTGCACAACACGCATCCCTGACTGGGCTTATTTACACGCCATCGCAACCTTTCACAATAGCGTGTGTTGTATGCAATACTGAGTTTCCCTAAACAACGATATGATATATTAAGTACCCATTATGAATTATATCAAATAAATTTTGAATTTTATAACATTATTATTCATCTTACACATTTTATAGAACATGTTATGAGAACAAAATCAATTTTTCGAGTAAAATAAGTATTTTTCAAAAAATGTAGTTTTTCCGCCTTTTGATGGCACATCATCTTTAAATCTTGTTTTTGACATGTATATAAGTTAAATTTGGAAAAATAAAATTATTCTTTGGAATCAGGATATAAAAATTTTCTTTGGATAAAATTTACATATTATTCTGATAACTTTCATATTTTAATGAATAGTAAAAACATGTTACATTTTAATTAAAAACAACTTTTTCATAGAATTAATTTATATGGTTAGATTATAATTTTAAATGGTTTTAATGTGTATTTAGAATATATTTTTACCATTTAACCCAATTTTGGTCATTGGAATTAATTTCACTTTGAAATTGGATATAAACAAGTATAAATCTTTTGATAGTTATTGTTTTTTAAAAACACGCTATTTGTTTTGATAACAGGAATAAATTTTAAAATTAATTAATCCCACATTTATAATTTGAATTTGAAAAATAGACATCAATTTTGAATTCGGAATATCAAATAATGCTTAGGCTAAATTTTTGGTATATTTCTAAAAAACTTCAATTTTTGATGAAAAGTGAAACCCCTTAGTGGAAGTTCAAAAACAGGCTTTTTCATTTAGATGAAAATTTACCACTTCCGTGAATTGAATTTTGAAAATCCGAGAGACACGGTTAACATCATGGAATAAAAATTGGTTCAATGAGATAAAAATAATTTTTGGTGAATAGTGACTTTTAACTTTTATTTACCATAGTTAAAAGTAAATAATGTAAATACTGTTAAAAAATGATATTAATATTACCAGAACACATGTAATAATTCTATTTGATAAGTTTAATTCGACCAAAAACAACCTTAGGAAAAAAATATGACTATTTTGGTCCACTTGGATTAGATTAGGACATTTATTATTAATTTATTTAAAGAAGGGTTAAAATAGTTAAAATCAATTTTTAATAACTAAATCAATTTTAATAGAGGGTTATACATAAGATAAATTAGACTATAAATATTCATTAGAAAGGTAAATAGATTTCCTACCAAATTGTATTTTAATTATAATTTTTATACATTAAATAATGTAGGTTTTTGATGACATAATGGTGATGTAGTAATTACATAAACAGTGAAATATTAAAAAAATTGATATTCTAAATACCCAAATAAATGTAATTTTAGACTTTTAATGAATTTAACTAATTTTCTAGGTTAATATGACATGTTATTTTTTATTTAATTAACTTTTTTTTATTAATCATTCTGTTATGATTTTCACAAAAATCAATTACCAAATAGTGTCAAAATTGACATAAAATAATTTAAAAAAATATATTATATTATTAATTGTTATTTTATTCCTAAAAATCTATGGATTGGCCAAATAACTTATATAAATATATATATATTAATAATTAACAGTTTTTGGTTCGTTTGGATAGTTATTGAATGTTTATTAACCTTGTAGTGTAACAAATCAAGAAGACACGGTAAAAATTAAATTATTTAACTTAAGGTTAAATCTAAATGATAAGGTTAAAATAGAATCCTAAACTTGAGTAAATTCTATTGGATGAGATGATTTCGACCCATCCCCACATTATCATTGATATAAATCAATTTGGATATATTAAAAACAAAATATTACTTTATAATAAAATAACATCTTTAGTTTTTCCAAAGGTTCCCCTCTCCTCCCTTATAAAAAGGCACCTCCTCCCTCTCTTCCTCACACCACATTGAGCCTTAATTCTTGGCCAACCCCTGCCAAATTATCTTCTAACATTCCTTATAAACATCATAGAGGTTCTGGTCTTCTTCAAATACCAATTTTAGTTCCCTATGTAGAGGTCTCAAAGAGGCGCTTCAAAGAAGAGGAAATGTCTGTTACCGATTCTTTCAACCTTATTTCTTCTTCCACTTCTTCTTCTTTAGTTGTTTCATTATGAAGTAATAACATCAGTATAACTCATATAATTTTATGTTATTATAAGTATTAAACAACCCTATTTCACCATCTATCAATCCTACGGAAAAAGATATCACCACGCGTGCGTATGTACGGAATACCGTCTCCACGCCGTGGTGAAATCTGTTTTTCCACCAACACCTAACATGGATGGGTATAATGGTGTAAATAATAACTATATATGGTTATTTTAACATCATACTTAATCTGATATATTATACCATCCAATCCAATTCTATTCAATAATTATGGGAATGATATCATCGCTCGTGCGTACGTACAGGCTACTATCTCCACGAGGTGATGAGACTCATTCTCCATGTTAACCATACATGAATGATCATAAGGTTTATATAATGAATAATAATAAAATATATGAAATAATAATTCTACTGGATTTATGTATATATATATGTATGTATGTCATCTATTTAGTTTCATTCAATTCAATAAGGGAACGGAAACAATGTTCATGCGTACTTACAACCTACCGTCTCAATGAACGGTGTATTTCATTCCTTTTATCAATCTATAATATATATATGTATATGATGAATATATATTAAATATAAGTCATGTTTTACAATATGGAATTATGTAAATCAGGATATAAGTAATAATATCAAGAATGAAAAATCAAAACACATATGATAAATAAATGATTTTACCCAAAATGCTGCATTAACATGGAATTTACTAATGAACGGGAAATATAAAGTCATAAGTGAAACGTATATGATAATATAACAAAGAATATGATTCTATAATAAGTCAATGACATTATTTAAATCATTATACATGAGGATCAGATACGTACGAAGCATATCGGAACTAAGGCAAGGGATAATGTTGCAATCTCAATTGTTTTCTATCGGAGAATGCTTATACGTAAGTATTTACTGGGGTTATATTTATCATCCATGTCTATGTTCTATATAAATGTTTTCATGTATGTTTAATGTCCATTTTACCCATTTTTGACTTTTACTACATGGTATTTAAGTAATCTTTCATGTTTTTTCCATACGTGGTACTTTTTGTCTTTTCTGACAAAAGTATGAGGAGAATGTTTTTTAACTTATACGACATTAAAGGGTTTTTATGGTTTTATAAAGACGTATTCTCATGAAGCTTCATCCAAAATATTTCACGACTGTTTTCAACAAAATCTCATTTATTTTAAAATTTCATGGTATTTTGTGAAAAGAAAATTATTTTGAAGAAGAAAGGATATTTTCTATCATTTATAGTTTTTTATCAAAACCAATTTCATCTAAGATGACATTATTTCACATGTGTATGTTTCAATTATCATGTCTCTATGATTTACATTTTTTCACTTTTCTAATGATGAAATGATATCCAATTGTTTTTTCAATGGATTACATTGTGACGAAATGATTTTTATGAAACCCATTTTATTCTTAGGTTATGATGAATGATTTATGTTTATATTGTGGCACATGAAAGAATGATTTCAATATGAGATGGGTTGGACCTATATCTCCATCCAATGCATTGGGTAAGGATTTATATCTCATGAGATAGACATGGATGGAACGGAAAGTTAAACCGTTTCAGTAATACAGGATGTGAACGAGGAGTGAACTCGGTTCAGAAAGTGACTTTGTCCACTAAGATGGTATTGGCAGCAATGCCTTGGATACAATGAAAATCATATCATGTGATTAATGGTTTCCACAATTACATGATTTATTCCCATACTAATTTATCATGGTTATTGTTTCTTCATGATCTATGCCTTAAGTACTACCATTTTTATGTCATTGCACTAGATTTTGATGTTTAGATTTTATGATCATGTTTTTTTACATTCAAATGTCTAAGAATTGTTTTATGTTCTCTATGCTTACCCCTAATGAGCATTTGAGCTCGCCGCTTTTATGTTTTCTTTTCCCCAGGATATAAAGAAAGGATTTAGTTAAGAAAAAAAATGGTGAATATTTTTATGGGAGATGTTGATGATATTTCACCACGGTTTGACGATTTTATTCTGAGTTTCCAAAGAAACTAAACTATTACGGTCCTTGTGTGACAGTTTTTGTTATGTATTAATTATTCTGCAAAAGAAATGTAATTTCTATGTACGTCATGTTTCGGGTCTCTACAAATATTACCCTAACACATGTCCTAATTCTATTGGACAAATTTATCTCGACCAAAAAACAAACTTAGGAATAAAATATATTCATTTTGGTCCACTTGAAATATATTAGGACATTTATTATTATTTAATTCAGAGAAAAGTTAAAAGAGATAAAATCAATGTTGAATAACTAACATTTGTTTATTATATAATTATACATAAGATAAATTTTATTATAAATATTCATTATAAAGCTAAAAAGATTTCATACATAATGTTATTTTATTTATAATCTTTAGACATTAAATAAGTTAATTTATTTAGGAAACAATGATGATGAATTAATTAACATAATAGTAAATTATTATAATAATTGATATTATAAATAAACAAATAAATATATTTTGAGACTTTTAATGAATTCCAAGAAAAATTATAGCTTAATATGACATTTTAGTATTGATTTAATTATGTTTTTTCGAAGTAATCATGCTGTTATAATTTTCACTAAAATAAAATAACAAATAGTGTCAAATTTGACAAAAAAGAGTTTTCAAAACAAATATTATATTATTAATTGATATTAAATTCGTAAAAATCTATGGTTCGGCCAATATACTTATATCATGATAGGTGTATCATTAAAGGATTAGTTGGGGGTCTCTTGGATTTATATAGTATGGTTATTAACTATATAACATAAAAATACAAAGTGACATTATAAACTGAATATAAATTTATATGTTGACTGTTTTTCAACCAATCCATACCTTAAACATTAAATATTTCAATTTGGATCCATTATAAACCAAATATAAATTTATTATAAAATAATATGTCTAGTTTTTTCAAACGTAACCCTCACCCCTCTTATAATAGGGAACTTCCCCTTCCCTCTAATTTAAACCATCAAAGCATTTTGTCTCGGCCAACCCATGTCCAAATATCTTCCCAAATTCCCACAATTCAACCTGGTGGCCATAGTTTGATCAGGAATCCAACCTAAGGATACCTTTTGATGAAATCAAAAGGAAGAACCTGAAGAAGAGGGAATGTTTTCACCACCCTCATTCAACTTCCTTTCTTGTTCAACATCTTCTTTCTTTGTAATTTCTATTATAAAATAATAACTCTAGTATCTTCTATATACTGAGATTTTATTATAAATTTGGTAAAACAATATTTAGTATTATATCCTTCCTTTGAATGACATGGCACTATACATGCGTATGTACGGACTACCGTCTCCACGTCGTGGTGTAATTGTTATTCAATACATTATTATTTGGGTGGGTATAATAATGATGTGAAACTCATTTAAATAATAAGTATAACATGATAATTATTCTTTATATATGATATATCATCTAATTATATATGATTTTAATATCAAAAAAATGATAGTATCGCTCGTGTGTACGAACGGACTACTGTCTCCACGAACGCGATGAGATTCAATCTGCATCGTATCCATACAAGGCTAAGTCTCATTTATTGATTAAAAATATTGTTTAAGATCATTATATCATTATTTATATGAATAATATATAACATATACATAAAAAACATGACTTCTGTAACAAAACATATAAAAGTAAATGAGTAAGTTAACAACCGAAACAACGATAATACAAAGATATTATTAACAATTCATGGTTAAAAGATCATATCTGATATCATATTAATGTATATTATTATTTTATAATTCAATAAAAATTATTTCACCATTATACATGAGGATAACCTACCCCTTATGAAGGATAAAATACAAATTAAGGGGTTTCTTATCTCACTTTTAATTCTGTGAGATTTCCATTGTTCACCACATATTTATTGCATGGTGTGTGTGTACTGACCATGTTTTTATTCACTGTTTAATATAATTTATCTCATTTATATTTAAATCATAATTGTATTATCCTTCTTTCATGGGTGTATGTTTCATAAGATACAAAATCAATAAGGGAATTTGAAATTTCAATTTCCACTCATTCGACATTACACATACATTATTGATTATTTTACTTCAAAATTATGTATAGAATCACTAATCATTTTCATATGTCATAATTTCCACTCCACGTTCTGGGGATATATGTTGGATACACATAGTCACTCCATTGATAAATTCTCAAGTCATCGATATGAACTTGATAAGAGTAATTTTAACTCAATCTCCATTTGTTTAGATAAATATCCAATTCATTGGTTTTGTTTTTACAAGAATATATGTGAATGTACTATGATTGATTTAGACTAAATATCCAACCATATTGAGTGTATTTATATTTTTCACACATAATAATGTCGTTTATTTGTCCTTAACCTAACGATATGGTCTTTATAATAGATTTCATCTCAATTTACATTCCATTGATACTTCATTGTTGTTATACACCAAATCACTTTTATATGGTGTATATAATGTACTTTGAAATTTTATATCATGAATCCCATTATTCACATGATATTAAAATGTTTTGATTAACTCAATCATTTTTATTCATGTCTCTTTCTATTTGTTATGAACTCTAACAAAAATAACATCTTAAATGTTTTAAATATTTATTATTCTAAATCATTCTCATTAGTGTCCATGTTTTTAAAATGATTTTAAGGATTTATTTATATGGAAAATAATGTTTCCAAATAAAAATTCTTTTTTAATGTCTTGAAGTGGTATGGGACACTTTTATTCAAAAATATATTTTAAATGGATTCTTATCAAATAGTATGACTTTTAAATGTTATAAAGAAAAGGGGGATATTTCTCTCAATAGATTGAGGATTATTTTAATCTATGTAAATATCCTTATTTATTCTCAATTGAGGTTAATCTAATATAATTAAATCATCCATATTGTATCGAATGAGTTATGTTTGACTGTGGATGTGCTATTTTTATACCATTCATGTTTTGTGGTTAAAATATTGACATTTCGTATGCTACTTTTAATACGAATGTTTATGTTATGTTTCAAATTTTTCATATGACTGATGCATTGGACAAAGTAAGTGATGGTGGATCCTGCTATAGCTCCTCGATGCATCGGTAGGTCTCATGAGACAAACAGGTGTCTTTGCACAAGGCCTTGACAAAATATTATTTGTAGTCATTCATGAGGCCTTGACTATGTGGTTATGATAGTCTGGAATTATGAATTCCATCATTATGAAAGTAATTTTTGATATTTCATGTTATTATTCGACTAGTAGAATATCCATTTGAATAAGTAAATGGAATTATTTCATTTTATTTTTTCCATATTATGCTGATGATCAAGTTTAAAAGGATTTTGTTTTAGTTATACATTGCCTTAAATATTTATGATTATTTATGAATGACTCTTCTATACAGTTATCTTTTCTTGGAATCTGAACTCACACCATTCTATGTTTTATTTTTCCCCGAATGTGAAGAAGTATTTTATGAAAGACCTGTAGTTATAGTATGAGGGGATATGAGTGTGGACTATGGAGACTATGTTGTTATAGTTTTCATTTTATGATGTATTGTAATCTTTATGAATGTATCTAGTGTTTCCAAGGATACTAATCTAATTGGTCATTCTAGACTTCACACTTTGTGATCATGAAAATGTTATGTAATAATGCACTGACTCTGGTTAACATGGGTCGGTGGGTTATAGTTGGTATCAGAGGATGTTTAGTACAAACCATGGAAACTATATTTAGATAAAATCTGATTATGTCGCATAGCCCAAAGATAGAATTTGAGAACCAGTATAGAAAAGCATCCTAAAATATTGATATTGTATAGATTTTGTGAGTTTTACAAGAAATAAATATCTGTCTTGATACGAGTAGGTAGAGGTGGCTCTACCATATATGTACCTAGGGGTAAAACCCGAAAACAAATCATTGAGCTAGACTCGAACGGGAACTGGTGCACGACAACGGGCCTTGTTGTAATCTTAGTTATGACACTCTCTAGGGATTTGCTTAGGATAATTTACATTTTCATTACAAACCTATATAATGTATTTGACCATGGTTAATCCTAAGGTGTTTCACAATGAGAAAATGGTGTCATGATATTCTCTAAATGATTTTATGGCTACTATTACTCACATAATGCTTTCTAGTTTTAGTCAATGGCTGGAGTCTGAGGAATTCATAGTATCTTTGAGAATAATGTACAAGGTGTCAATGGTGGTTGAAATGAGCAAAAAAATAGAATATTGATAGGCGTAAAAGATATTGTGTTCATGAAAAATCCGTTTTCCCAAAATACGGTCAACAACATATATATTAACTAACTGCCGGACTAAACAAAGAGAATGGTGATGAATGATAAGAGCTCCAGTAGTGGGGACCATGGAGAAAAATTTCTAAATTTCCATTATGAAAGAAATGTGGAAGGAGACACCTAGGAAAGTGTCTCAATGGCATAATGAAATTTTTTACATGTGTGAACGAAGGACATAAAGTGAAGAATTTCCAAGGAAAAATGAAGAGTACTATGGAAGAAAATAAAAATGGCCCCAAGAATCAATTTACAGTCATTTTCGTAAATGTAGGGGAACTGGCCATTACCCGTGTGAATTCCCTATTCTATAGGATATTTTTTTGGTCAAAGAAGAAGATATAGGGAAATAAATGGTTGGAGAAATGTTTAAAACTATTATTGATCCTTTTTTATGGGATTACTGTGGAATAATTTTCTCTTGTATTTGTAAACCCACAGTTTTCCTTGTGAGAATGATATTTCAGTAATATATATCTTTTCCCTTATGTATATAGTTATAAATAACCATTTCATTTTATATGATCATTGGGTTTGAGGAAATTACAAGGTATTATATTGTGGGATTAAAATTCAAGGTATGAGATAAAATTTCTGGTTAAAATTTTGTTATGGTCGTTTTGAGGAATTTATCTAATTTTTGTAATGTTATAAAATATAGTTTTTGAAAAAGGACAACACGTAGACCATGTGACAACCCATCATGTCGGAAAAATCTGTGGGAATCGAACCCACAACCAAAGTGCGATTGGGATTTATCGCCTACCACTAGACTATGTCATGTCCCTGGTTTGTGTGAGTAATTATTTTTAGTTAAATGATTTTATTGTTCAATAACAAGTTGATTTGGGTTCTTATGTCTTGTAAAATTAATACCCTTATTCTAGGAAAATGATTTTGTGATTAAGTGACAAGTATTATTTTGGAAGATGATCGCTTTGTTGGGAACACTATATGCCCAATGAAAATAGAATACAATGGGATTTAATTTAAGGAGTAATGGTGGATTTTTATCTATGTTTTTAATTTGTATTTATTTTGATTTAGGTATTTTATGGAAATGATTATCCTATAATAGAAAATATGAGATTAGGCTAATTCATTTTTAGTATGTGACTTTAAGAGTAGTTTATGTCATTTTGAGATACAATTTAACGTGGAAAACTACATAAACAAATTCTTCTATGTTTTGGGTTTCAATATTAGTTTGGATTATATAGATGGATTTCAAGAAGAATTGTTTATTGAATGGTATTTATTTATCATTGGGGTATTGTTTGTTTAATTTTAGATGTTATGATTACTGTTAATTCCACTAAAGGAATATCCATTTGGGGGATCATCAAATATTCTAGTAACCGTTTTGTTTTTGATTAATCTCTAAAGACTAGGTTAATATATAGTTTATCCTCCATGGATCATGTGGTTCTATAGATGTTTATTCGAGATCTTCTCGTGCAACCATGTGTTCTTGAATAGTCATCGTTTAAAAAAATGATTTAGTGGTGGAAATTAATTAAAGAATGATACTCTACTTGGGAAGTAAGTATATCTCTTTATTTTCTTAGTCAATCTCATAAATGAATTCCTCATCTTTATGTAATGTATCTAAAAAAATGTTGTCTGTATAATTTTCATACTGGGAAACTAATGACCGTTTTTCCCATTACATGTTTGTGGCTTTCTTGTTGTTATCTTTCAACTGATCGTGTTTTCTATCCCTCTCCATCAGAACTTAACACTTAGTTTATCTTCCATATCCATGTTTTTCTACATGGAATCATAGTATGAGTTATCTTATGTAACCTTTTTACATTTATTTATTTCATTTTAGGTGATAGTTTTATTGACTCTTTCTCTGATGTGGGACATTCCATTATATTCACAAGCACAAAATTAAAAATTTTGATGATGAATTTATTTGAAGGATAATAGAATGTAACACACCAAGCATTCACGTTGTGCTTCTCTATGAGTAATACAGTAGTTTGTGTTTTAAGAATCTTTGTGTTTTAACACACACCACAACTAATCAAACTAGCCGTTATGAATAGTAATACCCACTTTTTTAAATTTTATAAATTTTATCTATCAAAACGGACTTCTTTTTTGGATTCGGAATATCGAAATTAGATTAGGGGGATTTTTTTGTATTTTTATGAAAACATACAATTTTTTATGAATAATGAAAGAACTGTGAGTTATATTTTAAAACCAAATTTTTATATAAATAATTATATATTTTATTTACATTTTAATTAATGTAAAAATAGATACATAATACCTATATATGTTTAATGTAATTTATTGGAGTTATTTTAGAATAATTCATATAAAACATAATTTTACCGCTTTTGTGAGTGGATTTTCAAAAATACTAGAGATAAGTTTAATATAAAGGAGTAAAATGTATTTCAATACGATAAAAATAATTTTTCGTGAATGGTAACTTTTTACTTTTATATATCACAGTTAAAAGTAAATAGGGTAATAAAGTGTAAAAATGATTTTAATATTATCCCAACGTATTTCCTAATTCTATTGGACAAGTTTATCTCAACCAAAAAAACCTTAGGAGTAAAATATTATTATTTAGGTCCACTTGGATTAGATTAGAACAATTATTAATATTTAATACAAAGAAGAGTTAAAAGAGATAAAATCAAAGTTTAATAACTAAAACATTATTATTATAAGATTATACATAAGATAAATTCTAATATAAATTTTCTTTAGTAAGATAAAAATATTTCCTACATAATGGTATTTTATTTGTAATTTTTAGACATTATATAATTTAATTTATTTATGACACAATGATAATGTAGTAATTACCTTATTAGTGAAATATTAAGATAATTGATATTATAAATACCCTTATAAATATAATTTTATACTTTTAATAAATTCCACGAATTATAGAGCATAATATGAGATATTATTATTGATTTAATTATGTTTTATTGAAGTAATCGTGCTGTTATGATTTTCACAAAAACCAAATACCAAATAGTATCAAAATTGACATAAAAGTGTTTTTAAAACCAATATTATATTATTAATTGATATTAAATTCCTAAAAATCTAATGCTCAGACAAAAGAATTATATCATTATATTTTTATCAATAATGGACAATGTGGGGGTCTCTTTTATTTATATATTATGTTTATTAAATATATAAAATAAAAATACAAAGTGACATGGTAAGTGTCAAACTAATTATCTAAGAGTAAAAATTTAAAGATAAGTATAGTATTGTGACCCAAACCTATCTAAAACATATTGGTTGAGTGGTTTTCTACCCACACCCACCTTAGAATATAAATAATCAACTTTGGAGCTATTATGAACCGAATATGAATTTATTATAAAATAATATTTCTAGATTTTCCAAAGGTGCCCCTCACCCCTCTTATAAAAGGGCGCATCCCATTACCTCTAATTTACAACTTCAAAGCCTTTTTCCTCTACCAAACCCTGCCCAAATATCCTACCAACTTCCATAAATTCAACCAACATGCCTTATTTTGATCATTAAGCAAACCTAGGGAGCCCTTTTGATCAAATCAAAAGGAAGAACCCAAAAAGAGGTAATGTTTTCACCAACCTCTTTCAACTTCATTTCTTCTTCAACTTCTTCTTTCTTTGTTATTTCTATTATAAAATATTAAATTCAGTATCATTAATATACTATGATGTTATTATAAATATGGTACAACCATATTCTGTATTCTATCCATCTTTTGAATGACATGTCACCATATGTGTGTACGTACAGCCTACCGTCTCCACGTCGTGGTGAAATTGTTATTAAATACAGTATTATTTGGATTGGTATAATAATGATGTATAATTCATTTAAATAATAGGTCTAACATGATAAGTTTACTTTAGATATGATATACCATCCAATTATATATGACTTTGTTATCAAAAGTATGATATTATCGCTCGTGTGTACGAACGGACTACCGTCTCCACGAACGCAATGAGATTCATTCCACATCGTATCCATACAAGTATAAATCTCATTTTATGATTAAAAATGATTTTTAAGGACTTGATATAATTTTATATATTAATAAGATACAATCTATCCATAACAAACTCGTCTTATGTAACAAATCATATAAAAAAGAACGAGTATGTTAACACCTAAACCGACGATAATAATAAGATATTATTAACAATGCAATGTTAAAAGATCATATATGATATCATATTAATGTATATTATTCTTGTATAATTTAATAACAATTATTTCACCATTATAAATGAGGCTAACCTACTCTCAACCAAGGAAAAGGTACAAAGTATGGGGATTCTTATCTCACTTTTAATTCCGTTAGATTTCCATTATTCACCACTTATTTATTTCTTGTAGTGTGTGTACTTCCCATGTTTGTATTCATTGTGTAATATACTTTAATTAATTTATATTTACATAATCATTGTATGATCATTCATTCATGGGTGTATGGTTCATATGTTACCAAATCAATAATGGAATTTGAAATTTTAATTTCCACTCATTCGACTTTACACATACATCATTGATTATTTTACTCCATGATAATGTCTTGAATCACTATTAATTTTCTTATGTCATATTTTCCACTCCCGTATCTATGGATATACATTGGATACACATATTCACTTCATTGATAAATTCTCAAGTCATCGATATGAACTTGATAAGGGTAATTTTAACTCAATCTCCATTTGTTGAGTTAAATATCCAATTCATTGGTGTTTTTTTACAAGAATATGTGTGAATGTCCTATGATTTATTTACACTGAATATCCAATCATATTTAGTTTATTTATAATTTTCACACATAATTATGTTGTTGATTTATCCTTAACCTAATGATACAATTTTTATAAGAGATATCATCTCAATTTATGTTCCATTGACGCTTCTTTGTTGTTATACACCAAATCACATTTCTATGGTGTATATAACGTACTTTGAAATTGCATATCATGAATGAATTTATTCACATGATATTACATTGTTTTTATTACCTCAATTATTTTTATTCAAATTTCTCTCTTTTGGTTAGGAACTCTAACTAAAATATATCTTAAATGTTTTAAATATTTGTTATTCTAAATCATTCCATTAGTGTCCATGTTTTAATATGGATTTTAAGGTTTTATTTATATGGACATCAATGTTTCCAAATCAAAATTCATTTTAAAAGTTTCAAAGTGGTATGGGACACTTTGATTGAAAAATCTATTTTAAATGTCTTCCTGGAAAATAGTGTGACTTTTAAATGTTTTCAAGAAAAAGGGGGATATTTCTCTCAATAGTTTAATGATTATTTTAATCTATGTCAATATCATTCCTTATTCATGATTGAGGTTAATATGATATAATTCAATCTTCATATTGTATCGAATGAGTTATGTTTGACTTTGAATGTGCTATTTTTATACCATTCATGTATTGTGGTTAACTTATTGACATTTCATTTTCTAGTTTTAAGATTAATGTTTATGTTATGTTTCAAATTTTTCATATGAAAAATGATTTGGAATTAGTATGTGACTATTGGAGCCCGCTATAGCTTCTCGATGCATCGGTAGGACTCATAAGACAATCCATTGTCTTGGCACAAGGCCTTGAAAAAATATTATTTTTTGTCTTGGCATGAGGTATTGACTATGTGGTTATGATAGTCTGGAATTATGAATTCCATCATTATGAAAGTGGTTTTTGATATTCCATGTGATTATTCGACTTGTAGAATATCAATGTGAATAATTAAATGGAATTATTTCATTTTATTTCTGGCATATTATGCTGAATTTCATGTTTAAAAGGCTTTGATTTTAGTTATACATTGCCCTAAATTTTTATGCTTATTTATAAATGTGTCCGCTCTACCGTTATCTTTACTTGGAATCTGAGCTCACCCATTTCAATGTTTTTTTTTCTCAGGATGTGAAGAAGTATTTTATGAATGAATTAAAGGGATATTATGAAGGGATATGAATGTGTACTATGGAGGCTATGTTGTTGTAGTTTTCATTTTATGATGTAATGTAAACTTTATAAATGTATCTAGTGTTTCCAAGGCAACTAAACTAATCGGTCTATCGAGACTTGATCCTTTATGATAATGATAATGTTATCTAATAATTCACTGACTCTGGGTAACTGGGGTCGGGGCATTACAGTTGGTATCAGAGGATGTTTAGAACAAACCATGGAAACTAGATTTAGATAAACTCTAATTAAAGCACATATCCTTATGATAGACTTTGAGTATTAGTATATAAGATCAACCTAAAATTTTTGTACTGTATAGATTTTGTGAGTTTTCCATGAAATACATTCCTGTCTGGATACGAGCAGGTAGAGGTGGCTCAGGCACAGATGTACCTAGGGGTAAAACCCAAAAACACCGCTTTGAGCTAGACCCGAACAGGAATTGGTGCACGACAACGGGCCTTGCGGCACTCTTAGTTACAAAACTAACGAGGGATATGCTTAGGATAATTTAAATATTCATTACAAACCTATTTTAATTATTTGATCTTGGTTAATCTTATCTTATTTCAAATTATGAATATGGTGTTATGATATTCTCTAAATTATTTTATGACTATTGTGACTCACACAATTCTTTCTCATTTTAGTAATTGGATGGAGTCCAAGGAAGTCATAGTAACTTTGAGAATGATGTACAAGGATGGAATGGTGGTGGAAATGAGCAAAAAATCAAATTTCGATAGGCGTAAAAGATATCATGTTCATGCCAAATCAGTTTTCAAAAAATATGATCAACAAAATATATAATAAGCACCTCTAGGACTCAACAAAGAGAAAGGTGATTAATGATAAGAGATCCAGTAGTGGAGGCCATGGTGAAAAGAATCCTAAATTTCTATGATGAAGGAAATATGGAAGGAGTCACCTAGGAATGTGTTTCAACGGAACAAAGAAATGTTTTACGTGTGGGAAAGAAGGATATAATGTGAATAATTTCTGAGGAAAAATGACCATGTGGCCTAAAAGTATTCTTACAAATATCATATCTATATATCAAAACATCATCTAAATATTTCATTATGCATTTTTTCCACTAATAAAACCCTACCCCAACTCACTCAAATAGTGAATATATGATTGTATATTTTAACTAATACTTGATCCCCCATTTCTAAATGTATACCAATATATGGC
Organism: Viscum album; assembly: GCA_963277665.1. Classification (NCBI taxonomy): domain Eukaryota; kingdom Viridiplantae; phylum Streptophyta; class Magnoliopsida; order Santalales; family Viscaceae; genus Viscum; species Viscum album. The sequence goes on along the minus strand of OY728159.1, from coordinate 1,454,310,891 downwards.
CAGAATTGGTGAGAAGCGTTGTTGGGAATGTATGCTATGTATGTCATCAGACTTTAATAAATATCTATTTGAGATGAAATTCATAATTTAAATTATACATTATTAAATATAATAATTTATATTAGAAAAATAATTTATATATTTATAGATATAAAAAATGATGAAAAAAATGAACAATTCAAAAATTAAATAATTATATGTGGAAATGAAAACCCAGATGGCTAATCTTTTAAAATTATACAAAAAAATTACTACAAGTATCAAAAAAATCTGGTGTAACCATTTTATTATCTCAACATTTACTAAGGATATTATCTTCATTACACTAGTGATACATGAGAGTAAACTTATAATAAACAATATGATATGTATATCCACCACTAGAGACATATAAGTTGTTAATATAATATTATGCAAGAAACACCCAATGTGTCGCCAATACAAGATATAAAATAATAATTTCATTTATGTTAGAAATTATTTAAAAATTAAAAAATCTTATAAAATAGAAAAATATTCACATTATATAGTAAATGGGACAGAAATATTGAAGACACTACTACATTTTTTAAATTCTATTAATCGGAACATTTATACTATATATATACACAAGAACATGAATTATGTCAATGGAGATCCCATTGGAAAACCACATAAAAGGGTTTATAAAAAAACTTCATTACTAAGAATATATACTATATCATAAGAGATTCATAAAAAATTAAATTTCAAATATATTAAAATTAATCAATTTAAGGAATTGAATATCTATTACCCATATATCTATTCATCATTGTGATGAATCACCACATAGTGATGCCCCCATGAACTGAAAAGGCTATGGTTTGTCTTGTATAACACAAAAACATCAAATTCCAAATATCACTATATCTATATAATTAGAAGGATGTGGGTTACAATAAACATTTATAAAAATATATATACACAATCCATTGATTCATATTACACATCTATAGAATTCTGATATAATCCAATATTATTATAATTAAAGAATTACAATCAAATAATATATCCACAAACTCAACAGGAACTCATCATAATCATATATCATGTTTATATGGTAAATTAAATAAAAAAAGAATGGAATAACAAAATTTGATTAGTTATCAAGATTAAAAAAAATTTCAACATCAAATATTTAATCTCAACCATAATTATGAAACACTATTATCAATTTTCTAAAAAAGAAAAAAAATAATTTTAATTAAATACTATTAGAAAAAATGATTATTTACACCCACTATTTAAGAAGACTCTAAAAAAACACCATAATCCATAAATAGGTTCTTTATCATTATAAAATAACAAATTCGTGATTTAAATAAATTCATCCATGTTTACAATACTCAATTCCGGACAATTTAAAATTTTCCACATGCTTGAAGATCACATTGGGGTCCCATACATATAATTATTGAATAAGTCATTTTTATATTTTGACATCGTGTCTTCCAAAAAACACCCAACATGACACTAGAATCTCATTTCATTCGTATGAATCTCAACCTAACAATGATCAATATTGTTCACAATTTATGTCTCTATTGATGTTAAATAAACTAAAAATAGAATTCAAAAAATAATATGACATAAATAAATTTTATATATTAAATATTATCAATAAGAATGAATATCATGATGTATTTATATATAACACATTATATATTCTGACCTCGTTTATTAAAATTCACCTCAAATTAGTGAATCTAACAATGTGGGACTATTAATGGTTTTTTACATTGAACCCCACAAAATGGGTGAAAATTCATAGATTTCAGTGGTCTTATTATATCCTCTTTTATTTAATTCAACTCTAATAACATAGTAAATTATTTAAGAGTATAATAAGTTCTATTTTAAAATGAAATTATAATGGAGGATGTGAAAACTATAGGTAGGGGTTTTTCATGTAGGTATGAGATCATATGAGGGGATTGTTGTTATAAAATTTAATATATAAATTAATATATATAAATATAAAAAAATTTACTAACCCTCATGATTATTCGTCAAATAATGTATAAATCCAATGGGAGAATTGTAAATGAATAATCGTTCATCATTTTTTATTGGCCTCAATAGTGGAAAATATGATTTCCATTCAAATGAATCATCTAGTAGGCCCTTGTACTGCATAATCATGGAATTTTAATTACATGATACATAAATCCCTACATGTGGTTCTTTTCAACCATTTCATCACATCTATCTATTCATGATTAGAACAACATTCATGCCTGAATATCTTCTCTAATATATCGTATGTCTTGGAAAAATATTTCATTATGAATAATCCTATAGTTAAAATTTCAAGTTCGTTGTAACCATAATGGAATAATTTGTTAAAATAATGATTATAGTCAACCCAAATAATATTTTCTCACTACTAAACTAATAAATATCCATGTTCCTTGGAATTTTTCCAAATAAAATTCGCCTAGTTCGATATATTTAATGATAATCAAATTTAATTATATGAAACCTCTCTAGTTAATTCTTGTAATCAATTTTCCTTATACCATGATGGAATCAAATGTCACACAATGAATGAATATTAATTAGGATATATAGTAATTTATTTCGATGTACTTATTGAACAACACTTAGAGGATCCATTAAAAGAAAATAAAACATCACTTTTATCATATCACACATTTAATGACACAATCTTACTACTCCATATCAATCAAATTTAATTCATTATGATAAGATATATCATAAAATATTAAAACACATATAAAGAATTTTAATACATTACTAACTTCCTAAAAAAGTTTTAAACCATAATGAATCCAATTAAAAATACCATAGTGCCTATAACAATAGTCCTTGACAAAATTAACACCAATCACAAACCACATTGATAAATGCTATGTTTTTATTATTTAAAATTTCAATGTTATATAGTTATATAAAAAATATAAATGTACTAGAAATCATTCATAAAGACAGTTATGAACATACAACCGATTTGAAAATGAGTACCAAGAATCTTCCATAGTTAAATAAATGGATTAAATTTAATATCCAAAAATCCTCATAAAAATCATGAATGTTTTTCTAAAAATCAATGACATAGGTATTTGAACGGTTTATAAATTATATATATATAAAAATTGTTGGAAGTAACCTATATTCATCACTATTAATCCTTTTAAAGTTAGTCATTATAAAATAATATAATTTAATTTTTTGACACCATTCATAGGAATATTAATAGACCATTTTAATAATTTCAATCACTATAAATTTTAAATTTTTTATACATATTTATATTTACCATAATTTAAGTTATTTCAAAAAATTAATGGGATTAATAAAATTATTTATTAATAAATTAGAAGGATAATATTGAAGAATATTCCAATTTAGGCTGGACTAAAAAATAAACTTTTATTATAATTGAGAACACTTTATTGTTGATTCTTACTGTAAACCCATTTTTAACTCTTTTAACCATCCTTTATATAAACGTTAATCGATTCAAAATAAAACCAATTTTATAATAATTTTGAACTATTATTCCATTTAATGAATGAAATCACATATAAAGACCTCATAAAATTTTGAATTCACATACATTGTCTACCTGAATGTATATAACAACATTCTCGAATCACATAAAGTCATATCGAGAAACTTGTGTCCCCATTATCTATGCCATGGTACTCATTAGTGTGATTTACCCATTAAATAAAATGAACATACATGTAATTTTTTTGAAAATATGATAAATCCCATATGAATCAAAACAATGGATATATTTTTTAATATATAATAGTAAATCACATTAACATCTTTATAAATCATATATTTAATATTAAATCTTGATATAATTTCATTATATGTTTTAAAATTTATCATTTCATGAACACCAGATCAAAGGTTCTCTTAAAAACTATTTACCACCCTATTTTACTTTCTAATGCGTATTATTTTGGAATATATAGTTGAACTTGTCAGTTCATAAGATTTTTTCTACATATAACATTTTGGATATTATATTTGATATGTGTTAATTTGGTATATAAAAATAATAGATAAATGATACAAGAATTGGATCCAATTACTCAAGAATATAAAATATCAAAATCATTCCCAATGAGACCTGTTCAAAACCATAAGCACTAATCACACGTAACATTTTCCGCATAGTATCCTTATATACTAAAATAATTTCACAAAAATAGCTAATATATTATGGGGGATATTATCTTCATTATGAAAATGACAATGTATCTAATATGATAATATTCTTAATAATATCATCCAATACAATATTACACTTGAACAGAACATTACATCTACTTTCATTAGCCTCAAACACATCCGATTTTACCAAAAGAAAATACTTCATTTAATACACGGTATAGTTTGTATTTCCCTATATAATATTTAACACATAACATGATGCCTCATTTCAGATTTTATGTTATATAATTTAATTTTCTCATTATGAACCTCCAAAATATTATCCATATTCGTACATTTTTAAAATTTTAAACCTATTTATTACCTCCAACAAATAATTGACCAAAAAATTTAATTTTTTTCAGATCTAATATTTCAAAAATAATTAATGATATAATATACATAGTGTAAAATTAACCTAAGGTCCATAATGATGCATTCAAGTATGATCCATCATCACATTGCCTTACCAAAACTGATTGGTAAATAATTTTTTAATTATAAAATGGGAACCCCAATTAATGAAATTGTAACACCATATGACTATAGTATATATTAATGAAAATTATTTTAAACTCAATTAGATTCAGTGAATATGATTTATGGATTCTTATTAATATGTAGTGACGAAGAGATTCTTATTGAGGTTTAAATTCTATCAAAAATCCCATTTAACAATTATTAGATAATTACCATAGTATAAGTGTTTATTGTAAAAAGACAATCCACAAAAAAGCTAATCATTATTGGTTGTTGGATTAAGATAAATCCAATATTTTAAAAAAAAATATATTAATGTTTTATTTATTTATGAATTTATACTATAAAATTATTATATAAGACAATTTTCTATCATTTCTATAGTGTCATATATTTTTGGATATACAAAAAATAATTTGTCTTGAATCATTCATATAGAGTTCAATGGAAACCCATGTTTTTTCAATATAAAATATAATTGATAACTAAATGGGATGCAACTAATAACTCTAATGGGATCTAAAATTTTAGTATTGTTCAATTAAATGTCATATAAATTTTGTATTTTATCAAATAATTATTAGTTTTCATATTGGTGGATCTATACTACTACGACCACACAATTATGTGGTTCTTAGACCATTCCCCACCATCCAGTTACCATAAATCTTTTTCTGAAATCTAATCAATGAATCATTATAGAACAATGGATTCAATAATTTATGGACATTGAAATCCAAATTGTTTCTCTAAATTTTTGATTCATTTGTCCACTGTTTAATATGAAATAATGACTTAGGTTCATTATATTATATAGGAAAATATTGATTACTTTTTTAGTGGATATTATTACATGTTACAAATTGGTATTACCTTATATATTTGGGAAAAATTTAAATTTTTATTCTAAATTATTATTTTTGGTATAGTGGATTAGGTTCTAGATTCCAAAATATAAAACAAAAGGATTGAAAATATTCACTATAGTCTTTGGATAGATTAATATGATATCATTGATTTTTAAATCTCTAAATTTTGATTTTAATAATTCATTGTGAATATTTAACTAGGTTATCTCTTAATATATTTTTAATAACACAACAAAAATAATTCTACAAGATTGGAGAATCATATTGTTTTCAAGGATGGATTATGTTTGTATTGAAAAATTGTATAATTGTCACAAGTCATTGAGGATGAATGGAATTGTAAACTATGATTATATATTTTTTGAAACATCAAATAATATGAATAAATTAATATTTTTGACATTATTAAATGTGATATAAAATATGGGCAATATTATATAATTATGAGTTTCCCCGAAAAATGTGTATGATGATATTATTATGTTATATAAATTATTAGAGGTCATGTAAAATTTTATGCCTTTTTGGTTTTATATTATTCTTTAAGAAATACATTTTATATTTTATTATGTTATTTGAAAGTTGTATTCTATGAATTCCTTACAGATAATGGATATATGATAGTTTTCCATATAGGATGATTGAGTTTTTGGTTTATGAATTTGGTATCATTTTGATTCATTATTTTATTTTCATTGATATTGGTAATATAAATACTATTGAAGATGTTTGGAAATGTGGGTATGGAGGTTTATCATGGTGTATAACTATAGATACATGGTTGGGTATGACCTATTTGTGTTATAATCACATTAACAGATTTAGAAAAAGATTTTACAAGTTGTAATTATTAAAATTGTGTTTTGAAAAAACATGATGGATGGTATTCCATTTACTAATTACAAACGTTTAACAAATTAATTTATTAAAAAATATTTCTCATTATGTGTTTTTATATTAAATTAATATAAAAAATGGCGAGATAGATATTCTATTTGATATATAGTGGGAATGGTTTTGGAAATGCAATGACACTAATGAATTAAACAATAAGGAATTTATGGGTTCACCTAATAATATTGATAGTTAAAATTTATTATATAGATCTATTGTGCTTTATTTTTTTTATCCATACTACGTTTATATTTAATGAATATAGATTTATAATATTCTTAAAGTTGTCGTAAAATAAATGAGATACAATTATTTTTTTATTTAACATTTCGACATACATTATGTTTATCATTTTGTTGGATATATAGTACTTCTAGAAACCATTAATCATTTTGACATAACTATATATTTTATAATCTTAGAAAATAATATTATCCATATATTAGTCATACCAATTATAAGACATCCCAAAAATGTACACCTTTCCCTTTGAATAATTTATTATATGTCATAAATACATAATATTATTTTTAATGTTGAAGATAATAGTTAGGTAAGATAAATAATAGGTTGATGGCTCGGATCATCCCATTCAAGGTTGGTATAACTTAGAAGTCATTGTCATTATAAGACCTATTTGGGAAATTAGTTATTTTTATTAATAAATTAATGGTCTAACAATTTTTCGGTAAATGTCACAACGATATTTCATAGTTAAGAAACTACTATTCTTCATTATAGATTTATTTAAAATATATAATCATATTCTATTGAATCAATATATGTATACACTAATATAATTTTTTTTCATGAAAAATATATTGTGTTACATCATTTAATTTTATGTACATATAATTCATTTAATATTTCCTATGACAGAAACATTATATTCAGTTCCCTGCTAAAATTTTTCACAAACGCTACTCATTAGTCTCTGTTTATGTGAAAAATTAAATTATAATAGGTGGTTTTGGAGACATGTTGTATATGATATAAATAAATAGTGTCATGATTGAGAATATATATGATATTTGGGAGGATAAAATTTTTTTAGTTATGCATTATTATTTGGTACTATTTAATTTATATTATATTTATGACTTCCTGGTAAGAAATCAATTTAATAAGATGAGCATATAACCTATTATATTTTTCAATGTTATTAATAATCTTGATTAGATCATTTATATTGATGAATATCCTCTATGAGTATTCTAATGGGTTTATCTAATATTCTCTATTGATGATGTGTTTTTAGGTATTATTATTTCATTTATATATTGATGGTATTACATCTCTAGTATTGGTTTTATACCCTCATAATTACGATGTATTATCCAGTATATATGAAAATTTGGTTGACTATTGATTTCATATCATGCATGTTCAGTAATTGGTTGACTATACCCAAAACATTATGTGGCCAAATATGAATATATATATATTAAAATCTCATAGGATGAGTCATTCCATTATATGAATTTTTTTGAAGTGGTCTGTAAAATACCCTTCTAAAATATAGTATTTCACCACATACTCCATTATAAATTAATCTCCCAGTCTAGTGGAATTTAACTCTTATTGTCTATATACGCAATACATTTATGTTTTTTGATTCATCCAAAACTATGTCTGTCACATCTGCCACATAACCATTGAATCATGTAATTACTATGTTTAAAAAAAACTTATAATTGACAAAATATCACCAAAATGTTTAATTTTTAATCAATATTGTGATATACTGATTCTAATATTTTTTTAAAAAAATAAACACTTCCCATATCCATTGAAACAATGTTTTGTAATAACTACTTTACACATTCATTTTACAATTTAACCACTGAAAATTATATAGAAACATTTTCCATGAAACCTATTACCCCAATAATGTCCACGTATATATGGAATTAAATTTCTAGAAAACACCTCTAATAAAAAATAAATTATATATTTTTTTAACTATCAATGTCTATAAATAATGTTACGATGCCTAGGTTGATATCAAAAAATCAACACATCAAATTTATTTAAATTATTTTAATTATAAAATCAATGGTTATATTTGTTTTGAAATTAAATATTTTATTTATAAATCATATATGTAATTTAATCTAATTAATATGAAATCCGTTATATAAATTTATTATGATTGGAGTAGGAATATATTTGGATAATATGATATTACTTTCTATCATTTCTCAATTTCACTATCATATATCATGTACTAATACCAAATGATTGTATTTTCTAACAAAACAAACAAAAACAATACTATAGCCTAATGGAAACTCTATTGAATAATAAACTCCTAGTTTATTCTCATTCTATCATGAACGAACCTAATAATTTCCCAATAAAATTATTCACATTAAATAGAATAGACACATGGATCCAACCATAAACAAGGAATTATTTTCAAACATGAACCATGTGAATGAAAAATGAATCATGGTATGAATTTAAAAATGTCATCATAATGAAACCATAAATTAACTAATCAAAAAGAAAATAAAAGTTATAATATATCATAAATATAATGAATATAAAAATTTGTTTCAAACAACCGGTGTTCACATTTAAAACAAAAATATTATTATTTAGTAAATAAATATATTATATGTGAAATATATATTATGTCATATATCTTTGACAATTTTATATGGTTAAAAACTAATATGATTTTTACTAAATATAAAAATAATCATGTAAATATGAAATTATTAATATATAAAATGGATTAGTAATAAATAATCTCAATATGAAAATCTACATCATATTTTTTTTAAATATGAATAGATAATGCTATATATTCAATAAAGAATTGTTGAAAATGATTTAAAAATAGATAATTTTAATTCTTCGTGAACCCAAATATCCACAATCCCAATTTGATGAATTAAAATACTGTAAAATGTAATTATATACTTTAAATACTATAACAACATTATTCCATTTCAATATCACCACTATTATTTATCTCTTGCATATTAATTTTATATACCCTGCTATGACATCATTTCCCATTTCCTCATTCAATATCCAAAATCAATGCGACCTCTGATTTATTGAAAAAATAAAGAGTAAAAATTGAATTTGATTGAACAACATATTATTTTTAAATATGGTATAAAAAATAATGTCAATAGAATGGTCACCATTTTTAAATTTTCATTTATTCCTGGGTCACCCACTACATGTTTACATATTTATATTTATAATTTGTCAATTTTGGAGAATGGTTTGTAGAAATGTTTACTACCACATCTGTTACAACAAAAATAAAAATATAGTAAATTATGTATATAATGAAAAAATGAAAAACCTAATAAACCCATCCATCCATGTACATATATATTGATCCAAATGAAATATACCATATGAATATATTTTTTATTGATTTTGTCTAAAAATTAATTTTATTTTAAAAAAAAGGTAATCTAATTTTCAATAAACCATATATTCAAATTAATCATTCCTGGTCAAAACCTTTTTCTGCAATTAATAATTCATTAATTAAAATAATATGTATTTATTTTAGTAAATATTAATTCCTTCATATATATATATTTAATCATATTTTTCACAAGTAAGAAGATCATATAAAATATATTATTCCCCAAATTATCCCTAGTCCAAAGTAGTAATAATTAGTGATAATAGTAATATATTTTGAACCTCCATTTAGGAAATACAATATAACAATAACTATCATATGTGAATATTATATATAAACATATTTATTATCAATGATTGATATCATATTTTATAACTAACCTCAAATCCCACATTATTTATTCATTAACATCATATTTCATAATATGTTTTATACTTCTATAAAACTTTCATAATAAGAAAATTTATTTTTTTCTATTTATTTTTTATTCATTTTTTTATATTTCTTAATAGGTATTTATATTAAACAATGACCCCTTTTTTCTACATCGCTGATTTATTAAAACCTATTGATTTGTTATGATATCTACCTCCCATTATAGAATGGATTTTGACCCTAATATTATATAACATAATAGAAAATTTTAATACATAATATATAAAATGTAAATCATATTAAAAAATCAACAATTATCATTATATAATAAATCAAAAATGTTATATATTATATTATTATATAAAATTTTATTAATCATCCCAAAAATCCTATACATTGAAATATTATATAAAACACTATATTAAATAAAATTAATTTACAATATAAAAATTATAATTCTATTTTAATTTATAAATTATAATGGTAACTATTTAAAATTTTATTACATTATATTGTTTAATGTATTATTATTAAAACAACAATGTGTTTAAAAGTTTCACCTTCGTTCCATGTTACATAACCCATAAAATATTAAAATAAGATCACAACCCAAAATAATAAATGATCACATTTATTGGTAATGATTTTATTATCATGGATTTCATAGTAATCGATATTATATTTGTTTTATTAATTCTGAAGTTTTTATTATACATCACAAGAATAATTATTTATTGGAACAGATTTAAGGAAATTGTAATATCCCATGCTCGATTATCTGTCATATGAACGAGTCGGGTCACTATGTGACCTCAAGGGTGCTAACTCATATATCGTGTTTAGAAACTAAAAGTGATGATCTATGGACTATAGTTTAGTGAAAATAATCCCAATTAAATAGTTGAAAATTCAATAAAAATAAGAGAAAATAATTAGAAATGTAATGTCAACAATAATGAAGTTGAAAAATGAAAATATATCCAAATATAATAACCCATTTCATCTCAGCAGTAATGTGAATTAACATTAATGCTGAAAAGAATACTATTAAACTACAAAATTTAAACACTCAAAATAATAGAATCCAAAATAAAACAAGGAATTTAAATATATTCATTTTCAATTCTAAGTGCTATAATACAATCCAATAAATCTACTATTCAAGCATATATCCCATTTCTATTTTATAGACATGTATCTTTGTAGTTTTTATATGTACCAAATGTCATCCCAAAGATTACATGAGAGATAATATGTAGGCCAAAAACTGTGCTTTCCATTAAATTTATTATAAACAAATATTTCATGAAATAGAATGATAAACATGGGAATTTGATAAAAATACAATATAATCACATAAATTCCTAATAATCCTCGAGGTTTGGGAAGACACCATTGGATAACCAAATCTTCATCAAAAAATACCAGTTATCTCAAATTTCACGATCACTATATCTAGGTAGATTCCGACGACAATGTCTAGACACAACATCATATTCTATGATATTATACTTAAATGATTGAATAGTGAATTTTCATGCTAATATTACCACATATATAAATGTTTTAATGGGATATATTTCAACTCCCTTATTTGAGAGGAATATGTGTTCCAAAAGAATAATTCCATAAAAACCTAAAAGTAATAATGATCCATGTGAAGAATCCTATTCTAAATCCTTTTACATTCTAAGAGGTTACGAAAGCCAATGGGAATTGCAATTTTAAATCTGATCATACAATCCAATCAATAATGAAAACTGCATCAATTTTCTGTACAAAAAGCATGATAATCATGAAATAATATAGAAAATTACATAATTAATAGTAATTAGAAATATTATTTCCAATACAATTTACATTCCATTATCAGAATTCGTCTATTTTTTGTTATAAGTAATGATATGTATAATGACAAAATTTTAACAATTCCATGTCACATTTTCTTATGCCTAGTTAAATTTTCACATTGCAATTATTCAATAAGGAAATCTTACAAATATATGGATTCTGATTTGATACTAATTAAATATTAAAGTGATATGTTACAAAATATCAATATTAATTCCCCTATTACAATGTTATGTCAATTCAAGAAATATTATATAGCGAAAAATACATTGTAATTCAATATACTAATATAGGATCATATGTTCCAAACACCATCCTAGTGTTAAGGGTAGTAACACTTCTCATGAAGATTAAATACTAAAATTTAATGGAAATAGATGGAATGAGATCTATTTGTAGTCTAGAATAGAATAATTTGAAAAATCCAACTAGAAAATGTCATGTTTGTAGTGTGCAAGTGTGATCACAAATTTTTCAAATAATAGAGAAAAATACTCATCTTATGATGTTGTTTTAGACCACACACCTCAAAAAATAAAGACAAAATACTTTTATTGTGTATCCGTGAATAATCAAAATACTTTGATTTTGTAATGGATAGTATATGATATAACCCATTAAGTTAAGAAGATTATGATTTAAGGATAAAAAATGTTATTTTACCAAAGAAAAGGGATAAATACTAATTAAATTTTTCAGGATCATAGAACATCTCATGATATTGAGGAGAAGTTTTGTAGAATGCAGGTGATCCTTTCATAATATATGAAATTTTTCTAACACAAATTAATATCAGCTTTAGTTTAATTATGGATTAAAAATTGGATCTGAAGTTTGAAAATATAATTATACCCCTCGCAATCCTAGACCAAAATAGCACAACCAACTATTTATGAGTTATTTTTTTCACGAGTTCACCTACAATAAAAGAGAACTGAATTGCTATTATGTGGGTATTAATGGGATACTTAAGGGGTCTCCTATCCGAAACTAACTCTCCTACAAATATACTAAATTTTACTTGTTTATCATCATTGAGTTTGTGAGCATCGTGCAATCTTTATGTCCTTATAGAGAGTCCATTACATATTCAAAAAACCATACGAGAGAGTTGGTGAGCATTATATAGTCAAATAAATCATATAGATTGCCCACTAGCTAGGTACCGAACAACATTATCTAGACAGCGTCACTGCATAATCTCATCTTATTATTGCCACATCTAGACATCAATTATATCTTATTATTCTATCTTAATAACATAATGGAACACCAATCTAACTAGTAATCAATTCCCTCTTATAGAAAATTATGATTCATCATTAAAAATATAGTGAGAAAATTAGAATATAAATGGCGGGATCATACCTCTTACCCCACATAAAACATCTAATCCCTCAATCTGATATTCACGGGATCACTGAAAGGAATTAGTTAACAACTCAAGACATTGTTCCTACACATCCCTCTCCCTCTCCCATGAATAATATTAAACACTCCCATCCCACCCCTACACTCCAACTAGGGAAATAATATTTCACAAGAGATTCATATCACTACACTATAAAACATTTATTAGATACTACATAATGGCCATGTTACTATAATTAAAAACATTATCATCATAAATCATGTGAAAATGAAAGGGATAATATATATGACACTAAAAAATTTGAATCTCATTATGAAAAACACTATAGAACTATTGAAGATAAAATTGGTATGGCCTTGGATTGATTCCCTCTGATTCCCCAAATGAAATGAAGAACCTAAGAGCTTTCTTTCCCTAAAATTGGATTTGGAGTTTACCCACCATAGTCAACACCAAATGAAAAACATTGTGACATCCATAAAACTATACATGACTTCTCTAACATTCATATTAAGTATTATACATGTAGTATGTGGTTACCCACTTTTATTTGACATGTTATAGATTTTTATATGTCACTTTCATAGACTAGGTTAAACATTATTTGACATTTCCACATTATAGTAATAAAAAGGAAAATGATTTAAAAATCCAAATTAGTCCTCAATGAATAAGTTAATATGAATGTCTAGAAACTGTTAACATATGAATACTCCACATGTGCATGATACTCCTCCCAAGAACCAATGACATCATAAAACTGAGATCACAATGTATACATAAAATATGAAAACATTTTTCAGATAGGCCATTTTTAAGGATTTTAGGTTTTAATTTGAAGGACATGTGATTCAATCACCCTCTAAAATCCCTACCAGAAAACTGTATTTACAATGTCCAAAACTATATTTCAAACGAGTATAAATAATTATTAAAGGTTTGATGATCCTTTCTATGCAATATCACTTATACCGATGTAGATATCCAGTTCAAGATTGTTTTTAATTTATTCCATTTTATTTGTATTTATTAATTATTATTTTCTTAAATATTTTTTAGTTTATATTTAATACATCATATTAATAATTTTCATTTTTATTATTTATTAAATTATTTATTGGTTTCTGTTATATTTTATTATAAATTAGTATTTAATATTATTTCGTTATTTATTAATTTATGTATATATTTATATATATAACAAACAATACAGAAATTGAACATATATATCATTACAGTGACATTTAACACACTTATAGCTTCTGTATTAAACAATGGCTATACAAATCTGGTAAATTGTTTTTATGAAGAGTTGACAAACATTAATATGCCCAAATATATATGTGTGTGTTTGAGTGTGTGTGTATGTGTGTCAATTGATATTAATAAAAAGATGAATAAAATAAATATTAATTATAAATTTTTAAATATTAAATAAAATATACAAATAACATAAACTAATAAATTAAATTATATATTTAATTAAATATAAAAAAATTATAAATAAATAACAAATAACCTATATTAAATAAATAAATAATCATTTAATAATAATTAATGACTAATACATTAATAAATAAAAAATAAAAAGAATAAATGAAAAATAATAATTACTAAATATTAAATGTTAAAAAAAAAATTAACAAACAATAAATTAGAAGTAATAATAAATAATAATTAATTAATTCTTTAACAAATTGATTGTAAATTATAAAATAAATTTTATTGATAAGTACTTAAATAATAAATAATAAATAATATATAACTAAATATTTATAAATAATAATTGAATAAAATAGTTAAAAATTGAGTTATTATAAATCAATAAATACATGAAAATTTTATATGAAAAATGAAATTAACATTTAATATGAAAATAACAATTAATACATAATTATTCAAAATAAAAACACTTTTATTTATATAATAAGTAATAGATAAATGAATATAAAATAAAATAATACTTTATTTTTAAATGTAAAATTTATTTAGTTAATAAAAATTTGTTACTAACTAAATACTATCTAATATACTAGAAATTCATAATTAATATATATTATATAAATAAAAAATAATTATTGTATATAATATAATATATATATATATAATAAAATTATTAATTAAAAATATTGAAATACATTTTTAATACAAGAATTATTGATGAAGTAAATAAATAATAACTAAATATCTAAAAAATTTATATGTTATTTAATAGGAATACATAATAAATTACAAACTAAATATATGTATACACTAAATAAATAATAGAAAATATAAATTATATAAATAAATAATGATACATATTTAAATTAATACTTGAATAGATATCTCTAATAAAAAATAAAAAATAAATATGAATTAAAAAATAATGTATATATAATAAATAATAAGAAAATCATTAAATAATATATAAAAAATAAATAAATTAATAATAAATAATGAATAATAAATTTTCGACAATAAAATATTAAAAATAAATAAATAATATAATTATATTAAATAATTATGTTAATTAATATATTTTCATATAAATTTACTCCAATACCATAATATATGTGTTATAAAAATATATAAATATAAATATAATTACCTAAATATGTTTACATACTATATATTTATATAATCCGACATAATATTTATTACAATATATGTCACATCATGATCTTTGAGATTATTTTTTAATTATTTCGTGTCTTTTGATCTCTTTAGTCGAGGTTTTGGTTGATCCTCGGGATTTGTTTTGAATTGTAGAAGTGTATGGTAGATTTTTTCACTATGAATGGTTTGAGAACGGTATGGGTAAACTGTATGGCCCAACCTAGGTATCCATGTTGCCTGAGTTGGGTATTAAGTAGTGATTTACAAGGGTTGTGCATGGTTTTGGATGATCGTGAGACAACTATGTAGTTCAGCTCTCTAGCCAGATGAGGGATGTGACATGGTTTTGATAAAATATGGAAACCATGCAGCTAGCATTTTTATGTGACCCATGTCTATAGTTGGGTGCACACAAATAATGGATGGCCTAGAATACAATGTTTCCATACACTGTTATTTCCCTTTGTTAAAAAAATATTTAACATAAAATAGAAAAAATATATTGAAATAAAATAAAATTTAAACAAGTGTTTTAATAAAAGTAATAAATACTATCATTATTCATATTATCATCATTATTATTATGATCATTATTATTATTAAGTTATGTTTTTAATTTATTTTCCAATTCTTTTTTCCTTTATTCTTGATCTTTTTTCTCTCATTTTTTTATTCTCCTCATATCCCTTCCTCTTTGTGCATCGTGAAGGGTGTGCCCCCTCTACTCCCATGGCCACACATCTCCCCCTCCTTTATCCCTCATTCAGTTCCGCTCGACTAAACCCTTTGATCAATTCATAAATCCTCATCAAATATTCATGGTATGTCCTTCCCCTCCTTTTCTTCTTTCTTTTTTGGGTCTTCTGTTTCTCAATGTAGCTCTCTCAAACCCCTAGGATGCAGTTATTCTGAATATTCTTGGATGTTCTATGGTTTGGTTGTGCAAAATGTCTCTTATTTCATCCTCATACATATTCAACTATCCGGCTATAATGTTGTGGTGGATTAGCATATCACGGATTGTCTAAACCACTCAGGGTAAGGGTTTTCATTTTTAATTTAATTTGTTTCCTTCATTTTGGGTCCCTTTGGTAATTTTGGGTACACATGAATGGTTTTACAATGTTTGGTGGCTCCTTGGTGGTGTTCAAGTCCATACATAGGTGTATATATATATATATTTATATATAAATCATTATTCTCCGATATTTAACGAGGAATACACGCCTTGAAATAAAAAATATATATATAAATGGGTGTGTATAGATCTGAGTGTGAGGAAATTTTGAGGGGTCTCTTTCTAGTTTGTTCTGTGCCAAATTGTTCAATTTTCTCCCCTTATCTTGTTGAGGCGCCCCCCCCCCCCCCCGAATTGACCAATAAGTTCAAATAATTACTGATTTCTTTCTTCTTGCACTTTTTTCTATATTAATTAGCAATGTATAAATTTTAGAATAAATTTTAACAAGATATAATTTGTATTATCTCTGCTATTAAGTAGTATGAAATGGTTTATTTATTTTTTTCACATCATGTGTGTGATGAAATTCCATGTCGGATCTAATTAATTTTTTTTAATTTAATTTGATGGATTGGTTTTCTCAAATGTCTTTCAGTATAGGTTTTTTTTTTCAAAGTGGAGTGTGTATGGGTTTTTTGGAAATATTTTAACATGTGAAGGTTATGTGGGGGTTGGTTGGACATCTGAAATTGTTTTTTTGAAAACCCATTAAGGAGGGAGTCCCATTTCTTTGTGGGATGATGATTGTTTTGTTGTGTCCTCGATTTGGGACATCCCATGTGTGGTAATTATTTTTATGTAAGGGAATATTCCTCATGGAGTCTAGGGTGGTGCCTATTTGTGTTATTATATGATGACATGTGTGTTTGATTTGATTCTTGGTTTATTTGGAAACCCCATTTGTGAAAATGAAATGGGAACCAATCCTCGCTACCATGATTAATTAGAATGATTGATGCATGATTTTACATTATGCATTAGATAGTGGCCCTTAATAGGTGGCTATTTTGAAATAATTTATATTGGATTTGGCCCCTTGGTCATGCTAGGTGGGTGGATGATCATTTGTTTCAGCATTATTTTGTCATTGGGTGGGGAATTCCATTGAGATGAGTTACATGTACAATATATTCCAGGCTTCCTCTATGTTCCTAAGTATTACAGTTTTTTCTCCAGTATATGAATCTTTATCCAATTTCCATGTTATGTTATCATAGATTATACTATTTATTGATGGTGTTTCCTTGGTAAAAATATGATGATCATTTTTTCAAAAAAAATTGTCAAGAAACATGTTTTGAAATAATGAATGTTTTACTTTTTCCCCCTTGAATGAAAAATGAACATTTTGCATTTGGTTTCCTTCCCTTTTTCCTAAAGAACATAATTTTCCATTATTAAAGGTGGCTTGTTTATAAATTACGTGGACAATGGATTGTGATTTGGTAGTTTTAAAATTATTAGGAGTAAAAACATGTGTTTTATATATTTTAGTTAAAACATAAAATTGATGATTCATTTGATTGATTGATATGAATTTGGGACTAGATTACTATGGCATACCTACGAAGTTTTAAAATTGATTCCTATAGTTATATAAATGTTTATATTCTCAGGTGATGCAGCGTGCTCAGATTCGGCCATCATAATGCGATGTTGGTTTGATGTCAGCGGTTACCCATAGGGTTACACGATTATAATTACAGTTGAATTTTTCTCCCTCTTAAGTTTGGTTTTTATTTTTGGCCTTTCGTTAATGTGTCAAATTATTCCCATTTGTTTACTTTTGATTTGAGGTACTAGTTTCAGCCCCATTGAGATCATGAATGTGCTTTCGGACATGTCTCATACTGGTTTGGATGTCGGTATGGATGAAAACCCAGCTTGATATGTAAGTATATTTATAAATATATGTACACATATGAATATAAATACTAATATCTAATAATATATTTATATAAAAATAATTGTTTTTAAATATACATAATAATATATAAAATGATATAAATATACATAACTAAATACAAATATATATATATATATATAATACATAAATTTATAAATTTAATCATTGTTGAAAATATATATATACCAACATATCTTATATAAATAGATATAATCATATCTAAAAAATAAGTAATTTTAAATGTATATATATAGACAAATTTTGGAAAGTATACATAAGAACATATTAATATGTTTGAATATATATAGTTATAATTTAATAGATTTATACATATATATATATAATGAATATACATAACTATATAGAAAGAAACCCACATAGACACATATTCTGATTAATAAATCACAAAGGGAGGGAAAACCACAGTAATTGAAACCCCATCATTTTGATAGGAATATAAATCCCTTAAATGATATAATTTTCATCCAATTAAGAAAAAAATATGATCTTAAATAATGTTAAATTCTAACCTATCACTAAAAATCACGGTAACCAAATGAAAATGTATGTTAATGTAGACATCTAGTCCTTTTTAAAATTGAAAAACCTATGACTGAGGGGTTCCACAATAATCATGAGGTATAGATTTTTGAAAGACATGATTTGGTATATCGGTAAGCCCAAACAAATACCAAGATCAAATGATATGGATGTTTTATTTTATTGATTAATTTATTACTTCACATAGAATGATAATGAATAATTTATTATCACATATAAAAAAATTATAATATAATGATATTAATAATCATTTCCAAATATCTGATTTTAAGTGTATTTGAGTTTAAATAGATGGCTCGGAAAAAAGTTATTGTAATTTGATGAGGAACAATAATTATCCACTTCTCATAAAATATTATTAAAAAATGTAAAATTAAATAATTACAAATTATTTATTTTTAATTAGTAATTATTTAGAATATATCTATATATTATATTATAAAAATATTGTTTTTTATTTTATTAAATTAATTTGGGAACACAATCAAAAATGATACTCCTCTAAAAACCATACAAATGATTTATCTTCCACACATAGTGATTACCAAGATAATCGACAATGAAGGTATCCTTATAAGAAAATAATGAGGAAACTTCTTGATTCAATACCAAATTATTCATATGGTATCAATTTTTTGAGAGTTCATGAGAATCCTAAGACCTATATCAGTATTGATATCATCCTAGTTCCATTCTAGATTATGAAAAGGCTATTGTAACCCAGCAGTGATATGAATCTCATCCATCATCTATTGAATAGTGAGACATCACTCCACTAACCCATGTTTCACCATTTTTCTTCTTATCAATATGTATTTACTATGAATATCATGATATAAAATTGATAAAAATGTTGTAACATTCATTTATAATCAAGGAATTCTTTCGGAATCTACTCATAAAACTCATAAGATCCCAAATATGATGATAAATAAGATTAAAATCATTCCATATATAGGGACAAACCTAATATGGGATCCATTCCATATAATATTTTTTTGGAGTAACTTATTTGAATAATATTACTTTATTCTAATAATAACATCTAGAAACATTGAAACAATAGGTTCCATTAAAATGTCTCACCGTGAGTCACCTAAAAATGAATGTACATATCTCTAATGAGATCGACCATACACCATGCATCACCTAACCCCACACTACCCGAGTAATTTTATTTTATTTTCAATGCATAATCAATGAAATTTAACATTCTTGTAGTGTATTCCAACTCAATGTTAAAGAACTACAGATACACAACCCACCACTTCTACCAATGGTTCTAATACCACTAACATAATATTTATATTATGCACATTTGAAATATGTAAACCAAGAAAATCTTTCCCAAATAATAATTCCACACGAATCCCCATAAGGAAAAACCCATAGATAAATTATGATCTTTAGAAGGATAAATCATCTTGTGTAACCAAATGAATTTAGACCTTTAATAAACCATTAGATAATCGTACACCATTCTGACACTTGTTCCAATTCTTGATTCTTCGCAATAAATAATGTAACCTTTACTAAAAATAAGTGTAACTGAGAATCAGGGTTGTGTTCAATGTACACATTAAATAAATGAAATAAATATCAATATAATAATACCAATTATAATCACCTTGACACTATATTATCATGGAAATTATTATTTATGGATGGCTAATGTACTAGATGAAACATCAGTAATATTCATCTCTACATAGAAATCATAAAATCCAAAAATGAAAAATATTTTCTTGTTTTAATCCCAAGATACATTTTCTTCCACATTTTTGGAGTTCAAAATCAATATGGCCTTTGAGATAATGGGACCCACTATGTTCTGTTTTTCATTCAATATGAGACATTTTTGATATTTTGGCATATATTAGATTCTCACTTTGAATAAAGATATTTATTACAAAAGGTAAGGCACAATTGTCCCATTACTAAGAGTACACCATGTTATAATTGATAAAAAACCTCATACATACATATATATGGATTTACATTCAGATTACTCAAGGTAATAAATATCACTAATTCATTCATCATCCTAAATCACATTACCAAAAAAATCACATTGGATATAACTTTTTCATAAATCCATTAATGGATATTTTTTATGATCACACCATCAACTAGGAGTACCCAATATTCATGTAATTCTAGAAAAAAAATTGTTTACCTCTATGATAATAGAAGATATCAAAATATTTTGGAAGGGGATACTATTTATTTATTTTCATTTCATTTTGTCCCAAAAACATCACAGCAATGTGAAACTTTTGTCCTATATTCTTTGAGAAAAACATTGTAGATCCCCAATGTCATGTACTAGAATTATGAATAACATAACATCTAGATAATACAAACGATCTTTAAACAATTGATACTCAATGGGTTTCATCCTCCAAAGTAAGATAGTGACACGTTTGACTTGTAAAATTAAAACAATAGTTAACATGATCTCCCACTTGTGATATTAGCTATAGAAATATTCTATGATGACAAAATCAATGTGGCACACAAGTGAATGAATAATAATGAGCTATAAATCTCTATAATACAAAAAATAATAATATTTCATCCTTGATACAATAAAATATGGAATGAAATATTCCTAAATGACATTCCTGAATATTCCATTCACCATGGTGGATATACCCACCACCTCTATATATGTAAATGTAACAATACTACAACAAAATTTTATTTGTTCATGCTAAATAAATATCAGTATTATAACTAGATTTAAGTTGAACTATGAAAATTATAGAACAAATATTACCTAATTTAAATTTTTGTAGAAAAATTTTAGATAACATTCTTTAAAATGAATAATAACATTTCGTCACAACAATAATGGCATATTGATGGTTATATCCCAATTTAATATTCACATAGCCTAACCAAAGTCATTTTATATTTATATGATATAAAAAATGTGATAACCCTCTATCAAAACCCCCAAAAATTTGTAGATAAAATTAGAAATTTTTTAGTAACCCATAGTTTCAATACATGGATTTTACATCACAGTGGATGAATATTAAATGCATTACATAATGATCCCTCCAAATTCATAAAATTATCTTCTATTTTATAATATATATAGATAAAAAAATTGCCTATAAGTTATATATATAATACAAAACTATGTTATTCATATATTTTACATTTCAAATAAATATTGTTTATAATTAATTTCTTTATATCATCGGGAAAAGTAAATATAAAAATATTTGAGCTCAGATTCTCATTGGGGATAATCTAGGTAGCAATATATGATCTGTTGTGTTAATATTGAGAACATGGATATGATAACATGATCATAACATTTTAAATTCATACTCTGGTAACCAATGATCATAACCTTTTATTTTGTCATAATGAATAACAGTTCATAGTACATGAATAATAAATTAATTAATGAACTAAAAAAATTGCATAACAATAAACATTATTGAAGAAATGTTTTTTTAGATATATAAGTTTGTAACACTGTTAAAATTTATAAATAGAAATTGGTTCACTCATTAAATTAGGGACATTAAATATCACCATTTCATAATCATATTTACATGAAACAAGGCTGACAAAAAATCAGGTGGGAATAAATTTAGGGACCATGCATCATATTATGGACTTAAAAATTGGATCCAGACGTAAAAATGTGAACATGAACAGTAGGTCCATTTATACACTAGTTTTAATGAAAATATGGTCCTGATATATATTTTATAACATGAATCAGGGTCAAGCATACCATATTTACCACATAAATTATCAATATTTATGAAATGTATTGAACATGGATATTTTTCCAACCAATTCTATAATGAAAATAATACATAATTGTTCCTCCAGATCATAAAATATTCTTCATATATGTACAATAAAAAAAGTTTCTTTTATAAACACTTTATTATAGAATAACCCGATTAAATAAAAATGTCACATAGAAATTTCATCTTTTCATAATATCATATCA
This sequence comes from Viscum album, assembly GCA_963277665.1. Lineage (NCBI taxonomy): Eukaryota > Viridiplantae > Streptophyta > Magnoliopsida > Santalales > Viscaceae > Viscum > Viscum album. Next base: position 1,454,287,373 of record OY728159.1, on the reverse strand, counting down.
TGTAATATAATAAATAGTATCATAATGGTATTATTACCATAAATACATACCCTCAAAAGAATGAATATTGACTTCATCATTGGATCATATCCCTAGTTAATAATAATTAACATCAAATATTGGTATTATATATGAAAAATACATATGACGATCCCTTAGATATTTTATAATGTAAATAACAATTAAACTTTGAAAATATACTTTTAAAATAAAAATATTTCATATATTAAAAGTTTTTAAATGAATAATTGAAACTCCTAAAGTATTAATAAAAAAATTGAGTCTTCAAAATGGTGTTAATTGCATTGATATATTATATTTTGATGGAAAAAATATTTTTTCATTTTTTTAAATGTCAAAAAGTAATTCATTTGGATAATTCTAAATATTATTTGTTTTAATTTTTTAAAAATGAACATGAATGGTAAATATAAATTTAAATATCATTCAATAATAGTTATATAAATATTTTAAAAAAGTAAATCATGGACAATGATGAAAACCGATTTATGACTGAAAAGAGAATAAATTTCTTTTTTTCATAAAAATATTATTTCAGTAAGTATAATTAATTATTGAGGAAAAATTGTAAGAGAAAAATTTATTTTATATACGTTTATAGTGTGGGTTTCATGTAATTAGCCTGTTTAAAAATAGATCATAGGATTTAATCTTTGGAATAACAATTGTAAACAATCTTGTTAATCAACTAGATTGTAACATGAAACTCATATCACTTTGGATGACATTTGAATAATAAGCTCTATAAAATAATGAACCATATATGTATATATATACACCATATTTTTTCTAAAGAGAATAACAATATAAATTCATGTGCTTTATATAAGCTACAAAAATAAATAAGTGGTTAATATTTTATGTGCCCACAAAAATAAAAGTTAGATGACAATACCTTATATATTGTACGAATAATGTATTATGTATTGGAAAGTATTATATAATAATGTTATATTATTTATAAATATATAAAATATATAATCATACATATGAAACCATATATGAAATAAATTTTTTTATATCCTTTTACTAAAATTGTTTCATTTAAATCACTATCCCGAGTGAAATCTTTTTTTGGTTTTTCATGTACGATTTACATCGGTAGTTTTGGTTATTTTAATTTAATAAAGGTTAAATAATTTGAAAATTATTAATAATGATATAAATATAATATATATTCATTATATACCTATTTCTAATCATCCATTTATAGTTGAGATAGTAAAAGTAATTGCACCCTTCATGGAGATGAATCATTGTACATTGAAATGAAGGCAATTTACACTTTTCGAAATATTTAATGATGGAAATGTATATAAAAATGACCACTAAATAATAATTTTTATACCATATATGACATATATTTTCATTTAATACATACTAACTAAAACTACTGTAAAACAGAATAGAAAATATCATAACAACACTTAATGGTGGTCGTAGTCCTGTTGCACTCATGGAAAACATTATTACCTTCAAACTATATTGAATATAATAGATAGTAAATTATAATATCATTATAGATTAATAATTATATCAAAAAAATGACAAATAAACATTAATCTCATCTAAAAACCAATAAATTAATGATTGTGATGATAAATGAAAAGTATCACTATGTGGGGATGGTATGTTGTCAATATGAATAAGTGACACAATCACATCTAATTTTATAGAATTATGTTCAATAATAGTTGTTAGATGTTCATAATAAATTTTTAGTATTTTATTATTTTTTATATTTTTATGAATATAAAATATTTAAATGAGGTAAAGTACTAATTAAAATAAATGTGATCTATTATGGTGATTACCCCTCTTTTGAATTAACTAATTTTAATCTACACATAAGGATCATGGTGAAGGTATTTTGGGAAACGAAATAGCATTAGAATGTGTCTAATATTTTTTATTTGATTTTGGTTGGGGAATTTTGAGATTAAAGGATAAATGTTTCAATTAATTTAAAGGATAGTTCCCCTTATATAATTGTCAGGAGGGGGACATATGGAATTTCTTAAAATAAAAAAAGAAATTTAAATTAATATTGACGCCCAAATGAATCCAATCATATAATATTATTATAAGAATTGTGGATGATTATAAATAATATCATTAAATAAAATTTGTACTGTATTAGATCAAAATTTTTCCATTATCTTTCTCGTTTATCCTATTGTTAAACATTATGAAAATTATCTTTATATTATGGTTTTTCTACTCATATGGGTGTTATATAGTTACTAAAATAATAAAAATTTCTCAAAAAAGAATCATGGTTTATTTTTGAAATTATGTCAATATAATTTTGGCCAAATATATGTTTTTTAATATCATTTAATAATTTAATAGAATATTAATTATTATAATTGACAACATTTTCCATTCTGGAATCAATTCAATTATGTTGACAATAAATACATCATGACAATGGAATAATTTGAATAAAATTATTTCAACATTCATAACATGTCATATTATTATATATAATTCATGGTATACATTAAAAAAATTCAATTATATCACTTTTAAAAAAATTATTTTCATTTATTATATTTATCAACTAAATGAATAATTAATGTGTCAGCATTAAATAATATTTTTTGGAAATTATTTTATCACTAAAAATTCAGAATAAATTTAACAGATAAAAAATAATTACTCTTTCCATTTTTAAATTATAACTAAATATTTAACTATTTATCCATAAAATAAAAGTATTATATCAAATTAAAGAATTATTCTGATATATTTGGCCTCATATTCAATTAAATATTATTATATTCAAATTTATGTCATTATAGGCACAAAATATATACATATATCTTTTGGATGAATATCGAATCCATATAATCATCCAATAAAAATGGCACAAATTTTATGGTCATCAATTTTCCCCTATCAATGGACTTTAATCATCAATTACCTTATTTTCCCAATAAGATGGTCACAAAATTACTAATGTTACAAATCATAATGTCCATAATTAAAATAATCTTTATGCAATTTTTAAAAACATTATTACATATTTGGATTCCATTTCTTATGATAAAATTTCTAGTAGTGGTATAAAAAAATTTAATATAAATGTGTAAATCTCAATAAACATTATCATTTAGAAAAAATGTGTTTTAGTAAAAAAAACTGTTGTTATAACTAATTCTGGACTAGGGAAGATTAAAACGATACAAATTTGATTATATATTATTAATCGTATACCTATTCAAATTTGATTCAATTCTGTGTATGGATTCTATCTCTTTATTTATAACTAGTATAAATTCCCTTGAGAATAAAATCACTCAATATATCGTAAATCATACTCTTATTCTATTCAAATGAAATGATATGGTCAAATCATCATTATCACAAACATGTCAATTGTATATATTATTTCCCTATGTGAAAAAAATCTACCTCAAATTTTATTGTATAAAAAAAGGATCACCCTTAAAGATACTCGCATTGTGATGTAATGCACTGTGGCTTGTCAAAAATAATTTCATGATCTTCCTCCAAACTGAGAGGTTGAATTTTCAATCAATATTATACATAGGGAATTACAATTATCCAATACTCCATATAGAATATATTTTTTGGGACATGGGAGAAAAAAGAAATATATATATATATGATTCTAGATAAAGGGTTTATATGGCTATGTGGATTACTATGGGGTGTACCTGTCCTCTTCATCGAGAACATTTATGTGTCAATGAACTTTTTCAATGGTTATCCTGAGCATAATAATGGAAAAATATTGAACAAGAATCCTCTACCATAGGATTATAACATGACAAATTAGTTCAATGGATCACAATTTATCTCCATTGTGGACCTGTGGTGAATGTATTATAAATTATGGGTGATGAAAGAAGATATCCCTAAGATAGATTTGCATACATGGTACGAGAACAATGAGTTCATAGAAATTCAATTAATAATCACTAATTAACTAGTAATCTAAATTGAAATTAATTAATAATACATATATATATTACCTTGAATTTTTTTCTTTATATATTATATTATAATATACCCCAAATTCTGTGAGGAGTATGAGGAGCATCTAGTCACTATACAGAAGTCTGTACAGAAGGGGAAGTATTATTCCATATATATATATTATGAAATGTTTGGATGGAATAAGTATCATTCTAGAGAAATGTTGTCAAAAGAAGTGTTATATTTATAGAGGTTTTATAGGTTAATGGAAATAATTTATGGATGATTTGAACATATGTGAAAAAAATTTATAGATTTATAAGGTTAGATGGGTATATCATCATTTCTGAATTTTTTTCTCGATTTTCAAATAACATATCAATGAAAATATAGAAGATAGTTATGATTGTGTGGAATGATTAATTTGATGATTGATTTAATGATTTCAAATATAGTCTTATCACAATACATGTATATATGCTACCCAAAAGAGGGGAATTTTTTATCGAATTCATATATTATTTGAATAAAGTCATGGGTTGTGTGTTATTGTAGAATGAAAATGTGATAGCTCGTGACTCATTGATGTTTAATGTTCAAAAATAGAACAACCCGATGCATTATCTAAAGTTTTTTGAAGTGATGTCACTATAGAATTATGGATACATTATCACAATTGGGTTATGGGTGAAATATATACATATCACGAGAGAATCCAATATAAAATCATACTGAAATCGCTGAATATGTTGAAATGATGAGGCTTATATCTATTCCTCGACTATGATTGATTAATCAACTCTGATACCATTAAATAAAAAAATTATAATATTATCATTGTTGAATGAATCCAGTAATTTTATCGTAGATGATAATTTAAAAGAATCTGATCGCCATATACATAAAAAGGATATACATGGGAATTATAAATGAAGAAAACCAATTAATCTATTCTAATTTTATTTTTAAACCATATCTTTTGGAGAATAAATATTATTCACCAAGAGATAATGTAGGAATTTATAAAATTATGTAAGATATAATAAAATTAAAATCATAAGTGTTTAATGTTAAGGAAGAATGATTTGTGGTTATTTTATCATGACAGTGGGTAATATCCAATCCTATGTAAAATATTGAGCTTTTATATGATGCACATAGCTCAATCATCTACATCCATGTTTGAAAAACAATTAGGTATCATGATATCTAAGAAAACATTAATTTAGATAGTATGAGGAAGGATAAATTAGAATATTAATCAATATTTCTTATATTTTAGGAAGTGAAGGCTCAATAGACAAAAATCCATGCGGATAATGCAACCATTACCCACACAAACATTGATATCGGAAGTCACCACAATAATTAATTTTTCTTATCATTATAAACCATCTAGTGAGAATAATGTTTTATGGGTTCTGGAGGATAATATTATAAAATTATCACACTTCATTTCAATTTGAGATGACATCTTACTTGATCAAATTGCAATGATATAAATTAGACAGGTGATGAGGCTACATGAAACCTTAATATCATTTGTATCCGATCGATATCCATGATTTACCTGTATGTTCAAGAAGTGTATCCAACATGTTCTATACATTGAGATGAACATCAACATGACATATCACCCTCGATATAATTGAATAATTGATTGTGATATCTATACACATGAGTAAATTTTTAGATCATGATCAATTGACTTCAAATGTGGATAAACCCATCATCTTCCTATGTTTGAGTTCTCCTAAATTAATAATCTACAATAAAATATTCAAATAGATTCATATGAATCCTTTTATTGGATGTGTTTCATAACAACTTAATGTTGGGATGTAGTTGGAGAACAAAAATTTCTAGGCCTAAAAATGGTTGAGAAAAGGGTATAAATTTTTATTACAATTTAGCACCACATCAAGTATTGTCACGACCCATCCTCTAGGCCAGTACCATGACTACCCCAAGCCTGCCTTCCATTGACCAGGGGTTGGAGACTACCACCAAAGGAAAATCCATGTTAAAAAGGGAAGGCATTTCCTTTAAACCTGTATCTCACACGGTCTGATCATAAGCAGTAGAAGCAACAAGTACTAAAATAGAAAAGAAAAGCGTGCTGAATGTAAGTGGTCCAGTATACAAACCCAAAATAACCACAAGTACAAGTAAAATTAAAAATGAAAACAACTCATGGATCGCCATCGGGGAATCTTACCTGAAGCCTAGGTACAGACTCAAAGAACTCGTCCCTGAGGTTTGTCCCCTGTAGTCCAACCCAGAGCAGCCTCTCATCCGTCACACTCAGCCTCGATCACTGTTGACTTTCGTCTGCACAGAACAGAACAAGGTGCGAGCGATGCCCGTGTAGGGGTGATAATAACATTACTCAAGAAGGGTACCATGAGATCCCCAATGGTCTCCCATAATCCACTAAGGACAGACCACAGAAGTAAAATACAATCTCAAAGTATCATCCAACCATACATATGAATATGCCAATACATATTCCTAAGTTACCAAACATTGTTTGGCTCCAAATCTCAAGCCCAAGCACAAACCAGTCCACAATGTAAGTAAAATCAATCATCTCGATGTTAGTGATTGTCATACAAGACTCATCTCACACAAGTATACAACTCATGAAGAGTGGTAGACATGATTAAGTGTAGCCTCTGAATCATTTCCTCTGTCGAACCCATGTATGATCCTGGAACAATATCAGCGATGTCTAACCCATGTAGGATCCTAGTACAGAAGTCATCACTGTCAATCCCACAGAGGATCCTAATCCAGTAGTCATCGCTCCCAAACCCACGGAGGATCCTGGTACAGAAGTCATCAATGTCAAACCCACAGAGGATCCTAATCCAGTAGTCATCGCTACCAAACCCACTGAGTATCCTAGTACAGAAGTCATCTATATCGAACCCACAAAGGATTCTGGTTCAATATCATCAATGTCGAACCCACGAAGCATTTTATCATCCCGGTCACATCCAGCCCTAGGGTCCCCGCACACAGCACGCTCGATTCAGGGGGGTATGCTACAAGAGCCAAGTTTCTATACATAAACTACAATGAAGTCTTGATTTTATTTATCTGGTAGTTATGTATCATCATAATGAACCAATCGTGACATACGACGCGTCAATCGGACGCCTAGTCTATGAGTTATTGGTGTTTCTGTTCCAGGGGCCCTATTTGTTTTTAGGCTCAATCCAACCTGACCATACACCAACATTGTCCAAACCTCAAATGGAGTATTCCAATAGAATCTTCTATCTCCAAGAATTCCACCACTGTCGACGGTTAATCGATCAGACACATGTAGCACAATATGCGGGCTAAAAGGTATAAATGGCCATAGCAGGTCCGGGTCCCGTCCGACCTAGTCCGAACCGGGGTATGACCCAGTCTGTGGGTTCGGCCCGACTCGAGTGGGAATCCCGAACCAAGGGAGCTGCCCAACCAAAATGGGTGGCCTGACCCGAAGGCGTGGCCCGGCCTGAAGGCAGCCCGACCTATGGTAGTCCGGCCGTGGTGGTCCAACCTATGTCGGGTTGGGCGGCCACGCGTGGGAGGGCGTGCCCCACCGGTTTGTCGAACAGAACCAGCGCATGGTGCCTATTTAGGAGCTGCGGGACCAGGGTGGTCCTGCTTGTCCAGCTCCATGTCGGATGCCCCAGTCGGCCACCCCCACACTTCCACCACGGCGCGACGGTGTCGTGGTCCTACTGCTCTCCACGCGGTGTCACAGCGCCATGTCGTGACGACCACAACCAATTCTGTCCATGGCCCTACCGACTGTTGTTCCTCTCCGGTACGGTGTGATGGAACCACACCCCTTCATAACCATCGAGGCCCACTTGGCCACAAATCGGTTTGTCTACATGGTACGGTGGTGTCGCACCATTGTGGCAACCCGGGGGCCTTGCGCCGTCGGAACCTGTTTTGGTCCACCTCGGGCATCATCAAATAAAAAAAACAAAGAGGTGGGTCAGGCCGTGTTTGTGCGGTCTAAACCTTCCTAGTAACGGTGCTATAATTTGGTTTCATATATATAAATTCAACGAAGAAGGATATGTATAAAAACAACACAAATCCACTAACTTGATATGATGATATTTGTTCAACAACAGTGCCTTTTTGTCGACGTCGGGGAGCATCCGAAGAAGAAGCATCGTCAGCATTCTCTGCGGGCAGCTCCTTCTCTTTTAAGTTGGTCGATGATCAAGGATGGTGTTCATCGTTCTTTGAAGATGAGGAACGTAATTCATTGGGAGGATGAAATTCTCCCAAAGATTCTCCAAAGCTCCACCAAGGATTATGCCTACACACAAAATTAAAGAATATGATCTATTATTATAATGTAGGCATAATGAATTAAATAGTATTCATATCATTTCAAAATAATTAATTTCTCTCTTAATTAATTTTTGGTTTGGTACACATATGAAGTAAGGTAATGAGGCTCTGTAATAAAGTTGGAGTTCCAATGGATAAAGAGGGGTTAATGGGGTTTGATTCTTGTCTGAGCCCCGCCTTATAATATCCTCCCAGGGGAAGTTATGTGAGGGTAGTACCAACCATAAACGTCACCTATGAGGTTTTAACTACCACAAATAAAAACCTCAAAAACTAACATCCACTCACGTCAGAACACAACTACAGCAAAGGTCTCCGTAAGCGATTACCGGTGCTACGAGTTCAACGGTGCCCTCAGATTTCAATCCTGAGCATCGGTTCAAGAGATATAAAATCCCTCTCATACATTTAATGAACGTACCCGAAAAAAATCAGAAATTGATTCCGAGCACCCTAGGCCTCAGAATCTGGCACCGTCAGAAACTATGGACACATAAAATTCGTATATATTTAAGAAAAAAAATTCCACAAATTTCTAAGTCATTTAATTCTACCCACCTCAGGGATTTATGTCCCCATAAGCTATAACTCACACTAAGGAAATAAATGAGAGTACTGAGCATGCATATGAGCCTCCCTCTCCCATTAGCTCTCTTGGAGATTCCAGGGCTGCAATGGAACATGCACCAGAGGTATCGACCATCCACTCAGGACCCGCTCATGTTGATACTCAATCTCCAATGAAACCTTTGTGATTGTCGCCCCATCATCGATGTCCAGCTCCCCGTGGTCGATGATGTGGGATAGGTCGTGCACTTATCTCCTCAGTAGTGATAGCTGGAAGACGTCGTGCACCCGGTGTAATGGAGGTGGATGATCTAGGCAGTATGCTAGATCGACTATTCTGTAGAGGACCTAGAATGGTCTGATTAATCATGGAGATAACCTGCCTCCTCGGACAAATATCCATAGATCTCATTGAGGTGAGACCCATAGAAAGACATGGTCTCCATCATTGAACTCCATTGGTATTCATCTCATATAACCTTAGGACTTCCTCCTGTTTTGTGTAGTCTTCATCCTCTCCAGTATGATCCCTACCTTCTCCGTCATAGCCTACACCATCTCTGGTCCCATGAGTGCTGACTCCCCCAGGTCAGTCCAACATAGAGGCGATCTTCACGGTTGGTCGTAAAGTTCCTCGAAAGCTGTCATCGTGAGGGTGGAGTGGTAGCTGTTGTTATATGAAAAATATACCAGTGGTAAATTATCCTCCTAGCCGCGACCGACATCAAGGACACATGCACAGAGAATGTCCTCAATAGTCTGAATGATCTTCTCAGTCTGACAATCTGTCTGAGGATGGAAGGCGGTGCTCAAGAGAATCTACATCCCGAAAGTCTCTTGAAACCCCTTCCATAGCTAGAACGTGAAACGAGAATATTGATCTAAGATTATCGTTTATGGCACACCATTAAGCCATACGAACTCTTGTACGTAGATGCATTCCATGCTCTCTACTGATCCCTTCTCTCTAATCAGTAGGAAGTGAGACGACATGGTGAGCCGGTCGACAATCACCCAGAAAGAGTCGTGTCCTCTAGATGTATGTGGAATTGCCTTCACACAATCCATATATATCGAATCCCACTTCCGCTCTATGACATCTAAAGGTTGACCCAAGCCTGCTGGAACCTGGTGGTCCACCTTCACTTACTATCAACTGAGGCATCAAGAGACAAACTCTACAATTTCCTTCCTCATACCTGTCCACCAGTGCTGTCATCGGAGGTCCTGATACATCTTATCCACTCCTAGATGTACCACTAAATGATATGTGTGTATCTTCCTCCACACTTCCTCCTAATGTGAAACCAGTAACATGGTACGTACTCTAAAGGTAATGACATGCTCCCCACCTTCAGTAAATCCATCAGTTGACTGCCCGTTGGATAAATGAACATGTCACATCTCAAAGTCAATGTCCCCCCGCTGTGCCTCCCTGAGTCGTTGAATACGTGGATGAGTGACTATGAGAGATAGTAGAAAGGATATTCCATCCCGATCCACAAAGGAAATCTGCAACACGGCCAGCGGCTCAGTCGCCTCTTCGAGTAGCTGAATGGCTGATCTCCTGCAGAAAAAATGTGCTACAGCTTTCAGGAGTATAGATTATCTCAAAGTCATAGTCCCAATGGAACTCAAGCCAAAACCACTGTCTCAGGATCAGTCCTTTTGGGAAAGGATATACCTGAGACTATGGTGGTTATAGTAGACTAAAAAATGTTCGCTGATAAGATATTGTCGCCTCATCATCAAGCTAAAGACCACTAATGCTAACTCTAGGTCATGGGTAGTGTAGTTCTTATCATGTTTTCTCAACTGTTGAGAACCAAAAGCGGTCACTGCTCGCTCCTGCATAAAGACACACCCAAGACTAGTCCCTAATATATCTTAATTGTCTAAGTACCCAACACCCTCTGGTGGTAGCCTCAAGATGGGCGCACTAGTTAGCCTCTACCTCAGCTCCTGAATGCTCTGCTGGCATCTCTCCGACCCCACGAAGGGTTTCCCCTTATTTGTCAAGGCTGATAGTGTTTCTGCAAATTTGGCAAAGTCTGGAACGATATTTCAGTTTAATCCAGCCAAAGCAGACGTCCCTACCCCCATTGGGGGGTGACCCTGGAAATTTCTTTTGAAAATATGTTCCCATGTATTTTCAATCCTGTTAGGAACTGAAAACTCATATTTCTTGCTTCCAAGAGGGTATGGCTTTCCGATTCAATTTTAATCGGCTACACCCTCATGTGAATGTGTTTAACATGTGCTTCCAAGGTTTTCTTTTTCACCGGCTAAGTAAAACCTCATCCCAAAGTTGTAGATAAACCACAACCTTATTCATAATACATTCAATCTGTGTAGGAAATGTTGTTGCCCAGTCCATACCCAAACTTACATTGTAAGGCTTCGACGCTTCCACCAAGAGGTTCCAACTGAAACTCTTGCCTCAAGGGTAAGATCGCACCATTGGTGTAAGTGTGATTATCAATTCTCCTCCAAAAGGTATCTCCAGACGTGAGGGTTAAGTCAACGGCATAACTGGAAACTCTAGGTCCGGGACAAGATTCATGGAAGGATGGTATGATTCATATCTATGAATATTGATATGTAAGCTATTAGTAGACACAAATCGTGTAACACCCCAAGCTTCCACGGTACGTTTCCCTTCAAATAATGCGATAGCGTGTGTTGTACGCAACCTCGAGTTCTAACACACACCACAACTAATTAAACTAGCCGTTGTGAATAGTAATACCTACTTTTTGAAATCATATATATTTTATATTTCAAAATGGACTTCATTTATGGATTCTGGAATATTGAAATTAGCCTAGGGTGATATTTTGGTACTTTTCGGATAACTTTTATATTTTGATGAATAGTGAAAATTACTAAATTTTAATTAAAATCAACTTTTTTAATCAAAATAATTAATATTGATAAATTATGAATTTGATTTGTTTTAAAGTATATTTAGAATATATTTTTACCATTTAATTTAATGTTTTTCATTGTACATAATTTCACAATTAAACCAGACATAAACAAGTGTCAATCTTTTGATAGTTAATATCTCTTAAAAACACGCTTTTTATTTTAACAACGGGAATTAATTTTAAATTAATTTCTCCCACTTCTGTGTTTTGAATTTTGAAAAATGGATTACATATTTGGAATCAGGATTTCCAAATTATGTAAATAGGTAACTTTTATTTTAACACATTTTGAATAATTACTGCGTTAAAAATTTTATTTACCATGGTTAAAGGGTAAATCCGGTAAATAAGGGTTAAAAAATAATATTATAATAATAAACAATTACCCTAAAACGTGTCCTAACCATATTGGTGGACACATACCCGACCATGTGCATCCTTGGGTCGATTTGGTGACCCCTTAGAGCCACTTGTATGTGGTAGGGACACATTATATTAATAAAGTTAAAATAAAAATAAAAATGGCATAAGCTTACATCTTTTAGAAGAACACTTTTTACAAAGGGTTATACATGTTGGATTTTCGATTATAAATATTCATTAGAAAGATAAAACGATTTCCTACATAATTATAATTTATTTATAATTTTTAGACATCATATAATTTAAATTATTAATGACACAACAATGATGCAATGTTTACCTCATTAATAAATCATTTAAATAAATAAGAGTATAATGATTAAAATATTATCTAAAACCTGTCCAATTCTTATTGGTTGATGTTATTTAGAATATGAGTCATCTTATCTTCGACCTCAATGATTTTTGGACCATTATAAACCGAATATAATTATATTATAAAGTAATACTTTCACTCTTTCCTAAAGATCCCCTCCTCTACCTTATAAAAGGAGACCACTTCTACTCATTCCTCACACCTCTCAACCCACTTGGCTCGTCCAAACCCTGCCCGAATACTCTCCCAACTTCCCTCAATACAACCTAGAGGCCTTAGTTTGATCAGAAAGCCAACCTAAGGAGCCCTTTTGATCAAATCAAAATGAAGAACCCGAAGAAGAGGTAATGTTTTCACCACCCCTTTTCAAGTTCCTTTCTTCTTCCACTTCTTATTTCTTTGTTCTTACCATTCTAAAATAATAACTCCAGTATCTCACTTATACTGTGATGTTATTATAAATATAGTACAACCATATTCAGTATTCTATCCACCCTTTGAATAACATGTCACCATACGTGCGTACGTACGGCTTACCGTCTCCACGTCGTGGTGTAATTGTTATTCAATATATTATTATTTGGATGGGTATAATAATGATGTGAAACTCATGTAAATAATAAATATAACATGTTAATTATTCTGTATATATGATATAACATCCATTTATATATTATTTTAATATCAAAAAAATAATATTGTCGCATGTGTGTACGTACGGACTACCGTCTCCACAAACGCGATAAGATTCCTTCTCCATCGTATCCATTCAAGTATGATTATCATTTGATGATTTAAAAATGATGTTTAAGGACTTGATATCATTCTGGATATGAATAATATACAACCTATCCATTAGAAACATTGCTTATGTAACAAAACATATAAAATAAAACAAGTAAGTTAACACCCGAAACAACGATAATACTAAGATATTATTATCAAATCAATATTAAAAGATCATATATGATATCATATTAATGTATATGATTCTTTTATAATTTAATAACAATTATTTCACCATTATACAGGAGGTTAACCTACCCCAACCATGGAAAAGTACAAGGTAAGGGTTATTTCACAATCTCTTCATTATCCGAGGTTGTTTATACGTAATAATCTACTGGGATCTCATTATCATCCACATCCATGTTTCTTCAAAATGAATTTCAAATAATTTTTTATATTTAGAATAATATGGGTTAAAGTCATTTATACCCTTGTTTGACTTTTTATAAGAGGTTTATAAGGGAATCTTTCCGTCGTTTTCCAAACAAGGTGCTTTTTAACCTTTTCGACAGAATTAAGATAAGAATGTTTTTTAACTTATACGGCATGTGGGGTTATTTTCCGCCGTTATAAAATCATCAAAGCTTATCTTACAAGCTTATAAGAATATTTTCAAAGAAAATGTTTTATTTTATAGTTATATGTCTCTTAAATGATTTCAAAATAGAAAGATATATTTCTTTAAAGAGTTTTGATTTCATCTATGTCAACATCCTTTAATGGATTTTACGCTTATTTGAGGATGATATATTATGATACAAAACTTTTATATTGTATTGAAGGTTTTGTGATATGTTTGACTGTGGATGTGCTAATTTTTTATATTCCATTCATGGTTTATGGTGAAAGTATTGACATTTCGTATGCTAGTTTTAATACGAATGTTTATGTTATGTTTAAACCTTTTTATATGGGAATGCATTGGACTTAATATGTGACGGGTGGAGCCCGCTATAGCTCCTAGATGCATTGGTAGGTCTAATGAGACAAACTAGTGTCTTGGCACAAGGCCTTGGAAAAATATTATTTGTAGTCTTGGCACGAGGCCATGGCTATGTGGTTATGATAGTCGGGTATTATGCATTCCAACATTATGGAAGTGGTTATTGATTTTTGCGTGTGATTATTCGATTAGTAGAATATCCATGTGAATAAATAAATGGAATTATTTCATTTTATTTATGCCTTAGCATGTTGAAAGTTCAAGTTTGAAAGGCTTTTGTTTTAGTTATACATTGTCTTAAATGTTTATTCTTATTTGTGAAAGTTTCCGCTATATTGTTATCCTTACTGAGCATTTGAGCTCACCCCTTTTCTATGTTTTATTTTTCACAGGAAGTGAAGAAGTAAATTATGAATGACCTGCAGGGATATTATGTGGGGATATGAGTGTGGATTATAGAGACATTATGTTGTTGTAGTAGTTTTCATTTTATGATGTAATATATGACTTATGAATATATCTAGTGTTTCCAAGGCTACTAAACCAATCGGTCTTTCGAGATTTGATCTTTCTTGTGATCATGCCAATGTTATGTAATTAATGCACCGAATCTGGGTAACTGGGGTCGGGGCATTATAGTTGGTATCAGAGGATGTTTAGTACAAACCTTGGAAGCTAGATTTAGATATACTCTGATTAGAGCACGTTGACCTAAGACGAACTTTGAGGATTAGTATAGAAGAACATCCTAGAATTTTGGTATTATAGAGATTTTGTGAGTTTTCCGAGCAATACATCCCTGTCTGGACACGAGCAGGTAGAGGCGGCTCTAGCACAGATGTACGTAGGGGTAAAACCCGAAAACACCGCTTTGGGCTAGACTCGAACAGGAACTGGTGCACGACAACGGGCCTTGCTGCACTCTTGGTTACGACACTCCCGGGGGATATGCTTAGGATAACTCTCATTTTCTTTACAAATCATTATGAAGGGTTTATGAGTAAATAATTCCCCAAAGAAAACATTTTTATGATTATGTATTATATCCATAAATAGTTCAATTTATGTTAAGTGTTTTATAAGTATGGGATTATGTATTTTGATTCATAAACTGATCTAGTTTATGCCATTGTTTAGAAATGGCGCCTAGTGGAAGAAATGGAAACCGTATCAATGCACGCACTCCATGTAGGGATTTCCCTCCTGCTCAAGATAATTATAGTGGGGCTGGTGATGCAACTGGTGCCGATCAGCTAATCACCATACTGGGACAACTTACTCAGGTTATGAATAATAACCTTACCCGTATAGAGCACCCTGATCCGCAGCGTGGAGGATCAATGTTAGATCGATTAATGAGGCAACAACCACCAACGTTCAATGGGAGTACAAATCCCTTAGTAGCTGAGCAATGGATAAATTCCCTAGAGAAAATATTTCCTGCTTTGGGGAGCAGTGAAAGGGAAAAAGTTATCATGGCAGTTTACCGCCTCACTGGAGATGCTGATCAATGGTGGTCATTGATTCAAAACATGAAGGAAGATGATGAAGTATCAAATATAGAATGGAGGGAGTTCAAAGATCTGTTTTTAGAAAAATACTTCCCTCGCAACCATTGAGCAGATATGGAAAGGCAATTTCTAAGTCTGAGACAGAAGGAGGATGAGAATGTTGCAATGTATGAGGCTAACTTTACAAGGTTAGCAAGGTACGCTGGTGATTATATACGTAACCAAAGAAGTAAGATTGATCATTTCTTTGATGGGTTAAAACCATTTCTCTGTCGAGCATTAGTCTCACAATCCTTTTCATCGTACGAAGACATTGTCTCATGTGCTATCAAGACCAAAAAGGAATTCTCTAAGTCTTATGACTTTAAAGAGAAGCAAGAGAAGAAGAGACCTGCTGATCAATCTGGGAATGGAAATAAGGGGAAGAAGGGAAAGGCTGAATATCCATCCTGTGGTAAATGTGGGAAGAAACACCCTGGTACTTGCTTGAAGGGAATGGGAGTCTGTTACAAGTGTGGTGAAAAAGGCCACCAAGCTCGTGATTGCAAGGGGAAGAAGGAAGCTACCAACGTTCAGTGCTACAATTGCAGGGAGATGGGGCATTATGCAAATGAATGTCCTAAGCATCAGGAGAACTTACCTTAGGAAAGGCCAAGGGATCAAGGCCAGGCTTATGCTATCACTACTGCTGAGGTAGAAGCTCTGAAAGACGTGGTGGCAGGTAATTTAATGGTTTCCTCAAGTTTAGAAAATGCATTATTTGATTATGGATCATCACATTGTTTCATATCTTCCCAGTTTCCTAAGAAAATTAGATATTTCCAATTTGATTTAATAAAGGAGTTGTCAGTTAAAACTCCTAAGGGAAGTATCATTGCAACAAAGTTTTTTGAATCAGTCCCCATTAGAGCACATAAATTTTCTTTATCTGTTGATCTCATCGTCATACCTATGATTGAGTTTGATATAATCCTCGGTATGGACTAGCTTTCAGACTATGATGCGAAGATTTATTGTAAGAAGAAAGAGGTTACGACTCTTGATGATAATGATAAGGAACACCTTATTTTTAGAGAAGAATCGTCACCACCTAATTCTTATTTAGATCCACCCCCAGTATCTCAACTTAATTCAATTATTGGTGAGGAAGAGAATGAAATAACTTTCGGTGGGGAAAGGAATAATCAAATAGAGGATGTACCTATTGTGAACGAATTTGTAGATGTATTTCCGGAAGATTTACCTGGACATCCTCCAGAACGAGAAGTTGAGTTTTCTATTTATTTGATTCCTGGATCAAGGCATATATCGAATACCCCTTATAGAATGGCCACTTTAGAATTAGTCGAACTAAAGAATAAACTAGAGGAATTGAGTAATAAAGGATTTATTCGCCCTAGTGTTTCTCCATGGGGAGCCCCTGTTCTTTTTGTTAAAAAGAAAGATGGATCTATGAGGTTATGTATCGACTACAGGGAGATCAATGCTATAACAATAAAGAACAAGTATCCCCTACCACACATTGATGATTTATTTGACCAACTGCATGGAGCACAATAATTTTCAAAGATTGACCTTCGATCTGGATACCATCAGTTGTGTGTGAAGAAGGGAGACATTCTGAAAACCGCATTTCGAACCAGGTACGGGCATTACGAGTTTACTGTAATGCCGTTTGGATTGACTAATGCACCCTCTGTATTCATGGATCTGATGAATAGAGTTTTCAAGGAGTATCTCGATGAATTTGTGGTGGTATTTATTGATGATATCTTGGTATACTCCAAAACCTACGAAGATCATGAAAATCACTTGCGTATTATCTTGAAGACTCTGAGGAGGCATGAATTATATGGGAAGTTTAGCAAGTGTGAATTTTGGCTTCAGGATATTTCTTTTCTTGGCCATATTGTCTCTAAAGATGGAATCTCTGTTGATCCTTCTAAGACCAAGGCAATCCAAGAATGGCCAGCACCTTCGATTATAACTGAGGTACGTAGTTTTATTGATTTGGCAGGTTATTATCGACGTTTCGTCCAGAATTTTGCCCGATTGGCTAACCCATTAACGAAGCTCACACGTAAAGGGGTTAAATTTGTTTGGACAAAAGAGTGTGAAGAATGTTTCGAAGAACTGAAGATAAGATTAGTCGATGCTCCTATATTGACTCTACCATCGGGGAATGATGGGTTCGTTATTTATAGTGATGAATCAAAGAAAGGACTTGGTTGTGTCCTTATGCAGAATGATAGAGTTATTGCCTATGCATCACGACAGTTGAAAATTCATGAACAAAACTATCCTACTCATGATCTCGAGTTAGCAGCTGTGATCTTTGCTTTGAAGATATGGAGGCAGTACCTCTATGGTGAAAAATGTGAGATTTATACTGATCACAAGAGTTTGAAGTATATTTTCTCACAAAAAGAACTCAACATGAGGCAAAGGAGATGGCTTGAATTACTCAAGGATAATGATTGTACGATACACTACCACCCGGGGAAGGCAAACAAGGTTGCAGATGCTTTGAGTAGAAAAGACCATGGAGTTTTGAAAAATATGAGAATTGAAAGGGATCCAATTTTCATGGATCTAGTGAAGATGGACATGGGAATAACCAGGGAAGGTGAAACATCAATGCTTTTTCAAATGGTTGCCAAACCATCTTTACTAGAAAGGATTAAGAGTTATCAGACTGATGATGAAGAATTCCAAAAGAAGATTAGTGTTTTGAATGATGGGAGATTGAGAGACTTTGTGTATGAAGATGGAATTTTGAAATTCGGGAAGAGACTTTGTGTTCCTGATTTACCTGATCTAAAATGGGAATTTCTAGATGATGCTCATAGTTCCAATTTCTCTATACACCCTGGGAGCACAAAAATGTAAAGAGATTTGAAGAAACATTTTTGGTGGGACAACATGAAGAGGGAGATTGCTGATTTTGTGTCAAGATGTATGGTTTGTCAACAAGTGAAAGCTGGAAGGCAACATCCTGGAGGAGTCATGCAACCTCTTCCCATACCGGAGTGGAAATGGGACAATATTACGATGGACTTTGTCATGGGGCAACCAAAGACTCCTAGTAGGAATGATGCAATATGGGTTATTGTTGATTGTCTTACAAAGTCAGCACATTTTCTTGCTATAAGAGAAGATCTACCCCTGGAACCTCTAGCAAGAATATATATTTATGAAGTTGTGAGACTTCATGGAGTACCCTTATCAATTGTTTCTGATCGTGATCCCCATTTTACTTCAATATTTTGGAAAGGTCTTCAGAAATCCCTGGATACTGAACTTCATTTGAGTACTGCTTACCACCCTCAGACAGATGGACAATCAGAACGGACTATTCAGACCATAGAAGACATGTTGAGATCTTGCTCACTTGACTTTCAAGGTATGTGGGATCAATATTTACCACTGGTAGAATTTTCCTATAACAATAGTTTCCATTCGAGTATTCAGATAGAACCATATGAAGAGTTATACGGAAAGAGATGTCGTACACCAACCTGTTGGGATGATGTTGGTGAAAGAAAACTTGTAGGCCCAGAACTGGTGGAGGAAATGGTGGAAAAGGTGAAGGTAATCCAAAATCACATCAATGCAGCTCAAAGTAGGCAGAAGAGTTATGCCGATAATCAAAGGAAGGATTTGGAATTTCAAGTCGGTGATCATGTTTTCCTGAAGGTATCTCCATGGAAGGGAGTCATACGTTTTGGTAAGAAAGGTAAATTGATTCCCAGGTACATCGGACCTTTCGAAATTCTAGAACGAATTGGGGTTGTAGCTTTCCGATTGGTAATGCCGCCAAGTCTCTCCAAAGTTCACGATGTGTACCACGTATCTCTGTTGATAAAATACATGCCTGACCCAACGCATGTACTCACCTATGAGGAATTAGAACTGGAACCCGATCTGTCTTATTGTGAAGAGCCTACCAGGATTCTTGATACAAGAGAACAAGTACTGAGAAACCGGACGACGCGTCTGGTAAAAGTTTTGTGGAGAAATCATAAGATGGAAGAGGCAACGTGGGAACCCGAGGAACTTATGATGAAGAACCACACGAGTCTTTTTATGCATTAATACCCTAGAAATTGCGAGGACGCAATTATTTGAAGGAGGGGATAATGTAACACCCCAAGCATCCACGGTACGTTTCCCTTCAAATAATGCGATAGCGTGTGTTGTATGCAACCTCGAGTTCTAACACACACCACAACTAATTAAACTAGCCGTTGTGAATAGTAATACCTAATTTTTGAAATCATATATATTTTATATTTCAAAATGGACTTAATTTTTGGATTTGGAATATTGAAATTAGCCTAGGGTGAAATTTTGGTACTTTTCGGATAACTTTTATATTTTGATGAATAGTGAAAATTACTAAATTTTAATTAAAATCAACTTTTTTAATCAAAATAATTAATATTGATAAATTATGTATTTGAGTGGTTTTTATGTATATTTAGAATAGATTTTTTCCATTTAATTTAATGTTTGTCATTGGACATAATTTCACAATAAAACCAGACATAAAAAAGTGTCAATCTTTTGATAGTTATTATATCTTAAAAACACGCTTTTTATTTTAACAACGGAAATTAATTTTAAATTAATTTCTGCCACTTCTGTGTTTTGAATTTGGAAAAATGGATTACATATTTGGAATCAGGATGTCCAAATTACGTAAATAGGTAACTTTTATTTTTACACATTTTGAATAATTACTGCGGTAAATATTTTATTTACCATGGTTAAAGGGTAAATCTGGTAAATAAGGGTTAAAAAATAATATTATAATAATACAAAATTACCCTAAAACGTGTCCTAACCATATTGGTGGATACATACCCGACCATGTGCATCCTTGGGTCGATTTGGGGACCCCTTAGAGCCACTTGTATGTGGTAGGGACACATTATATTAATAAAGTTAAAATAAAAATAAAAATGGCATAAGCTTACATCTTTTAGAAGAAAAATTTTTACATAGGGTTATACATGTTGGATTTTCGATTATAAATATTCATTAGAAATCTAAAAAGATTTCCTACATAATGATAATTTATTTATAATTTTTAGACATCAAATAATTTAAATTATTAATGACACAATAATGATGCAATGTTTACCTCATTAATAAATCATTTAAATAAATAAGATTATAATGATTAACATATTATCTAAAACCTGTCCAATTCTTATTGGTTGATGTTATTTAGAATATGAGTCATATTATCTTCGACCTCAATGATTTTTGGACCATTATAAACCGAATATAATTATATTATAAAGTAATACTTTCACTCTTTCCTAAAGAGCCCCTCCTCTCCCTTATAAAAGGAGACCACTTCTACTCATTCCTCACACCTCTCAAGCCACTTGGCTCGTCCAAACCCTGCCCAAATACTCTCCCAACTTCCCTCACTACAACCTAGAGTCCTTAGTTTTATCATAAAGACAACCTAAGGAGCCCTTTTGATCAAATCAAAAGGAAGAACCCGAAAAAGAGGTAATGTTTTCACCACCCCTTTTCAAGTTCCTTTCTTCTTCCACTTCTTATTTCTTTGTTCATACCATTCTAAAATAATAACTCCAATATCTCACATATACTGTGATGTTTTTATAAATATGGTACAACCATATTCATTATTCTATCCACCCTTTGAATAACATGTCACCATACGTGCGTACGTACGGCTTACCGTCTCCACGTCGTGGTGTAATTGTTATTCAATATATTATTATTTGGATGGGTATAATAATGATGTGAAACTCATGTAAATAATAAATATAACATGTTAATTATTCTTTATATATGATATAACATCCATTTATATATTATTTTAATATCAAAAGAATGATATTGTCGCTCGTGCGTACGTACGGACTACCGTCTCCACAAACGCGATTAGATTCATTCTCCATCGTATCCATTCAAGTATAATTGTCTTTGATGATTTAAAAATGATGTTTAAGGACATGATATCATTCTGGATATGAATAATATACAACCTATCCATTACAAACATGGCTTACGTAACAAAACATTTAAAATAAAACAAGTAAGTTAACACCCGAAACAACGATAATACTAAGATATTATTATAAAATCAATATTAAAAGATCATATATGATATCATATTAATGTATATGATTCTTTTATAATTTAATAACAATTATTTCACCATTATACAGGAGGTTAACCTACCCCAACCAAGGAAAAGTACAAGGTAAGGGTTATTTCACAATCTCTTCATTATCCGAGGTTGTTTATACGTAATAATCTACTGGGATCTCGTTATCATCCACATCCATGTTTCTCCAAAATGTATTTCAAATTTTTTTTAATATTTAAAAGAATATGGGTTGAAGTCATTTATACCCTTGTTTGACTTTTTATAAGAGGTTTATAAGGGAATCTTTCCGTCGTTTTCCAAATAAGGTGCTTTTTAACCTTTTTGACAGAATTAAGATAAGAATGTTTTTTTAACTTATACGGCAGGTGCGGTTATTTTCCGCCGTTATAAAATCATCAAAGCTTCCCTTACAAGCTTATAAGAATATTTTCAAAGAAAATGTTTTATTTTAGAAATATATGTCTCTTAAATGATTTCAAAATAGAAAGAGATATGTCTTTGAAAAAGTTTTGATTTCATCTATGTCAACATTCTTTAATGGATTTTACGCTTATTTGAGGATGATATATTATGATACAAAACTTTTATATTGTATTGAAGGTTTTGTGATATGTTTGACTGTGGATGTGCTATTTTTTTATATACCATTAATGGTTTATGGTGAAAGTATTGACATTTCGTATGCTAGTTTTAATACGAATGTTTATGTTATGTTTAAACCTTTTTATATGGGAATGCATTGGACTTAATATGTGACGGGTGGAGCCCGCTATAGCTCCTCGATGCATCGGTAGGTCTAATGAGACAAACTAGTGTCTTGGCACAAGGCCTTGGGAAAATCTTATTTGTAGTCTTGGCACGAGGCCTTGGCTATGTGGTTATGATAGTCTGGTATTATGCATTCCAACATTATGAAAGTGGTTATTGATTTTTGCGTGTGATTATTCAATTAGTAGAATATCCATGTGAATAAGTAAATGGAATTATTTCATTTTATTTATGCCTTACCATGTTGAAAGTTCAAGTTTGAAAGGCTTTTGTTTTAGTTATACATTGTCTTAAATGCTTATTCTTATTTATGATAGTTTCCGCTATATTGTTATCCTTACTGAGCATTTGAGCTCACCCCTTTTCTATGTTTTATTTTTCCCAGGAAGTGAAAAGTAAATTATGAATGACCTGCAGGGATATTATGTGGGGATATGAGTGTGGATTATGAAGACATTATTTTGTTGTAGTAGTTTTCATTTTATGATGTAATGTATGACTTATGAATATATCTAGTGTTTCCAAGTCTACTAAACCAATGGGTCTTTAGAGATTTGATCTTTCTTGTGATCATGCCAATGTTATGTAATTAATGAACTGACTCTGGGTAACTGGGGTCGGGGCATTACAGTTGGTATCAGAGGAAGTTTAGTACAAACCTTGGAAGCTAGATTTAGATAAACTCTGATTAGAGCACGTTGAGCTAAGATGAACTTTGAGGATTAGTATAGAAGAACTTCCTAGAATTTTGGTATTGTAGAGATTTTGTGAGTTTTCCGAGCAATACATCCATGTCTGGACACGAGCAGTTAGAGGCGGCTCTGGCATAGATGTACCTAGGGGTAAAACCTGAAAACACCGCTTTGAGCTAGACTCGAACGGGAACTGGTGCACGACAACGGGCCTTGCTGCACTCTTGGTTACGACACTCCCGGGCGATATGCTTAGGATAACTCTCATTTTCTTTACAAATCATTATGAAGGGTTTATGAGTATATAATTCCCCAAAGAAAACATTTTTATGATTATGTATTATATACATAAATAGTTCAATTTATGTTAAGTGTTTTATAAGTATGGGATTGTGTATTTTGATTCATAAACTGATCTAGTTTATGCCATTGTTTAGAAATGGTGCCTAGTGGAAGAAATGGAAACCGTATCAATACATGCACTCCATGTAGGGATTTCCCTCCTGCTCAAGATAATTATAGTGGGGCTGGTGATGCAACTGGTGCCGATCAGCTAATCACCATACTGGGACAACTTACTCAGGTTATGAATAATAACCTTACCTGTATAGAGCACCCTGATCCGCATCATGGAGGATCAATGTTTGATCGATTAATGAGGCAACAACCACCAACGTTCAATGGGAGTACAAATCCCTTAGTAGCTGAGCAATGGATAAATTTCCTAGAGAAAATATTTCTGGCTTTGGGGAGCAGTGAAAGGGAAAAAGTTTTCATGGCAGTTTACCGCCTCACTGGAGATGCTGATCAATGGTGGTCATTGATTCAAAACATGAAGGAAGATGATGAAGTATCAAATATAGAATGGAGGGAGTTCAAAGATCTGTTTTTAGAAAAATTCTTCCCTCGCGACCATTGAGCAGATATGGAAAGGCAATTTCTAAGTCTGAGGCAGAAGGAGGATGAGAATGTTGCAAAGTATGAGGCTAACTTTACAAGGTTAGCAAGGTACGCTGGT
Source organism: Viscum album (assembly GCA_963277665.1). Taxonomy (NCBI): domain Eukaryota; kingdom Viridiplantae; phylum Streptophyta; class Magnoliopsida; order Santalales; family Viscaceae; genus Viscum; species Viscum album. The sequence continues at coordinate 1,454,262,928 of OY728159.1, read as the reverse complement.
GATTATATACGTAACCAAAGAAGTAAGATTGATCATTTCTTTGATGGGTTAAAACCATTTTTTTCTGTCGAGCATTAGTCTCACAATCCTTTTCATCGTACGAAGACATTGTATCATGTGCTATCAAGACCAAAAAGGAATTCTCTAAGTCTTATGACTTTAAAGAGAAGCAAGAGAAGAAGATACCTGCTGATCAATCTGGGAATGGAAATAAGGGGAAGAAGGGAAAGGCTGAATATCCATCCTGTGGTAAATGTGGGAAGAAACACCCTGGTACTTGCTTGAAGGGAATGGGAGTCTGTTACAAGTGTGGTGAAAAAGGCCACCAAGCTCGTGATTGCAAGGGGAAGAAGGAAGCTACCAACGTTCAGTGCTACAATTGCAGGGAGATTGGGCATTATGAAAATGAATGTCCTAAGCGTCAGGAGAACTTACCTTAGGAAAGGCCAAGGGATCAAGGCCAGGCTTATGCTATCACTACTGCTGAGGTAGAAGCTCCGAAAGACGTGGTGGCAGGTAATTTAATGGTTTCCTCAAGTTTAGCAAATGAATTATTTGATTATGGATCATCACAGTGTTTCATATCTTCCCATTTTGCTAAGAAAATTAGATATTTCCAATTTGATTTAATAAAGGAGTTGTCAGTTAAAACTCCTAAGGGAAGTATCATTGCAACAAAGTTTTGTGAATCAGTCCCCATTAGAGCACATAAATTTTCTTTATATGTTGATGTCATCGTCATACCTATGATTGAGTTTGATATAATCCTTGGTATGGACTTGCTTTCGGACTATGATGTGAAGATTTATTGTAAGAAGAAAGAGGTTACGACTCTTGATGATAATGATAAGGAACACCTTATTTTTAGATAAGAATCGTCACCACCTAATTCTTATTTAGATCCACCCCCAGTATCTCAACTTAATTCAATTATTGGTGAGGAAGAGAATGAAATAACTTTCGGTGGGGAAAGGAATATTCAAATAGAGGATGTACCTATTGTGAACGAATTTGTAGATGTATTTCCGGAAGATTTACTTGGACATCCTCCAGAACGAGAAGTTGAGTTTTCTATTTATTTGATTCCTGGATCAAGGAATATATCGAATACCCCTTATAGAATGGCCACTGTAGAATTAGTCGAAGTAAAGAAACAACTAGTGGAATTGAGTAATAAAGGATTTATTCACCCTAGTGTTTCTCCATGGGGATCCCCTGTTCTTTTTGTTAAAAAGAAAGATGGATCTATGGGGTTATGTATCGATTACAGGGAGATCAATGCTATAACAATAAAGAACAAGTATCCCCTACCACACATTAATGATTTATTTGACCAACTGCATGGAGCTCAATACTTTTCAAAGATTGACCTTCGATCTGGATACCATCAGTTGTGTGTGAAGAAGGAAGACATTCTGAAAACAGCATTTCGAACCAGGTACGGGCATTACGAGTTTACTGTTATGCCGTTTGGATTGACTAATGCACCCTCTGTATTCATGGATCTGATGAATAGTGTTTTCAAGGAGTATCTCGATGAATTTGTGGTGGTATTTATTGATGATATCTTGGTATACTCCAAAACCTACGAAGATCATGAAAATCACTTGCGTATTATCTTGAAGACTCTAAGGAGGCATGAATTATATGGGAAGTTTAGCAAGTGTGAATTTTGGCTTTAGGATATTTCTTTTCTTGGCCATATTTTCTCTAAAGATGGAATCTCTGTTGATCCTTCTAAGACCAAGGCAATCCAAGAATGGCCAGCACCTTCGAGTATAACTGAGGTACATAGTTTTATTGGTTTGGCAGGTTATTATCGACGTTTTGTCCAGAATTTTTCCCGATTGGCTAACCCATTAACGAAGCTCACACGTAAAGGGGTTAAATTTTTTTGGACAAAAGAGTGTGAAGAATGTTTCGAAGAACTGAAGATAAGATTAGTCAATGCTCCTATATTGACTCTACCATCGGGGAATGATGGGTTCGTTATTTATAGTGATGCATCAAAGAAAGGACATGGTTGTGTCCTTATGCAGAATGATAGAGTTATTGCCTATGCATCACGACCGTTGAAAATTCATGAACAAAACTATCCTACTCATGATCTCGAGTTAGCAGCTGTGATCTTTGCTTTGAAGATATGGAGGCACTACCTCTATGGTGAAAAATGTGAGATTTATACTGATCACAAGAGTTTGAAGTATATTTTCTCACAAAAATAACTCAACATGAGGCAAAGGAGATGGCTTGAATTACTCAAGGATTATGATTGTACGATACACTACCACCCAGGAAAGGCAAACAAGGTGGCAGATGCTTTGAGTAGAAAAGACCATGGAGTTTTGAACAATATGAGAATTGAAAGGGATCCAATTTTCATGGATCTAGTGAAGATGGACATGGGAATTACCAGGGAAGGTGAAACATCAATGCTTTTTCAAATGGTTGCCAAACCATCTTTACTAGAAAGGATTAAGAGATCTCAGCCCGATGATGAAGAATTCCAAAAGAAGATTAAAGCTGTGAATGATGGGAGATTGAGAGACTTTGTGTATGAAGATGGAATTTTGAAATTCGGGAAGAGACTTTGTGTTCCTGATTTACCTGATCTAAAAAGGGAATTGATAGATGATGCTCATAGTTCCAATTTCTCTATACACCATTGGAGCACAAAAATGTATAGAGATTTGAAGGAACATTTTTGGTGGGACAACATGAAGAGGGAGATTGCTGATTTTGTGTCAAGATGTATGGTTTGTCAACAAGTGAAAGCTGGAAGGCAACAGCCTGGAGGAGTCATGCAACCTCTTCCCATACCGGAGTGGAAATGGGACAATATTACGATGGACTTTGTCATGGGGCTACCATAGAATCCTATAATGAATGATGCAATATGGGTTATTGTTGATTGTCTTACCAAGTCAGCACATTTTCTTGCTATAAGAGAAGATCTACCCCTGGAACGTCTAGCAAGACTATATATTAATGATGTTGTGAGACTTCATGGAGTACCCTTATCAATTGTTTCTGATTGTGATCCTCGTTTTACTTCATGATTTTGGAAAAGTCTTCAGAAATCCCTGGATACTGAACTTCATTTGAGTACTGCTTACCACCCTCAGACAGATGGACAATCAGAACAGACTATTCAGACCTTAGAAGGCATGTTGAGATCTTGCTCACTTGACTTTCAAGGTATGTCGGATCAATATTTACCACTGGTAGAATTTTCCTATAACAATAGTTTCCATTCGAGTATTCAGATGGCACCATATGAAGCATTATACGGAAAGAGATGTCGTGCACCAACCTGTTGGGATGACGTTGGTGAAAGAAAACTTGTAGGCACAGAACTGGTGGAGGAAACGGTGGAAAAGGTGAAGGTAATCCAAAATCACATCAAAGCAGCTCAAAGTAGGCAGAAGAGTTATGCCGATAATCGAAGGAAGGATTTGGAATTTCAAGTTGGTGATCATGTTTTCCTGAAGGTATCTCCATGGAAGGGAGTCATACGTTTTGGTAAGAAAGGTAAATTGAGTCCCAGGTACATCGGACCTTTCGAAATTCTAGAACGAATTGCGGTTGTAGCTTACCGATTGATAATGTCGCCAAGTCTCTCCAAAGTTCACGATGTGTTCCACGTATCTCTGTTGAGAAAATACATGCATGACCCAATGCATGTACTCACCTATGAGGAATTAGAACTGGAACCAGATCTGTCTTATTGTGAAGAGCCTGTCAGGACTCTTGATACAAGAGAACAAGTACGGAGAAACCGGACGACGTGTCTGGTAAAAGTTTTGTGGAGAAATCATAAGATGGAAGAGGCAACATGGGAACCCGAGGTACTTATGATGAAGAACCACCCGAGTCTATTTATGCAGTAATACCCTAGAAATTGAGAGGACGCAATTATTTGAAGGAGGGGAGAATGTAACACCCCAAGCATCCACGGTACGTTTCCCTTCAAATAATGCGATAGCATGTGTTGTACGCAACCTCGAGTTCTAACACACACCACAACTAATTAAACTAGCCGTTGTGAATAGTAATACCTACTTTTTGAAATCATATATATTTTATATTTCAAAATGGACATAATTTTTGGATTTGGAATATTGAAATTAGCCTAGGGTGAAATTTTGGTACTTTTCGGATAACTTTTATATTTTGATGAATAGTGAAAATTACTAAATTTTAATTAAAATCAACTTTTTTAATCAAAATAATTAATATTGATAAATTATGAATTTGAGTGGTTTTAAAGTATATTTATAATATATTTTTACCATTTAATTTAATGTTTGTCATTGGACATAATTTCACAATTAAACCAGACATAAACAAATGTCAATCTTTTGATAGTTATTATCTCTTAAAAACACGCGTTTTATTTTAACAACATGGATTTAATTTTAAATTAATTTCTGCCACTTCTTTGTTTTGAATTTGGAAAAATGGATTACATATTTGGAATAAGGATGTCCAAATTATGTAAATATGTAACTTTTATTTTTACACATTTTGAATAATTACTGCGGTAAGTATTTTATTTACCATGGTTAAAGAGTAAATCCGGTAAATAAGGGTTAAGAAATAATATTATAATAATACAAAATTACCCTAAAACGTGTCCTAACCTTATTGGTGGACACATAACCGACCATGTGCATCCTTGGGTCGATTTGGGGACCCCTTAGAGCCACTTGTATGTGGTAGGGACACATTATATTAATAAAGTTAAAATAAAAATAAAAATGATATAATCTTACATCTTTTAGAAGAACTATTTTTACATAGGGTTATACATGTTGGATTTTCGATTATAAATATTCATTTGAAAGCTAAAACGATTTCCTACATAATGATAATTTATTTATAATTTTTAGACATCAGATAATTTAAATTATTAATGACACAATAATGATGAAATGTTTACCTCATTAATAAATCATTTAAATAAATAAGATTATAATGATTAAAATATTATCTAAAACCAGTCCAATTCTTATTGGTTGATGTTATTTAGAATATGAGTCATCTTATCTTCGACCTCAATGATTTTTGGACCATTATAAACCGAATATAATTATATTATAAAGTAATACTTTCACTCTTTCCTAAAGAGCCCCTCCTCTCCCTTATAAAAGGAGACCACTTCTACTCATTCCTCACACCTCTAAAGACACTTGGCTCGTCCAAACCCTGCCCAAATACTCTCCCAACTTCCCCCACTACAACCTAGAGGACTTAGTTTGATCAGAAATCCAACCTATGGAGCCCTTTTGATCAAATCAAAAGGAAGAACCCGAAGAAGAGGTAATGTTTTCACCACCCCTTTTCAAGTTCCTTTCTTCTTCCACTTCTTCTTTCTTTGTTCATACCATTCTAAAATAATAACTCCAGTATCCCACATATACTGTGATGTTATTATAAATATGGTACAACCATATTCAGTATTCTATCCACCCTTTGAATAACATGTCACCATACGTGCGTACGTACGGCTTACCGTCTCCACGTCGTGGTGTAATTGTTATTCAATATATTATTATTTGGATGGGTATAATAATGATGTGAAACTCATATAAATAATAAATATAACATGTTAATTATTCTGTATATATGATATAACATCCATTTATATATTATTTTAATATCAAAAGAATGATATTGTCGCTCGTGCATACGTACGGACTACCGTCTCCACAAACGCGATAAGATTCATTCTCCATCGTATCCATTCGAGTATAATTATCATTTTATGATTTAAAAATGATGTTTAAGGACTTGATATCATTCTGGATATGAATAATATACAACCTATCCATTACAAACATGTCTTACGTAACAAAACATATAAAATAAAACAAGTAAGTTAACACCCGAAACAACGATAATACTAAGATATTATTATCAAATCAATATTAAAAGATCATATATGATATCATATTAATGTATATGATTCTTTTATAATTTAATAAAAATTATTTCACCATTATACAGGAGGTTAACCTACCCCAACCAAGGAAAAGTACAAGGTAAGGGTTATTTCACAATCTCTTCATTATCCGAGGTTGTCTATACGTAATAATCTACTGGGATCTCATTATCATCCACATCCATGTTTCTTCAAAATGTATTTCAAAACATTTTTAATATTTAAAAGAATATGGTTTAAAGTCATTTATACCCTTGTTTGACTTTTTATAAGTGGTTTATAAGGGAATCTTTCCGTCGTTTTCCAAAAAAGATGCTTTTTAACCTTTTCGACAGAATTAAGATAAGAATGTTTTTTTAACTTATACGGCGGGTGCGGTTATTTTCCGCCGTTATAAAATCGTCAAAGCTTCCCATACAATATTATAAGAATATTTTCAAAGAAAATGTTTTATTTTATAAATATATGTCTCTTAAATGATTTCAAAATAGAAAGAGATATTTCTTTAAAAAGAGTTTTGATTTCATCTATGTCAACATCCTTTAATGGATTTTACGCTTATTTGAGGATGATATATTATGATAAAAAAAAATTATATTGTATTGAAGGTTTTGTGATATGTTTGACTGTGGATGTTCTATTTTTTTGTATACCATTCATGGTTTATGGTGAAAGTATTGACATTTCGTATGCTCTTTTTAATACGAATGTTTATGTTATGTTTAAACCTTTTTATATGGGAATGCATTGGACTTAATATGTGACGGGTTGTGCCCGCTATAGCTCCTCGATGCATCGGTAGGTCTCATGAGACAAACTAGTGTCTTGGCACAAGGCCTTGGCAAAATCTTATTTGTAGTATTGGCACGAGGCCTTGGCTATGTGGTTATGATAGTCTGGCATTATGCATTCCAACATTATGAAAGTGGTTATTGATTTTTGCATGTGATTATTTGATTAGTAGAATATCCATGTGAATAAGTAAATGGAATTATTTCATTTTATTTATGCCTTACCATGTTGAAGGTTCATGTTTGAAAGGCTTTTGTTTTAGTTATACATTGCCTTAAATGTTTATTCTTATTTATGAAAGTTTCTGCTATATTGTTATCCTTACTGAGCATTTGAGATCACCCCTTTTCTATGTTTTATTTTTCCCAGGAAGTTTAGAAGTAAATTATGAATGACCTGCAGGGATATTATGTGGGGATATGAGTGTGGATTATAGAGACATTATGTTGTTGTTGTAGTTTTCATTTTATGATGTAATGTATGACTTATGAATATATCTAGTGTTTCCAAGGCTACTAAACCAATCGGTCTTTCGAGATTTGATCTTTCTTGTGATCATGCCAATGTTATGTAATTAATGCACCGACTCTGGGTAACTGGGGTCGGGGCATTACAAATCGTACCTCGAATCATTCCTAGAGCCATTGGGTCACAATCCTTGACCGCATGCATCTACACTCTTTACCTGCCCTCCAGCTCCCTATGCCTGACAGGATCTACAAGATGGGTTGTTGTAACATGTTAAAATGTACACCACCTCTTGCTACTCACCTTTCTTAACTTCCACATCAGCTTCCCTGCATATTCACATGTCCTTAACACTTCCTATTCATGAAACATCTTACACGCCCATGTCTTTGAGATTGGCGCCAGTTCGCAGCTTCCCACTATTATCATTCATGGGATGTATCCACTCACCCAAAGATCATTCATCCACAAAGGTTCTCTATAGCACCCTAACATATATAGATGTTCATATGTGAAAAAGCACTTTCTCAAATATCCTTAAACACACCTTTCTCAGAGGTCCATGCTCTAAATCACTGTTGTCATCGTATTCCTCGAGTACCAGGAATGGTCCGTACACTTCGATGAATACTAATCTATTGACATGTCATCCTATCGAAACTGTATATGATATAGAAAACTCTTTGCCACCTCCTAAAAAAAGTCCCCAGCAACCTGTGGGTTGGGATTGTCTCAGAACATGAGGGATATTTGGTACTGAAACACATGTAAGGCACTAAGACTACATGTTTCCTATACCGGTACCGATGGTAGTGTCTTCTGACCAACGGGCATTGATATAGTTGGTACACAGCCCGAAGGTACCATCTCAAAAAAACAATCCAAGTACCAAAACATCATCACAATGCGGACTATCCTCAGGGTTACTCATTGAAAAAGATTAGTAGTTAAGATAAACATATTCTCTACTAGTGTCTCAACTATTTAAAAAAATCCAGTAATCTCCTCCATGAAGTACTCTACTGCCTGGGAATCTGTCTCGCCTAGAATCCTCGGAGGCTTCTACAGCTGGAAGTCGTAAAATGCGCTCAGTCGGCATGGAACGCCCACTAGTGCGGCTGGAGGTATCTACTGCCCTATGGGTGGTGGTGATGCTGGTACACCACCCGATGGTGCCAACATAGAAAGAGGGCCCACAACAGGATCCTTGTCGCTCGGTGGGACATCATCATTTACTCTCAGAGAAAACCTACCTTGTTTTCTACGCAGCAGCATCCCAAAAAGAAACAGGCGCACCACTTTCAAAACAATATAACTGGTGAGGTGACTCAACGATTTCACAAAGAAGACTCTTGAAAACACTCTCGCAATCAGTGTTTTCTTGCACTGAGTCAGATATCAAAATTCAAGGTCTTTCTGTATGGATATGTCGGTCGCCACACCAACACTGGACTCCCTAGACTTAAAAACACACTCAATACTCTAAACACTATTGATTCATTGTAATAGAGATCAGTGTCCTATGTTATGTGGTAGAACCGACTACTCTGATACCAATTTTTCATGACCTATCTTTAGATCCCATGTCTTAAATACCCCAACCCCACCTTCTATTGGCCAGGGGATGGAAACTAGCACCAAAGGCGAATTTCTATTAAAAAAGGAAGGCATTTCCTATAGACCTGTAACTCACACAGTCTGATCACAAGAAAGAGAAACAACACGTACTACATTAGAAAAGAAAACTGTGCTGAAAGTATGTGGGCCAGTATACACCTCAAACTGAACATCAATTACAAGTAAAAGTAAAAAGGGAAAACAACTCATGGATTTCCATTGGGGAATCCTACCAGAAGGTTATGTACAGAACTCGAAAAAATATCACATGAGGTACGTCCCATCTATTCCATGTCCAATAAAGCACCCATTCATCACCCTCAGCCTCGATCACTGCTCATCGTCGTCTGCACAGAACACAACAAGGTGCGGGCGAAGCCCATGTAGAGGTGAGTATGAAAATACTCAGCATGGGTCCCCAAGACCCCTGAATGTATCCCAGAATCCTCTGATGATAAACAATATTAGTAAACTAAAATCACGAAGTATCAAACAACCATACCTAGGTATATGACCATACATATTCCTATATTACCAAACACATTCCGTCTCCAAATCTCCAGCCCAAGCACAACCAAGTCCACAACTTAAGTAAATTCAATATCATCGATGTTAATGATTGTAAGAAAAGACTCAACACTCACAGGTATACAAATCATGAAGAGGGGTATTGATGATTAGGTGTAGCCTCTGAATCATCTCATCTGTCGAAGCCATGTTGGATCCTGGAACAATATCAGCATTGTCTAACCCACGTTGGATCCTGGTACAGAAGTCATCACTATCGAATCCACGGAGGATCCTAGTCCAGTAGTCATCGTTGTCGAACCCACGGAGGATCCTGTTAATGAAGTCATCTATGTTGAACCCATAGAGGATCCTGGTATAGTATCGTCATTGTCGAACCCATGGAGGATCCTGTCAACTTGGTCGCAACCATCCCCAGGGTTCCCACACACAGTACGCTAGATTCCTGGAGGGTCCTCTCCTCGATCCAAGTGCCAATAAATCAACTAACATGATTTCATGAGTTTATGTATCCTGTAGTTCCTTCACATAATAAGGAACCCAACATGATAGATGGTGCGTCCATCGGACGCCCGGTCTGTGAGTTATTGGCGTTTCCGTTCTAGGTTCCCGTTTTGTTTTTTAGGATCTAACCAACCTGTATGTACCCCAACTACATCTGAACCACACATGGAGTATTCCATAAGAATATTCACACTCCATGAATTCCATCATCACTAACGGTTTGTCAATCGGACACCAGTAGCTCAAGATGCGGGCTAAAAGGTGTAAATGGTCATAGCGGGTCCGGGTCCGGTCTGACACCGTCAGAACGACCTGGCCCAACCCGATCCGAACTGGGGTCTGACCCATTCCACGGATGCGGCCAGAACAAAGTGGTTCGCCCTACCCTATTGGGTGGCCCGAACCAAGGGAGCGGCCCACCATAAAGGGGCGGCCCAGCCCGAAGGCGAGGCCTGGCCTGAACGCACACCCCATCTTTACGGTGGGCCGACACGTGGTGGCCCGGCCGAAGGGCGGCCATGTAGTGGTGGCCCGACCTAAGGTGTCCCGTCACACCTTTCATGGGAGGGTGGGGGGTGCCCCCCCAGTTTTTTCGAGGGGAACCAGCGCATTGACCGGGATCAAAAGTTGTGGGTGTCGGGTGGTCCCACTTGTCCGGCTCCACGGCGGTTGGCCCGGCAGTGGGGGCTTGACATGAGGTGGCCCATCACGCCATGCATGGGAGGGGGTGCCCTCCTAGTTTTTCGAACGGAACCAGTGCATTGCGAGGGTTCATGAGCTACAAGACCCGAGTGGTCACACTTGTCCGGCTCCACAGCAGTCGGCCCGGTCGACTGCCACCGCACCTCCACTAGGGTGAGACGACATCACAGTCATGCTTCTCTCTGCACGTCGCGACGGCACCACACCACCATTGTCAGGGCCCGTCCGAGCCGTGGACTTCTGCTCCACCGCAAAAAGCGACGACGCCTTGCTTCTTCATCCATCGCGGCCCTCCTGGTTGTGGTTTCTCTTCGACGTGATGTGACAGCATCACGTCCCTTCAGCACCACCGCAGCCTGCCTGGCCGCTGCTCGGTTTGTTTTCATGGTATGGCGACGACCCGAAGGCCTAGATCCACCAATTCCTTTTTTCAGTCCACCTCTGTCATTATCCAACAAAAAAAAACAAAGGGGAGGGTCGGACAGTGTTCGTGCGGTCCGTACCCACCTTGTTACGGTGCTATCATTTGGTTTCCAAACTATAAATTCAACGACTAAGGACAGGTATAAAAACAACAAAAATACCCTACCTTGATTCGACGATAGTTCGTTGATGACGACATTGTTTAATTAACTTCGGGGAGCGTCCGAAGAAGAAGCATCATCAGCATTCTCCATGGGTGGCTCCTTCTCTTTTAACTTGTTTGAATATCGAGGATGGTGTTCATCATTCTCCAGGGATGAGGAGCGTTCTTCGTTGGGAGGATGAAATTCTCCCAAATATTCTCTAATGCTCCACCAAGGATTATGCAAATACCCAAAATAAATGAATAGTATCACTTATTTTAATGTAGACATAATGAATTCAAAATAATTCAAATCAAATCAATTTAATTAATAACGACATTAATTAATTTTTTGTTTGGAACACTTTTGATGGAAGGTGAATAGGCTCCACAATAAATTGGGAGTTCCAAGGGTTAAAGGGGGGTTAAGGGGGATTGATGCTCATGTGGTACCCACCATATAACATCCTCCCAAGAAAGGTTATGTGCGGTTGGGAACCACCACTAACCTCCCCTTGTAGGTTTTAACTACCCCACATAATAATAATGATAATAATTTATTTTTATTCAATTTAATTCAAATCCTCAAAAAATGGCTTCCAGTCATGTCAGAATGAAAATGGGGTAAAGTTCTCTCCAAGCGATTACCAGTGCTGTGAGTTCAATGGTGCCCTCAAGATTAAAATTCCAAGCACTGGTTCATGATATATAAAATCCCGCACATACATTTATTGAACGTACCTAAAAAAACTTCAGAAATTGATTTTGGGAACACCAGACCTCAAAATCAGGCACTGTAAGATACTGTAGACTCGTAAAAATCCCATGAATTTATGAAAAAAATATTTCACAAAATTTCCAGGTCATTACTAGTATAGTAAGATTTGAAAAAATATATATGATGAAAATAATTGATGAGACTAAAAGTGAGTTGATTGAGACATTGTATTCCTTAGCATATCACTATGGAAGAATATCATTAGATTTGGGAATAATTGAAGGTTTGATCAATGATACATTGGTTCCCTTTAAATTCATTATGGAACTGGGGAGGTGGTCTATCGACTAGAACACCCACCTTACCTATCATAATGACATTACATATTCAATGGATCCCCCTTGTGGATGAACATACCAGACCACTCACATTTTCTCAATCATGATCGGGTACGATTGGATAAGGACCTCTCATGTTTGATTAATTGACTAAATATCTTATATCGTAGAGATAAATTTCAAGGTAATATGATAATGGACATGGTGAAATAGTTGTGGAGAAAATATAGGGTTGAATAAGTGTCTTAGGAACATAGGAGGTGATGAAAAATATCCATTATGTGTTTTAGTGAGAAAATTAATTTTTTTTTGCTGAAATTTCTGAAGCAGGGATCATTGTAACGATCTAAGAATTTATAAATAAATTTCCCCTTACGATTTAATTACATTTATTACAATGTATTAGGGAAAATGAAAACACACACAGTTATTTGATTTTATTATATATATTATATTTAATATAAATTTAGTATTTATTAACATTTATAATATAGTGGTTGAAGAACGATCACATTATTAGTATCAACATAGATTTTTAACAAATCCCATTGATATTGAAAAATAAGGTGATGGAAATGATGATAACGATCACACCCTATTAATATCATCTATTAGTGATTCCATGGGACATAATATGACATTGAATTGACCTCGATCCTGCCTAGTATTATATCCAAATCATATTGCTTATTGAAATCATTAATGAGAGATGTTCAAGCTCGTCAGGATCAAAAAACAAAGATGATGGTCTGGGGAAAGAACCTTATCGAGGTTTCTTATGTTTCATTGTGGCTAGGAATCAATGTACAAAGAGTTATTGAATGGGGTGATGACACCTCTGATGTGGATGATCATTAGAATGGATACATGGATGATACTAAAAGTACATGTGATCGTGGGTTGTGGTGTGATCTTCTCGGAACACAAGGGCTCGAGGGAGAGACCACGATGGGACAGGAGTTATAGGATTAAACCTTAGGAAGCCTACCTACATATCCCTGTGGTAGGGAAATAATGTCCATGATGTTTTCAAAATAAATCCTATAACTGGGGAGTTCACAATAGAATGTGACCCAAATACATGTTGGTGATAACACATTGTTAGTATCCCATTATAAGAGGGATACTCATAGTTGGAGATGTATGTATTGAATTTGGGGATTATGCATGAATAGATTCTTAGGTGGATTCGAAAACCTCATCTAGATTACGATTCCCATGATAGAATTATGTCTCCTCAAAAGGGTACAAGCCCTGGAATGGTGCACTAGTGTTTACCATTGATAAGGATTGTACATGAAATTGGCAATCTATATGCACAAAATGAATCAAAACCCATGTAATTTTGTTAGGGGATATAGTTTAACATCATGTGGGATTAACAATGAACCACCATGAAATGGATGAGGAAGATGGGTGATGGGCTTGAACCATATGGAGGCTTCCTATGTATCCTCATGGATGGAAATCAAAGTCTACATAGATTGGATGAGATGGGTGTGAAGCCTTCATGATAAGGTTAACCAAAGAGTATGTAATTATTGATTCTTAGTATAAGACCATGTGAGTTAGAATCAGTTTGAGAACTAAGAGGCCACAATAGACCTGGATATTGCATCATAAAAGGTTCCTCAACGAGGAGTGGAATGGGGATTCTATGTATTTTGTGGCCCAAAGTTGAAAAAGTGCCTTATGATGGTTTGGAGACTTGAGGATAGTATCCAAATGTACCATGATCATTTGGTCATAGGATAGGGAGAACACTATCAAGGTGTCATGAGGTTTACAAAGAGGATTTCCAAATCACATATTATGAGAAAGTGTAATGGGAAATATAAGGATGATAGACTGGGGGAAGTGATTGGTTACCGGTCCCATTCCCCCTCTGGTCCTCTTAAGCTAGCCATGCATCCGAAAAACTCATAGTTTACGATAATGTGATAAGGGTGTGGGTTTCTTTGTACATTATCATTATGAATCTCAGATGATGATGATGAGCTCCTCACTCCAAGGTCATTAATAACATTTACCAAACTGAACATGGTGAAGGGAAGTTACAACAAATGTCAAGTGTTAACATGATGGACGTGTAGTCTATAAAAGTGTCCCGGTTAGCGTATCTATTATAAGATGCAATATTTATTAGTGTACCTGTGCGAAGAAGAATTTGGTTGGGAAAAATTACATTAAACACTATACTAGGGACTAGGAAATCACAATGTGGAATCCTAGATGGCCTCATAGAGGAGGTACATACAAGATATAACTGTAGCATGAAAGAAAAGGTTAGACATGGTTCTTTTGGGTATGGAAAAATCCTGAGCCCCTTGAGAGTCGTTTATGTTGGATTACAGGCATGCACACAAGATAGGAACATTCAAACATGATAAATTATTGTGCATGAGATTAGCATGACTCAAGGTACATATTTCACATAATAATGAAATTTTGTGCAAAAATACCTTAGAGTAAATAGAAATGGATGAGTGTCAATTAAATGACGTGGTCTTAGTAGCTTGGATATGGTGGATTATTTTATTACATTGGCATGATTAATTGAAGACAAATTCTGAATGACCAAATAGATTACTAGTCATGGAAGACCGTGATACATTCATAAGTTCAACATTACAACCTGAAAGTATAAATAATATAAAAAATCATTTGACAACATCTATAAGTACTAGGTTATACATGCATTAAATTCATAATAAGCATCTTCATGTCTGGGGGAAATGAAGCATAAGAAAATGGTGGGCTCAAATGGAAGGTAAGGGTACAAAATACAGTAGGGGATATCATAATCATTAATAGTAGTCATGGAGAATAACAAAAAACATGTGACTTTTAAAACAAACATGAACAACAAATTTATGGAATAAGAGCGAATAACTAATTAAATATTAAAACATAATCAAGGGTATTCTACTAGTAAAATAACTACATGAACATTCAATGACTGGTTTCATTATAAGTGAAAGCTAATGTCAGACATCAAAACTATACCATTAATGCCTCATGAAAATACCATAAATAAATTTATTGTCAAGGTCCTTTATCCAGAACGTAGTTTGACTCATCAGACCAACCAATGCATCAAGGGTATATCGTGGGACACACTTTTCACTTACTATGTCCAATGCATTCTTCATATAAATGGGTACAAACATAAATATCATTTGAATTCAGTTTGATACTAATATATGAAATATAGACAACATTCCATGAACATTAAGCATAAACAATATCTAATTGTAGTAAATTAGTGAATGGTTTAATATATAACATTACCATTAAAAGTAATAATATACCATTCACATAAATATGGAATATGATATCATAAATTATTAATCCCAAAAATACCTATGAATGAACAAGTGTGTTGATAAATATGAAGATACACCTATAAAATCATCGAGTTATTCTTGACATAAATACTCTTCTACATTGAAAAAAAATGTTTTGTTGGAATAGTATTTGTATAATACCAAAAGTGAAGTAACATTTTATTTTCAGAATAAAATGAGTTATTTTAGAATGATAATGGCGGCAAAAACTGATTATAGATTTCCCTAAAAATAGATATGAATTTGTTATATTCCCTTAATATGGGATTGTATATCAGGATTAATTTTGGAAATATACTTTTATATTTTATAACTCCCTATAAATGATAGCATGATTCTGCTCGATACACATATATATAACATTCCAAAAGAATTTATAGGAAATAAAAATAAGAATTTAATTGATGTAAATAGCGAATTAGAGTATCCTGAATATAAATGGAGGTTCAGGTAAAAACCCTAACCAATATTTTTTCAATTATATTAAATTCCCCAAAATCAATAAACATAAAATGATACATTGAATACCATGAAAATAAATTGGTTAATGATATGATTCATCAATGGGAATATAAATACTTCATAAATATGTAATAGTGGTAGATGAAGAATATCTCTAAAAAATAGAATTAAAATGAGGAAACCCTTACCCTACATATTTTCAATGTATATATTCATTAATGGATAAAAAAATTGAGGAAAAATTGAGAAGTGAGAAAAGTACACTAGAGACATCATAAAAGCTCCAAAAATGTTGCCAAACCATTGAATTTATATTTAATCCTTTTTGAAAACATAACTCTTTTGAATCTCATTCAAGAGCAGTGACGAACTCGACCATATCATCTTTGAGGTGGTCTTCTATATCGAATACCATCTTGTCCCAAGATTGTATGAGCTCCTTCATGAAATATTCATACCATTAATTCCACGAGAAAAAATAGAGTGTTGGTTTTCTATCAATGAATCATGTTCTATGATAAAATATACCTAGATACTCCTCCCAACTGGACTTTCAATGTCCTCTTTGGTAGAATTGACCTCTAGAGACTTCTATATTAAATATTAATTTCTATTTGTGATGGTTTTCTACAATTAAAACATCTTCATTTCCATTCCACATTGGATAAATATAGAATCCACATCCTCATTTCCATCAGTCCCCAAATTCTTATCGGAGTCATTGACTTTGCTTAAATATTGCATATCTGCAATATTTCACACCTTCCATGGTGTCTTTCCATTACTTGGGGATCTAGTAATATGAGGATATGGTAAATTATACTATATTTTTCTTATAAAAGGCCTTCTGGAGTGCATAATAAAACATTCTGAATCAATTATAGTGATCTTACACATCCTTTAAATGGATCAAAGACAGACCTCCACCATGTCAACTTCCTTGGACTCCGTAGGGGAGTCTGAAAAAGCCTTATTAAGTCAGATAGTGTTCATAAATTGATCATAGTGTCCCAGAAAACAAAATTAAATTCATTAATTGATATAACCATAACCTTTTCATTATGTGATTTTTTAGTAAATCCTTATTATGTTCATTCATGACCATATTTATAGGTTTAAGGGGATCAATTTTATTTTTTGGGATAATTTTATTCTTCATATTCATGAACAACATAATCATTTATATTTGAGGATAATAATATATAATTTTAATGGTTATCCAGAATAGAATTTTTAATTTTTTTTAACATCTAGAAGATTACATGTATATAAAATACATTTGGTTATTGGGAGTGAAGATGAATCATTATAAAAAACATTAATGATAATTATTAGGGTTAGTTAGCGGTTTTTTATCACAATGAACTCATTTACATATAAATATTAATACCCTTTTTAAAAAATGTTTCGAATCCTTAATTAATATATAATACATATATTGTAGTCTATTTAAACAATAATAATGGCTTCATGACAAAAGTAGACATTTTTAATAGAAATTTAATACTTTTCATCCCAGAATGATATAAATTAACATATCTCAGATAGTGTTTTCATTTCTAGTATAAAAGTAGGATAAAAGAGAGATAATAATGATTTATTCAATTTTTATAACAACATTTCAGTACATTTATGGTATAAGAATTAATATATCATATGAATGAAATGAGGAGCAGAAATAAAAATAAAATAATAGAACTCGAAATAAGAAAGAGAAGTTGAAAAATAAATTACGAAAATTCAGTAGCCTAACAGCATCACATATAACATCATAAAATATGTTGATGAGAGGAAAAAGTGTCTTTCAACATTATAGAAAATTATCGAATGTAAGGGTAATATGTAATGTCATATCCCAACATAAGACAATGGAAATTAAAAAAAAATTACATAAAATGTGTTCTTCAAAAAGGGAAGTGTAGTAGATTCCATTACCTTGTAGAGTATATCAAAAACCTGAAGGTTGGGACCTTGGGAGATTTACGACACATTTGGAGGACTCATAGGGAGGTAGAAATACAAAATTTTCATTGATGATGAATTTTTAAGAATTAATATGGAGTAATGGGTTTGTATTTAGAGTAAAAGAGTGAGTATTGTTTATTAAATTCTAATTACACATCATTAGACGAATTTGAAAAACCATGGGTGTACTGATGGTATTTTCCCGCATTTTTAGCCACATAGGACACCTTATATCATATTTTATTACCCAAGAGTCAACTAGAATTATGAAATCATGCTTTCATCATTAATTATATAAATAAATATACGAAATACTCAAAAACTATATTTTTACCATTGAAGATAAATAATGTATTTTATAAAATTATCATGTATTCAGCATAACCAATTATTGACATTATGAATTCAAAAATTACATATATTTTATCATAATAATTATAAAATATGAAATTTTTATCGTTTATCTATATAAAAACTTTTTATTTAAAATAATAGAAGAAGTAAAATGATTTGTAAAAATTCATAATAAAATTCATTCCACTTTAAAAAATAAAACTATTTTATAAATTGCAATTAAATAAAACTGGATTAATAATAAAATTTAATTATTATATACATTAATAATATCATAGATTGATATAATAATTTAAATCATTCTAAAATGTACAATGTTTACTTGATAAACCAATTTATCAAATTAGTCCAATTTTAAGGAGAATCAATACTCAAAAGAAAAATGATGGAACCAAAAATTTATTTATACATTAATCGGACAGGATAATACTACATTGGTGGTATTAATATTCATAATTCTATGTTATTATTCATAAGTGAGTCCCTATTAAAAAATAAATAATTTGACCTTATCAAACTCTAAATAACATAGAGAATGCAATTGTGTAGGTTTGTTGTTCAAAATTTAAAACATTGAATGAGAAAAAATAATATAATTGGATAGGTTATTATAGTGTAATGTTTCACTATGAACAAATATTGTTTGCCTATATTCTATCCAATGAATTGTATTTTATTAAGAATATCATTCCATAAAATCTTGGGGTGTCATAATAATTGTAAATATATGAATAACATAATTTAGAAATTTTCAGAATAATTTTAATAGTCATTATATATGTTATAATCAATTCAAATGATTTTGTTTTCATAATAAATACACACACTAATATTAATGTTTTTTTACACAAAATAATAATTTTAAATTGTATTTTTTTTTAAAATTATTTTGAAATGTGATACTTAAAATAAAAGAATTATTATTTATATCACTGAATTTTTAGTTAATATTTATTCATAGATGATGTATTTATATTTATAAACATATTATCAGGGTGTTATATTATTCCCCATCAATGTAATTCAATCTTCAAAATTCAAAATTTCACTTCGAAAGTTTATGGTTGAAATATGAAAATTCTCCAGTGGGAGACCCACATCGAAATTAGGGTTAAAAAAATATATTCATAATAATGGGGGAAGTGATATGTATGCATTACCAAAAATCTACGCATTTGAAAATGATAAAATTAGTGCAATGTGAAAATAAAGACATAAAAGAATAATATAACCATGATGTTATGATGGATCATGATAGATAACATTTTTAGTGGAAATTTCATTAACACGACACCATAAACATCATTTATGAAAATATTCGTTGATATTATTTTATTTTTTTACAATATGACACTTTTTTTCATACCCTTTTTATAAAGATGATGAATCATTCCTCAATATAAGAGTACAAATATACAGAAAATTATCTTTTTTCTTTACATTGAACTATCTATACATCATCACATAGCATTGGTTGTGCAATTTGGCTATGTAATACATAATATTATAAAATATCATACAATGATCAACATAAACAATTCATAATTGTATAAAATTTTATAATGATCAATGAATTTAGATGGATGATATATTAATTTCTAAGATGAACCTATCATTATCACTTTATCAACATGATTTAGCTCTAAAGTTTACCATTCCAGACATGTGAATAACTTCATAAGGTATCGTTTTGAAATATGGTAATAACATCGATCACCATAAAACCTTATCTTAATCATGTATTCATCTTTATTACATAAGTAAAATACATGGTATTGGATTTAATTCTTAAATTCCAAAGTGTTGTAAACTATTTTTATGATATCATAGAACAATTCTCTACAAGTCAATAATATGTTCCAAGGTAGTCCACATATATCCAAAATAATTCTTTCTTCATCATTATCTCAAAATCAAGAATATATTTATGGTTCTATTTCCTCCAAACATGAATTTTCCAAAAGGGTAAACATTTCACTGAATATATTTTCTAGGTAAAATTCAACATATGGTATCAAATATTCAATGAATAGATATTGTAGTACAATCCTCATATATTCCATAAATCTAGTGACATGTACATGCTGATAAAATATCCAAATGAAATGATTTTTAATTGTCCATATTAATCATTCTACTTCATCTACGAACAAATCATAAAATTAACATTATATAGTAATATAATTTTCTATATATTACTTTGACCATTGCGACATTTATTCAATAGTGTTCCATCTAACTGAATTTGAATCATTGTATATCAAAATATTTTTCTTACCATTGCAATCATGATCATAATTTCATTTTTCTCCACACCTAAAACAATATCACATTCCCTTCAATAATTGACAAGGTAATTCTTTATACATTTTTCAGATGTTGGAAAGGCATTCTTTCCCTTATTCCCTTTATCCATCTTTTTTCCTTTTCATCCTATTACTCTTTTTCTTCCCTTTATAACCATAGGAATCATAAAATTCATTACATACCTTGATAACAAATGATACTATTTTCTCATATCACTAGGAGGTACGAGAGACTATCATCCATCGAAATGATGCATTTAGGAAATGAGACATCTGATCCTTATTATTATTCACATTACATTCATTAGTGAAGTTCTCATTCCTTCTACGTGGTTCTATTTATAATCAATTCCATATACTATATTAGCTCATAAAATTATGAACCCGATATATCTATAAACATGGTACATCATATATCATTAGTTTATTCATTATAAATCCTAGAACTAAATACATTGGATACTTTGTAACAATAATCCTTCATTATGGTATGAAACAAAATGTGAATTATCCCTTGAATATCCCTCAGGAGGGTCAAAGCACATGAAAAGTAAGGCCCAGGTAATGTACTCTGATATCCTAGGGGAAGCCTAAAAATCCTAGTTAGATTTTTTACTCCTAGGTACATCTATACAGGAACCACATCCACATATAGTTTCTAGATACAAATTTATTTTATATAAGGATGCACCAAATATATTATTTTATAAGATTTCATGCCATTCTTTTATATTTATCCTCAATGTATATCATAGGGTTTTTTTCACTAATCTACATTTTTAGAATCTAGTTTCCAGGCCTTTTTACTAAATGTATTTTGATAAAAACTATAACAGCACAACCTTAGTAGCTCAGAGTCAGTGCATTGTTTTTCTAGATTATCATCATTATAAATAATCAAATCATGATGGACCTAATAGTTTAGCATTCATGTAAGAAAATATTATATTCAAAACTTCATGATTAATAAATTGAAGAAACCCCAATATAGAAATTCTATTTAAAATATCCACAATTCCTAGGTTTTCCCTATATTTCATTCATAATAATTCTCTTTATGTCCAGGGAAAATGAAACATAAGAAATGTGTGTGCTCAAATGATCAGTAAGTGTAAAAAATAAAGTGGAAGGTATCCTAAGAATATACCTTAGTTATTGTTAATAAATTAAAATAGATACCTTTAGAAATAAACATGTACACATTTTGGACGAAAAACTTCTGATAAAATAATTCCATAATAAAGTATAATCATGGATATTCTGCTAGTCGAAAGACCACATGAACATAAATTAATAGTTTCAAATTGTGGGAAAACATAATATAAGAGATCATAACTATACCATCTAGGCCTCATGCCAAGACTATAAATAACCATTTTCTCAAGGCCTCGTGTTGAGACCGTAGTTTGAATCATTAGACATATCGATGCATAGATGGGTGATCATTGGCACAACCTATCACTTACAAATTCCAATGAATTCTTCATATGAATTGAGATAAACATATAAAAATATACATTCATATAGAAACAAACATATGGAATTTATATAACATTCGAGAAATATTAAGCAAAAACAGGAACCATTCAAACTAAATATGTGAATGTTTTTAGAGAGTACATCCAAATTAAGACTAATGATAAACAATTAAAATGAATAGGGTAGATGATTAAATAAAATAATAATCCCAACAATACATATGAATCAACATGAATGTTGAAACATATGAAGATACTTTTTAAAAATCATCGAATAATTCATGGGATATATAATATTTTACTTAAAAAATTAGAGCTATTTTTGAAAAAATATTCATCTAACACCATAAGTGATGTAATATAGCTTTTTTATAACAGAATTAGTTATTTTAGAAAGTTAATTGTATAAAAAATAGATTGTATAGTGGCCTTGGAAATAGGTATGAATTTTATAAATTTCATTGAATCAACCTTGTATTTCGTGAAGAATTTGTGAATTATTCTTTTAGAACGTATAACTTCTCATAAAAAAAAGTACGATTATAGTTTATAGAAATATATATAAAATTAAAATAGAATTTATGATCAGAAAAAATATGAATTTTATTGATATTTTTAGAGAATAAGAGCAACTATAATGAAAATGGATATTTGGATAGAAAACCCTTCCCACTTTGTAATCAATCGAATAATATTCCCCAAAATTATTTATCATCTAATGATTAATTTACTACCATGGATAAAATTTCATTCATGATATGACACAAAAATGAGCATTATACATCACTATACATAGTAAATAGTGAAGAATAACAAATATCTCACAAAAATGGATGTGTGATGAAGAAAACCTTACCTTAAGACCGATGGTGTTCTTCACATGAACATAATGTTGTAGATAACCAAATTAAATTCATTAGTTAATATGTCTAGAACCACTTATTTATGTAATTATTTTTAATATAGCCTTATTATGTTCATTCCTAGAATTATTTATGGCTTTAAGAGGTTTTATTTCATTGTTTGGGAGCATTTTCTTCCTTTGTATACATGACCTATTTACCTATATACATGTAACGAAAAACATGTAAGAGGAGAATGGATATCATGTGTAGAGTTTTTATTTATTTTTTACATCTATATGATTTCATGGTTAAATATTTCATTTGGTTATTTGGAGGGATGATTTATCTTTATATAAAACATTGATGATAAATTTTTGGGTTATTTAAAGGTTTTTTATCACAATTAACTCATTTTGATTTACACATTAATATAATGTGTAAAAAAATAATACAGAAACATAAATAAGTTATAATACATATATTATAGTCTGGTTCAACCATTAAAAAGGTTTAATGACAACAATTGAAGATGGTAATAGAAATTATAAACTTATGGTTCATGAATGTGATAAATTAAAACATCTCAGCTGACATTTTCATTTATTGTATAAAAGAAAGGGAAATGAGGGATGATAATGAATTATAAAATTATCATAACAAAATTCCTATAAATTTTTGTTACTATAGTTATCATAACATTTTTATAATAGGATGTGGGGGGAATCAAAACAAAATAAAGGAACCCATAATAAAAATAGAAGTTGAGAAATCCCTTATGAAAAATGAGCAGCCTAACAAAATCAATTAAAACATCATAATGATATTTAAAGAGGGAAAAAGGGGTGTATCATCATTCATACATAATATGGATTGTATGGGGGTTATGTGATGAAATATCATAGTAAAAGACAATGTATATTTAAATATAATAACTTAAAATAGGTACTTGAAAAAGCGTAGGGTGGTACATTTGTTTACCCTTTAGAGTAACTCCTAAAACATGATGGTTTACATATTGGGGGATTGAGGAAACCATGAGAGGACTCCAACAGAGTTAAAACTTTAAGAGACTCTAGACTGATAAATTTTCTATGAAATAAAGTGAATGAATTGTTGTGTATTTATAATAAAAGTGTTGGAGTTTTTTTATAAATTTCCAATGACACCTCAATAGTGTAATTTGAAAGACCATGGATACTCCCATTTAATATTCACAAGAATAGACACTTGGGACATCTCATATGATATTTTATTACTCAAGAGTTGATCAGAATTATTATAGCATGATTTCCTCAGTAATGATATCATTACACATACGGAAAACTAAAAAATTTATTTTTTACTATTCATGAAATGTAATGTATTTTATAAAATTATCATAAATTTAGTGTAACCGAGTACCGAAATTAAAATTTTATCTTTTAACTATTAAAATATGTTTTCCTTATAAATAATATCAGACATAATATGCATAGAAAAATGCATATATAAATTACCGACACTTAATATAAATAAAATAAAATGATTATTTTTTATTAAAGAATCATGTTATGATAAAACTATCTATTTATTATCAACATTAACATAACCTAAATTTGATTTAATAAATTAAATCTCTCTAATATGTAAAATATTTAGCGGAAAAATCAATATTTCGAATTTTTCATAATTTTAAGAAAAACTAAACTCATAATAGAAATTATGGAATGAAAAATTTATTTATACATTCTTAGGTAAGGTTACAAATCTATTGGACATAAGAATATTCATATGGTTATGTTACAATTCATATGGGTATGATACTATTCACAAAAAATTATGTTGATCCTATCAGTATCTAAATAACTTACTGAAGAAAACCGTGTATGTCTGTATTTTGATATTCAAAATAGAGAAGCCGAAAATTTATATTCACTGGAGATGTTAATATAAAGTGTTGATACAGAAAGACTCATTTTTGTGTGTATATAAGCTATCTAATTAATTGAAATTATTTATGATGACCATTCAACAAAAATCATGGGGTGTCACATAACTACTGAATATATTCATAACATAATTTAGTATTTTAAATATATTTTTAATATTCAATATATATATTATAATATATACATAAAAATTCATTTTTTTAATAATCAAATACACATATTCATATTAAAATATTTTTTTAGGAAAATTAATAATGTAAAATTGATTTTTTTTTAAAAAAAATTTATTTGAATGTTAAAAATATGAATTATAAGTATTATTAATTAAATACTTAATTATAAATTATTATTTTTTATAAAATAGTTTATTTGAAATTATAATCATATTTATGGGGTGTTGTTGTCAAGCCCTAGTGGGACAACCCAATGGGAGACCCATAGGGGACCTATCATACATGATCATGTACCTTGAAGCCATGTATTTTTCATAGACCTAGATGTGGCCATCTTACATGCATGGGAGAGATGGTTAAACATATAGAATGGTCCCCTAAAGATATTTGGTATGCTTTTAATTAATAGAAGAAGACCTCGACAATAGTTCACAATGAGGTCTGCATAGAAGATTGTATTTGATGTCGCATTGGGCATGTAAGAATCATTCTTGTTGGTCAATTTCCTTGTATGTTAGTCTGATTTATTTAGTGAACATGACATTACTATTTTTTGGGATCACATCACACAAGATCCCATTTTATGTTTCATTGGTCATGCTAGAATCTTACCCATAGATTTCAATATTGCCTGCAAGAGTCAAATCTATCGTGTAACTCCGTTCTAATTATTCAGATCATATAATAATATATAATATTCATTCTATTTTCTCAAATATGAATATTTATTGACTCAAATGAAATTCGGAACACCTAAATTCCCCCAATCAGAATTTGAGATGAAGTGGTACTGGACTATTATGTTTAAGGGAAATATGCAAGAGAATAACTCATATCCAGCGGTGCACACAGAAAGGATTATATGTTGAAAAAAACTCATTTGTGGGTGAAGAAGAGATGGTCCTCACATATAAATATATACGGGATTTGATCCATATTTTTATATTCTCATGTGAGAGAAGATTCATCGCATGTGCATGAATTATTATCTATTTTACATGAATGATCTTGAAATCAGTTGGCTCCTTATGAGAAACCTCTTGCTATTTTACAACACTATTAAATCATATTTGTATCTGATGTAGACTGATTTATTGCATTACTGGCATCCATATTGTGTGAAATAACCTCTATTCTGCACCATAAATCCAATATTTCATGCACTCTACTTTTGAATTTTTGGACTAACCAAAACAGTCGTTGGACAAAATGATTCTAAGAGGGAGGCTTCCCATGTTGCTCAGTGGGATTATATGAAGACTAACGCTTAGATTCTTCATGTGAGAAGGGTGGTTTCCAATAATCGTATTCTATTTTGGTATGTTAATTCAGGCGTAAAATGTTGTGTTTTGAGTGATAACCTCCCTCTATGGATCATTTGTATTCTAGAAGAGGTGTTGATGTCGAGTTTCTAGATGGATACTGTGCATTCATGGGTGTCCGGTGAATATATCCTTCCACATTTTAGCATTACGAACAATATTGAAGCTTCCAAGGAAAACCAGGACATATCTATTTATGTATTTAACCCAAAAAACATGATCGTTATGGGGGGGTGACCCAGTAGTTGAAAACGTCCCCATCCACTATGAAAGTTCGTTTAGGTGTAGAATCATCGATGGGGCCAATGACTGGATGGAGTGGGACTTTAGGTTTTATGGAAGATTCATGAGTGAATGGTAATGGGAAGTCTACGTACAATAGGGATGGAATGATTTTGGGGTGGAGATTCGACACATCAGGTTGTTCGAGACTATGTTGACATCACAATTCTATTTCTACCATCAGCAAGACATGGTGTCGGAGCTATTTAGTCGGTGGTCCCCTAACACAATTACATTCCACCTACACCTTGGGGAGGTTAGTATTATTATCTGTGACACCCACTATATTAGTGGAATTTCCTGGGATGGGTATCAATTGGACAAGTTCCCTCCAATGGAGAATGTATGGGGATACAAGATGCACATCCCCATTCTCACATGACATATATTATAAATGGATAAGGAGAAGTTGAAAATAAAGTACATATTAAAGGATATATCCAATCCAAGATGGTTCGTCCAAGTTTTTCAAGAGGACAATGTAGGGATGATGCCAGGTTGAGGGAAGAAGTGTCCAGACGCATCCTGGAGGGGCAAGAGAGGGTTATACAAGCTAAAAATTAATTAGGTGAATACAAATCTTGGGGAATTATTATAAATTAATGTCGGGATATGAATGTTTGATATACTGGGTTCCATTCTACATTCTAGATTGGGTGGACCCTTCCAGAAAGGGACATAAGAATAGTGGTCCACCTAGGGGCATTAGTGATGAATTGGAACATGTAATCCAAAAACAAGGTCAATATGGGGGTGCCTTTGATGGCCATATTCTACAGCATTCTATGGTGCATCTCAAGATGGAGTATGCCCAAAAGAATATGTGGACCATTTTATCTTCTATATGGCCATGTTGTAGATCAATATAGAGGTCATGGCATCCCAAATTTCATCCACACTCTAGGTAACTATATGAGTTAGTATTTACTAAATATTTATGGAATTTGTCCATTGAATCTTAATGAGGATCGAATCAAACACAAGATTGATAACCACACAAACATAAACATCCTACCCTTTAAAAAACAAGGATGGATATATAGAGGATGATAGGACAGGTCCACTAGAGTTTAGGGAATATCTTAAATGTATCATATATGGTTGCATATTAGCCCAGATTGATAAGAAGATGTTATATGAAACCAATGTTCCTTCATGGGTTGATAGGTAGTTTGGTTGAATGCAGTGGATGCCAATGAAAGTGTACCCAAAATCCAGGGCAAGGAAACATCCCTATATCCTTTTACAATTATTTCTAATCTTTAAAACAACTAATTTTGGATATGTTATTACTTTCCATCCTACTGTTGTCGAAGTTGTCCTATCAATGTAATATGCCAACCATTGGGTGGAAGAGTATCCAGAGGCAATTCTGTGGAAAATCATTTATCAAATCAATGCGTTGAGTGTAGAGTCTGTGGGATGATGGGGTATTAATGGTTATTCTAGGAGATCGAGTCTTGGAGAAATCTCGGTGGATGGAACAACACATGATGGAACATTAGTGGGAGAAGAATCACAAGGTCCAGTCGCCCCTCAATCCTATAATGTGTTTTGGTCTTATGGGAGACCTCGAGGACCTTCTAGGTACCTCCCTTGTAAGAATATAAGGTAACTTCTCCATCATACAACAAATTTATTTTCCATGAACAATTCCAAGCCATTAAAACCCTATGGTATTCAATATGTTTCGTAACCTTAATGAAATAATTGATGAAATATGGGATCTATCTGCATGAAATTGGGCTCTTATTGGTTACTAACAATGTGAATTTTCACCAGCGATATGCATAACGGATGACCATGGATGTATATGTTCCCCAAAAGGTGAGGTATGGAGTTCCCCATTTCCATGTAAAGTGATGCATGTGTAGGATCATGATATGGAAAAACTATCGTTTGGGGACGATGATAATGATGAAGAAGAAGAATTTGATGATGAAGAGGGGTAAGATGCATGAGATGAAGAAGATGAGCTAGAAGGATACAAGGAGGTTGGAGGTGAGGGTGTCATGGTACAGTGGACCACCATTGGATCCCACATTATAGTGTAAAAATTGTAGGATTTGACACATAATTGGATGAATAATTTGAGTTAAGTATATAATTTTATCTATCCTATCCCATTATTTTTTCTTAACCTGATTCCAATAATTGTGTGGGTCTTGATAAGTGGAATGCTGGTGACCAGTCCCAAGGGTGATGTCCTCTCAAGTGAGAAAAAAACAATATGGTGTATTTTTTCATCATGCACCTTGATAGACAATGCCATAGTTTATGGTCATGTGATATGACCATCAAATTCCTTTTAACATCTCGTAGTAAGAACATGACAATTTAAAATCATGCTGGATAAGGAAAAATAGATTAATTCCATATGTCATGGATGAAAATTGATATTAATTTATGGTCATTGAGCTCGGACTGTAAGGTGGAATAGTCCTATATGTGGGTGTCACATTACAACGATTGTTATGCCCATTTTAGCCATACTCAATTTGGGAATCATGGAGTGAGGTTAGAATTTCCCAATCACAATAGAATTTACATCAGTTTAATGGGGAATGATACATTGGAATAACTGAATTATTCCAACATTCCCACTCAATACACAATAATGCATGAAGTAACATCAGTGGTGTCGATAAACTGCAAGTAAAAAGGGGGCATAAAGATGTGATCCAAAAAGATTGATATTTTGTATTTAGTTAAGGAAAATGAAATATAGTTGATATTTATTGACTAAATTCAAAACATAGATTCTATATCATATTATCTGGGATGAGAAAACCAATTAGGGTCGATTAGTAGCCAAATTTTCAATGTGGGACCTATCTCAAAATATTGTTTGATGTCCTTTGCGGCACTAGCCCAAAATGGTATGAGATCTATATGTACTTGAATCCACACTATTAGAGGGGTCCCATTGAATGTGAATGATGATGGAATCCACAAATAAAGGTACACATGGACTATTGGCATACCCTTGCAGTTTATAAAAGTGTGTCAAGGATGAATGTATGAAGGGATACTATCAATGGAGGTACATGATATGGCCAACCATATACCCAACCTAAATAAGGATAAATGTAGTCCACACCACACCATTCACTCCTAGGATAACCAAGGCTAAAAGGACAGAGTGTTGACGGGGGGGGGGGGGGGTTGCATCTAGACTACATACGAAAGTATAAATGTAGCTACATATCCCCTAAGGCTAAGTATCAAGCCACATATATTTTCTGATGAAGGCATGGTATATTGATAATACAAAAAGGGGGAGATACACTCTTAGGTGTGAAAAATCATAATTGTTACACACTTGATTGTTATGTGAATTATGACAGCAGAAGTCTCAATTTAACGATCATAGATTTCAGACCGTAAGAGACTGAGAGGTATGGAATATTTCCATTGAAGAAACATAACGTGTAGATGAAGTACATTAAAAATTGTGCCTTTCCAGAAAAAAAAGCACAAAGGGACAGACAAGGTTCATAATTTTTCAGCTGGACCCAAAAGCAATGTGATGGGCATCACTATGTATCCCATGAGGGTGAGACTAAAACCACACATTAATGTAGAACATGGAAAGGCAGATGACCAATTCTAGAGGGGCAATGTCTTTCTGAATGGGGAAAACATATGGCTGGGAAGTTATCATCACACATCCTGTATATTAAATGTGTTGTTTTAAATCATAGGATAAGGACATAATATATCATTGTCTACGTTCATAGAGCTCATTCCCATAGGTAATTTTAATTTTTTCATTTCATACATGGATTTCTAAATCACAATATAGGTTGTTCCCACAATATTGATGATAGGTCTAACTGAAATGGGTGCTGGAAAAAATGATGCTAAGAGGAATGATGCCCATGTTGCATGAAAAGATGATAAGAATGTGAATCCTAAAATTCATCATGTGATAATGTTAGTATATAGAAATTAGATTCTATTTGGTATCCTAATTTAGGCTCAAATGGATTATGTTTTGAGCGATAACCTCCTGACAAAAAATATCATTCTCAAAGAGGTGTTGATATCCGGATTCGGGACAGATAATACAAATTTGTTGTTTCCTCTTAAAGATATCCTTCCATGATTGAAAATGAGGAACAATATTTAATGTCCCAATGAAAATCATGGCATATATATTTATGTCCTTAACCCAAAACTAATGATTGTTACGGGTGGTGGACTTTTAGAAGAAGACCTCCACACCCACTATCCAAGCTCTTTCAGGAGTAGTATCACAGATGAGGCCAATAACTGGAATGAGTGGGACTTTAGTTATGAGAGAATCATCAAGTGTCAAAAGGAATGTGAATACATAGTAAAATAGTCCTAAAAGGAATTTTTGGTGGAGCTTCAACACATTGGGTTGTTCGAGGTAGTGTGGAAATCATAGTTCCATTTCTACCATCAGCAAGACATAGTGCCTTAGCTATATAGCTAGTGGTCCCCAAAATCAAACACATTCCTCATAATTCATAGGGAGGTTGTTGTTATCCTTTTGGAAACCTACCATATTAAGGAAATTCCCAAGCATGGGTATCGGTATGATGAGTTCCTTCCAATGGAGATTGTCTGGGGATACAGGATTCAAAAACCGATTATTACATGACATCTATTGGTACTGGCCAAGGAGAAGTTGAAAATCAAGAACATGCTAAAGGATATATCTGATACACAAGGGTTCATCCTATTTTTGTAGTAGGGTAGGGATGTGATGGTGCTAAGCCGAGGGAAAAATAGTCCAGATGCATCCATGAAGCGAACGAGTGGATCATTCTGGACGGTCCTGGAAGTATATGAATACCAATAATGGGGAATTATTGTAAATGAATGTCAGGAAATGAACATTCAATATGATCGGTTTCTTAATACGTTAATATGTTGGTGACTGATTCTTGGAAGAAAGATATGAATGGCAGTGAACCTAGTGGAATTAGTGATTTCTGGTATCATAGAGGCCAAGAACATGGCCAATCTATGAGTTCCTATGTTGGCATATTTGTAGAACATTTTGGGGTTCAACTGAAGAGGGTGTATGACCAACCGAACATGCAGACAATTTCAGATTCTTCATGGCTATGTTGCAGCTCAAAATGGTGGTCATGAAGTCCCAAATTCCATCCACACTTCAGGTGATAGTATGTGTTATTCTCTAGTAAATATTGATGAAATTCGTTAATTAAATCTTAATGAGGATGGGACCAAACTCAAGATCTATAACCACACAAACCATAACATCAAACCCTTTAAAACCTTAATAGGATTGATGGTGGGTGATGGGAGAGTCCCACTGGAGTAGGGGGGAATATATTCAATGCTCAGGGTAAGTGTTCTTATAAACCAGATTGATAGGAATACGTTCTGCAAAACCATTGTTCCTTTACAGATTGATTGGCAATTCAGTTTAATGTAGCAGATTCCAAAGAATGTGTACAAAAAAGATAGGGAGGGGAATAATCTATACATATTTTTCCAATTATGTCTCATGTTTATTACTACTTGTTTAGGTTAATTAATTACTTTCCATCCTATTGATGTCGACGTTGTCCTATCAATGGATTATGCTAACCATTGGGTGGCAGTGTATCCAGAGGCTATTTTGTAGTAAATAATTTTACAAATCAATGTTTTGAGTGTAGAGTATGTTGAATGGGGGAGTAGGGAAAGTGATGCTAGGTGAGCGAGGGTGAGAGTAATCCAGGTTGCAGGGACAACAAAGGGTGGATTTTTAGTGGTTGAAACATCACAAGGTGGAGTCACACATCAACCCTATAACGAGGTGTGGTCTCATGGAAACAACATAGACCAACTAGGGACCTCCCTACTAATATTATAAGGTACATTCTCTATATTAAAACAAATTTATGTTTCCAAAAACTCTGGTCATCCTAGAAACAATATGGTAGTCAAAATGTTTCATAGCCTTATTGAAATAATTGACGCTAGATGGGATCCAGTTGCTGGAAATGTAATTTCCCGGGTTACTAACAATTTGAATTTTCACCATGAATATGAAAATAGGATGGCTGTAAATGTATATAGACACTAATAGTGTTGTTATGAACAGCCACATTTTGTGGTGAAGTGATTCTTGTCCTGGAGCATGACCCAAAAAAAGTTATGTCTGAGGATAATGATGAAGATGAAGATGAGGATTATAATGATGAGGAGGAGGATGAGGAATGAGATGAAGAAGAGGACGAAGAAGAAGAGAAGACATTTGTGGTCAGGGGATTCATGGGATATTGTCCCATAAATGGATCTCATATTAGATCTAAAAAATTGTAGTATTTGACACCAAATTGGGTGAAAAATTTGTGTTAATTTTCAACTATTATTTATAATTTTCCATACTATTTTATTAACATAGAATATCAAAAATTACTGTATCTTTTTCAAAAGTGTATTGGTATTGACGATCATGATGTTTCCCCTAAGGGGATAAAAAATAGACCAATGTACCAGGAGGGTAGTATCAGGTGGCTTGCATGCTTGACTAAGTGAGGAATAGGGATGACCTCAACCTAAGCATGTAGAGGGTCAACCACAGATGAAGCGGTCAGCTACAAGCTAGCATGATGTGTAACGCCCCGACCCCAGTTACCCAGAGTCGGTGCATTAATTACATAACATTGGCATGATCACGAGAAATATCAAGTCTCGAATGACCGGTTAGTTTAGTAGCCTTGGAATAACTAGATACATCCATAAATTTTTACATTACATCATAAAATAAACATTTTTTCTTCATATCCCCTCATACTATCCCTGCAAGTCATTCATAATTACTTCTTCATAATCCTGGGAAAAAAATAAAACATTGAAAGGGGTGAGCTCAGATGCTCAGTAAGGATAACATTATAGCAGAAGCTTTCATAAATAAGCATAAACACTTAAGGCAATTTATAACTAAAACAAAATCTTTTTAAACTTGAACTTCATCATAAAATGGCAAAGGTAAAATGAAATAATTCCATTTACTTACTCACATGGATATTCTACTAGTCAAATGATCCCATGCATTATCAATAACCACTTTCATAATGATGGAATGCATAATGCTAGACTATCAGAACCACATAGCCAAGGCCTCGTGCCAAGACTACAAATAAGATTTTTCCAAGGCCTTGTGCCAAGACACTAGTTTGTCTCATTAGACCTACCAATGCATCGAGGAGCTATAGCAGGATCCACCCGTCACTTATTAAGTCCAATGCATTCCTCATATGAATAGGTTTAAGCATAAAATAAACATTCGTATTAAAAATAGCATACAAAATGTCAATACTTTAACCACAAACCATGAATGGTATAAAAATAGAACATCCACAGTCAAACATAACTCATTTGATACAATATGGAAGATTGTATTGTATCACATTACCCTCAATCATGAATAATGAATTATGTTCACATAGATGAAAATAATCATCAAATCTATTTGAGGGAAATATCCCCCTTTTCTTGAAATCATTTA
The DNA here is from genome assembly GCA_963277665.1 of Viscum album. Classification (NCBI taxonomy): domain Eukaryota; kingdom Viridiplantae; phylum Streptophyta; class Magnoliopsida; order Santalales; family Viscaceae; genus Viscum; species Viscum album. The sequence continues at coordinate 1,454,228,792 of OY728159.1, read as the reverse complement.
AAAGTCACACTATTTGTCAAGAATCCATTTAGAAATAGATTTTTGAATAAAAGTGTCCCATACCACTTTGAAACATTTAAAAGGAGTTTTAATTTTAAAACATTAATGTCCATATAAGTAAATCCTAAAAAACATTTTTTTAAAACATGGACATTAATGAGCAAGATTTAGAAGAATAAGTCTTTAAAACATTTTAAAATGGTATTTTGGTTAGAGATTCTAACCAAAATAGAGACACTTGAGTACAAATAATTGAGGTAATCAAAACATTGTAATATCATGAGAATAAAGGGATTCATGATATACTATGTCAAAGTACATTATATACACCACATAAAAGTGATTTGGTGTATATCAACAATGAAGTCCCAATTGAATGTAAATTGAGATGAAATCTCTCATAAAGGCCGTATCCTTAGGTTAAGGATAAATCAATGACATAATTATGTGTGAAAATATAAATACACTATATATGATTGAATATTCAGTGTAAAACAATCAAAGGATATTCACACATATTCTTGTAGAAACAACACCAACAAATTGGATATTTAACTCAACAAATGGTGAAAGAGTTAAAATTACACTTATAAAATTCATATTAATGACTTGAGATTTATCAATAGAGTGATTATGTGTATCAAAAGTATATCCACAGGAAGGGGAGTGGAAATAATCAAATGAATAGTGATTCCACACATAATCTTGGAGTAATATAATCAATGAAATATGCGTAAAGCCGAATGAGTGGGAATTGAAATGTCAAATTCCCTTATTGATTTGGTAACTTACGAAACATACACCCATTAAAGAAGTATCATACCATGATGATTTAAATACCCATAAATTAAAGTATATTACACAATGAATACGATCATCGGCAGTACACATACACCACATGCAATAATTAAGTGGTGATCAATGGAATTCTCACGGAAATAAAAGTGAGATAAGAAACCCCCTTACCACATTAATCAACTGAGTCGTATGGCCAGAAGTTAATAACCACCAAATGATTTACAGAATAGCATGAATATAAAGAGAATCATGATAATATATATCAAATTGTAGTACACAATACACCACTTTCAATAATTTGGTGGCGAACAATGGAAATCTCACGGAATTGAAAGTGAGATAAGAAAATCCCTTACCTTGAACATTCCCTTAGTCGATGGTATGTTAACCTCCTTTATAATAATTAAAACATTTATTAAATTATTCAATAATCATATACATCAATATGATATCATATATGATCTTTTATCATTGCATTATTAATAATATCTTAGTATTATCGTCGTTTCGGGTGATAATCGATTCGTTATTCTTAAATGTTTGGTTACGTAAGACATGTTTGTAATGGATATATTATATCTTACTCATAATCATAATTATATTAACATTATTTTTATCACTAAAATTAGAATAATACTTGAATGGATACGATGGAGGATGGATCTCATCGTGTTCGTGGAGACGGTAGTCCGTACGTACGCACGAACACTACTTCCATTTAATTTTTCATTTTAAAAGAATTGAATCCAAATGATTCATAGATATATTATTATTCCAGTATAATATAATATTTTATATATGTTACTTATGTTCATTAACACCATTCTTTATACGTTCCATGTGTGGTATGAACGAGTCATATCATTTTAAGGGGGCGGTAGTCCGCACTTCCTCAAATGAAATTATCGTACGTATATACAACATGAAACGAATAATGGTATGAAATAAAATGGAATTACAGAAGGTTATATATAAAATATGTATCATTAATATCACACTTAATTACAGTGCCATCATAATGGACACCATGAGAGGCGGTAAGATGTATTTGAACAATCATCGTTTCGTGAGGCGTTAGTTTGCCATTCACAGAAACATTATGTACATCATCCATTAGATGGAGGTGTGTGTATGTGTAGTTCTAATAATTCTTATAAAAACATCATATTATATTGAGGATACTTGTTTTGTTACAAAAGAAAGGAAATAAAAAGAGTTTGGGGGATGGAGAAGCAAAATAAATGAAAATAATTTAAGAGAAATCGTTACCTTTAATTTAGGTAACTCACTTAGGTTGGAACCAAAGGACTTCTTTAAATTCTTCCTTCCTAAGGGGTAGCTTCAAGGAGGAGGAGATGGATGTGGGGAGATTATTTGGTCAGGGTTTGGACGAGCCAAGTGGCTTGAGAGGTGTGAGGAATGAGTAGAAGTGGTCTCCTTTTATAAGGGAGAGGAGGGGCTCTTTAGGAAAGAGTGAAAGTATTACTTTATAATATAATTAAATTCGGGTTATAATGGTCCAAAAATAGTTGAGGTCAAATCTAAGATGACTCATATTCTAAATAACATCAACCAATAAGAATTGGACCCGTTTTAGATAATATTTTAGTCATTATAATCTTATTTATTTAAATGATTTATTAATGAGGTAAACATTGCATCATTATTGTGTCATTAATAATTTAAATTATTTGATCCCTAAAAAATATAAATAAAATATAATTATGTAGTAAATCTTTTTATCTTTCTAATGAATATTTATAATAGAAAATCCAACATGTATAACCCTATGTAAAAATTGTTCTTCTAAAAGATGTAAGCTTATGCCCTTTTTATTTTTATTTTTACTTTATTAATATAATGTGTCCCTACCACATACAAGTGGCTCCAAGGGGTCCCAAAATCGACCCAAGGATGCCCATGGTCGGGTATGTGTCCACCAATAAGGTTAGGACACGTTTTAGGGTAATTTTGTATTATTATAATATTATTTTTTAACCCTTATTTACCGGATTTATCCTTAACCATGGTAAATAAAATATTTACCACTGTAATTATTCAAAATGTCTAAAAGTAAAAGTTACCTATTTACACAATTTGGACATCCTGATTCCAAATATGGAATCCATATTTCTAAATTCAAAACACAGAAGTGGCAGAAATTAATTTAAAATTAATTCCCGCTGTCAAAACAAAAAGCGTGTTTTTAAGAGGTAATAACTATGAAAAGATTGACACTTGTTTATGTTCGGTTTAATTGTAAAATTATTTCCAATGTCCAACATTATATTAAATGGTAAAAATATATTCTAAATATACTTTAAAACCCCTCAAATTCTCAATTTATCACTATTAATTATTTTGATTAAAAAAGTTGTTTTTAATTAAAATTTAGTAATTTTCACTATTCATCCAAATATGAAAGTTATCCGAAAAGTACCAAAATTTCACCTTAGGCTAAATTCGATATTCCGAATCCAAAAATTAAGTCCATTTGAAAATATAAAATATATATAATTTCAAAATTTAGTTATTACTATTCATAACTGCTAGTTTGATTGGTTGTGGCGTGTGTTAAAACTCAAGGTTGCGTACAACACACGCTACTATTTTATTCAAAGGAAATCGTACCGTGGAAGCTTGGGATGTTTCATTTTAAATTTTTTGATGTCCCAATTTATTCAGATAGTTTAAAATATTTTATTTAAAAAGGTTTCACTATTAAAAGATGATAAAAGTGCAATACTGAAAATGAATATGTTCTTGCATTATGACTAAGAAACTCATAATAGGGATTCTAAAATTATAAGGATTATATAAAGTTCAAAATGTAGTTAATACTATTCATGACCTCTTTTAATGGATTTTTTTTGTACGTCATGGTGTGATTGAACTCAGTGTTGCGTGTAGTGCAAGTTATTGAATTCTTTTTAAGAAATAACAAACTATGAAATCCTGGGGTGTTACATGATGGGTTGAAGTGGTGACCTTAGAGACTAAATCTTTTCATACTATCTAGGAGGATTAGGTTCTTGTCTATGAATTAACAACAACTGATTGGTAACCTATGGTGGTAGATCCAATAATGACACATGAAATTGATTCCACTGCAATTAGCTCTTTCAAATATAACTATTTATAGACCTACATATGTTATCAATGAACTCAGACGATCAACTTACATATTCTATATGAAGGGGTTGCAATATTGGAGTATCGACAAAATGTTTATTCCAGAACATCTACTGGACATACACCGTGATAGTGCCAATCTATGAGGAACTTCTCATTCACACTGGTCCAACGCCATCAGTATGTGAGAAAGGAATTTCTATAATCAGTTATGTAAGTTCATGGGTTGAGATTGAACTCGTGATGGTCATGTCATAAAAGTAGTAATAATTCCTGAGGAGGAACCTCCCGCTAAACTAATTGTCATTATCCTTTAGTATAGGTCATCCGATCCTGAGGATCAAGATGATTCTGAACCCTGATGTAGCCAATGAAAGTACCATGTCATGATACAAGGCATAGAAATCTGTCAAACGTTTCCTCGATAAACCATAGATAAAATGGATGAATTAGATGGTGTCACTTCACATGAGGATATGATTTCATAGCGTCCGAAGGGTGCATGCTTTACACATTCAGATAATGATCTGTGATAATATGGCTGAGAAGATGCCAATGTGAAACCAACCCTTAGATTCTTCCTGGGGTCAGAAAAAATTTGATGAAATTTGGACCCACTATGTGGATAAGGATGAGGTTTGACACGTTAATGAGTAGGTGAATAAACTGATTGTGTTAATTGAAATCCAATATAAGCTCATTGAATGGTTGAAATCCCAGTTGTTGGAGGTATTGGATGAGTCGATGTTGGCATGTGTCAAAATGAAAAACTACAAGCTGGTAGGGAACATATGGAAACAAGGTATAATGATCATTTCGCAATGGTTGTCGATGAATAATGGGAGCTTAGAGAGTTTGAGACAACTCTATAGTCTATAAGCTAAATGGTTGTAGTACTGATGTAGTCCACTGAAGGGATTGATCAGGATGAGTCAGGTTATAGCCAAACTCATGAAAAATATTTCCGTATTTTTTCACTTATCCCGAACAGTGTACATGTATATACTATTTTTCTCATCTCTATCATAACTTCGATGTAACTAGTGATCAATCCCTGAGCTCATGTGGTTCATACCCTATGTGATAATGAAGGGAATATATCATAATCATCCGCTTTTTGAATTAGAGTTCCAAATAAACCTCAAATACCAATGGTATTCTATTTTTAACTGACCACTCAATGTATTTTGGCAGGAGAGGCCATTATTGAAGGTTAAGGTTCATATAGAAGTGAGCCTATCATTCTAAACCAGCTCTAGTTCACGAGTGAGGTAATTCCCGGTGCATTGAAATCCATCCAAAAGAATCGGAAAGGGTGGTGTGAGTCATGGTACATGGAATTATGATCACCATAATGATGGAGATCAATTATATGATAATTTATGGCCTTATTCGTAGCACAGTTCCTATATCAGTAGCATGAAGTAGAGAAATCAATCAAGGGTCAACCGTTGATCGTATTCAAAATCATTGTCCCTAGCAAAAAATTTCATCTAATTCCTTATATAAATGTTCTCCAAATATGGTAGGTGAGACAAAATGGCATGGTAAGAAACTATTAGGGGATTCCCTCATACATGGAAGAGGATGAGGATCTAAATATATGGAACACAAATCATAAATTTGGATTGATGGGAAGCTTGATGTATTTCAAACACTATTGAAACAATGAAACCATGACAAGAGCACATTGGGTGTGCGAATTGATCTGAACGAAGAACAAAACTTTTTCCAAACAAGACCTCTCTACCTAGGACCAATAATTCCTCATTGATTAAGATGAAAAATACATAGTTCATTGTCAAACATAGATGATGGTGCTTGGGCTGGAGGAAGAAATTTCTAGCAATCAATATATATCCAATAAAAGGATGCGAGTAAATATGAACATAGTTCCTTGTGAACATTATGATTTGATACCAACACTCTTGGGGGAAATCCTATATGATAGTGAGGATGTGGAAGTATTCAAAAACTATTATGGGACATCCTGAACATGATAAGGTATTGGGTTGTTGTTTTACATCATGCACAATGGTTGAAGAAATGGATAGACGGTTCTATGGATGGAAAAAATATATATGCTCAGGGAATCACTGTGTATTATGAGGAAACACGAATCAATCTAGAAATATTTCTTAGGGTTGTGTAGGATTGACCCTTTCATGTGAAGAAGATACATTAGGTATCTCTTTTTGTCCTTTTGGGTGTGGTTTTTTTTCTTTTTGAAAAACTAGACTAGGATGGTTTTTTTGGTGATTCTACTAGAATAATATATTCTGTGGAACCTGAAAAGTGGCATGGTGGTGACCAGTCCCTAGGGTTATGTCTTATTAAATGATGACACAACAATGTGGGAGAGTATTTCGTAATACTATTTTGAAGAAAATGATGCACCTTAAGGTCATCTGACAGGACCGTCCAATTCTTTTCACCATCCTATATTATGGACATAATAGTTTAATGACATGAGGGATAAGGCGGAATTGATTAATATTAAATGGATTCTTTGAAAATAGATTTTATTTTAGTGTTTAAGGGCTCAGGGTGTGAGGTTTTTAGTCTTATATGTGTGTATTACTTTATGAAGACTCCAATTCCCTTTTCAACCACATTTAGTTTTGGAAACAAGGATTGTGGTTAAGATTTCCCAATCATAAGAGAGTGTACAACAATAAATAGGGGAACGATGCATGGGAAAATCCCAAATGTTCCAACATTCCTACTCAACATGTAGGGATGCATGGAGTAACATCAGTGGTGATGATAATCAGCAAGAAAATAGGGGGGATGTTGTTATAAAAAATGTATGATATTTTGGATGTAGTGAATGTGGAATGAATATAGTGTATAAATATTGACTACATTCGAATAATATAATTTGTATCATATTATCAGGGATGAGAAAAAACAAATGAGGGTCAGTCGCAGACCATATTCTTATTTTGGGAAATATCTCAAAATATTGTCTAATATCCTTTAGGAAAATTGCCCAAAATGGTAAGTGATCCATAAGGAAAATAATCCATAATATTAGAGGTTTCCGTTTGAATGTTAATGATGATTTAAAACACCAAAATTGGACATATAGACTATTGACCTACCCATGCATTTTATATTCAGGTGTCATGGATGAATAAAAGAAGGGATACTCTCAAGAGAGGTACATTGTGTGCTAACCATAAACCAAAAAAATAGAATGTGGAACTTGACACATATACTTACGGATGATGTTATTAAATATGGAAAATACCAAAAGGGTGTATACTATCTTAGTTGAAAAAAAAATCATAGTTGTTAAATAGATTAATTTCATGTTAACTAGGATAGTGGATGTGCTAGTTAAAAGGTTATAGAATTTAGACCGTAAGTGAAGGAGAGTTATGGTGTAACACCATTAAGGTAGAACCAATGTTTAGTTGAAGTACATTCCAAATTGAACCATTATGATAATAAAAAACCCAAAACTAAAAAGGGACAGACAAGGTTCATAATTATGAAGCAGGACTAGAAGCCCATTGTCTGGGCATCACTATGTACCCCATTAGGGGGAGAATCCCACCACACGTTAATATAAAACATGTCATGTAATAGGGGCTATTCTAGATGGGAAATGTATTCTCGAATGAAGAAATCATATGACTGGGACTTTATCATCACACAACATTTATATAAAAGGTTTATTTTAAATTCATACGATAGGGACATATTATATCATAGTCTATGTTTATTGAACACATACCATGGGAAAGTTTAATTCTTCCATGGATTCACAAACCTAAAAAATATCCCTAATCCCACTGGAGTTATGCCCAGTGTGGGAAAAATGGTGGATATGATTTTATATAACACACAGAACACATGGTATTAGAAAGGAAATTCATAGTAAATGGTGACCCCACGATGTCAGTCCGTCCTCTCAACACTCAAATGCGAAATGTGTGAAAACACTGAGCAGGTTGAAATTCCTTCTCAACATGATGATGTAGAAAGGGATGTGAATCAAAAGGCCAATACATAGGGTGTAATGGGGTATGTGTAATGATGGAGGATTAGTTGTTTCAGAAATCTAAGGATGTCATCAAAATCATGTAACCTGAAGAGGGAATAAAGACCCGAGGGTTGGCCACTGAATGTATAAAAAATTCAGATCCTCTCTCTTAATGTTTCTTGGCATCCTCTAATATGATATCCTGAATTATTAGGTGATCTATAAGGATTAAAATCCATACCATTTAGGTGTACATTCTATTGTTAATGATTATGGAATTCCAAATAAAGGGACACACGAAGCATGGAATGGAAAAGAAATCATGGCCCTGCAGAATCCAACACACCATGTCCCAAACCACAGTGCATATCACACATTGGTGAGGCATAACAGTGTTAAGTATTCCAAAAATGAATGGACAACATAAGGATATCTGTTGAGGGGAAGGGAACATAGGTCATTGAACATGGGGATGGTCCCGATGAAAAAGTGTCTGTGCATTCATATGTAACCCATAATGATAGGAATAATGATACACATACTTCAAAAATTCAATCTAATTTAATTTCATGTGGTATGGATTGAAGGGGAATGGTTTATCAAGAGAGTAATGCATATGGAAATGATGAAGAACCTGGTGTGAATGAAGATGAATGTAACATGTAAACAACACTATTCGTGATTCCATGAGATAAACCATGTCAAGGGGTCAATAGAAGTAATAGAAAAACCTAGAGATGGCCTTGTGAAAAACAAGTTTTGAGAATCATATGTGTTCCATGTATATAGGTTTCTATCCAAATGTTGTTATTGAAGTGTTGTGATGTTTATCATCATGAGGTAAGGACAAAATGAGTAAGGTCTCAAAGGGGATGTGCGTGGAGTGTTAAGGAAAACCTGATGACAATGAGGAAAAAGGTAGTCAACACCATAAAACACACCCCTTGAGGGGAACCAGGCCAAGATTCTAGAAGATAGAGAAATCAACCAAGTGTTATGTGGTTTTAACACTAAACATGATAAAGGGGAACATTCCGTTTAAGGTCATATTTAAAGGTCCATAAATTTTATATTGTTTAATGTCCTGTTGGTAGGATAAAACATTTTAATTTCATATGTAATGTGAAAGTTATTAGTTTACGTTATAGGTATTGTACTATGAGTGGGGCCGTATTTTATGAAACAGTTGGTGGACCTTGGGCGGGCCCCGATGATGAAATTTCATGGCATTTCTGCATATCACATAAGATTGGGAAGAAATCCAAACATAGTTCCTAATGTGTCATATAGATTAATGGCATGTAGTAATGACAATGTTGGAGGGAATTTATTTCTATGGGGGGATATGGTGTTACTGGTGTATACACAAAATGAATATTGACAAAATATGTCCACACCACTCTACATGCTCCCAAAAGGAATCTATGTCCATAAGACCAGAAATGGGTAACCTGGGGTTGGACGAAGAGGCAAAATGTCTTGGCATTCCAAGGTTTCTCCTAGTAATGGGAATGAAGATTTAATAAGCTCTCATATTCTCTATAGTTTATCATTATGTTGTAAGGATGAAGAGTAATGAAGAATGATTTCTGGGGAGGAGCACATGGTGAGGCCATTGTAATCACACAATGAATGTTGACAAAAGAGGCCCCACAAAACATCCTATGTAGTCCACAAAGATAACTAAGCCTAGAAGGAAAACTAAGAAGATGGAAAGATATTACAGGATGGACCAAATGCCAATGTACCTTGGTATTAATACATATCCTATGAGGATTGGAATCATGCCACGCATAGTTATCAAAATGTAGTATATTTTAACATAATTAGTTAAGGAGGAGGGGAAACCATAGTTTAAGGTTGTAGATCTTGGACCGTAAGGCATGTTATTCATTTAATTATTATTGTCATGCAGCATGGGGACTCTCTCATTTGAAGTAATCCTTAAGTAATTTTTCATTTGTGGGAGGATAAATATGCTAACCATCAATGGTGACTGAGGACTACCCTCCATAGGGGTAAACCTTGTGAATAATATAAGGATCCTACCATTTGGGATACAACATTGGTGACATCATTCCATGTATCATAGGACATATCCGGGCCAACACCATGTCCCCTTGAAGGAAGGATCAAATATGAAATTTCATGTTGAAATATCTTGAAATATTCTTCTTCTACATTCTATGTTATGCAAGGCAGGAATCCAGTTTTCATCAAGATCGTCTAGTTCAACCAGATGGACTACGACTAATTTCTATGATGTCTATTGATCATAGAAAGATGTTTGATGAAGTGATAACTGAATAGAAATGTGGATTACTACCTCTGTTATGTAAAACAGATAATAAGGTGTTACTAGAGTGAAATTACGATATATTTTCTGATAAGCCTACAGAATGTTTGATTCTTTGTCCAAAAACCCATTCTTGTTCTGAACGACCATATTATCCAGAATCATAGAGGGTCTTTCTAAACACCTCAATATTCCAATTTTATTGATCATGATACCGAGAAATATGGTTGGACTAGGTATTTTACCAGGTTTAAAATTTCTTCATCTTAGTTTTTCATAAGATAGTACCCTTATCGATGATAACAATGTGTGGGACTCTAAATCAGTTGATGATGTTGGAGCACAAAAAATCATTAATAGAATTGGACATAACATCATTGAGTGGAATTACCTCATCAAACATGGAATAAAGAATTGTGGTAGTTATGATAGACCTAGACAATAGAGCTATTACTGGTGAATACGGTCCCATGATATAGAGTCCCTAGACTGGAAAGGCCCAAGTGTATTTGGTATTTTAGAGAGGATCATGTGGACAATGCACAAAATTGACATGGATATTGAATGTTTGGAACCACTTTTTGAATTTGATATAGTTATAGTCAATGGTGGGATAAAAGTACCCAACCTTCAGATCTGATGAGAGAGTTTCATCCCAACTTGTTGTGTTCCACAGAATCCCACATGAAGCTTCTTTATAACATGGGGGATATCATATCATTTAATTAACTAGATGATAATTCCATTGAACCCTCATATTTATAGAATATTAATAAGTATGGGTCCACTTTGGAGAGTGAACTTTACTGCATGATGTCAGGTTCACTCCTGTTCGGCTTTATCTATCAAGAGATTTCCTTATCGGTGGTATATGACAAAAAGATTTGTCCATTAAGGGCCCTTCCTAGTGTTGTGGAAAGGGGACATTGAGTTCATGATATGGATACAGTGGTAGTAATATGGATAACCTTATTCAAATCATCATCATATATTGAGACGGGATTGATGAATCGTTGATGTGGCTCATGGATGATCAAGTTTATTTGTCAGGCTTTAATAGAGAAGCCGAAAGGTTGGAAAAGGAATCGGTATGACCATTATCTGACTTGAGAATGTGAGTAATATTGTATAGAAAAGGTAAATATGACATCACTAGTTCACTCTTCTATAATATGGGTGTGAGCATGGGAATTTTGATGATGTAGTCACAGCTGATTTGGTTGTTGACCACCATAGAGTCCCCATTCGCAAATAGTTGGGGAACGTTAAACACGAGGGTCAGTTCAAGACTATTGATGAGGGACATATATTATTCCTCATTATTAGTGTAGCATTAACGAAATAAGAATGAATAAGGTAGAAAATCCTTTGCGTGCATGATGAAGATGATACATAGGCCTACCCTATTTATTTTAGGATCGTTGTGTTTTTGCTAGTGGGGATTTGGGAAGCACCATACAAGTGTATCTTCCAACATTACACTGATTGAGCCTTTGAGTGGGTGGCCTCATCTATGAATTCAATATTATGAGACTTCTCTTTGGGTGCTGGATTCAAGTAATTAAAGCCATCCATCACCTAATTCATAACAACTTCTTTCATAATGAAGTTGATGTTTAACTTCTAAAGGATCAATAACAATAGATCTCGATGACCTTTCAACGTGGGGAAATTAAGAATATAAATTAGTAGGTTTATGCAAGGCTCCATCTTAATCTCAATGGGCTGAAAAATATTTCACAATTTATGGACTGTGAATACCTATGTGAGGAATCTTTTTTCGATTGAGGAATATATGGTCTCTCTTTCAAGGACCATGTGGTTGAGAGAATATAATCAATTTTATATCACCTTGTTGTTCATATAGATGAGAAGATAAATAATGGATCATTCTAGAGTGGTCACATAATGGACTAGTGTCTTTCAAGAGATGGATAACATTAGGACTGGTGGTTGTAGTAGGTACATCTTGATCTCTTCAAAAGTGGCTAACATACATCAACCCCCTACTAGTCATCTCCTTTCTATATGTGCTAGGAATAGGGATTAAAATTTACTACTAGGTTTTAAATGAATAAAAAAATGTAGGATACGTGGCCTTGAAAACCTCAGATATCCAAATATTAGGTAGAATGAGGAATCAGATAGACGAACATGATCTTATATGGATCAATCTCAATGCCTCAATATTTGACGTAGAACATGAGGAACCTTCCAAGGGTATCTCCAATGGATCAATTAAAGGGGATTATCATCAGATGGAAGGGCAAGAGAAATCTATACACCTTCTCAAAATCTTTGAGATGATCTCGATGCTGGTAATATTTGAAGAAAAATCATACAGTTATCACTCCATCAATTTCCCATGAATTGGATTGAATTTTCAATGCACGAAAAACTGATAAAATGAACCTTGATTATTAATAAAAAAATTCGATACATGGTTACAAAATGTACTTTATAGTTATCTGATGGTTTTAGACTCTTTATCATTATTGGAAAATCAGGTATAATTATATCTCTAATACCTATCCATGATGGATAGAGCTTGGAATTCAGTGATACCCAAGATCAACAGCTCTATAACAGGATGACTAAAATCATCCTTCTAAAAGTGACACATTAGATCCCAGATTTCGATATCGACTAAGATATTTCCATTATTATTTATTATTGGATACATGTTTTTCAACCATATTTGGTACTAGACTTCATTGATGAAGATTGTTTTATTTATTTTATAATCATCAAGCTCAAACATTTCACAGTGAGAGGCGTGAATCTTTTGGGGAGGTTTTTTGAACCAGATATGGTTTATTGGGAGGATATGGTGGTGCTCATGGACCAGAGGATCCAGTTCCGACATCTCACCATAGCTCTAAGAAAATACATCTTGAAACTGCTTCTGAAAATCCACATAGTTTTTCTACTCTTCTATAGACATGGTTTTTCTAACTAGTGTTGGATTCATATTTGTCTCGATTCCATTGTAAATCTATACCAACTCTCCAATGCTGGAGGAGACACCATCCTCTAATATGAAATCAGCAACCTACAATTCCTCCTTACTATCCACAATGAGAGGATCATCGGTAGGGTAAATTCTTCTGATTTCGATGATTTTGATAGAATGTTGGTTCATACTTGAGCACCAGTGCAATCATAAATCGGGGACATCTACAAATCAGAATCCATAGAAACAATGTTTTTCAACAAAATCCAATCAATACATCTTCTAAAGGGACTAAACATGATAATATCAATGCAATAGTTGTGTGTTGACTTCATTTGGTTCAACCCGCCTTGATAAAAATTTAATTTATGTCGTATTTTTTGTGCCATGCGGTGAACATCCCAAAACCCTACATGATTTTTTTGTTCTGGAAACACTTGATCATGATTCATGTAAGTGTATGAAGTGATATACCTATGATACATGGACATGGGGACACACATTCCCTTTGTCTCATAGATGACAAAGTAGTTTCCCATGTATGGGATCATGGACTAAATTGCTGAATTTGGAGGATGTATGCATCATCCAAGTCTTTCTGTACGTTTCCCACAGTAGTAGTCTACTCAAACTCATTGGCATGAACCTGATTTTCCATTCTCCTGTAGTAGTCAGTACCTATGAAGTAGTATTTACAGAAGGAAAAGGGAGGCACATCACCTTGGATCATGTCCACTCGATCATTAAGGGAGTACATGAGTCATTTTTGATATGAGGATGGGACTTTAATGTGGATATGTATCCATGGTCTACTAATCCACAGATTTTAATCAGTATCCAGTGTGAAAACCATGAACATCATGCTAGCAATAAGGTCACTGAATTGGGTTTTCAGGAAGCTCATTCCATGAAATGTCTAAAATTTTATTTTTTAAATCTGAATATTATAGTTATAAGGACTCAGATCTATTTCGGATAGTCTAATTTATATTGCATCAAGGTCGGGAGGGAATTGATACATGAACCTCTGTCGATGAGACAATAATGGATTTCTATGCCATTAAACTAACTAGTGATGTACAACATGTAGATGTTCCCTTTTATTGGGGAATCATAATCTTCACATGAGAATGATATGATTCCCGGACATTTTTCAAGTCTTAATTCCATAGTATGGAAGGCCTATATGGTCGACACATCTATTCAAAATTGGAAGGGGCTTCAAAAAACATCTAATGGGACTTCTTTAATATTTTTGGACATGTGGAGAGCCTTGAATGTTAGGAGTAGAATACTAATTATTTCGAGGTGCATAAGCATATCATTATTCTACACACAATTCACATTTATTACAATAAGAGGTTATTTGTGGATGGAATTATTATGGGCACTACAGGTCGAACCAATAGATTTCATGTAGTGCTGGGTGTTCCCTACTACTTAGTAGAGATATCTTGTGAGATGACTACTAGATGACTCTCTGATGACTGTGGCCTGGCCTCAAATGTACATGGTTGGTCATATCATGTTCACAGTGGATATATCTATTCGTGTAACACAAATGGTGGGGATATTGAATCTGGTGAAATAGGGTGAGATGGTTATCCATGTTATCTATAATGAGCTGGTTTTCAATGATCATTTTCATTCATTGAATGGTCAGATACACTGGTTTATTCATTATTCAATTCACATATCCATGTTGTATTTGATGTTGGTTTGTGTTAGGGACATTAGGAGTATCTGTCGAGCATTCCTTGTACATAGAGAACATGTATGGGTCCACTAATTTGACATTGTTCACTGAGTCATACTCCTCATATTCACATGAAGAATAATTTAATGTTGGGAACATTCTAGGTGAAATCCTTATCTATTAGGTAATGAAATCACCATGAGAATGGGATAAATTTGGTACCATGAGAGGTATTTTCATCCCCATACTTCGTTGATGCATTCTCTCCTGAGAGGGTGAATACTTAGATGTCGATGTAGAAGTAGTAGTTGGGGGTAGAAAAATGAATTTCGATGGAAAATGTTGATTCAAATAGAAATATATAATACCATTGGGATGAGAAACAACCATTTAAAAAATATAATATTCATTATTTGGAGACCCGTAGCCAGATACCTGCAACCATTCACCCTCACTATCGCGATCAGGCTTTGTAAAAACACATGTCATCTGTGACAGGGATGGTCCTAATCTATCCATGTTGTTATGAACTATGACATAGATCTATTCCATGAAAACATATAAAAACCTGATAGTTTTCTCAAGGAACCTGTGATAGTGGAATTGAATGGTGCTTTCAGTGAGATCTTCCTCTTTGTGAATCCTACATCACGACAACCGAATTATTCCCTGGACCAAGGAACTCTTGAAATTGATGGGGACTTGAGCATCCATGAATAGGTAAGTATGGTTTCTCCGATCCGGATTGGAAACCCTATGATTCTAGACCTGATGAGGGTCCAAAGCAAGGGATGAAGGAGGAACTCAGTTTTCACACCATGGAGGTGGTGGTGCCTTAGGAAACAGTGCCAACCAATTCTGAGGTGGGCTATTCTAAGACTAAGGATGTGGCCCTTGTTGAGGCTATGGATGTAGTTGTGGTGGAAAAAATTCTAGCTGTCTAGGAGCCTCTACTTATTCAACCCCATGGTTCAACACCACGACATCTCTTCTAGAAAGATTTGGAGGAGGCATTATGTGTTCCTGGTTCGCATGCTGCAAGGCATCTTCCAGTCATTGAACCTTATCAGAGAAATCTCATAATCTCCCTTCGATGTTCTGATAGATTATAGAATTAACTAAAATTAAACTTCACATTTCTCACACACATCATTAGAATCATATCCCGAGTGAGTGGATTTTCAGGATAATATGTGATGCCCTTCCAGCTGGCGACAAAGTATGTGACTCCCTCTTCCAGCCATTTTATTTACATTAATTGTTCGGAAAAAAAAAGTTTTATTGGAGGTGAAATAAACATCTAACAAAGCTACATTCAAAGATAATCCCATCCAGCTATGGTCCTGATGGGTAACATGATATAGTAGATAAATATAGGGCCATCCGGTGTCTATACAAATCACTAGTGTTTAGTCACCTCCTACTGCAATGGAGTCCAAATCATGGGACCACATATTGAAATTACGTGGTCCAAATGCTGAAACTTGACTCATGTCCCATTAAAATATGAGAAATTTAGATTCCCAAATCTGGGGGTGATGACATGTCATCCACCAAATATAGATATGGATTTCCATCACATTATATTTCTACATATAATGTTTGTAGAACCTCAAGGTGGGAAATGAGAGTTGACCTCAGATCATCTGTATGAGGATTATTATATTGGAAATGGTTCCCAACTACCGGGGCATTTGATGGTTCATCAACATGAAAAGAAGTATCATTGAATCGTGGTGTTTCAAGAAACATAAAACAAGGGGCCACTAGTAGAACAACCAGTCTAACAGGTGGAGTAACCTAATATTATTTTGGATAATGATTCTTCCATAGTTCGGGTGGATATGGTGATGCATACCTTGATCGCATTTCATAAACACTACAATCGAATTGGTCTAGATGGGTTGGGATGTTGAGATCACCAGGAGGCACCTTGCCAGGGGTTCTGTGCCTGCCCCTTGTGCCCCGGTCAAGGGTTACTATAATCTAATATTTGTTGAAAAACTCGTTCATCACAAATATCATATATAACCATTTTTCGGTGAGTTACTGACGTAGTACCGCCTTTTGGGATCCTTTTATTTCTTTTATAATGACCTTTGTTGATCAGAGGAATTAATAGTTCCATTGTGCACTTTACATTTTATGGGGTCTTGACCGGGAGGCAATGACTCAAAATTATCCATTTGGTTAATCATCGACCTCTATTGATGTGGGTGAATTACTCCATGATCTACCACATGTTACTCTGATCCAAGGGTTGGGTCATCCTCTCTAGACTTTTGGTCGATGACCCCCTTAGGGTATATCTCAAGAACGACCATGTTTACTGTAATTATTTCTGGAAGAATATCCTTGAAATCACCAGGAAAATCTTGTTGATGCCATATTGGACTAAAATGTAGATAAGTGTACTTCCCCCTATCATGAATCATGAAATTTGGGGAATCACCATTCATAATTTTACCCAGAGATGTGATGATTTAGAAACATAATTGTAGGATGGTCTATTGATAATCAAGTGAGGTTGGGTGTCAAGTGATTGTAAGTGTGTCCAACTCAACTAGTTGGATCTATTGGACGATGGCATCAATGTGTTGTATGATTTTGGTGTAATCCAATCGTTGATGATGTAGATGAAATTGCCTCATCTCTTTGTTTTGGAAAATGAAAATAATCTCGTCCTAGGTAAGGGACTTCAGAATTTTGACATCTATAGTTCAAACTAGCTAGAACATATCTGGGAGATGGTCTACTATTAAAATGTCCCATAAATATCTCTGTAAAAACTCATGATCTAGCACTTGGTTACCCCATTCTTCTATTGGGGGAAGTTAAGGGAACGTTAATGGCACAAACATGGACAATTGTGATATTAGACATGTTGTTGGAGATTTTGGTGTATGAGCTAAAAAATGATGCATACTATGTTTTCTATTGTGGATTGTAAAGACTATATCTCCACATCCTAATAGGATAGGATAATAACTAGTACATTTGATTACAATGGGGTAGTCGTCAGTGGGGGATCGGGTTGGTACTCATCTTCAATCGATACACAATGAAACATTCCATGATATTTTTTCAAGTTAGTGAATGAAACTGTTGATGATTGAGAGTTTTGCATAACTATAATTCCAGAAGGTGCCAAATCATTCGACTCCAGTATGAATCTGCAGAGGGATTAGGGATCTAGTGTACATCACTCTCTAGGATAAAAATGCTGATACACTAAATTTTTTCCCTAGAGCACAATACAGAGGATCGAAGTGAGGGTTCCATCATCGAGTCTCACTCATTAGCAGATTTTGAAATGAAGAAATTTTCAATCTAATATGGTGCTTCTCAAGATTATTTTTTTGGAGGAGAATATTTGAACCTCCTGCCTCAAGGTGGTTAATCAAGATGGTGTAGGTCGTTATCATGAAGAAGACCACCATATAGGTTGTCATTGGAATGTGGAGGACCTCCACTTGGATGATCTATGGTGTAGTGAGACCCTGAGAAAAATTCGAAAAGAAAACATCCATGAACTATATGGTTTAGTGTACATGAGAATGGAGGAAATCCATTGGAGATGGTAAGAACATAGTGATAAACTCCATGGTGATATTTCATAGCGTGATGAGGACCTCAGTTTCGGTTGACTCTATTTTCTACTGTGTGAAGAGTGTATTCACACTAATTATACTAATAATGTGGAAGAACTCTATTTCGACCATCGATGGAGAAGGTAGGACCTCAACTCGGATGAGTGTAAACCTGGGGTAAACCTCCATGCTGATGGGTGATAGGGAAATGTGGTCCCTTGGTTTAAATCCCAGTGCGTAGGAAAAATTCCTATACCTGGGATCATGGTAACATGGATCATCATCATGTTGGGTGTCGATAAGATGGGGAGGACCACTGCATGGACAGAACATGGTGGCATGGTGAGGACATCCATTCTAGATTTAAGAGAGAGGGGGACCTCTAGTCTCTCTGATGGGGGATTTTGGAGGACATCTATATTGAATGTTAATTTCGCGGGTCATCATGTGACTAAAGCTTCTAATGCCAGTGTCTGGGAGAGTCAATCCATCTTGCACGTGGAGTTCCTTGGATCTCATCCCTATCCGACCGTGTACATACACCTAATATATTATCGGGAGGCACCACTTTGCATTAGTAACATGGGGTGGATATCATAAAATAGTTTTGTATCGGGATTCTAATTCAATAGATGATGCATCCCTATAGTGGGAACCCTACTGAGCATTGATCTTGCATTGGAACCAGGTTATCCAAAATGGTGTTTGATGTGTCGGGGTATAGGACACCTTCCCCATGGCCTATGAGACAGGCTGGCGATGTTGATGTGGCAAGGTTAAATCCCTCATTGTTAGCTAACTAACTATTGTCTAAGTCATAATTACATATAAATCCATAACATCTCTTGCATATGAGAGTGAGTCATGAGATCATTTAGGGTAGAGGATCTGGAAATGATTGATGATTGGAGTGGGAAGAAGAGACTCTCTACCTAACCCTTGGGGGTAGTGGTAATAGAGGGGAACAAAAGCCTCTAAATCTTGGAGGCCATATCCCATGATGAGATTCCATTTTGATCAATAATAATATCATTTACCCTACTTTTAACAATATTTAATATTGATATGTGGTGTTAGTGACCGGTATTTATGGTAATAGATGAACTTATGGTGGAGGTGGATGCATGCAAGATTACAAAGCAAGAACTACCCCTATCTCTATATTTGGAGATGGGAGGCGATTTGTTTCCAATTTCTATAGCTTGGGACATGCAATTAAATAAGATCCATCCACTAGTACAGATAGTAGGAAAGTAAGGCCAATATCCCCTCTGTTGTTCATTCTTCCATTTCTAGATATAATGATCAATGAAAACAACGTCACAGACCATGATTTCCAATGATTAATTTCACTAAAATCCTAGTGATATTCACACCCATCCGCCTATTTTCAAGTTATGAGATAGAGCCAAATAAATTTATCTAGTATCATGCTTATCTAATGATGTATTGAACACTACTAATTTCCATATTTAGGAGATGATGTTCATACTGGTTTCCCCATTTCTATTTTTGATGCTTTCATCTGGCATGTGCAATGTGTGGGGGATGAACATATTTCTACCAAAGATTCCCACCTTTCAATGGTGGGTTTCTTCCGCCACCCTTTTAGGGATCTTTTCTATATGATCCAAAAAAGAGCATAGGATTTTTGTCTCTCCTTTTGTGGATTTCTTAAAGAAATTAATTTCCATTTCTGGGTCACCCATAAATATTATGACTTTTTTCATGAAACACTTCCAATTGACATATCATTGTATATATTTGTTAATTATGCTACATCTATACAAAAATTAAAAAGGCAATTTTTAGTGAAGCACATTTTGGTCAGGGGAGTAGTCACGTCGGGCAATGTTGGCATGTTTGGATGCAAAAACACTGGTACACTTTGATATCCCTACAAGAGGGCTTCTCGAGGGTGTGGAATCCTGAAGAATATAACATCGACTATAGTGTAACTTATTTTGGAGGCATATATCAATAGGTTTGCATAAATTCTCATTTTTAACATAGGGTATTCCTTGATTTTAATTTCTAGAATCGATGGTTACATTGATGCTACTGTTTCTGATGATTTCTTCACTTATCCCATATTCAACATGGGGTAGGCCATGTGTAAGGACCAAAGCCTAGTTTCCTAGAGCTGATGCCGTATTTTATTACATTTTTATATAAACAAGGAATTCATATTCTAAATGAATGAATATTTTCACAGATTTGGAAAACAAGATACATATATAAGTTCAACAATACATCTTGAAATGAAATACAACCTATCAACTTCTTTTGATTCACAAATAAAATCCTAGTTTATCATTGAAAGACATTCATAATATTAATCTTCACCACACAGGGAAATATGAAACATAAGAAATGGGTAAGATAAAATTCTCTATAAGGGTATGTAATTCAATGGAATTTATCATAAACATAAACACGAGGCATGGTGAATATTTGAAAACACATCCCTTAAAAAATTATATGTCAGCATAATATGGTAAGAATGAAAGTAGATTAAATAAGCCCATAAAAATGATCATGTGTGAATGGAACAGAACCGTTGATATTCCCCTAATATAATAATCACATGTTATATCAATTTCTAATACCATAATGAGGGAATGATTAATTATGGACATCCTAAACATATTATCAAGGGCTCGACCAAGGCGGTTGAAAATACTAGGGGTTGGGCTCGACCAAAATCTGATTATATTTTCATGCATGAGTCATATAGTGCATGAAAATTATATAGTGGGCCCCACCCATTTCTTTTTATGTCTAATTCATTATTTTAATGGAAGGGGCTAGACATAAACAACATGATCATATGAAATAACATTCCCCAATCTGTATACATATACATTACCCATTTTGAGTATTATGGTGAATGGTACTATGATAGAATAACCACAATAAAACTGATCAAAAACCATTTAATATAATATGGTAAATGTTAGAAATAAGATGTTAACATCAATTATACATAAAATTAAATAGAGGTGTATAATTAACCAAAAATAATCTACAAAAAACATTGATGAATTTCTTATATAAGCAAACTTATACTTGGAAAAGATGAGTTCTTTGGGGAAAATCAATGAATTAAACAAAAAATTATCTAATTTAGTTTTTCTGTAATTAAATGAGTGGTTTTATAAAAATATTTTTGTCTTAAATAATATTATTTAGTGAACATTAAAATAGGTAATGATTTTAATTGTTCCTTTGAATCAGTCATCTTTATAAAAAATATTTGAGAAAGATCATTATAAAATATTTAAATACCAATAAAATAAAGTTGGATACTAATTAGTACACATATAAAATACATACAAATGTAGACAATGAGGATTACCTATAAATAATTAATTATTTAATTTTTATTATGTGACATAAAGAGTGTGTGATAATTAAATGGTGGAACGAGTAGAAAACACTTACCTTATGTCCGAATGTATTCTGTACAAGTCCTTAATGTCATAGATAATAAAATAAAATAAAAAAATTACCTATTTATTAACCTTATATACATATATTTTATTCATTATAGATTTATTATCTTCATTTATGTTATTATTGATATGTTATGATATTGAATTCTATTTTTTTGGATTGTTAATTTTCCTTGACGTAATGTTTAGTTCACTTGATTATAAGTAATATAATTTATGTAGAATGTATGTAATTTTCTAGAATTGAACATATATGTTACTAATAAACATACATAAATTTAAATAGTTATTTATATCACATGGATACATGGAATAATGATTATTTATTTTATATATGTATATTGATTACCATTTAGATTATTATGGTGATATCTTGAATTTTACAAACTAGTTCCCCGTATGATTTAGTATACTGTAAATATAATGTTTCGAAAACATTGAAATGTTTATAAATAAAATATTATTGTCTATTAAAACCATAAAAATGGTTTTAGGACCAGAAATGAATACGGTAAAAGAAAATTAAAACCTTTCATCATTGAATGAAATAAATTAACACATCTCAGATAGTGTTTTCATTTTTCTGTAAAAATAGAGGATAATTGAGAGTTAATGATGAATTATTCCATTAGAATGACAACAATAATTTATATTTACAGAAATTTAATTATCATAACATTTTTATTATGGGAGTAGATGTGGGAAAAATAAATATAGGAACCTAAATGAAAAAGATAGTTTGAGAAATCCCATAAGTAAAATCGGTGGCCCAACCAGGTCACATAAAATTTCATGAATTATATTGATGGCCCAAAAAGATGTCTATCATAATTTTTGAAATAACATGGATAGTAAGGGGTATATGGAATGACATATCTCAATTTAATCCAATAGACATTAATAAGTAATTTCATAAATGGAGTGCTTGAAAAAGGTAAGGGTGGTAGATTCCCTTATTTTGTAGTGTAACTCAAAAAACGTGAAGTTTGGGAACATGGGGTTTGAGAAAACCATGGGAGGAATCAATGGGATAAAAAAATACCATATCATTGAGGACTATGAATTTTTAATGAATGGAATAAAAAGGAATGTTTGTGTATTTATCATAAAATAGAGGGAATTTTTTTAAAAATTATTGTGGACACCTCTATAGTGGAAAATCTGAAACCATGGTGTTGACTATGGTATTTGTCCATGGTATTGGACACCTAGGAAACCTCATACCATATATTAATGTACAAAAGTCTACTAGTATTTTAAATTAATTATTACATCATTATGATTTCATTAAACAAATCGAAAACTCCAATTTGTCTTTTTATTATTCACATAAAACTACATTCTATTAAAAATATCTCATAATTTCAGAATAACATAATAACGATGTTTTCAATTCAAAATTGGAATTTAATTTTTATCATAAAATTTCATTAAATAAAGAAATTTTATGTTCTATCTATGGAAGTACATTTTTATTAAAAATAATAGTGGTCATAAAATTTTAGTAAAATGAAATGTAAAATTTTTACAGTTAAAAAAATTATTTTATCATTTGTCATTATATATGAGTGTTTTATTATACTATTTCGTTATTATAAACATTAAAAAAACCTTTTTATATAATAATTTAAATATATCTGAAAAATAAAATTTTTACCTAAAAAATCTAATTTTCAAAATCGTAATAATATTTATAAAAACTATACTCTTTAAAAAAAATCATCCTTAAAATTCTTAGAATGTTACCTCAAAAAATGATTTGGGTAGTTCTTCATCCTATGTTAATCAGTATCCAACATCGAATATTCAATTTTTTTACATTTTTCAAAGTACCATAACTAGTCGAGTCTTTTGATTGCTCAAAACCTATTCTACAGTTTCTAGAATCCTGATTTGATCTAAACAGTTCGATAATTGAGGTTCTTATTATATACCTTCATAAGTGAGTACATTTGTTGGGTTTGGAATTTACTTCCTCAAACATGAGATTTGGAACACATTGTATTTTTATTTATTGTCTAGGAAACATTTCTAAATGATAATACATTGCTCCAATTCTCTCTATAATTTAAAAAATACAATTTTACTTGGGTCTTAGTTGACCATTCCTCGAATATTATATAACACACATCCATGAAGATACTTTTATCAAAATATGATCTCCCACATGAAATTATAACTCTTTTCGATTATCAGTATAGCCCTTTGTCTTGCATGGAACTTCATGAATAAACATTCTATATGGAATGAGATTGTGAAACTAACCATTTCAATTAGCATAAAATTGATGGCAAAATTATTCTATGAATTTATAATTTCTATAAACTATAAATAAAAATAAAATCATTTTAAATTAAAAATAATAAACCTATTTTTTATGATACACATTATCATAGAATATAAGATAAAACAAAGAAGAAATAAAACCAAATGAATTGAAATTAATTTATGAAATTCTATACCACTTGGTAACATTTACATAAAATATCCTTAGTGGAAATAATTAAAATTTAAACTCAGAATACCATGAATTATTATGTATTCATGATATTATAAGTGTAATGATATATTTGTACAATATATAATAAAATTTGTGGAATAATACCAAAATGTATCTCAATGAAATTAATTTGAGATACAATCCTTTACAATGATCATATTATTCTAGAGGGAATTAATAAATTAATTTACTATTTATATCAATATTAAATTCAAATAAAAATGTAGATATGCAACCTAAAATAATCAAATCTCATTACATAAATACTTATAGAATGTCATAATCAATGAATTTTATGTTTAGTCATATGAATTAAAATTGGGTTATGAATTCCATTACCTCATTATTCCATTTTTTTTTGAAACTTATGTAACCACTAGTATAGGTGTTTTAAACCTTATATTAAATATTTTAAAGAAAATATTAATATTTATAATATAATGTATTATCCTATTATAACATCTTATCACTCGTATGATATAATATTTCATTGTTATCATAGTTTTACGTGTCAATTTCTATCTATTGTCATGCTTATTTATTCTTAAAGAATCATATTATTTGTCATATATAATAGTTCTATAATCTACATATTAATTCTAATTAAATAATTATAAAACTTTTATATCAATAATACATTTTAAACCAATCATGAATGATGGTTTTGAAAAAAAATTATGTTATGATCATGGAGACAGTTGGTTGTATATAATAATGAGTAACATTGACAATTTTCATTCGTTATTTTATACATGTTGTATGTAATTTTCTATCATTTCATAGTTACAATAATATTATAAGTACACATTTTTGACATTAAATATACATATATATTTCATCTATATGGGGTGGTGATGATGATGGAGTCACATTTCAATACAAAGGATGTAATCAACATGCACACGAATGATGTTATTATAATTCAATTAGGGAAAAGGTAAAAAACGAAATTGATGTATCAGCTATAGTGAATTATAAATATTTAATGTATATAATTATTACATAATTTATAGCACACATAATTATAAACTTCTTCCTCATAACTTCCCATATTATCATTTGTTAAATTCAAAAATAATATTGCTTCTAGAGGTGGGAGTTTTTGATACATAAGAATGACATTATCGTATCCTATAAGGAATAAAATATAAATTTTTATATATGATATAATTTATAAATATGTATAATTAGGATATAAATATCATAATATAAATTATATGCATAGTCACACCTAATCGTGTGTATTGGTATTGGAAAAATAATTTACATTGCTTCCATAGGATGTAGTCTATCGAATAAACAAATTATGATTTTCTAATACATTTGACGGAAATAGATAAGGTTATATGTAATAACATTATTATAAAAAAATACCAATATATGAAAGATAATTACAATATTATATAATAATTTTTATTAATAATTTAATGATGTCTATAATGAAATAGAAAAAAAACTAAACCTGAAGAATAATACCTCTTCTTCGGGCATCCTCTATTGGTTTGAAAACAAAAACATAATAGGTTATAATTCATTCAACAATAATAATTCTAGGATGATAGAATTTATTTTTGTAATTAATTGGGGTTGGTCTTGATCAATTCAATGTGTTTTGATGGTATGAAGACTATATGAGATTATTATCCTTTTATAAGTGAGGTGAGTGTAACAGTTGTAATTTTTTGAAATGATTCAATCAAATAATAGTTTTATAATGAAAAAATAATCCAAAATCTCCCATTATCAATGAGATAAGTTATATTTGGAAATATGTATTTAAAATTTATATGATAAAGTATTACATGTCATTTTTTATCGATATATTTTTATTTTATTCACTTAAATTTTGTTTTTATTATAGCCCGAGTAATTAATTTATACTATATTTACTATTGATTTATATTTTAAAAAATTAGTTTTCCCCTATTATAAATTGTAAATTATTATTATTCAAAATTTCGAATTCATTTTAAAAAATTTAATTCATATAAGCCGATAAATTTAATTTATAATTAATTGACAGATTTGATGAGAATGTCGTGTATTAATGTAAAAATGAATAAAATTTTATAATTTATTTATGTCAAATCAATATGAAATTTAATAAAATGACATAAATATTATTAATTTATAAATAAATGTATTACTATTAAATGAAAATAAATTAAATAATATTAATTTAAATTCCAAACAATGTAATTAAAAAGGTTGTGTTCAATTAATTATCTATATTATTCACTATTCATTGAAATTTATTGTATTTTAGAAGAACCTAAACAATTAAATTTTAGATAATGATGATATAATAATGTCATAAATGTATTATTTTTTCAGAATAATTTTATTTTATTGAAAAATATTTATTTCAATTTTTTTGTAAAATATTTGTGTATTCCATCTTTTAGAAATAATAAAATTTGATCCAAAAAACTGTTATTTTCCTTTTAAATAAAACATATTTTATTTATAATCAATACATTTTCATAATTTTCGTTATTTATAATGTATTATTTATACCTACTATTTTAACATCTAGGTAATAATTATATACTATATTGGAGTTCATTTAAACTAATGGATTTGTGTTCCACAAACAATGAAAGATAATAAATATAATGAAATATATCATGTTGGATTTTTAAAATCTATGTTGTCTGAAACATACACTTCTATGTAAAATTCCATTAATCTAGAATTATTGGGTGTCTAAATTCTCTAAAGCATATAAAAATTGGGTCCTATCAATCAAAACAATATCTCAATAATCATGGTTATATCATTTGACAATAATATTATAAAAATAATCCCACATCATTAGAGGGATAATAAAACATCCCATTAATAAGGGGAAAGTGGAAATAAAAATTTCCATATCTAGGTTTATATATAGGATAACATTGATGGAGGTTGAAGTCATGGACAGGAGAGAAACACATAAAAATTACAAGTACTGATTGAGGTCAATAATAAAAATAAATCGAATGATCAATGGAATATCATGAACCAGAATTCCATAAATATATTATTGTTTAGATGTAAATATACGTACTTGAAATTTCCCTCTTTCATAAGTGAAATTTGACCTTTTGTCTTGGATTTATAAAATTTACAATTCACCCTGAACACTATGAAATTAATATCATAAAATAAATTTATTTATGATTGATACAATAAATTCAACTTTTATCCTATCATAGTTTCATAAAATAATGGCTTGACTTTAGGTATATCATTGACAATTTTCCAAAATCAATATTGTTAGTACATGTTCTCTGATAAAATACATTAAACAATAATCATAAATAGTATCCCTAATGGTTAATGATTATGAATTATTTTTCAAATAGTATTACTAAAAATTGATATATTATCAAGGGTATCACATAGGCTTGTTGTAGGCTGTAGACCGTTATCATCATTCAATAATGAGTTGATGACCTATAGCTATTCAAGTCTGGAAGATTTTTCACCCAAGAACTGGAGCATCCTTTTTCTAAACTATATTAATATAATTCCTATAATTTTATTAAAAATAATTATATTTGTCAATCATATAAAACATATTATTAAATAAGTATTTTAAAATGGATTTCAATACATCATTTATATATACTGTGTAATTATATTGTTTGAATATAAATACAATATCATTCTAATAATATATTCACTTAATTATAATAATAATTATAATCACATTTCAATAAAATGTAATGGACTTATTCATCAAATAAATTTTTTTCTAGAGAATATAATTTCCACAAATTTCTCCAAAATATGCCTATTCTTGGAATACTACCATCATATTTATCCAAAAAAGTGTTTATTAATATGTTGAACATATGGAAAATATTAAAATATTTTACCTAAGATGCTATCCAAAACACTTAATTTAACTATGAAATATATACATCAAAAAAATAATGCATTCCATATATGGTCAAATATTCTTATAACCAATATACTGCAGATATAACACATTAAAAATTTAATTAATGAATCACAATATATAAATAATTCATCTATTATATTCTAACCTAACTTATTCTTTATTATAGCTTTTATTATTTAGATGTAAGAATTTACAAGGATAAATACAATTTTTTCCTCATTCAAGACATCAATCTATAATAAGAATAATTTTATGAGATTGATTTCCTTCCATAACAATATTAATTTTTTATTAAATTATTTACATTATTCCCTTATTTTACCCACATAGAATTATTTCACATTCCATTAAGATGACTTCTTTTCTATTTAAGTGACATTATGTTTTAACATTCAAATTCAATGTTATATTGAATATCATTTATAATGGATTTTATTGAAAATGTGAATTATCTTGATCCCATCCGATTGGTATGTCTAACCATGTGAAAATAATTTCATGTTCTAGTTCAATGGGAGATGATCATGTCATGAACAATAGTAATGATTTTAGTAATTACCACTAGCTACATCCATTCCATAACCCAATCTATATTTAGTATATTGATATGACTTTATTTCCGAAAAAACCTCATAATCACAACATTCAAAAAAATTGGTTGTTTTTATACATATCCTCAAATATTAAAATAATATTGCATTCAATAATATATTATTTCATAAATATAGTTCTCTGGGTTTTTAATAAATTTTCTATAATAACATATGTAAATAACTCAAGACCTGTTTTTTGTCCTAGCATGGTTTGCACAAACCACTACCACGAGCTAATTTTCCACGTGACCACAGTTGCCCCTCCCTATACCCCAGAGGCTCCATACTTGCATAAAGGGTCTAATTTTGATCAAGGGGATACTATAACTTCTTTAACAAAGTAACAGAATAACAAATTTAAATAAACATAACCAAATAATTAATTACCATAAACCATAAAAACTAGAATCACATGATAACTAAAACCTGAATATAATATTTAAACCCGAATAGTAAATATTTCATGCCAGGTTTGTTCTTTGTGGTAATTGAAACCCCCATAAAAAAGATGCTAATAATTTCAATTGGGTCTCGACACCATGCCGGATTCCATCATCCATGCACCATACTAACTCCCCATCTAACATATAGCCCCTTCCCTTATCATACCTTCCAAGTATTATTTCTATTCTGGTACCATTTAGACAACCTAAATAAGTTGTTAGTATAGCTCGGTTTTCAATCACCGATGTTGTATAAAACTATATCTTGTAAATAAAAGTGTATAAATTTCTTTAAATAATAAAATATAAGAAATATGTCATATAGAACATATTCAATTATTCTTTATTTAACATCATAAGCCAAGGGTTCTCATGAACACTAGAATAATTACCCCCCACTTCAGCCCATGACGGAGTCTAAACATTTCACATGGGAAAACATATATCATAACACTACAGTTTTCATTTATCATTTCAATATAATTAATATAATATATTATTGGATTATAGTATAATGCCAATATTTTGGGCATATAATCACAGGTTAGTCACCCCATAGGTGTTTGAATCATCATTGTATGTCCCAAAACTCATTTATCACAATGGGATTTTGAGACATCGGTCCATGTCCCACAAAAATATATCAGTAAATCAAATATAGGCTTTGGAAACATCCATATATTTTCAACAAATTCATATCAGAAACTCATATGTTTCACAATATCAAAAACATCACAATTTCAAATTCATCAAGTTTATTCACCCTTAACAATATTATCAAACATTATCATTGGTGTTTATCTTTTAAAACTACTGAACAATATTGTATCAACATGTTTATTCACACGGAATAATAATACAATTCATCATTAAACCTATTAACAATATTTAAATCATATATTACATTAACCAATAATGGTCAGCTAAATTATCTCATAATTAACGTAGTCAAATAATTTATTATTATATTTAATAAACTATTTCACAATCGAAATAACCCATTAATTTCCAAATAATTAAAATTCTACTAATTAGTTAATTAATTTATTAACCCAATTTAACCAATAGTAATTTACCCAATGTAATACAAATAATTATCACATAGTAATTAGATTAAAATAATTAAATCATTAATGAAATCTTAAAACCATTTCAATTTAAATTTTATAACAACATACATATGACTATATCAATACTGTTGGATTTTCAATTTAGAAAACCTAACTAATATTTTTTAAAAATATCACCAATGGGAAAACCCAATTGAAGAATAACTACAATGATCGCGATATAGAATGAGATCTAGATATAAACCTAGATCCAGAACTGATGTATAAACCCAACAACAACCAAGGAATACCATCCCTTTTTATCTTAAATGTTATATTTGAGGGAAATGAATGTAGAAGAGATGTGAATCTCATACAAGGAGAGGTGAAGAAATTTATTTGTAGCATAGATTCAACATGTAATAAGGATGTAAATCCTTTGAATCTATCAACGATCTTCTAAAAACATGGAAAATCAGTTTAGGGATGACCTTTGGTTTTTTGGCTTATAAGACAGTGGAATAGAAGGATGAATCTAGTTTTAGGTGATTAATTTTTTCCCACATTATTTCCTATATGGGCCACACTATTTTCCATAACTATTTTACCTAACCATGATCCTCACCAATGGGTTTCACACAGTTACTATTAAGAGGGGGAATGGATTGAAAAATCATGCTCGTGTAGTTTGAATCCCCTCTTCTTATCTTCACACAGTTTGATGGGCTAGGCTAATGGTTTTCCTAAATAGTGGGAAAATAGTACCCTACCATTCTTCATTACAAATTTCATTGATTTCACATAAAAGACTCCATGGTGAAACCCATAGAAGGTAAACAAATAATAAGTAAAAAGAGTACATGAAATCAATATTGAGTGATATGCATAAATGGTCTTGATCATAGAACATCCGCACCTTATGGAAGCTCATCCTCAATTTATACACATCAGTATCTATATGATTTTGATGCCAAAAATCAGACCACTCAGCCTGCATAACTGATTCTATCTCCCACATTTCTTCCAAAACATGATTATATTTCCACAAAAATGAACTATTGGTTCATTCTTTCCTGCAAAACATTCGCTCTATGTTCTAACACACATATCATATTCTCCTCAATGGACGCATTGGTCTCAAGATCAATATCATAAACATAGATATCAAGAGAATTGTTGGGGAGATACTACTAATGTTATGAAACATTTAAAACATCATCCATTAATATACCCTAATGCTAATGTCCCAATAAGTATGCTACTGGCGCGATTCTTTATTCAAACACTAACAGTCGCACAATCCAAAGCACTAGATTTTCATATTTATGAATCAATCGGTGAGATATTCTAGTGTAAACCTTAATGAACCCAAGGTTACCTACTATAAACTCAACATTCCTTCTACATATATGAGCATACATCTTCAATTTACACTAACATGTACCCATACTATTTCAACTATTCAAAACCAACTTTTACATCTCCTATAGAAGGCTTAATGCCAATAACATTAACTAATATTCCTCAGTAAAACATAGTGTTGATCAACATAGCCTACCATACATAGACATATATAGTTCTATTTGAATAGTCTCATGATAATTGTTGACATAATAAAATGAACGAGTGCTATATTTTTCTCCCAAGATCCAACAATGTCAATAACACATGCTTCTAGAATATCCTCTAGAACATGTATATTAATATCTGACTACACATCTGTATGTGGGTGGAATGATATAGTCATTAAAACCTATATACCATGGACCTTGATTATTTTCTACAAAAATGGAAATTAATTGCATTTGTCAAAGTCTAAAACATTTCTCTACAACACTCTATGTCGATAGATTATCTATTATACATACAATTCTCACAACTGATCCACCAAGAAAGTCTCATATATAGGAAATAAATGTTTTAAACATATATGCCGGTCAAAAAACTCTCAAATATAATCATTTTTCTAAGTCACCCATATCATAAAATCCAAAAAATCTATTTATATATTTTCTCACATCCATTCTATTATAGACAACAACTATAGTTAACCACCATGACATTGATTTCAACCTTCACCTGTTGATAAATGAAACATCATGTCACAAAACTTTTTATCTCATTATTCAAGTCCAAACACAATTATTGTTCATTTAGGGCCTATTGAATTTTGTTCATACATAGATACATCACCCACATTAATCTTGTCATTCAGACGTCATCCCATCCACCTTCTCATATGCATAATAACCAAAGATCTGTCATTGACAATATGGACACTATTTATGGTCCTATATGAAGGTGACTCCCAACCTTCAAGCCTTTCCCTAAAGGAAATCAGTTACATTTTATTACATTTAAAATTCATAATCATAATCAAAGGGATGAACTCCAATAAAAATGATATGAGAGTAATCTGTTCAATGATCTCCTGAACCACAACACACATCTCATCCAGTAATTTCTTTATTTTACTCTCAACACATGACTATTGAAATTCCTAAGTCTGAGTTTCCTACATAATGAATCGTCTATACTATTTCCATTCACGATTAAATATTTTAGTTCAAAAACAAATTACTTCATATACACAATCCCTATTTTCTTTTGAATGTTCTTATCTAACAATAAAAAAACATTCTTTGGGTTCTTGTGATTAGTACACATAGTAATCTTATCATCGAAAAGGTAATGGTTCCAAAACTACAAATAATAAACCACCGTTTCATACTCAAGGTATGGTATAGTGTAATCCAATTCACGTGGCATCTTCTCCCAAGACCCATATTCCACAACTTGATCTCCCTTCATTAACACTCCTCAAATCCATATCATATAAGTGTTCCAAATCTGTATTCAATCCTTCCATTTCTCATGTTTGATAAAGATGAGTCATTATTTAAATTTTCTATGTATCTCTTATATATAAATCACACATTCTCATCACTATTCAAAATTTATCCCCTTCATTGTCAAGGATGAAAGGAGTTATTCAAATTAATTAATCCCTTGATGATCCTTCGAAAATAATTCTATTAACCTAGAAAACTACAAATATAAAAAAATGGGATTATCCCATGATATGACTTACTTTACCTTCAACGACTCCATTGACACACCTTACTCTGAGATAACTTCACCCACATTGTGCAATGTATTGATAAATAATTGACACATAAATAGCATAGTGTATTGTTGGATCTCTATTATTGTAGGGAGGACAAATTGTTTTTGAAATGATTGTAATGAGTCTTGGATTTCTTCATTATGTCATTCAAAACCACAAATACAAAATGGTCTAGGTATCAGTGGACATTTCTAATCATCAGGGCCATAAGCACTACTTTTTTGTTCATCAACATGAGGGGTATAAAAAACTCATAAAGGCTATAACTGCTTCTAATAGCAATACTCGTTATATCATAAGGTCGAAA
Source organism: Viscum album (assembly GCA_963277665.1). Taxonomy (NCBI): domain Eukaryota; kingdom Viridiplantae; phylum Streptophyta; class Magnoliopsida; order Santalales; family Viscaceae; genus Viscum; species Viscum album. Next base: position 1,454,194,973 of record OY728159.1, on the reverse strand, counting down.
ACTAAATGAAAGATACCCTTTTCTCTTGTAGATTATGGAGAAAAAAAATTTCACATCAACTAGTAATATTATTCACAAAAATGAATATTTGGATACCCATTCTTCACTGTTATATAGCTCAACATCGGGTAGTCCAAAAATATTAGTAGAGTCTTTTCAGACTCGTTATCAAACAAAATAATAGAATGAAAGGTGATGTACTCAGAAGGATAAAACATTTATCCATCAAATCGTATATTTATGTCTTAAGAACATGAATCTTAGTTGGTTCATTTATGTTTGAAGGAATTTAAATTAGATGATAGGGATGAGCTCAATTATAAACTCCAAATCTCTTACAGGTGGAATTGCATAGATATTGTCAGGAAACACATCATGGAACCAGTCCACTATGGGAGGAATGTCATCAAACTTCACACCTCCCGTAATCTAGAAAAAATACATCAGTCATGGGCAGTAGTCTCTAATATATTACTGTGAAATATGCATTCCTATACAACCTTCATATCACATTCTCCATTGTCATATAAATTTTCACCCTCGAGAGATATAAAAATAACACCAATTTGGTTGAAATTGATGTTGTCTCATTATGATACTCCACATTTCATACCAATAGTTAGGTAAAATCCTAACATATCAAGAATGTAATGATCCTAATAGAAAATATCATCCCCAACCTCTAGAGAACACACCTTTCATAAAATAGATGTTTCTCAACCAAACTCCCATATTTGTATTGATCCTCAAAACCCTTATAAAAACTCCAATGAAAGACGAAACCCTATACAAATGTTTTGAATAAATAATTGAATGAGATAGAGAACTATCAGATAATGAACTAGAATGTTTAAAAGATAAATTAATAGTACCTCTAAATATTGATGGTACATCAACTCTATCCACAAGTGTAGGATTAACATCATATAAATATCTCACCCCTCTTTCATATGATGATGTTTGTGTCCCCTATGATGAACCACACTGTTGATACCCGAACTCATTCCCAAAAGCACCATGAATGATGACTCTTCTTATAATAATCATAGAACTATTAATCAAATAATGGTAAGGTCTGTAATTCCCCCATCTCATTCACTTGTCCTTATATAATCTCCATCACATTCAAAAATTTGTGGGTTGATAAAGAAAATTTATATATTCCCCCTCTTTCCACAAGCTATAAATTATACTAGTGGTCAGGGGAAGTATATGTGAATATGGCATGGAATACCATACTGATGATAGGTCAATCAAGAAATATCTTTTATAATTGACCCTTCCCCTTTACCACTAAATCTTCCACTGTAAAAATAAACATTTTAATTACAATGATTCATACTCGGAAAACACATACCTCAATGCCATTAAACTGAATCAATTGTGCCTTCATTGAAATCATCCATAATGTTCCCCTAAGAAACGAAATTCTAATTCACCACTCTAGATTACAATTTCCACAAAGTTTTTATCATATGGGGTATTTTCCCATGATTAATTTCATCCTGAAATAATTTCCCTTCAATATGCACATCACATGCTAATTATATATAAATTCATTATTGATTTGTAATGATACATATTTATATTATAACAAACATACTCCATGAGTCATCCTTATAAATTCATACTCTCTCTATAGTATGATAATATTAGTGTAAATGTTTTCCAAGAACTTATCATGAAAGTCATTGAACTCCATTCACACCATATGTCCATCTCATGTGTGGATGTCCCACCTAATCCTTTCCTGAATAGTTAAGAGGACAGTATCTAATCATTCTATGCTCACAATAGGAGTCTTTATGTGGCCAATATCATTTGGATTGACCTAATACAGAACACTACTTATTCATGTAAACTGTTATTTCAAACATCAAAGGGTGATTTAACATAATATACCATTTCAGTTTGGACATACTCTTTATAACCTATAATGGGTATCTTTCCCATAGGTACAAAAAAAAGAAAACTTCGCATGGAACTTCTCTCCAAAATCCATATACAGCAATATCGGTGATATGGGTTCCACTACCTACAGATCATCTATAGAAATAATCTAATTTCATCAACTGAAAAAGAACCATCATTAATATATATCTATAAAATTCCATAAAAACACTTGAGAAAACACAATACTAAATTATAATCACTTATAAGAGGATTCAAAATCACCAATAAAATGTCTTTCCCCCATACCCAACCACACAGTCAAGTTTGAGGTGTTCTCACTACCCTTAATCATCCATCACCCCGGTCTAGGATTATAATGGTTAAACAAAAAAACATAGATAAAATATACCATTTGTCACCTTTTTGAAGATATTTCATCAGATTATAACTTTAAATTCCATATAAGGCACTAATTTTACTTCAATTTTAAAAGTAAAAAATAGTTTAATCCCATCCACTTACACAAAACATGATTTATCTATGCATTCGTAAAATAATATATGTCACAATAACAAATCAGTGTCCCACGAATGATTCATGTATACTCAACACTCATATCATTCCAAGATACAAGTCAAATGATAGAAAAATCAAAAATGATAATCAAATCATACATCAATTGTGTCACATGAAGTGAAATTACCTGAAGTAAAACAAAAAAACTAATAAATCCTATCCCAATATAGGTAAATGGAATTTTTTTCTCATACATGGGTCTAAATATACCATGCATGACATATTGAAAATTCACCAACTCATAAAATATGTTTTTCTATATTTCCAAAATATGAAGCAAAAGATGAATAAAATAAGACGTATTTGATAACAATTTGTGATGCCCCTACCCAGGTGCCACACACTTGTGACAGAAGACAAATTTACATACGTACATAAGCATGCCACCTAGTATGATAGGTCCTTCAACTATCATCATGTTCCTAATATCAATCATGGGAAGACTATACCTTCTTTATTAAAGAATCATTATAACATAAGTATGTAAACAATAAACATGAGATAACTACAATAAACCATACGTTGTCGTATAAAATGATGAAAAAAACATGATTACAATATCTCATGAAAATCAATAGATATTAAATGGAATGTACATGCCATGTGACAAATGAAATCCCCAAATACAAGACATTGCGAACTCCAAGAAGGTCCCAAAAACAAGATTGTTTCCCTCATCCATACATCATCCTGAATCGTCCATCCATCAAAGGCCCTTTCCATTATCATGCTCTTCAATCCTAAATTCTAATCATATTCCGATTAGGAATCATGAGTAGGATGTGATTAAAATTATGTATAAAACCTCTAACATCTTTTTATTAAATATTCCTTAAATAATAGTGTGTGTAGTTTTATTAATAATAAAACTAAATAAAAATGTATGTAATTTGTATATCCAAATATTAATTATTATATAACATAACCACCTGGTTACCAAGGACACCTGCACCATCAATACAACATTCTCCCCATTCTAGAGTCTGAAAATTTTCTAGGGGATACTACATAACGTAACTCCATGGTTGTAATTTATCAATTAAATTAAATGTATACTATAGTAAATTGGAACCATAGTCCAATGAAAATATTTTCGGCCTAGAACACTGTATCCAGAACCCTGTGTTTTTTTTGAATAATTGGAATGTGTTCCACAACACATTTATCTCTATGGGAAGTTGTATAATATTTCTTGATCCCACAAATGAATATAAGTCAATCACATATGGGCTTCTTTGAAGCATTAATACATGTCACACACACGTATATCACAAAATAGGATGTTTCATAATATAACACATACAAAAATTTCACAAAAATTGAGGATATGAATTATTATCTTAATTATCAGTAATTATATTTAATTTATACCCTTTTAATATATTAAACATTTGAGGCTCAACAATTTATTTCCGATGGAATAATATGAAAATTCTTCAATAAACCATTATACAATATATAAATCGTATACCCCATTAACCCATTACTGTCAAGTCAACCATCTCATAATTACTTTTGTTAAATAATTCATAATGAAAATAATTTAACAATTTTATAATTCCAATGTTCAATTAATTTCACAATTACAAAAATTATATTATCTAAAATATTTCCACAAATTTAAATTACCATAATTTTCCCAAAATCCAAAACACATGGAAATTAAATTAAAAAAATTCAATCATAAATGAAACTAACCAACCATTGAAATTATAATCTAAAAATTATATAGACATATTAATATCAAGATAATTTGATTTTCCATTTATAACACCCACCTATAATTTTAAGACAATCTCCCATAAAAAGAAAACCCCAATTGAAGCATAACAATTGTGTTCATGATGAAGAATGGGATCTACACCAAAAAATAGTTCAAATAAAAAAATAATAAGTATTTACCAATCCTAGATCTACTCTGAAATCCAAAAGTAGAAAAATTCCATTATTTACATAGAAATATAGATGAATAGATAAAAGAAATCGAACTAGATGTAATAAGCTTTTAGGGACAGGAGTTGATATTCAATCGGGGATTTGGATCATACAGAAATGATGTTGAAAAGCATTGGAATTTGTCTAGGAGCATAAAAAAATCAGGTAAATATGTTTATGACTGAGATAGTGTTCTTAGTGACATAAAACAAGGGTTCATGTATTTTTAATCTAGTTGTCGTGGGAATTGGTTCCTGTATGTATAGTTTCCTATATGGGTTGTATGCTTTTCACTAACCATGAACCTCAACTAGGAGCCTCAATTAGGGCTATCACATAGTTTCTACTAAGGGATCACATATTTTGAAAAAGTATGTTCTATTAGTGAAAATCTAACCTTTTTCGGTTCACACTAATTTATAGGATAGGTGCGTAGTTTTTAAAAACCATGCTCCAACAGTGCATTTCCCATCTTCCTCCCAAATTTAAATAATACCCAAAAACTCCCCTTGGTAAAAATAAAATATGATATAAAAAAAGAAAATGATTACATATAATCAAGCATGATAAATCTCCACAATGTTTCATGGATCATACACCTAGTAGCTCATAATTGTTATATGCTACAATGTATTGGAATAATATACAAGGAATCTTATACGAAACTACTGAATAGTGTAATAGATATGGTAAACTAAATACATTAATGGTTCCCATATTTCTTTTAAAAATAAATAATCTATCATAATTTCTTTCAATATATTTTTTATCCTCTAGCATAGCCTTTCATATAAAACATTACACAATTCCTGATTTCCTGAGAGTAGAAACAATATATGTCAGATCTCAAATGACTAGTAATTTCTAAGTATATCGGACAATATAATGAATGGATTTGAATAATAAAAAAATTTTGGTAATTAACTAAACTCAAATTCCATTTATATTAAATTTCAATCATGGTAGGGTAAGGAACAATCAATATTTCAGTGTATATAATTGAAAACACATTCCATATATCTAATTACTAATAATGAAATTAATCCATTAATAATATCCATTGAAAAATTTCACAGGATATAATAAATGATCTCATAATAAAGGAAATTATTAATTATTTTATTCCATTATCTCTTGCATCATGATACCTATACAATCAATTCCATAAAAAGGAGGGTTGACACTATATGTATAAGAATATTTTATTATAGATTACATATTTTTACCATTCAACACAATGATAAATATTTGGTCTATATTATTTCATTCCCATCCATCACTGCACATCCAAATCATTTATAATATATCAAATAATCTATATAATTCATGGAAAACATAATTTATCATCAAATATTCCCATTGGGTAATGAATTTGTATTTAACGATATTTCCCCAAGTAAATAAGTAATATTAATAATGTTAATCTATTCTGGTTTATATTAATGGTTAATTTAATTTTTAGCGATCATAGAAAATTAAATATTTTACGGAGGTAATAATAAATAAAAATGAATTAATAATGTTAATGAAAAAATTTAACATGATCAAAACTATCTAATACCATATATACAAATAAAAATAATGTATTAATATAGTATACACCCATTTGATTAATACAAAAATTTGTTTCCATTGATTAATATTAATATAGAAAAAATACCATAAAAACATTTATAAGTAAAATATCATTTTCTTTGTGAAATTCACCTCATGAAACTAAATTTTAAAAAAATTAATTTTATATCTATTTAATCATTTAAAATATTTATATAATGTTTACAAAAATTTAACTTTTAATTCGAGAAGTAAATTCTATCCATTTCATAATAATTAAAAATTGTTTAATTATTGTTTTTTAGTATGTGAAAACCTTTCTTTTTTTTGAAATGACATGAAATTAAATTATTTTAAAAAAAGATAAAATGGGTAAAATTTTAATTTATTTACTACTTTTAAAAATGTTTAAATAAATTTCCAAAAAATTATTTTGAAACATGGTATTAGAAGAAGAATTATTTTTTACCAAAAAGGGAAATTAAATTATAAATTCCAAAAAATAATTTCCCAAATATTTTAACAAAAAATGATTCGTAAAATGGTACTATTAAATAATTAAATCATAAATAACCAGAGGATAATAATATAAAATGGGATTATAATATAATAATCAAGTAATTTCCTACAACGAAAAATAATGTATTAACAATCTCGATTAGAATGATACTTTAAAATAAATCCTTACAATGATCATAATATTTATGTGAGAATTAATCAATTAGTTAATTATCTGTTTCAACTATAAATAATATTAAAATAATAAAAATAGTCCAAATGATAATTAGTATTAATCACATATAAAATCATAGAATACTAATGATGGATATTAATTCAGATAAGAGAATGAAAGTAAATTGAGTAATGAAATTATCTACCACTTGGTAACGTTTTAATAAAACACTCTTGGATGAAATGAATCAATGTTAAATTAAAAAACCATTGAATTATTATTTATTAGTTATATTACATGTAAAATGGTCAGGATTTAAACCATGTTATTTACATTGGAAAATTATATGAAAATATAAGGCCCCGGCATTAAACATTACTTATTCTTGAATTAAATTGAATAATTCACATTGAGGATCTTTTCAGGTTTAGAGTTTTAGAGAATTGGGACATAACTATTACATCTCAAAACATTAAAAAGTATATACTTCTTCTATGTTTCCTTAAATAAAAAACTCTTAAAAGAAACATGACTAGTTCCATGTATTAGATAGCATGTATTTCCTTGATCCCAACCTTGACTGTATTCATCATTAAGTCATGTGTAAAACATTTCAAAAACATGGGATGAGCAAAAAAATCTCAGTAAGGGATATAAAAATATGGAAAGGAAACATGAGTATACGTATAGATAAGAATCAATGAAATCATACTTCACTCATAAAACATAAGCACTTTAACATACCTAATCAAATCCTGAATAAAACATCGAAATCATAAGGAATAAAGTTAACATGAGGCATTCATAACATTCTTACATAGGGAGTAACCCTCTTGGTTACGTTTGGAATACCCATCATATTATATCCCCTAAATCTCTTTAGAGAAACCTTAACCTTTAACTCATTCACATTACCCAATGCATTGGAGAGCTATATCGGGCTCACCCGCCCTTGGTTTATCACCAACCGCCCGTCTTCATAATAATGCCCAAGAACCATTACATAATCTTATCACATAAAACATGCATAAAGGAAACATAACATTTCCCCTTTTCAATCAGAAGATATCAATACAACACGTTGATATAGAAACATTATTAAAACAATTTTCAATACCAAAAAAATAAAACTAAAACATGGTATTTATTTTTCCTTTAAAAAAAGGTATGGCTTGTAGAGGAAGCCGAAACTCAAATAATGGTCAAGGTGGCGGAAAAGTCGTTGTCACCGCATACGTACGACAAAAAAACATTCCCTTTTGTCATTTCGTAAGATGGTTCATATAAAAAAGATTAATTTTGGATAAACATAAAATTAAATGGGTTTTATACACCACATAAAAGAAGGTTGTGTATAAAACAAAATATGCCTCAATGAAAGGAGATTGAGATGAAGTCTCATACAAAGACGATTTCCTTGGATTAAGGATAAATCAATTACATAATTATGTGTGACAAACGAATAAAACAAATATAAGTGGATATAATGGGTAAAACAATCAGATGTTATTCACACATATTCATAGAACGGCATATTCTAGGAGTACAAGTTTATCACAAAGAATCAAAATTGGGTTAAGAAGTTCCCTTGCAAATATTTGAAAGCCAAACGGTGTCACTTCAAAATTCAGAAAATGAGTGGATGAGAGATAAAAAGGGTATCTTATCACTTGGAAATAAAATTTACATCAATAAGGATATATAAGAACATATCCCGGAATAATATTATGTGAATTAAAAGACATAACATAGGAAGTATTTTAAAAAGAGGAGGGTGAATGGTTCCCTTACCGACTAGGGTAACTTTCAAAATGTACACCCCATTGAAGAAGGGTTGCACAAATAATATGTAAATACCCATAAATGAAATTATATTACACAAAGAGTAAAATAATGTGACGTACATACACAACTCAAAGGAACTGGTGGCAATTGTAGCATAAATCTCACGGGAATAAAAGTGAGATGAAAAATCCCTTACGAAAACTCTGCAGCCTAACGACGCCACATAAAACTTCAAAAAATGGATTTATGATATCAAATTGGGTCTCTCCTAATATGAACATAAAAACAACCGAATTAGTAATGTAAAATAACATCCCCAATCATAATAAATATGAGATTAAATGAAATGACATAAAGGAGAGTACATAAAAATAAAGAGAGAGGTAGGATCTCTTACGAAAATTCGGCAGCCTAACAGTGCCACTCAAAACGTCCAAAATGGATTGATGAGAGAAAATAGGTTCTCTCATCATATGAACATAAAAAAGTACAGTAATATTAATATAAAATAAAATCCCAATAATAAGAAATGTGAGCTTCAAAAGAATGACATAAAAGAGTGTACTTAAAAAGAATGAGAGGAGTAGGATCTCTTACCAAGTGTCCGACATGACTCGATCGTTCTTTAATCTTATGAATAAAGAAATTGGTCGATTTATAATTGATTAAGGACCTCCATTAATGATTATTATTGATTTCATATCACATATTATATTTTTATAATACATGGTTAATAATGTGAGTTCATATCAGATGTTTTTGTCGATGTTCGGTACATGAGTAAAAATTAAACTTGTTGGAAAAGAATTTTCCATGTAGTTATAGATACATCATATCCATAATAGTATTGATGTTTTAAATATCATATATACACATTATATATTCATTTTATACTATTCCATAATGTTTGGAGATAAAAAATTTAAATCACCGTTCATGGAGACGGTAGGCCGTACGTACACAATAATGCTACTTTCATTTTTTTTCATTTTAATGGAATTAAAACAAAATGATATATATATATATATGTGATAATTCCAGAATGATATCCATCATTTAGATGTAATATATTACATATATATCCATTATATATAATTACTTATAATAGTACATAACATTTGGAGATAAGTAATGAAATGTATCGTTCATGGAGATGGTAAGCCGTACATATGAATGAACGCTACTTCCATTTCATTTTTTTTGTATTCAATGAAATGAAATAATAATGATATAATGTTATATTATAATCCCAGTAGGATATCATATTTTATACCATTAATTACATCCTTTATACGTCCCACATATGGGATTAACGAATCAAATCATTTTGAGGGGGCTGTAGTCCGCACTTCCTAAAATGAAGATATTGCGTTTACCCATAATGAAAACCATAAAGGTATGCCATAAAAGAAAAATACAGAAGCTTAAGGAAAACATAAACATATTATATATAATATATAAATATAGTGACATCTTAATGGCCACCCATGAAGGTGTTCGAAAATATTGAACAATCATTCTTTCGTGAGGAGGAAATTCGCCATCCAATGAAACAGTTTGATCTTTAACCATTAGATGTAGTTGTTTGTACGTGTAGCTCTAATCCTTCTTATAAAAACATCCTAGTACATAGAATATACTGGTTTTGTTACAAAAAAATTGAATAAAAACAATTTAGGGGGTTGGAGATCCAAAGTAAAACAAAATAACACAAGGGAAGACATTACCTTTAAATCGGGTAACTCTTCTTGGATTGAACCAAAATTGTTTCATGAAGAGTATTCTGCCATAGTTTGGGCTTCAATGATGAAGAGAGGGATTTGGAGAGATTAAATGGGGTAGGGTTTGGCCGAGCCAAAGGCTTGAGAGGAGTGTGTAAGGTGGTAGAGGTGGGGTCCTTTTATAAGAGGAGAGGAGGGGCACTCTTGGAAAATTATAAAATATTACATTATTATATAATGTTTTTCGGATTTTAAAGGTCAAAAAAGGATATATTTCGAGTATAGGGTAGTAATGATTCAAAATTCACCCTTACAATAGGTTTGTGACAAGTGTAGGTCTGATATTTTCCATTATCATTTCATTTTATTAAAATCGTTAAATAATGAGGTAATCGTTGCATTATCATGGTGTCATAAATAATTTAATTTATATATTGTCTAAAAATTATAAAAAAATATCATTATGTAGGAAATATTTTTATATTTATAATTATATTTATAGTAAAAAATATGACATGTATAACCCCATGTAAAAATTGATTTAGTAAAACTACACATGTTTGTGACATTTTAATTTTATCTTTAAATAAAAATGTATTAATGTCATTTTTTCACAAAAGTGGCTCCATGGGGTCCCCATGTTGACCAATGGATTGTCTTGATCGGAAATGACTCATCCAATAAGGGTAGGACATGTTTCATGGTCATTTCATATTATTAAAACTTTATTTTTACCTTAAACTACACTAATTACCTTTAGTTGCGATTAAAACATAAAAGTTACTATTCACCAAAAAATTATTTTAATCTCGTTGAACCAAAATTTACATCCTAATTACAACCATGTATGTCGGATTTTTGAAAATAAAATCACAGAAGTGGTAATGTTTCATTTAAATGTAAAATCAGTTTTTTAACTACGACTTAGTGGTTTCACTATTAATCAAAATTTGAAGTTTTTCAGAAAAATACCAAAAATTCACCCAATGATATATTTGATATTATGAATTCATAAATGATGTATATTTTACAAAATTCAAAACATATAAGTTGCATTAATTAATTTAATAATTAATTTTTGTTGTCAATACAAATAGCGTGTTTTTAAGAAACAATATCTGTTAAACGATTGACACTAGTTTAAGTCAAATATCAAATTGAAATTAATTCAAATGACCACTATAGGATTAAATGGTAAAAATATATTCTAATTTCACGTTAAAATAAATTCAAAAGATAATCTAATCATATAATTAAATTATATTAAAAATTTGTTTTGAATTAAAATACCACATTTTTCTTTATTCATTAAAAATGAACTTTATCGAAAAAATACCAAAAATTTACACAAAGTAAATTTGGATGTCCCGATTATAAAGAAGAATTTTATTTTGCCAATTATAACACATACAGTTGTCAAAAATTTGATTTAATAGAGGTTCTCCATCAAAAGGGGGTTTATCAACTTTTTAAGGAATATTAGAATATTTACGCTTAAAATTGGATTCATTCGCATTTTTAATCCTCTAACATTTATTGTAAAAAATAAAAATCTTTGAAAAACATAAATAATCATTTTTTAGTCAGTTCTATTCATTTCCATCATTACAACATCTAGGTGTTAACTACCATTTAAAATAAAATTATTTTATTATTAGAGTGCAACGTAAGATTTCAAAGGAACTCGTTGTTGTGTATTGGGTATGCCGTCGAGCATAGTGTTATCATTAAAGTAATATTAATATTTTACTCACAAATATGGATAAATATAAATATGTTATATTTTTTATTTACCTAGGGTGTTACATCCTTCCCCCCTTTTGGGAATTGTGTCCTCGCAATTTTAAAATTGGGCTCGGAAACATCATTGAAAGTCCCACATCAGAACAATAGTCGGTAAAACAATCACTTTAAAAGAAAGAAATAGAAGTATAGAGGTCACTCGAGTTAACCCGTACTAGGATTCCATGTAGGAAAACATGGACATGGAGGAAAAAGCAAAGGGTCATGTTCTGAGGGAGAGTGATAGAAAACATGTTTAAGAGAAAGTTAACCACAAGAAAAGAACAAACATATGGTGGGTTAAACGATATTCGATTCCCCAGTAGGAAATGTCAATAGACAACATTTTTGTTTTAAGTTACTTTTTATTGTGGAATTTATTTTTCATCTAAAGGAAACATACTTACTTGTCATGTTGACTTTCAATATTTACTAGATTTCTTACACAAACTCATACTTTCTCCAAATGATGAGTATTTATGAAGAATTGTTTACATTAAGAGAGATATAATATACTTATAGAGAATCACCTAATCCATAAAAGAGAACTATATACATACCACATATTTATACTTTAACCAAAACAAAAAACCAAAAAGGTTAGTACAAGATTAAATAATCCAGAATAGGATAACCCTATATAAAAATAAAATCTATTCTTAATCTCCAAAATTAGTCCAACAAAACCCAAAGTTCAACGAAGACCATTCGATAAACAATTTGTCCATAATATTTTTCAAAGTAAACCAAACTAAGATAGAATCCCAAATATTTGAAGGATTAAATTTCATAGTCTTCCATGGTATCACTTATCTCCAAATAACATCAGTTTCTCTTAAAGTATCATATTGAAAAGTAGTTAACCTAATCACATATCCTCCATGATAGGTTAATAATTTCCATATATAACCCCAAATCAACTTAATCATAATTCATAAAATCATCTAACTAAAAAGAATAAGTCATACTAACCAGATAATTCACGTAGTCCAGTGGTAGATGATAAATACCAGTCGCACTTTGGTTGTGGGTTTGATTCCTGTAGCTTTGTCTGACGCGATAGGTTGTTACACGGTCTGCATGTTGTCCTTTTTATAAAACTCCAAAAATAACCCTAACTTGTTTTAAACCTTAATTTTATCTCAAGTCATTCATATTCAATCATAACATATAGTAACCCATAATTACTTCAAAAGTAAGGATCATATAAACCCTAATGGTTACCGTTATAATTATTACATGAACTTCCACATCGATTGGTCATCTCGTACATGATGCATTACAGAACATACCATGGTTCAAAAGGCTTATCATGACTCCTTGATAGTTGGTTTAGAACAACCACGAGTTAGCTCATTGAGTCCCCCATTTCATCAGGTCTCTTAATCAGAGAACCACCACAGTTTCCTACAAACCCATTGTAACTTTGGTTCCTGCTAGATCCATCCATTTACTAAAACCAAAAATAGAAGTGTGAGTATATCAACAAAATTATCATGTACTAATGATTAAGATAGACACTAAGATAAACTTACTCATTCACTTTGTCTAAAAACCATGACTGTTTCTGAATCCTAGCCATTATGGTAATGTCACTTATGCATAGAGAATACCCTAACCACTAATGTTATCTGAACTGACCTTTGATACCAACTATAAGGCCCCAACCGTAAACATTACTTAATCATTAATTAAATTGAAGATTTCACATTGAGGATCTTTTATGGGTTAGAGTTTTATAGAATTAGTACATAACTATGACATCTCAAAAGATTACAAAGTAGACACTTATACAATGTTTCCATAAATAAAAAAACTCTTAAAAGTAACAAGTCTAGTTCCATGTTTTAGATAGCATGTCTTTCCTTGATCCAATCCTTGACCCGATTTATCTGTAAGTCATGTGTAAAACATTTCAAAAACTTGGGATGAGTATTAAAAGATCAGTAAGGGATACAAAAATATGGAAAGGAAACATCAGTACATGTATACATGAGATTAAATGAAATCATACTTTACTCATAAAACATAAGCACTTTAACATACCTCATCAAATAATGAATAACACATTGAAATCATAATGAATAAAGGTAGCTTGAGGCATTCATAACATTCTTACATATGGAGTAACCCTCTTGGTTACGTTTGGAATACCCATTGCATTATATCCCCTAATTCTCTTCGAAGAAACCGTAACGTTTAACTCCTTCATGTTTCCCAATGGATTGGAGAGCAATATTGGGCTCACCCACCCATAGTTTCTCACGTAACCACTTGTATTCATAATAATTCCCATGAACCATAATATAGTCGTATCACCTAAAAAATGCATAAAGGAGACATAACATTTCCATTTTTTATCACAATATATCAATACAACACATTGATATAAAAACATTATGAAAACCATTTTCAATACGAAAATAAAATAAAAGTAAAACAAGGTATTTATTTTGCATTTATAAAAGGAATGGCTTGTAGAGGAAGCCAAAACTCAAATAATGGTCAAGGCGGTGGTGAAGTCATTGTCGCCGCATATGTACGACAAAAAAACATTAAATTTTGTCATTTAGTAAGACGCTTCATTTAAAAAAGATTCATTTTTGATAAATGTAATATTCAAAGGGTTTCATACAGCACATAAAAGAAGGTAGTGTATAAAACAAAATATGCCTCAATGAAAGGTGATTGAGATAAATTCCCATACAAAGACGGTATCCTTGGATTAAAGATAAATCAATTACATAATTAAGTGTGACAAATTATAAAACCAAATATAAGTGGATATTAAGTGTAAACCAATCAGAGGATATTCACACATATTCATAGAATGACATATTCAATGAGTAAAAGTTTCTCCCAAAGAATCAAAAATGGGTTAAGATGTTCCCTTGCAAAAATTCGACAGCCTAACAGCATCACTTCAAAATTCAGAAAATAATTTAATAAGAGATAAAATGGGTATCTCATAAATTGTAAATTAAAATTTCATCAATAAGGATATATAATAACATATCCCAACATAATATTATGTGAATTTAATGACATAACGAAAGAAGTATTTTAAATATAGAGGGGTGAATGGTTCCCTTACCGACTTGGGTATCATTCGAAACGTACACCCCATTGAAGAAGGGTTGTACAATGAATATTTAAATACCCATAAATGAAATTATATTACACAAAGAGTATAATAATGGGCATTACATACACCAATCAATGGAAGTGGTGGCAAATGTATCATAAATCTCACAGGAATAAAAGTGAGATGAAAAATCCCTTACTAAAACTCGGCAGCCTAGCGGTGCCACGTAAAACATCCAAAAGCTGATTTATGAGATAATATATGGTCTCTCATAAAATGAAAATAAAAATTATAGAATGATGAATGTAATATAACATAACCAAACATAAGAAATAAGAGCTTAATCGAAATGACATAAAGGACAGTACTTAAAAAGAATGAGAGGGGAAGGATCTCTTACGAAAATTCAGCAGTATAACGGCGCCACTCAAAACATCCAAAATGGATTAATGAGGGAAAATAGGTTCTCACATCATATGAACATAAAAATTACATTAATATTAATATAATATAAATCCCAATCATAAGAAAGATTAGCTTAAAAGGAATGACATAAATGAGTGTACTTAAAAAGAAAGAGAGGAGTGGGATCCCTTACCTCGTGTCTGACATGGCTCGATCGTTCTACAATCTCCTGAATAATAAAATTTGGTCAATTTTTTATTTCTTAAGGACCTCCTTTAAATATTATTATTCAGTTCATATCAAATATTATAATATTATCATAATCGGTTAATAAAGTGGGTTCATATCAGATGTTTTTGTCGATGTTCGGTACATCAGTAAAAATTGAACTTGTTGGAAAAGAATTTTCCATGTAGTTATAGGTACATCATATCCATATTAGTATTTATGTTTTAAATATAATATATATACATTATATATTCATTTTATACTATTTCATAACATTTGGAGATAAAAAATTAAAATCACCATTCATGGAGACGATTGGACGTACGTACGCATGAACGCTACATTCATTTTTTTGTCATATTAATGGAATAAAAACAAAATGATAGATATATATATTATAATTCCAGAATGATATCCATAATTTAGATTTAATATATTAAATATATATATCCATTATATATATGTACTTATAATAGTACATAACATTTGGAGATAAGAAATGAAATGTACCGTTCATGGAGACAGTAAGCCGTACGTACGCATGAAGGCTACTTTCATTTAATTTTTTTTATTTAATGGAATGAAATAATAATTATATAAAGGTATATTATAATTACAGTAGGATATTATATGTGATACCATTAATTAAATCCTTTATACTTCCCACATATGGCATTAACGAATCAAATCACTTTGAGGGGGCGGTAGTCTGCACTTCCTAAAATGAAGATATTGTGTTTACCCATAATGGAAACCATAAAGGTATTCCAAAAATGAAAAATAAAGAAGATTAAGGAAAACATAAACTTATTATATATCATATATATATATAGTGACATCTTAATGGACACCCTTGAAGGTGTTATAAGAATAATGAACAATCATCATTTCATGAGGTAGAAATTCTCCATCCACGAAAATAGTATGTTCTTTAACCATTAGATGTATGTGTGTGTAAGTGTAGCTCGAATCCATATTATAACAACATCCTATTATATGTAATATACTGGTGTTGTTACAAAAAAATTACTAAAATGTTTTTCGGGGGTTGGAGAAGCAAAATAAAATCAATGAACACAAGGGAAGACATTACATTTAAATCAGGTAACTCTTCTTGGTTTGAACCAAAAGGGTTTCTTGAAGAGAATTATTCCAAAGGATATGATTCAATGATGAAGAGAGGGATGTGGAGAGATTTAACGGGCAGGGGTTGGCCAAGCCAATGTCTTCAGAGGTGTGTGTAAGGTGGTAGAGGTGGGGTCCTTTTATAAGAGTAGAGGAGGCTCACTCTTCGAAAGTTCTAAAATATTACTTTATTATATAATTTTTTTAGGATTTTAAAGGTCCAAAATTATATATTTCGAGTAAAAGGTGATAAGGTTTCGAAATAAACCCATATAATAGGTTTGTGACAAATGTAGTTCTTAGATTTTACATTATCTTTTCATTTTATTTAAATCGTTAAATAATGAGGTAATCGCTGCATCATCATGGTGTCATAAATAATTTAATTTATTTAGAGTCTAAAAATTATAAAAAAAATATAATGATGTAGTAAATCTTTTTAGCTTTCTAATGAATATATATAGTAAAAAATATGACTCGTATAATCCCATGTAAAATTTTTTTTAGTAAAACAACACATGTTTGTGACATTTTAATTTTAACATTAAATAAAAAGTTATTAATGTAATTTCCCAACCAAGGTGGCTCCATGGGGTCCCCAAGTTGACCCATGGATTGTCTTGGTCATCCATGACTCATACAAAAAGGGTAGGACATGTTTAATGTTTATTTCAAATTAATAAATCATTATTTTTACCTTAAACTACACTAATTGCCTCTAATCGCGATTAAAACTTAACAGTTACTATTCACAAAAAATTATTTTAATTTCATTGAACAACATTTTACCTCCAAATGACAACCATGTATGTCATATTTTTGAAAATCAAATCACAGAAGAGGAAAAGTTTCATTTAAACGCAAAATCAATTTTTTAACTACCACTTAGTGGTTTCACTATTCATCAAAAATTGATTTTTTTTAGAAAAATACCAAAAATTCACCCTAAGCTATATTTTATATTCTGAATTCATAAATTTTGTCTATTTTACAAAATTAAAAACATATAAGTTGCATTATTTAATATAATAATTAATTCCCGCTGTAAAAAAATATCATTTTTTAAGAAACAATATCTATTAAAAGATAGACACTAGTTTACGTCCAATATCAAAGTGAAATTAATTCCAATGACCAAAATTTGATTAAATGGTAAAAATATATTATAATTTAAATTTAAAAAAATTCAAAAGATAATCTTATCATATAATTAAATTACATTTAAAGGGTGTTTTTGAATTAAAATACAACATTTTTCACTATTCATTAAAAAATGAACATTATCGGAAAAACAAAATTACAGAACGTAAATTTTGATGTCCCGATTCTAATGAAAAATTTTATTTTTTCATATATAACACATAAAATTTTCAAAAAGTGGATTTAAAAGTTTTTAGTCATCAAAAGGCGGTTAATCGACTTTTTAAGGAATATTAGAATGTTTACACTTAAAATTGAATTCATTCGCATTTTTAATCCTGTAAAATTTATTGTAAAAACTTAAAATATTTGACATACATATATAATCATTTTGTAGTTAGTTCTATTCATTCCCGTCATTACAATGGCTAGGTGTTAACTACCATTTAAAATAAAATTATTTTATTATTAGATTGCAACGTAAGATTTCAAAGGAACTCGTTGTTGTGTATTGGGTACGCCATCGAGCATATCATTCCCTTTAAAGAAATATTAATATTTTATTCAAAAATTTGGATAAATATAAAAATTTCATATTCTTTATTTACCTAGGGTGTTACAAAAAATGTTCATGAATGAATGTAAATTGGGACAGAATCCCATATAAAGTTAATACCATTAAAGTGGGGATAATAAGTGAATCAATTATTTGTATAAAATATAATTCTAAAAAAACAACTGTAAATGAAAAATAAAACAATTAATGTACATTCCTTAAAAAATATTTTTATTACATAATAATGGATGTTCTTATTTAACCTTATTTATATACATTATGTTATGAATTCCCAACATAATGTTTTCTTAAGGATGAAGGTTTTATAACTTTATATATAGTATGTAGAAACATGTTACTAAAATTTATAATTTTCAAATTTTTATCTACAAGATCATAAAATATACTTTTAAAACATCTTATCACCCATTATATTAATAATCATTCATTATTTTCATTTTTTCAGATGTTAATTGCGTTGTTTTCTAATGCTTGTTTGGACATAAAAGATCTTGGTATTACATAGATTATATTTCTCTATAATTAAAATAATAATAAAATATTTATCATATTTTCACATATTTTATACAATTATGACCAATCATGAAATATTTTTTTAATAATGATGTGCATCACGCTTAAAGTGGTGGTTGGTCATACATACGCATGAATTACGTTTCCGATTTTCAATAATCTTAACAGAAAATTGGCACATATAATATTATCTTTATAGAATTATAATAATATCATAATATGAACAGTAAATATTTTAATATAATTATATATATCATCAATGTGACTTGGTGATTAAAATAGAGTAAAATATCTTTTTTAAGGTGGTAGTCCAATCATATACGAACAATGCATTCATCTTTCAGTTATTGAAAAGTTAAAAAAAAAATATTTCAAATTCTTTTAATAATAATAAAATATTGCAGATTATATGAATTATATAATATATATCTCATATTATTATTAAATTTATGCTCATAAACTTCTATGATATGTATTACAGAATGATGAATCACTTCTCTTTGCAAGGTGGTAGATTAGTATACACATGAGTGATGTTATTGTATCCATTAAGAAATAAAAAGTAAAAATGAAAAAACTTATTTAGTTAATAAATAGGAATAAATATATTATAATTATAATATATATATTATATCCATCATAATACCCATATTTGAATGTAATTACTAAAAATATATTGGCATCGTTTTTCAACGTGATAGTCCACCGTACAATAAAATTGATGATTTTGAAACCCATTTGATTGATGTTAAGATGGTTTTAAATCATTAATTTATTATGAAACATTAATATATATTTTATAAATATGTTTTATCATATAATACTTGTTCAATTATAATTTTTTAATGAAATAAAATGAAAAAACCCATTGAAGAATGAAATAAAAACATTTGTTGAATAATAGTACAACTTCATTGGGAATTGCGTTTGTTTTGCACCAAAATCCTTCCGTTGTTTGATTTATTTTTAATATAAAGCATATATTATTAAAGGAGGGATGTTTTCATGATAGTTTTTAAGGTATTGGATCATCCAATAATGCTTTATGGTGTGAATAAAGGAGGTTAGGGGTGGTATATTGTAAGTGAGGTGAGTGGTACAGTTCAAATTATCGGATAATATATAATCATAAAAATAATTTTTTCCTGAAAAAATCATATTATGTCATCCACTATCAAACCAATATGATATATAGTATAAATATGTTAATAATTTTTTATTAGGAATTTTTTGGACTATTTTGACCCCTATATTTTTAGATTAACCACAACTAAATTTATTTTTATATTAACCATGTTAATTAATTTTAATTATTGTTAGTATTAATTTTGTTCCAAAATTATATTGACCATAATAAAAAATATAAATTATTTTTATTTCATATAAGGAATTAATTTTACCATATCTCATTAATAGATATGGGATAATTTAATTTTATATTAATCCAGAAAACAAAGTGAGAAAATGTGGTTTTACACAGAAGAAGATAAAATGTTTAAAATGTGTTTATTTCCTAATTTAATCAAATAATGATTTCAATTATCATTATTGTATTAATTTATATTTAATTGAACTAATATTAGTTAAAAATATTTTAAAATAGAATTTAACATCTAAAACAATTTTATTAAGAAGGTTGATTTCAATTAAAATCATGCACTTTTAACAACTTGTTGAAATAATATATATTTTGGAAAATAAGTGACCGGAGGATATTTTTTATAATATTGTTAATTTTTTTATTTTTAATCAAAAATTTATCAATAAATTATGTTAAAATCATTTTTTAATTATATTCCCAATGGATGACAATTAATTCAATAGAAAAAATACAGTTTTTAATAAAATTATAATTTTAAATTATTCTTATTTAATATCATATCAATAGATATAAATAATTTTCATTATTTATATATAACTATTCATACATTCCTAATTAAGTTTTATGTTGTAATAGTATACTATATTATTGTTCTTTTATAACCATGATTCCATATTCAACAAATGTTCTATGTTATTAAATAAAATGAAATATATCTCATAGAATGATAATGTTTAGTGTTTCATGACCCATAATATATCGAATACAATATTTCTCAACTATAATTTCTGACTTTTATAATAAAAATTTATTTAACTAATAAAATAATAATTTTTTAACATAAATAAAATACGTCTACAATTGAATATCACTCATTATATGAAAATTACTTTAGAACAAATTATAATCATATGACTATCATAATAGAATATTGAAGATTGAGGGAACTAATGTGACCCATTAGAAACATTAAAATTTTACATTCCTAATCTCCCCATAAACAATAAAATAAAATTACTTCAATAAGAAACGATTTTGAAAGCAAAAATATAGGTATCTTATATGGTCATATTTATAACCAATTATCACCTCTATTTAATGAGTGTTAGAACCACTAATTATCATTTATTTCCATAGGGGTATCTAACTAGGTTATATTGATCACAATTTTTCATAAAATATAAAAATCCAAACCAAATTCACCAGAGTTCATTATCATTCCCATCCATCATCATGATAAATGTATGGATCAACAACTATCATATGCAATTCCCAATTATATTGTATTTTACATATTATTTCTATTAATTTTCATTTTCATCATATAACCCTTATAAATATAATTTGAAACCATATAAAAATTTATTAATTTTGATTGAATCATATGTGGGGATATTGTTTTTATTTGAAAAATAATAATAATTATAAATTCCTAGAAGATACTTAATAAGTACTATGTGAAATTAATAGAAATGATAAATGGAGATCCTGATAATTAATAATAAGTATAATTAAGGAAAAAAGTAATAATTACTTATAAATTAAAAACATCATTTTTTATATTTTCTCATAACTACAAAACATACATATTTAAAAAAAATATATGATTCCATTTTAACCATCGAAATGAATGATAAATATAGTAAAAATGGCCTTTGTTAACCATTATTATATATATATATATATTCTATAACAATTATAAAAAAACATTATTGATGACCAATATTTGTGGAAAAAATGAAAACAAAAAATTGAAAATAATTTCATTTAACATAACAGCCATCAAAAATCATAAATTACATAAATCGTGATTAATAAAATAATATTATTAAATATTGTCCTAAAAACCTTATTTATTATATTTTTTATAATCCTTATTATGTGATATTAATTTTATAAAATTTTATATTTTGTTAATTAAATATAAATGTTCTCATAGTCTGAATTGGGTTATTTTAGATAATAATCTCAAAACAACAATTTTATTACTTTGAAATAAATAGACTAGAAACCGCACTCCTATATCTAGTGACAAAAATCATAATAATTTAATTAATTTGTATAATGAAGATTAATTAAGCCCCACATTTCCATATGGAATTTCTAAAAAACCAAAATAAAATATTGGATTGATTACATACCCAATGACATCATAGTTACACACTTTTAGAGAATTGTGAAAAAATCATACAAAAATTAACACATGATGTAAAGAGAATATTATTAATACAATTAAAGAATTTCATAACATATATAATTTCATCATCATAAAAATTTTGAAAGCCTTTTAAACATAATTCATTTAACATTATTCTTAATAACCTAATGATTGAGGAAACTTGGGAAGGATGATGTAAAACCCAAGGATTTCGTAGAAAGTTGTTTTATTTATTGTAATTCAACAGGTTTCCATATTTGCAACACCGAGTTTGAGCACACCATGACTTAACAAAATATCCATTTAAAAAGTGGTTATGAATTGTATTAACTGAATTTTGAAGTTTATATACTAAATATAATTTTATAATCCATAATATGTTTTCCTTAGACAAAATATAATAGCAAAATCATTTTTTTCAGATAAAAGTGGCATTTTTAAATAAATTAAAATTTTCCACCATTAAATGTAAAACATTCTTAAAACTAAAAATTAAGACTTTTATATATTCAATTAAATAAAATAAAATTCTTCATTTAGATTTAAGACATAAAAATTTATTTTGGGTTAATTTTTTGTACTATTCAGATAACATCCATTTTTTGAGGAATACTGAAAATTAGTAAATTTTAATTGAAAACAAAATTCTTAATAGATATAATTAAGAGTGTTAAATTATGTATTTTAATAATTTTAAAGTATAATTAGATTATATTTTTATCATTCAATACAATGCATTCATTATAAATAATTTCACATTTAAATTTTACATAAACACATGTCAATCTTTTGATAGTGTATTCTTTCTATTAAAACACTTTTGGGTTTTGAAAAATGAAATTACTTTTAAATTTATTTATGAAACATCAATGTTTTTAGTTTGGTAAAATATAATTTATTTTTTAATTCATAATATTAAAATTATCTTAGGGTAAGTTTCTTGGTATTTTTCTGAAAACATAATTTTTTTTAAAAAAAGTGAAAAACAGTGTTACAGTTTCAAACCAACATTTTATTTAAATAATTATTATTTTTATTTAATTTTTTAAAAATCAATATATATATATATAATACCTTTATATGTTCAATGTAATTCATTGGACTCATTTTATAATAAAAATAGATGTATATAATTTAATTGAACTTTTTACCATGTTTTACCCACCTACTTAGAGCCTTTGAAAATTTACAAAAAACATAATTTTACCACTTTTGCCAGTTGAATTTAAAATATACCAGAGACATGGTTAATATAATTTAGTAAAATTTGGTGTAATACGAAGAAAATAATTTTTGTGAATAGTAACTTTTGTCTTTAATTTACAACGGTTAAATGTAAATAGAGGAATTAAGTGTAAAATGATATCATATTTACCCTAACACATGCCTTAATTATATTAGTTAAGTAAAATTCTACCAAAACCAACCGTAGGAATTAAATATGAAGCTTTTTGAACCACATGGAATAGATTAAGAAATTTATTATTATTTTATTTAAAGAAGTGTTAAAAGAGTTTTTTCCAATTGTTAATAACTAACCCCTTTATAATATAGGGTTACAGAAAATATAAATTCAACTATAAGTATTCATTAGAAAAAAATAAAAATTTCCTACATATTGGTATTTTATTTATTATTTTTATACATTAAATAATTTATTTTATTTATAAAACAATGATGATGTAGTAATTATCATATTAATGAAATACCAAATTAATTGATATTATATATATCCCAATAAATTTAAATTTAGGCATTTGATGAATTACACAAATTTTATAGGTTAATATATCATGTTAAGGTTATTTGAATAAATTTTTTTCAAATTAATAAATTTTTTATGGATCTAAAAAAATTAAATAGTGTCAAAATGAACATAATTGAGTTCTTAAAAATAATATTATATTATTAATTGATTTAATATTCCCTAAAATATATGTATCAGAAAAAGGAAATTGATAATGTTATATATATTAATATTTAACCACATGGGGTTCTCTTGACATGTTATAGTAATTTTATCATCCATATAATATAAAAATACAAAGATACATGGTAAATGTCAAACTATTTAACTAAGAGTTAAATCTTAATGATAAGGTTAATATGACAATAAAACCCAATATAAAACCTATTTGTTGAGAGTTTTTCAACAAATACCTACATTATATTTTATGGAATTTATTTTTGATCCATTAGAAACCTAAAATAATTTTATTATTACATAATATTTCATGCTTTTTCTTAAGTGACCCTCACCTATCTTGTAAAAGGGCACTTCCCCTTCTCTTAGTTTCACACCTCCATCAACTTTTTCATTGGCCAAACCATACACAAATATCCACCCAACATTCCTCCCATCATCCGTGAGGCCTTACTAGGGTTAGTAAGTCATCCTAAGGATCCCTTTTGATCAAATTAATTGGAATAACCCCAAGTGGTGGTAAATATTTCATCACCTCATTCAATATCTCATATTTTTCCACTTCTTCATTTTGTTAAATTATAAAATAATAACTCTATAATCTTCTATATACATTGATGTTATAATAAAATTTTTAAAACCATATTCATTATTCTATCCACCCTATAAATGACAAAGTCACCATACAGGTATATGTACGGATTACCGTCTCCATATCATGGTCTAGTTTGTTATTAAAACACATCATTATTTGGATGGGTATAACAATTAGTATAACTGATATTAATAATAAATATATAATGTTAATAATTCTGTATATATGATATACCACTGAATTATATATGATTTCACCATCAATATAATGATATTGTCCCTCATGCATAAGTATGGATTACCGTCTCCACGAATGCGATGAGATTTATTCCCCATCGCAATCATTGAAGTTTAATTTTCATTTTATGATTAAAAATAATTTTTTTAAACCTAATATATTTATCAATATTAATAAAATACATCATATTCTTAAAAAACATGGCTTACATTACCGTGTAAATAAAGGAAAACTGATCAGTTAACACTCAAAATAATGGTACTACTAAAATATTATTAACAAAGCAATATTAGAGTGTCACATATGATAACATATCTATGTAAATAGTAATTTTATAATTTCATAAAAAATATTTAACTATTATACATGAGGATAACGTTCCCTCAACCAGGGAAATATACCAGTTAAGGGGTTTTCATATCACTTCATACTCCCATGAGAATCATGCTATATTGCCAATATACCCATTTGTGTGGATTATATTCTGGATATGATTATATTTCTTGTGTAATATACATTAATTAATATGTATTTACTTCTTCATTGTATGATACTTCATTCATGTGGATTTTTTTCGTAAGTTATCATATCTATAAGGGAATTTCAAATTAATATTTTCACTCATTGGGCTTCATGAAAACTTCATTGATTATTATACTCCATGGTTATGTGTGGAATCACTATATATTAATTATGTATCAATTTCCACTCCCTGTTTCATGGATATATGTTTTATGCACATAATCACTCCCTTGATAAATTCTCATGTCCTCGATATGAAACTGATATGAGTAATTTTATCTCAATATCCATTCATTGAGTTAAATAACCAATTCATTGATGAAGTTTTTACTAAAATAGGCTTGAATGTCCACTGATTGATTTAGATTTAATATCCAATGATTTTGAGTGTATTTATATTTTTCACACATATTTTTGTCATTGATTTATCCTAAACCTAGGCGCACTGTCTTTATATCTGAATTAATCTTAAATAACATTTCATTGAGACTTCATTGTTGTTATGCGCATATTCACTTTTATTTGTTGTATATACTGAACATTGAAAAGGTATATCATTAATCCCTTTATTCATATGATATTATGATATTTTTATTACCTCGATTATTTTTTTTCAAGCGTCACTAATTTGGTTATAATCTAAAACTAAAATGTCATTTTAAATTTTTTTAAAATTTATTATTCTATATCATTCACAATAAGGTCAATATTTTTTAAATGCTTTTAAGGATTTATTTATATAGAAATGAATGTTTTAAAATTTTATTTCCATTCAAATCTTTCAATTTGTTATCAGAAATATTAATTAAAAAACTATTTCAAATAGATTTTTGATAAGTATTGAGACGTTTAAATGTTTTTAAGAAATGGGGGATATTAATCACAAATAGTTTTAATGATTATTTTCATATATGTCAATATCCTTAATTAATCTCGATGGTATTTGATATATTATAATTAAATAATCCATATTGTATTGAATGAGTTATTTTATACTATGGATGATCTATTTTTATTCCATTCATGGTTTGTGGTTAAAATATTGACATTCTGTATGATAGTTTTTATATGACTGTTTAGATTATTTATCAACCATTTCATATGAGGAATGCATTGGACTTAGTAAGTGACAGGTGGGTCTCACTATAGATCCTCAATACATCAGCATGTCTAATTAGACAGACTTTTATCTTGGCACAAGGACTTAAAAAAATATTATTTCTAGTCTTGGAACAAGGCCTTGGATGTGTGGTTTTGAAGTCTGGAATTATGCATTACATCATTAACAAAGTGGATATGGATATTTAATGTGATTATTTGAAAAGTATAGTAACCATGTAAATAAAAAATTGACATTATTTGATTTTATCATTTCAATATAATTCTCATGTTTATGTTTAAAAGGCTATTGTTTTGGTCTTATACATTACCTTAAATGTTTGTTCTTATTTATGAAAGTTTCCACTATATTTTTATCCTTACTGAGCATCTGAGCTCACCCCTTTCTATGTTTTGATTTATCCATGTTCTGAAGAAGTGCTTTATGGTTGACTTGCAGGGACAGGATAAGGATATAAGTGTGATGAAAAGGGGGATGAAATGTTGTCGATGTTTTTATTAATGATGTAATGTAAAACATATGATTTTATCTAGTACTTCCAAGGCTACTAAAATGATCGACCTTTCGGGACATGAATTAATTTATCATTCCAATGTTATGTAATAATGCATAGACTCTATTTAATTGGGGTCAGTACATTACAGTTCGTATCAGAAGAAGTTTAGTACAATCCTTGGAGGATATATTTAGAAAGAAACCATGATTAAGAAACACTACCCTACGATAGACATTGAGGATTAGTATAGAAGAACATTTAAAAAAATCCGTAATGTAAATATTATTTGGGTTTCCGAAGTTATACATCCCGATATGGATATGAGCATGTACATGCATCTATGGAATAGCCATACCTTGGAGTGGAAACAACGAAAATGTGTTTTGGGCTTGCCCTGCAGTATCTTAGTACCTGACAATAGGCATTGTTGTACTCTTGGTTACGACACTCTCGAGGGA
This sequence comes from Viscum album, assembly GCA_963277665.1. Lineage (NCBI taxonomy): Eukaryota > Viridiplantae > Streptophyta > Magnoliopsida > Santalales > Viscaceae > Viscum > Viscum album. Next base: position 1,454,167,150 of record OY728159.1, on the reverse strand, counting down.
TGAACTTAAGATAATTCAAATTTTCATTATAAAATGATTAGAAGGATTTTAATATAAGAAAATAATAAGTAACCTTGGTTAATCATAAGGTGTTCTGGATTGAATATAAGGTGCTATGATATTCTCAAAATGATTTTAGGACTCACACTGTGCTTTCTTATTTTAGTCAATGGAAATATTCCTATGCCGTAATAGTAACATTGAACATGATGTACATGGTTGGCACAATGGTGGAAATGTGAAACAAAATGGAATGTTGATAGGTGTGAATGATATTATGTTAATTCTGAATCATTTATCCAAAAATACGATAAAAAAAATATATATTAACCAACTCACAGACACAACAAAGAAGAAAATGTTGATGAATGATAATAGCTCTAGTATTGGAGACCTTGGAGAAATGAATATTCATTTTCCCTCATACAGGAAATGGGGAAAAAGACACCTAGGAATATGACGTAAGGGAAAAATAAAATGATTTATATATGGGAAAGAAGGACATAATATAAAGAATATCTGAGGAAAAATGAATTATACTATGGAAGAATATAAAAATGATCATAAGAATCCACTTATAGTCATTTTTTTAAATATAAGGAACTTTGGAATTACATGAATCATTTCCCAATTATATAGGATAACCTTTATGTCATGAAACAACCTAAGTGGAAATAAATGTATGGATAAATGTTTAAAGTATGATATTACTTAAGAATTCTTTTCTCTTGTATGTGTAACCATGTAGTTTGTTATGCGAAAATTCTATTTGAGGATGAATTATCTTTTCTTCTGTGGATATAGTTATAGAGAACAATTTGGATTTTTATGATCCTTTAATTCGAGGAAATTACATGTTATTGTATTTTGGGATGAAAATTTGAGGTATGAGATAATATTTGGGGTGAAATTATGTTATGGTTATTTTGAGGAATTTATTTAATTTCGGGAATGTTATAAAATATTGTTTTTAAAAAAGGAAAACATGCAGACCATGTTACAACCCATCATATCATACAATGATGCGGGAATCCAAGCCACAAACAGAGTGCGATTTGTATTTGTTGCCTACCATTGGACTACGTTTAGTACATGGTTAGTGTGACTAATTATTTTTAGTTAAATATTCTTATAGATCAATAATAAGGTGATTGGGGATATTTTATATTATCAAATTAATATCCTTAGTGTAGGAAAATGATTTGGTGAGTATGTGATAAATGATATTTTAGGAGACGATTCACTATATTGGGAACACTATATGACTAAAAAAATAGAATACTATGGGATTTTATTTTAGGAGTAGAGGTGGATTTTTATCTAGGTTGTTACTATGGATTTATAGTGATTTGGGTTATTTATGGAAATTATTACCATATCATAGAGAATATGTTATTAGGTTAATTAATTTTAAGTATGTGACTTTAGGAGTGGTCGATGTTATTTGGAGATACATTTTAACATGGAAGACTACGTAATAAAATTCTTCTATGTTTTGGTTTTCAGTTTAAGTTTAGATTATTTTAATGGATTTGGAGGACAATTGTTTATTGAATCTTATTTATTGAACCTTAGGAATTGTTGGGTTATTTTTTGAAATTAACATTACTATTTATTTCTCAAAAGAATTATTCTTTTTGGGGATCATCGTATCTTGTACTAACAATTTTGGTTTTTCTTATTATCTAAAGACAACAGAAATATATAGTTTATCATTTTTGAATCATTTGATTCTCTAGAATTTGATTCTAGCGCTTTAGGTGTTACCAAGTAATCTTGAATACTCATCGTTTAATAAAAATATGAGTTAGTTGTTGAAATTTATTAAATGATGAGACTTTACTTAAAAAATATGTATATCCATTTATGTTCTTAGTCAATATAAAAAATATATTTCATAGAAATGAAACACAAAATAAAAAATGTTGTCTGTTTACTGCTCCTACTGGGAAACTAATTAATGTTTATCCCATCACATGTTTGTATTTTCATGTTGTTAACTTTCTCCTAATCATGTTTTCCATCAATCTCCATCAGAACATGACACATGGTTTATCGTCTATATCCATGTTTACATACAAGGAATCTTAGTTTAGGTTATCTCGAGTGACCTTTTTTCTTCTCTTTCTTTCATTTAAAGTGACAGTATTATTGATAATTTTTCTGATGTGGGATATTCAATGATGTTCTGAAGCCCTATTTTAAAATTGTGAGGATGCAATTTCCAAAAGGGGGGATGACTATAACACCACATGATTTCGTAGTAAGTTAATTTTTTAATGTAATTCAATATCTTGCTCTACACGCAACACTGAGTTCGAGCACACCACATCAAACCAAACTAGCATTTCAAAAACCGGTTATGAATAGTATAAACTGAATATAAATTATGTATACTCCATATTATTTTAAAATCCATATTACGTGTTTCTTAGTCATAATATAAGAACAAAATAATTTTTAGATAAAAAAGTTTTTTTTAAATGAAATTTCTCCACCTTTTAAAGGAAAAAAACATTTTAGACCTAATATTTTACACTTTTATATATTCGGGATAATGAAATTAAATTCATATTTAGAATCGGGACATAAAAATTTATTTTGGATAAATTTTTTGTACTTTTATTATATATTTTATATGTTGGTGAATACTGAAAATTAGTAAATATTAATTGAAAAAATCTTTTTTAATCGAAATAATTTAGTGTCAAATTATGTATATGAATGGTTATGATGTATAATTTGATTATATTTTTATCATTTAATACAATTAAGGTCATTATAAGAAGTTTCACATTTGAATTTTACATAAACATATGACAATATATTGATAGTTTTTACTTTTTAAAAACCATCTATTCAGTTTTGAAAATAAAATTTAATTATAAATAAATTAATGAGAATTATATTTATTCAATTTGGTAAAAAAGAATTAATTTTTGAATTAAGAATATCAAAATTTTCTTGGGGTAAATTTTTGGTATTTTTCTGAAAACATTCTATTTAAGATGAATAGTGAAAAAAATGCGTTATACCTTAAATCTACCATTTTATTTAAATAATTATATATTATATTTTTAATTTTTAAAATTAAAAATAGATATAAAATTCCTATATATGTTAAATTTTATTTATTGGTGTAATTCTATAATAAAATTAGATGTATAATATTTTATTGAACTTTATACCATCATGTACCTACTTCGTAAGAGAAATTGAAAATTTTACATAAAACATAATTTTACCACTTCTGTATGTTGAATTTCAAATATCCGAGAGACATGGTAAATATCAATAAGTAAAATGTGGTCTAATAAGATTAAAATAATAATTGGTGAATAAAAAATTTTGACATTTATTTACAATTGTTAATAGTAAATATGGCAATTAAGGGTAGAAATGATTACTTAATTACCCTAACTCTTGTTCTAATTATATAGGATAATTATAATTAGACAAAAAAACCTTAGGAATAAAATATGATACTTTTTGGTCTACAAGGATTAGATTAGGACATTTATTATTATTATATTTAAAAGAAGAGTTAAAAGAGACAAATTCAATTTTTAATAACTAAAACATTTTTAATATAGGGTTACATAAAATATAAATTCGACTATAAATAAACATTAGAAAGATAAATGAATTACTATATAATGGTATTTTATTTATAATTTTTAGACATTATATAATTTAATTTTTTTATGACAAAATGATGATGATGTCATTACAGTATTAATGAAATATTAAAACAATTGATATTTCAAAATACATATAATTGAGTTTTTAAAACAAATATTATATAAATTATTCATATAATATTCTTAGAAATATACAGTTCGGCCAAAAGATATATATATGTCATTATATATTAATAATGAACCACATGGGGTTCCTTAGACATGTTATAGTATTTTTATTAACAATATAATATAAAAATACAAAGAGACATGGTAAATGTCAAAATATTTAATTAAGAGTTAAATCTACATGATAACGTTAATATGATGACCTGAACCAGTCAAAACCTATTGTTTGAGAGGTTCTTTACCCATAATCATCATATACATTAAATAATTCAGTTTGGAGCAATTATAAACCTAAAATGAGTTTATTATAAAATAAAATTTCAATCTATTGCTAATGTGACCCTAACCTCTATTATAAATTGGAACATCACGTTCTAATAATTTCACAACTCCAAAGCCTTTTTGTTCGGCCAAACCCTTACCAAATATCGTAACAACTTTCCTCCATTCGTCCTAGATTCCTTCCCTTGGTTATAAATCCATTCTATAGAGCCCTTTTGATCAAATCATAATGAAGAACCCGAAGAAGAGGTAATTATTTCGTCACCTCGTTAAAATTCTTTTCTTCTTCCACATCATCTTCTATTGTTGTTCCTATTCTAAAATAATAACTCTAATATCTTCTCTATGCTGTGATTTTATTATAAAAAATGTAAAATCATTTTCATTATTTTATCCACCCAATAAATGACAAATTCACCACATGTGTGTATGTACGGATTACCATATCCACGACGTGGTGTAGTTTGTTATTCAAACACATCATTATTAGGATGGATATAATAATTATTATAACTGATGTAAATAATAAATATAACATGTTAATAATTCATGATATATGATATTCCATCCAATTACATATGGTGTCACCATCAATATAATGATATTTTCGCTCCTGCGTATGTACATATTATCCTCTCCTCGAACACGATGAGATTTATTCTCCATCGTAATCATTTCATAATAATCTTAATTTTATGGCTAAAATAATATTTAATAACTTAATATAATTTTGGATAAAAATAAAATACATCCTATACATAACAAACATGGCCTACATAACCGAGTATATAAAGGAAACAAATCAATTAACACCTGAAACGATGATACTGCTAAAATATTATTTACAAAGCTATATTAGAGGATCACATGTGATATCATAGTTATGTATATATCTATTTTATAACATAATAACTATTATATATCTATTATATAATAGTTTAATGTACCCCAAACCATGAAAAAGTACAAGGTAAGGGGTTTTCATCTTAAATCTTATTCCCGTGAGATTTATGCTATATTTACACTATTTACTTTTTTGTGTTGTATGTACTGTTGATGATTGTATTATTTGTGTAATAAAATTTAATTACTGTGTATTTAAAAATTCATTTTATTAAACATCTTTCATGGGGTGTATGTTTCATTTGTTACCAAATTAGTAAGGGAATATCAAATTTCATTTTACACACATTAGGCTTTACGCATACATCATTAATTATTTTACTCCATTGTTATGTGTGGAATCACTATTTTTGATTTGCGTAGTAATTTACTCTCCCCTTTATATGGATATAATTCTGATACACATAATCAATCCATTAATAAATTCTCATGTCATCGATATGAACTTGATAATAGTAATTATAACTCAATAATGATTCATTGAGTTAAACATTCAATTCATTAGAGTTGTTTTTTACAAAAAAAAAGGGTGAATGTCCTATGATTGATTTACACTTTCTATTCAACCATATTGTGTATATTTATATTTTTCAAAAATTATTATATCATTTATTTTTACTTAACCTAATTATACATTCTTTATACGTGAATTCATCTCAACAAACATTCCATTAAGACAACTTTGTTATTATGTGCCGATTAACTTTTATTTGGTTTATATAATGTAAATTGAATAAGTATATCATGAATCCCTTTATAATCGTGATATTATATGTTTTTATTATTCTAATTATTTTTATTCAACCATCTTTAATTTGGTTATGAACTCAAACAAAAATATCAATTAAAATGTTTTAAAATTTTATTCATCCAAATCATTCTCATTAATGTCGAGGATTTAAAAATGGATTAAATGATTTATTTGTATAGACATGAATTTTTTAATGATAATTCATTAAAAAACATTCAAATTAGTATATGACACATTGATTCAAAAAAACTATTTAAAATAAATTTTAGATAAATAGGGAGACTTTAATATGTTTTCAAGAAAAAATGGGGATATTTCTCTCAAATAGTTTTGATGATTATTTTCATCTATGTCAATATCCTTTATTATTCTCGATTCAAGACTATTTTTTATAATATAATCATACATATTGTGTTTAATGACATATGTTTGACTATGGATGTGATATTTTTATGCCATTAATGGGTTGTGTTTAAAATATTTTCAGTTCGTATGCATGATTTTATAAGAATGTTTAGAATATGTTTCGACCTTTTCATATGAGGAATGAATTGGACATAGTAAGTGATTGTGGACCCCGCTATAGCTTCTCGATGCATCTGTAGGTGTCATGAGACAAACTAGTGTCATATCAGATGTCCTTGAAAAAATCTCATTTTTAGTCATGGAACAAAGCCTTTTATATGTGGTCATCCAGGCTAACATTATGTATTACTTCATTATGAAAGTGGCAATTGATATTTCATGTGACTATTCGACTAGAATAATATCAATGTTAATATGTAAATGGAATTATTGGATTTTATCTTTGCGATATTATGTTTATGTTTATGTTTAAAAGGATTTTGTTTTAGTATTATAAATTGCCTTAAATGTTTAAACTTATTTATGAATGTTTCTATTATATTGTTACCCATAATGAGAATCTAAGCTCTGCCATTTCTATGTTTTATTTGTCCCACGATGTGAAGAATTATTTTGTGTTCACTTAGATGTATAAGCTATGGATATAAGTCTGCATAAAAAGGGGATGAAATGTTGTTGATGTTTTTATTTCATGATGTAATGTAAAAATTATGAGTTTATCTAGTACATTTAAGGTTACAAAACTAATCGGTCTTTTAGGAAATGATTCAATGTATCAAGGAAATGTTATGTAATAATGCACTGACTCTGGGTAACTGGGGTTGGGTCTTTACATAAGATCTCAAATGAAGAATAATGAAATATAATAACTATAATAACTGAATGTAATCTATGGTAAAATTATCATTATATAGTTTGTATGACATAATTAATTTGAATGGGTAAAAAATTGAAATAATACCCATAAATACAATGACTATCAATCTTAAAACATGGAATAAATCATTATCTAAGGCAAGAGTCATAAAAATCAATAATAAGGTGACATGTGATGATAATAATGAGAAATTTAATAAGTAAAATACTATATAATGTATAAATCAATCATATTTTTACCTTTTATAATTATCTTCATATCACTTATAAAAATAAAATAACCAGTTTGGTCATCATCAATCTAGAGATTACCTTGGACTTTGGAGGGCTATCATAGATCCATCCATCGCAAGTTTATCATGATATCATAATCCTTGATTTATAATGGAACCACCCATACATATATAATAATTTTTCCACCAACCATTACAATATTTCATCATAAATAATGCTTAAAAATGTAAAAAAGTAGAATTTTATACTTTTTGACATGACAATAATCATTTAATAATTCAATAACTTAAAATATATTGGATCAATGTCAATATATTAATCTCAATATAAAATGATTGAAGATAATATCAGTAAAACATTTCCCTTATATAGTTTATGAAGCATCAAGTTTTATTGATGTTGTTGAAGGGGGAAACCATTATTAGATCTATTAAAACATTATATTGGGAGATAACCATTCCACATTGAAACTCACTTTAAAAACCCAAAATTAAAAAAATATTATGATGTAATATTTATTTTAAATAACATGAAAAAATTTATGGTTACCTCAAATAAAATAATGGTTATGATTGCTGGAAAATACTTTTGTGATGTAAATGCTTAAAATAATCAATATTTTAAATGATTTTATAAATTGACTCAAAATGACCCATTTTGAAAATGATTAAGAATTTTGCTATAATTTTTTTAAATTAAGGTCAACGATCATGTAAAAAAGATTTATGAAATCATTAATTTTAAGAAAATATAATTTCTGAAGTCATTTTAGGCATCATGGATATTAAAGAGATAGAAACAATATGTAAAACAAAATACAATATTGGTATCATGAACCTATGACATTATTTATGTTGTATTAATAAATACCATAGGAAATGAAAATAAATATTTTTCATCAATTTTAGAACTAGTATAGAATAATTATTTATGGATCATCAAAATTTTTCTAATGGTTTCCTAGAATGTAACCTTAATCAAAATAATTAATAAAGAAAGAAGGTTGTTACATATATAATTTGATGTCAATGCAACATTTCAATAGAAATCTAGAACAAAAGATACATTCAAATGATACATTAATAATAATTACGTATTGTTATTGTTGATAAAAATAGTCAATGGGTATGTATATATATCTCTAAAAATAATATAGTTGTGTAATATTACTAATATTCCTGAATGAATTGAAAATTGAGATGAAGTCGTTTACAAAAATGAATTTCTCTTGATCAAATCCTAATGAAATATAGAACCTCATATGAATTTTTAGATAAACCTTTTTAATGAGATAAATAATGAAATGTATTCATCATAATTATATAGATCACACAAAAATAAAAACTAGTGAATATGGAATATGTCTTAGATAAATAAATGATACATAAGAGTCTCTTACCGTGAGTCTAAAAATTCCATGTGCGTACATTAAGTGCAGTACAATATTTTTATATCAATTATTTTATTTCATAATAAATTATTATAGGTGTAATATATGACAAAAATTTAAATTAATTTATTTCATTAAAATTAATTATTAAATACATTATTAGTAAGTCCAACTTCTTTTAATTTCAGGTTGTTTAGTTCGTTACTTAAAAATGGCATCATTGTGTTGATCATGGTAAATAATGACATTTTATCAACATATATTGAACAAAAATAATCTAATAGAAATTAATTTAAGTCATAAATTATACATTTGTAACAAATTATGAAATAAAATCCTAAAAATTGAAATATATTATGGTCGTGGAGATGTTATTCTATAAATAACATTCAGTACTTTTTACAATCTTCAATGATAATTAAGGAAAGAGGGTAATTAATATTTTATTTTTTCATATTTATTATCTGAAGAGAATATTTCATTACCTGACATTATATATATATCAACCATGTGTTTTTTTATAAAAATTATTTCTGACACTTCATGGAAGCGGTATCCCACACAAAGGCACGAACGATGTAATAAATTAAATGTCTTAGAAGTAAATTGTTATATTTTCATTATTAAATGATAAATATTTCGTGAATATCATAATTCGGTAATTTAAATAATTTTTTTTAAATAAATTAACCCTAACTACCAAACATGTAATGAATTAGAGATAAAATAATCTCATCACTTCATTTGGACATAGTCCATCATGAAGAGATGCAACATTATCATACCTATATGTATATGATTATAAGAGGATTAATGTGACTAAGCATCATTAAAACATATTATTTTTATTTTAAAATTATAATTCACTTGATTTTAACAAATATTATTTATTTTTAGTGTTTTATAGATTTAGAAAATCTCATAAACAATAAACACATACATTACAAGTGGACACATAAACTCTGTATCCACTTTTCGAACAACGAAACCACTTTTAAATTGATTTTTTTTCATGAAATATGTTCTAAAAATAGAAAATAAACACATCCATAATAAAATACTTCCTTAAATTAGTGATTTTTATATATGTTTGATGAACATAAAAATATCACTATGATTCATAAACAATTAAAATATTTTGTCGAGTAAATAACATGGAAACCCATGTAATATTTCATTTTATACCAAATTTATTAGGGATACTGAATGAAATATTTTTAAATAGAAAAAACAAACATTCTAACTCACATAAAATTATTAATATCCATAAAAATAAAATTAAATCCCATTATATGTAACATAAATCATCACATTCATAAAACAATTTCAAAACAATTTTTATTAGAATACCAATATTGCAAAATTATAATATGATCATTACCAAAATGATTTATTATCTATTATTTGTATCACCCTTTATAGAATCTATAATAGTCCCAACTATGTATTATAATGGTGCACAACCATTTATATACGGTTTATCGAACTCACATGTCAGCTATAATGGGGATTAATCATTTATTTTACTATATTGGGATCACCCATGAGTTATAATGGGGCTCAACCATTCGTATAACCTGAATTAACAAAATTTTCAATTTTCTTCTCCAGAGTACCAAATTCTTTGGATGTTATAACATAATCACATTTCCATGGCTTATCATGGAACCACCTGTCATTGGATTATCACAAAACCACTTGTCATTGTTTATCACATAACCACTAAACATTGGTTTATCCCATATCCTACCATATATTTTTATCACATAAACACCCTTTTTTGGTTTATCACATTACCACCAATTAGTATAACAAATTCTTACAAAATAATATCATAAACATAATTCATGATATATTGAATCCTCAAAATAGTCCATGATAAATTGAAACAATTTATTATTAAATCCTTTATTTTGGATGACTATAAAAATACAATGGAAAACATTTTCATTTAATGTATCCATATCAACAATTAATGTAAAATTAAAAATGATAAGGAATCATGAAATAGTAATAAATTTCATACACATATTTGTTTTAAATATCATTCAATTTGAATTTTGTTTAAAGAATCATTTAAAAGTGGAGTTTAAAATAATTCACTTACATAATATATTTAAAAGAAACTGTTTTGGAAAATAAATTGGGGAAAATTCATAAATTTATGTTTTAAAAATCTCATGTAAATATAAATAAAAATAATTTTGATAGCATGCACATGAAATTAAAATACGTATTATATTAATAATTAAATCATTTCAAATTAATTTTTTCATTAAAAATTTCATTCTCATTAACTATGACTCATCACATATGTTTATTATCACTAATAAAAGTATACTTTGTTTAATATATATTTCAATGAGATCCTTTTTCAGGATTATTATTACTTTTAAATCCATAGTTTCTATGATATAAAACATTAATATATCAATTATGATGACTTAGGTCATTTTTATGATTCTCGGTACCTGTGTCCAAAATAAATTCGGTAAGTCAACTACGGTCCAAGAGGTCACGAATACATCATATTCATAACAATTTTAATTAAAAAATGATAGATTTTTTAAATAAATTATACATTGAGATCCACCCTTTCATATATGGATTTTTAAAATTACCTGTGTTACAATAAGAGAGATTCTACGTCATACATACACAATGAGTAACATTTTCATTAATTAACGATCATTATGGAAAAAAGTGAATTACTTTTTTATTTTATTTTTGAATTCATAAACATATCATTAATATCATATTAATCATTTATATATACTCGTATGTATCATTAATGTGACGTTTTGATGAAAAACATATCTCATCGATTCATGGATGTGACAATTCATACGTATGCATAGGCAACCTTATTATTTATCTATTTATGGATAGGAAAGAATATATAAGATATAATATCATCTAAAATTGATAAATATGTCTTAAATTACATATATATAAATATATTAAATCTATAATTATAACAAATCATCATAGTTGGTTACTAAAATTCAATTACATGATTTCGTTAGGCGACGGTCTCTCATACACACAACTATTATTTATTAACACATTTTATAGAAGAGGATATGGATTTGGATAAAAAAATTTAAATAATAAATTAAATTTATATTTATGATACAGAAGATAATAATTTATAATTTTTTTATGAAAATTGAAGTATTTTGATAGAGAAACAAAACAAAAACACCAAATTAAAATTGGCATATCTTCACATTAAATTCTATGTCTATAACAACTTAAGACTATTAAGGATAGTTTTCATATTAATATAAGAAATCTAGAATGTTTTGAGGTATTTTGGGAATGTATTTGGGATGATTTTTGTTTAAAAAAATAGGATTATATGTTTGTGAGAAAAAAAGAAGGGGTTCCCTTTTAATAAGATAGTGGAGGGGAACTCTTGAAAATTTAAAAAATATTAAATTAATTAATACAATTAAATTATAAAAATGGTCCAAAAAATATAAATTTAGAATATTATATGAATATGTGCCAAAATATATTCATTTGATAAGTATTAGACATATTGGGAATAATTTTTAATTCTAGTAATTTATTTTTAACCATTATTTGACCACTTTAACTCATAGACCGATAAAAATTATTTTTTCTTTTTCTTGGTAAATATAGTAAATATAAGATGAAATAATGACGATAAATTTTTCATGGATGATTGTTTAAATCATATTATCATTTTGTGCCTGATTTCATTATTTATAAGAATTTTATATCAGTTATGAAAATATGATTCATTTTGAAATATCATTAATATGGATTTTGACACTTTGTTTATATTGAATTATAAATATTTCAAAATAACATGATATCATCAAACAAACAATTTTAGTAAATCTATATTATATCAAGGTAATATATTTAATTTTTGAATGACATTAATTATCTCACATTATATGTATATTCATAATTTTAATATCATTAATTTGATAATTTCATTGGAAAAATACTTTTTTCAACACTATTGTGCATGAATTTAAGGTAATGATTTCTCTAAGAAAAATAAATAAACTAACAAGATATTGGTAAATTAATTATCATTTAAATTACTATATATATTTGATCCTATACTTTGGATAATCCCATATAAATTATATATTTTTTTATTTTACAATTATGAAAACATTGTCGTTTTATTATTTTAAATATAATAAATTACATAATATTTATATATTTATTTATTTAAACCAATGACCATATTATTACCCTTTATTACTTTTGTTTTAACCTACTTAACCATTATTGTGCTTACAAATATTACCATATTTACTATTCATATAGGCTATAAATAAAAGGGAACTATTTTTGAAAATGTGAGTAAATTATTCAAAATATTTAATTATTTTATAGAGAACTCATTTACCATTTTTTCATATATTTATTTAAAAAAACACTATATACATGACTGAAATGTGTGTCTGAAAAGTAAAAAATTTCAAATGTTTGATATAATTTCATATCCATTTTCAATTTCAAAGTAGGTCCAGTATCCATAATAACATATTTTTGATTTGTAATGAAACTAATTTAAATTATAAAAAATATAGTATATATATAAATAAATTAAAATAAAATATAGTTTTGAATTAAAATTTATTTTTTATCATAATTCATCAAAAAAAACTTGCTAAAAACATACTATAAAATCAACGAATGATAATTTAGATACACTGATCATAGAAATGAAAATTATTTTATAAAATAAATTATACAAATGTTTCAAATTTTAGTTTTAAAACATGTTCACTATTAAAACGTGTTAAAACTGATTCCTATAAAAATAATTATGTTATGGGTATAAATGGATTCAATCTTATCTTATTCCTATAGAATTAGTTGGATGGGTGTAGAATCATTTTATAAATGAGAATAGTCAAAATATAGTCATTCTTATTAAAACCTAAAAATATAATATCTTAATTACTCCAACCATATTAAATAATAATATTAATATTATATTGTTGTTCAGTATATCTCAGTGATATGTGCACCAGAATTATTCAAAGAAACTCATTATTTATGTGGTATAAACTTTTGAACATAGATTCCATTTATTTTTAATATTACTATACAGTTCATAAATAATAATCTATATGAGAATGAAAATTATTTTTTACCTGAGTTGTTACATTCTACAATATTTTGGATATTGCATTCTCATAATTTTTATTTAATGTTGTATAAATAAGTTTAGATTTTTTTAAATACCATTTTTGAAATCTGACATAATAAAAGAATTAATACAACATCAAATTATAAAATAATTAAAGTTAACCAATAGGTTCATATATAATATAAAAAAACATGGTTTTCATGTAAGAAGAAATTAACATGAAAATAAAATATAACACCTATGTTCTAATGGAGGGCGATAGAAAAAATATTCATGAGAAAGTGAACCATACCGAAACCTTATTTTTTATGGGTTAAATATATATTGATTTCCCAATAAGAAAAATATTTTGGAAACATTTTTATTTAAAGAATCCTTTCATAGAATATAAGAATTGAATTACTTCCCTATTTAGAAACATGAAGAAATATACATACATGACATGAATAGTTTCAACCATTAATCCATTTCTAAAACAATCATACATTTTCTCCAAACAATAAGTATTCTGTATGTTTATTTTCTATTTTGGAAACCATAGAATCCTCGTCTATGGATCAGTAAATCGAAAAAAGATGAAAATATTTTCCTCCAATCTTTAAACATTAACAAAAAAATTTAGGCTGAGATATTATAATTTCACTAAAATAATAACGATTTATATGATAAAAAACATTGTTAGTCTCCAAAATTTAGTTATAATACCAAAGTTAAAAAAAAATTATTATATAAATGTATAAAAATATCATAAAATTTTCAAAACATTTATTAAAACCTAAAAATTTGAAATATTTTATTATATAATTTTTTGATATAATATTTAGAAATTATCTCTTAATAACATGAATTACTCTTAAAGTCATACACCTGAATGAATATGACACGACCTGTCCACTGGGGCCCATTTCATGACTACCCTAAGCCCATAATCCATAGGTCATGGGATGAAAAATAGCACTGGAATGTCATATCCCTATAATGGGAAGGCATTGCCATTAAACCTATACAAACACACAATCCATGAATGCAAGAATAAAAAAAAATGAAGTAAACTGTTGTAGTTATATTTTTATTGAAATTAAAGGGTCCAAAATACAAGCCCAACTAGAAAGTACAAGTATAACTGAAATTGAAAATAGCACATTGGATGTCCATCGTGGATCCTACCTAATGTGTAGGTATATATTCTCTCCACAACACTACATGCCCGACCGTCCCCTCAGCATACTGCCTGGTCTAGGCTCCGTCAAACCACAACCCAAATACTCGTCATCAGCAAGAGACACAAAAAGGTCTCTATGTGTACCATGTATGGGTGAGTATAAAAATACCTAGTAGGGACCTTGATAACATCAATGGTCTCTACAAATTTCATAATAGAAAACCAAAATGAATGATCTATGTCAAAAATAACAAGAAACGGACACAGCTCAAACTATATTTAAGTGATGTATAGAAGTATAGATGATAAGTCATAAGGCTATATCATCTTATTCTATCATGTGGCACTGCTTGAGTCCAAAATGAATTTGTCCCACAAAAGATCGACATGTACTAATCCCCTCAATAACCCACACAATATCTGACCCGCCCGATGGTGATAGGTACTGACACCCGCAATGACCCATATAGGATCTGACCCACACATGATCAATATACACTGACCCACATAAGATTGGTGTGCACTGACCTACACATGCTCGATATGTCGTTGATCCATTATGAGCCACTCTAAGGTTGGTCCTAATTGTGTCACAAGGTGATGATCTAAACATGATCTCTTTGTGTTGAACCATACATGATCGCTAGGTGTTGACCGACATTGGATAGCTCAGTAATTACCATCTTATGATCTGTCTCCAATGTCCTTCTCACTTCCAGCCACTAAATTCCTGCTCATAGTATGCATGATTTTTGGAGAACCACTCCACAAGTAATCATTAGTATTTCAACTGGCACGAAGTCCCACATACATGTATCCTTATGGACATTCCCATCATTAGGGTTCCAACGAAATAGACAACAAATCTATCAGATGTCTGGTCTTTTAGTTATTAGAATTTTTGTGTTGTGGGCCCAGTTGTATTCGAGGACGATTCAACCTGACCACACTTTAACATTCTAGAAAACTCACATACAATATTTCAAAAGGGATGCCATGTCACTAGGGTTCTAACAACACAGACGTCGCATAAATTGGATAGTCAGTCTGTTAGTTCCATATCTTCCTGTGAAATGAGGAGGGGTGATAGCCCCTCGTTCCAGCCTCACTCGTTCGATCTCGCTAGAATATGCCAAAGAAACTTCTTCTCTAAAGGGGTCTCAAATCCACAAATGACATGTCAAACAGAAAACTGATTTGACAGTTACAAGAATTTTTTTATTCTAGGACACTTTGGGTATGGGCATGGTCTGACATGGCCAGACCAGCCCAACGAAATGGGTCTCAAGGACTACCTGGCCCCACCTGTGTGCAGATCATTAAGGGTCAACGCTGTTCAATGTGTCCATCCTGTCGGGGCCGGCCTTGTTTGGCTCGAAGGCCTAGGTTGCGTGTCCGTCATGTTGGCGAGATCTATCCCACTGGCAGGTCCAGACTGTTGAGCATGTTTGTCCAACATGGAAAACATGATATTTCTCAGTCTGTAGGAAGGTAGATAACCTTCGTGTCATGCCCTGTAGTTGCATGGCTGTTTCATCCAAACTTGGGGCAGTGTCCCACTACACAAACTGGTCGACTGTTTGGTGGAGTAGTTTGAACCAATGCGGCGTGGCGCGGGCCGCGCCCCTCCCTCCATCTGTGGCCACTCCCTCCTGTCATAGCCGCTCTTTCCGGCGACACCTACAAGGGCCGCACATGTCCCTCACGGCTGGAATGGTCCAGTCTCCCATGGCCACCGCGGTGTGCCATCGCCCACCGCCTTCTACCTCCCCCGGATGGTTTCCATTGTTCTCCTCTATTGTTTGATAGAGAACATCTGCATTTGAGGGAGATGTTTTGTTCATTTGTCCCACCAAAATCTTCTAATGACGATTCAAAATCATTGTTTGATGGTTCGTGATTCTATGGTGCTCTTCTCATATCTCCGGAATTGGTCCTATCCTCCAAGTGATCGGGATCGCGGTACATTATCAGAACATTGTCTCTTGGTGATGTTGTGTCAATACTCCTCCCCGAGATCCATATAAATAGTATAGGGGAGGGTGAGTAACGCAAATGGAATTAATGGAGATCAATTAATTAATGAACCTCCCAAATTTCAACAGATCTATTACAAAGGATTTAGGAGTCAACCATTGAATGGCTTGACACATCGTTGTTCCTGCCACCACTTCTTTTCCATTAGAGGGAAAAAATGAGAGAAATAATGTAATATTATTTTAATATTTATCTTTTAAAATTACAAAATCATAAATTTTCTCTTGAAATATTATGGTCAATGTGAAGCCTCCTTTTATAGAATAATAGCACTACGGATTCAACAGTTCTCTCATATAGTCAATCCTATCACCAGTTCAAAACATAGAACACTCAAATCGTGCATTTACTGAACGTTCAATAAAAATTTTTCAGAAATTCATTCTGGGCACACTGGGCCTTAGAATCACACATTTTAGAATCTCAAATACTAGTAATAATTCCATAAAATAAAAAAAATCAATGGAAAATTCAGGTCATTACATTCTTCCCACCGTAGGGATTTTCATCATCGAAAGCAACAAAAAAGGATATAGAAACAAATGGGGTTGTTGAGCCCAAATCTGATCCTACCACTCTCATATTTTCTCCTGGAAGTTCTCGTGTTGTCTGTGAACATGCACTAGAGGTATCGATCATCCTTAATGGACCCTCTTCTATCGATCCAAAATCTCTAATGGAGCCTCTGTAATGGTCTCCCCAGCATCAATGTCTAGTTGTCTGTAGTCGATGACGTGTGTTTCATCATGCAGTACCTCCTCAGCTGTGACACATGGAAAACGTCATCCACATAGTTCATCTGTGGGGGGGGGGTCCAGGCAATACACCACTATGAAAACTATGAGGAGAACTTGATAAGTTCCAAAGAATCCTGATAATAACTTGCCTCCCCATCCAAATCTATGGAAACCTTGACGAGGTGAGACTCATATGAAGACAAGGTCTCACACCATGAACTACAAAGGTCGTCGGCTCTTATTAGCATAAACATATTCCTACTCTATGCAGTAATCATCTTACCCAAGATGATATATACCTTTTAAGTGGTAGCATGTACCATCACTTAACCCATTTCTTCTAACTCTCCTAGGTCTGTATATCATTGAGATGATATGCATGGTCGATCGTATAGGGCCTCGAATGGTGCAATACCAATGGTAGAGTGATAACAGTTGTTGTACGTGAACTCCACCAAGGGACTGTGATCCATCCAATTGTGGCCAAAATCATGGACACTAACTTGAAGAATTTCCTCTGCTGTCTGAATAGTCTGCTCCCTCTAATAATACGTATGTGGATGAAAGGCGGTGCTTAAACCTAGATGAGTCCCAAATGCCCCCTATAATCCCTTCCACAACCAGGATGTAAAACATGCGTCGTGGTTCTAGAAAATTTGTCGATGGGACCCCATGATGAGGTACAATATCATATACATAGAGACGTCCCAAGCCCTCTAATGATCCCTGATCCCACATAGATATGATGTGGGCCGACATGGTGAGTCGATCAATAATCACCGAGATGGAATCATGTCCCCTTGACATATGTGGAGGCCCTGTCACAAAGCTGATGGCGATACCATCCCACATCCACTCTATCACCACTAGTGGATGTGCTAATTCTGCAGGAACTTGATGTTCATCATTCACTTGTTGAGAGGTTAGGCATTGTGAATAAAAATATGACATTGCCTTCTTCTTCCCTGGCCACCAGTGCGAACACCGTAGGTCGTGGTATATCTTCACCACACCAAGATGTACCTCTAGAGGGGACGTATAGAATTCCCTCAAGACCTCTTTTGGTAGTACCACCATGACTATGGTGCATCATCTATATAAGATGGTGTTCTCCCAACATTCAGAAAAGCAATCTGGTGCCTGTCCTGGGGATTTTTGAGCACATCAATACTTACAGTCAATATCCCCAATATGTGCATCTCAAACTCGCAAATATAGTGGATAGTTATTGTTAAAATATTTACATATGTTGCTCCATCTATATCCACAGATTAAATCTGCATCGCGGCTAGCAGCCGAGTCGCCTCACTCAGCAATTGTAGACTAGACCTCCTACTGGGAGTGGTTGTTACCACATTCTAATTTCCAGTAGTATAGACTATCTCGAAGCTAGAGCTCTAGAGGAACTATAGCTACCATCGTTATCTATGGTTCAAGACATTTTGTGAGAAGATATACCTGAGGCTCATGTGATCATAAAAAATATAAATTGTTCACCCATCAAGAAATGTCACCAAACATTCTAGGTGAAGACCACTGCTTCTAACTATAGGTCATTTGTAGCATAGTTCTGATCATGTTGTCTCAGCTGTCGTGAGCCATAAGTGATCACTATTGACTACTGCCTCAGGAACCATCCATGTCTGGTCCCTCACGCATCATAGTAGACAAACATCAAGAATTCCCTATTCTGGTAGCCTCAAGATGGGGGCACTCATCAGTCACTCCCTCTGCTCCTAAAAAATCTTCAGGCATCTCTCCGATCAGAAGATGTCTTGTACTTTATTCATCAATGCTAACATGGGTGTTAAAAATCTATAAATGTCAGTTACAAATATCTATTATTTCCCAACCAACGCTAGGAAACATCAAAACTAGTTCACACTCCTAGGTGGCTCCATAGAAAGAATTTTCTCTTTCTTCACTGGATCTACCACAACTCCATCCTCTAAGATAACATGTCCTATAAAGTGGACCTATCATATCTAGAACAGGAACATTGAGATTTTAACATAAATCTAGTGATCTCAGAGTGTATCAATAACTATCTGTATATGATAGGCATGATCCTCCTCTGACGCCGAGTACACCAAGATTTCATCGATTAAAACCACCACAAAGCGATTTAGGTATGGCTAGAAGATCCTATTCATGATATCCAAGAACAGACACGGGGAGTTGGTCACACCGAATCTCATAACTATGAACTCCTAGTGGATATAATAATATATTAAGGTCTCCTTCTGAACATCCTCATCTCATACCCTGAGCTGATGATAACCTAATATGAGATCTATCATTGAAAACCAATGTTCTCCATTCAACTGATCGAAGAGATCATCAATCCTCAGAAGTGGGTACTTGTTCTTCATGGTCACTTGCTTCAGGAACTGATAATCCATATAGATCCTCAAACTCAAATCTTCATTCCTGGTGAACAAATTCAGGGATTCCCATAGAAAAACACTGCTACTTATGAACCGCTTCCTCTATAATTCCTCCAACTGTACTCGTAACCCACGAGGCTCCACAGGAGCAATCCGATATACTACGGTAGATATTAGTGTTGTCCCTTTGTATAGGTAGATGTTGAAGTCCACCTCTATGACAGGTGGTAGTATCGTAACATAATCAGGGAAGACATCAGCATACTAGTCCATGACTACAGGATACCTTGTAATCTAAACATCAGCTGATCTGAGGGTAAGGCTAGCCAACTGATGTATGATCAGTAGTACCCTTATCCGGGTATGACCATCCTATGCTGAAAATTGTCCCTTCTCACCACTGAAGGAAAAACTAGTCCTATAAACCCCGACAAACCACAAATTGCACCTAATACAGTCAATCTGATCAATTACTGTGGATAACCAATCCAAACCAATGAAAATATTGTAAGGGTTCTACGCCCCTACTAGAATATACAAGGTGATGACCTCGACTCTAAGAGTATTCTCACACTGCTGGATTCAATGTGTAATCATCAAAACCACTCTTGTAGAAATCTCTAATCATAATGATCTATCTAATGGCTCCACCGGAATCTCCAAGCTCTGAACAAGTGTCATTCCATTGAATTAGTGATTGGAACCTATTTTTTTATGTATTGCATCTAGGTTGGAATAGACACAGTTCATAGCTATAATCATCTCTAGAGTACTGTGTCCATAGCCCTATGATATATGTAGTTGTGCTCTCCCCTGTACAACTGCTCCCTATAGTTGGGGTGGACCACCAATTGGTGGTGTTACTAGAACATAAAATCCCCGCCCACCACCAGCTGCATGACTTGCTCCTTCGCCACATATGCCGCCTTGAAATCCTCCTTGATCGAATCTCTTCCTCTACCTTGGTGGTCCCTCAAATGTATTCTAATCATTGGTATAATGGGTTCTACAGTCGTGATCCACGTGTCCCTACCCATTACACATGAATTTCACCCAACCTCCCTGCAGAACTCTTTTTCCTTATGAGCTCATCAACCCGAACCTACATCCTGATTTTGTTCACCAGAAGGTCTTTTCTTATTGGAACTCTATGTAATTTTTCTACTACCTACCGCATATGACTCTGTTATGTGTCTCCCAGTTGTGGGACTCACTTTTGGTGCCTAATTAGCTAGGAAACTCTCCACTAAGAGTGCTCTGTCCAGCACTCCAGTATGTGTTGGGATGCTAGGAGATACCATCGAAGCTCTGATCTCCCATCAGAGTCCCATCTTGAAGGAGTAGGCCCGGAAAAAAGGTTCTTGCACCATGAACGTATAGTACCATGAGGGGTCGGTGAATCTCGGCAACTGTCAGGCCACTGATAAGCTACAATGATGTAAGTGTAGTAGCCCTTGTATGTGAACTAAGCATTGGGTGGTTGGGATGAACTCTGCCCTGAAAAGACCCTAAAAGTCCATCCAGATGAGGTCCACCTCCTCGTATATCTTGAGTTTCAGACTCCACCATCTCGTAGCTGCTCCCTTGAACAGAATGATAACTAGGAACACCATCAGATCTGTTGGTGTCCCAACTATAAAAAAAACTCTAGTCAGAGCCGCCAATCAGTCCTCATACGCCTACATATCCCTCTCACCTCGGAACCACAAAGGCACCTGCTACTGAATCTCATGAAATGTGCTCTGTTGGCATGCCTCATCTATCAGAGGGGCTGGTGGAAACATTTTCCCAATAGGTAGTGGTGCTGCTAGTACACCGCCCAAATGTGATAACGCCAAAAGAGGGCCCTACAATGAGGCCTAATCCCTCAGTGGGTAATTAATATTTATTCCCCCAAGAATCCTGGCTGGTTGTCTACATGGTGGAATCCTAAATGAAAATCGGTGCACCATGGTCAATGATTTATAACAGGTGAGCTAACTCAAATATATAAAAAGTAGAAAACTTGAAAAACACATGCAATCAGTGTTTTCATACACTTAGTTGGAAATCAGAATTCAGGGTCTTGGCGTATGGATACGTCAGCCACCGCACCAACACCTGACTCTCCGAATATAAAACCACACTCAAAACACTTTACACTATTTTAGAATTAGTAGATCAAAGTCTTAGTTCCTCGATAGAAACGACTCCACTGATACGATTTTTCACAACTCGTCCCTCAGTGCCTGTGCCATGACTAATTGAAACCCACATTCCATTGGCCAGGGGTTGGTGACTAGAATTGGAAAGGGTTGTCTCTAAGATGGGATGGAATTTAATTTAATCATGTACAATAAAAGAATCCCATAACACTATAAGAAGAAACAATGATGTAAACTACTATACTAAAAATTGCACTGAATGTACAAGGGGTCAGAATACAATCCCAAATAGAAAGTATAAGTACAACTAAAAGAGAAAAAAACTCCTAGAACATCCACCGTTGATCCTACCTGATGGGAAGGAACGTATCATCTCCACAACAATACACATTTTCCAGTCTCGTCCACATACCTCCTGGTCCAGGATCCATCATGACTCTACCCATATACTTGTCATTTGCACAAGACATAACAAGGTGCGGTGGAAGACCGTGCGTGGGGGAGTATAACAATACCCAATAGGGACCCCCGAGACCACCAATGGTCTCTCAGAATTTCACGAAGGAAAACCAAAATGCATAATATCAATCACAAATAACATGCAATAGACAAAGCTCAAACCTTGATTATGTGAAGTATAGAAGTACATATGATTAGTCGCGAAGATAAATCTTCTTATTCTGACAATTAGAAATGCTACTAAACATACAAAGTCCGACCCACACATAATCGAGATGTACTAACCCTCGTAAGGACCCACACAGGATTCGACCATCCCATAGTCGAGATGTACTAACCCACACAATGACCCACACATGATCTGGCCCACACATGATCATTATGCACTAACCCACACAAGATTGTTTAGTGCTGACCCACACATGATTTAACCCACATAGCATTAGAAAGTAACTGATCCACAACGGGCAGTTCTAATGCTATCCCTCATTGGGTCGTGAGGTGCTGATTCACACCGGATTTCTTGGTGCTGATCCACATAGGTTTTATATGTGCTAACTGCCACAGGATTTCTCGATTCTAACATATGTAGGATATATCTCCAACTTCAACCTCACTACCATTTACAGGATTCCTGCCCAAAGTATGCTTGATTTGGGAGAACCCCTCCTCAAGCCATATGTCCTATTTCAACCAGCACGAAGTCACATGAAGAAGTAACATGATTATTTGTCATGTCATAAGGGTTCCAACATAATATACATCACGTCAATCGGACGTCTGATCTGTATGTTATTGGCATTTTAGTGCCAAAGGATTGGTTTGATACGGTTCCGATCCAACCAAAAAGTACACCAACATTATACAAAACTCTCGTGGACTATTTCCAAGGATAATCCATTTAACAAGGGTTCTTACTCCAAAGATAGTGAATCAATAGGATAAAAATTATGTTAGTTAGATCTTTTCCTACGAAGGGGGGGGGGGGTGATCACACCTCGGTCCGACCCTGTAGAGACCCAAAGCTTAACGTACATGGACAGTACATTACTTTTGTGGAATACTTAGTACATAATGAAAACACTCACACAAGGACATTAATATTTTAGTGTCTTTGGAAACTCAAAATATAATCTTCTAATCGTGGTGAAATATCTTCAACATCTTCCATAAAGATCTTCCATTTTTTAACCTAAAACCAATCATTATATCCTGGGGAAAAGAAAACATAAAAGGTTGAGCTCAAATTCTCAGTAAGGGTAAACAAAAAAATATCAATCACATCATATTCATAAGAACATAACCTTTTGGAAATTGTAACCTGCAAAAGAGATCATAATATAATAACATGGAATAAATCATAGTAGAGAAATGTAATCCAAATAATCTTAACATAAAACATAAAACTTTGTGGCATACACACATAATCATAGATAATCATTTCTTAGTAGTCAGGACTCATTGCCAAGACAATCTTAGCGGACAAAGTCCATTTCTGAACCGAGTTCATTCCTCGTTTCCGTACAGCTTCACGGAACCAGTTTAACCTGTCATTCCAGCCATGTCTATCTCATGAGATATAAAATCATTACCCAATGAATTGGAGGGAGATATAGGTCCCACCCATATCATAATGATACCATTCTTATGTGTGCCACAAAATCATAAACCATACATCATAGCATAACCCATGCAATAAAAATGGAAATCTTAAACATCATGACATCATAAAACAATTCATATAAGATAAAGGAATTCATAAAAATATTTCCATCACGACATAATCAAATCAATGTAACAATTGGTATAGAATCATGACCCTATATTATCAAAGATGGAAAATAATTTTGATAAAACACTTGAACTCCAGTCTTGAGGATAATATCCTTTCTTCTTCAAAAACACAATTCCTTTCATAACATGTCCTACAATTCTAAACTAAAAGAAGTTGATTAAAAATAAACATGAAAACTTGTAAAGTAAGCTTCTTTGATATAATGTTTTAAAAATACATTCATGCCGTATAAGTTAAAAAAACATTCTTCTCGTACTTTTTTTGGTAAAGTCAAAAATTACCTCGTACGAAAAACGACAAAAGATTCCTTTCATATCTTTTACTAAAAACTCACTGAAGGGTAAAATTGGATTTAAACAATTTTAGATGGATGGAAATACCATTTCATATTGAGGAAACATGGATGTGGATGATAAAATTTACCCCAATAAATTCCAAAGTATAAACAATATCGGATAAAAATGATATTGTGATATTTCCCTTACCTTAGGTCTGATTTGCTTCGTAAGTGTCTGAACCTCCTGTATAATGATTTAAATAATGTAATTGACTTATTCCAGAATCATACTCATTTTTATGATATCATATATGGTTCACTTATGATTTTATATTACACGTTCTTTTGTAAATTCCATGTTAAAGAGTGTTTTGGGTAAAATTGTTTCATTTGTCGTCCGTGTTTTGACTTGTAATTATTAATAAGATTAATTGGATCATTATTACATTATTCAAGAATATAAAACATTATTTATATATAATTATTATTCAGAATATTGATATATATAATAAATCAGTAAATGGAATGAAATATACCGTTCATGGAGATGGCAGGCCGTACGTACGCATGAACGTTGTTTTCGTTTCCTTATAGAGTTGAATGGAATTAAGTAGATGACATAAATATATATACACATAAATCCAGTATCATTATTATGTCATATATTTCATGATTAATTATTATATATACTTTATAATCATTCATGAATGGTTAACGTGAAGAATGAATCTCATCGCGTCATGGAGACGGTAGTCCGTACGTACGCCCGAGTGATGATATAGTTCTCATGATCGTGGAACTATATTGGAGCGTATGTATACTAGTTCAGAATCAATATCACATTAGAATAATCATATATAGTTATTATTTACACCATTATACCTATCCAAATAAGGTGGTGGTGGAAAATAGATTACACCACGGCGTGGAGACGGTATTCCGTACGTACGCACGCACGTTGATTTCATTTTCCGTAGGATGGATAGATGGTCAAATAGGGTTGTTTAAAAGATATAATAACATATCAGTATATGAGTGATACTAATGGTATTACTTCATGATGAAACAACTAAAGAAGAAGAAGTGGAAGAAGAAATAAAGATGATTGAATCGTTAACGGGCATTACCTCTTCTTTGAAGTGCTTCTTTGAGACCTCCTTTTAGGGCACTAAAATTGGTCTTTGAAGAAGACCAGGACGTCTAGGATGTCTCTAGAGAAGTGGAGAGTATAAATTTTCAGGGGTTGGCTGAGATTGAAGGCTCAAAGTGGTGTGAGGAAGAGAGGGAGGACGTGCCTTTTTATAAGGGAGGAGAGGGGCCCCTTTTGATTAACTAATAATATTATTTTATTATAAAGCCAAATTCGGTTTTAAATATCTCCAAATTGATTTATTTAGAAGCTAAGGTGGGGATGGATTTAAATCCTCTCATCCAATTGAAAATAGACAATTTTAGGATCCTATTTTAACCTTATCATTTAGATTTAACATTAAGTAAAATAATTTTACTTTTACCGTGTCTTCTTGTGTTCTTACACTATAAAGTTAATAAATATACTATAACAAGCCAAACGAACCCCAAATTGTTTATTATTAATATATATAACCTTATCTAAGTAATTTT
Source organism: Viscum album (assembly GCA_963277665.1). Lineage (NCBI taxonomy): Eukaryota > Viridiplantae > Streptophyta > Magnoliopsida > Santalales > Viscaceae > Viscum > Viscum album. The sequence continues at coordinate 1,454,140,772 of OY728159.1, read as the reverse complement.
GAACAACCATAGAATTTTAGGAATAAAATAACAATTAATAATATAATATTTGATTTAAAAACTATTTTATGTCAAATTTGACACTATTTAGTAATTGATTTTTGTGAAAATCATAACAGAATAGTTAGTTCGAAAAAAGATAATTAAATCAATACTTACATATCATATTAACATATAAAATTAGTGTAATTCATAAAAAGTCTCAAATTATATTTATTTGGGTATCTATAATATCAATTATTCTAATTTTTCACTATTATGGTAATTAATTCATCATCATTGTGTCATAAATAAATTAAATTATTTAATGTATAAAAATAATAAATAAAATATCATTATGTAGGAAGTCTTATTTTATTTCTAATTAATATTTACAATTGAATTTATATTATGTATATCCCTATATTAACAATGTTTTAGTAAATAAACATTGATTTTAACTCTTTTAACTCTTCTTTGAATTAAATAATAATAAATGTCCTAATCTAATCCAAGTGGGCCAAAATGGTGATATTTTATTCCTAAGACTGTTTTTGGTCGAATTAAACTTATCCAACAGAATTAGGATATGTGTTAGGGTAATAATAATATCATTTTTACCCTCAATTACCATATTTACTTTTAACCATGGTAAAAAGAAGTAAAAAGTTACTATTCACCAAAAATTATTTTCATATCATTGAACCACATTTTACTTACTGAAATCAACTGTGTCTCTAGGATTTTTGAAATTCGACTCACAGAAGCGGTAAAATTAAGTTTTATGACAAATTCAATTTTTTAACTACCACTTAGTGGTTTCACTATTCATAAAAAAATGAAAGTTTCCAGAAAAATATCAAAAATTTGGCCTAAGCTATATTTGATATTATGAACTCAAAAATGATGTCTATTTTACCAAATTCAAATAATATTAGTGGCATTAATTAATTTAAAAATTAATTCTCGTGGTCAAAACAAATAGCGTGTTCATAAGAGAAAATAACTATCAAAAGATTGAAACTTGTTTATGTCTGGTATAAATGTGAAATTAAATTCAATGAACAAAATTGTATTAAATTGTAAAAATATATTCTAAATATACTTTAAAACCACTCAAATTAATAATTTGTCACTATTAATTATTTTGATTAAAAAGGTTGTTTTTAATTAAAATTTAGTAATTTTCACTATTCATCTGAAAATGAAAGTTATCCGAAAAGTACCAAAATATCACCCTAAGCTAATTTCGATATTCCGATTCCAAAAATTATGTCCATTTTAATAGATAAAATTTATAAAATTTCAAAAAGTGGGTATTACTTTTTATAACAGCTAGTTCATAATTATATTATAATAATATCTATTTTAGTGAAACTTGGTATTGCGTACTACACACGATATCGAAGAAGGTCGCGATTGCATTTAATGAAAGGAAAGTCAAGGATGCATGTTGTGCAAGCTCCTTTTGGTGTAGCGTACAACACAAGACATTAATGAAATTAAAAAAAGAATACTTTTCATAAAATCTCGGGGTGTTACATTCTACCCCCCTTAAAATGAATTTAGCCCTCGAAATTCGTCGCGGTTATAAATTGTTTACTAATCGAACGTTTCTTTGATAGAAAACCTCATCATTAAAAGGAATAACAAAACCAATCATTAAAAATAAAAGTATGAAACGTAACGGTTACCCAAATAAACTAATCACTGGGTTTCGACATAGGTGAAAATATGGATATGGAAGAGAAATCTATCCATCAAGTTCTGAGGGATAGTGGTAGAGAACATGGATATGGAAAGTCCATCAATCACAATCCCATAAATTTGTGATGATCTAAGGTACCATCTGATTCATCAGATATAAGAGCACTAGGACAACATTTTCGGTTTTCAAGATTGTTTCCCTAAAGTTGATGAAATTGGAATTAGAAGAAATAATTTCGTGATTTCGGTATAGTCTCAATGTTGGTCGTTCTTTGGAAAATTTCCACTTCATCTTTTAAAGAAATGAAGTTGAATTTTTCATTCATGATGTGTTAGAAGATCATGTTATAGAATGATGGGTCATTCCATCTGTCTCAAACAAAAGGTTAGAAAAGTAATCAAAAAATACATAAGTCCATCTATAGTGAGATTAATCATATATGGTTCCTAAAATTGACTTATACATCATATATTATACTTCTTAATATAATAAAACTAATTTCTACTAGACAGGGACTTCCTATAGGCCAGTGGTAGGCGATAAAGGCCAGTCGCACTTCAGTTGTGGGTTCGATTCCCACAGCCTTGTCTGACGCGATGGGTTGTCGCCCATCCTGCAGGTTGTCCTTTTTCTAAAACTACATTACTATAACATCCAATAAATAATATCGAAGAGAAATTCTATCCTTAAACAATACTAACTTATGTCCATCATAATCCATTCCAATCTTTAGTCTTATCCAAAATAATGTTGTCTAATCTCATATTATAGTGAAAACGATTACCAAAGAGTTCATACAACTACCATGTTAATACCATTGTTGATCCCCATATATCATGAGATATGTCTTGTTGGTCACATTCCAAACATTAAAAGGCCTTAATCATGTATTTTCTTGAAAGAAAAATGAATACTCATTGAACCTTATTGAAAACAGGAATGCTGTTAATAGTTAACTCTTTCCACATACCAAAATCCTCAAAATTCTATATACTCAAACCATGATATCACTTAGTCCTTATATCAATCATGAGATCATGAATACTGTCAAACATTTCTTTTATTCCTTATCCCTTCATTATGCGCATATCATCTTTTTTCCAAAAATATCTCAATCACATTCTATGGTCACTGGTACCATAAAATTATTGAAAACCACAATAGACCAATACATAAATATTCCAATATTCCACGATACTATATACAACATTATTTTAGAATCCCATTACATAAACACTTAATCATTCCAGCACATCGTTGTCACATTCAACATCGCCAATGGTGATCGAATGTGACTTCCCTTTGTCCATTGCCTTAAGTGGTTGCTCATGTCGATCATCACTAACCCTTTGATTAGGGAATTTATTAGAATAATGTACCATTTCCTTGCACTTGAAGCATTGAAGTGTAGTAAGTTCATTCTGTGTATCCCTTCCTTTGTTTGCAACATTAGACATCTTCTTCCCATCATTGCGACATTCAAATGCCCGATGACCTTCCTTTCCACATTTGAAACATTTAATTGTCCCTTTAAGACAATATCCACCATGCTTCTTTCCACACTTTGATCATAAGAAAAAATTCATCTTCTTTTCACCATTATTCTGTGATTTCTCCTTGAACTCCATCTTTTGTTTCTTGTCAAAACTATGAGATGGATAAGTAACACCAACTTCCATTTCTACCTTGATTACACAACGCTCAATTTCTTCATAGATACTGAAGTCTCTTATAGATAATTCCCATTGAAGATTTGGTTTTAGGCCACTGAATAATCGATCAACTTTACTTTCAGGTTGGATGATAAATCCAGATGCATACCTTACAAGCCTTGTAAAATTCTCTTCGTATATACCAACAGATTCATCGTCCTTTTGCTTTAGTTCGTGAAACTCCTTCTCTATCTTTGTTCGAAGAATACGAGGGAAGAACTTATTGAAAAATATGTTCTTGAACTCATCCCATTCCATGGACTCAACTTCATCTATTGGCCTGGTATTCTTTATAAGATTCCACCATTGATCAGCATCACCCTCCAAACGATACACTGCTAAGATGAATTTATCATGTTCAGAACATTGAAGAACTGAAAATATCTTTTCAGTAGTACTGATCCATTGTTCGGAATTAATTGGATCAGAAGACCCACTGAATGAAGGTGGACATTGCCTCATGAAGAACTCAATAGAATATTGTTCCCTTTTCTGCACATTTGGAAGTCGAAAATGATTCATAGCTTGTGTAAGTATAGAAATATGATTTTTCACTCCATATCCCATAACATTTGTTTATTCAGGAAGAAAATCATTGCATTGTCCATTACATTGATCAACATGGTTCCTTCGGGTTCCAGCCATCGTCTAAAACCAAAAAATAATAGTGTGAGAGGCAAAAATCATGCTAGGGAAAACAACACAATAAAGGAGGATTACCTTTAATATCTAACATCTTAGGTTAAATTCTAAGATCGTTACCATAGTTCCAGGACTATATCCTATACGTATACTTATCCTTAGGTACATCCGTAGACATACCTTAGAAATATCTCTAGGGATCCCACAAAAGGTTTTCGCATCCTAGTTTCCAAATGTTGAATAAACCTTTCCTCTGATACCAACGGTAAAGACCCAAAGCTTAACGTACATGGAAATTATATTACTTTTGCGGAATAAATAGTACATAACAAAAACACACACACAAGGACCGTAATAGTTTAGTGACTTTGGAATCTCAGAATATAATCTTCTATTCGTGGTGAAAGATCTTCAACATATCCCGTAAAGATCTTCCTTTTTTACCTAAAACCTTTCTTTATATCCTAGGGAAAAGAAAAAATAAAAGGGTGAGCTCAAATGCTCAGTAAGGGTAAACAAATGAAATATCAATCACATCATATTCATAAGAACATAACATTTTGGAAATCTCAACCTGCAAAAGAGATCATAATATAATAACATTGGATAAATCATAGTAGTGAAATGTAATCCCAATAACCATAACATAAAACATGAAACTTTGAGGAATAGACACATAATCATAGGGAATCATTTATTATTAGTCAAGACTAATTTCCAAAACTATCTTAGCGGACAAAGTCCTTTTCTGAACTGAGTTCATTCCTCGTTTCAGTCCTGCTTCACTGAACCAATTTAACCTTCCATTCTAGCCATGTCTATCTCATGAGATATAAAATCATTAACCAATGAATTGGAGGGAGATATAGGTCCCACCTATCTCATAATGATACCATTCTTATGTGTGCCACAAAATCATAAACCATACATCATAGCATAACCCATGCAATAAAAATGGGAATCCTAGACATCATGACATCATAAAACAATTCATATAAGATAAAGGAATTGATAAAAATATTTCCATCACAACATAATCAAATCAATGTAATAATAGGGATATAAAAAGAACCCTATATTATCTTATATGGAAAATAATTTTGATAAAACACATGAACTCCATTGTTGAGGAAAATATCATTTCTTCTTCAAAAACACTTTTCCTTTCATAACATGTCATACAATTCTAAACTAAAAGAAGTTGATTAAAAATAAACTTGAAAACTTGTAAAGGAATATTCTTGGAAATAATGTTTTAAAAATCCATTCATGTCGTATATGATAAAAAAACATTCTTCTCGTACTTTTTTGGGAAAAGTCAAAAAGTACCTCGTACGAAAAACGGCAACAGATTCCTTTCATATCATTTACTAAAAACTCACCGAAGGGTAAAATTGGATTTAAACAATTGTATATGGATGGAATAACATTTCATATTGAGGAAACATGGATGTGGATGATAAAATACATCCCAGTAAATTCCAAAGTATAAACAATCTCGGATAAAAATGAGATTGTGATATTTCCCTTACCTTAAGTCTGATTTGTTTCGTAAGTGTCTGAACCTCCTGTATAATGATTTAAAAAATGTCATTGACTTATTCCAGAATAATACGCATTGTTATTATATCATATATGGTTTCGTTATGACTCTATATTACCCGTTCTTTTGTAAATTCCATCATAAAGAGCGTTTTGGTTATAATTGTTTCATTTGTCGTCCGTGTTTTGACTTGTAATTATTCATATGATTAATTCGATCATGATTATTTAATTAAAGAAAATAAAACATGATATATATATAATTATTGTTAATAATATACATATATATAATAAATCAGTAAATGGAAAGAAATACACCGTTCATGGAGACGGTAGCCAGTACGTACGCATGAACGCTGTTTTCGTTTGCTTATTGAGTTGAATGGAATTAAGTAGATGAAATACATATATATACATATAAATACAGTATCATTATTATGTCATATATTTCATGATTACTTATTATATATACTTTATAATCATTCATGAATGGTTATCGTGGAGAATGAATCTTATCGCGTCGTGGAGACGGTAGTCCATATGTACGCACGAGCGATGATATCGTTCTCATGATCATGGGACTGTATTGGATCATATGTATACTATTTCAGAATCAATATCACTTTATAATAATCATATATAGTTATTATTTACACCATTATACCTATCCATGTAATGTGGTGGTGGAAAATAGATTACACCACGGCGTGGAGACGGTATTCCGTACGTAGGCACGCGTGGTGACTTCATTTTCCGTAGGATGGATAGATTGTGAAATTGGTTTTTTTCATACATATAATAACATATCAGTATATGAGTGATTCAGATGGTATTACTTCATGATGAAACAACCAAAGAAGATGAAGTTGAATAAGAAATAAAGATGAAAGAATCGGTAACGGGCATTACCTCTTCTTTGAAGTGCTTCTTTGAGACATCCTTTTAGGGCACTACAATTGGTCATTGAAAAAGACCAGGACCTCTAGTATGTCTCTATGGAAGTTTAGATAAGAAATTGGAAGCGTTTGGCCGAGCATGAAGGCTGAATGTTGTTTGAGGAAGAGAGGGAGGAGGTGCCCTTTTATAAGGGAGGAGAGGGGCACCTTTGGAATAACTAATAATATTATTTTATTATAAATCCAAATTCGGTTTTAAATAGCTCTGAATTGATTTATTTAGAAGCTAAGGTGGGGATGAGTTGAAATAATATCATCCAATAGAATTTAGACAAGTTTAGGTTCCTATTTTACACTTATCATTTAGATTTAACATTAAGTTAAATAATTTTACTTTTACTGTGTCTTCTTGTGTTATTACACTATAAGGTTAATAAACTTACTATATCAAGCCAAACGAACCCCTAGTTGTTTATTATTAATATATATATCCTTATATAAGTCATTTGGCTGAACCATAGATATTTATTAATAAAATAACAATTAATAATATAATATTTGTTTTCAAAACTATTTTAGGTCAATTTTGACACTATTTAGTAATTGATTTTTGTGAAAATCATAACAGAATGGTTAGTTCGATAAAAGTTAATTAAATGAATACTAACATTCAATATTAACCTAGAAAATTATTTTAATTCATAAAAAGTCTCAAATTATATTTATTTGGGTATTTATAATATCAATTATTCTAATTTTTCACTATTATGGTAATTACTGCATCATCATTGTGTCATAAATTAATTAAATTATTTAATGTCTAAAAATTATAAATAAAATGTCATTATGTATTAAGTCTTATTATATTTCTAATGAATATTTAAAATCGATTTTATCTTATGTATTACCCTATATTAAAAATGTTTTAGTAAATAAACATTGCTTTTAACTCTTTTAACTCTTTTGTGAATTAAATAATAATAAATGTCCTAATCTAATCCAAGTGGGCCTAAATGGTCATATTATCTTCCTAAGGTTGTTTTTGGTCGATTTACACGTATCCAATAGAATTAGGACATGTTTAAGGTAATACTAATATCATTTTTACCCTTAATTACCCTATTTACTTTTAACTGTGGTAAAAAGAAGTAAAAAGTTACTATTCACCAAAAATTATTTTCATCTCATGGAACCACATTTTACATACTGACATCAACCATGTCTCTCAAATTTTTGAAATTACACTCATAGAAGCGGTAAAATTATGTTTTATGACAAATTCATTATTTTTAACTACCACTTAGTGGTTTCAATATTCATCAAAAATTGAAGGATTCCAGAAATTACCAAAAATTAGGCCTAAGCTATATTTGATATTATGAACTCAAAAATGATGTCTATATTACCAAATTCAAATAATATCAGTTGCATTAATTAATTTAAAAATTAATTCCCGTCGTCAAAAAAAATAGCGTGTTCTTAAGAGATAATAACTATCAAAAGATTGACACTTGTTTATGTTTGGTTTAAATGTGAAATTACATCAAATGACCAACATTGTATTAAATTTTAAAAATATAATCTTAATATACTTTAAAATCACTCAAATTAATAATTTATCACTATTAATTAATTCGATTAAAAAGTTTTTTTTACTTAAAATTTAGTAATTTACACTATTCATCACAAAATAAAAGTTATCCGAAAAGTACCAAAATTTCACCCTATGCTATTTTTGATATTCCGAATCCAAAAATGAAGTCCATTTTAAATGATAAAATTTATAAAATTTCAAAAAGTGGGTATTAATATTTATATCGGCTAGTTCATAATAATATTATAATAATATCTCTTTTAGTGAAACTCGGTATTGCGTACTACACACGCTATCGAGGAAGGTCGCGATTGCATGTAATGCAAGGCAGGTCAAGGATATGTGTTGTGCAATATCCTTTTGGTGTAGAGTACAAAACAAGAAAATAATGAAATTAAAAAAAAGAATATTTTTCATAAAATATAGGGGTGTTACAAACCCAGCTTAGTCAGGACCACAAGAATTTGCCAAATGGACCGCTTACCTAATGGTGTCCCCAAACCACAGACAACGTGTCAAACATGCACTTGGTTTGTAATTGTACTCGAGTATCTTTATTTATGGAACGGTTGGGTCTAAGCCCGGTCCGACTCTGTCAGACCGGCCGAACACAATAGGTCCTAGGGTCTACCTAACCCTACCTGAGTCCGGCCCGTCGGGGTTAGCGATTTTCAGCACATGGTCCAAGGCAGCAGTTTCCCTGGCATGTCATGCGGGGCTCGACCCACCCATGATGTCATGTCTTATGGGGCCCAGTACACCTGCATTGGCCTTCCGGGCCGTTGGTCCTTCCGGACCCTCATGTCCGGCCCACACCGGCTTGAGCTTCAATAAGGCAGACCACCATCCTTGTTGGCCCCATGGTTGCAGGTTTGTTTCACCAAAAAGGTGGGGAGCTACCCCACTTCATTTATTGGAAGGTCATTTAGCTGGATGAGTTTCTCCAATGAGGCCCAGCGCGAGCCGCGCTGCACCCTTCCTCCATAGCCTGCTATCCGTGACCACTCCCCCTAGTGGCACCTATGGCCGCCACACTTCTCCCATGTGGCAAACCGCCCTAGGCCGACGGGGCGCGCCGTCACGCGCCACCTTGCTCCACCCACCTCCAGTTGTTGCGGGCCTCCTCCAGCCGTAGCTAACATCGCACGCTGATATTTTCTTTTGCGGGTCACAAGAGGTACTTCAGTGTTAATTCATGGTGTCATTGGCACCTACAACTCTTCTCGTCTTCCCATGTCATAGAAGTTATTTCTATTTCATGTTTCCTTTCATGTTGAAATTTTTTCCATGAAGTTACCATCAAGAACGAAGCATTGGAGGGTTTCAGACCTTTTCATTTGGCCCACTCCCACCACTTTAAGTTGATAGAAAATGAGAGAGGATTTAATTTTTCCATGAAAACATCAAAATAAGCCCCCTACCACATGATCGTTGGTGAACATTTGTGTTTAAGGGAGTATCGGTGTTTGTATTTCCCACAAAAAGCCTCCAACGTCATCGATCAATCATCGTTCTATGGTTTGTTATTTGATGGCGCTCTTCTCTGCTCACCGTAACCAGTCTCGTCGTCTATGTGATTGGTGTTAATGAACTTTATCAGAAGATCATCACATGGTGAAGTCATTCCATTAAACTTCCCTGATCTCCATATAAATAGGATAGGGGCGGGTGGGAAATTCATATAGAATCAATGGGGTTCAACTAATTAAGAAACCTTCTTAATTCTAGCAACATTGTAACAAATGATTGAGGAGTCCATCAGTTTAATTTCTTGACATTTCTTTGGTCCGGCCACTACCGAATGTCCATTGGAAAAAATGAAATGAGAGAAATAAAATAAAAAAGTTATTTTTTTATTCTTTTAAAATCCTAAAATCTATTTTTTCTCCCGACCTACTACTGTTCAAGTGAAGCCTAAAATATGTGAATAGCAGCACTGTAGATTCAACAGTGCCATCAAATTTTTAATCTGAGCACCAGATTAATAGTTAAAAAACACATGTCACACACTAACTCAACATGGCTAAAAAAGATGAAAAATTCATTCTAGGCAAACCGCACCTCCGAATCATGCACCCTCAAATTTCACAGAATCGTAATAATTCCATATATTTACATAAATTACATGGAAATCTGGGACAATATAGTATATACCAAAATCATATATTCTACAAGATATGAAAGTCATTTTAATAAATAAAAAAATAAAAAATAATTCATATACTCCTACAAAATATTAATAAACCATTATTCCTCAAACAAAATATCATAATATTATATTTACAAAAATGTTATAGAATTCCCAAAATAGATATTTTCCTCCGTAAAAACATTAATCACTTTATCATGACAAAATTTTACAATACCATTGAAATATATTACATAAAACATATGTAACCAAAATAGGCGTATTATTCAACCATAAATTTATTTAACGAGAAATAAAATGTCTCATAAACCAAGACATCATGTAGTCCATTGCTAGTTTATGTACTTTTATAACCCATTAATTGTTTGATCAAAACCCATGCCTTCTAAAATGTGAGATATTTTCATATGGTTATGAGGCTTTAGATTTTATAGAACTATGAAATTCTTATATAATACATTTGAAACTAAATTCATATTTAGATTAAAAAATATAACCCCAATGGAATTTTAATACCATTATTTTTTCCTCTAAATATATAATGAACTATAATTACCTTAATAAAATGAATTCAAAACAATAATTATACTTTTAAAAAATTCAATAAATAAATCATAAAATTGGGGGTTTAAGTCATTTTTATTATTATCATACCTAAATTAAACATACATTTTATAAATAAAACTTAATATAACATTACAATAAAACATTATAATATCCAATGTAATATAATCCTTGATCTAACATAAAATGTAAGGACCTATCGTTAATCAATAAATATTCTGGTATTTTAAATTATGGAAATTAGTTTATTTTCCCTATTATAATTTTGGTTTCCATTATTAGATAATTAGGATAAATACTAAAAAATGACACAAATATTAGAAATGGACACTTATACTCATTATCCATTTTTAACCTACGGAAACCCTTTTAAAATTAATCATTTGATCCTTTTCATGAATTATCGTATCAATTTTTTCTTGACATCATCATTTTCTATACTCTTCTTTAAACTATATGAATTTTTCAAAAATGATGTTTGAGAATGAAAATCTCAATAATGGACATGATGAAATAAAAGTTCTTGTCCATTATTAAACACGAACACATATTTCATATTTACCTTTTCACACATATTTTATTTTATCTGATAATATAAATAAAAATAAAATATAGAAAAACCAACATTTAGATAATGTAATATTATTAAACCAAATAGCAAGGAAAATAAATTTTATTTTTTCGTAGGTCATAGATTGACATTCCTAAAAAAAATTCTAAATCCATTTAATTGGAATAACCATATAGAAAACTTCTAGTGTAATCATTAACAAATTTTAGAGAGATCTATAATGTGGATCAACATTCATATACGTTATATCAGGATCTCCCATGGGTAATAACATGAACCAACCAATTGTATAATCTATATAGAGATCATCTATGTGTTATAATGGTTTAAAAATGTTTTGAAGTTATATATTGCTCAAACATGAAATATAACAGTATTTAAACCTTCATATAAATGGAATAAGAAATATGGTATTCATACATTTTAATAGTACCAAAGGAACTAGTGTTTATAACATTAGAACCCATTATTGGTTCATCAGTTGACCGTCGCTCAATGGTTTGTCACGTAACCACCCATCATTAGTTTATCACTTACCACCCATCCTATATTTTTCACATATCCACCCATCACATTTTAATCACATAACAAAACTTCATCAAAAAAAATTAAAAATATCTATAACCTATATATATCATGAAATATTCAATCATAAGAACATAATTTTATGAAATAATACATTTATTTTGAAATCACTAATTTTGAAGGACATCATACATACAAAGAAGAAACTTTTATAATAATGTAAAAACCTAAACATTAAATGTATGATTCATAATATTCATTCATTATTAAATTAAGAAAAAATTATCATTCCATGTTAATTTTTTAGAACATTCTTTTTGAATTGTTTAAAAAGAAATATCTAAAACATGATTTTTAATAAAAATTCCAAAACAAAAACCTGAAAAAGACTACATTTACAAAATGATAAAAAATAAAAAATTGCCACATTAGAACAATCATTTATGTATAAATAAAAATCATTTCGAAAACATGGAAATAAAAGAAAATCATTAAAAAATAAAACATTAATAAATATAAAATATGTTCTTTTTGTTATAGAATCCATTAACATGTGTTAGACTCGTCATTTAAATAATTTATCTTCCAAAATAATAAACATATGATAATTCATACATCCTAGAGAACCATTTCATATTTTTTAATTCCCTTAATATAACTTTTTTGTATGTGTTATAAAATTACATAACCATTTATGTTTGTATGAGACGTTTGGATGATACTGGTTTAGTATGTCCAAAATGGCTTCAGTAAGTCAACTATGGTCAAATAGGTATTTATTATATCATGTCCAATGTAATATAATTGAAATATTTGTCAAAATTATTAATCAATTTTATTTTTATATCCTACCAATAATTATGTAATATGAAAAGTTAATTATGATAATATAATGGAGATAGTAGGTCGTATGTACACAAGAGTGACATTTTCATTTTTCTTTGATCATTATGAAAAGAAGGTAAATTTTTTAAAAAAATTATTAAAATAATTAATTAGTTAATATTATATTAATTATTTGTATACAATTGTAAATGTCACTAAGGATATGTGGTGATCAATAATGAATTGCATCGCTTTGGGGAGGTGATAATTCAGAAGTACGTATAAACGATGTTTTAATTTTTAGGTTCGTGGAGTTTTATATAATTAAATAATATATAATACTTTCAAATGATAAATATATAAATGATATCATATATAAATATTAATTACATTACTACAACTACTGTTGATAGACGATGATGAATATCGAATTACATTAGTTTACGAGGTAGTATTCTAATGTACACATGAATCATTATTTATTTTACCATTTCGTGGAAGTGGAGATTTATGTGGATAATGTAATTAAAAAAAATAAATTAAAAATAAATTAATTATATTGGATTTATTAATTTATCGTCTTGATGAAGTATTTACAAATGTGAATGAAAAAAATTTCAAACATTTGACTTAAAATATATAATTCTTATTTAAAAATTATTCATTGTTAAACAAAATAAGAACATTATGGATTGTTTTCTATATAATAATTACTTGATGATGTATAAAGTAACATAAGGAATATATTTTTTCTATATTGTACCAACCAAATGCATCTTTATGGGTGAATAAATGTGAAGAAGGGGTGACCATTTTATAGGAGAGGGGAGATGAACTCTTGAAATTTCTCCTAATATTAATTTAATTTAATATATTTTTATATTATAAATGGATATACAATAATTAATTTTGAATATATTATAATTTTGGGTCTATATAAATTATATATTAAAAATTATACATATTTTAACTCTTTTTATTTCTTATCTTTTTATTTTAATCTTTTTTAACCAACTTAACTCTTACCATGACAATACAAAAATTTATAATTGGAGGATTATTATAGTTACTATAAAATGAAAAAGAACAATAAATAGATCATGGATGATATTTTTAACCTTATCAAAATATTTTGACAAAAAATATGATTATTTGGTACTTTTTATCATTTAATTAATTTTTTTTATTTCAACACATCATTAATTTTAATTTGGATAGTATCCGTTACATTGACTTTTAAAGATATCAATAAAATAAGAAATCTTTAGAGAAAACCAATTTTAATTCATAAACATAAAATTATGGTAATATTAAAAGTTATCATCAGGCATTAATTTCATAATAAAAATTTATTTTGATATATTTTATAACATTTATTTGATATTTCCATTAGAAAAAATAATTACAAAAAACATTCTGTGTAGAAATTTATGGTAATTTTTTTAGAAACAATTGATACTAAATTACCAGGATAAAGATAAATATTGTTTTTTTATATTAAATATTTTTATTTGAACATATCCCTTGGGTAAATATATTTTTAAAATATTTTATTTATAATGATTTTTATTATTTTTCCTTTTTTCTATAAATAAAATACTATAATTTCCATAATCACATATAAACTGAAAAAAAGACCATATATTATTAATTTGAATGATTATTCTTGATATTTACTGAAAAATGAAACCGGGGAATGTTTTAGAGTTATTTGATAATCCTTATCATATTATGTTTACAATTAATTACTAGATTTTTATCAGTTTTACCCATTTACATGGTAATAAAAAATAAAAATATTTTAATGTATATTTGAATCAAATTAACATTACCTATATACAAAAAAAGTTAACATGATATAATATATTTATTAAAAGATAAATATATCTTGAATATAATTATTTGAATGAATGTATAAAATTTATTAATTTAATTAATCCTTATTCACATCCATGTAATGAATTAGAGATAAATTAATCCCATCACTACATGAGGACATAATCCATCATAAACACGAGCGGGGTTGTCATATATCTATAGAAAAGAATGTAAGATGGTAAATGTGATGGAATATAAATAAAACATATTATTTTTATTTTAAAACTATAAATCACTTGATTTTTTAAAAATCATTAAGGTTTAAAGTTTTATAGATTTAGGAAAAACTCATAAATAGTAAATACTTTCATTACAAGTTAACACATATACATAGAATCCAGTTAATAGTAATGGAAATACTTTTAAATTTAATACATTTTTTACGAAATATGTTTTAAATAAGATAATGAACTCTTTCATGTCTCGAAAAATTATTAAAAAACTAATTTATTGATATTTTTAATGAGAAGTGAAATCTCAGAAAGAAACATAAATTATTTATATCATTATCCATGTACGAAAACATGGAAACCCGATTAAAATTGTAGTTAAAACCAAATATAATTTAGATGCAGAGGTAAATGATTTTAAATAGAGAAAAAATTACATCTCAAATAAAATCATTAATACCCAAAAAAATCTAATCAAAGAGTTTTCTATATAACATAGATCATAAAATTTATAAAACCCTATGGAATCCATTTTTAATAGATTAAAAATGTGTTCTTATTATAAATAAATCAAAAGAAAAACTTTTAGGGATATATTATTGGAATCACCCCTTATATAATATATATATGTCTTAATTATGTGTAATAATGGTGCTCAACCACTAATATAAGATATATCGAGCTCATATGTGAGCTATAATGGTGATAAATCCTTTAAATGTGATATATTTGGATCACCTATGAGTTATAATGGGCCTCTTCCATTCGTTTGACCTAAATAAACAAAATTGACACTTTTTATCTCCATAGTGCCAAGTTCGTTGGATTTTATAATGTAACAACATGTCCATTAATTATCTTAGAATTACATGTCTTTTCTTTATCTCAAAACCACATGTAATTTTCTATTACATAACCACTCAACATTGGGTTATCACGTAAACAACCATATTGGCTAGTCACATTGAAACTCATTATTGGTTTCTCACATTACCACCCATCAACATAAAAAATTCCAACATACTATAACATAAATCTCCTTCACGATAGATCGCATCATGAAAATAATTATTAATGAAGTACAATCATTCATTATGAAATCATTCAGTTTGGATGACTATAAAAATACCAAGGAAAAAATATTCATTGAATGTAACCAGATATAAATTTCATTAAAGACTAAAATTATTAAGGCATTATGAAATAAGGGAATTTTTCTTATCCAAAAATGTTATAAATAACATTCCATTTTAATGTTGTTAAAAGAATCATTTAAAGGTGGAGTTATAAAATAGATTCCCTTATATAAAACAATAATAGGTGTCTATTTTAGAAAAAAAATTAGAATAAATAAAAAATATAATTGTTGAAAAATTCATGTAAATATAAATAAAAATAATTTTGATAACACTCACATCAAAGTGAAATATTTATAAAATTAAACATGAAAACATTTGTAATGATATTTTTTAGTTAATTATTCATTCTCCTTAAGTATGACTCATCACATAAGTTAATTATTATCAACAATATAATTTTTTTTATAATATCATATGAATAATTTTCAGGATTATTATTCTCTTTATATCAATAATTTCCAAGATTTAATCATTTACTAAATCAATTATTTTGACTTGTGTTGTTTTGTTGATGTTCGATGCTTGTGTCCAAAATGGATTCAATAAGATGACTATTGACAATGAGGTCACCATTACATCATATCCATATCAATAATAATGAAAAAATGATCTATATTATAAATAAATTATATTTTTAAATCCACCCTTTCATATATGTATATGTAAAATGACCTATGTTACAATTAGGAAGATAGTAGTTTGTAACTACACATGAGTAATGTTTTCTTTAATTAATTATCACTGCAGAAAGAAGGGAGGTACTTTTTTCTTCTTTTCTAAATTTATAAACATATCATTAATATTATATTAATCATTAATATATAATTATAAGTATAATTCAGGTTATGTTGTGATGAAAAACTTATGTCATTACTTCATGGATCTGACAATTCAGACGTACACACGAACGATGTTATAATTTTTCTATGCATGGAGAGGTATGAATATAAAAGGTATAATATAATTTGGATGTGATTAAATTGTCTTGAATTTCATATGTAAATAGAAATTCAATCATTATAACTAGTACTTAGAGATGGTGATTAAAAATAAATTACATGAGTTCGTGAGGCGGCGGCCTACTGTACATACTGCTATTAATCGTTATCCCATTTAGTAGAACAGAAGATGGGTGTGGATAATTAAATTAACATAATAATATATAATTATATTTATAATAAGTGAGTTATTATTTTTTATCTTTTTATAAAAATTTAAATATTTTTTTAAGAAAAATAAATAGAAACATTAAATAAAAAAATGATACTTCTTCTCATGAAATTCTTCGTTTCATAATAACTTAAGACTAGTAAAGATGGTGTTCATATTTATATTAGACATCTATAAATTTTATAGGATTCTAGGACTATATTTTGGATGACTTTGGAAGAAAAAAATTGGTTTATTTGTATGATGAAATGTGAAATATGGGTTCTATTTAAATAGGAGAGAGGAGGTACTCTCTTGAAATTTTAAATATATTAAAATAATTAGAACAATTATATTAAAAAAATGGACTAATAATTATTATTTTAGAATATTATATGAATATTGGGAAAAATATATTTATCCAATAAGGATTATACATATTTTTAATATTTTATAATCATAATAATCTGGTTTTATCCCTTATTTGACCCATATAACTCTAATAGCATTAAAATTGATTTTTTCCATTTTTTGGTAAATATAATAAAAATATATTGAAAAAATAACAACAAATTTATCATGGATGATTATTTTAACAATGTTACAATTGGATATATTATTCAATAATTTTCTCGAATTTTATATCCTTTTTGAAAATATTATTCATTTTGAAATATAATTAATGTGAATTTTGAAACATCATTGCATTAACTTTTTAAAATAAAAATTTATCATTATATCTTTTAACAAACAATTTTAAAAAATATATAACATGACATGGTAATATTTTAAAATTTTATATGACATTAATAATATCAAATTGTATTACTTTTATTATTTCTAATATCATTTATTTGATATTTTCAATAGTAATATAATTTTTACAACATAGATGTTAATGAATTTAAGGTAATATTTATGACTAAAAATAAAAAACTATTAACATGATATTAGTAACTATCAAATAATTTTAATTATAGTATATAATTCAACATATCCTATGGATAATCATATATTAATTATATTATGGTTTTAATTAACAAATTTATGAAAAAATTGAATTCTAATTAAATAAAATATTATAAATACAATAATCATATATATATATAGAAACCAACAACAATATTTTTACACTTTATTAATTTTTTTAACATACATAACCGTTGTTGTGTTTACATAAAATACTATATTTACTATTCATATAGACCATAAATAAAAGGCAACTATTTAATAAATTTAGACCTACTTATTGTAAATATTTAATTCATTTTAAAAAAACAAAATTACAATTATTTTAATTTTTTAATTTAAAATAACGACACATACATGATGAAATAGTGCGTTTATAAAGTAAAAAATATTCGAATTTTTAAAACAATTTTAAATCCAACATCAATGTGAATGTCATTCCAATGACCTGAATTGGATTTATTTATTTACAATTAAACTAATTATAATTTTAAAAAATATAATTTATATATATAAATAAATTAAAATAAAATATAGTTTCAATTAATATCAATTGTCTGTCATTATTCATCAAAAACAAAACATATTTGAAAAACCCCAAAAATTCATCATTGGGTATTTTGGATATACTCATATCAGAAATAAATATTATTTTATAAAATAAAATATATAAATCTGTTAATCATTAGTTTTTAAAAAAGTGCACCATTTAATGTTCATATAACCGATTTTTAAAAAATTTCTATTGTTTTGGGTATAAGTGGATTTAATCATATCTTATACATATTTAATCAATTGGATTGGTGTAGAAACATTTTATAAAAGAGTATATTTATTATATGGTTATTCATATTAAAACTCACCAATAAAACATCGTGATGATTCCTACCATATTAATTAATAATATTAATATTATATTATTTTTCAATATCTCAAAGTCATGTGTGCACCATAAATATTGCAATAAACTATTTATTTATGTCATATAAGATATTTAATATAATTTCCTTTTAAATTTAAAATTACAGTATAACTCATAAATTATTATATATTTGAAAATAATAATTCTATCATTACCTGAGATGTTACATTCCAACATATTTTGGAAATTTGATGCTAGAAATTTATAATTCTATATGAAAAAAAAAGAGACTTTTTAAAATAACTTTTTTGTAATATAACATAATAATTGTTTTAATAGAATGATTAATTTTAAAATAATTAATATTAACTAATATATTCATCTATAATAGCACAAAACATTTGTTTCGCATTGGAGAAAATTAATATGGAATATATAATCCAACAACCATGCACTAATGGAGTGTTAAAGAAATGTAGTCATGATAAGGTAAACCATCACAAAAATACAAATCATTGATGGGTTAAAAACCTATTAATTTTTGAGTGAGAAAATTAATTTGAAAAAAAAAATTACATTCAAGATATTTTTCAGAGATTCCTATAATTTCATTACATAACTATCTAGGAATATGAATAAATACACTTACATGACATGAAAAGATCAACCATTAATCCATTTATAGAATAATACATTTTTTCTCCAATAAATGAGTATTCGAGATGTTACGATTAAATTCTTGAATCTATATATTTATCCTCTATGGATCACTAAATCCATAAAAGTTATCATTATATTCCTCCCATTTTTAAAAATTAACAAAAAAATTTAGGATTGGATAGCAAAATTTCAATATAATAATATACCATTATAGGATGAAATGATCTATTAGTCTCCAAAATTCAAAAGTAATATGAAATTTTAAATTAAATCTTTTGTTAAATAAATGTAAATAAAATTCGATAAAATAGTCCAAACTAATATTGATACCCAAAAATATGATGGATTTGTTTATATGATTTTTTCGATATAATATGATTAATTTTAATCTAAATAACATAAATTAATCTTAAATTCATACTCCATAATGTATACAATGAAATCATATAATCTCCATGACATTATTGTTATTTCTATAAATTAAAATAAATTAAAATAAATTAAAATAAATCATATCCTACTGTAAAATATAAATCAATCATTAATCATTAAACAATATCCAATAATATTCTATTAACTATAATCTTATAGGATTCTGAAAAGTGAGAACATTTTCTGAAAAACATTAATTATTTTATAATTTAATAATTTCCAAATAGCATTGAATTACATTCCATAAAACATATCTGACCAAAATAGACATATTAATCTACCATAAAAGAATTTAATGATAAATAAAAATTCACATTAACTAGGACATCATGTAGGTAAGTTCTAGGTGATTCACCCTTAAATCTCTTTAGTTGTGTGTTCAACCCTCACGAATTATAAAATTAAATGTATGTTCATATTCTTTGGAGGATTTACATTTCGAGAACAAAAAAATCTTATATAATTCATTTGAAAATAAATTCATCTTTAGAGAAAAAATTTTATCCTCAAAGGTAATCACATAACTTTCATTTTTAATCTAAAAAACAATAACCCATAATTACATAAAAAATTTCTCCAAAAATATAATTAATATTCTATGAAATTCATTAAATAATGTTTAAAAATTGGTTTTGAAGTAATTTTTATTATTATAACAAATAAACTTGAAATTATAATCTTTATCACTAACTCTTAAGATATATTCACAAAAAAACATCAGAATAACCAATACATGGTAATCCCATATCTAATACAAATTGTAAGGACCTATCATTAATCACTACATATTCTAATTATTTTTATATTTTACATTACATTATTTTGAAAATAATTTTTTTGGTTAACTTCATTAGAAAATTAGGATAAATATTACAAAAACAACACATATATTATAAGTTGACACTCATAATCATTATCCATTTTTTACCCAAATAAACCCTTTTAATTATTTTTTTATATTCATGAATTATCTTATCAATTTATCTCAAGAGCTCATCATTGTCCATATTCTTATTTTGACTACATCAAATAAAATATTATAATGATGTCTGAGAAAGAAAATCTCAATAAGTGATATGATAAAAGAAAAGTGCTTGACGTGTAAAAAACAAGAACAATCATTTAATATTTACCTTTATCCCAAATTAATTTGAGATACTGAAATAAATAATTTTAATATGTAAAAACAAAAACATTTTGATAAATTAATATTATTAAAACACATATCAAGGAATGAAAAACACATTTTTGGTCTTGAACTAAATATTGTCACCATCAAAACTAACACCATAACTGGATCGTGACAAGGTTTGTAGAACATTACCAATCCCCATGGGTTGGAAAAAATGTATGGGTAACATAAAATTAGAACTGGCAATCATTTACCTGAGTTTATAAACATACAATGGAAAACAAATCAAACAATTCCAATCTGGGTATTTCAAATAGAACCATATTGTATAAAATATCAAAACTGAATTACATGTTTTAAAATAACTCTCAAATCCTATAACACATGAATAAAACACAAAATAGAAGCCCAAGATTCTATTAATGACAAGGGAACTGCCCAAAAATCATCTACATGACACTACACGAAGAAGAACCAGTAGAATCTCGAACCTCTGGCGCAAATTTTATTTTACTCAGACCTGAAAAAAATGGACCAAGTTACATAAGCCTAAAGGATTAAGTATGGTGTGAGAAACATCCCAATATGATTCCACCAATAATGTATTCAATGTGATAAAAATTAAATGGTGAAAATATTGCATGTTTTGTAATTAATAAATGATAGTTTCAATTTCTAAAAGATGCAACATTAAACAAAAATAGTTTTCAAGTGGGAAAATTTATAGAATCAACAATTTTAAAAAAAATACAAATCTACTAAATTTCCTATTCAACAATACTATATGCTTGTATTAAACAAAAATTAACGAATTATAAAAATCAATGGGGAATAAACCTTATGAACTAGCTCACTATAGGACCTAGGAACATCTTATGTCATTGAGAGTAACCAACACAATATCCATTCACGTGCACAAGAGCCACTGGTAGGGATCATTTACAAAACCTACTAGTCCACCAATATCATCATCATCATAGTTTAGTTAGTGTTGTAAGCGTAGAAATTTCAACAAGAAACCAAGTAAAACCCCCATAGGATCACTAGCATACCAGTACACGTCTACCCACCAAGATACCCGAGATTTCCTCTTGTGCTCAAACAATTTCAACAAAATAAGAAATATAATTTTCACATGAAAATACCACTTCCACAAAATAAATTCACCAAAATTGACAAATGTATATCCCAAAAGTCACACAATCCCTTTATTCCATTCAAATTAATTTTGAAATAATACTCACACAAAAATAGCCTACAACATTGTTTCAATCTCTTCAACACTTCAACAAAGAATTTACAAAATTTAACTAAAACCTTTCCAAGAAATTCCAAATCAAATTAGAGCCCACACATGTTTCAAATAATACCATTTCATCCATATAATTCATTTGATCATCAAAATCACATAAAACATCCCACAAACTTGTTTCGCACCCACATTACAATATAATAAAACATGTTAGCATTGTATAAAATATTCTAAAAAATGTTTGACATCTCAAATAACATATTTAGATTTCAAAAAACCATTTTATGTGAATACAATCACCAGAAAAGTATATTTACATGTTTTTTCATCTTTATTTATCTTGCTACATCATTTTCAATTTTTATAAAACAAACCCCATGGGTATAACCATGCTTCTCACACAAAATCCATTTCAAAGCCCACATTCATATAAAAGATCACACCAATACCACTCCAAAAGAGAATTGGAATCCCATGATGCATTTATTAATCCACTCACATGATATATAAAATTACCTCACATAATACATCAAAGGATACACATAAAAACCCCAAATTTTCATAAAACACTTTCAAGGTGCATAATATGGTTTTACATATAAAACCCAGTCAAAAACCACATTTTGAGGCCCACATGACAGTAAATCATTACTAAAATAGTGTTTTCAGCCCCTTTTCACAACTAATAAGTAACATTAATATTTTATAAATATACCAAAAAAATATCACATGGGTTACATTTGGAAAACACACAACTTAAAATAAAAATGTAACTTATAAACTAAATGATGAACTAATGCAACTAAATAAGGATTTTTTACAACAAAATACCGAATGAGAAAATGTAACCTAAAAATGAATGATTAATAACCATGAAATAATTTTCATTTTTATAAAAATAAATTTTTTATAAGACTAATATTTATTAATGTTTATGAAAAACTATTTACATAATTATCATGGAGATATTTGGACATACATACGAATGAGAAATAGTTCAATTATTCAACGTTCATTATGGAATAGAGATAAGTAATATTTTAAATTTAAATAAATATAATCATACTTTATAATTTCTGTAAATTAATGAATATATATATATGTATATCATTCATGTTTTGTGGTGATTAATAAGATAATCAATTCACCTTGTAGAGGATGTAGTCCACATATTAAGATTAATGACTTTATTATTATTCAGTATAAGTAAGAAAATGATATGTTATGTCATTAGAATGAATGATATTTCATTACTATCATAATTATTTCATTTTACATAAAAATATTCAATATTATTAATTATATTACCTTCAATCTAAATCATTAATGAAAAATAAGTCACATCACATCATGATGTTGTAATAAGTATTACACATTAACAACATTGTCATATCAACTATGGAAAAGTTATTAAAGAGGTATATGTGATATCATAATTCAAAAATTATATATATGATATATATATATATATAATTTAAATATATCATTTTAAAAACACATGAGATGTGACACGAGAAAACAAATGACATCAGTTTGTGACGCGGAAGTCCACCATACACACAAATGATGATTTCATAACCCATTTTATGGAATGAATTATGTGTTTCTATTATTACATAAAAAAATAACAAATAATCATATAATATACATTTGTACTTTTTTATTCAATTTACTCAATAAAATAAATTGGTAGGTGTAATAAGAAATTAAATTTAAACACATTATTAAACATGATACCTCCTCTTCAAAAAACCACTATATGTTATCACAAAAAACACTAATAGGATAGATATATAGAAAAATAATGTTATTTATATAATTTTTACGATATTAATGTAGCAATATAATTACATAATGGATGACCAAAGAGGATATGAAGGTTTCAAGAGTATGTGTGGGTGGGTGGCAAATTAAAAGTGTGTTGATTGCAACACATGTTATATTAGAAACAAAATAGTTGTACCCACATTTTATATGTAATAGTAAACAAAAATGGTTATTTAATGATCATAATAAATGCTGAGGTCATAAAAAGAAATAAAAATGAATTTATATTTGGGTTTTATGTCATTTTAATATTTATATTTTTAGTATAACAACCTGTAATCCCATCTCCACCATAACCTTGTTAATTAATTTGTTATGTATCCACTATTCATTTTAAGCACCTAATTTTTTCTACAAATTACATTGGAATATTCTTGATGTTATTCTAGAGCAGCGCCTTCAGACGACATTGGATTCCAAGCCCCGGTGTGGCCCGAATTATGTTTTCATTGCATTCACATTGGGAACACAAAATAAATGGGATAACTCCTAAAAGGAGTTTCAGATCAGAATTCTGAGTGTACTGATGGGTATTAAATGGGGTGTTTACCATAGGAATGACATAAAGCATGTCAGTGCGGGACGTTTGTACCCATCGCTCGCTATCAATGTGTGGAATGGATAATTAAATAATTAATTTATTCATTTAATGGTTAAACACAGTATCTCTTAAATGGTGGTTCAGATTTGGAAACTGAGGGCACCATTGAGTCCACAACGTGTTTTTTACCCTAGGAGGGGTGTAGGTTTCACGGGCAAGAGCCTTCTGTGAAAAACGCCGCCAAGGGTGTTTTCATAATTCAGCTTCATCGGTCGTTAAATTTTAAAACATTCGAATGTGGCCTTGGATTAAATTTTCTAGACCACCGTTGTGCTCAAGAGGCGGTGTTTGGCCTAGGGGAGGCTTAATCGTGACCCTACTGGAATTCGAGTTCGGGCCGACGAGCGGGTGATTAAGTGTGTTTCTATTTAAACACATAACCCCCCCCCTCCTATAGAATCCCATCTTTTTATAACATAAACTTTCATTACAGTACACAAAACTAAGGATCTTTAAGGTTTAGTGTCTTGGAATCAAGGAACATAACACATGAAAACAACATAAAGCATTCTTCTTAAACACTTTAAAGGCTTCTCCTTAAGTTCATCCTAGGTTCATTACTACATCTCATAACCTGGGGACATACATCAAAAGAAAGGCTAAGCAGAAGGCCCAGTAAGGGAAACAAGAGAAACATTTTACATGTGAACTTGAGATATTTCAATAAGGACATGAAAAGAACATTAAGGCATGAGAAAGAAATCATGAGATACATCATAATAAAAATAACATTTTTCATAACTTGAAGATGTGGCCGCAACATTTAATATTGACAATCATTTCGTTTCACCAAGGTCCACCCCCACGGTGTCATTAAAAATTCCGAGGTTATTCACCAAGGTATCAGTCTAAAAACTCATCTCTAGAGATTAAGTCTTTACCCAATATATTGGAGCGCTATCTGGGCACACCCTTGAAATGTCTTTATTATCATGTGAGCCACATATATCATCATAAATAATTTAATGAACAACCCATATAGCATAAAATAAATGGGTTTCATTTCATAATCATAACGTTTTAAAAACTGCTTTATAGACATGATCTTTATGTCACTTTAAACCCACGGAAAAGGGAAAGAGGGTTTCATGTATGTAAATCCAACAATTAAAAAAAAATTGATATATATGTGAATACCCCTGTACAAATAATATGTTTGAGTATTCACTTAATAACATAAAATAATTTTGAGATAAAGAGGGAGGCATTTTGAGACGAAAACTATGCAGCATAACATCTAAGATACATGGTTTTAGAAATAGTTGGAAGGAGAGGGGACATGGGCAACCCACTCAAAAATGATACATAAAATAGTAGGGGGAAAATATATTATATTTATGAAAATGTTAATGAAATTTTAATGATATACCATTTGAAACGAATAACTTGAAAGGAAGATAAAAAAAATTCTGTTATGAGAATTCGGCAGCCTAACGACGTCACTTAAAACTTCCAAAAATGGATTGACGATATCAAATAGGGACTCTCGTCATATGAACATAAATGATCAGCATAATAGATATAGAGATCATACCCCAACATAAAAAGGAACTTTAAAGACTTGACATGAAAATAGATCTTGAAAAGGAGAAGGGTGAAAGAACCCCTTAGAAATTCGACACCATGACGACGTCAGTTAAACTTCAACAAAAATGAATTTATGAGATCAAATAGGGTCTCTCATCATATGAAAAAAATATCAGTATTATAGATATAGATATCATACCCCAATATAACAAAAAATAATTTGAAAGAATTGACATGAAAGTAGAACTTCAAATCGAGAAGGGTGAAGAACCACATAAAAATTTGGCAGCCTAACGGCGCCACTTAAAACATCAAAGTACTGAAATGAAGAAATAAAATGGGGTCTCTCATCATATGATCATAAAAGATCTGTATGATAGATTTATAGATCACACCCCAACATAATAAAAAGGATCATGAAATGCTTTACATGAAAATAGATCTTGAAAAATGAGAAGGGAGAAAGAATCTGTTACAAAACTTTCGGCAGCCTAACGGCGCTACTTAAAACATCATAAAACGAAATAATAAGAGTAAGATGGGATCTATAATTATGTGAACATGAAAAGGGAAGTAATAGGAGTATAAAAGAACACCCTTTAGCATAAGAACATGGAGCATAGAAGAAATTACATAAAAGAGATTTCTTGAAAAGAAAGAGAGAGACCGGATCCCTTACCTTAAAACGTAACTCTTAAAACTCAAAGGTTTGGACCTTGAGGGCTTGGGGGCACCTTGGGAGGACTACTTGGGCGGTAAGGAGACCAGAACTTCGTTGAGGATGGTTTTGGAGTCGAAAAGATGAATAGAGGGATTGGTATTTATATGGAAAGTGAGGGGACAAAGCATTAATGGCCAAGGGACACCTCAAAAGTGGTTTTCTCAAAAGCATGGGCCCTCCCATGGTACTTCCCATAGAGTTAGACCACATGGGGACCCCCACACAATACTTTATCCTCTTTAGTCGACCATCCCTTAAAATATATCATGAAATCATCATGTCATAGTTATGATGTCATTAAACATAACGAAACCCTAAAACTGTATTTTTTACTATTCGCAAAAAATTCACCTTTCTCGGAAAAATCCCAAAATTTTACATTAACCAAATTTCAATGCTCTGATTTCAAAAAATGAACTCTATTTTATAAAAATAATTTTCTAAATATTTTTAATTCATTTTTTTAAATAAACACACTATTCACCGAAAATTCATTTTTTTCAGAAAAAACCCCAAAAATTACCTTAACATAATATCGATGCTCTGAGTTCAAAAATGAAATCCATTTTTTAAAAATAATTTTCTAGATATTTTGAATTTAATTTTTATTTAAAAACACTATTAACCTGAAAAAACTAATGCTTGAATAATAATTTATGAAATTGTTATTTACACATTTTATTGAATCTCATTACATAATCTAGGTGTCTAAATTATATTAAAACTTTATTTGAGTGAATTTACTAATCCATTTGGTCACATTACTAATCCTAAGTGTAGAATCACTATTCAGAATTTACTATTCATCAAAAAACAAGTTGATATTTTTAGAATCGAAATTTCGTACTGAGCATAATTGTAGAAGACCATTTTTTGAAAATCGTTACACATTTTTTTTATTTAAGGTATACATAAACATGTTTAAAATATATTTTATCTAAAATTCATCAAAAATATGCATACTATATTTATCCGGACATTTGAAAATTCATAAACATCGTCATAAGAAGAAATCCCAATTTTTTATTTAAAACAACGGATTACACAAGGTAGTTACGGTCTCCTTACATAGCCCCTTATCACAGTAGCATAGGACCTAAGTGTAAGGTGTGCTAAGGTGAGAGAATCTGAGGGAGGCTCGGCCAACATCGCACGAGTAGTAATTTCTATCAGTTTGAACATCTCACGAAGGAGATCCCGTTCTAGCATCACACGATGATGTTCAGCTTGGGTTTGGTCCAGAGCAAAGCCTAGTGGTGTTACCTCCTTCCCAAGTTCTGTTAAATGGGCTTCGATCGGTTCAAGACTACTGGGTGAGGCCATCAAATCTTCTTTCTATATTAATTTACCACGATTGCTTGTATTTAGAGACAATAGTCAAAAAGTTTAGTTTCCAGCGGACATATTGACCAATGGTCAAACTACAGTCAAAACCCAACAGTCTCATTTTAATTATACTCATGTTATCAAATGAAACATTTTTGATGAGTATAAAAATAAAATAAAATAACACATAAAATTAGGAAACAAGATTTATTTAAAATTTCAGGTCATTAAAATCTTCCCCCATTAAGAAATTGCATCCTCGCAATTTTTAAAATTGGGTTTTGAAATTTAATTGAAAGTCCCACATCAGAAAAAGAGTCAGTAAAACTGTTACTTTAAAAGAAAGAAAGGGAAGTACAAAGGTCACCCGAGTTAACCCACACTAGGATTCCATGTAGGAAAACGTGGACATAGAGGAGAAAACAAAGGGTCAAGTTCTGAGGGAGAGTGATAGAGAACATGATTAGGAGAAAGTTAACCATAAGAAAATCCCAAACTTATGATGTGTGTAAACGGTTTTTGATTACATAGTAGGAAACGTAAACCAACAACATTTTTTTACATTTCTTTTCATAATTTTAAGGAATTCGTTTACTACATAGAACAAAAACATAAGAAAATATACCTACCTTCAAGTAGAGTTTCATCCTTTTATATGTCCCTACCCACACTAATCTTTTCTCTATATGATGAGAATTCAAAAACACTTGGTCTCAAAAAAAGCACAAGAATCATCTTCTAGAGAATCACATAATCTACATAAGATTAACTATCTATTTCTTCTATCTTTAAACATTATCCCAAAAATAGAAAGGTTAAGGTAAAACAACTCTTCAAAAAGAAAGAATCCCATAGGAATGGAAACTAATTTTAAATCTTCAAAGTTCCATGGTACTACCCAAAGTTCATCATAGACCATTCCAAAAATAATGGTACTTAAAATTCCTCAAAATAAACCAAACTAAGATTGAAACTCAAATACAAGAAGGATTTTATAACATAGTCTTCCAAAATAAACTTCATTGTTCATCTCCAAACAACATCAACCACTCTTAACATCTTATACAAAAGTAGATAACCTAAACATATTTTACTCAAGATAGGTTAATCATTCCCTTATGTAACCTAAATTAATATATGCCCACCTTAAATTCATCGATTCTTCAAAATATAAGTCAACCTTACTCATCAATGAAAATATCGTAGTAATCTATTTACTTCGATCATATTGGGTCTCTAAAATAGTGAACATATTCCAAAATAATAATCATCTTTTAATCCCCTAATAATCCATGTAATATTAATATGACAATCATCAAATTTCATATCACATTGGTTGTTGGAACATGTTCTTCCATTTCCCACCATTAACTAAGAAGAGAAAGCATATTTAGGGGCTTAAGTACTTAGCCAATAATCATGAAAAGGAACTGAAAGTATATAAGGATAACTTGTAGAAGAAAAGTATACCCTAACTTGTGATCCCCAAGGTTCCCATCTAGGTTATCCATGATCATATATTCTTATGTGAATATTTATCTTATTTTATCTTTATTCCTTTAACAATGGTTCATACTTAGCTTATGAATTTAGAAAAGCATATCCCTCGGGAGTGTCGTAACCAAGAGTGCAGCAAGGGCTATTGCCGTGTACCAGTTCCCATTCGATTCTAGCTCAAAGCGGTGTTTTTGGGTATTACCCCTATGTACATCTGTGCCAGATCCAACTCTACATGCTCGTATCCAGACAGGGATGTATTAGCTTGGTAACCCCTTACTCAATACTCAACAAAATAACAGGAAGATTTCCTATAATTAAACTATTCTATAGGGTTCTTCCTAGAGTTTTCATATCCTATTTTCCACAAATAACTAAACCATCCTTTGATACCAACTATAGAATCCCGTCTTTTTATAACATAAACTATCATTACATTACACAAAACTGAGGATCTTTAAGGATTAGTGTCTTGGAAAAAAGGAACATAATACATGAAAACAATATAAAGAATTCTTATTAAACACTTGAAAGTCTTCTCCTTAAGTTCATCCTAGGTTCATTACTCAATCTCATAACCTAGGGACATACATCAAAAGAAAGGGTGAGCAGAAGGCCCAGTAAGGGAAACAAGAGAAACATTTTACATGTGAACTTGAGACACTTCAATAAGGACATGAAAAGAACTTTAAGGCATGAGAAATAAATGATGAGATACATCATAATAAAAATATAATTTTTCATAACGTGAATATTTGGCTGCAACATTTAATATTGACAATCATTTCTTTTCACCAAGGTCCATCCCCAAGGTGTCATTAAAAATTACCAAGGGTTTTCACCAAGGTATCAGTCTAAAAAGTCATCTCTAGAGATTAAGTATTTACCCAATGCATTGGAGCGCTATCTGGGCGCACCCTTGACATGTCGTTATTATCATGTGTGCCACATATATCATCATCAATCATTTCATAAACAACCCATATAGCATAAAATAAATGGGTTTCATTTCATAATCATAATGTTTTAAAAACTGCTTTATAGACATTATCTTTATATCACTTTAAACCCCTGGAAAATGGAAAGAGGGTTTCATGTATGTAAATACCACAATTTAAAATAGAACATTTTGATATATATGTGAATACCTCTGTAGAAATAAGAGCTTTGAGTATTCACTTAATAACATAAAATAATTTTGAGATAAAGGGGAAGGCATTTTGAGACGAAAACTATGCAGCATAACGTCTATGATACATAATTTTAGAAAAAGTTGGAAAGAGAGGGGACATGGGTCACCCACTCAAAAATGATACATAAAACAGTAGGGGAACAAAATTTAATGTATTTAAGAACATGGTAATGAAATTTGAATGATATACCATTTGAAACGAATAACATGAAAGGAAGACAAAAAAATAAGATTTCTCTTATGAGAATTCAGCAGCCTAACGACGTCACTTAAAACATCAAAAAATGGATTGACGAGATCAAATAGGGTCTCTCATCATATGAACATAAATGATCAGTATGATAGATATAGAGATCATAACCCAACATAAAAAAGACCCTGAAAGACTTGACATGAAAATATATCTTGAAAATGAGAAGGGTGAAAGAACCCCTTAGAAATTCGACAGCCTAACGATATCATTTAAAATTCAACAGAAATGATTTGATGAGATCAAATAGGGTCACTCATCATATGAACTTAAAATATCAGTATGATAGATATAGAGATCATACCCCAACATAACAAAAAGTAACTTGAAATAATTGACATGAAAGTAGAACTTCAAAACGAGAAGGGTGAAGAACCACTTAAAAATTCGGCAGCCTAACGGCGCCACTTAAAGTATCAAAGTACTGAATTGAAGAGATCAAATGGGGTCTCTCATCATATGATAATAAAAGATCAGTATGATGAATTTATAGATCATACCCCAACATAATAAAAAGGAACATGAAATGCTTTACATGAAAATAGATTTTGAAAAATGAGAAGGGAGAACGAATCCGTTACAAATATTTCGGCAGCCTAACGGTACCACTTAAAACGTCGTAAAACGAAATAATGAGAGTAAGAGGGGATATCTCATTATGTGAACATGAAAAGGCCAGTAATAGGAGTATAAAAGAACACACATTAACATAATTACATGGTGCATAAAAGAAATTACATAAAAGAGATTTCTTGAAAAGAAAGAGAGAGATCGGGTCCCTTACCTTAAATCGTAACTCATAAAACTCAACAGTTTGGACTGTGAGGGCTTGGGGGAACCTTGGGAGGACTCCTTGGGAGTTAAGGAGACCGGAACATCTTTGAGGATGGTTTTGGAGTCATAACGATGATAGGAGGGATTGGTATTTATAGGGAAATTGAGGGGACAAGGCATTAATGGCCAAGGGACACCTCAAAAGTCGTTTTCTCAAAAGCATGGTCCCTCCCATGGTACTTACCATAGAGTTAGGACACATGGGGACCCCCACACAATAATTCATCCTCTTTAGTCGACCATCCATTAAAATATTTCATGAAATCTTATGACACGATTATGATGTCATTAATCATACTTAAACCCTAAAACTGTAATGTTTTATTATTAACTAAAAATTCAACTTTCTCAGAAAAATCCCAAAATTTTACATTAACAAATTTCAATGCTCTGATTTCAAAAATGAACTCTATTTTATAAAAATAATTTTCTAAATATTTTTAATTCATTTTTTTATATAAACACACTATTCCCTGAAAATTCATTTTTTTCAGAAAAAACCCCAAAAATTACCTTAACATAATATCGATACTCTAAGTTCAAAAATGAAATACATTTTATAAAAATAATTTTATAAATAATTTTAATTTTATTTTTAATTAAAAAACACTATTCACCCAAAAAAACTAATACTTGAATAATAATTTATGAAACGGTTATTTACTCATTTTATTGAATATCATTACATAATCTAAGTGTCTAAATTATATTAAAAATTCCTTTGAGTGAATTTACCAATCCATTTGGTCACATTACTAATCCAAAGTGTAAAATCACTATTAATAATTTACTATTCATCAAAAAACAAGTTGATCTTATTAGACTCGAAATTTCGTACTGAACATAATTGTAGACAACCATTTTTTGGAAATCATTACACATTTTTATTTATTTAAGGTTTACATACACATTTTTAAAATATCCTTTCTCTAAAATTCATCAAAAATATGCATACTATATTTATCCGGACATTTGAAAATCCATAAACTTCATCATAAGAATATATCCCAATTTTTTATTTAAAACAAAGGATTACACAACGCAGTTACGGTCTCCTTACATAGCCCCTTATCACACCAGCATAGGACCTAAGTGTAAGGTGTGCTAAGGTGAGAGAATCTGGGGGAGGCTCGGCCAACATCGCACGAGTAGTAATTTCTATCAGTTTGAACTTCTCGTGAAGGCGATCTTGTTCTAGCTTCACATGATGAAGTTCAGCATTGATTTGGTCCAGAGCAATGCCCAGTGGTGCTACCTCCTTCCCAAGTTCTGTTATATGGGCTACGATCGGTCCAAGACTACTGGGTGAGGCAATCGAATCTTCTTTCTATATTAATTAAACAAGACTGCTTTTATTTATAGACAACAGTCAAAACGTTTAGATTCCAGCAGTCATATTGAACAATGGTCAAATAACAGTCAAAACCCAACAGTAACATTTTAATTATACTCATGTTATCAAATGAAACATTTTTGTTGAGTATAAAAATAAATTAAAATAGCACATAAAATTAGGAAACAAGATTTATTTAAAATTGCGGGTCGTTACACCCCCTCTCTCCCTTTGTCCACCCCCTGGAAGGAGATCCCAAGAAGGAACTCATCCTCTCATCCACCTATCCCGTGAGGCACGAAATCTTCTGCGAGGCGTGATAGCTCCGGCGGATCGACGACAAAGCTTCGGGCAACGCCCAAGAGGTACGATTTGTCGTTTTAGTTTTCTATTCTCGAACATACATTGATCTTCTTTATTTTCATAAAATTTATTTTTTATCTTTGAAAAAAACCCATGAATGTGTAATATATTTTATTATCTTTCCAACGCATCTTTTGTAATTGATATCTAAGTTCGGAGGAGGCCATAGTCGTTCGTCGACGTTTGTGGGTTTTGGGTTTCCGGCGGGTTAGAGCGGTGGCGCGGTGTCCCTAGGAGGTGGTGGTGGGGCTCTCGGACGGCGGATCGGGTTAAGGGGTAGGTGGTGTGGGCTAAGGCATATGTGGCGCGGGCTCCAGCTTCAGGTGGCTCCGCCTCCAGGTGGATGGCGAGCCTGATGGGGCATAACATAGCGGTGGACGGGGTCGCTACCGTGAATTCGCGCGGGGGAACGAGACCCATGATCGGCGGGTCCCTGCGTTGACGAAGTTACCGGCGACGTGGGCTGGTCTATGCATGGACCATGGGTCAGTGGCCGAGCCACGCGGTTGAACCGCGTCACGGCCCAGAATGGCCGGACCGGCTGGTCCAGGCCGGTCCAGCTCAAGGGGCATTGCCCCCTCGACTTGGACGCCCGTAATTTCTGCTACGGGCGTCTGTTTTGCATGTCGTCAACGGAAGTGTACTCCAGACGTCGAGGTGGACTTTTTTAGATGGTCTCAGAAATATTTAATTCTCGAGACGAGGGGCTCGTGGTGCGACATGACGTTAAGTGGACGGGCGTTTTTCTTATAGTTCTTGTTTTGCACGGCACGGAGACATCTGATGTCGATTTTGAGCGTCGTTAGTGGCATTGGGAACCTAGCACCAAGGTGAAGCTTTCCAGGGTGGTTTCGGCTATTAAGGCTGGAGTTGTTCCCTGGGACCCATGACCTATCTTTTAAGCTGCGAGTAGCATTTAGCATCTTTTTCATCAGACGTCTGTTTGTGGCATGCGAGTAGTAGATGATGGGTGTTTTTTTTAGGAAATTGCATTGGAACAGTCTGCCCGTTATAATTCCGTGCACTTGTGCGGGCCCCACAAGGGCCATTTCAGGAGTTGGCGGTGATTTCCAGCTTTATCCCTAGTTGTCCGTTTTGGACAAGTGAATAGTCCATTTTGTTTAATTTTTCGAGAGGATCGCAACAGTGCAATCTATTCGTTGTGCTTCGGGGCCGGGATGCGGGTCCCACATATCACCACTCATTTGCAGTGCACCAGAATGCATCATTTTCTCCATATATGTTCTCTTTTCATGTGAGTAGACCTTTTGACGTGTTTTCCTGAGGGTATCGCAATGGTGCCATGCGCCCGACTATTTTCGGGGCCGAGGCTCAGGATCATAGGACGTCGTTCCGACGTAAGGCAGAGTTGGCGACTTTTCCGTCAGATATCCATTTGAGGCGTGTAAATAGCCTATCTCACATGTTTTCTGCGAGGATTAAAATGGTGTAATCTATTCAGGTGGGTGAATCCCCTTACGCGATCTTATTAAATGTGAAGATATGATGGTGTACTTGTGGAGGTTCTTCCTGCGGTGTTTGCAGAGAACCATAGGAATGTGATCACGTTCACTCTTGGGAGAGTGAAGCGAACACTTAAGAGATGAATTTGGTCATGCCTGGGCTGATGAGGTTGCAAGTTAGATTTGTTACGTTTATGCCTTCGCGTTGATGATGGATGTTATGTGTACGTTATCCTTTATGGATGGAGACGTGGTACACTCTGAGAGTATATGGAAACTCTTGGATGTAGATGTGTTTGTTTGTACCTGAAAATGTGTGTGCGATTGGTTGGGGTTGACTTAGGGAAACATGTCGTGTAGGCCCCATGTGCGTGTCGTGTTCTGCTTTGCGTACTTTTGACCTCTCACAGCGTAAAGGGTCCATTTGATCTCGTTGTTGACCATCTAGGATGAGTTTTCCCTCTAGTTATGTTCTCGTTTTTTGACCAACATGGTTGATTTTTCCCCTGGTTCTGTTCTCGTTTGGCCAACAAAGATGGTTTGGTTCCTCTATTTCTTCATATATGAGGGGTTTCAGTACCATGCCCCTTTTATCAGACTGTGGTACTGATTACGACTACGTGTGCTTGTACAGCGTGGGTTTTTTCTCGCTTTCTGGGATAGGTTGTCTATGTCCGCTTCAACAATGACTCAACGGAATGGAGTGTGATCATCATGAGAGGCCAAGGAGTTTCTCTCGACCATTAATGTTCCCTGGTATAGTTCTTGTGGATTAGGTGTGACCAACACTTTACACGGGAACAAATCCTCTACCCATGAGGTTGTTTCCAGTAGAGCTTGCCAGGAGGTTGTACCGTCCTGCGGGGATGTCTAGTGTGTTACCATCTAGCAGGGCTGGCCAGTGGGTTACCATCCAACTGGGATGGCCAGTACAACAGAGTTCCCCGAGCAGTACCATCTAGCTGGTATGTCCAGAGCAGTTCCAGGTTTACCTCCTGTGGGGCTAGGAAGTGCTCTCTAATGCGGGGTTTACCTCCAGCTGGGCTCGGAAGTGGTCCCCTATGATGGTTACAAGCCTCCCTCTAGTGGAGTACCCTTTGATGGGATGGGACATTGGGATGCATCGATGACTTTAGCCGGGTCACCCTCAAGTGGATTAACATTTTTCATGACTGGGTTGTGTGACACATGTCGACTCTTGCTGGGTCTCCCTCTAGTGGGAACCCGTCGACTTCTAGGGATTACACTCCAGTGGGGTTGGGCAGGGGGTCGCCTGTCAACATTGAGGAGACCTCTCGACTGCAGGGCAGGGACGAGGTGTAGCTTGATGTTCCCACAAAACTCTCAAGAACGAGGGGCGCTTTCCCCACTGAGAAGCGTCCTTTGGACGCGACCTTAAACCATGCGGGGGAGTTAGTTCCGTCCAAATAGGATAGTTTCAAGGTGCGGTGATTTTATCCCCTTGACTTTTAGTTTATGAAGACGTGCGGGATGTTGTGCATTAATGGTTTTTACTTCTGGGACTGTTGGCTACTCACTTTCTTGGGCTGAGGAATGGTTTTTTGATCCTCTTATGATCATGTTTGGTCTTCTTGATTGAGAGTATGGATATGTATATACCCTATTCCAGTACCCACTCCTTGGGTCATGGTTACTCTCCCTCCAAGAGAGGCGAAGACATGCGTGGTATGCCACATGCTTTCTGTGTATAGCTTCTCATGGTTGGACGAGTCTGCTCTCCTGCTATAGGTAGCGAAGACTCGACGAGATGTCCATCTTCTCAATGTTTATATCTCCTTGTTTCTGGACGAGTCTACTTCCTTTCTCTTGGTGGTTTGAACTTGACTCTTTACCGTACTCTATACAGCACCTTCGGTTGTAATCCTTTTCTTTTCCCCGGTTCGATCTACTGCTCACCCAACTGTACATCCATTATTTCTCCCTAGAGCCTTCGGGGTATCCTACTGGTTATTCTTATACTCAACCCTTCTTGGGCTTTGCACGCACTTGGTGTTTTCTTGCTGACGACAGACATGTTGGTCGTGACGTCAGTGGAGCGTAGGAGTTCAGGAGCTCGGACCATGTGCGATGGTTGTATTCGGGTTCCAGGTGGGGTCCCTTGTAGCTATTTTCTTTTGTTTACCTAATGTTGGGTTGCGATACGTTTCTAGTTGGGCACATGTTTTTGGGTGTTGTTCATACGTCCCTAAAAAGAAATTGGTTGAAATTTAGGGCAAAAGTGTTAACATGTCTCGAGAGAGGCTCTCAGGCCAGACAGTCCAGTGATTGTGTGGCGGCCGACGTATCCATTTACAAGGACCATGATAACCCTCTTGTCAACTCGGTGTGCTGATACACTCGTTGTAGGGAAAATTGGTTTGTGCATCACATATGATTGTGTCTTTGACTTAACATCTTGATT
Organism: Viscum album; assembly: GCA_963277665.1. Lineage (NCBI taxonomy): Eukaryota > Viridiplantae > Streptophyta > Magnoliopsida > Santalales > Viscaceae > Viscum > Viscum album. Next base: position 1,454,103,066 of record OY728159.1, on the reverse strand, counting down.
CATATCCCCATCATTGTTGTTGTTGTGTTATACATATATTCTCATCTTATCGCGACACTCCTTGATAATATTCAGGATGTCTCCGTGAAAAAAACATACCAGGATACCATCTGTGGTTCATGACAATGACCCTGTGAGCTACGAGGCCACAATCCATGACCCATCATGTGAGCCCCTTTCTCTTGGTGGGCCGGTAGCATCACCCCCACCAGGTGACCAGCAGACAGCTTCAGTAGAGCAGACGGGGATGGAGTGTAGGTTGAGTGTGCTTCGTGAGTTCTAGTGATATAGACCACTGAGGTTTAGTGGTCAGCCAGTCCCTCAGGAAGTAGAGGTTTGGCTGGGGATAATCATTCGCCTTTTCAGGCTTGTGCAGATGCCGATAGTTCCTATGGTGGATTTGTCCGCCAACCTTTTCCACATAGCAGCTTAGCATTGGTGGAGTCTGGTGGCTCAGTTTCATGACGAGTCATCGATTTCATGGGGTGACATTCGGTTATTGTTTCGTGAGTATTTTTCCCCTCCTTCATATGCTCCGTTAGGATTTAGGCGCTCCTGCAGTTTCAGCCGGGAGGGATGACGGTGGCCGAGTACGCTGCTAGTTTTGCAGACCATGCGCGCTTTTACCCAGACTTAGTCCATGATGACATCTTCCAAGCACAGAATTTTGAGTAGGATCTCCGCTGAGAGACTCGTGATATAATAGTACCCTTGTGCATTCCACTTATGTCATGATGCTAGAGTAGGCGCTGGTGATAGAGGGCTTCCTGTCGTGTTCTGTAGTCGGTGGTCATAGCAGGCTCGACAGAGCCGAGACGTTTGATGCAGCTAGTGGGCGTCGACAAGAAGAACCTCGACGCAGGTGGCTTTATGACAACTGGACTCAGGGGCATGTTCATACACCACAGTGGTGTCGGAGGGCACCATTGTAGCCTGGAGAGCTTCGAGTAGGCAACAGATGCACCACCACGATGTTGGCAGCACCATGATCGGAGCAGTACCCAGAGAGGTGGTGCTAGTAGAGGAACATGATGAGCAGGTAGTGGGGGACAGATTTACAAGGTCTTCTCATCACCACTAAGAGGTCCATGTCTTTCTCCGAGAGCTGACATTTTGGACCACAGATAGCCAAAAGTTTTGGATGTCTACGATCCTGCAGAGCATTAGGTTATAAGAGGTACGTTCTAAAGGTCTTCTACATTTTTCAGTAGAATCGTTAGGCTCTATGTGTGAAATGATTTTCTCCATCCTCCTTGTTCGTGTTGTTACCAGGAGGTTGTACCATCACGCAGTGATGGCCAGTGCGGTACCATCCAGCAGGGCTGGCCAGTTGGTTACCAACCAACAAGGATGGCTAGTACAGTAGTGTTCACCTAGCAGTATCATCCAGCCGAGATGGCCTGAGCAGTTCTGGGTTTAACTCAAGAGGGGCACGGAAGTGGTCCCCGATGTCGGGTTTACCTATAGCTGGGCTGGGAAGTGGTCCTCGATGATGGTCCTGAGCCTCCCTCCAATGGATTACCCTTTTACGGGACTGGGCAATGGGACTCATCAACGAATTTATTCGGGTCGCCCTCCATTGGATTACCCTTTTACGTGACTGTGCAGTGTGGCAACCATCGACTACTTTCGGGTCTCCCTCCATTGGGAACTCGTCGACATCCAGGGATTACCCTCTAGCATGGCTAGGATAGGGGTTTCCTTTCGACTTTTAGGAGACCTCTCGACTGCAGGGAAGTGAAGAGGTGTGGGTTGATATTCCCCCTTTACTCTCAAGTATGAAGGGTGATTTCATCACTCAGAAACGTCCTTGCGACACAACCTAAAACCGTGAGCGTGAGTCAGTGCCGCCCAAAGTAGATAGTTTCGTGGTGTGGTAATTTGAGCCCATTTACTTTCAGTTTGGGGAAGACGTGCGAGATACTGGGCATCTATGGTGTTTACTTCTGGGACTGTTGGCTACTCACCTTCTTGGGCTGAGCTATGGGTTGGAGATCCCCTTAAGTTCTCATTTGGGATTCTTGATTGAGCATATGGATATGTATATACCTTGTTCCAGTACCCACTCCTTGGGTCTTGGTTACTCTCCTTCCAGCATAGGAAAAGATGCATGGGGTAGGACACATTTTTTCCATGTATAGCTTATCGTGGATGGACAAGTCTACTCTCCTGCTATAGGTAGTGAAGACTCTATGAGTAGTTCTTCTTCTCACTGTTTCTCGCTCCATGTGTCTGGACGAATCTACTTCCTTTCTATTGTTGGGTTAACCTGGACTCTTTACCATACTCTTTACTACACTTTCGGATGTACTCCTTTACTTTTCCCTTGTTCGATCTACTGCTCACCTTTCATTACCTCCTTTGTTTCTCCCCCAAGCCTTCGGGGTATCCAACTGAGTATTATTATACTTACACCTTCTTGGGCTTTTCCCACACTAGGTGTTCCTTTGCTGATGACAGATAGGTTGGTCATGACTTCAGCGGAGCTTAGGAGTTTGGGAGCTTAGACCGTGTGCGGTGGTTGTAGTCGGGTTTCAGGTGGGGGACCCTTCTAGCTATTTGATTATGTTTACCTATTTTTGGGTTGTGGCACTTTTCTGGTTGGGCTCGTGTTTTCCCCTTTCACTTCATTTTACCTTCAACAAATTCTTTGTACTATTAGAGGTCGATGAACTTTTGAGGATTATATATAGTAGTTTCACTTGGCATTACATTCCTTTTTTCTTTTACTGTGCACTTTTGCATTGAGTGTGATGCGTGTGTGTCTACAGGAACTCAGGCAAAGGCCTCCCTGAGTAGTTTATCCTTCCTCACTTGTGGAAAGCCCCTGGAATATCGAGGCAGGCTCGGGGGAGTTGCGGCTCAAGCCCAGGTAGGGTTGGGTCATGACATTCATAATTTTTAGATGATTATAAAAAAGTATTTGAAAATATAAATTAAACTACCCCAAAAAAGTATTCAAATATTACAATTTCTTTTAATTTAGGTTGATAATTTCGATATGAAATTAAATAGGAAGGCACAATGAAAACGTGAGTTTTCAATAACAGTATTTGTCTAGAAAAATATTATTTTATAAAATATCTATCAATAATATTACTAATATTATTAGTGGTAATAAAGGTTTGTTTCTGTGTGATGTATATAGTTGATTTTAATCTATACTCATTTCTGGTTTTAAAAAAATCAAAATGGAGAAATTTTATTGAATTTAAAATATTTTACATTAATATAAAATTATTAAATGCAAAAATTTATTCTATATCAAATATTTAAATGAGGATAACATTGTAATTATTATTTTTTAGTTTATATAAAAAATAATTTTTTAACATTATATAATATTCAAAATTTAATTCTTCTTTTATCATAGTTATTTTTTGATAATATGTGATAATTATACAAAATTCAGTACTTTTTACTATTCACTGAAAAATAAATATTTTCATAAAAACCGTAAATATCACCCTATGTTAATATTGATATTATTATTTCAAAAAATTATGCAATTTAATAAAAATAAATTTCAAAATTTTCAACAAAACAATTATAATATTTTATGAAAAATATCAATAAAATCACATTTCAATAAATAATATTTTTGAAGAATAACATTAATTTAATAAGAAGTGTTCGATTAATTTTTCATAATATGTGGATAATTTATTTTGACTATGAAATATATATATATTTATAAAATTTATATAATATTATTCGTACTTATGAATTTAATAGCTTGGATATAATGGTTATATATGTTATGGTTCACTCAATTATTCTTATTGTTTATTAAAATTACATTGAAAGGTAGTTTGATATAGCCTCGTGATAATGTTTCATATGGAAATATCTTATGATAATTTGAAATGAAGATTCATTATAATAGTTAAGACAAAAAAATCTTCCAATAGTTGTTTTGTGACTTTTGTTTTAGGTGGTATACCTCCCCGAGGACAACCCTATCTCTCATGGGAATGCCTATTTGGGTTCATTAGATCAAATTGTGGTGTTAGGAATGGAAACCCATTATAAATTGAACATTTTATCTTAACAGAAGACTCACATTCAAACACAATTCATCAAGGCCTTGTGGGTGATATGATCTGGCCCTATAAAAACATGTTCAAGAATTTCCTTATTTCTAATTTAATGTTTATTCGAGAAACGCTATTAGCTTCAAAATAAAGAAAAAATATATATTAATGTTAAATAAAATTATTTATTCATACATAAATTTCTATGGAAAAATAATCAATCAGACAAAGAGTAGTGTTTACATCACTAATAAATTCTCTAGAATAAGAAGAAATACTATTCAATTCACTATAATATTTCAATATTGTTAATTACTGATAGTTTATCATAGTTATCCTTTATCCATTGGTAGAGATAAAAAGTTTAGTTTGTAATAAAATATTAATCCCATTATAGGGATACTTCTCTACTATAATAACATGTTTTATCCATTCAAAAAGAATAATTACATTACTAAATAATGTTATTACATCGATTTTAATGCATGTTTTATCCATCATTATGACACAAAATCTAATCATAAAAATGGTTGATAATGTTTGTTCATCCTTTATTTGGGACGATAATTACAGTGATTTGAGTTATTAGGCATCATGGAGAAGAATATAAATTCTTATTGATGAAAGATGTATTGTTTTAAATAATGAGGAAGAAACTGTGGAATCCCTTCAAGCTAGGATATACTATAACATCGTTGAAGGAGTCCCTATATGGGATATGATCATGAATGATAGTTACAAGGTTCACTAAAGGGGATTTTCCACCTACCCTAGATGATATCTATGTCTAGCTTACTCCATCATTGAATAATTACAAGAGATGCCTAAGGTTGTATGATGGATCAAAGGCTCTAGTTACATCTGATTGAGGAACAGTAACTGTGTAGTTGAAATGATTTATTTTCCAAGATGTCCAAACACAATAATTTTATTCAATGACGTATACCATTATTTGGAATTCATTATGTTTATTCATAGTCTAGAATAGTTGTGAACACATCAAAGCATCAAAATAGATGATGATGTTGATGGATGTATTTTCTTTGGCTCAAAATTATTTTGGTCCTCCTATCATTATTTTGGAAATTTGGTCTATTGAAATATGGTTTCAAATCCCATGGGATCTAAAATAGTCATTTTATTTATTTTTTAAAATACAATTTTTTATTCTGGAGATTACGAAACCAAGAGATTACAACCAATGATAATGTCTAGAAAAGAGAAATGCTACAAGAATCACAATATCAATGATATCGGAGTCCTTAATAGGTGATGACCTAACATGTTTTATTCTATGGTGATTTGGGAATTTCGTTCTAGGATTTTCTATGTTAGAGGATGAATCATTATTTTACTGGATACTCTTTACAGGCTATAATAATAGTCGGGTTTTAGTGATATGATTAGTCAGGTACAGAGACAAGGGTGTGTGGTATGTTCTTTGGTTTACCTTTTTAGTATTATATGAGATTTTTAGAACAAGGATATGAAATGTATTAGATGTTCAACTTCATGTTTCTAGGTGCATGTTAGACTATTGGTGTTGGAATTGGGAAGATAAATCAAGGATGTAGTAAACTCAGCAGCCTTATTTAATTTTATACCTAGATCATGATTTAAATTATTGACCACTCATGGAATAAATCGAATTTTCATTAGATGGGATCCCCTACTACAATTTTAATGTTGAATGCCTATGATGTATTATTTTATAGGGATCTGTGGGGAGGATTTTGGTAAGGGACATTATTGGATTAATGATTTTGGGTTTCATCACTTTTATGGTGTAGTAAACTCCATAGGTGTGGGGGAAAAGATAAGGAAATTTTTCATTCCTTATGTCATTGCATAATCATTTAAATTTTAGTATATAATTAAATCTATGTGGTACACATATTGTTTCATTATATTTGGAATGATATACCCAATAAAATGATTTATATGATCAAAAATATTAGTATGTACATTCATCTTAATACCAAAATTAGGAATACATTGAGAGAATGGAATTGTTCAGGGGTATCTAATAGGTAGACCGGGGGGCTTGGATAAAAAATAATTATTTATAGTAGTTAGTATTCCATATCTAATGATAATAATATTATTTTTTTAATTATTATTTGTGTATTAATTACTTGTGACATCTTTTGGGGTGTATTTTCTTATATTTTTTCATGAGGGCATACCTACTCAAAATAAAAAAAAGGTAACCTTCAATCAATATGCTATAGAAAATAATATTTTTATTCTAAAATATTGGGATGTTTTAATTCTCATATGGATTATATTTTAAATTCTTATATAATTATAATCATGGTTTTATTATCATATTTTTATAGTATATAATCAATCAAAACCAACCATGTTTGATGGTTGTCAAAAATGAATAGCATCGTTTCATGTTTATGGTATCCCATAAAAATATAAGGAAGATATATTATATTTTATATTTGGTGGTAATCAAATGAAGATATTAATATTATATGTTGAAATAATCATTAAATTTTTTACTCAAATATTAAATCTATTTTTCTACCCATAAATCAACCACATAATGCCGATATGTAAACTGAATCACTTTCCAGGATGGAGTTGGAAGCCTATAGGGACACTAGACTGAATTCGTCTTTTTACAAAAGATTTAAGGGTAATAAGATAAAAAATATATAATAAAAAATATATCATAAGTATTCCATAAATAATAGGTTTATATATATTAAAATAATAATTAAAAATAACTAGAATATATAATATATATAAAATATATACATTGATTCATGGAGTTGGTAGCCAAGATAAAAACACAACTGACATGATCCTTTTTTATTGGTTGAAAAATGATTTAGAAAATTGAATTACCATAATAATAGTAAAATTTATAAATTTTCATGATAATTAAATTAATATTTTATAGTTTTTTATTAATATTTCATATATGGTAAAGATGAAATAAATATGAAACACTATTTGAAGAATAATAAATCAACTATGGATAAACAATTGTAGTTTACATATAAAACAGTATTATGTTGGTATTTTTTTTGTGAAAAAAAACCTCTATCACATGGGATTTAAATTTGGGGATGTATTTTTTGATGGAATTACATATCTAGAGTCTTTAATGTTTGTGAATAACTTAGTAGAGTTGGTACCCAATTAAAAGTTATTAAAGTGTTACACATTTAATGTATTACAATATTTATATACATTATATGGGTTCATCAGTGTAATATGGATAAATATTTATTTACACAGTGGATAATAAATACTTGATTCAAAATTCACTCATGAAATAATAATTTTACACGTTTTGTGTATAATATTTCAATTCTTATATCTCAGTTTTATCACCCATATAATTTTTTTAACTATTACTGTATTGAAAATGTTTTAAAAATAATAATATTCCCAAGAAAAACTATTTATATTGAAATTAATAAAAATTATATAACATATCATTCAAAATATGATATTAATTTAATGTTATCCTTTTTCTAGATGTGGTTAAAAATAATTGTTTTGTAAATATGAAAACTGGAATGAATCCTATTTTTTAAAAATATAATTTTAATGTATAGAAATGATTTCATACAAACATCGAGAATATTTCATATCACTATAGTATTAATGGGATTAGTTTTAGTAATTGTAGGCCAATTTAACATAAAACCAAAAAAAATTATAACATATATTTTAAAATATATGATAATAATTTATAGTTTTAATAAAAAAAATTATTTATTAGTATTGACATAAAAATCAATCTCTTCACAAAAATATAAAAAATTAATCCTATGTTAATTATGTATTATAAATAATTTAATTAATTACAATTTTTTGAATACAAAATTTATAGAATAAAAGTTTATCTTTTTATTTAAAATCATATATTTTCTATAAAAACAACGTTTTTAAAAAATAATATGCCATTTATGATTTTAAAATTATATAAATTCATATATAAAACAATGATGAAAGAGAACACATATAAATAATTAATCATTAATTTTAGTATTTGATTATTTCTAGAAATATAAATTTGGTTACATTATTCTTCCATGTTAGACAAAATTCATATGTAATTTTTCTAAATATATAGATGTACTTTTTTTCAATAAAATTCATTCCTTCCTATGATGATAATATAATTTCCTTCATTATAAACCACCATGGCTTGATCCACATCATCATCTTCTATATTTAGCCATTTATAATTAATTTTTCCATCAATTATACATGAAATAATTTTTTATAATTCACATATGTATGTAATTCAATGATCCACTTCCTGGATGGTGTTCATGTGGGGATACCAAATTTCCTCGAAATGATAATTATGAACCCTTATATTTGAATAAAAATATATGACACTGATAAAAATATATTATATGTGAAATAAAAAAGTACAAAAAATTTTACATTTAAATATATTTGGATCATAAAAAATATTACACATCATATATTCCATTTCATTAAATGTGTATATAAATAAACAACCATCTCACCATCTTTAGATAACCTTTTGTAGTATCAATTAATATAATATATTTCAAGGGAACTATTTTTAATATATCAAAAAATTTCTATGAAAATATATTGCAAAACCAAAAACAAATAAAATTTAGAAACAAATATATTTCATCATATTTTTTATTAAATAACTCATACACCCATAGGAACATGTTAATATTCTAATTGGTATATTTTTTCATGGATTGACATTCAAAAAAATGTAATTATATCTTCTTATTTTATATTAAATATCTAACCATAATTGGATCATCAAATTTCCTTTTATCAATTCCTAAACATATAGATTTTCATAGTATTATTGATAATAAATCCATAATATTTTTTAAAATAACATGACATCCTTATAAATTTTTACACAGACACAAAAATTAATAATTTTATAGCAAATAAAATAATAAAATCCTATAAAATTATTTTTAATTATTAAAAACATCAAAATAATCTTATAAATAGAGAAGACATAAACAATAATCTTACAAGCATTACCCTAATTATTAGATATTGGAAAATATGTATTTAAATCATTCATTAATAATTGGGTCTCTAAAAAACCAAAGATGGTAGTTTTATTAAGATACTAATAATAAATATAAGTGTTCTCGAAGTATCCCATAACAAAATATTTTTGGAATCTAGATAAATACATAAATTACATTTGAAAACATATTATATAATATTCAGAAATTTTTATAAACAGATTTCCCCTTTAATCATAACCATGAAGATTATATAATGTTTTCCTCTATATTTCATGGGGGAAGTAAATGAAATAATTGTGATCTAAAATTCTCTATATGTGGTAGTATTCATAGAAATATATCATAACATTAACATAGAACATGTGATATTGTATGTATAAGAAGTAGTGTATACTAAAAAACTAAATGTAAGAAAAATATTTATATCCATTGTAAGAAATGAAAAAATATATCAAATGAATTAAAATAGTTGCTTCTATAGTAATGATATTCATACTTCTAGAAATATTATTCCACACCATATGCCATGACATATGGATGATACACACAATGATATTACCTATAATGAATCTTCTTCTTGTATGTAAGTATACACCAATATTTTGTAACATTATTTTCTAATTTAACCTACTAATTTATCAAAGGGATATATAATTTCATGCCCCAACCATCACTTTTTTACAATCAATGAATTCATTATATGAGTGAAGTAATAAAAAATTGTATCATCATTTCAACAAATAAGTACATTATATTATCAACATATGATGCATTAATACATTTATACATTTTAACAAACGTGGTAATATCATTATATAGCATCATGAGAAAGAAGGAATATGGAATCAAATACATTCACAAACATTAAAATAGTCATATATATTATAATACTGAATTTATAAAAAATCATATTTTCTTATGGAAAAAAATTATAACATCAACATAATCTATTTGTAGAAACAAAGTTTATAGTTTAAAAATGAATAGTGAACCTACTAATAATAATATATATTCGAATAAAAAATATAGGGGGACAGTAGTTTTTCAGATATAAATAAATTTTATTAAATCATCATAACACATATTGTGAAAGAAGTTATACAGTTAAAAAATAATATTAAAGTTTTCATTAATATTTTTTATTTCAATTACAATATTAATAACACAAATACATTTCAATATTTTAAAAATAGGGGAATCATAATGATAACTCATTCAATGAAAGAAGGTGGATGGATATACAATACACTCTCTACATCCTCGCATTAATTCATATAAGATTAAAAATATTCATAATGCTAATACATTCTCCATGTTATATAATGGTTAACATGATCCAAACCCATCTTGATAACGAAGGTTGACCGTCATAAAATATAATTATAGCATACAAATAAACATCTATATTATAATAAGGATAAACGAAATCAAAATTATTTTAAACATGTCATTAACATATATATAATGATCATAACCCACTTTTAGAATGAATTTGGATATTTATACTATAAATAGTCGTATATAATATATGGGGGAATTTATATATAAGGGGATTCAATTAATTAAGATAAATATTATTATGGTGGTGGAGGGGGTATTTTTAAAATTATGCGTTATTAATTTAAGAGGGAAATTTAGTAGATTCTTTATTAATAATAGAATAACAGAACAATAGTTTGAAAAAATCATTGATCTAGTATTATAAATTTTAAATGATTATTAAAAATCATATCCCTCTAGAGTGATTACCCTTGTTTGTAGTAAGATTCCAAACAATCATGCATTATGGAGGTGGGGGTTCCAATTATTCAATCGACCCTTTTTGGATGAATACTCCTTATTTTATGTATTCCACAGACACATTTAATTTATATTTTCCAGATATTGATGTAATTGCATAGTGAAGTAGTAACCTTTTACCATTTTAAAATATAGTATTTCGGCAATTATGTATACTCACAAAAATGATTTATTTGGAAGAAATACCATTATACACACACACATATATATATGAAATGAATTTCCAAATTAATACAAGCATTATTTCAATATAAATGAATTTTTTAATTTTTAATGGAAGTTGTGAGATTAATTAGGTCGTCATAAAAAATTATCAATTACTTTCTAATGGGAGGGAATAAATATTATATAATTAAAAATATGTCAAATATATAATAATAAATTTAAAATTTAATCATTGAAAAAATTTGGACATGGTATAATAAAAATTAATTTTAATTAAAATAAGTGATGAATTTTAAAACACTTTCCTTTCTATTTTTATTGTTATTGTATGGAAGGACACCATAGAACCATATTAACAAATTCTAATTGATTTAACATGGGATTGATTTTAGAAATTAATGATGTTTTCAATTTGGTGTAGTGTAAAAATATAATTGGTGGGAGTGAGCACCATTTATAGGAGATAATATTGGATTTACAGGTAATCATTTGTTTGGTAAGTGGTTGGAATGGAATAACTCACATTATAGTTATGAAAATTTATCTAAGTGGTTATATTGAAGGTTATACTAATGGGTTTGAATTTCATATATACAAATTATTTCATGAATGTTTATGTGAGCTTTTAATTATTGAAAATTTTAGAGACCTAATTTAACAATAATAATCCTTTATATGTATTATTAAAAATGAACAATTGTAACTATTTTATTAAAAGAAATTAATATATACCCTCATATCAATTTTCAAAATGATGATTTAATATTATTGGTAGATGACACATAATTTTATGCATAAATATGGGAAATTTATATTTTATATTAACAAATACGATATTGGAAGAAGTGTCTTAGTAATAATGTGTTGTTATGTATAATAATAGATTATATAAATATGTCCTAGAATTTATTAACTAAATTGGCGATTATATATATGTTTAAGTATTTAAACAACATATAAGATTCATGTGTTATATGAATATTATTCATTTTTATTTATATTAAAATAAAAAAATTGTTATGTAATTAATTGTTTTAAAATAATAGTATTATTATTATCACAACAATTCGTCATTACCCTATATCATTTAAATTAAATAAAAAATATGGTAAAACTTAATAAATCATTTTTATTTATTTATTCTAAATATAAATTTCATTTTATCATTTAAAATAAAAATATATAGGAAAAATAAGTTTTATCATTAGTGAATGTATAACTTATATTTTATAAACTGTGTAATTTTAAGAATAAAAATATGTTTATCACAAAATAATAAATTATTTTGATTTTCATATCTAAAATAATTTCATTTTTATTTAAATTAATTTTATTTTTCTGAAATAGTAATTATATAATTAAATTTTCAAAAAATAAAATTTAATAAAAATTATATAAAAATTTATTTTTTAACGGAAAATATTTCATATGTTTATAAAATTTTTAATATATGTATTCTAATTTATGAATATAATTTTCAATATAAGGATATTGAAAATAAAATTTTATAGGATGATGTATTTTAATACAATTTGTGTTTTATTTTTATTTACAATAAATTAATCAATTATTATTTGTTTATATACTTCCACATGTTTTTGAAAAAAATATTATAAACATAATTTAAATTATAATAATATTATTTATTTTGACAAAAAAGGTCACTTATATAATTAATTCCTTTAATTTAATCATGTTATCTTACAATGTTAACTAATAATTAATATATATAAAATGATTCCATGACTTAAATATAATATTACCATTGTTAATTAGTTTTGACCATATAATATGAACTATACTTATTATTTCAAAAAAGAAATTCAATATGTGTTGCGAAGAATAATATTAACACTGCTTAATACCCATATTTCGAAAATGTAAAATTTTTTAGCATGAAAATTATTTTTAGGACAAAAGAGTGGATGACTGGGATTTTCATGAGATAAATTGATTTAATAAAAATAAGTAAATGTTATTTGTAACTAGGTGTGAGAGCATCGGGTTTCGCCACTCGTAGATGATGCCCTAAATTTGCTAGAGAAGGATTTTCCCTTCCCCCATCCCACTATCATGTGGAAGAGGACCTCGTCCTTCCATATCCAAAGCCTCACCCCTTTATCCCATTCTATAACCATATGGATTTCCCCTTGTCCTCAGTGATTTCTCTTATTCTTAATGTTCCTGACATTAATGATGGTGTGCCTCAATATTCATTCTCGATGTTATAGTTTACCGATGCATTCATCGTTCTAGATCTAGACCTTTTGCTTGTTTTACGAACCACATACAATCTATTAATGATTTCTACGAGTTTATACATTGATCCTAGGGGATGAAAAAGTGTCCAATTTTTTGTCTTCTTGATAACCACTATCTGATGATTCATTTTATTTTAGAAGAGGATCTCTTATTCAATTTTTTAGTTCACCATGTATGTTTCTAGTTTATATGTTCTGTATATTTCTTTGATATTATTATTTTTATATTAATCGAGATTATCCATCGATTGTGATCTTGATTAACATCCAAAAACTATTCTTGTCATTTCACATCACCTTAATCCATGCAATGTATGGGAAATTGTACTTTGTTATCTATGTTGTGATAATAGAACTAACTCAGTTATCTATCCAATTAACCATTGATAGGTATTTATGTCGACTTCCCAACCCATTGGTGGAGTGGGTGTGGGTCTCTATTTGTAGTGAAATTTGAAGAAAACTTCTGGTATTCTCTAAATCATAGGTGGACTATTGTAAGAAGTGTAAGAATATAAGAAATTTGGATCGTTGTTGGCAGTGGGGTGTCAAGGGTGGAATGGATATAATGTTGGTTAATCACATGTGAACACAATTGGAAGAGGACAACATTTGGTAAACATTCATAGAGGGGAACATTTTGAATGTTAGGGCCCAACATGACTCTTTGCCACCAATTTCTAGTGAGGAAACTGGTATGCGAGGTGGGGTTGATGTAGAAAACATGTTATCCATCCAGAAGGAGGACCACATAAATGATATTAATCCCAATTATTTTGATGTGTTACAAAGATTTCTTCACTATTTGGAAGGCCTAGTTAAATAGACTTTGTTCAGGTTTGGGTGGCCAGAATGATCGTATGCCTTTTCCCTCATTACCCATCCAATACACCTTCAATTTTAAATGTTTGATGATATAGAATTATAGCCTCATTCAATGAGAGAATTTAGGGTACTGACAAAGATATGTTCAAACCATATATATTTCGAAACATAGAAAGTTCTCAGGATGCAAGGGTTATAATTTTGGTTAGAATTTCCTTGATTGAATAACCAGACATTTGATTCAACTGGGAAACTAGTTGTAAAGTCTTGACAAGGAAGGATTACATATAAATCTACCAGACTCATTCTAAGCAGATGGTTTATGTTGATGCAGATATGGGGTCTACAAGAATGAGTCCAGTGATTAGGGGTGTAGTCTTATAGTAGGCGACAATATGATCCTGAGTAGAAAACACATATGTAAGGATATATATAAATAGAATAATTATTACTCCTTCTTACAACCACTAATAGAGGAATGATCAAAAAAGAAGTCCATTTCCATTATGATAGATAGTGATGCTTCTTTTCAGCAGAAGGTAGATGGTTTTTTTGAAAAATACATGGATGTTATTTTCATCTTGGATGAAATAACGGTTGATTAGTTTATTTCATAAAATAATAACAAAGATGATGCTTCTAATCATATGGGGAGGTCATCGAGGATTACACACAATGATGAAAAATAATCCTTGAATAAGAAGAATGACGAGATTCTTCATATAGGATTCAATAATGGGAAGATTATTATTGAGAAGTAGAACTAGTCCTTGGAAATTTTGGCATTTATGTTTAATGATTTGATAAAGTATGAACCAGACTCTCTAGTAACCAATATCTCATGGAAATTTTTTAGGGAGTTAAAAACTAGTAGACTTGAATTATATTTGAAATTCCATCTTATTCTATATTGTGGTTGAACTCATTGTTTCTCTCTTTTTCTATAATAGTGTCTGAAAGAATAATATTTTAATTTTAAATCAATTATTAGGCACCAATGAAATAAAAATGAGTATTTTCAACAATTAGAAATATTTTAAAAACAAGAAATTAAAATATTATAAATTATAATAAAATATAATGTATTATCATAAAATATTAAATGTATCTAGTGTAATATTATAATAGTTTTAATTAAAAAAAATTGTTTTAAATAATAAATAAAATATTTTTCCTTTTAACAGATTTTATATTATTTCATTTAATTCCTATATAAATAAATATTATTATTTCCCTAAATACAATGTTCTTCGCTATTCAATAAGAAATCAAGAACTTAACAAAAATTTAAATATGTTATTTAATTGAAATATATTTATGAAGATTTACATTATGAATTTTACATCGTTAAATTTATTTATAACATTATGAATACAATAATTTATATATAATAATGAATAATGTTTCAGTAGACATTAAATTTTGTAAAGGTTCTAGATAATGTTCTTAGTAACTATAGTAGGGTATTGAGTATCACACCATTATTTTAGTATAGGTGCAAATTCAAAAAATATTGGTACATATAGAAATTTATCTCACTAAATATCAAAAATTTAACATAATGCATTTTATTTTACTAAAATTACTTTCAAATACATTCCCTATGTCTCACTGAATCAGAAAAATGATACATTTAAAATCAACAGCCTCTTATACAATTGAAAAATTTCATTAAAATTTTTATGATCAAAACAAGTGTCTTGATGGGTAAATATGATTCTCATTTTCTTTTTAAAAATTTAATATTTTATTTTTCTCCCCCTTTATCATGGAATCATTTTCTAGGAAGTATAACATAACCATAATACATTTATAATTAATGGAATTTTCAACGGACAAAAAAAATTACATTAATATTGATGTAAATATTCCTACAATTTTATGTTGAGATTGAGTATTAAGACCCATAATATTCATATATAAAAATTAAAATATGTAATAATAATATTCAATAAAACTCAAAACAATTCATTCTTACGGATCATGTTGTTTTTTATATTTGGGAAATTGATTCATAATCATCTTGTATATTAATTATCGTAAAACCTTTTTTTATGAAAACCAAAATAATGGATACTTATTGTTATATAATACTTGAATCAATTAATCATTACATAGGAAAAATAACCATAATTATGCATGAACATCGATGATCAACAAGGGTATCCAAAATCCATATCAATCAAATGTCATAAGTAACCATAAGATTAGAATAAGTGTATGAGAGAATGATCATGAATTAAAAAAATCATACACAATCAGTCAAAGATCCTTAAAAATCTTTCTTAACATAATATTTTTTCAAAAAAAATACATAATAAATAAAATTTTAGAATACACAAACACAAGTAATGATCCATGATAAAATATTATAATATTAATAAATTTGTTTTTGAAATAATTATAATCATATAAGATCATTTTTTGTCGTGTATCACTACCAATATGATTATAAAATGTTGTGTTCAATCCCTAGTCAATCATTTTATTTATTAAAGAATATGTCTCAAGACAATCACATGAGGACAAGTGCCTTACTAATATTTCATCAATTCATATTATATTACAAATAATATCATGAAATATCATAATATACATTATTAGTTGGAATTATATATTATATTATACTTCTATCTCGATGACATATTAAAAGAATAAAATAACATCAATAGTATTTAAAACACACAATCCTAGATATAAAAAACAACGAAGTAATAATATTTACGTGTGATCATTATAAACAGTATCCCAAAATGGGTTGTATGAATATAATTTTCTAATTTATTATATATATATAATTGTCCTGTTATATAATTATTTTATATTTCATAGGATATAACCATTAAATTAGTAGGGAACTTATATTATTTTTAATGAAATTGATTTAAATTAGATATTATTTTTTAATTTTTTTTTTGAGAAAAACATTTATTTTATTTTTGAGAAATTTATATTTTATATTACTTAAAATTGATTCCAATTTTTAAATGACTAAATATAAATATTTTTTTTGTGGATTTCAAGGATTTTTCTGAACTGTTGTATTTTCGTGTGAATGGTAAATTTATCAACCTGGGAAAATGAATAATAAGTTATTTTAATATTTATTAATATTTGTGAATTAAATATTAATTTTACATTGATAGGGTTTCTATGTTCGATAGCATAACCGATATGCAACAACGGGTTTCTTAGAATTCTTACGTTGCACACTAATAATATAATAGTATTATTTTAAATGGTCGTTAACTCCTATTTATTGTATTGGTCGGACTAAAAAAAAAACTAAAATATGATTATAAATGTATTTATATCTATCCAATAAATGTTAGAGGCTTAAAATATGAAAGAATCTCATTTTGATCACAATTTAATTTAAAAGGACGATTTACCGCCTTTTAATGGAGAAACCTCGTTAAATATATTTATTGTCACATTAATATATTCTAATTGACCAAATAAAGTCTTTATATAGAATGGGGACATCAAAATTTACTTTGGGTAATTTTTTGGTATTTTTCTGATAAAGTTCATTTTTTTAACAAATTGTAAAATTTTTTGTATTTTAATTCAAAAGTGCCTTGTAATATTATTTATTTATATGGTTATATTATCTTTTTAATTGGTTTCAAAGTGAAATTGAAATATATTATTACCATTTAATCCAATTTTGTTAATTGGAATAAATTTTACTTTGAAATTGGATATACACAAGTATCAATCTTTTGATTGTTATTGTTTCTTAAAAACGCGCTATTTGTTTTGATAATGGGAATTAATTTTAAAATTAATTAATTTCACTTATATGTTGTGTATTTGAAAAAATGGAAATCATTTTCGAATTCAGAATATCAAATATTTCTTAGGCTGAATTTTTTTTTAATTTTCTGAAAAACATCAATTTTTGATGAATAGTGAATCCACTTAGTGGTAGTTTAAAAAACTAACATTTTCATTTAAATGAAATTTTAACACTACTGTGAATTAAATATAAAAAATCCAACAAACATGGTTGTTATCAAGATGTAAAATGTTGTTCACTAAGATGAAAATAATTTTTTGGTGAATAGTAACTTTTGACTTTTATTTATCACGGTTATAGGTAAATAGGGTAATTAAAGGTTAAATGAATATTATAATAATTCACAATTATCTTAACACTTGTCCTATTGTAATTTTATGAGTAGTGGCAACCCATGAGCATCCTTGGTTCGATTTTGGGTCCCCATTGAGCCACTTATGAAAGATAATGACACTTTAGATTAAATAATTTAATGTAGAGACAAAATTGACATTAACAAAAATCTTTTAGTAATTAATATTTATATGGTGTTATATAAGTCATATTTTAAGCTATAAATATTAATTAGAAGCCTAAAAATATTTCCTAAATCATGGTATTTTATTTATAATTTTTAAACATAATATTAAATAAAATACATATGACACAATAATGATGTAGTGTTTACCTCGTTAATAAATCATTTGAATAAATAATATTATAATGGTTAAAATATTATCCCAAACCTATCCTATTCCTATATTTAGATTATATTTAGAAAATTTATAATATTATCTTCAACTATAATGATTTTAGGACCATTATAAACCGAATATAATTATATAATAAAATAATTTTTTCACACTTTCTTAAAGAGCACCTCCTCTCCCTTATAATAGGAGACAACTTATAACCAATTCCTTGAACCTATAAAGCCTTTTTGCTCATCCAAACTCTTCCCAACTAATCCCTCCAGATCCCTCTCCTCCCACAATAAGCCTTACCTTAAGCACAATTCACTTCATGAAGTATTTTGGTTCAATCCAATGGGTGTTTCCCAAATTAAATGATATTAAAGAACGATCGAGTGAAGTCAGACACGAGGTAAGGGACTTCATTTCAATATCCTTTCATTGAGGCATATTTTTTTAACACATGACATTATTTTATATGCTGTATAAAAACCATTGAATTTTCAAAGGCAATCTTTTTCTGTGATGAATTTTACTAAACGACAAAAAATGAATGTTTCATTTAACGTAAGCGGTGACAACGGCCTTTCTGCCCTCGCGTGTATTATTTGATCATTGGCTTCCTCAACTAGCCTAAATATTTTTAAAATAAAATAAATACCATATACACTTTTATGTATTTTGGTTTTGAAAATGGTTTTGATAATGGATTTGTTATGTCAATATATTAAAGTGATATATTGTGATTGAAATGTGTAAATGTTTTCTTTCAATTATATTTGTTTAATGACATAGGATTCTATAATGGTAATTGGACATTTGATAGGTGGTTACGTGATAAACCAAATGATAAGTGGTTCCGTGAATACCAGCATGGGTGGTTATGTTATAACCTCCAATGCATTGGGTATGGAAGTCGGCCGCATGGCTATTCCATTTACTGATATGTGTGGATGCTGACAATATGGTTATTCCATTTAAGTGTGTTTATTCCCAAGTAACATTTATATGTTATGTGATCTTTATATGGGTTTTATGGTAATATTTCGGTTAAAAAAGGGCCAGTAATGATTTTTTATTCAATGAAGATTATTTAGTACTTCATAAAGGTGAAAACTATAACTTATGTTAACGTATTCATGGTTTACTTGTTGTTTTGAAAAACTAACAGTTTTCCTTCATTGTGTATCCCTTACTGGGCTATTAATGCACATACCATGTTTTTGAAATGTTTTTCATAGGAAAAAATGTTGAATAGGGTCATGGATGGGATCAAGGAAAAGTCATGTGGTCTTAAACATGGAACTAGACATAACTATATTTTTTTCAAGAGTTTATGTTTTGTAAAAAAAATGGGAACTGTGTAGATATGTCTACTTTTTAAATCTTTTGAGATTTAATAGTTTTGTCCTAATTCTCTAAAACTCAAAACCTAAAAATATCCTCAATGTGAATTCTTCATTTAATTCAATATTAAGCAATGTTTAAGGCTGATTCCTTATAGTAAATACACTCATTTTTTTAAACCATATTCTTTTCCTGCACATAAAAAAGATCAATTTTTTATGAGTAAAATTTTTCATAATTCCACATATATTTTAAATAGTGTAATTAATTTGAATGGCATAATTTTTTGTATTTGGTATAAAAACAATTAGTATTAATAACAATAGTTTTTAGAATAATATTTCATCATGGAATGTGTATTTTATTTTTTAAAATAAATTTCTCTCTTTTGATGAATAATTTTTATTTTATATATATGTATATTATATCAATTTCAATATTATAAAAATAGTTTAATATTATTTAATTTTATAATATGAAACCAGGATTTCTTACTAAGAAACTACTTCTCTAAAAATTTATTTCAATCACATGCTATAGAAATATATTATAATTAATTTGATCCTCATATATGTTTTAAATTTTAAAAAATATAATAATTATTTTTAATAAGGTTTTTTATATTTGTAAAACATCTCCATTTTATTTTTGGAAAAAATTACGAGTAAAATTACAAATTTTTCAATACGAGAAGGGGTAAATCAAATAATTTAGTTTAAAATAACATTATTAATATTAATCATTAACATGAATACATTCCTAAAATGTATTTTTTATTAATATTACTTTTATATAACCCTACAAAAGATAAATATATGGGCATATTTTTCTACTTGGAAATTATCTTGACAGTTATATTATTTTATATAATGAAATGTAAAATTTGTAATTATCTTGGTTTTATTATCATTATATTTCTATATTATAATAAATATAATTCATGATAAGTTATAAATATTCATTAAATCATGTTTTGTTTTTAATCATTTTAGATTACTTTTAAATTTTATTTATTAAATAAATAATGAAATGTCTACTAAAATGCCAATATAGTATTTAATTAATTTAAAAATGAAAAATATTTTAAAAATATGAAAAGTGTTATAATTTTATATAATTACTGTATCAAAATTTTCTAAATATAAGAGAAATAATTGGGTGGTTTAAAGTATTATCTTTTAATAAAAGATTTTCATGTTATATGTAATGTCAAATTATATGAATAGTTTTAAAAATGATGTTATCAATATATTTTAAAAAATTATTAATTTATTAAATGATCTAAGTTTCATATTAATTTTTAATTTTCACTAATAAGTGTTATATGGAAGTAAATGTTGTATATTGTCCTTTTTTTTAGTTTCATATTAGTAACCCTAAAAGAGTATCAGAAAATTATATTATGATAATTATTTAATAGACTAATGATGTGTTAATAGATAATATAACAATAAAAATACAATACGCGCATGTAAAAAAATTTCATTAGATTTGTTATTTTATACTTATTAATATCTTATATATGATTATTTTAAATTAGGTTCCTTTTGGATTCTAGTAGTAATTTATAGTAATTTAATATTATTTAATATTTCTAGAGTGCATATGCCCTAAATTATAAAAGGGTACCCATAGTTAATGTTTTTCACCAAAATTTAACACTATATCATGGCCCAAGTCATCTGCGTAAAATTATAATCCTACTTGGATTCATTTTATAAGTTATGATATTCCCAAAACACTAAGCCTATAGCCCTTATGTTGATATCTAGGTGAGTTATTTCAAAAAATAACTAATCAATTTAACAAATCACTTTATTTTTAATTAATATTATAACTCCTTTTAATATAAAATATTATTTATGAAATAGAAAAAATAATTGTCTAATATATTCTAAAATGTTATTATTTTTTAAACCACTTTTTTCACACACATTTATTAAAAAAGTTTGTGAAATTATCGCTCATGCTTCCCTGTGACTTACCATCGCCACATAGCGATAAAATTATTTTCACATCACAATCATCAAGTATAGCTAATTATTATTAGATTAATTTTTATATATTATTCATTTGTAATGATTAATATTTTTTAATTATAAAATCATATTCACCTTCAGACAATCAAAACCATTGAAAAAAATAATTTCAATTGTACATATCTATAGACTTCAATTGACATAAGGAGATGTTAATTGTTGTTAAATTACATCATTAATGTATTTTAATAATGATGGATTATGTGATTTTATATTATTTTAATGTTATTAAAAATATTATAGAATGTTTAATTAATATTTAACTTTCATATGTTCCATCTTTCAAAGAATGAAAATAATGTTCATGCATACATACGACTTTCCATCTCTATGAACATTAAACCAAATTATCAAAATATGATGTTTTAAATGTTAGTAAATTATTAATTAATTGATATATAAGATACATTTGTAATGAATAAAAATCAATATATGAATGAAAAATTTATAATGGAACAGTAACAAATGTACCAATCAAATAAATACATTAAAAATGTATCAAATGTAACCCAAAATAGATATTTTATTATGATTTACAATCAAAAAGGTTAAATTATTCTATAATTAAATTATATATGGAATGATATATATTATTAAGTGTGTTCATTATATTTATAAAAAAGTATTATTTAATATATAGGAGGTTAAAGTGCATAAAATGAAATTCAGACCCAATGTTAGGGATTTATAGTAACATTTTAATTTATGAGAAGATAAATTTTAACCAATATTTTATTTTGAATTGTTTATATAAGACTCCTTTAATAGGTCATATAATGAATATAATTCATTTACTGTTTTATAATTTTTTATAATATGTAATTTTTTATGGGGTTTATAATCCAAATATTTTTAAATTTATAATGGAATTTTTCTTTATGACTATTTCTGTGAGACACATGACATATTCACTGTTTGTTTCATTTGAGTGTTTTATGTACTATCAGTGAATGTGTTTCATGATTATTATAATGAGAAATATTGAATATTAATATCTATATAATTTTTCCATTCACATTGATTCATATTGAGAAGATACTGATGCGGTAAAAGTTTAATATTATCATGTCTTAAATTTTTAGAGTTGTTTATGATTTTGTTTCACAAGATGTAATAAAAATATATGGCTCAAAACTAAACATTTATATTCATATACTATATATATTAATTTATAATAAATGTATTCATGTCATATTCATCAATTTAATGAATATATATATATATATAATATTTTTAATAAAATTCTACATTAGTTCTTTATTCGGTTGGACATCCTTTTTCTATCATGTACATGTTTTACTAAAATTACTCAATGAAGGTATGAACTATTAATCTATTCCATTTTAAATTTATTTTATCCTAGGTAAATATTTTACACAACATTATAAATAGTTAGAATTTATTTTATTTGAATGAGTTAGGTTTAGCAATTTACAAAAAAATATTAATGAAAAATTAAATTTTATTTTTAATCAAAAAATGGAATTTCTTACAATTAACAGAAGTCAATGATTTGTCTCATACATTAGATTTCTCTATAGTTTTTTTAAAATAATATATTTTCTATAATATTATAGATTTATTATTTTTTATAGAATTAATTGAATCATTTAATTGTTACCTCCATCTAGAGCATTTTAGTGATCTTCTAATGATGTTTTTATTCATCCACAAGAACCACCGTTGATATCAAATAGTTAAAACACTGTATTTTTTTCAAGGGATACCGTATTTATAATATTATTTTATGGTCAATGTTTATGATGATAATATGTTTATGAAAACCATTCTATTTTCTGGGTTATTCTATGATTAAAATTTGAAATTTTTATAGACCCTGTTTGTTTCATATGGGTTATGATAGGATGAAATGATTATAGAACCCCTTTATTTTCATGGGTCTTGATATGATGAATTATTTCTGAACTATTGGAACACCTATTTTTTATTTTAATAATGTGAACATGGTTATATTATAACATATGATGGTGGTTATGTTATAAAAAATGATAATAGTTTCATTAAAAATATGTAAAGTGGTCGCTTTATGATCGTGGATGAGTTGGACATATATGTTCCTCCAATGAAACTGGAATATATATATACACATATAATGAAAAATAAGTGCAAAATGGGTATATAACCATGTTATGTAAGGGGAAATTTACTCATTGATTGACTTGGGAGTTAACCTTAACTATGATAATGGTTTAGGGAGTGAACTCATTCCACTGTGGTAGACATTAATGTGATATGTGACTACTAATGTATTAATTTTCAGTGCTTATGTTTATTCAAATAATTTATGTTTTATTGTAATGTTATTATCTAATATATAATGTTCTTCGTCTCCTTTATGATTCATTCCCTAACAAATATCAAAAAATTTGTCATGAATCATGATTATAATATATGATATGTGCCTTATCGTTGTAATATTTTATGATCATGTTCTCATAAATTTATTTTAACTTTTTCTCATGTTATCAATGATATCTCTTCTGTTTTCCCTTACGAGGAATCCTAAATAAAAATTATTTATGTTTTTTCCATAAATTAAGAATAATTGTACAATGAATGATATATCTGTTAAGGATGCTATATATGATGAAATTACAGGGAGGAAGTGTTGATATTTTAATAACAACTTATTTTTATATACATGTTTCAAAATTCACTAGAACAGTTTTATTCTAGAGTGGATATTTATGTTATTTAATTAATATAAATATTTTATAATGTGATATCTATGTATGAAAAGTATGTGAAGCTATGGTTTGTGTCTTAACAATGTATAATAAACAATTGTAAACAAGAATATGATATAAAAACTGTTTCATGATTTATAAATCTATTAATTGACTTCCAAGGAATTATAGCTTCCTTATTTAAATATTTATTATCACAATATAATAATTTGTTTTAGTAAATGGGTGTATCCTAAGATAATAATGTTAAATGCAACATTTAATGGAATTATAATTCTCAGGAGAAACCTTGTGAAATAAGAGATAGAATTAGAATAATTTCCATTACACCAAATCAGTTTTCTTCTTCTTTGAATAATTACATGAAATATATATATATATAAATATTACATTTTTTCCTTCCTACCATTTTTCCTCCCATACACCTTTCATGCTATATTATTGTCTACCTTCCACGTCCTCCCATTGCGCTTAGCGACTCCCTATGCGATCAACGACTCCACTCGCTCCTTCCGTTTACAAAACCAATTACCATTGCATACCTCCCCAGTTCGGGATTTCCCTCTGGCCTGTTAGGTTGAGCACTCTCCTCCATGACTCCGCTATCCCGGTCCCATACCAAATCTCTTATACATACACCTTCTCCTCCACTGCCTTCTCTACATGTTCCAACTCGGCTCTTCCGAATTCGTCTCCTCCAAAATTGGCTCCTCCACCTTCGGCTCGCCTCCCTATGGCTCCTCCACCTTTGTCTCCATAGAAACCAAAAACAACCACTTCGGTGGTTCCACATCAGGGTCTAATGCTCCACCTATGGTTCCAGGTGCCCTCGATTGCATATCAAGTAACCCATTACATGTATTTCACCCATAACATCCGTTTCTCCCTTCAAACCCAAAAAATACTCACTCTATCCCACTCCTGATTGCGAATTAGCTCTGGTCGTCTAGGGTTCACGCTTTTCTCCCCTAATCCCCTACCCCAATACCATTCTCAAATATTCTCTATAGCCACCTACTCCTACAACGCCTTCCCCACCTCATCTCATCTGCCTTCGATTCATCCACATATAGCTCCTATGACTTTTCCACCTCTGCCTTCGACTCTTTCACAAACAGTATTTACACCATTGGAACATCCACATCTGGGTCCTCCGCTCCACCTACATTTATTGTTTCCCTCGAATGCAAAACAACTAACCCATTTCATGGATTTTATATCATTTCCAAGAATTTTTATCATGAGAATCAAGAGAAATTATTAGTGGCATACTCATAGAGATTCCATGTCTTTTAGCGTCGATCCGAGGAAGTATTGATAGTGAGGTCTCACTGTAATTTCAATCTAAAATAAAGAAATTCATTCTCTTATCATTGATTTTTGATTTGTGCTTCATTGTGTATTTATCATGTATAGACCTTTGATATTGTTTCTGAGAAAACTCTGTAATTTATGGGATATGTACATTATAATGTTGTACATTTTAATTCTTCACATATGATATCTAGTAATATTATAAAATCATGATTTTTTCAATTGATCATTTTCTCAATGAAGGTATTTGTTTATATTTTTTGATTATATACATTTTAAATGCTCTAATGTGACTCATGGTAGATCCTGTTGAGTAGTCTTTGTAGAAGAATACTATTGGTATAATTTTAATTTTCAAGCTATTACTCCGTGAAGGTTTCTTTGTCATTTTTCATAACATGTAACACCGATTCTAGTTAATTCCCAATATATCTTTTTCTACTAACTCAAATTAAATTTTTTGACATTTCTGATTCTTAATCACGAATGTGACAGGAAATCATTATTTTGATAAAGAGGTTCGACATCGATAATGAACTTGGTGGAATTTCGAACGTTGGGGGCGCGTCTTCATCAATTAGGTTTATTGTTGCATGAAGTACATCTATTTCAATAAAAATTATTTTTATCTATGTTATTAAGTTTCGATATCAAGCACACAAAAACTTCATATTTTGTTGGTCCTTCGAATGTCAGCAACTCATCTTCAAACTGTACTCTCACATCCAGGTATGGAATGAATGACGTTCTTTGCATTTGGGTTTCAGGTATGGACTTCCCAAGATATCTACTTGCCTTTAGGTTTGTTTCACTAACCATGAGGTTGTTTTCCTACATTCAAATACATTTTCTATATATTGTACTTGAATATTCTTAGGTGGATTCAGACTTCATATAATATTCAAGTTTCTATTTGTCCTTCAGCTACTCAATGTTTCCCTATAATTCAATATCATGTTCTTATAATTTATCTTTATATGGATCTTGTTTTTTTAATGAAATGGTAATAATATTTCAAGGAAATTTTTTAAGAATTTAATAATTTAATTTTTAATTATATGTTCATAAGTTTATAAGGATTATTTTATCCTGAAAAATATTTATATTTCAAACCATATTTTTCAAAGGGATTAACCTACCACTATTTTGGTCATAGCTCAAAAGGTGAGAAAGTAATTTTATCGTTGTCATCAATTTTTTATAAGCATGAACCATGTTTTATATTGTTTCTTACTTATCCTAATATCTTTTGGTATTTATATTAATATAAATTTTTCTCAATTATGCTGCTTACATGGGCATGTGACATGAAATACCTCATCTATAGTTGTAATTGTTTAATATAAGTTGTTTTTGGGGTCCCTACTACTGCGCACCACTCCAAGGATGATTTCATAATGAAAACCCATATATAATTGCACATACAAAACATGATACAATACCGGTTTTCATTTTGAAGAAGAAATTTTTGGTGAGGTTATATATGACATTTGTAAATCACCTCTCCTAATCTTAGAAATCATTTAATAATATAATCTATATTCTCATATTCTATTATATATCAAAAATCTGTGTACCTCAAGGTAGACATGTCACCTCTAAAATGTTCCACATCAACAAAAAAACACACATCCTTTTATCCCTCCCTTTCTCGGATCCCATTCACATTAATGTGATCTATAGCTGGATGATGTTTTAGAGTAATCATAACACCGGGTATAGGTGGCCGACTCCAAGATAATGGTTCCATCTTATGGGACAATTTGATGATGCATACCGGGAAATGAAATAATCATGTAATGTTGTAGATAATTTGAGATATGATATGTGTAGCCCTTATATTATCAATTTTAGATCTACTCTACTAACTATACTAATCTTGGTTACCCTTTCATTCCATGTGTAAAATTTGTTTCTAATTCACCAATCAACTTCACCAAACAACATCTATTGATTTACATTTTCCTTCATTTTTTAATGATTGTTTCCACTTCCATAGAGTCATTAATCATCTACTTGTCCAAATTTATTTTACATTGTTGGTTTTTTAGTGAGGTATGAGTCTTTTACTATTCTATTATCTTAATGAAAACATAGATCTCCCTAATTATTTTCTTGATTAATGATGGTGGATTATTATTTCATGAAACAAGAGATGTCCTGGTTCTATTATTTCTACCTGATTAGTGCCTGTGATTTCATAAGCTCCTGAAACATTTTTTATAATTTATATTCTATAAAAATATAATACTTTATTCAAATGTTTTTCTCTAAATTAATGGTTGTTATATATTCTATGTAATTAATTTGATGAGGGATTAATAGAGAGTCTTGTGTACGCATGCATTATTATTTACTTAATAAGAAGTATCACCTAATGTATTCATAATATATTCACTTTCATTCTGTTTATTTCAACAGTATAAAATTCCTTTCAATACATGTATATTATCTTCAATGTTATTATATTGTAATCATTGTATGTGTTTCCTATTTCTATTATTTTGGTTCCATCATTTATTTATGGTTTATAGTTTTTCATAGTTTTATTTAGTTATTCAATTATAATATTACTTATATGTATCAAATTAACATTAAATATTTTTGGTTAGGTAGATAAAATATTTTTTTATATTTCATTATACTATGATGATGTTTGAAATCACTTTTTTAGTGTTCTAAATTTTCCTCTCATGACTCTTCAACTATTTCGCAAATCTATACTTCATAAAATATATATTTATATTTTGATGATATTTAATGAAATATAATACCAAATAATGAATTATATATTCTATGGTAAAGCTATTGGTTTTATATACATTTAAGTAAAATTGACAATTTGAAGTGTATATTGATTATAAGGGATAAAAAATCACCAAAATATATGATGTGAAGAGTTTTTATACCTATAGTGAACCCTATTTAATGTGACTGTATCCTCAGTTTACCAAATTTGTTGTCTTTTATCAGAACCAGGGTGGTCACATTTACATTTTATAGTTAATGAATTAATGTTTTTTTATGTGAGTTATGATACATCATGAAGTGATAAAAAGATGTTTTAAAACCTAATACATGTTGTTTTTATAGGATTCTAATTGCAATGAGTGGGGGTCCTTAATGAACATGTTATTGGAAACACATGTATCCATTTATATAGCATGATTTATCACTTTCAATGTCTTCACATTCCCAAATCTTGAAAAAATTATGATGATTACATGAAATAGGATATGTATCCTCCCATACAATACACCAATATAGAATATTTCACATATATTATACATCCAATATATTTCAACTAGTTTCCCTTTTCATAGATTGTTATGATACTCATGTTTATTCATGTAAAACAAAATGTTCATGCGATGGTTAAAGTTTCAATTGAGTATCAAGGAATGTAGAGTTACTAAATGATGATATTTTCTTCTGACCATGCATTCACGGTTATTATACCCACTCCATGTTATATCATGTGTCCACATGCTTTGTCCACATCATAGTCAATATATTTACAAAAAAATATGAGTTTTTATAAGGTATTTATCATTTTATATTTATTGAATTATTGTTTTTTAGTAACCATGAGTTATGATATTTCATGAGTTAAGAACATGTTGTTTTTAAACCTAATTCATTTTGTTTTTATAGAATTCTATTTTCAGTGACTGGAGGCATTCACTGATCATGATATTGGTTACACCTGCAACTATTTTTGTACCATGACATCTCAGAAAATGATGATAATCAATTATAAGCAGTATCTTCCTCAATTTCCAGGAAAATGACGTCCATGAAGAGAGACCAACACTCTTTCCCATACAGTTAATAATCCTAGATTAATCTACAATTACTTTCATGTTCATAATAACTGCACATTATATAATTATTATTAAAAATTAAAAATAATATTTATTTTCCACTGTTTTCTACTACACTGTTGATTGTGATATCATTTTGTGGTGATATGATTTATTAACGGTTGTTTTGTTAGAATGAAGAAAAACATTTTGGGTATTTTATAGTAACCCTTCTTTTTCGTGTGGGTACATTGCAGGAGTCCACTAGATTGCAACTGAAGAGATTTCTTGCATTGATGGGTATTTTTGGTAATTTGTCTATCATTCCCTTAACTTTTACTTAGTGTTGTAGTTGTGTATTATGGTTGTTTTCTTGGTGTTTTCATGCTCGTACAATTTTCACTGCTTTGGTTATCTATATGATTTTGTTGGTTATGATCTAAATGAGCCTGATTCAAATTACGGTAACATTTATATGGCTGAATGATTTGGGTTGTTTAATTATCAGTACTATTTTGGTTGTCTCTGTTTCCATGATGGTGATTTTTTGCATGCATAATAGAGGCTGAATGTGGTGTTATTTTTAATGTATGATATGTGAAAATGTTTTTTGCATCTGTAACCAGTTTCATTTTTTCCAAATGTGATGTTCCTAATGGTGTTCTGTTTTCATGTTGGTTCTCCTATAATGGTTTCTACCTCACTGCAAAATGAATTTCATTAGATAATACATAAAATGGATTCTGATTAAAATATGGTTTAAATAAACCTTACAAAGTTATATTCTACACTGACCACAATACAAATGGGTCTTCTGGAGGGCAAGCTAAATTTGGTGGATGAATTGGAATCAAATGCTCTGTTACCATTGGGTTGATTCACTAGATGTAATTTTAGGCCATTAGAAAGCTTCAAATCGTTCATAGTTTTAGTATTAGACTTGAAATAATTAATTATTTGATATCATTTCAAAATTTGTGATCATGATTCTATGATGATCATGTTTAATTCATATTGGATACTATAATCATGATTGGTATAATATAAAGGGATAATAATATTTTATTGTTTTGTTTTACATTTTATTCATCACATTTACAATTTAGTATCCATCTAACACTATGCTACTCATAACATTGTGTTGGGAACCATTACAGGCTTAGATGAAGTGACCTATTGGATCACAATGCTTTAACAATAAATGAAATTATGAGGTGCATGTGGGAATGTGGAATTGATGCAAAACATGAGTGAGATGGTTATTTTCAAGGTGATGATTATGTTAAGAAACAGATGATACATGTCTCTGGTGTCACCAGTGTTTCTATTAAGAGAATAAAAAATGTGAGCCTTTCCTTGTTTCTTCGAATACCTTCTGATGGGTCCATCATTAAGGACCTTTTGCTGCTGGTTCAGATTCTATTTTTCGTCTCCAAGTTAGATATTTTTATAAGTCAGAATATTTGGGGAGGTATGGATCAAGGATATGATATCTAAGGTACAGAACAAGGTTTCCCAGTAGTTAATGACCCCTTGCACATGATCTGAGATATAAAAACTAGACAATTTTTTTATATCCTGGAGACTGAAGTAGAAGCCTCGTAGAAAGAAGTAGAGGCTGATGAGATCTGGGTAGAGGTAAATGGAATTGATTTTTTGATGAAGCAAGAAGGTGTATAGAGTAGTAAGGTCCTGAAGTAACCAAAGGCACAAAATGGAACCTTTATCATTACCATTATGGTACCACGATAGAGTTGGGTCATATGTGTAGATAATAATTTCTCTATCTTTTGATTTTATTTTGGGGGAAGAGTATCTGTTTATTTTTATTAAGACCTCCATCAGTTTTATTAATCGATCTGTATGTAATTATTAACCCTAAAATGAAGCATCAATTTTAAATTACTGGAAGTTATAAAACGTCCACAATAGTCCATAAAACAAAAATTCAGAAATAGTTCGTTTCGTCATAATTTCCATTAGAACACACAAATGATCGCATGTATCCATAGCCATGGTTATCCAGAGCCATAGTTTTATATCAACAGTAAAGTAGTGGGTTTCGAAAGGTGTCCGAGAAACTCTATTTTGCACCGACCACACTACAGATGGGTTTGGGAGATGACAATTTGAATTTGGTAGTTGAATTGGAGTCAAATGCACTACTACTACTGGGTCCATTCTCTAGAGGAAATTTCAGGCCTTTATAAATATTCAAATAATTTCCCTTTTTAGTAGTAGACATGTAATTATTTTTCACATCAAATTAGTGTAGTATAGTTGGATACTGTTCAGATTTGGGTAGAGAAGCACTATTTTATCACCATTTATAAAAATAATATAAATGAAGCATTAGCCAGATTTTGAAAAATGGTAATAAAAAAACAATGACTATAGTCATATTTTTGAAGTGTTCTAAACCCTTTGATTAATTTGAATTATGTTTTCCAAAAAGAAAATAACAGAAAAACTTTATTTTCAGTTACATAGCATTCATTATATCTTTAAATATTATAATGATCATATTTTGAATTATCCAATTGCGACATTTTTTTATTCATGTAATTAATTTCACTATCATGAATGCACAATTAAATTTTCCATTACATATTAATTCAATTAATTATTTTCTACTAAGTTTATGATTTCTTAACAATTTCTATAACGTCTATTCTATTACTTTGTACCACTCATTTACATGTATATATACATTATGTATTCTACCATCATGCATCTGTATATATTCTTTTAAATTAAATTCATATTGCATTCAAGACATTTAGAAATATTACCATTGCTTTATTATTGTTATGTATTGACATACCTGTATTTACAATATATAGGATATTGTTGTCTCGGTTTTTTCATACAAAAAATCATTAATTAACTTCTATTATTAACAAGGATAAATAAATTTACATTAATCTGTATTACCAGTTTTCATTCATATATAAAGTTTTATATGCATTATCAGTTTTCACATACATAAAAAATAATTGTGAGATGACTATTTTATTAGATCCTTCAATCAATGTTTTTCCATTATAAATTACAAATATGTACCTATATAGAATATAAGTTTATTCTTGTATGCATTTACTTTCCAAAAATTACATATTGGAAAAAGCCCTAATCAAGATTAAATTAATGTGTAATTAAATGATTTTGTCTTGTGAATGCACATGATGGGTACTAAATATAGATATACAACCATGGATTGTTGAAATTTAGTGAATAAACAACTAGATTCAATTTGAATTTTTCTATTTTTTTCAATTTCATGTTCTCAAGTATTATAAAGTGGGTGTCGACTCTTTGCCTTCATATATTTATTTTATTCAATTGCATACTTTTTAAATCATTTTCACTGATCTCTATGTACCTTATTCCATATTGTTCCATATACAAGATGAATAGTTTCATTATGTTTTCATTTTTCCCAAAGAGCCGACACATTCAATTTTTTATTTTTTCATTTATTTTCACTTTTATCATTTTTATTATTACAAACACAATCTTATCTTTTACTTATATTTCAATTTTTTGTGCCGACGTTATAGTTAATATGATCAAATTTGAAAATGAATTCAAATATACTTCTTCAAAATATAAAAAAAATTATACTTTTACTCTATCCTTTTTCTATATCAACTATATGAATGGATTCATCAAATTCCATGAAATCCTATTACATTATCCTAGACCATTACATTGTAAATAAAATTTTTCCATTATTAATGTTTCTTCTCAACATTTAAAAATATTAACCTCTTATTAAAACAAAAACCACTAATTTAATACACCATAAATTTCACGGGTGAGAACTAGTGATTTTAGTTTTTTAGAAAACATTTAAGGGGTATTATGGAACTTCATAATAAACATAAAAAAATAATATTAATCTTCATGGTTATATAGTATCTGGGACAATGATCTCATGTGAATGTTTGGGAGGAATGGGAATAAATTTTTTTTATTTAAAATATTAAATAATTCTTGCAATTACTATAGATAAATAAATAATTTGATTAACAAAATAAATTATAATAATGGTATCATTAAGGTACCCAAGAGGGTTTAATCCCATAATTTAGGAATGTATAGAAATTGTGGAAAGATATTTCCTTTTGGGAATGCTCATTAAAATAATCAACAAGGTTGTATGGGTAGTGGTTCTATCGATAATTATGAAGGGACTAAAACTGATGAACGAATGATATGGGGTGTTTTGGATTTTTTAATTAGGTTATAAAATTAATAATTACTGATTTTATGTTGATAAATATTAATACATGATTCTTAATTCATATTATATGAATATTGTTTTTGGTTGGGAGAGGATGAGTTATAGTTAATGGTTTAGGAATATAGTGGGTTGATTGATGTATCTATGTACACGGATTAAAGAAGTATATTTTTAATTTAAATAATTATGATATATTGGAAATAAAATATTGTAACCTATAAGTAATTATATATATAAGGTTTTTTAAGTATTTAGTATCATATTTTGAATAGTACAAATAACATGTAAATGTTAATTAGTGGTAAAGAGATATTTTCAGAGATCAAATGATTAGGGGAATAATAAACCTTAATATGTGTTTAATGATTGGATAATATAGTATATTTGGGAATAATTATATTATTGAGATTAAATTAATTGGTAAAAATTAAATTAGTTTTTGATTCAAAAACAAAATTACGTAGGTCATCATTGATAAAATCATTTTAATTTTTGAATTTATGAAATATATTGTTCAAAATTTCATGGAATTAGGATTGTAATAATTCTAGAAAAATTTATGTCTTCATTTTAGGTTCATATAATGTTAATATATACCATCATCAGTTAATACGATTAATGATGATCATAAAAACAAAGGCATCATCAACACTTTTTTAATGTTTTAGGTGATGCCATTTTCATTTTGTTTGATACCACTACATTATAATAGGAATAATACTCTGTTGAGGTGTAAATAACATATTGGGAATGTATATCATTTCATTTAATGTAAATTAAATTATATTGGATTATGGGGAATAAATAATATTAATAGTTTACATTTTTTTTATTGAAAAGGGATATTTTTTAGATTTATTTGTAATCATGTTATTGATTATCTTTCATATTAGAATCTAAAATTAATTCATGAAATATGGTTGATCAACTCTACATTAATGATTTATATATTTATTTCTCATGGTGGTAATTAAGATACATTTCAGTGGGGTTATGTTTAGAAAACCATGATGTTTGATAAGGTATTATAATGAAATACAAGTAAGATTGAATTAAAATGTGTTTTTAAATATTTATGTTTAATATTACGATATATTATTTGAGATTAAAATATTCTATAAAATTGATGTTATTGAAGAAATTTTTCCTTTTCATATTTATTGATTATTCTTTCACATTATGGTTTATAAATTTTTAGAATTAACTTGGGAAAATAATTTTTTTTTTCTATGCTTAAATATATGTAGAATATAATGAGCTAATTCTTTGACATGATAGAAATTGATTTTAGTGTGCCACTCATAAAAAAACAAATCTTATACACATAATTTGGAGAAACAAATTATATTTTTATGTAAATTGATTACATCATAGAAATTCAACATTTCATTTAATTATATTTCATTATGTTCATTGTCAAGATGGTATATAAATTCTTCAACTATTGGAGTAGTATCATAAGATAAAAATTATTCTTAACAAATATAATTTCTAATGAATTTATGTTTATTAAACCAATTTAATTTATATTTTATCATTCTTTTCAAATTTCACAAAACCATATTCTCCATCATTCTATATTTTTCATTGATAATTTTTTTCACTTCATTATTGTTTTTCTCACTAACAACTAATGTTCTCTTATATTGAAGCTATTTTTTTTTTGAAAACTTTTGTTATATCCCAACCATTTCTGGGGTTATTTTAAGAGTGATTTAATTTAATATTTTCTAATTGTGTACCTTTGATCAGAGTTGTGACTTGGGTGTAGTTTTTAATGTATTCTGATGAGAAGGGTTTGTGATACGTTGGGCATGTATAAGGTTAATCGTGAAACCAACCCTATTAACCATGTGAACCTGGGTAGAGTGGTTTCATGGAATCCACAAAGTTTTCCAAACCATTCAAAAAATCATAGGAAATATTGAAATCCTTCATAGTGTAGTATGCATGGTTAGAACATTATTTTGCTTAACCACACACCCATTCCCAGGAAACCATGCAGACAATTTATTTTCACAAAAAATGTTATAAAATCTCATGAACCACGAAAACAACTCTTCTTTGACCTCCAATTGGGAAATTATGATTTTTTTATGATTTCAAGGATTTTTGGAGGGGTTCTAAATTTTCCCATCCTTCGTTCATAATGATCCAATGCCCACATCAATGATCTGAGATTCTCGCAGAATGTGGAGGTCTTCTAAATGCATATCCTCTCAAATTTTATTATATTTATGATGAGTTTATTCCATATTTATATTTATCGAAACCTAATCATTGAAATATAGTCATTGTATATTATGTCAAGGACTATGATTTTTGATCTATATCTATATTTATAAAATTTTGAAACATATTCTTATTTTAGGTATTTTGATCCAGAACTCATATATATGTTTTTCTGATTCATGGATTGTGTGGTGATCCATTGAGCAAACAACCACCCAAAAATTTAGGATGGTGGTCAAAATATTATTTCATTATCCATGGATTTTATATTTATATTCATCATTGTAGAAATTATGGAATCCTTTAGCAATTTACTATCATAAATAGGGTTAGTTATATTGACTGATTGATTTATTAAAGATTCTTTTTGGAATAGGTGGTTAATTTTGGAATTTATCATGACACTAATGGGATTCCCAATTAGAAAAATAATTTTGTGAATTTGATTATAAGATGTATGGGTTTTAATCTATATAATTATTTTGGTGATTAATTATGAGATATTCAAATGTTTTTGTTGAGAGAATAAATTCTGAATTAATTTTTTTCCTTTTTATAATACAAAATAGATAATTAATTGTGGGATTAATTATGGGTTGTTGAGATTATAATTGGAAAATTATTTCATCACAAATTATTAAGGAATATGAATTTTGATATTGACTAATTAGTTAATGAAAAAATTAATTGTTTGATGAACATATTTAATTGTTAAATTAACTAATGTTATGTCTGTATTTAACTAATTGATGAATTATTAATGGAATTATGTGGATAATTAAATATGAAATAATAATATGTGATTGAATGAGAACATTGTTTCTCAAAATTGAGAATAAAAAATGGTGACATGGTCATCATACTTATGAGTAATAGAATTGGATAGTAATGGCCCGGGTTTTTGGGTCCATTACTTTGTGAAAATCTCATGTTGGGTTTTCAGGTCTGGGAATCTCGGGGAATTTTGGCCTAATAGTAGCCCTATCGTTATCCTGAGCCTACCGTTAGCAGGCCTATCGGTAGCTCAGTCTACCGGTAGCTGCAGCCTACCAGTAGCTCTGTCTACCGGTAGCTCGGTCTACCGGTAAGCTGCAGCACCGGTAGGCCTACCGGTGGCTCTCGCCTACCCCCATGGGGTCTTTCCAGTAGCGCTCCTTTTTGCGCGAATTGGGTTTTGAAACCTATTTTGACCCCTTTAAGAAACTTTTAAATCCTAGTAACAACCATACATGGTGATTAATTAAATACTTAGTGAATTAACCTGGTGTCTGCATCGGTTTAAACCTCCCGACCCTTTAATAACGTGTGGGGCCGCGTGGTCACCCCACGACCCCCGCACCTTATGCGGTTCCACGTTGTTATCACAACCCTCCCCGACACATATAATCTAAACGGATCGGCGTGGGTTGATTCTTTTCTCAATCACCATGTGCTAGTAGTACCCTTCCTTCAGACGAACCGCCTTTCATTCTGGTGAGCCGCATCGCTATATGTTGAATTTCGCTCCCAGGCTCAGCATTGATCGTTGATCAACAGGTAGGGAATTTATCCTTCTACTCTCCCTTCGGTGTATCATGCGGGGTGGGCATACATTTGATTCTATAGAATTGGATTAACAAAACCTAAATAAAGATAATGAATGGATTCTATAAAGAATAATGGGGGGTGTGATTGATGATGTTCCTCTGTATTATGATCTTCTTTTTTGAATTTTGCGGGCTTACACCTACTGAAAGTCATAGTCATTGGTGGTCTTTCTCTATACACTAATGTGCCCATGGTGATGTTTTAAATGGCTCGTTTTGTAGTTGTGAACTCCTACTATGAAAATAAAATTGGTTAATCACGTATATCCAACTAAATAAATTGAGGCACCAGGATCAATCCTTCGATGATAAACCTGGTTAAAGCACACAGAGATTGAAATCATGGAGTTTATCAAATCATGTAAATTTGAAAATACCAGCATGGGCATGCTTAGTGTTGGTGGGTTGGTTTTTTTTCCTTCACGGTCCATTTGCTGGGTGATGTGGGTAGGGATGGGATCCCCTGTGGTTATGGATTATGTGGTTGTGAATTTTAAAACTGGGTGGTTACCTTGTTTATATCACGAATTGGGGCGGAATCCTCAGTTGTGGAGAAAATGTTGGCTCCTGGATATTGGGGACATGGTGGTGTATCTTGGGTTTTCTTTGCTTCCAATACTTCGAGGGATCTCACTTATCCCTTTTTTGTTGTGACATTACAAGAGGACCAGGTGTGGATGTTGTAGTTGATGCTTGACGATTGGATGGATCTTTTTCCCTTGGATTGTGCTTATGGTGTTAGTTTCCCAGTAGTTGCAGAAATCACATTTATGCATTATTACTGAATATGTAAACCAGGATGGAAAAATGATTTTTGGTTTGGCGTGAGTTGTGACTCAGACTTGGGTGTTGTTTCTGTTACATAGGCTGTCTGAAAAAACTAAACATGGGAGAGTTCTTGTTACACACATATATATATATACTTGTAGTTTTGTGTTTATTATTAACCCCCCCCCCCATGTTGAGCACATAATGTCGAACACCCCCATTTCACGGGGGAGGGTGTTTTTCCTAACACTATTATTTGTGGATGGTTATTAGCTCATTTTTTGCTCCCTTTCCTAGATAGCCCAAATATCTTCGGGCAGGCTGTGATGGCCTGAGGTCCATTATTAGCCCAGGAAACTTCGGGCGGGGTAGTGTGGTGGTTATGGCCTAGGGGTGTGTGGGCAGGTAGATTCCCAAGTATCTTCGGGATGAGGCCCATGTGTCTTTGGGCGTGGCAGTGGATCTTCTTCCCTAGTTTCTTCGGTTGTGGCGGTGGTTATTCTGGCCTTGGGGTTTTCAGGCGTGGTTACGTGTGACAGTTGTGGCCCAGTTGTATGCGAGCAGGGTTTGGCAGTGGGACTGCGTGAGGTTGTGGCCCAGGTGTGTACGTGCGAGGTGTTGCAGTGGGACTTCGGTGAGAATTTAACACCCCAAGCTTCCACCGTACACATCTCTCTAAATAATACAGTAGCGTGTGTTGTACGCAACTTCGAGTTCTAACACACACCACAACCAATCAAAGTAGCCGTTATGAATATTAATACCTAATTTTTTAAAATTTATAAATTTTATCTTTCCAAATGGACTTCTTTTTTGGATTCGGTATATCAAAATTATCCTATGTTGAATTTTTTGTATTTTTTTGAGAACTTCCAATTTGGTTTGAATATTGAAAAATACATAAAAACAACTTCTTTAATCAAAATAATTTATAGTGATAAATTATACAGTTGAGTGGTTTTAAAGTATAATTAGAATATATTTTTACCATTTTATCCAATGGTGGTCATTATAATTAATTTCACTTTGAAATTGGACATAAACAATTGTCAATATTTTGATATATATTGTTTCTTAAAAACACGCTATTTGTTGTGACAACGGGAAATGATTATAAATTTAATTAATGCAACTTATATGTTTGGAATTTTGTTAAATAGACATAATTTTTTAATTTGGAATATCAATTATATCTTAGGGTGATATTTTGGCATTCTTCTGAAAAACATCAATTTTTTATTAATAGTGAAACCACTAAGTGGTAGTTAAAAAACTGATTTTTCATCAAAAGGAAACATTACCACTTCTTTGTTTTGATTTTAAAAAATCCAACATACATGGTTGTCATTAGGAAGTAAAATTTGGTTCAATGGGATAAAAATATTTTTTTGGTGAATAGTAACTTTTAAGTTTAATTAATCGTGATTAAAGGTAATTAGTGAAATTTAAGGTAAAAATGATATTATAAAAATATGAAAATACTTTTACACTTGTACTAATCCTATTGGATGAGTCATTTCCGACCAAGACAATCCATGGGTCAACTTGGGGACCCCATGGAGCCACTTTGGTAGGAAAATGACATGAAAAACATTTTATTTAATGTTAAAATAAAAATGTCACAAACATGAGTTATTTTACTAAAACAATTTTTAAATGGGGTTATACAAGTCGTATTTTTTACTATAAAGAATCATTAGAAAGGTAAATAGATTTCCAACATCATGATATTTATTAATTTTTATACATTAAATAAATTAAATTATTTTTGACACCATGATGATGCAGAGATTACCTCATTAATTAAAATTTTAAATTAAATAAAAATATAATGTAAAATCTAATACATATACTTTTCCAAAGCCTATTGGATGAGTCGATTTCTAACCCTTATCACCTTATCCTAGAAATATATAAGTTTGGGACCTTTAAAATCCGAAACTCATTATATAATAAAGTAACATTTCAGTACATTCCATGAGTGCCCCTCCTCTCCTCTTATAAAAGGCCCCCACCACTACCACCTTATTGACACCATCAAAGCCTTTTGGATCTGGAAACCTCTGCCCAAATACTCTCTCAACATCCCTCTATTACTTATAGAAGCCACACTTTGGGCATAATTCTTCCCAAGGAAGCCTTTGGCTCAAATCAAAAAGAGTTGCCCGCTTTTAAGGTAAAGTCTTCTCTTATGTTATTTTGTTTTATTTTGCTTCTCCAACCCCCTAAACTCTTTTTATCCATTTATTTTGTAACAACACCAGTTACCTCATTATACTAGGTTGTTTTTATAATAATTATTCAAGATAAACATACACACACCTACATCTAATGGTTAAAGAACATACTGTTTTTGTGGATGTCGAATTTCTGCCTCACGAAACGATGATTGTTCAACACTCATATAACACCTTAAAAGGTGGCCATTAAGATGTCACTATATTTATATATGATATATAATATGTTTATGTTTTACTTAAGCTTCTGTATTTGTCATTTATGGCATATCATTATGGTTTCCATTATGGGTAAACACGATATTTTCATTTTAGGAAGTGCATACTACCGCCCCCTCAAAGTGATTTGAATCGTTAAATCCATATGTGGGATGTATAAAGGATGGATTAAATGGTATTATACATTATATTATACTGGAATTATATTATACCTTTATATAATTATAACTTCATTCCATTAAATACGAAATAGAAATCAAAGTAGCGTTCATACGTATGTACGGCTTACCGTCTCCATGAACGGTGCATTTCATTTCTTACCTCTAAATGTTATGTAATTTTATAAATGAATGTATATACTGGATATATATTATTTATATGATATATACATCATGAATATAATTATGGATAAAATAGATATATTACCACATGAACAAAGTGTAATTATAAGAAGTTTATTTTTGACTAAAGTACCTAAGATCGACAAAATGACCGTTATAAACTTAAATAATTAAATAATGTTCATGAAATGGTATTAAGTGATATAAAAGGAATAATGAAAATGAAAAAGGATTTAAATAAGGTAGAGAATAACTCTAGTTTATTATTCAGGAGGTTAATGAGCGGTCGAGTCAAGTCGGACACGAGGTAAGGGAATTTCATAACCAAATTTCCATTCCTTTAGTTAATCTCCTACTATCAAATTATGTTGTGATATTATTATGTCCTATCTTGTGTTTGTACTTTCTTTATGTGTACTTATAGTAAATACACATAATATATCTATTTTATTTTAATAATGAATTTTGTAAGGACTTCGTCTCAATCTCCTTTCATTGAGGCATATTTGGTTTTATACACAACTTTCATTTATACCTTGTATAAACCCCCTTTGACTTTTACGTTATTAAAAAGGAATCATTTTATATGAAGAAATTTTACTAAACGACAAAAGGAATGTTTTATCTTACGTATGCGTTGATAATGACTTCTCCGCCACCGTGACTATTATTTGATTTTCAGCTTCCTCTATAAGCCATAAGTTTTTTTAAAAGAAAAATAAATACCATGTTTTACTTTTATTTTATTTTGGTATTGAAAATGGTTTTGATTAGTTTTCATTATATCAATGTGTTTTATTGATATCATGTGATTTAAATGTGGAAATCTTATGTTTCCTTCATGCATGTTTTTTGTGATACAATTATGTTATGGTTTATGATATGTTTAAACATGTTCATATGAGGAATGCATTGGACATAATAAGTGACGGGTGGATCCCGCTATAGCCCCTCGATGCATCGGTAGGTCTCATGAGACAAAATAGTGTCTTGGCATGAGGCGTTGACAAAATCTTTTTTGTAGTCTTGGCATGAGTCCTTGGCTACGTGGTTATGATAGTCTGGCATTATGCATTCCATTATTATGAACGTGGTTATTGATATTGCATCTGATTATTCGACTAGTATAATATCCATGTGAGTTTGTAAATTGCATTATTTAATTTTAATTTTGCCATATTATGCTGAATTTCAAGTTTAAAAATGCTTTTGTTTTAGTTATACATTGCCTTAAATGATTATGTTTATTGAAGAAAGATTTTACAATATTGTTATCCTTATTGAGAATCTGAGCTCCCCCTTCTAATGTTTTAATATTTTTCAGGATGTGATGAATTATTTTATGAATGACCAGCAGAGATATTCAGAAGAGGATATGAGTGTGGACTATGCATACTTTGTTATTTTAGATTTTCACTTTATGATGTAATGCAACATTTATGAATGTATCTAGTGTTTCCAAGGCTACAAAACTAATCGGTCTTTCGAGAGATGATATTTTATGATCATTCCAATGTTACGCAATAATGCACCGACTTTGGGTAACTAGGGTAGGGGAATTACAGTTGGTATCAGAGGTAGTTTAGTATTAACCTTGGAAGCTAGATTTAGAAAGACTCTGATTAGAGAACATAGCCTAAAGATAGACTTTGAGGATTAGTATAGAAAAACTTTCTAGAATTTTGGTATTATAGAGATTTTTTGAGTTTTCCGAGCAATACATCCATGTCTGGATACGAGCAGGTTGAGGTGGATCTGGTACAGATGTACCTAGGGGTAAAACCTGAAAACACCGCCTCTGAGCTAGACTCAAATGGGAAGTGGTGCATGACAACAGGCCTTGATGCACTCTTAGTTACGACACTCCCAGGGGATATGCTTAGGATAATTCTCATTTTCTTTACAAACCACTATGAAGGGTTATGAGTATATACTTCCTCAGAGAAAACATTTTTATGATTATAGATTATATCCATAAATAGTAAAATTTATGTTAAGTATTTTACAAGTATGGAATTATGTATTTTTATTCATAAACTAATCTAGATTATCCCATTGTTTAGAAATGGCACTTAGTGGAAGGAATGTAAACCATATCATGCACGCACTCCATTTAGGGATTTCCCTCCTACTCAATATAATTATTGTGGATCTGGAGATACAACTGGTGCTGATCAACTTATTACCATACTGTGACAACTCACTCAGGTTATGAATAATAACCATACTCGTATGGAGCACCCTGATCCGCAACGTGGAGGATCAATGTTAAACTGCTTCATGAGGAAAAAACTGCCAACATTTAATGGGGGTACAACTCCATTAGTAGTTGAGCAATGGATAAACTCCTTATAGAAATGATTCCACGCCTTGGGGAGTAGCGAAAGGGAGAAGGTTGTCATGGAAGTATACTGCCTCACTGGAGATGTCGATCAATGGTGGTCGCTGATTCAAAACACAAAGGAAGATGAAGAAGTATCAAGTATGGAATGGAGGGATTTTAAGGAAATTTTCATAGAAAAATACTTTCCACATGACCATCAAGCAGATATGGAAAGGAAATTTCTATGTCCGAGGTAGAAGGAGGAAGATAATGTCGCAATGTATGAGGCTAACTTTACAAGGTTAGTGAGGCATGCTGCAGATTATATACGAAACCCAAGAAGTAAAATTGACCATTTCATTGATGGGTTAAAACCAGTTCTCCATTGAGCATTTGTCTCACAAACCTTCTCTTCATACGAAGATATTGTCTCATGTGCTATCAAGACAGAAAAGGAATTCTCTAAGTATTATGAATTTAAAGAGAAGCAAGAAAATAAGAGATCTTCTAATCAATATGGAAATGGAAATAAGGGGACGAAGGGAAGAGTTCAATATCAGTCCTGTAGTAAATGTGAAAAAAAAACACCCCGGTACTTTCTTGAAGGGAATGGGAGTCTGTTAGAAGTGTGGTGAAAAAGGACACCAAGATCATGATTTCAAGAGAATGAAAGTTTTTGTCAATTTGTAATGCTATAATTTTAGAGAGATGGGACATTATGACAATGAATTTCCAAAGTGTCAGGGGAAATTACCTCAGAAGAGGTCAAGGGATCAAGGACAAGCTTATGCTATCACTACTGCTGAGGTTGAAGCTCCGAAATACGCGGTGGAAGGTAATTTAATGTTTTCCTCAAGTTTAGAAAATACATACATGATTCTGGATCATCTCACTGTTTCATA
The DNA here is from genome assembly GCA_963277665.1 of Viscum album. Taxonomy (NCBI): domain Eukaryota; kingdom Viridiplantae; phylum Streptophyta; class Magnoliopsida; order Santalales; family Viscaceae; genus Viscum; species Viscum album. The sequence goes on along the minus strand of OY728159.1, from coordinate 1,454,058,431 downwards.
TCTTCCCAGTTTGCTTTGAAAATTAGATATTTCCAATTTGAGTTAACAAGAGAATTGTCAGTCAAAACTCCTTAGGGAAGTATTATTGCAACAATGTTTTGTGAATCATGTCCCCATTAGAGCACATTACTGTTCTTTATCCACTGATCTCATTGTCATATCTATGATTGAGTTTGATATATTAATCGGTACGGATTGGCTTTCGGAAAATGATGCAATGATTTATTGTAAGAAGGATGGGGATACGATTCTTGATGATGAAGATGATAAGGAACACCTTATATTTAGAGCAGAATCATCACCACCTAATTCTTATTTAGATCCACCCCCAGTAGCTCAACTAAATTCCATTATTGGGGAGTAAGATAATGAATTGTTTAAGTGCGATGAAAGTAATGTTCAAATAGAGGATGTACCTATTGTGAACGAATATGAAGATGTGTTTCCAGAATATTTACCTGGACATCCTCCAGAATGAGAAGTTGTGTTTTCAATTGATTTAATTCCTGGATCAAGACCTATATCGAAGACCCCTTATTGGATGGCCACCATGGAATTAGTTTAACAAAAGAAACAAATAGAAGAATTGAGTAAGAAGGGATTTATTCGCCCTAGTGTTTCTCCATGGGGAGCCCCTGTTCTTTTTGTTAAGAGGAAAGATGGATCTATGAGGTTGTGCGGTGACTACAGGGATATCAATGTTATAACAATAAAGAACAAGTTTCCCCTACCTCGCATTGATGATTTATTTGACCAATTGCATGGAGATCAATACTTTTCAAAGATTGACCTTCTATCAGGATACCATCAGTTGTGTGTGAAGAAGGAATACATTCCAAAGACAACATTTCGAACAAGGTACGGGCATTACGAGTTTACAGTAATACCTTTTCAACTAACTAATGCACCCTCTGTATTCATGGATCTAATGGATAGAGTTTTCAAGGAATATCTTGATGATTTTGTGGTGGTATTTATTGATGATATCGTGGTATACTCCAAAAGCTACGAAGATCATGAAAATCACTTGCGCGTTATCTTGAAGACTCTTAGAAGGCATGAATTATATGGGAAGTTTAGAAAGTGTGAATTCTGGCTTTAGGAGATTTATTTTCATGGCCATATTTTCTCTAAGGATGGAATTTCCATTGATCCTTCTATGACCAAGGCAATCCATGACTGGCCAGTACCGATGAGTATAACTGAGGTACGCAACTTTATTTGTTTGGAAAGTAATTATCGATGTTTTCTCTAGAATTTTCCCTGATTGGCTAACCCATTGACGAAGCTCACACGTAAAGGGGTTAAATTTGTCTGGACAAATGATTTTGAAGAATTTTTTGATGAATTGAAGAGAAGATTAGTCAATGCTCTTATATTGACTCTACCATCAGGGAATGATGGGTTCGTTATTTATAGTAAAGCATCAATGAAATGACTTGGTTGTGTCCTTATGCAGAATGATAGGGTTATTTCCTAAGCATCACGATAGCTAAAAATTCATGAGTAGAACTATCCTACTCATGATCTTGAGATAGCTGTTGTAATATTTGCCTTGAAGATATGGAGACATTATCTCTATGGTGAAAAATGTGATATATATTCTGATCACAAGATTTTGAAATATATTTTCTCACAAAAAGAACTCAACATGAGGTTAAGGTGATGGGTTGAACTACTCAAGGATTATGATTTCATGATACACTACCACCCAGGGAAAAAAAAGGTTGCAGATGCTTTGAGTTGAAAAGATCCTGGAGTTTTGAGCATGATGAGAGTGGAAAGGGATCCTATTTTCATGGATCTAGTAAAGATGGATATGGGAATCACCATGGAGGGTGAAACATCAAAAAAATTTCAAATGGTTGCCAAAAAATCATTACTAGAAAAGATAAAGTGTTCTAAGGCCAATGATGAAGAGTTGAAAAAGACGATTCAGGCTATGAATGATGGTCGATTGAGTGACTTTGTGTATGATGATGGAATTTTTAAATTTGGGAGCAGACTTTGTGTTCCCGATATACCTGATTTATAGAGGGAATTGTTGGATGATTCTCATAGCTCCAATTTCTCAATACAACTTGGGAGCACCAAAATGTATAGAGATTTAAAGGGACATTTTTTGTGGGACAACATGAAGAGGGAGATTGTTGAATTTGTGTCAAGATGTATGGTTTGTCCACAAGTGAATGCTGGAAGTAAACTGCCTGGTGGAGTATTGCAACCTATTCCCATAGCTGAGTGGAAATGGGATAATACTACGATGGCTTTTGACATGGGACAACCGAAGACTCGTAGATGAAATGACACAATATGGGTAATTATTGATCGCCTCACGAAGTCAGCACATTTTCTTGCTATAAGGGACGATCTACCACTTGAACTTCTATCAAGAATGTATATTAATGAAGTTGTGAGACATCATGGAGTACCCTTGTCGATTGTATCGGATTGTGATCCTCGTTTTACATCAAGATTCTGGAAAAGTCTTCTGAAGGCCTTGGATACTCAACTTCATTTGAGCACTGCTTACCACCCTCAAACAGATGGAAAATCAGAAAGAACTATTCAAACTTAGAAGACATGATGAGATCATGGTCACTTTACATTAAAGGAATGTGGGATCAATATTTACCTCTGGTAGAATTTTCCTATAACAATAGCTTCAATTCATGTATTCAGATGGAACCATATGAAGCGTTATACGGAAAGAGATGTCGCACACCAACCTGTTGGGATTACGTTGGTGAAAAAAACTTGTAGGCCCAGAACTGGTGGAGGAAACAATGGTAAAGGTGAATGTAATCCAAAACCAAATCAAAGTAACTCAAAGCAGGCAGAAGAGCTATGCCGACAACCGAAGGAAGGATTTCGAATTTTAGGAAGGAGATCATGTTTTCTTGAAGGTATATCCATGGAAGGGAGTTATATGTTTCGGTAAGAAGGGTAAATTGAGTCCCATGTACATCGAACCCTTCGAAATTCTAGAACGAATTGGGGCTATAACTTACCGTTTGGAAATGCTGCCAAGTCTCTCCAAAGTTCATGATGTATTCCACGTATCACTGTTGAGAAAATACATGCCAGGCCCAATGCATTTACTCACCTATGAGGAATTAGAACTAGAAGTTGATCTGTCTTATTGCGAAGAGCCCGTCAGGATTCTTGATACAAGAGAACAAGTGCTGAGAAACCGGACGACTCATCTGGTAAAAGTTATATGGAGAAACCATAAGATGGAGGAAGCAACGTGGGAACCTGAGGAACATATGATGTAGAATCACCCGAGTCCTTTTATACAATGATAATATATAAAATTTCGAGGAAGAAATTATTTGAAGGATGGGAGAATGTAATACCCCAAGCTTCCATGGAACACATCTCTCTGAATAATACAACAGCGTGTGTTGTACGCAACTTCGAGTTCTAACACACACCACAACCAATTAAAGTAGCCATTATGAATAGTAATAAATAATTTTTGAAATTTTATAAATTTTATCTTTCCAAATGGACTACGTTTTTGGATTCAGAATACCGAAATTAGCCTATGTTGAATTTTTGGTATTTTTCGGAGAACTTCCAATTTCTTTTGAATAGTGAAAAATACTTAAAAACAACTTTTTTAATAAAATTAATTTATAGTGATAAATTATACTATTGAGTGGTTTTAAAGTTTAATTAGAATATATTTTTACCATTTTATCCAATGGTGGTCATTAGAATTAATTTCACTTTGAAATTGGACATAAACTATTGTCAATCGTTTGATGTATATTGTTTCATAATAACACGCTATTTGTTGTGACAGCGGGAATTAATTATAAAATTAATTAATGCAACATATATGTATGGAATTTTGTAAAATAGACATCATTTTTAATTCGGAATATCAATTAGATCATAGGGTGAAATTTTGGCATTCTTCTGAAAAACAACGATTTTTAATGAATAGTGAAACCACTAAGTGGTAGTTAAAAAACTGATTTTTCGTTAAAATGAATCATTACCACTTCTGTGTTTTGATTTTCAAAAATCTGACATACATGGTTTTCATTAGAATGTAAAATGTGGTTCAATGGGATAAAAATAATTTTTTGGTGAATAGTGACTTTTCAGTTTCATTAATCGCGATTATAGGTAATTAGTGAAATTTAAGGTAAAAATGATATTATAAAAATTTGAAAATACCTTTACACTTGTCCTAACCCTATTGGACGAGTCATTTCCGACCTATAAAATCCATGGGTCAACTTGGGGACCCCATGCAGCCACATTGGTAGGAAAATGACATTAAAAAATTTTTATTTAATGTTAAAATAAAAATGTCACAAACATGAGTTGTTTTACTAATACAATTTTTAAATGGGGTTATACAAGTCATATTTTTGACTATAAATATTCATTAGAAATAAAAAAAGATTTCTTACATCATGATATTTTTTAATTTTTAGGCATTAAATAAATTAAATTATTTATGACAGCATGATGATGCAGCGATTACCACATTAATTAACGATTTGAATTAAATAAAAAGATAATGTAAAATCTAATACATACACTTGTCCAAAGCCTATTGGATGAGTATATTTTTAACCCTTATCACCTTATCCTATAAATATATAAGTGTGGGACCTTTAAAATCTGAAACTCATTATATAATAAAGTAACATTTCATTACATTCCAAGAGTGCCCCTCCTCTCCTCTTATAAAAGGCCCCCACCACTACCACCTTATTCACACCTTCAAATCCATTTGGATTGGCCAACCTCTGCCCAAATACTCTCTAAACCTACCTATCTTACTCTTAGAAGCCTCACTTTGGCAGAATTCTTCCCAAGCAATCCTTTGGCTCAAATCAAAAATGGTTACACGATTTTAAGGTAATCTATTCTCTTATGTTATTTTTTTTATTTTGCATCTCTAACCCCCTAAACTCTTTTAAACCATTTATTTTGTAACAATACCAGTGTCCTCATTATACTAGGATGTTTTTATTAGATGTATTCTAGCTACACTTACACACACCTACATCTAATGGTTAAAGAACATACTGTTTCTTTGGATGGCGAATTTCTGCCTCACGAAACAATGATTGTTCAACACTCATATAACACATTCAAAGGCGGCCATTAAGATGCCACTATATGTATATATGATATATAATATGTTTTTGTTTTACTTATGCTTCTTTATTTTTCATTTATGTAATACCTTTATGGTTTCCATTATGGGTAAACACGATATTTTCATTTTAGGAAGTGTGGACTACTGCACCCTCAAAGTGATTTGATTTGTTAATGCCATATGTGGGATGTATAAAGAACGGATTAAATGGTATTAAACACAATATTATACTAGAATTATATTATTCCTTTATATAATTATTACTTAATTCCATTAAATACTAAATAGAAATGAAAGTAGCGTTTATACGTACGTACGGCTTACCGTCTCTATGAACGGTGCATTTCATTTCTTACCTCTAAATGTTATGTAATATTATAAACGAATGTTTATAATGGATATATATGATTTATATGATATATACATCATGAATATAATTATGGATATAATGGATATATTACCACAGGAACAAAGTGTAATTATATGAAGTTTATTTTTGACTCAAGTACCTAAGATCGACAAAACGACCGTTATAAACCTAAATAATTACATAATGTTCATGACATGGTAATAAGTGATATAAAAGTAATAATGATCTTGAAAAAGGTTCTTAAGAAGGTAGAGATTAACTGTAGCTTATTATTCAGGAGGTTAAAGAGTGGTCGAGTCAAGTCGGACACGAGGTAAGGGAATTTCTTAACCCATTTTCCATTCTATGGGTTAATCTCCTACTTTCAAATTATTTCATGATATTATTATGCCCTATCTTGTATTTATACTTTCTTTATGTGTACTTATAGTAAATACATATAATAGATCTAATTTATTTTAAAAATGATCTTTTTATGGACTTTGTCTCAATCTTCTTTCATTGAGGCATATTTGGTTTTATACACAACTTTCATTTATACCATGTATAAACCCCCTTTGACTTTGAATTTTATTCAAAAGGAATCTTTTTATACAAAGTGTTTTAACTAAATGACAAAAGGAATCTTTTTTCTTACGTATGCGGCGACAACGACTTCTCCGCCACCGTAACTATTATTTGAGTTTCAGCTTATTCTATAAGCCATAAGTTTTTTTAAAAGAAAAATAAATACCATGTTTTACTTTTCTTTTATTTTGGTATTGAAAATGGTTTTGATAAGTTTTTATTATATCAATGTGTTGTATTGATATCTTGTGATTGAAGTATGGAAATCTAATGTTTCCTTTTTGCCTGTTTTATGTGATACAATTATGTTATGGTTTATGATATGTTTAAGCATGTTCATATGAGGAATGGATTGTACATAATAAGTGACGGGTGGAGCCCGCTATAGCACCTCGATGCATCGGTAGGACTCATGAGACAAACTAGTGTCTTGGCACGAGGCCTTGACAAAATCTTATTTCTATTCTTGGCACGAGGCCTTGGCTACGTGGTTATGATAGTCTGACAGTATGCATTCCATCATTATGAAAGTGGTTATTGATATTGCATGTGATTATTCAACTAGTATAATAGCCGCGTGAGAAAGTAAATGGCATTATTTAATTTTATTTTTTCCATATTATGCTGAAGATCAAGTTTAAAAAGTCTTTTGTTTTAGTTATAAATTGCCTTAAATGATTATGTTTATTGATGAAAGCTTCTGCAATATTGTTATCCTTACTGAACATCTGATCTCACCCCTTTCAATGTTATAATATTTTCCAGGATGTGAAGATGTATTTTATGAATGACCCACAGGGATAGTCAGAAGAGGATATGAGTGTGGACTATGCAGAATTTGTTATTGTATATTTTCACTTTATGATGTATTGTAACATTTATGAATGTATATAGTGTTTCCAAGGCTACTAAACTAATCGGTCTTTCGAGACTTGATCTTTTAGGATCATGCCAATGTTACACAATAATGCACCGACTCCGGGTAACTGGGGTCGGGGAGTTACAGGGAAAGGCGTAATTTGTTCGATGCATAGTATGTCTCCAATAACTAGTGGGAAAGAAGAACAGGGTACCCAAAAATCGATGTTATCTTATTAAATATATTACTCGACTTGCGTTATTTGGGGAGTGTGCCTTGGTGAGGCATGGGTGGATAGTTTACCTTGTTAGGTGTTTGGTTTACTCTTTTTCTCATGGGACTTTAGTACGCCCCCCCACATGTGCACGAGAATCTTTGGTTTTCCCTAATGAGTATACTTGTATGCCCACCCTACGTATATAAAACTGCTTTCAGGTTTCTAGGAGGACATTGGGGATCAGACAGTACTATACTAGCTCAAACCCTTGGGGTAGTTGCAGTTGTTGTTTTCATTTCTTTGTACTTTACCCTTGTAGTCAATTTTTACTTTGTGGATTTTACTTTTGTAACATGCATTCGTAATGGTTCTTGGAATTATTTTTACATTCCATTTTTTGTGTTGTTAGAGTTTACCATCTTATCTCCTGATCATATTAATAGAAAAAGGGTAATTCCTTCCATTTAGTGTGTGATTATATACCCTTGGTGCTATCTACCACTCTGGGACCTATTGAAGGTGGGTTTCAGGGGTCATTATCTCTTCTTCAAGTTAAAGAAGGAAGGGCCTGGAATTCTGCAAACCCTTCCCTCCTTCTGGTGAAGGCGGGTCATGATAGAATGGTATCAAAGGTAGAGGTTGAGAGATTGGATGGAGTCTGGAGATAGGAACAGTGAGGATTTCATGGGATGGTAGGGAAACAGTGTTGGGTGACCTTAGTGTGTGAATTAGGCCAGGGAATACCGTCTAGGACACATTATTTTAGGCCCCCCCATGATCTGATGGAAGGACTCTGGACCTACCGAATGACCAAGTGAGTCCACGCTGATGGTAGGGTAGAGACCTTAGGAAAGGTACATGAATCATAATTACTTGTGTTCTCATGTTTATGGGGTTTCTTGGGAATTAAGAATAAATTAAATGTTTAAGATGTTTTAAGAAAAATATCTTTCACTACATGGGCTTAGGAATTCCTTGTTTACCATGCATCTATGGAACCTGGGAGGAGACCACATGTGGTATATGCGATCAAGGCCCATGAGACTACCTTGGCCGATCGGCAGAGAGCTAATCGAGAGAAGGAGGATGACAAGTGGCGGAAGACACATAGTGCCTTCCAGTGACAGACCCTCGAGAAGTATGAGGGAATCACCTCTGATATGAAGATAGAGGGAAGTCTAGAGGAGCTAAGATAGCCTTCGGCTTGATCCAGGATCCGACCGAGTATTGGGTTCCTCTGGCTGTCAGTCAGATGCGGGTAGTGGGGTGTCAGTGGTGGACGCTTTACCTGGGAGGGAGGAGAGAGGTTGTGGTGGCATGGGATGATTTCGAGAGGGATTTCTGGGTGGAATCCCACTCTTCGATGATGAAGGTGGAAAAGAGATAGGAGCTACTCTCCCTATAGCAGAGGAGTATGTCAGTGAGGGAGCTAGGAAACAAGTTTGATTACCTTTTACATTTTTCTCCGGACCTCTTTCCTGACGAGGAGTCTCGGGAAAGGCATTTGGAGGAGGCGCTCTGACCCTCCCTCTGGTATGTTGTTACACCCATTACCCTCCTGATGTACTTGGAGGTCCAGAATAAGTCCGAAGTAGTGGAAAGGATGTATTCTCTAGACGGTGTGTCATGAGAAATGATCATGCTAGGACCATCGAAGGGGAAGGCCGTTAGCACCAGGCCTCAACTGTCAGGACCCTCTAGTTTCCGACTTGCAGGGATCAGACCACATCAGTTTTAGCTTCGATCCCCTGGTACTCACCCATTTATGTCGGGCCCAGGACCATGATGCTTCGTCTTTGGGATCCATGGGCATCTCTAGAGTTAGTGCCCGGACCGGGTATAGTACGAAGGTGGCGAACAACCCCAACACCCGCCCCAGTAGCAGCTTCCAGCCAGACCTTTCCAGCAGCAGCAGCTGGGACAATGAGATCCATCTCCTCCAAGGGCAGACGTAGCAGGATGAGGCTGACCTCAGGGCCCTCCTCAGGGTCCTCAATCGGGGCATGGTCGGGGAGGTGGCCAACATATGAGGGGCAGAGGAGCAGGGCGTGGATAGTTACACGCCATGGAGGTAGCAGTTCCAACAGGGCCGGAGCTTACACTCCTTTGTCGCACCTAGTCTAGCATGTGCTTTGGGTCTAGAATACGAGAGACCTCTAGTGCCCTAGGTGCTGATCACACCATTCTTTGGTCAGACCGACTTGTAATATGTTTTTCAAAGATGCAGACTGATGATAGGGCCACATCAGTCGGTTAGGGATCTTCTTCTGCTACAGATACAACCATACGATGTCATCCTAGGCATCGACCGATTGTTCTCTCTGTGTGCCGTCATCAGCTATTTCTGAGGAAGGGTTTCTTTCTCAGACTTGGGCAGCCGGAATGTTACTGAAACCGGCAATCAGAGTAATCAAGAAGGTCAGTAGGCGAGAGGAACCCCTCCTCTCCTTGTTAGCTGAGCTATTATTAGATTCAATATGTACTGAGATAGTAGAGGTTCCAGAGATCCTCCATGAGTTTATGGATGTCTTTCTAGAGGAGGTGACGACTCTACACCCTCAATGGAAAATTGAGTTTGGGGTAGACTTAAATCATGGTGGTCGTCCGATCTCTATGGCTCCTTACTGGATGGCACCTTCAGAGTTACGGGTGTTGCGGATTCAGAATGACGATTTGATGAAGAGGGGTTATGTTCGACCGAGTGCGTCACCATGGGGTGCTCTAGTATTGTTAGCAAAGAAGGTAGATGGTGGTCTCAGGTTGTGTATAGACTACAATAGGATGAATCAGGTGACGGTAAAGAATCACTACCCTCATCAAAGGATAGACGATCTTTTTGACCAGCTGAAAGGGGTAGGATGGTTCTGGAAGATCTACCTACGGTCTGGGTACCACCAGCTGAGAGTGACGGAGGGCGACATCCCGAAGACGACGTTCAGGTGCCGATATGGACACATAGAGTTTGTAGTCATGCCTTTCGGTGTTACTAATGCCCCGACTGTGTTTATGGGGTTACGAACTACATCTTTCGGAAGTACCTAGATCGGTTCGTGGTTGTTTTCATCGATGTAATCCTGACCTATTCGAGATCTGAGTAGGACCGTGCAGAGCACCTGAGGATGGTTTTGTAGGTCCTCTAAAAGCATCAGCTCCATGTGAAGTTGTCGAAATTAAAATTCTGGACACGAGAAGTGCACTTCCTCGGGCATTTGTTGTCCGAGCATGGGGTTGCAGTGGACCCATCAAAGGATCAGGCAGTCATTTCTTGGGAAGTGCCCAAGAATGTGATAGAGGATTATAGATTCCTTTCACTAGAGGGTTACTATCGGAGGTTCATACACAACTTCTCCAGAGTTGCAGCCCCTTTGACAGCCCTGAACAAGAAAGACTAGGTTTTCGTGACGAGTGAGCAGTGTGAGTCATCCTCAAGCTATCTGAAAGAGAAGTTGGTTAGTGCCCCAATGCTGAGATTATGAGAAGCTGGGGCGGCCTATGAGGCATTCTGTGATGCTTTAGGACAGGGCCTGGTATGTGTGTTGATTCATTGACAAGGGGTGATCTCTAATGGGTCTCGACAGCCATGCCCTCAAGAGCGTAATTATTCCACCCATGACATGGATCTTGCAGCGGTCATTTTTTAACTAAAGGTATGGTGGCACTACATCATCGGAGAACACTTTGTGGTCTTCACAGATCACAAAATCATGAGGTATATCTTCTCCTAGCGGGACCTAAACTTGTGGAAGCAGAGGTGGATGGAGTTACTCCAGGATTATGACTTAGAGATCTCTAAAACATCCGGGAAGGGGAATGTAGTGTCTAATTCCTTGAATAAGAAATCACAGAAGGATGTGGTTTGAGAGTCGGCAGACACCTAGAAGGAAATGGAGGAGTTGGCTTCCTTACACCAAGATGTGAGGATGGATAGCGGTATGGGGTGCCTGTATTAGATGGAAGTACAATCATCTCTGTTACAACAAGTGGGGGAATCTAAGTGCGGAGACCTAGAGTGCGATTTGATGCTTGACCGAGTTGACTAGGGCAATTCTCCGGAAGGATGGACGGAGGATGGCCAAAACAGGATGCTTTATCTATGGAAAGCTATTTGATCCAGAGGTGATGCACAGTAAAGTTCTCAGTGACTTCCATAACTCACCCCTAGCAGTACACCCTAGAGTGTCCAAGATGTACCAGGGACTGAAGAGGTAGTTTTGGTGGACCGGAGTGAAGCGAGTAGTGGTAGAGTTTGTGGCCAAGTTCTTAGTGTGTCAACAAGTGAAGGTCGAACATCGAGTTCCAGGAATCCTATTGCAGTCTCTAGATGTCCCTGAGTTGAAGTGGGACGACATATTAATGGATTTCATCACAGGACTACCCAAGGTCCAAGGGGGATATGACGTCATATGGGTGGTAGTGGACCAGTTGACGAAATCGGCTCACTTTCGGGCAATCAAGGAGTCGAGTGCAGTGGATGTTTTGGCACAAAACTAAGTGGATGAGGTGTTGCGGTTTCATGGAGTTCCGAGGTCTATAGTCTCTGATAGGGATGTATAGTTAATCTCATGTGTCTGGAGAGGATTGCAGCATGCTTTTGGCACCCAGTTGTGCATTATCACTGCTTTCCATCCCCAGACAGATGGACATATAGAGCACACCATCAAGACATTGGAGGATATCATACATGCATGTGTTCTGGACTTAGGATAATCATGGGTGTGATAGTTGCCTCTGGTAGAGTTCACCTACAATAATAGATATCACTCTACCATTGGTATGGCCTCGTTTGAAGCATTGTACAGGAGGACATGCCGCTAACCTATGTGTTGGACAGAAGTCGGAGAGTCGGGCATCCTTGGCCCAGATGTGATGCAGAGCACGATGGAGAAGGTTCAGCTTATACGGGAAAGGATGAAGGCTTCCCAGGACTGACATAAGTCGTATGCTAATACCAGGAGGAGGCCCATGGAGTTTGAGGTTGGAGACCACGAGTTCTTGAAGGTCTCCCCTTGGCATGGACAACGGAGGTTCGACAAAGGAAATAAGATTTCTCCAAGGTTCATCGGACCCTTTGAAGTGTGGAGGCGGGTCGGTGAAGTGGCTTATCAGCTAGCACTATCGTCGCCTCTACTAAAGATACACGATGTATTCCATGAATCAAAGCTTCATCGTTATCTACACGACGATTCACAAATCCTTGATTGTTTGAGAGCTAGACATCGAGGGTGACGTGACTTTTGTTGAAAGACCAGTGATGATCGAGGATCATGAGGAGAAGGTGTTCCATGGGTGATCCATCCCCTTGGATCGTGTTTTATGGAGACATGGTGGGCTTGTGGAGAGTACATGGGAGAGGGAAGCATAGATGTGTTCCCAGTACCCAGAGTTTTTTGAGTTTTGTACTATTCGGTTTTATACCTTTTTGGTAGAACGTTTTACCTTGTTGGTTATGAAATACTGGTTTTCTTTCCTCTGAATGTGTGTGAAAAGTCCTCGCTACAGAGAGGGGAGGACCCGACCCCTAATCAGGATGCATTAAGGTGGATTCTATTAAACTTGTGTGAGCGAGTCAGTGCTTCCCAAAGCGGATAATATTTTGACATGGGGAAGGAGACTCCCCAACCCACATGGCTGGGAAATTTTCATGGTATATTTCCTGGTTCTTGATGGGGGTGTTCTTAGTTAACAATGAGGTTCACTCCTGAGATGTATCTTTCGAGGTGGTTGTTCAGACTCTCTTTTTCCTTCTGGGTTATTTTCATTCTCGAGGACGAGAATCTTTTAAGAGGTATATGATGTAATAACCCGAGTTTTTGGGGTCCATTACTTTGTGATAATCTCATGTTTGGTTTTCAGGTTTGGGAATCTCAGTGAAGTTTGGCCTAATGGTAGGCCTACCAATATCCTTAGCCTACCAGTAGCAGGCCTACCGGTTGCTCTCAGCTACTGGTCATTGTCACCCACCAGTATCTCTCAGCTAAAGGTGTCTCTCGCCTACCCCCACGAGGTATTTCCAGTAGCACTCCTTTTTGCGCGAATTGGGTTTTAATCCGAATTTTGACCCCATTATGTTTGTTCTAAAGCACAGTAACACCCATACATGGTGCTTAATTAAATATTTAATGAATTAACCTTGTATGTGCATCAGCTTAAACCGCCCTACCCTTTAATTACGTGTGGTACCCTTCATTCAGAAGAACCACTTTCCATTCAGGAAAGCCACATCGCTATCTGTGGAATTACGAGCCTAGGCTCAGCATCGATCATTGATCAACATGTAGGGAATTTCTCCTTCCTCTCTCCCTTGGGTGTATCGTGTTTTGTGGGCATACTTTTGATTATGTAGAATAGGATGAACCAAACCTATATAAAGATAATGATAGGATTCTATAAAGAACGAAGGGGGATATGTGATTGATGACGCTGCTTTGTTTTATGATCTTCCTTTCTGAATTTAGCGGGCTTACGCCTACTGAAAATCATGGCCCTAGGTGGTCTTTCTCTGTGCAGTAATTAGTTCACTAATTAGTTCTATCCAAATTCGATTCTCTTGGCTAAGGATACTGTGTTTTTCTGACATGAGAGTACTAAAAATATTATTATAGAATATGAAAACTATTTGGTTGAGCTTCTATTGGTTTCACTGATGATAGTGTCGAACGAGATGATAATGGATAAATTCATGGGGATAGGAATTGACTACAAATATTTTATCATGATTACTTGTTGATCCTCCCTTCTTATGAAAGTGTGATGGATAGAGAAAGTATGATCTATTTAAACCAGGATGGAATGTAAGGGTTGTTGGGAGTCCCTCTTTCTCTATTTGGATCACAAATTCCTATTCGGGAAAGTTCATGCGCGATGATTCACATTGTGTTTCATATTGGAATTTCCATTTTAGACCACATCTAGTTCTGATAAGATGCCCTTTTATATGTTACTAATGTGGCGGACATGAAATTCAATGAGGGACTCCACTAAGGCTCCTAAGCTATGCGGTTTTAGGAGGAACTATTGTCATTTTTAGAAGTCTGACCATGTTTATTCATCTCCTAGTGTTCCAAGAGACATAAATTCCCACCAAAAAATTGGTGAAATAAAATGATTCTTGGAAAAAGTGGTTCCAGTCCCATGAATCTAGAATGATGCTTCATTATACAATTTATGTTTCTCTAGAGGAAGCCGATAGGGTTGTAGTAACTATGAGTGTTACTATTACTCCAGACCTATCATTACCCACTCAATAATATGATATTGGTGAATCTCGTCCATTTTATAAACATGTGTTGTTAATATACAGAATCACCTTTTAGAACATTCTTATTTTCTGATGGGTATTATTGTACCCCATTAAATGAATAGTATATAGGGTCACCATAATCCCACTATTTATTCTCTGTATTAGATGTTGAGTTTGCTTGTATTTTTCTTGTTATCAACATGAAACCTATTCTTGTAATATTCAGGATGGATTGGCTCATTACCAATAAAAACCTTTTCGATTATTATCTTCAATGGGTCATATATAATACAACCAATATATTTTTTATGAATCATTAATGGTTAATGTGGTATGGATTTGAGTAGAGACGAACCTTGTAATCCAATGTTTTGGAATGTGATATATGTACTAACTTTTGATCTGGAGTGAGAATATTTGATTTATGATCTACCAACAATTGTAATCGAGCCTCCAAAAGTGTTACCTTCTAAGTTCTTTGCTTTTTCACTAGTAAAACAAGAATAGTTTTTTGTAGATTTAGTTTATGGCACATAACTGGTTTAAATTCCCTCTAACTGCAATGAATATGTGGAAATGTAGTAGAGGAATACCCAGTTGGATGATATCCTAGAGAAAGTATTTATCTGCCTAAGTTTTTCATCATGGGAGACACTGAATCAATTTTCTATAAATGATTATGTTTCACTTCTTCATAGTTTTTATTATCAAATAGTGAAGAGATTTATGATAAATAACAATTATTTTTTCCAAGCATTGATGATATGTTTGATATGTTGAAATGTGATATGTGCTTATCGAAGATTCATCTTTAGTCTTTTTATAATAAATTGAGAGAAAGCATCTCTGACAATAAGAAAACCATTATTTTGTTTAGGTATAGCCATTATGAGTGCCTTCTCATTCCATTTGGTATAACCAATTCTTCTTCAGTCTTTATGGATTTGATGATCATTATATTCCATTTTTACCATGATTCCATTGTGATTGACTTTTTATATGAAATCCTAAATTAATATATGTCTTATGAAGATCATGTGTATCATATGATATCAATTATAGAATATTTTAGAAATCATATACATTATGTTAAGATTTTCAAATGTGATTTTTGGGTCTGAGAAGTGATGTTCTTTGGAGATGTGGTGTATAGGTAAGGTATTTCATTAGATCATGAATATGTGAATATTTTTATGAAAGTGGAGTGACCAAAAAATGATTTCTATATTCTATGAATATTGGGATTAGTTGGTTATTATCATTGGGTCATAAAAGAATAATCAATGCTTTTTTCTCTGCTGACTTATCTTACAAAGGAGGGATTAATGAATCCATGGGTAGGGAAATGTAAATGTTTTTTTTTGTTTAGATGATATGTATTTTTATTAATTCTCTGGTGTGGAATCTTTTGGAATCTTGGTTGGGCTATGTGATCCCATGAGATTCATGAATATCTAGTTTTTTATTTCTTCTTATTATGGGTGATTATGTCATCATTATGAATCTTGGAAGTTTAGGCTAGAACAAAAGAACTATCCAACCCATGACCTTAAACTCATAGCTATGATATACAAAATTAAGAGTTGGAATCATTAACATTATGTAGAACTGTTTACCATGATTTTAGACAAAAATACAATGGTTTATATATCTTATCAAAAAAATATTTGATTATCATAAAGATGGATTAGGTGGAATAACTACATTATTTTGACATTGGTATCTCATGTATCATTTGGTAAGGGAATATTTTCACCGCTACTTTGATCAGGATACTTTTGATGTTAGAGGTGAAATAATTATATAAAAAAGTAGAATATTATTTCATTTTCAGAACAACTATTTATTGGAGTCCAGGGATCAGGGGATGATCTTTACTGTGCCACAATATAGTTTTTTTCCACTCTTACGGAGACAATTAATCATTATCGGGATCTTTATGATGAGTTATATAGAAATAAACACCCTATTTATGTTGGGGAGACATTGAAAGACTGTTAATTCTCTACTGTGGGGTTCTTTTTCTCTTAGAATCACAATTTAGTTCAATTAGTAGTAAGCATATCATTGATGGAAGATTGGAATAATTCTCACTCGATTACTCACCTAAAACCATGTTGATTCTCAATGAAATGAAACAATAGTTTTTGTAGCTATGTGTGAGACTAGGAATATCTGAATTTACTATTATGGATACACCATCTAAGAGGTCATGGTCGAGCACCATAATCATTTGGGTATACATTAGCTACTTTCAATTATAAATTTTATGTATGATGAAATGTGAATGGACCTTGTGGATGGGTTTACAAAAACGAAAAATAATAAGAATGTAATTTGGGTTGTGTCCAATAGGCTGATGATATCAGCACATTTTATACCCATTTATGAGAAATAAAATCATGATGTTGGAAAATATGTATGTGAAATAGATTTTTCATTTTCATGGAGCTCCATCTGTATGAGTATCTATTAAAAGTCTACAAATGAATTCTGTCATTTGTGGAGGCATTAAATAGGCATTGTTATATTAGGTCCATTTGAGTAAGACCTATCATCCATAGAAAAATATCTAGATATAAAAATCTATACATATTCTTTAGGATTTGTTCTCGATCTATTCCATTGAGTTTAGTGTGGTTTGGGATAATCAATTTGGGTTGGTTGAGATTTCTAATGACAATAATTACCAGTCTACAATTAGAATGGTTCATTTTGAGGAATTTTATGGTCGGCCTTCTAGATACCGATTTTGTTGGTCAAAGAATGGTGGTTTTTTTTGGGACATGTATGATTCCATAAACAACAATAATCATCCAGTTGTTTCATTAGACAATTTTGATGGTACATGTTAGGTATAAGTCAAGTATTGATCATCTTTTTCATCATTGTAATTTTTCTATGGTTAACCAATTTCTCATGCATGTTTTACCTTGGATGTGTGATTGATTTCTTGGGAGTAGATGAATAAATCCTTCTCATTTCATGGGTACTTTTGAGGTTATTGAATTTTTTAGAAAAGTGGATTATCATTTATCGCATCAACCACAACTAACATAGACACATAATGTGTTCCATGTATCTCACCCACAAAATGATATATATGATCCATATAATGTTTGATCAAGTGTGATCTTGAGTTTGAATAAAAATTATACATGACTAAACATTTAGATAGGAAATTTGATTCCGAATCTACAATACTTAATAGCAGGATGATACCTTTGGTTCGAGTGCTATAGTATGATGGTTATAAAAATCTAGAGATATAGGAGGGTGAGTCACTGATTAAAGATCGATGTGTTCATATTTTTGGCCTGGAATATTCTTAATATGATTTCTAGGGACATAATATTTCTAGGTTGTGGAGGTTATAACACCCATCTACTATATTCAGGTAGTTCTAACCCCTTATTCCAGTAATTCATTTGTTGGGTTTCATATAGAGTTGTTTTAGGTGATGCATTTAGATATTTTATAGATTCTAGGGATATTCACATTTGTTATATGGGTTTCCCAAACCATGCTCCCTGCTATAGAAAATTATGCAAACTAATAATGTGAGATTTTCTATGGTTGGTGCACAATTTGAAAAAATGTTCTACCAATTAGTATAAAAAAATTTATTTATTAAACAGGGAACTCGTATGTGTTTCACAATTTTATCAAAAAATAAAACCCTTAGAATATAACCATATGTATGAGTTTTTTTAACCAAAAATTGTTTTAGAATTACCAAAAACGTCAATTTGAAACCCTGCCAGACCCGTATGACTCCATTGTAGAATATTCTTCCTTAGATGCTCCTAGGATAATTTATCGGTCCATATACACACCTTGACTGAAAATAAAATCATTGAGAATGGAGTTCAATCCTCTTCGAGTAGGTTTTCTACTCCAATTATCTATCTATCAATATATATCTTCCCCATTAGGGTTTTTTGGATATCTCAGTTCTTAGAAGATCTAATAAATATAATTTTCTATGTTAAGAAAACAATAGAATCATGGGACCCATTGTCTTCCATTTTTTTATGAATCCATCTTATGGTTTTCACCTTCATGTCCTAGATATCTTGTGAAAGGTGGTTCAGTATTGATTGGGAAATTTATTTAACCAAAAATTTCATGATTTAATTTCAAATATTGTATTTTAATCTAATTTATTCAAATGTAATTCAATTGTCTATTTAAAATAAAAATTCTAGTGAGTTTGGTATTTGATTTTTAAGCAGTATTTTTGGAATGAAAGTTGTGGAAACCACAAAATCTGTTGCATTAGAGTTTTTTTTGTGAAAATTATTTACATTTATTACATTCAAATTGATGAATATAAATTGTTAAAATTGATTGATGGAAAATATTAGAATTTAGTTTTGGAATTGATGTGATGAATGAGGTTTCAAATTATATTTTATCAAAGTGGCATCAAATTGGTTTTCAGAGAGCCCTTTGGTGTTTATCATGGAAAATTCAATGATTTTATTAAAACCCATGAATTTGGTTTTAAATGGGAATTTTTTATATTTTAAAAATATAATGTGTTTAATTTACATAATATAGTCTGTACCTAAATTTTTCATCATTATTATGTATTAGAGAACCTCCAAGTCTTATCTATTTAGAGTGCTCTTGGGATATCACTCAATGATTGTCAACATTCCATAGGATAAATAAGACATGTCACATCCATGATAGGATAGAGATGAATTCATTTTAACTAGTGTCAATGTGGTGTGTTTATAAAAATATATCTAAGTAATTTAGAGTGTGAGGGATTCCCAGTACCATGGAACTATCATATGTTTTGGCACGATAGCATGTTGCTCAATTTTTTTGTATTTAAAATATATTCCATTAATTTTTGAAAACAATTTTATATTTCAAATGATTTTATTATAAATATTTAAAAAAAATATATGTTCTATCATTTGTCTAGAAATATTACATCTATTTAAATGTGTTGAATTTTGTTGATGGATTCCATTATTGGAAATGTAAAGAATGATTTGTTTAAACATTGCATTAAAATGAAAATTTTATTTTTAGAAAAAAATATTTCTCTTTATTTGGATTATTAATTTTTCAATCTCCTATCGAATCCTTGGGGACACTATAATAGGGTATTACCTTACACCCTACATGATTCTTTGGTTGTTTGAATTTTTTCTCCTACTTGGTTCAAGTATGGGAAGAGGAACACTTGGATGTTGTTTTTTGTTTTTGATCATTGGGATTAGAGATTTTTTTCGAACGTATATGGGTTGTTGTTTCAGGTTATAGTACATTTATATAGTACATGGGTTTTTTTAATTGATTTAATTTATGTACACCTCTAGATATAGAGTTTCATTTGTATACATACTGATTTTTTTTCTTTCTTCTGTAATGTTTTTGGATAAATTTGTCCCACGTTCATTTTGAATAATGATAGGTTAAAGTCAACAACCAAGGGGTATCAGGAACACTCTTTAGTCCATGTTAGCACCATCATTTTTATCAGGTTACCAGGGTTCCCAGGACAATTTCATACACTATGAGTGTTAAGACTGGTGAATAGTAATAGAAAAAACGCTATGCACTAGAATTAAGGATTGTATATTCTCAACCATCACATATTGGGGATATCACATTATTTGAATCTATTCCAAGACAATGTGAACATGTATAATCTAGTGGTGGATGTATTTAGTTAGGGAAACCATGATACATTAATTATCATAACATAATATGTTCTCTTATACATAGTCTTATCAAAGGGTTCTTAGTAATGTTTTCTAAGCATAGATTCTAATAGATATTAAATCATTCTAAAGGAAAAAATGACAGTGTCCCATCATTTTAATATAATAATAATACATCATTTTACATGTACATTTATTACATTTCATTCTTAATCATGCCTAAGGACCATAAAGGACTAATTTACATAGAAATATTACGTTATAAAAAACTAGTATAAACAGATCTACATCACTTCCAATTATGTCCTTCAAAACCAACACGCTTTTTAGAAATAAAAAACCTAAAACCATACATTATAATTTGTCAAGGAAAATAATTATAAATAGTAATAAGATATGCTGAGTAAGGTTAATCATAATAGAGAATACATAGTTATGATATGTGATAATAATATAATAATAATGGTATGGGTACATGATCAAAACATATTATAATAATTCCAATTCAATTATTGATCAATAATTATAAAATACTCCATAATGTTTTTTAATAAAATGAAATATGATATAAGAGTGGAAAATAAAAAATAATTAATTATGATTAAGAGAAAAATATCATTAAAAAATTAATTAGTTATCATCATGAACATAAGTATAGAAAATCATTTCCTTAGTCAGTTTCCAATTCCAATACTATCATAGTGGATTGGGTTCACTCCTCATCCAATAATTTCCATTATCAATGTTCACTCTACACATAATCTTATTAAAAAATACATTTCTAAAATAGGATCACCCCCATTTGAGACTTTATTATCTATTCTAGTATCCATATTTACATAGTTAATGTGAGGTCTACATAATTATTTTCCCACCATCTATATATTGTTATGCATATATGTTCATTCCATAAGATACTAAATTATTTATCATATCATCACATCAGAACACATGTATGGATGTGTGATTATATAAATTCATGAATGATTGATTAATAGAATGGTATATAACAAATCATCATTGAAGAATAATTTTTAATAAAAAAATATAATATATATTAATTAAATATATCATAATAACGAACTATAATTTATTTTGGATGAAAATGTATAATATCGTTTTGTAGAGTTTGTATTAAACACTTATAGAGAAGTGATAATTTAACATCCCATTTGATAATGATGTAGTGGAAAAGGTAATAATATCGTTTTAATGAAAGTTAAATATATGTATTAAATGAGATTCATAATTTTTTGAATGATATAAAAATAATATAGGATTTGGATGAAGAAATAAATTTGAAATAATTTGGTTGAGATTTATACATATTCATTAAGAGACCTCTTATTGCCTATAGATTAAGCATTGAAGGATTTAAAAAAATGAAGAACAAACCAACATAGTCAAAATGTAGAGATATTTTTATTATTTTCTATCTGTATCATTAGATATTGAATCTATAATAGTGTGAATAATGTAGGTTAGGTGGTTCGTTTTATATAAGTGTGGATGAATAAACCATTTCTATTAAAATAACAACATTACTTAAGGTCACATTTATGGGAAAGAATAATGAAATTTCTATTTGTTCAAATTTATTTTTTTACGTATCTAAAATATAATTTATAATGAGAATTTTTAAATGTTTGATTATAAATCATACCATTATGTAATTTTTTAATGTCCCCTGATAAACCTGTTTTATCAAAAACCATGGTAAAAAAATATGAATATATTTTCTATTGAGTAACAACATAAATATATTAGAACATATTAAATTATTATATTTATTATAATCAAAAATTTCCAATGCATTATTCTAAATAAAATTTCAATAGGTATTGAGTATAATTTTAATTACTAATGAAAGATTTGATGTATAACCATTTTCATTGAAATAGTTTTTTACTGTGAAATATAATTTATGAGAAATAATTTCAATCTAAATATTTCATGTAATGATAAAATAGTATATTAAATTTATAATAAATTCATTTCAATAAAAACACTAATAATTAGCGATTAAATTATTTTTTTAATATAAAATCACATTATCATCATGATAAATGTATTTGAAATTTTTTTTATTAAGACACATTTTTTCCTACAACAAAATCTGGTATAATGATGATTACTTTATAAATAATTACGTTATTTATAATTAAACTATTTACTTTTGTTATCTTAAAATAAAATTAAAATCTTAATGGGATCATTTGATAAAATTTTATGATAGTTTTCCAGAAAAGAAATTATTTTTGGCTCTTTATTTAAAATTTAATTTATAATGAATATACCATAAAATTTATCATTGGATAATATTAACATAATGATATAAAAATAATAACAATTTATAAAAATAAAATTTCTAAAAATACTAA
Organism: Viscum album; assembly: GCA_963277665.1. Classification (NCBI taxonomy): domain Eukaryota; kingdom Viridiplantae; phylum Streptophyta; class Magnoliopsida; order Santalales; family Viscaceae; genus Viscum; species Viscum album. The sequence continues at coordinate 1,454,035,985 of OY728159.1, read as the reverse complement.
AAATTAGTTAAAATTTTCATTTTCAAAAGTACATTGAAAACAATTTTTTGTTATTACGTATTTCTATGGTATAAAAAATTATTCAAAATTTGTTAATTATTTTTTTAATTAATAAAAAAAGTTTTATTAATAAAAACATTTACACATATTCTCATAAAATTATTATTAATATTCATGCATGTTAACATAATATACAGGTTATATCAGTCATCAATATCATTATTCATTTTGATTCGGTCATGCTTGTAGGTTAGTGATCAAATAAAACCCGATTTATTTAAATGTTAATACAAATAAAATATAAATAAGTTACATTGTGTTTATAAAAATTTGGATCCATTGTCCTAATTCAATCTATGTGGCTCCAACACCTTTTGATTTATCATTTGGATACTCAAACCTTTTATGTATCATATGTATGATGATAAATCATTATTTATACATCATCCTTGATTTCCCATGATGAAAAAATTCATTAAATAATAACAATTATAATTTTTTCATTTAATCCAATATAAATCTATATCAATTTAAGAAATCAGATTTTATCAATCTTCATGTGTAGGATCAGATATTTCATATTCATCAAATTTCCATAATGATACATGAATGAAATAACTCCTTGGAATTTTAGATGACAATTTATCTTTTTTCCAACTAAGTCAGAACTTATTATATTGTACAAGAGTATATTTTTGTAATCTCATTACAATATATGTCACTAATGTGAATTCAAAAAGAAATATTGAAAATTAACTATATCATTTACACTATAAAAAATATCCAACTGATATCCTTAAATAATGACAGCGTCAATAAAATAATGTTACAGAAAAATATGAGAAATAGTAAATTTTTTTAAAATTCATATTGATTGTCTGCGATAATCATTTAATTCAAATTTATATCTATTACCGTCAATTTGAAAAAGTTTTCTCCATTACCAGGAATGACTAATGAGACTATAATTTTTATCATGAAAACCCATACAAATCATTTATTATATGACACAATATATTAATATAATCTTCTTTGTGCGTAATTTATTTATTTATTGATAGAATATATTAAAATCACATATTCATCATAAATACTATAATAAATAAAATAATTTAGAGTACTATGAAATAAACATGTAATAATGAATTATGCTTCATTATTGTGTTCATTCAATATTATTTATTTCCAATACCATGTGAGATATAACACATTTTCAATTGATAAACACTACCAATGGATTAAATCCACTACAAAATTTGAAATACATTTTTTAAAATACATTAACATTTTATACAGATCATTACCATTTAAAATAATTTAAATCACCACACATCCCCAAAAATTTATTGGTGATCCATATTTTTGGTTTTTAATAACATAATGATTCAGCCATTGACCCTGGTTATTTTTTCATTTGGATTATATATAATATACCTTATCAACCAAAATTTACCTTTTCATGGTTATTTTATTCATCTATGTTTATATTATTTTTCTACATGTTTCTATTTTTATTATAATCAGACATCATATTTAACCATAATCCCTCCATGGATCATTTCCTATGAAAAATTATGCACTATGTAAAACTATTTATAAAAGAACATAATTACATAATGATAGGTGAATAATTTTGCATCCTCATATTGAGTACCATTTTTTACCTCATAAGACAGTCCATTATATTTTATATAATTTAATTCATTTCTATTAAAATCATTAGATGAAAAAATGAAATATATTGTTTTGAAAAAAATATGAATTCGTATATAACTCAATATATTTTAGCATAATGAGATTGATTTCACTAAATAATTTTTAATCATTTCATAAATCATCACTACATTAATTCCATTGATTTTTCTCAATTAAATTTGTACGTCAATTTGTTTAATTCGTCATTTAACAGTATTGTTGTAACCACATATTCCTTCATCCTTCTTATCATAAACATTTTTTTAGATAAAAATCATCAATTTTTTCCTTACAGAATTTATTTTATTCTTTATTTGATTTTCTTTTTGAATAATAAATAAATAACACTTCACAGAACCAATTTTTATATATTACATAAAAATAGATCATTATTATGAGTATTTTGTATTATAACATAATTTAAATTCCTCCATACATTTTGTATTTATTATCATTGAAGCTATGGATCTCAAAATGGAATGTACAAATAATTTATTAATCTATTATATATTCATTGATGTGGTTTTCCTGTATGCCACCTATGATTTATCATTATGAAATGTACATTGTAAAATTCAATTATGTGTATATTATTGTAATTAAATAATACTTTTACACTATAATTCCTTTCATAATTTCAGTTTGAAATCATGTTTTAAATATATAATTCTATAATAAATATATATTTTAATTATTTAGTACATGGAATAATTTTTCTTTATGATAAATATATATATTAATCTATTTTAGTCATAGATATAATAATAATCACATTATTCTCAATTAGAAAATCGTTTTATTTTAGTTATACTTTTTGATTCCCATGGTGATAATGTATTTCATTTTCTAAAAAGTGTGTATGATCATTGTAGTTCAATATTGTTGATGAAATTTATACTTTATGGGTATTCTACTCTCCCATTATATATATCATCTCATGATGATGTTTTACAATTATATCAATTTATATTTCATTTTATTATTAATATTTTTTAGTGTATCGTCTGAATCCATTTATTCATTCATTAAATTTAAAACATGATTCTAAAAAATTTCAATGTTTTTAGGATATTTTCTCCCTAATTCATAATTAATTTATTATGTTATCATATTCCTTCAAAATTATACTTCATATTACATAATAATATTCTAGATATAACTCTTAAAGTATATTCCCATATAATATAATAATCTTTTATGGATTCAATTAATCTGTTAACAATATATACACATTTGCATGTCATGTCTTATAGTATGTGTGATTTTGAACTATTGAGTAATTATATAATAATCACCAATTGGGAATAAACTAGTTTAAATTATCATCTCTATTAGTCCTTTTTATAATTATTCTTTATATATATAGTTATTCAATAGTATAATTAAAAATAATTTCTTTATCTCATTAATATTAAAAACAAAAAAAATCATTTATGGTTCTCTAATCTCATCAATGATTTAATACCCTTCCACTAAAATAATTGCTGACATCTCCATTTAAATATTTTAGTGATCTTTTATCATGAGTGTATTTTCCTTAAAAAAACTTATTTTGTATTATTTGCACAACAATACTTATCTATATTTATTTAATCCTTATTTGATACAATTATAAACTAATATTGAAAATATAATGTTTTTCCAAAATAATTATGAGTGGTTATATAATATAATTCAAAAATGATATAAACACCATTATTTAGATAGAGTCGTGACACCAATAAATTAATGAATTTGTCACTATTGAAAAAATACCATGAAAAATTGTTTAATTTTCATAACCCATATGTTTTTTTAATATATGAAACTATAGTATATTTGAATATATAAAAAATATTATAAAACCACAGAATAATAGGGGTGTAGGAGTGTTTCAGTGTTATTCAATGCATTTTTAGAAAATAGTTATTTTTATTTCATTCACTTTTCATGATATTTTTCATGTGTTAAAATTAATTTTTTTCTAGAATTTAATGCTTTTCATTAAAAATTTAATAATACTAAAGAAACCGTATTTGTTTCTAATGTATGGAAAGTATTCCTGGATATTTTATGGTTTTATGCAATATAATTGTCCCATGAAATTTCTTCAATGATATGATTGAGATACATTGAGGTACATGTACACCCAACAATTAATAAAAACAATTTTGGAAAGATTCACTTATAACTATTTGGATACTATCATTTCACACGTCTTTGTACTACTTCATTGAAAATTTTAGAATTAATATATATAGTGGACTTATTCAATGATTTATAATCATAATGTTTTATCTATAATCAAAATGGAAAATATCATGCATTTTTTAACACGATTTTATTAAACTACTAACATATTTTCCCTCCACTCTTCCTTATATAATTCACATTGAGAAAAACTAATAGTCAAATGGGTAAAATCATCGTCATCCATGATATCATATCTCTAACAATTCCATGTTCCAAATGAAAATAATTCTAAACTATAAGATTTATTTTTGAAAATTTTTATATAAATATAATGTATCAGTATTTTACCTGATTATTCTTCCATGATACTTCAATATTGATGAAAATTATATATGTAAATAGAATACAATTTAGATATATTATTAACAAATTTAAAATTTAAATTTGTAAACATTTTCTATGATTTATATAACTAAAACTCATTGATAAAATAGAATATCAAACATAATCACCTCATCAAATATTATTTATATTTTACCTTATCCATGTGGGATCCACAATTATATGATGAATCAAAATTAGTTTTACTATTATATATATACCAATTTATAAGGAATAAAAAATCCTGATATTTATCAATAATGCGCTACCGGAAATTTATAAATTTAAATTTATTATATATATACATTTCATTATAATGTGACATAATGACATGTGATCCATCCATTTAGTTCTGTATCGCACTAAATTACACAATCCCCCATTTAATAGTACTTTAATATCTTATATCATGATGTAGTATTCGAAAATTCTATTTTATTTAACTAACTCCAGCCACGAAATGGTGTTTTCATAACCACATATTAGATATTACAAATAGAAAATCATCTTCACATTTACATATTCAAATACCAAATAAATTCTATAAATTTAGTCTTATAAATATGAATATCAGACATAATATCCTCTATTTTGTGGTTCTAATCCAAGAAAAAACATAATTTATTGAAACATAAGACTATATGATATTAATCTTTATGTTCTATTTACTCATATCTATCAAATGTTATTTTTAATCAGAAAATATGATGATTCATTACATGGTGACAATATTTTCTATATATCATGACCACCATGGATGTTTCAATGAAATTTACTTCTATATATCTTTATTTTACAATCTCTTGGTCTATTGGTTGTACTATAAAAAATTATATTAATGCTATAATATTAGGACTTAAATCCCCATTTTTGATGGTCAATACTTTACACAAGCAAGTATTTTAATATGACAAGGATAAACAATTACTTCCAATTAAATTTCATTAAATACAATGCAATATATGTACAATACCAAATAAATTATTACAAAAATATTTATATTTTCGTATATCAGTCCCATGAAAAATATTACATGATAACAATGATTATGGAATACAACTGTTAATATTGAATTTTATAATTATTCATCTTTAGAAAATAATGCATAATTTATATAATTTTTTTATGTATCCATTGATGTTATTGGGACACTAACATTATTTAGACAAATAAAAAATAGTATACAACAAAAAATGAATTTTGGATTGTTATATTTCTCTATAATTATATTATAGATTATAATATTCCTACACATAAATGGATTAAATACTAAAAAAATTGTATTTTTGGAGTAATCAATGACATTAATAAATTATTTTTGAAAATATAGTCCAAATGTGAAGTTTTAGTGTTTCATGTGGGAAAGAGTAATACAAATAAACATTAAATTAATAAAATATTATGACCCCATGAAGAAGATGATCATTCATTGAAAATATCTTATATGGTATTAAATTTCACAAATACCCCATCATCAACCAATTTCAGGTGAACATACTTCTGTAGTTCTTCTAAATGTAATAATATATGAGCATTGTACAATAAATTCCCCATGTATTCTTATAGGTATAGATTATTAAATAATGACCACTCATTGGTCTCCCAATGTATATTATCATGGTCCAGATGACTTTAATGAACGATTCATCCAATAAGTAATCTATTCACATAATAATAAAATTCCACTAATAATTCAATTCTCTCTAAGGTAGATGTCTTCCATGAAACCCATACATTTGATTTCTTGAAATAACTGTTATATAAAAGAACAATTGCTAAAAAATTCATGAGATTAATTAATAATATAACATTAAACACCTACTATATAATTTTCTTCATGTTTTCTTATTTCAAAAAAAAATATTTGTAGGACTATTGAGTGATATAAACCACCATATATTCTAGATAGGTTTCTCACCATGATAAAACCATATTACCAAATGGTATCATTAACACTATATCCTAATAAATTTTTAAAAAACATGTTTTTTTAGAATCTATGCCTTTTATTATTGATAAAAAATAATTGTCATGTCATGGAGAACATGTTTTTCGACCAACCATGTAGCATCCAAACTGTTTAGTCATCCAAATCATATACATATTGGATATGTAATACTCTACACTAGAATCATAATATGAAACCACCCATTATGTCCCTCATTGGTACTTGCTTGATCCATGGATGATTTTCACCTGTAACGCCCCGACCCTAGTTACCCAGAGTCGGTGCATTATTACATAACATTGGAACGATCACAAGAAAGATCAAATATCGAAAGACCGATTGGTTTAGTAGCCTTGGAAACACTAGATATATTCATATGTTTTACATTACATCATAAATTCAAAAACTACTACAACAACATAATGTCTCCACAGTCCACACTATTATCCCCTCATAATATCCCTGCAGGTCATTCATAACTTACTTCTTCACATCCTGGGAAAAATAAAACATATAAAAGGGGTGAGCTCAAATTCCTAGTAAGGATAACAATATAGCGGAAACTTTCATAAATGAGAATAATCATTTAAGGCAATGTATAACTAAAACAACAGCCTTTCAAACATGAACTTTCAACATTTTATGGCATAAATAAAATGAAATAATTCCATTTACACATTCTCATGGATATTCTACTAATCGAATAATCACATGAAAAATCACTAACCACTTTCATAATGCTGGAATGAATAATGCCAGACTATCATAACCACATAGCCAAGGCCTCATGCCAAGACTACAAATAAGATTTTGTCAAGGCCTTGTGCCAAGACACTAGTTTGTCTCATGAGACCTACCGATGCATCGAGGAGCTATAGCGGGCTCCACCCGTCATATATTAAGTCCAATGCATTCCCATATGAAAAGGTTTAAACATAACAAAAAAATTCGTATTAAAACTAGCATACAAAATGTTATAAACTATGAATGGTATAAAAATAGCACACCCACAGTCAAACATATCACAAAACCTTCAATACAAAATAGAAGTTTTGTATCATAATAAATCAACTTCAAATAAGCATAAAATCCATCAAAGGATGTTGACATAGATGAAATAAAATCAATTTTTAGACAAATATCTCTTTCTATTTTTGAAATCATTTAAGAGCCATATAAAATAATACATTTTCTTGAAAATATTCTTATAATATTGTAAGGAAAGATTTGAATATTTTATAATGGCGGAAAATAACCGCACCCGCCGTATAAGTTAAAAGAAACATTCTTACCTTAATTCTGTCGAAAAGGTTAAAAAGGACCTTGTTTTGAAAACGACAGAAAGATTTCTCTTATAAAAAGTAAAACAAGGGTATAAATGACATTAAACCATATTCTTGTAAAAATGTTTTGAAATACATTTTGAAGAAACATGGATGTGGATGATAACGATATCCCAGTAGATTATTACGTATAAACAACCTCGGATAATGAAGAGATTGTGAAATAACCCTTACCTTGTACTTTTCCTTGGTTGGGGTAGGTTATCCTCCTGTATAATGGTGAAATAATTGTTATTAAATTATACAAGAATCATATACATTAATATGATATCATATATGATCTTTTAATATTGATTTGATAATAATATCTTAGTATTATCGTTGTTTCGGGTGTTAACTTACTTGTTTTCTTTTATATGTTTTGTTAATTAAGCCATGTTTGTTGTATCCTATTCATATCCAGAATGATATCAAGTCCTTAAACATCATTTTTAAATCATCAAATGATAATTATACTTGAATGGATACGATGGAGAATGAATCTCATCGCGTTCGTGGAGACGGTAGTCCGTACGTACGCACGAGCGACAATATCATTCTTTTGATATTAAAATAATATATAAATAGATGGTATATCATATATACAGAATTATTAACATGTTATATTTATTATTTACATGAGTTACACATCATTATTATACCCATCCAAATAATAATATATTGAATAACAATTACACCACGACGTGGAGACGGTAAGCCGTACGTACGCACGTATGGTGACATGTTATTCAAAGGGTGGATAGAATACTGAATATGGTTGTACCATATTTATAATAACATCACAGTATATGTGAGATACTTCAGTTATTATTTTATAATGGTAAGAACAAAGCAAGAAGATGTGGAAGAAGAAAGGAACTTGAAATGGGGTGGTGAAAACATTACCTCTTCTTCGGGTTCTTCCTTTTGATTTGATCAAAAGGGCTCCTTAGGTTGGCTTTCTGATCAAACTAAGGCCTCTAGGTTGTAGTGAGGGATGTTGGGAGAGTATTTGGGCAGAGTTTGGCCGAACCAAAAGGCTTTGAAGGTTTGAAGAAATGATGAGGAGTGCCCTTTTATAAGAGGGGTGAGGGGCACCTTTGGAAAAGCTAGAAATATAAATTCATATTCGGTTTCTAATGGCTCCAAAGTTGATTATTCACAAGTTAAGGTTTGGGTACTTATATTAACCTTATCTTTAAGTATTAACTCTAAGTTAATTAGTTTCACTTTTACAATGTCTCTTTTATTTTTATATAATTTGGTTAATAAACATACTATATACATCCAAGAGACCCCCAAGTGGTCCATTAATGATGAACCTATCATGATATAAGTCTTTTGGCCGATCATTAGATTTTATGGAATTTAATATCAATTAATAATATAATATTTGTTTTAAGAACTCTTTTATGTCAATTTTGACACTATTCAATAGTTGATTTTTGTGAAACTCATAACAGATTGATTACTTCGAACAAAGTAAATTAAATCAATCCTAATATATCATATTATCCTAGAAAATTATTTTAATTCATTAAAAGTTTCATATTATATTTATTTGGGTATTTATAATATCAATTATTTTAATTTTTCACTATTATAGTATTTACTACATCATCATTGTGTCATAAATAAAATAAATTATTTAATGTCTAAAAATTTTAAATAAACTATCATTATGTATGAAATCTTTTTATCTTTCTAATGAATATTTATAATCTAAAATCCAACATATATAACCCTATGTAACAATTGTTTTTCTAAAAGATATATGCTTGTGTCATTTTTGTATTCATTTTAACTTAATTAAAATAAAGTTGCATTATCACTTACAAGTGGATCCATGGGGTCCCGAAATCGACACAAATATGACCATGGTCGAACATGTATCATCCAATAAGGCTAGAACACGTTTTAGGGTAATTTAGTATTATTATAATATTAATTTTTTAACCCTTATTTACCAGATTTACCCTTAACCATGGTAAATAAAATATTTACCACAGTAATTATTCAAAATGTCTAAAAATAAAAGTTACCTATTTACAAAATTTGGACATACTGATTCCAAATATGGAATCCATTTTTCTAAATTCAAAACACAGAAGTGGTAGAAATTAATTTAAAATTAATTCCCGCTGTCAAAACAAAAAGCGTGTTTTTAAAAGATAATAACTATCAAAAGATTGACACTTGTTTATGTTCGGTTTAATTGTAAAATTATTTCCAATGAACAACATTATATTAAATGGTAAAAATATATTCTAAATATAATTTAAAACTACTACAATTCATAATTTATCAGTATTAATTATTTTGATTAAAAAAGTTGTTTTTAATTAAAATTTAGTAATTTTCACTATTCATAAAAATATGAAAGTTATCCGAAAAGTACCAAAATTTCACCTTAGGCTAAATTCGATACTCCGAATCCAAAAATGAAGTTCATTTTGAGAGATAAAATTTATAAAATTTTAAAAGGTAGGTATTACAACACACGCTACTGTTTTATTCAAAGGAAAGCGTACCGTGGAAGCTTGGGATGTTTCATTTTAAATTTTTTTGATGTCTCAATTTAGTCAAAAATTTTAAAATATTTTATTTAAAAAGGTTTCACTATTAAAAGATGATAAAAGTGCAATACTGAAAATGAATCTGTTCTTGCATTATGACTAAGAAACTCATAATATGGATTTCTAAAATTATAAGGATTATATAAAGTTTAAAATTTAGTTAATACTATTCATGAAATCTTTTTAATGGCTTTTTTTAGTAAGTCATGGTGTGATTGAACTCAGTGTTGCGTGTAGTGTAAGTTATTGAATTATTTTGAAGAAATAACACACTATGAAATCTTGGGGTGTTACATTCTCCCCTCCTTCAATAAATTGCGTCCTCGCAATTTGAAATTGTTCATCGAAAATAAAAGGTTGAAAATAGAAAATATATTTGTGTGAAAACCCACATCGGAAATTGGGTTACTAAAATTTAGTCTTAATATGAGGAAAAGTGAAATGAAAGGGTCACCACCAAATTATGATCTCAATTAGGAGAACATTGGTGGCAATTAGATACATATAATTGGAGGAAAAGGTAAATATTTATAGGTAGTGATTGAGGTCATCAATCACAAAGAAGTGTAAAATTGAGGTCCTTAAATTCATCAATCTATGATGATTTGAAATACCATCGGTTCAAAAAAACATAGGGTATTAGGATAACACATTTTTAACGTTTCAAAATATCTTAGTTGAAACCCCACATCGAAAAATGAATTAATGAGGCCTCAAAGAGTGGAATGTATGAAGATTACCGAAAATAACACATACTAGGGTTCTATGTAGGAAAATATGGATATGGAAGAGAAATCTAACCATCAATTATCTGATGGAGAGTGGTAGAGAACATGGCTATGAAAAGGCCAAAATTCCCAAAGCCATATATTATTAATGATTTAAGGTACCATCTAGGACAAAATTTTTGATCTAAGTTCCTTTTATTAATGTTGTGGAATTTATTTATGAGATTGACTAAGATCATAAGGAGAATTACTTACTTTATAATTAGAGTTTTATCCATTAATAAATTCCTACCACAAACTCATCTTTCACTCTAAAAGTTAATAGAATGTAATTTTTTTTTCTATTTATACTATTCGTACAGGGTTCCAAAATAAATGAATTTATAATTCATCTACCAGATCTTTTAAGAAAACTACATTATTTAATCCAGGACATCTCGTGGGCCAGTGGTAGGTGATACACCCTTGTCGCCCTTCGGTTGCGGGTTCAAGTCTCGCAGCCTTGCCGGACGCGACGGGTTGCCGCCCGACCTCCGGGTTGTCCTTTTATGGCAATCCAAAATAATCCAAACTAGAACTATCCAAAATACTTCTGTCCAAACTCACAGTCCAACATTTATAAGTAAGGTAAACATAATATAGATCATTTTTACCCCGTAATAGCATATGAATACATTCATCATGTATTACCATATTCCTTATTGATTACATTCATGCTCCCTTATTCCATATAGAATGCTGGATATATTTCAGTAATCCAAAAATGTTTTAAACCCCAACAATGATGGAATATAAAAATCATTAATCAGTTCCAAGGTAGTCAAGAATATCCAATATAATTTATCCAAAACAATCACATATTATTCCAAAATCACTACCTCAGTATCAGAACTATATTATGATTTATCATTCTCTCAAACATATATTTTCCAAAAATTTATCCTGCTATTAAGTCACTTTTCTTTGTTCCACACAATCTCAAGTCCTTAATGAAATAGTACTTTAGTAAAATCCTTATATACTCCATAATTATTATAACAAGTACATTGTTGATACAACACTCAATCGACATAATCAACATAAGAACTCTAATCATTCCTATTCATCTGTGGTAGTATCATAACTTGATTATTATCCAATAACATCATTTGTGGAATAGTCTGATGACTGGGACATAGGTTCGCGTAGTGTCCAAACTCCTTGCAAATGAAGCACTGTACATTTGAAACCATTTTCTTACCCTTGCAGTCACGTACTGTGTGCCCTTTTCCTCCACATTTATAAAAAACTCCCATTCCTTTCAGGCAAGTTCCAGGGTGTTTCTTTCCACAGTTACCACATATGGGAAAATTCTTCTTTTCCCTCTTCCCTTTATCCATATGTCTCTCTTCCATCCTTTTCTTCTCTTGCTTCCCTTCAAAGCCATACGACTCAGTAAACTCTTTACTTATCTTATCAACACATGATATTATTTCTTCATATGATGATAATACATGGGAGACTATTTCTCTTATAAATTCTAGCTTAATACCATGAAAGATATGATCCTTCCTTCTCTTTGGATCATGTGCATTTCTGGAGTTCTCATTCCTTCTATTGGGCAACATTTCTAAACAATGGCATACACTAGATCAGTTTATGAATCAAAATACATAATCCCATACTTATAAAACACTTAACATAAATTGAACTATTTATGGATATAATCAATAATCATAAAAATGTCTCCTTTGAGGATGTATATACTCATAAATCCTTCATAATGGTTTGTAAAGAAAATGAAAATTATCCTAAGCATATCCACCGGGAGTGTCGTAACCAAGAGTGCAGCAAGGCTCGTTGTCGTGCACCAGTTCTCGTTCGAGTCTAGCTCAAAGCGGTGTTTTCGGTTTTACCCCTAGGTACATTTGTGCCAGAGCCGCCTCTACCTGCTCGTATCCAGACGTGGATGTATTGCTCGGAAAACTCACAAAATCTCTACAATACCAAAATTCTAGGAAGTTCTTCTATACTAATCCTCAAATTTCATCTTAGGTCTACGTGCTCTAATCAGAGTTTATCTAAATCTAGCTTCCAAGGTTTGTACTAAACTTCCTTTGATACCAACTGTAACGCCCCGACCCTAGTTACCCAGAGTCGGTGCATTATTACATAACATTGGCATGATCACAAGAAAGATCAAATCTCGAAAGACCGATTGGTTTAGTAGCCTTGGAAACACTAGATATATTCATAAGTTTTACATTACATCATAAATTGAAAAACTACTACAACAACATAATGTCTCCACAGTCCACACTATTTTCCCCTCATAATATCCATGCAGGTCATTCATAACTTACATCTTCACATCCTGGGAAAAATAAAACATAGAAAAGGGGTGAGCTCAAATGCCCAGTAAGGATAACAATATAGCGGAAACTTTCATAAATGAGAATAAACATTTAAGGCAATGTATAACTAAAACAACAGCCTTTCAAACATGAACTTTCAACATTGTATGGCATAAATAAAATGAAATAATTCCATTTACTCATTCACATGGATATTCTACTAATCGAATAATCACATGCAAAATCACTAACCACTTTCATAATGTTGGAATGCATAATGCCAGACTATCATAACCACATATCCAAGGCCTCGTGCCAAGACTACAAATAAGATTTTGTCAAAGCCTTTTTCCAAGACACTAGTTTGTCTCATGAGACCTACCGATGCATCGAGGAGCTATAGCGGGCTCCACCCGTCACATATTAAGTCCAATGCATTCCCATATGAAAAGGTTTAAACATAACATAAACATTTGTATTAAAACTAGCATAAAAAATGGTATAAACTATTAATGGTATAAAAATAGCACATCCACAGTCAAACATATCACAAAACCTTCAATACAATATAGAAGTTTTGTATCATAATAAATCAACTTCAAATAAGCGTAAAATCCATCAAAGGATGTTGACATAGATGAAATAAAAACAATTTTTAGAGAAATATCTCTTTCTATTTTTGAAATCATTTAAGATCCATATAAAATAAAACATTTTCTTGAAAATATTCTTATATGATTTTAAGGAATGCTTTGAATATTTTATAACGGCGGAAAATAACCGCACCCTCCGTATAAGTTAAAAATAACATTCTTACCTTAATTCTGTCGAAAAGGTTAAAAAAGAACCTTGTTTTGAAAACGACAGAAAGATTCCTCTTATAAAAAGTAAAACAAGGGTATAAATGACTTTAACCCATATTCTTGTAAAAAAATTTTGAAATACATTTTGAAGAAACATGGATGTGGATGATAACGAGATCCCAGTAGATTATTACGTATAAACAACCTCGGATAATGAAGAGATTGTGAAATAACCCTTACCTTGTACTTTTCCTTGGTTGGAGTAGGTTAACCTTCTGTATAATGGTGAAATAATTGTTATTAAATTATACAATAATCATATACATTAATATGATATCATATATGATCTTTTAATATTGATTTGATAACAATATCTTAGTATTATCGTTGTTTCGGGTGTAAACTTACTTGTTTTCTTTTATATGTTTTGTTACGTAAGACATGTTTGTTGTATCCTATTCATATCCAAAATTATATGAAGTCCTTAAACATCATTTTTAAATCATGAAATGATAATTATACTTGAATGGATACGATGGAGAATGAATCTCAACGCGTTCGTGTAGACGGTAGTCCGTACGTACGCACGAGCGACAATATCATTCTTTTGATATTAAAATAATAAATAAATGGATGGTATATCATATATACAGAATTATTAACATGTTATATTTATTATTTACATGAGTTACACATCATTATTATACCCATCCAAATAATAATATATTGAATAACAATTACACCACGACGTGGAGACGGTAAGCCGTACGTACGCACGTATGGTGACATGTTATTCAAAGGGTGGATAGAATACTGAATATGGTTGTACCATATTTATAATAACATCACATTATATGTGAGATACTGGAGTTATTATTTTAGAATGGTAAGAATAAAGAAAGAAGAAGTGGAAGAAGAAAGGAACTTGAAAAGGGGTGGTGAAAACATTACCTCTTCTTCGGGTTCTTCCTTTTGATTTGATCAAAAGGGCTCCCTAGGTTGGCTTTCTGATCCAACTAAGGCCTCTAGGTTGTATTGAGGGATGTTGGGATAGTATTTGGGCAGATTTTGGCCGAACCAAAAGGCTTTGAAGGTGTGAAGAAATGAGAAGGAGGAGTGCTCTTTTATAAGAGGGGTGAGGGGCACCTTTGAAAAAGCAAGAAATATAAATTCATATTCGGTTTCTAATGGCTCCAAAGTTGATTATTCAAAGGTTAAGGTGGGTATAGGTCGTAAACAGCTCAAAAAATAGAAGTTAGACAGGTTTGGGTACTTATATTAACCTTATCTTTGAGTATTAACTCTAAGTTAATTAGTTTCGCTTTTACAATGTCTCTTTGTATTTTTATATAATATGGTTAATAAACTTACTATATACATCCAAGAGACCCCCAAGTTGTCCATTAATGACGAACCTATCATGATATAAGTCTTTTGTCCGAACCGTAGATTTTTAGGAATTTAATATCAATTAATAATATAATATTTGTTTTAAGAACTCTTTTATGTCAATTTTGACACTATTCAATAGTTGATTTTTGTGAAACTCATAACAGATTGATTACTTCGAAAAAAGTAAATTAAATCAATCCTAATATATCATATTATCCTAGAAAATTAGTTTAATTCATTAAAAGTTTAATATTATATTTATTTGGGTATTTATAATATCAATTATTTTAATTTTTCACTATTATAGTATTTACTGCATCATCATTGTGTCATACATAAAATAAATTATATAATGTATAAAAATAATAAATAAAATATAATTATGTATGAAATCTTTTTATCTTTCTAATTAATATTTATAATATAAAATCCAACATATATAACCCTATGTAACAATTTTTTTTGCTAAAAGATATATGCTTGTGTCATTTTTGCATTCATTTTAACTTAATTAAAATAAAGTGTCATTATCACTTACAAGTGGATCCATGGGGTCCCAAAATCTACCTAAATATTCCCATGGTCGAACATGTATCAGCCAATAAGGCTAGGACACGTTTTAGGGTAATTTAGTATTATTATAATATTATTTTATTAACCCTTATTTACCAGATTTACCCTTAACCATGGTAAATAAAATATTTACCACAGTAATTATTCAAAATGTATAAAAATAAAAGTTACCTATTTACAAAATTTGGACATAATGATTCCAAATATGGTATCCATTTTTCTAAATTCGAAACACAGAAGTGGCAGAAATTAATTTAAAATTAATTCCCGCTGTCAAAACAAAAAGCGTGTTTTTAAGAGATAATAACTATCAAAAGATTGACACTTGTTTATGTTCGGTTTAATTGTAAAATTATGTCCAATGACCAACATTATATTAAATGGTAAAAATATATTCTAAATATACTTTAAAACTACTAAAATTCATAATTTATCGGTATTAATTATATTTATTAAAAAAGCTGTTTTTAATTAAAATTTAGTAATTTTCACTATTCATCAAAATATGAAAGTTATCCGAAAAGTACCAAAATTTCACCTTAGGCTAAATTCGATACTCCGAATCCATAAATGAAGTCCATTTTGAGAGATAAAATATCTAAAATTTTAAAAGGTAGGTATTACTATTCATAACGGCTAGTTTGATTGGTTGTGGTGTGTTAGAACTCGATGTTGCGTACAACACATGCTACTGTTTTATTCAATGGAAAGCGTACCGTGGAAGCTTGGGATGTTTCATTTTAAATTTTTTTGATGTCCCCATTTAGTCAAAAAGTTTAAAATGTTATATTTAAAAAGGTTTCACTATTAAAAGTTGATTAAAGTGCAATACTGAAAATGAATCTGTTCTTGCATTATGACTAAGAAACTCATAATATGGATTTCTAAAATTATAAGGATTATATAAAGTTTAAAATATAGTTAATACTATTCATGACCTCTTTTTAATGGCTTTTTTTAGTAAGTCATGGTGTGATTGAACTCGGTGTTGCGTGTAGTGTAAGTTATTGAATTATTTTGAAGAAATAACACACTATGAAATCTTGGGGTGTTACATCACCTCTAACCCTAAATCAAATATTATATGTTAATAAATAAACAACAATAATAATTTTGTGTTAAATCACTAAAACATATATCCAGATTTTCTTGTTGTAAGAAGTACAAAAATGAAAAAAATATGATACTTATGATATCAAACTGCACAAAATAAATCATCAAAATTATACATTAAAAAATAATAATACAATTAATTATGATCATTTACAACACACTATAGTAAACTGTGGATTTTTAATATTGTGGGAATATATTTCCTAATGTGATTAACATGGGACGAATTCCACCATATAGAGATGAAAAATAGGTAAACCACACACACATGCTTTAGTAACCTTTAAGAGTGTATTGACCACAAAATATATAAATCCCATAATATCCAATTTCATTTTAACATATTTTAACAAAATAATCCTTACACCATAACATTAAACTACATTATGTAGTCATTCCACATAACTATATGCTACATACTTGAACTATGTGAGATTTAATTATTGAACTATAATTAGGTATGTGTGACAAATAATTGATGTATAATACTAATATATAATAATTTTTCTTGCAGTATGATGATGATGAGTAATAGTTGTGTACACAATCTCCAAACAAGAATCAATACACAATCTCATATCCCCATAGGGATGTCACAACTCTGATGCTGGATCATCATTAGTGTGTAATGAAAACACCCCCATAAAAACCCAAGGCCAATACACATTGACCTATATATTGTGTGTATATGTGAATAATTCTTCTTCTAAAATTTAGTTCATTTTGATTTCTCGAATTTATTTATACAATTGAATTGACCCATTTGAGATATTCATTTGTTTGAAAGTCCATTTAAGACACAAAAAAGAGAAGAAATGGCTTACAAGGAAATAAACTATTGTCCCCTCTAGATGAATTAAATATAAATTCCTAGATGATGATAATATGGAACCATGGTTTATAAACACAATAAGAATATGTGATGATCATAGGATCTATTATATCCCCCATATAGCTAATAATCCAATGTTGTTGTATCATGAAATGGTAATGAAATTATTTATGTTATATGAATACGAAAAATATATGATGATCATTATATTAATCCTAAATTCCATAGGAAATGATTCAATGATTATTACATAGGGGTGATGAATGCTTTCCTTTGGTGTTTATACTACGATGATATATGAAAATATCACTTAATTCCTAATGTTTTTGAGTGGGAGATGATTCAAAAATCAAATGTTGATCACCATATGTGATAAGTATATGAGTTTAGAGGAAATACGACTTTTATGACATTAATAATAAGCCTATTTTCCTCATATTTTATATAATATTTCTCATGTTAAACATCATCGATTTTGTATTTGAAAATAATAATATGTCCAAAAAACATTCAATAATTTTTACATATATAGATTCGCATGATTCTAAAAACCATCTTCAGCTCCAACTATAGATATACAACATGTTATACCCAATTAATTTTAAATAATTCTAATAAAATATTACATTGAAATAGGAATATGATTGAAGAACATATTACTGATCGATAAGGTTGATCCACATAATGTGAAAAACTCCATGGAAGAATCCATGGAATGAAGATCCATCATCTAATCAACTTATCCTAATCAAGGGCTGATATCATTAACCACGGTGATTTAGGACTCCCATTAGTTGATTGAGGGAATACAAAGCCTTTATTATCCTTCCATGTTATTGTAAATTATCACTTTTATAATGTTCATGGAAAATGGATCATTAGAAAAATTAATTGTTTACTTAAAATGAATAATTATTCTTCTTCAATAGTGTCAATATGAGAAATTCTATGTGTATTTATTTAAATAAATCTTTACAGTTAATAGCATGTCCACCTTCGAGAGTATTTATAAAATAGGACTCTCATGGAATGGTGATTGATAAAATATTTTCATAATTTTTTATATTTAATTATATTATTTAATGCCTTAAAAATGAACAGGTTTAGTTATTTACACCAATATTGGATTTAGGATGTGTTTTTGGCTAAAATATGAAAACTGCCCAATTTGGAAATATTCACAGATTTTAATCACTTTGGTAATGCAGGTATATCATTTAAAATATTAATCCAATTTATGTGATTACATTTTTATTGGTTTCATAAATATATTTTCGTTATAGTTTGTTTTTGAACCTGGATTTAATTTGACTATCCATGGGTCTGAAAAAATCAATGAAGGTGGACATTTATTCTGGACGACCATATGGAACCCATGTCAATGAATTTGTCATAAATCGGTCAAAATGCATCAAATTGGGGTGAATAAAATTGTATTTGAAAGAATATTTAATTCTTAGTTCTTCTGTTGATGATCTTAAAGAATTTCCATAATAAAGGTGGTCCATGGATGCAGACAATTTGAGGCAGAAAAAAGAAAACAATCCTCTGGAAAAAAATCATAGCATTATTTGTCTATATCTACTAATAATATTTGAGGATTAATCTGAAATTTTGTGATGAAACGTATAAAATATTTTTGAAAATATTTTTAGAATATATAATTTCTCTAATAGGTCATTAAATGGGCCGAACATGGTCAATCCTTCGGTGGAGAGAATCTGCAGCAAATATTAAAGAGAGATTTTGAAGATCTAAAATTAGAAGACCGAATGATGGAACCCCCACGGCCTATATAATGAGGATTTAACCCATGTTGAAGTTAGATTTCGACCTCAAAATTGGAGTGGAGGCCTCGGTATATGCTTCTAACTTTGTATTTTTCTAATAATTTATTTTTAATTTAGTTTTCTTTTATCATGTAACACCTTTGCATATTTTTTATTAAAGTGTTTCCATATTCTTCCATCTAAATTTCTCTCCCACCCCTAATCTAATTCTGTTATTTTAATTATTCTTAAATACATGATGACCTCTTATCATTAAAAATGAGTGGCTAACCCGAGACTTGTCTCAGGTGAGGTATGTGGAAATTCAATTTATTCTACTATTAAATTCAGAAGTTTTATTATGTTTATGATAAGAAAGAGTGATGTGCATAGGTGAGACGGTCGTCCACTAAGACACTGAACATGAAATTTTTTATACTCTGTTATTAAATATTTTACCTCCCTTCTACTAGATACAATCCCTTCATATTGTGGGGTTTATCCATTCAGTAGATGAAATGGTACACGATGGAGTCAGGTCCTTGGATATGTCACATGCTCGGTTGAGGTGTGCCATCATTCATCATTATAGGAGGAAGTGGAATTGAGATTGATATATAATTTCAATATTTCACAACACTAAATAATTTAATAGTAATTCATGAAGAGGTCTCGGAATTGAATTATCAATCATAATTTAATAACCAATAAGGAGAATAATAGAACACAAAAACCAACGGAAAACGCCCATGTTATTTCTTCACTAATATCATTTTGTTATTTCATGTTACATTAACCCTTTCATTCAAATTTCATTGAATTATATGATTAAAGAATAAAACCAAAATAAGTAGAGTAGGTTAATTATATTAAGTGGGTAAACAACTGAGAAAGCTCCTCAAGTGAGACAACCATGGTCAGCCTCTATGCTGCATTGGGAAATTAAAATTCTTTTGCAACACCCTACTATAGGCGTGCATTAAAACTAGAATCGTTTCCAGGGAGCTAATCAGTTGTTTACTTCAAATTTATTATTTTAAAATTTTTTATATTTTTCATTATTTAATGAAATTACTTTTCCGTGATGTATTCAAATTCGATTTATTATGCTTGGAATTATTACTCACAGGTGAAATATCAAGAACACAAAGTGGATTATAGTGATCTAAATTACTGGGTTAATAGGATTATAAATACTTTGGATATCATGGATAGAAAAATGAAAATAGCATTTGACTATGTTCGAGCACAAAGTGAGAAACCGGAGCCTGAACCAGAGCAAGAGCCTGAGCAAGATATGGATGAAATTTCCCCACTGGTTTTCGATGTTAAATATCTTGAGAGTATAAAAGAGGATATTCCTGAAGATAAATTCCACCAGTCTCAACCATTTCTAGAGGATATATATGAATGGTCATTTTCTACTAATTTACAAGATGTCAAACATGTGAATTTGATGAAATTTTGGAGTACATGGGAAGAAAATGAAATGCATCATGATGTCCTAATTCCATAAAATGAAGAAGAAAACCCAACTTTATACCTCTCACTGGCCTTGGAAGATTAAGAAAGCACCCAAGTGTGATAATTCAAAGAAATAATGGAGGATCCTAAATCGCTAACTCTATCAAATGAAGATCGACTCCAAGAGGCACTTATCACAGAATAAGTGACTGAACTAGAAGAAACTCAGGGAGATGATCCTTTCATAAATTCTAACTTTTCTGATTTAATTAAATCTGATTTGAGTATCACCTATTATCATTTTGATTTTTCAGATTAGGTCAATCCTTGTATCATCTTTGAGGAAGATAAAGAAGCATAAATAGCACCTGTTAAGGAATACATGGAGCTCCCTATGGACATTGATCATATACTCGAGGAAGCCCCAGAAACGGTAACAATGGCTCTGCATGATAAACCAAATCTACAAGATGCCAACCTTAAAAGAGAAGATTTTGAAATTAATATTTCAAATTTATATTTTGAATGTCCCATTGATTATTCTTTTCATGAATCATATATGTAGAAACCACAAGATTTTGTAAAAGATGTTTCACATATAGAAACTAAAGAGGAGGAGGTTCCATATTTCATCCTACCGTAGACATGCAAGCGGTACCTAATTGTTAAGGGGGCGAATATGGTGTACTCATTCAACAAAATTCCTCCTCAACAAGAACAAAGAAATGAAATATAGGAAGAAGAACATGTGGTTTTTCATGTCCAAGAAGATCCCCCCACCAACGTATTCTGGATGACTACTGATACTGCCCTATAGAGGCATTATAAGAATCCATGGCCCTATTGGGGGATTGTACTGAGACTTATCATTACTTTCATTATAGTAATTAATATTCCAATTATTTTCATAGAAGTAGCGTAGCATGCAGCCCAATCCCTCCTATATTTTTCAGCTTTTATGACATGATCCATTTACTTAATTGAGTAATTCTATTTTGTAGGTTCTTGATGGTAGAGGGGAACCCCCAAACAAAAAAACCAAGATTCATTTCAAAAGGTAGTTCACTTTTAATGTTTAATCAGTGAAGCTACTTATATTTTTTTGCCATTCAAATGGAATTGAATTCCCGCATTGGAATTATGTTTTACATTATGTATCTTGGAGACATGAGTTTCTTCGGATTCCAGTAATTCCAGGATTTAGATTTCAGTGATAATGATATTGAATGAGTAAAATGTAAAATTGGGTGATTGAAGAGAAGCATGGAAATTAATATAAGTACTCATGATTTGAGGGAATTTATTGATTCATGTAAATGAAATTTACCTTCCTATTTTCATTCGTTGAGTTTTTGAAATTCACATGAATTAATATGTTATTATTAATCATTCCATTTGTGATTTTCCAATATCACATTCCGATTCATGAGAGGATTTCTAGACCAATTATTTCCTATTTTATCTTGAGCATATTTCTTCAGTGATCTTGGGACATGCCCCCTACTAGAACATGTATTGAAACATGTCAATGCCATGATTATACAAAAAGACATTTAAAATGATTGAGGCACTAATTTGGATAGCCACATATTTACATGAGACTCACCTTTACATTTTTCCTTTGTTATCCCTAGAATCCATGAATTTCCTTATAGGTTTAAGACACGTTACACACTGATTTTTTCTTACATTCCAACTCTTTTATTAGTTTTGCATGGATTATGCATGTTTGAGATTGGGGGAAGGTCCTTTCATGCACATTCATTAGGATTTCTTTCATTTTTGGGTGGTGTGAGGTGTGATTCTTCATTTTAGGTAGTGTGTTATTAGAAAATTGGGCATGAGTCATCATTACATTATGCTTCCTTTATTTCTTCTGGTTCTCCATAAAAAGGGAAAAAATGTAAATAAAGTTTTTCCTTTCATGAGCATTACAAAAAAATATAAAAAAATAGAGATAAATTAAGTTGTGCCTTTCTGGATATTATTTAAAAAGGAGGAGAACATGGATGACGTCATTCTTTGTAATAATTTTTTGACTCATGTCCCATGCAAAAAAAGGTGGTGGTGTTTTGTTTCACATTATCAAAGGGATTTTAGTGTGGTTAATATTGTGTTTTCACTTTATTAATCATGAATTGTACGTAAGATTCAAACATATAACATCTAGCCATAAATTATTTCAAAAAATTTACCTCCAACCCTAAGCCACAATGTTATTTGAACCATTACGGAAAATCCTCATGATTTAATGTGTGTTTTTTCATTACAACGTGGAGGAATTAGTTCCTTTACAATCCTATGGATAAGGAGTATGTTCTCATGATATGAGCATAAAACCACTATTAATTGAATCATGAGTGATGAGAGAAAAGATTCAAAAGAGTGGTAGATCATGATTTGGCATGTTTAATAATAAAAAATTGAGAAGCATGAATAAATTAAAGTAGAAGATCCATTATTATTCAATGGGGAAAGTATAATGAATAAATTGATTATTTATTTGAAAAATGGGAAATTAAGTAGATATTGTTTGTCGAACTCGAATATATTATTAGACATTGATAATCAGTTGATTTAATTTCATTGAAATTTAAATATTGGTGACATTTGCGCATTTGGATTCCATGTTGATATTTTATGCTTGAGGAAAAGAATAGTTTAAGTGTTTGGGAATTAATAGAAATAATATGTTCATATTTTTTTACATTTAATTCAACGATTTAATTCCTAAAAATTGACCATGACGTGTTATTTACATCAATTTTAGATTTATGATGTTTTTTTGCTAAAATTAGAAAACCACATAATTTCAAATTATTTTCAGATTTTTATTTCTCTGTAAATGAACACATATCTATTAAAATATAAATCCAATTGATGTTATTCCTTTTTTATTTGTTACATAAATATATTTTGGTCATAGTTTGTTTTTTAACCAGAATTTAATTAAACCATCCATAGGTCCGAAAAATTCAATCAAGTTGAACATTTATTCTGGACGACTGTGTGGACCCCACCTCAATAAATATGTCATAAATCTTTCCAAACGAATATAATTGGGGTTATTCAAATTTTATTTGAAATATTATGAAATGGGTAGTTATTCTGTTGAATAGCATAATGAATTTCCATCATTAAGGTGGTCCATGGATGCTGACAATTTGGGGAAGAAAAAAGAAAACATTCCTCTATAATAAAAGCTCAACATTAATTGTCTATATCATCTAATACAAATGGAATATAAATATGAAATTTTGAGATGAAAAGTATAAAATATGTTTTAAGTATTTATATAAGATAACATTGTAATTTCCCAATTAAACGAGCTGAACATGGTCAATCCTACGGTGGTGAGAATCTTCAACAAATATTAAAGAGATATTTTGATGATCTTAAATTTGAAAACCAAAGGATGGAACCCCCATGGCCTATATAAGGATGAGTTCATCCATGATAAAGGTAGAGTTTGACACCAATTATGGATTTGATTCCTAGGGACATACTTCTAACATATATTTTTTATTTTCTATTCTTTTTAATGTAGTTTTCTTTTACCATGTAGCACTTCTACATATTTTTTATTAAAGTGATTCCATCTTCTTCAATCTCTATTTCTCTTCCACCCTAATATATTTATATTATTTGAGGTATTATTCAATCCACCATGACATATTACCCTAAATTTTGAGGGGATAACCCCAAACATGGCATGGGGGAGGTATATGGAAATTCAATTTATTTGGTGCTTAAATTCTTAAGTTTTATTATGTTCGTTATATGCAAGATAGATGTGCACGGGTGCGACGATCGTCCAGCACAACACTGAACTCAAACATATTTCTTTTCTTTTATTAAATATTTTTCCTCCCTTATAGTGGATAAAAGCTCTTCATATGGAGATTTTGATCCTTTCAGTAGATGAAATGGCATAGGATGGAGCCAGGTTCTGGGAGATGTCACATGCTCCGTTGAGGTTTTCCATCAACCTTGATTATAGGTGGAGGGGGAATTGAGATTGATATACACATTTAATATTTCACAACACTAAATAAATGTATAGTAAATCATGAATGAGGTCTCAGAATAAAATTATCAAACATAATTTAAACACCAATAAAGAGAATAATGGAACCCACAAACTAACCCACAAATGACATGTTCATTTTTCACTAATATAATTATTTTATTGCATGTTACATTATCATTTTCATTAAAAATTAATTTAATCATAAGATTAAATAATAAAAATAAAATATGTAGTTTATGTGAATAAGATTAAGTTGTTAAAAAAACTAGGGAATCTCTTCAAGTGAGACGACCCTGGTCAGCCTCTGTGCTACATTTGGAAATTAGATTTCTTTTTCCACACCCAATGACAGGCGTGTGTTAAATGGAATTCCAGATACATGTACCAACTATTTAATTTATATATCATGCATGAATCTAGATAAAATACATTCTCAATAACCATAAATCAATGGTAGTGGGGATATAACATCTAATCATGAAACAATCTCATTAAATAATGCTTATTCTATGACCATTATCCATAATACGAAGTCATGATGTCAATGAATTAAATATCAAAAAAGTTACTCCTAGAAATTGGTTATCACTACATTTAATCCCCTATAGTGAAGGGGATTTTTTCTATCCCCGCTTATTTGAGGTAATGTAAATATATATATTTACCGCTATACACATATATTTCCATCCATAGAAAATCATAGGGGAAAACCATATTAAATGTCATACCTATTATTTTCTCCCTCTATGGGTCTCTCTAGGAACTCTCCCCCTTATAGTGGGGGTAATTTATATTATATCCATGGAAATTATAGTCACCATTGGGGAATATATAAGGAGAGAACCTACCAATAGACATAGACATCAATGTATAGTCCTTCTATAGATAGATGAATAGGTAGATTCCAAACCTACACCACCAACATTATAATGAAATGCACAGATTCTATTTAAGGGTTAGTCTTCCAAACCATTTATATAAAATTCCTCTTTTTCATATATTGTGCCTCTTACCTCTATCAAATAAATATGAAATATCATAATTACATTGATATGATACTTCATTCATTATATTGGATTTACGTCAAAGAAACCCATTATTCATACTATGATGACTCCCTAGCCACAATTGATATGGGAAACCATCATGGATTCCCTCCCCATGAAGATGGTAATCAACTTGGTGGTCCTACCTTCATTGAAAAAAAATCCATGATGGTACATCCTAGGAATAAAGGATTGTAATACGTAATTGGATGGCTATCTACACCACATTGAATATTGCATACAAATGAACACCTTGATTCCCAATGAGGTTCACAATCTTGGGGAAATTATTATGAATGATATAAATATAATGTAAAATGTTTATTAAAACTGACATATATCATCCTATAACTAAAACTAAATGATAAAATAGAATATCACACATAAACACCTCATCAAATATTATTTAGATTTTACTTTGTCCCTGTGGGATCCAAGATTATACGATGAATCCAAATTATTTTTACTATTTTATATATACCAATTTATATTGAATAAACAATCCTAATATTTATCTATAACAGTCTAACTGATATTTATAAATTTAAATTTTTTATATACATACATTTCTTTATACTATGAAATAATGACATATGATCCAGCCATTTAGTTCTCTATTGCACTAAATTACACAATCCTCTATTTAATAATACTTTCATATCCTATATCATGATGCATTATTAAAAAATTCTTTATATCTTAACTGACTCTAGCCATGAACTGGTGTTTTCATAACCACGTATTAGATATTACAAACAAGAAAATTATTTTTAGAATTACATATTCTATTCCCATATAAATTCTATAAATTTAGTCTTATAAATATGAATATTAGACATAATCTCCTCTATTTTGTGGTTCTCATCCCAGAACAAACATAATCTATTCTAGCATAATACACTATGATATCAATGTTCATGTTCTATTTACTCATATTTATCAAATGCTATTTTTAATCACAAAACATGATGATTCATTACATGGTGACAATATTCTCTATATATCATGACCACCATGGATGTTTCAACGAAATTTACTTTTATATATCATTATTTTACAATATCATTGTATATTGTTTGTACTATAAAAAAATATTATATAAATTCTGTAATATTATGATTTAGATCCCCATTTTTGTTGGTCATTACTTTACACAAGTAATTATTTTAATATGACAATGATAAATAATTAAATTCAAATTGTTTTTTACCTAAAACCCAATATATGATCAATACCAAATATATTATTACAAAAAATATTTACATTTCCATAAATCAGTTACTAGAAAAAAATTACATGTTAACAATGATTATGGAATACAAATGTTAATATTGAATTTTATAATTCATCATCTTTAGAAAATAATGCTTAGTTTATATAATTTTTTTTTGTATCCATTGATGTTATTGGGACACAAACATTATTTAGAAAAATAAAAAATAATATACAATAAAAAATGAATTTTTGTTAGGTATATTAGAATATAATTCAATTATAGATTATAATATTCCTACACATAAATGGATTAAATACTTAAAAAATTGTATTTTGGGAGTAATCAATGACAATAATAAATTATTTATGAAAATATTGTCCTAATGTGAATTTTTAGTGTTTCATGGGGGAAATAGTACTAAAAATCAACATTAAATTACTAAAATATTATCACCACATGAAGAAGAAGATCATTCATATAATATATCTTATATGGTATTAAATTTCACAAATACCCCATCATCAACCAATTTCATGGGAATATACCTTTGTAGTTCATATAAATGTAATAATATATGAGCATTGTACAATCAATTCCCCATGGATTATTATAGGTAGAGATTATTAAATAATGACCACTCATGGGTCACCCAATTTTTTTTATCATGATCTAGATGACATTATATAACGATTCATCCAAGAAGAACTCTATTCACATAATAATCTAATACCACTAGAAATTCAATTCTCTCTTAGGTAGATGTCATCCAGGAAACCCATTCATTGAATTCCTAGAAATAACTATAATATAAAAGAACAATATCAAAAAAATTCATGAGATTAATTAATAATATAACATTAAAAAACTACTATATAATTTTCTTCATGTTTTCTAATTTCAGAAAAAATATTTTTAGGACTATTGTGTGATTTACACCACCATATATCCTTGATATGTTTCTCAACATGATAAAACCATATTACCAAATGGAATCATTAACACTATATCCTGATTAAGTTTTAATAAACTTGTGTGTTTAGAATCTATTTCTTTTATTATTGATAAAAAGGAACTGTCATGTCATGGAGAACATGTATTTCTTCAACCATGTAGCATACAAACCGTTTACTCATCAAAATCATATACATAGTGGATATGTAATAATATACACTAGAATCATAATATGATACCAACCATTAAATCCCTCATTAGGACTTTCATGATCCATGGATCATTGTCACCTATAACCCTAAATCAAATATTATTTATTAATAAACAAACTATAATAATTTTGAGTTAATTCATTAAAACATATAACCAGATGTTCTGGTTGTAAGAAGTTCAAAAATGAAAAATATATGATACATATGATATCAAACTGCAAAAAATAAATCATCAAAATTATATATTAAACAATAATAATACAATTAATTATGAACATTGAAAACACATTATAGTAAATTGTGGATTTTTAATATTGTGGGAATATATTTCCTATTGTGATTAATGTGGGAAGAATTCCACTATACAAAGATGCCAAATATGTAAACCACACAAACATGCTTTAGTAAACTTGTATAGTGTATTGACCATAAAATATATAAATCCCATAATATCTAATTTTATTTTATTTTCACGTATTTGAACAGAAATATCCATACACCATGACAATAAACTACATTATGTAGTCATACCACATAACTATAAAATACAAACATGAACTATGTTAGATTTATTTATTTAACTGTAATTAGGTATGTGTGAAAAATAATTGAGGTTTAATACTAATATAATATTATTTTTCCTACAATATGACAATGATGAGTATTAGGTTTGTACACCATCTCCAAATATGAATCAAAACACAATCTCATTTCCCCCTAGGGATGTCACAACTCTGAAGTCGGATGATCATTACTGTTTAATGAAAACACCCCCTTAAAAACCCAAGGCCCATATAAATTTTGGAATTAGTAAACATTATTTACACATACATGGACCTATATATTGTGTGTGTATATGTGAATAATTCTTCTTCTAAAATTTAGTTCATTGTGTTTACTCGCATTTATTTAAACAATTGAATTGACCCATTTGTGATATTCATATGTTTGAAATTCGCTTTAAGAAAAAAAAATATAAGAAATGGATTACATGGAAATTAACTACTGTTCCATCAAGATGAATTAAAAATAAATCCCTCTATGATGATAATATGGAACCAAAGTTTATAAACACAATAAGACTATGTGATGATCACGAGACTTATTATATCCCCCACGTAGCTGAAAAACCTATGATGTTGTATCATGGAATGGTAAAGAGATTATTTATATTTTAGGAAAATGATAAATATGTGATTATAATTATATTTATCCAATATTCCATCGGAAATGATTAATTGAATATTACATAGGGGTGAGGAATGCTTTCCTTTATTGTTGATACTACAAAGATATATGTATGGATAACAGACATCCTAATGTTTTGAGTTGGAGATGATTCAATGATCAAATGTGGATCACCTTATGTGACAAGTATATGAGTTTAGAGGAAATACGAATTTGATGACATAAATAATGAGCCTATTTTTCCTCACATTGGATATAATATTACTCATATTAAACATCATAGATTCCGTATTTGAAAATAATAGTATGTCCTAAAACATAAAATAATTTTGACATATATAGATTCACATGATTCTAAGAACCACCTTCATCTCAAACTATAGATATACACCATGTTATAAGCCAATTAATTTTAAAAAATTATAATAAAAATTTATATTTATTTAAGAATGAGATTGATGCAAATATTTCTGATCTATATGGTTGATCCACAGAATGTGAAAAACTCCATGGCAGAATCCATGGTTAAAAGATCCAACATCGAATCAACATATCATAATAAAGGGTTGATATCATTAACCATGGTGATTTAGGACTCCCATTAGTTGATTGAGGGAATACAGAGCCTTGATTATCCTTCCATGTTATTGTAAATTATCGCTTTCATAATTTTCCTAGAAAATGAATCATTAGAAAAAATAATTGTTTACCTAACATGAATAATCATTCTTATTTATTAGTTATAATATGTGAAATTCTATGTGTACTTATTTTTATAAATCTTTATTGTGAAAAGATTTTACACCTTAGAGAGTATGTATAAAATAGGACTCTCATCGAATGGTGATATATAAAATATTTTCATAATTTGTTATATTTAATTAGATGATTTAATGCCTAAAAATTGACCAAGTTGAGTTATTTACATCAATTTTGGATTTGTGATGTCTTTTTGGCTAAAATAGGAAAATTAGACAATTTAAAAATATTGACAGATTTTAATCACTTTGGTAATGTTGGCATATAATTTAAAATATAAATCCAGTTTATGTGATTACTTTTTTATTGGGTTCATAAATGTATTTTCGTCATATTTTGTTATTGAACCTGGATTTAATTGAACTAACCATCGGTCAGAAAAAATCAATCAAGGTGGACATTTATTCTGGACGACCCTACGGACCCCACCTCAATGAATTAGTCATAAATCGGTCAAAAATCATCCAACTGGGGGATTAAAATAGTATTTGAAATAATATTTAATTATTAGTTCTTATGTGGATGATCTTAAAGAATTTCTATAATTAAAGCGGTCCATGGATGCAGACAATTTGGGGCAGAAAAAAGGAAACATTCCTCTACAATAAAATATCAGCATTATTTGTCTATATCCTCTAATACTCACTGTGGATAAATCTGAAATGTTAGGATGAAACGTAGAACATATTTTTCAAAGTCATTATAGAAGATAGAATTGAACCATTCATTCATTAAATGGGCCGAACATGGTCAATCCTTTGGTGGAGAGAATCTACATGAAATGTTAAAGGGAGATTTTGAAGATCATAAATTAGAAGACGAAAGGATGGCACCCCCTTGGCCTATATAAGGATGAGTTCACCCATTCTGAAGGGATAGTTCGATAGTAACGTTGCAGTGGAGGCCTAGGGATATGCTGCTAACATAGGATTTTTCTTTTCATTTCTTTTTAATTTAGTTTTCTTTTATCATGTAACACTTCAGGATATTTTTTATTAAAGTGTTTCCATATTCATTAAAATTAATTTCTCTTCCACCCCTATTATAATTCCCTTATTTTATTTCTTACTTTATCCACTATGACCTCTTACCATTAAAAATGAGTCTCTAACCCAATACATGGCTCAGGGGAGGTATGTTGAAATTCCATTTATTCTGCTCTTAAATTCTTAAGTTTTATTATGTTTGTGATAAGCAAGAGTGATCTGTATAGGTGCGACGGTCATCCACCATGACACTGAACATGAACATATATCTATTATTTCACTAAATTTTTTCCCACCCTTGTACTAGATACAAGCTCTTCATATGGTGGAGTTGAGCCATTCAAAAGATGAAATGTCATATGATAGAGCATGGTACTAGGATATGTCACATGCTTGGTTGAGGTGTGCCATCCACCTTCATTATAGGAGTATGTGGAATTGATACTGATATAGATATTCAATATTTCGCAACACTAAATAATATAATTGTAATTTGTAAATGAGGTCTCAGAAATGAATTATCAAACATAATTTAAAAACCCATTAGGAGAATAATAAAACCCACAAACCAACCCACAAAGCCCAAGTTCATTCTTCACTAATATAATTTTTCTATTGCATGTTACATTAAACCATTCATTCAAATTTAATTGAATTATAAGACTAAATAATAAAACCTAAATAATTAGCATAGGTGAATTATATTATGTGGGTAAACAATTGGGAAAGGCCCTCAATTGAGATGACCATGGTCAGCCTCTGTGCTGCATTAGGATATTAAATTTCTTTTTCCATGCCCTATGACAGGCGTGCGTCAAAACTGGCATTTTTTCTAGGGAGCTAATAGGTTGTTTACTTCACTTTGTCTATTTTCAAATTGTAGATATTTTTCATTATTTAAAATAATTACTTTTCCATGATGTATTAAAATTCAATTTATTATGCTTGGAATGATTTCTCGAAGGTGAAATATCAAGAAACCAATGTGGATTATACAGATCTAAATTCCTAGGTGGATAGGATTAGAGATACTTTGGATGACTTGGAGAGAAAATTGAAAATATCATTTGACTATGTTCGAGCACCAAGTGAGAAACCGAAGCCTGAACTGGAGCAAGAGCCTGAGCAAGTTGTGGAAGAAATTTCACTACTTGTATTTGATGTTAAAGATCTTGAGGGGGTAAAAGAGGATATTTCTGAAGATAAATTCCACTTATATCAATCATTTCTAGGGGAGATAGATGAAATACTGTTTTCTACTAATTTACAAGATGGAGATCATGTGAATTTGAAGAAATTTTGGAGTGCAAGGGAAGATATTGAAATGCATCCTGGTGTCATAATTCCATACAAAGTAAAATGAAAATAACCTTTATAACTCTCTCTAGCCATGGACGATTATGGAATCACCCAAGTGGTAGAATTCAAAGAAATAAGGGAGGAGCCTAACTACCTACCTCTATCAAATGATGTTCGAATCCAAGAGGCACTTATCACAGAAAAAGTGATTGCACTAGAAGAAACTCAGGGAGATGATCCTTTCTTAAACTACAACATTTCATATTTCATTCAATTTGATTTGAGTTTCAGTTATTATGATTATTATTTTTCATATTCGGTCAATCCTTGTATCACCTTAGAAGAAGATGATGAAGCAAAAATTGCACCTGTTGAGGCATACATGGAGATCCCTAAAGACATTGATCAGATGATTGAGGAATCCCATGAAATGGTAACAATGGATCTGCATGAGGAAACAAATATCCAAGATACAAACATTAAAAGGAATGATATTTAAATTAATATTTCAAATTTATATTTTGAATGTACCTTTGATTATTCTTTTCAGGAAGCATATCTGTAGCAACCACATGATTTTGTAGAAGATGTAGCACATGTTGAAATTGAAGAGGAAGATGTTCCATATTTAATCCTACACTCTCCATGCAGGCGGTGCCTAATTGATAAGGTGGGAATCTAGTGTACTCATTCAATGGATTCCTCCTTAACAAGAATAAAGAATATAAATCTACAAAGAAGAACATGTGGTGGTTCATGTCCAAAAGATTCTACCACCAGAGTCTTTGGATGAGCACCAGTACTACCCTCTGGATGCAGTAAAAGAATCCAGGGCTCTCTTGGGGGATCGTACCGAGACCTATCATTACTTTATTTCTATGAATTAATATTCCAATTTATTTTCATAGATATAGCTTATCATGAAGCCCAATCCCTCCTATATTTTTCAGATTTAATGAAATTATCCATTGACTTAATTGAGTAATTATATTTTGTAGGTTCACGACGGCAGAAGAGAACCCCCAAACAATAAAAAAACCAAGCTTCATTTCAAAATAGAATTTACTTTTAATGTTTAAACATTGAAACTCCTTATATTATTTTGGTATTAAAATGTAAATGAATTCCCTCAATTGAATTATGATTTACATGACTTATCTAGGAGACATGAGTTTCATTGGATTCCAGTAATTTCATATTTTAGATTTCAATGTTAATGAGATTTAATGAGTAAAATGAATAATTGTGTGACTGAAGTGAAGCATGGATATTAATATAATGACTGATGATTTGAGGGAATTTATTGATTCATGGAAATTAAATTTCCCTTCCACTTTTCATTCTTTGAGTTTCAGAAAATCACTTGACTTAATATGTTATTATTAATTAGGCCATTAGTGATTTTCCAATATCACATTCCCATACTTGAGAGGATTTATAGACCAAATATTCCCTATTTTATCTTGATCATATTTCTTTAGTGATCTGGGGACATGCCACCAACTAGAACATGTATTGAAACATGTAAAATATATGATTGTACAAAAACACATTTAAAATTATTGAGGCACTACTTTGGCTAGCGACATATTTACATGAGACCCACCCATACATTTATCCTTTTTAGCCATAGAATCCATGAATTTCCTTATAGGTATAAGACACATTACACGCCAATTTTTCCCTACCTTCCCACAATTTTAGTATTTTTGCATGGATTATTCATGTTTGAGTGTGGGGGAAGGTCCTTTCATGCGTGTTCATTGGGATTTGTATCATATTTGGGTGGTGTGAGGTGTGATTCATCATTTTAGGTATTTTATTATTAGAAAATTGGACATGAGTCGTCATTTAATTATGCTTCTTTTATTTCATCATGTTCTCCTTAAAAAAGGAGAAAAAGATTGAAAATAAAGTTGTGCCTTTCTGAAGCATTACAAATCAATCTAAAAAATAGAGATAAATTATGTTGTGCCTTTCTGGATCTTATTTAAAAAGGAGGAGAACATGGATGACATCATTCAATGTAATCATTTATTGACTCATGTCCCATGTCAAAAAATTGTAGTGGTGTTGTGTTTCACATTATCAAAGGGATTTGGTTGTGGTTCATCTTGTGTTTTCAATTGATTAATCTTGAATTGTACTTAAGAGTCAAACCTCATTCTTCTAGCCTTAAATTATTTAAAAAAATTAACCACTAACCCTAAGACACAAAGTCATTTTAACCTTTATAGAATGTCCTCATGATTTTATGTGTGTTTTGTCATTACAAAGTGGATAAAGTGGTTCCTTTAAAATCCTTTGTATAAGGAGTATGTTCTCATGATATGAGCATAACACCAATATTAATTTTATCATGAGGGATGAGAGAAGATATTCTAAAGTGTTCTAGATCATTATTTGTAATTTTTAATAATAATTAATTGAGAAGTATGAATAAATTAATGGAGAAGCTCCATTATTTTTCAAAGGAGAAAAGTAAAATGCATGAATTGATTATTTCATTGAAAAAATTGGATATTAAGTAGATATTTTTTATGGAAGACGAATGTTTGATTGGACATTTATAATCAGTTGATTTAATTTCATTGAAATTTCAATATTGGTGACCCTGGTGCCTTTGAATTCCATGTTATGATTTAATGCTTGAGGAAAAGAGTACTGTATGTGTGGGGGAGTTGATAGAGATAATATTTTCATAATTTTTTATATTTAATTCAAATATTTAATGCCTAAAATTTGACCATTTTGAATTATTTACATCAATTTTGGATTTATGACGTGTTTTTGGCTAAAATTGGAAAACTGCATAATTTGGAAATATTTTCTGATTTTAATCACTTTGTTAATCCGCACATATTTATTAAAATATAAATCCAATTGATTTAATTCTTTTTTTTTGTGTATAAATATATTTTCCTCATCTTATGTTTTTGAACAAGGATTTATTTCGACCATCCATGGCTCCTAAAAATTCAATCAAATTGAACATTTATTCTGGACGACCGTGTAGACCCCACCTCAATAAATTTGACATAAATCAGTCCAAAAAAATCCAATTGGGTTTACTCAAATTCTATTTGAAATAATATGGAATGGGTAGTTATTATGGTTTATAGCTTAATGAATTTCAATTATTAAGGTGGTCCATGGATGCTGACAATTTGGGGAAGAAAAAAGGAAACATTCCACTAGAATAACATCTCAACATTAATTGTCTATATCATCTAATACAAATGGAGGATAAATATTAAATTTTTAGATGAAAAGTATAAAATATGTATGAATATATTTATAGAAGTTATCATTGCAAAATTGAACCATTAAATGGGCCGAACATGGTCAATCCTTCGGTAGTGAGAATCTCCAACAAATGTTAAAGAGAGATTTTGAAGTTCTTAAATTTGAAAATTGATAGATGGAACCCATGTGGCCTATATAAGGATGATTTCATCCTTTATGAAGGGATATTTTGACAGCAATGATGTATTGGATTCCTAGGTACATACTGTCAACAAAGGATTTTTCTTTTCTTTTCTTTTTAATTTAGTTATCTTTTATAATGTAACACTTCTGTATATTTTTTATTAAAGTGTTTCCATCTTCTTATACCTCTATTTCTATTCCACCCCTAATATAATTATCTTATTTTAATTCTTCATCATTCCACCACGAATTATTACCCTTAAATATTAGGGTATAAACCCAGACATGTCCTAGGTGAGGTTTGTGGAAATTCCATTTATTCGGCGTTTATGTTATTAAGTTTTATTATGTTTTTGATAAGCAAGACAGATGTGCACAGGTGCAGCGGTCGTCCACCACGACACAGAACTCGAATTTATTTCTTTTCTAATATTAAAAATTTTCCACCATTCTACTAGATACAGGCTCTTCATATGGAGGTGTTGAGCCATTCAGAAGATTAAATGGAAAAGGATGGAGCCTGGTCCTGGGAGACGTCACATGCTCGGTTGAGGTGTGCTATCATCCTTGATAATAGGAGGAGGTGTAATTGAGATTGATATACACATTCAATATTTCACAACACTAAATAATAGTTTAGTAATTCATGAATGAGGTCTCAAAATAGAATTATCAAACTTAATCAAAACACCAATAAGGAGAATAATGGAACCCACAAACTAACCCACATAGGCCAAGTTCTTTATTCAATAATATCATTCTATTATTTCATGTTACAATAATCATTTTATTCAAATTTAATTTAATTATAAAATTAAATAATAAAACCAATATATTTAGTCTAGGTTAATAAGATTAAGTTGGAAGAAAACTGGGAAAGCTCCTCAAGTGAGACAACCATGTTCAGCCTCTATACTGCATTTGGAAATTAAATTGGTTTTTCCATGCCCTATGACAGGCGTCCGTCAAATGGTTGTCAAGATACATGTACTAACTATTTAATTTATATATCATGCATGAATTTAGATACAATAAATTCTCAATAACCATAAATCAATTGTAATGGGGATGTAACATCTAATAGTGCAACAATCTCATTAAATAATGCTTGTTCTATAACCACTATCCATAATACGGAGGCATGATGTCATTGAATTAAATAACAAAAAATTTACTCCTAGAAATTGGTTATCACTACATTTTTCCTATATAAATAAGTGGATGTTTTCCATCCCCACTTGTTTTAAGAAATGTAATAAATTTTATTTACCACTATACACAACTATTTACACCCATAGAAGATCATAGCAGAAAAACCATATTTACATGTCATACCTATTATTATCTCCCTCCTTGTGTCTCTCTAGGAACAATTCCCATTATGGTGGGGGTTATTAGTTTTATAGCCTTGGAAATTATAGTCTCCATTTGGGAAAATATAAGGAGAGAACCTACCTATAGATATAGACATCAATGTATCGTCCTTATATAGATAGAAGAATTGGTAGATTCCAAACCTACACCACCAACATTATAATGAAATGCACAGACTCTATTTAAAGGTTAGTCTCCCATCCCTTTTATATAATATTCCTCTTTTTTTGTACTGTACCCCCTACCTCCACAAAATAAATATGCACTATCAAAATTACATTGAGATGATACTTCGATGATTATTTTGGATTTAGGTCAACGGAACCCGTTATTCATACTATGATGACGCCCTTGCCACAATTGATAAGGGAATCCATCATGGATTACCTCCCCTTGAAGATGGAAATCACCTTGGTGGTCCTACCTATATTGGGAAAAAATTCCAGGAAGGTACATCCTAGGTATAAAGGATTGTAATACATAATTGGATAGCTATCTACACCACTTTTAATATTGCATACAAATGAACACATTGATTCCCAATGAGGATCCCCATCACGGATTCCACCATCATTTTTGAAATTAGGACCAATGTGAATCATCGTCATGTAAAATATACAAAACTAGTATCTGATGAAATTTATGGTTCAAGGGAAATAGACCCATCCCCACCACTAGAGAATGGTAGGTTCATATTAGTATAATATGACCGTCCCTAAATCTATGGTTCAAGAGGTTCAGATGTAACTCCTTTTGAAATATATTGTGGATTAGGAATTGGATTCCTCTTAGTGTATACCAATGTATCAATCAATGAAACCATTATTATATCTCCTCTCCAAAATCACTGTCAAAATATGTTAGATATCTTGGTTTTGTCTATATCACTCATATAAAAGAGAATGTAGCATCATGTGTTAGGTGATTTATGGAATTGTATTCCAAAAAGGGGTTATGGATTCCCCATCCTACATGGATATGGTTATGAATATATTTTCTTCCCATGAAGACATTGTACCATATTATAGATTTAGGGATGATATGATACCACTTATATATGGTGATCAACCGTACAATAAATTGATGTCTCATATTCCAAAAATTCAAAAATATTATAGATTGAATCTTGGGGTGACCATGTGTGGGAAAAAATCGTGATAATGAATATTATAATGGATAAATGTGATAGATTTTAGAACTAATAATTTATCGTTCATGTCCTAGATATCTAAAACCTGACACATCACTATCCAAGATTTGATTTACTAAATATAGTGGATGACACCACAACCACAATATTTTCTATATGTTCTCTAAAATTTGGAAAAATCAATAAAAATATTAATGAAATAAAGAACAATATTAATCACTCAATCAGTTATGTCAATATTTTCATACTACAACAATCTTATTAATTATTTTACTTTCATATTTTGAAAACATACATAGATATTAGGGTTTCCATATTTATATCCATATTCGCAATCATCGAGACATAGATAGGGAAACTCCTCATGTCACATTAGTGGATGGGGGGATTCTATTTGACATTAATTCATACATCTCCCATAGTGACACTAGGATCCTCAAGATAGTAAATCGACTATTAGTTATTGATCTTGTCCAAAATTTTCATCCACTGAAAAATAAAACATGATCAATTTAGGGAAATTATTAACAGCATGAGACCATTGAATATGATGAAGGCTAATGGGACTCATTGAAATTGGGGTTGAACATTATTTATTCCCTTTTATAGGTTCTATAACTCGCCAAATTATGTATAACATAGACATCTAAATTACCCATGAGGTGTTTCATACTATTCGTCAATACCATTTAATAGTTAATATAATTACCAA
Organism: Viscum album; assembly: GCA_963277665.1. Lineage (NCBI taxonomy): Eukaryota > Viridiplantae > Streptophyta > Magnoliopsida > Santalales > Viscaceae > Viscum > Viscum album. Next base: position 1,453,996,532 of record OY728159.1, on the reverse strand, counting down.
ACCATTTTTCCATATAAGGCCACACAAGTAATTTTTTTAATAAAATAATTTCAAATTTTCTATAGGATACAATGAATTAAAAGATCATATATGATTAACATATCATTAAATTAAAAAGTTTTAAACATGTTTTTTAGGATAATTGTGTCATTCCACTGCCATATTCCTAATACACAGTCTCCCACAAGTGAACATATATGGATGATGTGGGTAGTTCGTCCTATTTGAACATGATAGTGGCCGATGACTTCCCCCTCGAGATAATTCCATGTTATCCTCATAACTCTTCATGATAATTATCTTGAAATCCATGAACTAGAAAATTAACAATCTGGTTGACAATGAAATAGATATGATATAGTGAATATTCAAACCAAACATCTCATAGTGATTTGATAAGTTCTAAATCCATTCATCTAATGGATATAAAGACACATTTAATATAAGTCCATAACACAAATGATTCATATTTTTCCAGATTAGATCATTCTAAAACTCTGATAAATTTTATTGTCATTGGAATGAACTCAATCAATAGTACAATCGATTTGGAAAAATACAAGGCCCATTTTATCTCTTAGTGTGGCCCAATTCTGGGTAATATAGGGAAACAGGTTCCTTCTACACTCTTGTTAATTATTCATAAAATTGATGACTATTCCTTTATCAAGTACACTATTAGTCACCAGATCCCCCAATACCTTATAGGATAACTAAAGCTCATCCTTAACCTTTAATCTACATATTGTATAGAAAAATAATAAGTAACCACACTATGATCAAGATATTTTTTAATTATCATGTTTTGAATCATTTCAGGATGGAATGGACTAATATATTCCATTTATGTACTCATTCACCAAGAGAAGCAATTGGTTCTTGCATGGGGAATGATCACTTAAGATGATACTAACCAATATATTTTGTATGGGCATAGCTGGATTTCGATAGTTCTATTATATAACTTCGAACCCTGAGGAATCCATATAGTGGACTAACCAATGGTATATCCCATTAAATAATTAAATTAGTACATATTATACTGTGTGATTATAGATTGGTTTTTTTATTTATATATAGACTTTTAAGTGAATTAAACATTTTGAAACTCAATAGAACAAATTCCATCTGATGTATCACAACCAAGATAATACTTCCCAAGACCCCCATAATGGGGAAGGGACCATGAAACCAATTATAGAATGTAATTATATTGTAAAAACCATCATTTATGATTACGTACTAGGTTCCTTCTAATATGACCTTCTGATGTACATTATCATATTTGTATATATTAAAAATCCATAAAAGGAAGGGTTAACAAAACATTAGCATTTTAATTTCAATAATATTAACCATTGATATGATTTCAATGCTTGGTACCACATCATGAAAATATAATTGGACTAGTTATATCCTGGAATAGTGAATTTGGGGGACCCTATGGTAATGTTTTCATATCTATTCCCCACCCACAGTGCAGATGATGGGTTTATTTGGGTATGGAAAGAATAATTTCATATAGGAGATAAAAATATTGAAAATATGTTTGTGTCTAAATCATTTTTTAAATACTGTAAGATAATTTATTCCTTATAAAACTATTCATCACCCATTTTGGAAACCTTATCTAATTTAAATATATAATTATCTATATAGCATTCCATGTATTGTAAAATTAAAAACATTTTTTGTAATGATATTTGTAGATAATTTAAACGATTCAAAACATGCTTGTACAATTACAGAATTCCATTAAATTTTGTTGAAATGTTATATTGCAACACAAACAATTCAGGATGTCATAGACAAATAATGTAATCAAAATAACTCAATCAAAACCATCATATCACTTCATTACTATGCTGTAAATTTTAATTACAATTGGAATCCATCTTCTACCATAACCCTGAGTCACTATTCTCATAGAAGTGGATAGATCCATTTTGGTATGATTGGTTCACATTATTTCATATAGGAAATTTTTTATGCCTTTGAGACAATATGTTGTGTTCTTTTTATATAAAATTAGATATAGATCCCCATGTCCATGTTATCTAGTTCCACATAATTGAAAACCATGTTGGTAAACAATTTGGTTCTACTGTGGGGACCTCACACTAAGAGATAACCAAATCTATGTAGTTTTTAATTGCCTATGACGAAGTTAAAACTATTTTATTATAAATTTACATAACACATCACGGGAATGTCTCCCCCTATATCACGTCAGTTTATTTAAATTATGAATACCTTAATATAGAAAACCCTTTAAGAGTAAGTGAATTACCCTACCATGTAAATATTATTTGAAAATGTATCCTTCCAACATTGTCGTGTGACCCACGGTACATTGGTAACTCTTAATATAAATAGTTCCTAATGTCACCCCCATTGAGTTATTTATGTTCCTTCTATATTATTAAATTGTGATGGACATAATGAATTTCTATTGGGTGGAGGATAAAGAGAATGAGGGATGCATGGGAATCAGTTTTTTTAAGCGGGATGATCATTTATTCAGAGAAACATCCACCCACTATTTGTATTAGGATACATATATGATGTTGAAATCCAGTGGAGTTTTTAGAAACTAGTTCAAATATCAATCAAATGTCTACTCAGATCATGCTTATAATTAGTTTGAAAAAATTAGATTTGAAGATGACTAATTTGATGATTTTTTAGTGCGAATAAACTGAATTGATAGTATATCCCTAGATACTCTTGAATAAAATGTATTCATTCTTGGTATCATAGAAAATTTAATTTTTTTCCAAAATAAAAAACATAACAAATGTTACTTGGATTGACTTTTATAGACCTTTATATGTTCTTCCATCTACATATTATTATTGTGCCATGTATTTCCTCATCAATCATGTCAAAAAATTGCATAGTGTCCTATATATTTTTGAATACTTTTACGATTAATACAATGATGTTGGGTAAGGTACATTAGATTTTAAAAAATTTCATGTAAATAGATATGATAATTTCAATGCTCTAAATGACATCAAAATTACATGGGTCCACCAGTAGGGGGAATTGATTTACCATATATTCATTCAAATGATAAAATAGAAGTAATGTCTATCGAATCATTGTATAATTTCATCATTAATATTTAAATATATTTTTATTAGATCACCACATAATCATATAATTTATATATTCCCCAAAGATATAGTAAGACCATCTACATATCTTTCCAAAAATATCTAACAATTTCCCATCATTTAGTGCACGTAACAATTGTTTTGGACTTTCGACATCTGTATTTTTATGACAACCAAAAATCATTATGTTGACAACATGGGTTGACACTATATGTGAATTCCCTATTATATAGGTTCTTCATGTTTTTTTCCCGATAGATTCATTGAATAATGAGCCTACTCATGATGATTCTTCTCCAATGAAAGATGATTACATGATGTCTCACTATGCCCTACTTGAAGATTCTGTGATATACTCTGATCCACATACTATTGATGAAGGATACATTGGTGAATACCTCATAAAATTGAGGAAAATTTCTATACTTCTATTGATGAAATGAAAAACATGATCCTCAATCTTCAGGATGACTCAAGGAGAAACATGATTATTCTAATCATTTCTATAGTTTTGAGAAAAAATGTATATCACATTCATGAAATATTATTGGTATATATTGATAGGATGTTATAAGGAATTTTTAGTGTGAAATAAATACAACTAATTATTTTATATTATTTAATCAAAATTATTTTGTGGTTATTTTACTATAATTATCGAATATAATTTTTTTTCATTGATTTAAAAAATTACACATATGATTCTTTGTTATGATTAATGGAATCATAATGTTTTATTATGCAATATGAAATAATTATAGGTTCTTTGGGATTATAATAACTTAATAGGTGTCCCAAGGGCATCATACTATGAATAAATACCATTGTAAAGCCCACAATATTTAATTTACCTTTACCTAGTTATCGAAGAAAATTAAACAAAAAATCCTCCTTTTATTTATAAAGACCAATCCATTTCATAATTTACATTCATTCCTAATTAATTATTCACAATAATCTGAATTTATTTCCTCCCAATGAGTCCTCCAAATGTTTCCTCAATCCTGCATGGTCCTGGTCAATTAGGTTTAGGACCACTATTTAAGGAAAATGAATTTTAAACTACTTTTTTCCATTTATGTTATATTTTTATGTGGAATGTATTTTAAATTTACATAAAATTATCTTCTATAAATTTTATTATATCCTTTTTTATTAATTTATGAATGTGTTACCGTTTTCATTAATATTTTTAATGTTTTTTGGAACCATGTTTCATACCCATTATACTGAATGATTTTCATCTAAATATTTATCTCCTTTCCTCAAGAAAATCTCTTATTTTATGATTCAAATACCCAAACATACTTATTATATACGGTTATTCACCTAGACCTCAAAGTGATGTATTATAAACTATTATTATAATACATGAATATTTTTTCCATTTTGTTGATGAATAAACACATAAAGATGTTATCATCAATTAATTTATTAAACCATCATGATATTAATCTTCTTCAATTTATTTATCAAAAGTAATTTCTAAAGTGTTTTATTATGATAAATTTTACAATTATTAATTAATATATATGAAGTGTGTTCCTTGATAATGCTCATAATCATTTAGTAAACAATTTAATCTCTATAGATGAAATGTTCTATGATACCTTGGTGAATAAACATGCTAACTTTAATGCACCTCAGTGACAAACATTGGGGATATGCTTATAAATGACACAATTAAATTTTTTAGCTGCATTCCCTTGTTATGATTCATGTTTTTTTATTATATGATATAAATATTTTTAATTTTCATCTATATTTATGATATTCATTAACATCATATCAATAATTCTCTCCACAACTTATAAAATGTTTCCCATGTTTTCCTTACTAGGATTTATGAACACCACCATCATTTATGTATTTCACCAAGTAATGAGATGTAGTCAATATACATAGGATGAAACTATGAAGAATCCTTTCAGGTGGATTATAATAACATTTTTTGTTTCCATGTATTATGTACCTTATTTTTAATACAATTAACATAAAAGTCCATCTAGATTTCTAAATGTGCATTATTTATTGAAATGTTATTTAATAAAAATGCAGGATTCCATAGTTGTTTAAAAATGATGGTTTAGATATTTTTGGAAATTATTATTTAAAAAAATTGGATGAATCTTAAAAAATTAGATAAATATATGTAAGTATCCTTTAATTTTGGTGAAGAATTGAGTATGATGAAAATAAGAAAATAAATTCATGTCTATATAAGAACAAGGCCATGTGTTTCTTGAATAGATGTTCCTAGGGGTATCAAATATGACATGGAATGTCTGAACTGACTCTTCATGACCATTTACATGACTATGGTCCTGACTATACATCTAGTTTAATATTCTTTGTGGATATTGTTGGTTAATCACAATCTCGGGAAAATTATTATGAAGGATATAAATGTTGTGTAAAACAATTATTAAAACTAACATATATCATCCTAGAAGAATGATATTTCAAAATTATGTTATTATTATTTCCTTTTGAATTTACAGATTTCAGGAGTAAGATTAAATTTTTAGGATTCAATTAAATTATTTGGGGAAGAGTACAACAAATAAAAAAATATAAATATTTTATATATGTATCTCATTCCTCCTAATAAATTTTTATTATGCTTTACAATAGTATAACATAATACGAGTTTTTAAATCATGAGAAAAATATATATCATGCATAACATTTGACTATAAAAACTATGAATGATAATGTTATATACACATTATAGAATTGTTTTTCCTAAAAAATATAAGTTTATTCAAGGTGACATATGATGACATGATTTTCATACATAAATTGTAATTTTCATAAATGATATAATTATTATAATAAAATATGTAATTATTACTAATTTATATTTTAATGAAATAGTGTGATTAACAAAATTTTATTTAAATTTAAATGATCATATAATTTTTTATCTCTTTATTTATACAATGCATTTTTCAATATATTTTCTATCCTATATTATTTTAAATATTTAATGTTTTTATATTTAAAATTAAATATATTATATTTAGATAAATATTATCATAAAATAAACATCTGTTTGGAAATAAGTATATCAAAATTAGATTATGTTGAATTTATATGAATTTTTAAAAATATTTAGTTTTTTATGAATAGTGAAAATACTGTTATTAGTTTTCTATATTATTAATGACATAATAAGGGTATATTATGTAATATAAAATTAGGTTAAACTAATTTGGATTATAATAACATAATATGTGTCCCATGTGTCCAATACATTGGGATTATATATTAGGAAAACCCATGGTTTTACATTTTCCACTACTGATGTGTCCAAGAAAATTAATAAACAATCCTCCTTTTAATATTATTAACAACAATTTTATTCCTTTAATTTCATTCCAATAATTGTACAAAAATATTTATAGTATTACATTCTATAAAGTCCTCCCAAGGTTTCCTCCCACCACCATGGTCCTAATCTATGAGTTTTAGGACTACTATACAAGGTAGGTGTTGCCGCCTATGTTTCTTATATGTAATCCTTAGTATGGGATTTTTATCTATATAATGTATTCAATAGATGTTTGGGAGAGTTTGTATAACGTTTTTAGGGTATGTGGAATTATAAAGGTGCATGGGTGGTATGATGTTTGTGGAAACCATGAAACATTTGTAGGAAATTGTACTTAGTGAGCCATGGGAAAAAGGAAAGGTGCACAGCGGAACGTGGTTTTCCCAAAACATGTTCCACGAAGAAGAAACTAGGTGCTCTGAAAAAGGGATTTTATTTTTTAGTTAGTGGATTCAGAATGGTTGGAGCACTTCCTAGAGTCCATTGGAGACGACTATATGAGGCGCATCATTGAGGCATTGGCTAACTCAGTATTAGTGCATTGTTTTCCAAACCGTGTGACTAAACTATGCATGACAATAAAAATAGATACTAATGAAGTTGATATATATTTTTTTTGATGTTCTATTATCTTTATATTTCCTCAAAATTGACCAACATCAGTATATTTCCCTTTCAATGCTGAAATAATGTTCTACTGTTGACATGGATGAGGTATGAAGGCTTATAATAGTGATTAGAAGATGATTACATGCAATAAGTGTTCATTATTAGCCATTGTGGGTTTCTTATAAGATCTAATTCACCGTATCTATCAATTTTTTAAATATACACATGATGTAGATAGATATAGAGTTCTGAATTACAAATATTATTATCATTGGATTGTCTTATGAAAGGGGAACTAGACTAAGGATGATTAATGGAAATTTAACCTGGTTTCATGCATGTTCTTCATTCCATTCTTTTTTTTCTCCAACTCTCTCTAGGTAAGTAGCAACAATAGAGACTCTTTATTCCAGAATTGTTGGTATTTATTTGGAATGGATTTAATTTCATGATATTGATTTAATTGGATGAACTTTACTGTGAAACTATGGAACAAAACAAGTTAAAACTCCTATTTAGTGATGATTTTTTATTTTTGTAGAATTTTTGGAAATGGGGGTAATTGTTTTGTGAAATGTGTTTTGGTTTATTGAGTTTGGAATTATTATTTTAAAATATGGATTTTCTGGATTTTTGAAATGGCATGTTGGGAAATGGTTATCAATAATAATGTTATTTTATTGAAATTGGTTAGGAGTGTTTTTATAGGAAATGTTTTTGTGAATGCATGGTGAGCGTGTGTGTGTGTCTGGAATTTATGATATTAGGTTGAAATATGATATTGTGCTCAGTGCCAACGGTGTTGTAGAACATAGGACAGAACAACCTTATCATGACATGGAAGATTAATGAGAAACTTCTCATTTGTACGGATTGGACATAAGGATGCATTCATCGTTTGATATGTGGAATGGAATAGTTTTGTCAAATGGAACATAGGTAATTATTTTAACGAAATTTTTTGTTTCAATCATTTAAAAATATATTTTTTGGAGAAACTATTTTATGTAGAACTTGTTTATATTTATTATAAATTGGTTTATAATTTTTTTTACATATACTACATTATAAAAATTAGGTTAACTATTCTATCCTAGTTGTGTGAGTTGAAAAGTCATTGTGGAAAACCTACTGTGATTTTGTTTTCACCCCAGCTTTACCACATTGGTGATTCTGTGTATTTCATCTATCGGGACATGGGAGAAGTTAAATTATCACACATATTTAGCTCTATATTTTGATACTTTTTCAATTTGTTGATGTTGTATCATGAAGATTATGGAGACAGGGAGTCTTGTGTTTGTATTGGAGTTCTAATTGTTTTCTCTTCCGGTGAATACATTGATACTGTAGTCAATCCTTATGGTACTTTAACTGAGTTTTATTTTGATAAATGAACAATTGAGTTTGCATAATTTATTATCAATCATCAAACATTTGTTTCTATGTTATGTATTGTTTGGTAAGATGTTTTATTCTTATAAGGAAAATCGTCACCCACATTTGTTGAATCACTTTGTCATTTATTTACATCCTTTGTAATATTCAGCATTTTTACCTAAGGTCATTTAACATTCCTCATCCTTCTCAAGCCAATGAGGAGATAGAGGGACCCTGAAAATGTTATCATTTTTGTTTACTCCAAAATACTATTTGAGAAAAATGGTATCAAATTTTTATATTCTTAATGAATCTATTAGACATGAGTTCTATTGGACTTGTAGTTGAATTTCATTCTTCTATATTCCATGTTTTGGAATCCTATAATGGGGTAGAATTTTCATCATACGAAATGTAGATAATATAAAGATGTAATTAAATTTTTTTTTGAACATAATGTTATATGGGATTTTTTAATATATTTATTTGGAGATAAATTGACTTAAAATCTTATTTTATTGGTCTATATAATGAAAATTCCATGATTGGAAATACAAGAATGACTTCCCACTATGAGTTAACACCTCATTTCAAGGAATGATTTGTGATTTTGGGATAAATAGTTAATTATTTAAAAGTTTGAAACATTGTTCAAAATATTTATTTTGAAAAGGGATTGGTTGTGGAATTTTGAAAATGGTTTTATTTTCTAATGAAAGTTGAATGTTTCTATAAATGGATACACATAGTAAAGGTTTATTTTTGTAGATGATGTTGTGATAGTTTATGTTATAGATTTTCCAATTCTAAGACTTTAGTTTCTAGAGAGTTATAATTATGGGGGTTGTTGTTTGTATAGATAATGGAACCTAGAATGATTCATTGAAACCAAAAAGAATAGGTTGTAGTGAATGTGGTTTTACCTGAGGCACAAGTGAAACAATAACTAGTTTAGAGTATTATCCAATAGTTTCAGTCAATGGACACAGGGAGCCAAAGGGATGAGCCAAGACATTTGAATCATTATATCTAGTTATAGAAGTTGAATCAACCAATATTCTAGGTTGTTTCTAATCTATAATGAGAAGATGTGTGGATGAAAAGGATGAATTTTATCTTCAATTTCATTGGCACTCCAGAACAAAAGATAGCCAAGATGGTGACATATAATCTTGTGGAACATTCACTCTAGTGTTGGAATATAGTTGTACAAAAAAATGTATATAATGTCCTAGGATAAGAGGATTATATGAAATTGTTCATTAAAAAAAATTCCGAACAAGTTCATGATTCCTAGAACAACATTTTCATCATCCTAAAGGAGTGAAACATTTATGTCAATTACTATACTACTAAAATAATGACTTTTTAGTTCTTTGCAGCCAAAGTGGCATCTGGGGAATACATGAAGGTGCGAATATTTGAATTTGGGATAATGAAGTAGACTCACTTAATGAATTTCATGCGTTATAATAATGATTATGCGGAAATTGTGAATAGAGTGAAGATTGTTGAACAAGATATACAATTACCTATCTAAGATGGAATTATAATGATGCCTACGGGATACAGTGGAACCATTAATGATGCCGGAAACCTGATGTGGAACACCTACTTCTAAGGTGAGAGTGGAAATCAAAATCAAACAGTAAGAATGATAAATCATAATTCGAGACCACGGAAAAAAGTTGAATATTACAAATTTGGTTCGGTTGACCACAATAAGGGGGAATGAACATAACCCCCAAGGGCATGCCAAAAATTCCAACAAGATTGTATCTCACATGTGATATTATCATTGTTATCTTAGGTAAGGTGGTAGAGACATTTATCAGGTATTTATGGAATCATATACCCTAATAGTGTGGGGACATAATACTCAATATCATTAGCAATATAGATCTACCCTTAATGATTAAAGAATACCATGACACCTCAATAAGAGAAATCATAGTTTGGGAAAAAAGAAAAATGTGTAATGATGACGTATTTTTATAGTGTTGAGAAAATGATTCTGGATGATCTCTATAGACATTATCTAATGACTGGTACTATTTTATTATTTCCTATATTATACAAATGATTGTTGATACTGGTGAATCTCATTCATTTGTTCCTTATAATGTTGTTGATTATATGAGTTTAAAACACGAGATTATGTCTTCAATGATAAAACATCATACTCTTCTTGGCCAATGATAATATAGATCCTTTCTCTGTAGAAAAACATCGATTAGTATTCACAGATCAATTATGAAAAGGGATTTCATGATTCTATTCATGTAAACCCATGATGTAAAACTGGCTATGGATTTTTTCTAAATGTTGTAGGCCAAAATTATTTTTTATACTAAACAGTTTTTTTATAACTAAATATGGCCTTGAGTATCCATTTTGAGGAGACATAAGTGTAACGTAAGGGACCACATCCACGTTATAACTTAAAATCAGAATGATATCTTACCATTTTGTGGTTTTGAACTTGGTATTGATAGAGGACATCAACATTAATAGTTATCCTATAGATGTGGATCAGTTTATAGATGGTTTTTCAATGAGAATTAGGTGTACCACATAGAAGGGAAGTGGGTTTTTTGATTCATCTCCTATAAAGGAAAAATATTATTTCAGATTAGTCTCATAAGATGGAAATTACCGAATTATGGGAGTTGGAAGTGCAATTGGAAGACTGGTAAGGAAAGGGTTTTATTCAGACAATAACATCTCTTTTAGAAGAACCAATATTGTTAGTGAACAAAGTATATGGAACCCAAAGGATGTTTGTGGATGATAAAAAGATAAAATTTGTTATGAAAATGAATATGAATCCACTTCCACACATTGATTATATATTTCATCAGTCAAGGGGAGGTCAGTGGTTCTCCAAAATTGACATGAAATCGGGATATATGAAACTGTATGTTTGTAAGGAGGATATTTCGATAACATATTTCAATACTAGATATGGCCATTATGAAAAGGTGTTAATTCTTTTAGCCTTAATAATTCCTGATAAGTGTAAACAGGATATATGAATTATCTATTTCAGTGATATATATATTCTTTTATGGTGGTGTTTATGCGAGACATATTGGTGTATTCAAGGACAAGTGCTAGTCAAGGGAGACACATTGCAATAGTGTATGCAATCTTGAGAAAATGCCGTTTATATTCTAAATTTTCAATGTGTTTTTTTATACAGGAGTTACACATTCATGTCCATATAATTTATGAAAAAGGTGTTTTGGTTGATCTATTAAAGACAATAGATGTAATATCTTTCAAACACTGAATAATTTCTTCTAGATAAGAAATGTTTTTTGTCAGTATGGTTATAATTAATTATTTGTTAATTATTTATCATGAATCTATTCACATTGGATTGTTTTGTAAAATAATTAAATTCCATAATAATTTAATAAGTAAACAAAATAATATTTTCATGAATTAAATATATAACTATCATTATCACCAACCATTATTATTCAAGAATCTGGGCAAGGGTCTTGGTTGTAATGTGATGCTTCGGGCTCTAGGTTGGGGTCTATTATGATGCTAGGAGACCATGTTGTTTCTTTTAAATCAAGCCAACATAATTTTCATGAGATTAACATCCCAACAATATAGTATGAGTTAGATGTCGTAGTCCATGATTAGATGACTTGGTGTCATTACCCATCTGGTGAGAAATTATGTAGGTTCACGGATAATAAGAGCATGAATGATATTTTCCCACAAAGCAATTCGAATGTGAGGAAATGAATATAGATTTGGTATCTCCAACTATTAATCATTGAATATATGTATATACTAGGTAAATGAAATTTACTAGAAGATGCATTAAAAATAATATTATCTACTCAGTTGAAAAAGAAGCTTCAGATGAAAAACATTTGATGTCGGTCGTAGCTAACATGCATGTGGAATGCGACGACCATGAAAATATTTATATTTTATATCTATTTTTCATGTTCTTAATTTTTTAATGATGGTTTTTTTGGAATAAAAATTAAATATAAAATGATTAGCTTTGATTTAAAAACACACTGGTGGGGAGTCAATTTAGGAATGAAAACTAGCTGAATGTTCATTGTTTTGGTTCATAAATAAGATAGTCAGAATTATTGATTTTTAGTAACATATTCCTCATACCTACCACCCATGAAGATAGGATTTTCTCCTTGTAACAATGATTATTCATAAGGAATTGAAATCCTAGTTTTGGTGGTGAATCATTTAAAAGAATGTGTAAAATTTCATTTTGTGATACATGACTTTTCAGAAACTCAAGGATGGGAATTAGCGGCCAGAAGGTATGTTATATTACATAACTATCCCTTTTTGGAAATGGGATCTATGATCTATGGATATTGTTATAGAAATCTAAATAATTGTTTTGAAACATGAGTCCATATGGGTGATACTGGATAAACTTTTGATGTCATCCCATTTCGTACCAATTCATGAAACTCATACTGTGGATGATCTGTCAAAAATAAATATATGAGAAGTGGTAAGATACATGGAATACAAGTTTCAATCATATCAAGACGATATTTGAGTTTAACACCTTATTTTTGGAAACACATACAAAAATCCCTTAGGGATCTATTGACATTGAGTATGGTATATAATACATAGGTGTATGTGAAATTCGAATGGAAAATACAAATGTTAAAAGACATGTCGTGGGATTGTTTAATAAATTTTGGTGGCTCACCTGAAGATCACATACCATTTTAGGAGTTCAGAAATGAAAAATTCTATCAAGACTTGATAAACATGTCTTTTTTGAAGCATTTTATGTGTTTCCTTTTCATTCTATAAATTATTTTGTGGAAATTGGTGATACTTCACTAGTTGGGAGAAGCATTGACCATGAATCAAAATAATAGATTCAGTTGATTATGAAGAGGATTTAGATGACCTATAGTCATCATAAATAATATGAAGTTCATAATGGAAGATTGTTGTCATTCACAATGAGTTATAATATGTTATTGAGGATGTCTCCAAAGCTTGGACATTAAAATTTTGATATGTATGTAAAGTAATTTCCTCAATACATGTTCCATTTTGAGATACTAGAAGAAGTTTGAGTGGAAGAATATTAGGTATAATTTCCACCATGGTTTAGTGTGGTACATAACGTGTTTAATGTATCTCAGTTGAAATATTATCATCATGGGCATAACCATCTAATCATGTATGATAATTTTGACCATGATTAGGATGATTCATTGGTAAATATCATGTTATAAACTGTGGATTGGTATGATAATATCTTGTATAGAAATAACATAAGTATATATTAGTTCTAGCACAAAATGGTTAGATTTCAGAATATACATGGGAACATAAGAAGGTAATTAATCAAAAATGGCCAGAAATACATTAGGTAAATGTTTTATTTCATTATTTGGGATGGAAAAACCATGGGAGGGGAGAATGAATCACCAATGGTGTCTTGTATACAACGCTTTATATTTTCATTATATGTATATAATGTATTTAGATGATTTTTGGTAGAAATTGGAGATCTTTTGGAGGTTTTTCGGGATTTATACAGGAGAGTGATTGGTGAACGATTTCTGGTGGGTATGAATCAGTTGTACGAAACTATGAACAATGAGATTAGGGGATAATGTAAGGCACATATGTTTTTGATACTTTTCCTAAGCATGCATCCACTAAGTAGAAACTGTACTATTGGAAAATGGATTAGATCATTTTGAGATAATGGATTCGGCACAATTGTTGTACAGTCTAGAGGTTATGTTAGCTGACCATGCCAGAATCATCCTTGAGGAAGTGGTTAATGCGTGGTTAGTGTATTGTTTTCTTAACCGTGATAATAAACCATTTGTTGAAAGGAAACATGATCATAAAAAAGTGGATCAAATATTTTGAATGATTTAATTTTTTATTTTCCCCAAAAATGATCCAAACTACTTATTTATCAATATAAATAGACAGTGAGGGTTATTCGATCAATTCTACGGATTTACTTGTAGATTAGAAGTTGATTCTTCGTAGTAAGAGACTATTCCTTTTCATTCATGATGTTTTCTTAGATCTAACTCACCCTATCACATGTTTTCATAGATCTACTCCCAATTTTTTTTAAATAAGGTTTTGAATTCCAAATATGAATAGATTTGGCATTGTATATGATAGGGGAAGAAAACAAAGGTGGGTTTGGGAAAATTTAACCCAGTTTCATGAATGTTATTAATGGGGTTCTTCATTTTTTCCCAAATGTTTTTGGCAGTTTTCTTCTCTCTCAATCTATGTGAAAGAGTTGTTTCGATTAGGTTCAAATTGAATTTATTTCATTATTATTATTTTGTGAAATTGAGGTGAAAACCATTTCATAAATCCTTATTGGTGATTATTTATATTTTTGTTATGTTTTGGAATTGTCATAATTTTTTTTCTGAAAAGTGGTTTGGCTTATTTATTTTAAAAATTTTATTTTAAATATGTATATCCATGATTAATGAAATGGATTTATGGGGGATCAATTTCAATAAAAATATTCATTATATTAAAATCGGTTTCACATGATTGGATTGGCATGGTTTTTTTGTGTTCTCGGTGGATGTGTTTATATTGTATTTTTGGTTCGTGGTAGAAATATTAACTTTTAATTGGAGTAAAAGGTGAAAAGGTTCATGGTATATAATTAATCTATCAGGGCATGGAAGATTTATTAGAAACTGCTTATGAGTTTGAAATAGTCATAATGATTCATGAATGGTTTTATATGTGGAATAGAATGGTTATCCCAGAAAAATTTCCATACCATCTACTTCATTTCATTTTATTCTAATCCTTTAATATATTAATATAAATTTATTAATAGAAAACTTGGGTCCCCTCTCTTTGTAATTTTTTCAAAAACCATGTTTCATACCCATCATTCGGCCAGATTTTCTTCCCAATATTTAACACTTTTTCTCAAAAAATTCTGTTTTTGTAATAAAAAAACACATTATTTTGTAGATGTATTATCTTAAATGTCATTAATATCTATTTTATTCAATTTTTATCATGAATCAATCTCTCCTTCATTTTCCATTTGACAATAATTACATAATGGTCACATCTTTATGATCATTTATAAATTTCATGATATTGAACCCATTCCATTTATTATCAACAGGTAATTTCTAAAATTTTTTATTGTGATCAATGTGGCTCACATTTGTTAAAACATATAAAGGGTGTTATCTAATAGTTAATTAATATATTGGTAAAACAATTGATCCTCTAAATATGAAATGTTTTGTGATACCTTGTTGAATAACCTTATTAATTTTTATAACAGAGTATCAACATACAATAGTGGTATTCTTATGAATGAATGAATTAAATTATGTAGCCACAAAACCATGTTATGATTACTATTTTTATTTCTATGATATTCATATTGTTACTTTTCTATACCCTTTTTTATTATTCAATTTCATATCTGATGATCACATTTAAAATATTTCCATTTTTTCCCTTACTCAGATTTATTCTAATCCCATTATTTGATGTATGTACACAAGTTATGACATGTATTACTTTTACTTATTAGATACATATTATGAATACATTCATGTTTATTAAGAAAAATGTTTTATTCTTTTCTGTATTGTATGCTTAATGTCCATGAGAGTAAACATAAACGATCTTCAAAATTGGGAAATGTGTATGATGTGTTGAAATGTTATGTACCAAAAATGCATGATTCAATCATTATAAAAAATTAACATCACGGTACATAAGTCCAACATAACATATATACATGATTGTTAGCATTATAGTAAATCGTGAAGGAATGATTTTTATCTTTTAAAATTTTATCAAGGAATGTTTTTCCACTAGTTTGAAGTGATATTCTCTTTTACAGTCATTAATATTGAGAGAAATCATCTACACCCATCAGTTCTAATATCAGTGTTCCAATTAAGACCATTAATTATCTATGTGGACACATGAAAAATATCATTCATATTTATTAAATCCTAAAAAGTAAATATTTTATAAGAAATATACGACAATATATAAGCCACATTTTATTTGATGGTGAGACAAAATATTCTCATATTATAATGTGATGCCACATCTTTTTATTATTTGTTTTAAATGATGAATCAAGAATTACAACAACACAAGATTGTATTTTTTTATAATGTATCAAATTTAATGTAAATCGTCAAATTTCATATTAATAATAGCTAGGTGGTATGGTGGTCAATAATCAAACTTTATTTTGTTATCATTTTCATTCTAAGAAGGCATTCAATGACAAAAAATTTGGCTGATTTCTTAGAAATGTACCCAACATCTGAGAAGTTATAATTAAATGTTGACTACCCAAGTGAATGTGTCTTCTACATTGAAAAATAAGTTCTATTCTTAAATATACACTTTGATGGTTCTTCCTAGATCCTGGAATGGATATATCTGAATAACCAAAATTTTATTAGGGTTACTGTTTTTATAGTCATTAAGACTTCTACATTGTTATTCAGTAAGTACTCATTTAGGCTTATATATGGGTGAAAATATAATAAGTCATAGAACATATACATCATGACTACCAACAGCCTAGCCCTTGTAATCAATATTATATTATTTCATGTGAAATAATAGTAAATTCCAAACATTAAACATATATCCAATTTTTTAGAAAATATGAAAATAAATTAAATTCCCTTACATGAATTCATCCATATGCTAATGGATCAATTAACATCAGTTTAAATGGTTTTAAATTCCCCATGTTGACATATTGGTTATTTAGAGGCTCAGAAAAAACCAATTGGTGGCTCTTTGTAAACAATATCATGGTGATTTTATCGTCCAGAATATACCTAAATATTTTAGTTCTCGAGTATTATTTTTGGATGAAAACTATAACATGAATCATTTTTAAGGTTTATTATTCTTGTAGAGTCCTCTACAATCCCTTATCATTTAAAATGTTTAAAACAATATATATATCCTCATCGACTACATTATAAATTGGAATGCAATGCCAGACTAGTCTGGGAATGGAGAAAAGCACTACTGTTTAATGACCAGAATCCATTGTGATGGGAAAAATCAGAGAACATCCTATATAGTTGTTTCTATAATGAAATACTTCTCTATTAATAAATTAAAATTAGTATCATCATGAGTTCCATGAAGGGGAATAAATGGAATATCAATAATTTTACAATCTCTCTCACCAGATCTTTGGGATGTGGTTCTTCTGTCAAATGTTTTATTTTTTATAGCCTTCATTATATAGTTTCTTAAATTATATATTAAAACTATAATATTGCATAAAAAAATAGGTGTTCCGTGTAAAAAATTATTAATGGCTTATTAATATATGGATAGATGCTTTCATTTCAAATAATCCTCTATTTACAACCAATTTGTTTAGATTTTCCCATAAAAAATTCATTAAATAATGATTCTAGAGATCATCACCATAATCAGGAGGTGAAGGTATGGATATATAATGAATTCATACTCTCCATAATCATTTATCTGTATTGTATCACTGAATCCATCTATATGGATATTCCAACAAATTTTGTAGTTGTTGTGATGAAAAATGTATACACCATCTATAGTATTAGTTCTTATCACACTTCCCATTACCATAAGATGGTAGATTGGTAGATTGAGGAATTAAACAATTTCCCACCCAATCATTTTAATAGTTATTGTAGACCAAAATATTGATTTCATTCATGAAATGAAAAAAATTCCTTCTTAACATATGAAAATGATGTATCAAAATTACAATAAGTAGACTACATATTCATTTGTATGTAGAATAGAATATATATATCCAATCATGGCCCAATAAACTTTCCTATGTAATTATATTTATATCTAGCTATCTATATATAAATATCGAGGAGTAAAATTCAAAAAATCAGATTCCCTCATTGGGAACTGGATCCAATACATAAAAACCCTGAGATCCGTTATATATTAGTATGTAGGGTGTTCCATATGAAGTTTCACATAATATAATTCATTGTGGGGGACAATATGTTGGAATTGATGTAATCCATGATTATGTAATGAATCTTTTGATGATGTAACCCAAATTTAGGTGCTAATAACAAATAAATGATATATATTATAATAGTTCATATTATGTAATCACCATTGACAGAGAATGTATTACACAACCCACAAACAAAATTCTCATAATGTGGTACTCCACATGATTTTAAATTCATCGTTCATCTTTTTAAAATTATGATAATATATATTACATATATCATAATTAGATGATGTTAAATACTATGACACTCATCTTAGTCAGATTTCCTTTATGTATATAAAATTAATCCAAGTAACATGATGATAAAAATTATTCCATTTTTTCATGTAACATGTAATTTTATTTTATGAAATTGATCCTCATCACATGATATTAAACAGTCTAATATTCATGTATGTTAGACAGTGATACACTATTAGACAACATCATGTTCACATTAAATTTATATGTATAACACTATTCATTTCCAGAAGACATTATGCTATATAGATCTAATCTTAATAATGCAATGATATTCTTTATATCCAATATTCTGGTATGATGATGTAAAACTATTCAATGTTGTCAAATATTCACAAAATTTAAATAAATATATTATTTAATTACATTAGATATTTATAAATAATTAAATAGAAATTAATCATAGAAATTTTGTATATCCAATAAATTTAGAGAATAGTCTACAATTTCAACACCTACCAAAACTATTTTTGGACTCATTCACACATTATTAGTCATATAGTGAAAATTAGTTATTCAATCATGGGCTGAGAAACCCCAATCAGCATCACTATGAATGTTTCATCACCCTTTACCAATAATAATTTATCTCACTCTACATTTGGGTTCTAAGATCTCATAGATTACTACTACATCACACCTCATATGTGAAAAATATGAATCTTATATATGCTGATATATCTCATTGATTTTACCAAGAACACGGTGTATTGAAACATAAACATTTAAAAAATATATGTACATCGAATTTATTTTCACTATCCTTCATATTATCTCCTTCAATTTGGATCAACAACCTCTTCCAATTCTAAATTCTACCCCATAAGATGATGGGAAATCATATAAATAGACACTACATCCACAAAGACAAGAAGGCTCTAATGACCCTTAAAGATGAGTGATGGTACCTGTATAGCCACAAAATTCAATGCTTGATCCAAAACATTCATAAAAATCATTATTATGTGGTAGGGTCCTATTCCTAAATGAAAAATTATTTTTTTCTTCCCCATACAACATATCATTCCCATTTTTTTTAATGATCATGGAAGGCATGATTAACCGATAATATAACCCATTTTTTTGAATCTATCACCCACACATTATTCAAATCATCCACATAAACACATTAGTAAACTATGTTAGTAATATGATCTACTCACTAATGAAACATCCCATAAGAATGGAATCTAAATATTGTAAATGAATAATTATAATAAAAACTCATCCATTATTCTTTATAACTCCCATCTGGCATGCATTGTCTTTATCTAATTATTGATTCCCATGTTGAGCATGACTCATGGGGGATATATAGTTTTCGAATGGTTACTCCTCACACAATTAACCAATCCCATGTTTTTTGTGTATATTAGTTATATGTACTAGTGGTATGACGATATGATTTTCAACCACCTTAAATTAATATCTATTAATTGTACCATTGGCACTCCTCCAAAGTTTGGTTTTTTCTATGTGAAGTGATATATTTTTTTCTCATTATCGGTGAAAAATCATTATCATATACACAGTTCTACCATTTCTTTGTATTTTTCATTGTTGCATGGCCTTGATCCCCCACTCATATTTGGTAGATATTATTATTATTTCAATGTGATCATCACTTGTATACTAAGTGTACAACACTATGAATTTTATCTTATAGCATGTAATTATCCGCATGAAATAAATAAAATTATTTTCAAACCAATATAAGAGGTTTTTATGGTTTGGAGAGTTCTTAAAAATATAATCACAATGGGTTCCACATAGTTATTTTAATGGATGAAGTCATCACCAATTTACTTACTCTAGTATATTATTCACATGTAATCCCTCTGTCTATAGAAGGTGAGCCCAAATTTTTTATGCCTCTATCTCAAGGACATCAATGTTAATCAATGAAAATTATCCCTATATTTATATCATTAATTTCAATCCATGATTTTTATATACTAAAATTTATGCATTCGTTAGTTTTAGATAGTCTATTAACACCCATATAACAACACGTTAAACATTATCTTTCATTTTGTTTGTCAGAGTGGACAACTCCAGAGGGGGGTCATTCGAGATACCAACTAAATTTCTTTATAAAAATAAATAAACCAAAATAAAAAAATATTTTAAAATATTGGAGTGAAGTAAACATTATAATTATATAATTTTATCATCTGTAAGTCCTCACAGATGTTCAATCCCAACTTATTTAAAATGAGTTAAAAAACCTCATTGACTTTTAAATAAATATTTCTCAAATAAAACATCCTATGTATGAAACATATAAAAGGTAACTATGGGCTTATTGTTTATGTATATATTTTTGACAAATTAAATGTTTCTCTAATAACTATAGAATCAATAAGAAAATAGACAGAATGAAATAACGAGAGGTCTAGTATAAAGCTATCACAATATATTTCCAATTATAAATCACCCACAACATTTTTTATTATTAAATAATTGAACAAAATTGAAAATTGGGTTACGTGTTCACTAAAAAAACAAAAACAAATCAAGGATTAAATTATCCTATTCAGTAGTTCATTATTATAAGGCCATGACCTTATAAATTACATAATCTTGAATTATGTTAATAATTCACATTGAATATATTTTAAGTTTTCATGTTTTAGAGAATTATGACATAAGTATTACATTACTTCACAAATAATAAAATTTTGACACTATAAATTAGTATCCATTTTTTTCACAAAATAAATATTCTTTAAAAGAAAAAAAGAATTATTTACTTCATATAATTATTTTTGAATTCTTCCTTTCTTTTACCGTGCCTAATACCCTGTGAAAAACATTTCAAAAATTTGGGATGAGCATAAAATGCTCAGTAAGGAATATAAAATAATGAAATAAATAATCAGTCCATCAATACAACCAAAACATAAGATCTTTATCCCACCTCATTAAATCATATGATTTTTTAATAACTAATAGAAATAATAAAACATAAATATAACATTTTTCATGCATATCATACTTAGATTGTAGCATTTATAGCTACATAGGGAGTTACTATATGGAATACCCATCATAGTATATTGAATAAATATCTTAGGAGAATCATTAATTTTTACCTCTGTCACGTTACCCAATACATTGGAAAGATATCTCGATCTCACCCACCAATTTTTTATCATGGAACCACCCATATACAAAAACAATGCCCAAGAAACATTACATATTTATTTCACATTAAGCAAACATATAAGGAAGATAACATTTCCAAATTTCTATCACAATATATCATTTTGTGATATTGAAATAATCAAGTATTTCTCAAAAACATTTTTAATACGAAAAAATGAAAGAAAAGTGTATGGTATTTATTTTACATTTAAAAACATTAAAAGTTGTAGAGGAAGCCTATATCAAATAATGCTCATGGAAGCTGAAACGTCGTTATCACCACAATCCTTAAAAAGAAACATTCTTTTTGTAATTTAGTAAAACTCTACATAGAAAAAAGATTCCCTTTGTATGAAATTACAAGTCATAGGGGTTTTACATCGTATTAAATAAGTTTGTGTATAAATCCAATTATGCCTCAATGAAAGGAGATTGAGAAGAATTCCACTACCTTGTGTCAGAATTGACTCATTCAATCTTTAATATCCTGAATAATAAAATAGTGTTACTTTATACTTGCTTTAAAGAATTGTTCAAGTTTATTATTCCTTTTATATCACTTGTTATCATGCTATATACATATCAAAAGCATTTAATTTAATGACAGTCATTTTGACGATATTTGGTACTTGAGTAATAGGTGAACATATTATAATTACATGTTTTCTATGGGGGAAAGATTCCATTATCTTCACAACGATATTCAATATTTTTATATCATACATATCATATATATCGAGTATATATAAATATATATTTATATATTTATAATAGAACATAACATTTGGAGATAACAAATAAAATGCACCGTTAATGGAGATGGTAAGCCTTATGTTTACAAGAACACTACTTTCAATTTTATTTCATATTTAATGGAATGAAAACATAATGATACATAGGAATGTTATAATTACAATATAATATCATATGATATATATATTACATAATTTCATTTACTTTGTCCTTTATAAGTTCCACATATGTCATTAACTAATCATGTCACCTTGATGTGGCGGTAGTTCGTTCTTCCTTAAATGGAATAATTTTATTTACCCATTATGGAAACCATAAATTAATGATATAAATGAAAAATATTGAATAATAGAGAAAACATAAACATAATATATATCATATATAAATAAAGTTCCATAATAATGGAGACCACGAGAGGTGGTAGATGATAATTAAACAACCATTGTTTCTTGATGCAGTAGTACACCGTCCACAAAAACTCTATGTTTGTCTCTATTACAGGGTGATGTGTGTAAGAGTAGTGTAAATCCATATTATAAAAACATAATATTATAATTATGATACATGTATTGTTATAATTGAATGGAATAATGAGATTTTAGGGGGTTGAAGAATAAAAATAAACAAAACGAACTTGGGATAAGACATTACATTTAATTCGGGTAACTCAATTTGTTTTAAACCAAAAGGTATTATTGAATTTCCTTATTCACAAAGTAAGGATTCAAGATAGAAAATAGGGATGTTGGGAGCTTCTTAGAGTAGAGTTTGGATGAGCCAAGGTGCTTTAGTGGTGTGAGAGATGGGTTAGAGGTGGTGGACTTTTATCAGAGGGAGGTGGGGATTTTTAGGAATGTTTGAAATTATTATTTAATTATAAAAATATTTTAGGTTTCAAAATTTACAAAACATATTTAATTAGACGATGAGGTGCATATAAGTTGAAATAAAATAATCCAATAGAAATTGGACTACTGTTGAATATTTTTTAATCCAAATATTTTTTATTTAACATTTTGTTAACATATTATAATTTTATATTGTCCTCTTATATATTCATAATAAATGGTTATTATATTCACAATAAAATTCCAAGAGTCCGAAAATGGATCCTTTATAATGTTTTAACAAGATATATTTTAGTTGGTCGAATATTATATTTTTAGTGTTATTTTATCATTTAATAATATATTAATTTTTTTATAAACTCTTTTAAGTCAATTTATAAAAAATTCATATCAAGACTTTTAAAAAATTAATAACAACATTAATATTTCTAAAAAATCTCATTAATTCATATATAACAAGTCATTATAATCCCTAAAATTTGTATGTCAAATAATAAATTACAAAATAATTTTATTTTGATATTTATAATATAATTTGTACCAATCCTTTATTAATGAAGTAATAATTTCATCACCATAGTGACATAGTTAAATTTATTTATTTAATGTCTAAAAATTATAAATAAAATACTATGATTTGGGAAATCATTCAATCATTCTAATTAATATTTATTTTTTAAATGATAACTTATATAAAAAAATATAAATGGTTTTACTAAGAGATATAATTTTATGTTAAAATTTCCTTATCATTTAATTAATTAATATTAAGTGTCGTTTTTTACATACAAGTTGATCCATGGGATCCCAAAATCAACCCAATGATGCCCATGGTCAGACTTGTATCGGCCAATTGAGTTAGTACACATGTTATGGTAATTTAATATTATTATAATATTACAATATAACCTTATTTAATATATTTGGCCTTTAACCATGGATAATAATATATTAAATATAGTCACTATTCATTATTTCAAAATTAAGATACCTATTTCCACAATTTGGACCACATGATTCAAAATATGGAATAAATTTGACCAAATTAAAAACATATAATTTTCATAAATAAAATTAAAATTAATTTTCTTTCTCAAAACTAAAAAAAGTGTTTTTAATCAATAATAACTATCAAAAGATTAACATGTGTTTATATCTCATTAAAATGTGAAATTTCATAAAATAACCAAATTTAGATTAAATTATAAAAATATAATCAAAAAACTCTTTTAAAAAAATTAAAAAAATATATATCCATATAAATAAATTACAGTAAACCATAGATTTGAATTAAAGTGCAAAATTTTTCACTCTTCATTAAAAAATAATCTTTATCACAAAAATACCAAACATTTACCGAAATAAAATTTTGATTCCCCGATTCTAAATAAGAAGTATATATTATAAAATAGAACATTTAAAAGGGAAAAACTAGATTTACTAATGGTTTGCCATCAAAAGGTGGTAAATCGACCTTTTAAATAATGTTAGAGTTGTTATGCTTAAAATTGGATTCATTCATATTTTAAGCCGTTATCTTCTATTGGATAAGTGTAAAAATTATAACAAACATATGTAATCATATTTTAGTTTGTTATGTTCATTACCACTAATAAAACTGCTACCCGTTAATTACTATTTAATATAATAATATTATATTATAATTTCCCATTATGACTCAATGTTGTGTGCAATGTAACATTTAAAAGAAATGTGTTTGTTGGGTATCAAGTACATAATCAAACATAGAATCCCTATTAAATTAAAATTAATATTTAATTCCAAAATATTAATAAATAAAAAAATTTCATGTTCTTTATTTACCATGGATGTTACATCCTTCCCCCCTTTTGGAAATTCTATCTGTGAATTTTAAAATTTAGCATAGAAACATCAATGAAAGTCAAACATTGGAAAAAGAGTCTATATAAATCTAACCTTATAATAATTAAGAGAAGTACGAAGGTAACCCCATATTACCTATACTAGGATTCCATGTAAGAAAACATGGATATTTAAGAATAATTAACCAACATGTTCTGATGGAGATTGAGAGATAACATTATCAATATAATCTTAACCACTAGAAAACCACAATCTTGTGATATTTTAAATGGTATATAATTCCCCAGTAGGAAAAGTAAATGGAAAAAGTTTTTTTTTTCTGGTTTCCATTCATAATGTTGGAGAATTTATTTATGATGTTGACTAATAACATATGAAATATACTTACATTTCATGTATATTAACATCCTGTAATAAGTTTCTACCCAGAACTAATCATTTCTCCAAATGATGAGTATTTAAGATGACTTGGTCACACCTGAAACCCTAGAATCCACTCCTATATAATCACATAATCCGCAAAAGATAAATAATATATTTCCCCTATCTTTAGACATTAATTAAAAACCAAAATGGTTATTAAATGAACAGAGATTCCAAAAAAAAAGATAAACTTTTAAAAAAAGAAATATTACTCTTAATCTCAAAAATTGAACAAACAATACCAAAAGTTCCTTAATGACCATTCAAAATCTAATTGTACAGAAAATATTTTAATATATTTCAAACTAATATTGAAACCCAAAATATAGAAGAATTTTATCACAAAGTATTCTATAGTGAATTGTAACATTTATTTCCAAGAAACATCGACCACTCTTAAAGTCTCACAGTATAGTGTAATAAACCAAATCACATATTCTCTATGATATGTTAATATTTTCCATAAAAAACCCAAATTTAAATATTTCCACAATAAAAACATATATTCTTACAAAATAAAATTTTCCCTATTTATCCAAAAATTAAATCCTATAGTATTCTATTTTCCTTAGGAAGATAGTGTTTCCCCCAAAGAAAAAATGTCATCCAATATAACATGTATCTCTTAATAATGAAATAAATTTCTTCTAATAAGAATATCAATTTGATAAAACATAAGTTCCCATAATCAACATAATCATGATACATAATATTATTTAAATAAATAAAACAAGCCATAATAACCAGGGACTTCACGTAGTCTAGTGGTAGGTGATAAATCCCAATCGCAGTTTGGTTGTGGGTTCCATTATCCAAATACACCTCGTACAATATGGTTAATATGGGTGCTCACACAAATATAGTTTCATAAAATAATCATGTATGAAATATAATTTCAAAACACATGATAACACATTATTTTTATAAAAAGGTTTGACCATGTTTGGGATCAAACATTAAATCAGTGGTCTTTTTATAACATCATAAGTATGTTTTGAAGGACTATAGTTTTAAGGAAAATATAAATAGTTAGTGAAAGGTTCTCATTGTGCATAAACATTTCCAAAATCATAATATGCTTAAAAATATTTGGATAAGGTAATATATTTGATAGTGCATTGATAATATTTACCTTTCATAAAAATATGAGAATATTGATAAAATAGGAATTGATTAATTACAGTCCGTGATCTACGATGGTGTCAATGTATTATAGGGGTGTTTGATATCTCAAAAAAATTTCATGCATGTGAGTTGTATGTTATATTTTTTATCACAATATTCTTGACATGAAATTGTAATATTTATTACAAGCATGTCAATTAGATGATATAGGAATTTCATTTACAATACTTATCTTTCAATCTGTAACAGACATTCCTTGATATGAAATGTCACAAAATAAGTATTTATCTCCAGGATTATACATATGAACTTACCATGTGTCTAACAAAATTCATAATCAATAATGTGGACAAAACTGATCTCTGATACCAACTATAAGGCACTCGCCTTAATCATTACAAAATCTTGAATTATGTTAATAATTCACACTTAGTATATTTTTATGTTTAGAGTTTTAGAGAATTATGCCATAACAATTAAATTACATCTCAATTATTACAATGTAGACACTCATACTCATTTTCCATTTTCTTATAAAATAAATTATCCTTAAAAGAAAAAAAGAATTTTTTTCATGATATAAATCTTCTTGAATAATTCCATACGGTTAACCTGCCTTATAGCCTGTGAAAAATATTTCAAAAATCATGGGATTGGCATAAAATGATCAGTAAGGGTTATAAAATAATGAATGAAATCATAAATCCATAATACATACATAACATAAGCTCTTTAAGCCACATAATGAAGTCATAATATTTATTAATAACTCATACAAATCATAAAAGATAAAGGTATATTGTGACATACATAACATACAAACATTGTAGCATTCACAGATACATAGGGAGTTTCAATTGGAATACCCATCATTGTATATTCCCTAATTATACTTAGAAAGACATTAATGACTACCAACATCATGTTACCCAATGCATTGGAGAAAAATCATAGGATCAACCACCCTTGGATTATCCTGGAACCACTCATATACATAAACAATTCCCAAGAATAGTAACATATTTATATCACATAATTAAAACATAGAGGATAGATAACATATCTAAATTTCAATCACAATATTCCATTTCATGATATTGTAATAAAAAAATCTCACTCAAAAACATATTAAATAAAAATAAATGAAAAATTATTGTATGGTATTAATTTTCCTTTTAAAAACATTATGGCTTTGTGAACAATCCAAATATCAAATAATTCTCAGGGCAGCAGAAAAGTCGTTATCACCACATACGTTAAAAAGAAACATTCATTTTTTCATTTTGGAAAATACTAACTGGAAGTATATTCCATTTTAATTAAAGTAAAATTTAAAGGGGTTTATACACCATATAAATGAAGCCCGTGTATAAATCAATGCATGCCTCAATGAAGGGAGATTGAAACGAAGTCCTTTACCTCGTGTCTGAATTGACTGATTCATTGATTAATCTCTTGAATTATAAAATAATGTTAATATCAACTTTCTTGAGAAATTTTTTCTTTTTATTATTTATTTTATATAACATATTATAATGTTATAAACATTTCATAATCATTTATGTTAATAAAGACCTTTTGTCTATATTTGGTACTTGAGTCAAAAATTAACATCTTATAATTACATGTTTTCCATGTAGTCATAAGTCTATTATCATATGAAAGATATTCATGATATAGATATCATTTATATCATATATATCATGTGTATATATATATATATATATGTATTTATTATAGTGCATAACATTTGGAGATAAGAAATAAAATTCAATGTTCATGGAGACGGTAAGTCGTACATACACATGAATGCTACTTTCATTTATATTTAATATTTAATGGAATTAAAACATAATTATGCATAGGTATATTATAAATCCATTACAATATCATATGATATATATGTTACATAACTTCATTAACGTAATCTTTCACATGTTCCATTTATAGCATGAACAAATCGGTTCACCTGCATGGGAATGTAGTCTGTGCTTCCTCAAATAAATTATCATATTTATCCATTATGGAAACCATAAACATATGCTATAAATATAAAATAAAGAAGAATATATATGTCTTATATATAACATATATCGTTTATAAATATAGTTCCATTATAATGGCCACCAAGAGAGGTGGTGGGGGATTATAAAACAGTTATCGTTTTGTGAGGTAGAAGTTTGTCATAAATAGAAATAGGATGTTCGTATCCATTAGATGAAGGTGTGTGTAAGTTTAGTTTGAAACAATATCATAAAATCATCATATTATATTTATGATACTACTGTTGTTATAAAATAATGTAATAAAGTATTCTATGTTGAAGATAGGGATGTTGGATTCTTCTTCAAGTATTTTTTGGATGATCTATGGGGCTTGATAGCTTTGAGTAATGGGTTAGATGTTGTGGCATTTTATAAGAGGGTGGAGGGGCACTTTTGTAATTTTTGAAATTATTATTTTATTATTAAATGATTAACTCTTTCAAAAGGTCTAACTATTATTTAATTTTACTATATGGTGAATATATGTATAAATAAAATCATTTTATAATAAATGTAATGGTTTTGGATATTTTTTAAACTTTATGTTTTTTATTAATACCTTCGCCAACTTATTTACGTTTTATAATGTCATCTTATATATTAAAACAACATGGTTAAAATATTTATTATAAAATTCAAAGTGACCCAAATTAGATCATTAATGATATTTTTAACATCATATAAGTCAGTTGGTCAAATCGTATATTTTTAGGATTACTTTATCATTTAATTATTTTTAATTGTTTTAAAGACACATTTATATCAATTTATAAACTATTCATATCACGATATTTAAACAATCTATAAAACATAATTATTTCAAAGAACCTTAGTTAATTAAAATATAAAAAGACTTTATTATTACTAAATATCATGGATGTCCAAAAATGTTTCAAAATAAATTTATCTTAATATTTATAATATCCTTTATTTGAATCCTTTATTAATGAAGCTATTACTACATCACCAATTTTTCATAATTAAATTTATTTATTTGACATCTAAAAATTATAATTAAAATACCATGATTTAGGAAATATTATTATATTTTTAATTAATATTTATATTAGAAATTATAACTTATATAAAACCTTAAAAATTGTTTTACTATGATGTATATAACATCCCAGATCTGAGTGCAACTCAACGGGAGCCCTGAACCCGGTTGGTCACATGACCTCAAGCACATTTCCCCAAACACCAGATCCTGCTGACTAGAAGTGAGGGCCTAGGTCTAATAGTTGGGAAACTATAACCTCATTTGTCAAATCATAGTACGGTGGAGAAAATATAAACATACAAAAGTGTGGAAGCAATAAACAATACAAAGCTGAAATGGAAAACGATACAAAAGTAAAAGACAACTACAGTCATAAAAATATGATGATGCAATATGTCCCTAAGTCTATGAAAGTAGACAAAGTGGGATACACTGCAATATAAAACCATACAGTAAAAGTGACAAATACAGTAAAAGAAAACAACACAACAGGAACTCAACAGCATCAGAAGCCTACACTTGGTGCCATGATTTCTTACTCCTCTACAACAATCATGTACCTGTATAGTGACTCATTCCCTTATCCAGACATGCATAAATATAATCTGTTTGGGCCAAAGATATGACCCAAATAAGGTGTGAGAAATAAATCCAAGTAGGCAACCACCAAAGGCTTGTGCCCAACTGTCAGTGAATTCTAGCAACAACAATGTGCAGTAATGAGAATGCAGTAAACTAGGAAGTACTCAAAATCACCTACTCTTACCATTTCCATTTCCATTTAATTATTGTGTAACGATTCCAGATAATTGAATTATCAGTTCTCGAGACTCGGCATCAGCTAACAATCTCCTAAATAGTTCTGCATCAAAATGATAACAAGCTATCAACATGTACAAGGTAAAACAATACCAAGCATGTGCTTTAGCTTGGCAGGTATAGCATGTAAAATCACCAAAGTGAATATACGAATAAAATAGAGTTCTCAGACATGAAAAATGATACCCTTAGGGAAATAGAATCAAAACACTCAAGTGAATTCCCTCAGGCATAATGTATATTTCCCTCTGGCATATGAGATAATTCCCTCAGGCATGGAAGCAACTGCCCACATGTTCTGTTATTTCTGATATGTTTTTCTTAATTGGAATTTGGCTACATGATAGGCCTTTTTGCCATATTGGGATTCATTTTTTCATTTGGTTCTTGTAATCGGTTTCTCCTTTTCCCAGTTCTCAAAACGAGATGTTTTCTTTTTTGAGTTAAATCAATGGTGTTCTCCCCGCACCTTGACTAAAAAAACTGCCCAAACGCATAAGAAAAGTTTCTCGTAGGCTAAACAAAACACGTACCCCCATGCATAAGAAACAATTCCTTCATGATAAACATGAAACCAGGCATATCCCAACACATAACAAAGAAATTACATACAGTTTCTCTCAAGAAAATGAAAATCATGCAATATCACGACATACCCTCGTGTATCCTGGAAAAATGACTAAACAAGGGAAACGCACCCATCGGGTGTCCCTTAATCAAATTCATGATCCCAAAAAACAGTTTATAATTATCATTAGATTATCTATTAAATTCTAGATATCATAATTAATCTAGGCCTCAGCCATACGACACCCCAAACATGGGAACGTAGCATAATGGTAAACAAAAACAACATGATAGTTGGAATTAAACATCAGACCACCAAACTTGATCTCCTCTGATCTATATATGTAAATGACCCCTCCTGAATCAACCAAGAATGGAATAGTTCTGGGATAAGAAATTTCCTATTCAAACATAAATAACTTCCCCTTGGGAATAATTGGTACGAACGGATCATGGAGAAGGAAGGTCTTACCCACACGGTTAAAAATAGATCGACGACAGATGAATCGTTTTCCCAGCATGCGATCAAGAGCTCCTCTGAGCTCCAGACTCTCATCCCGAGCTCCAAACGCTTCCACTGCCTCCTATACCGAATGAGGAGGTTATTGCCCATTTTAAGTGTAATAAACAAACTACATGGCATGTACTCTAATGGAAACGACATGTACTTTTCAACATTTAACTATTCCTCTAGCAGATACTTTTCAACACCACATTTTACATCTGTCGACATGAGTACATGGCGTGTATTTCTAAATACACAACGTGTACTATCGCTCAGTAGGCGACTACTCCCACCACCTTACTATTCACCTGTTGACTAAGTACATGGCTTGTAAATTCCATGTACATGGCGTGTAGTCAGTTTTTACACACATCATCACTGACATGCCTACATGCCCTGTGTACCCATCCCACATGACCAAAGTACCCGACATGTGGAAAATTACATAGCGTATACCCCAAAAATTTGGGAATTTTCCACATTTTCTGTGTTTTCTCAAAACCACATAAATAAAGAGGTAATTTAGAAACCCATACCATTAGAATAAGAACTGGGTTCTTACCAACATACCCCCTTAAAATAATTCATCCCCGAATTGCGATTCCAAGGGTGGTGAAGATAAAGCTCAGAACAACACTGGACACAGGGCACATATGTCGGTCTCCTACTCCCAGGTTCCATCTTGCACTCGGCCATGCTGCCATAGCACCAGTATGAGAGGAACATACCAGCCTCGGAGAACCGTCGTTCACCTATCAACAATATGAATCTGATGCTCCTCAAAGGATTCATCGACCTAAATCTCAATCTCCTCAGGCTAAAAGACTCGAGACAGGTCTGAGTGATAACGACTTAGCTGAGATACATGGAAGATTTCGTGGATGGCCCAGTACCTCAGTGGTTACTACAACCAATAGGCAACCTACCT
Source organism: Viscum album (assembly GCA_963277665.1). Lineage (NCBI taxonomy): Eukaryota > Viridiplantae > Streptophyta > Magnoliopsida > Santalales > Viscaceae > Viscum > Viscum album. Next base: position 1,453,963,779 of record OY728159.1, on the reverse strand, counting down.
GACACTCTCCAGAATCTCAAATGGCAACACAAACCTCAGTGAATGCTTACCCTGTCTCATGATACTCCTGTGTCCCAACATCTGTGAAACAGGCCAAAAAACCATATCCCTTACCATGAACTCCAAGGGTCATCTGCGGTGATCAACATTTCATTTATAATGAGAATGAGCAGTAGCCATTTGCTTCTATATCAACTATCCCTGCTCTAAAGTCTCATGCATGAGACATGGTCCATGTAAAGCTGCCTCACCTCCCTCAAACAAGATCAATGGTGATCAGTATAGCATAACATATAAATCCTCGTAAGATTCCATCTCAATAGGTTCTTGAAAACAATTATTTTTTGCAGACTCGACCAGAGGCAAATGCTTCTCCCAAGAGCCCCCAATGTATAGGACTCATGCACGCATCATGACCTCTCGCACCTGTATCGTACGCTTTGATTGGAGATCGGTTTGAGGCTGGTATGTTGTTCTCAGAAGCACATGTGTACCTAGTTCTCTCTGAAAACTCTGCCAGCAAGGAAAAGTAAAGTGAGCATCCCTATCATTAATGATAGAATGAGGAACCCCATGAAGACATACCACCTCTCTGATATACAAATTTCTAATCTCATCAACGTCGAAGGACTCCTTTATTGGAAAAATGTGGGATACCTTCGTATGTCTATCCAAAACAACCCATATGGCATCACTGCCTCTAGGTGTCCTCGGAAACACGGTCACAAAGTCCATCGTGGCATCATCCCATTTCCACTCCAAAATGGGTATCTACTATAACAGTCCGATAGGCATCTAATACTCTGCCATCACCTGCTGACAGGTGGAACATCTTGTAACAAAAACAGCTACTTTTCATTTCATACCCAGCCACCAATACTGACATCTCATGTAACGGTACATTTTGGTAACTTTATGATGCACTTCCCAAGATGAAGAATGAATCTCCTAAATCAGCTCCTCGCGTATATCCCATGGAACCCACACTCGTCCATGGACACACATAAACTCATCATCGCCTGTCATCCAACTAGGAGGAGGGTCCTCACATTCCACTAACTCCCATACAACTGGGCCTTCCGAATCTGTTAGCTACCTCATCCACACTCTATCCAGGAGGGTAGAAGACACAACTATGGAAGAAATATATCCTTTCCTCAGACTATCATGCACCTCCAAATGCATCTCAGAGAACAAGGCCATGAGCATTCACTCACCATTGTCCTCCTTTACTGCCTATAACTTGGTGCTCTTACTCAGTTTATCAGCTATTACATTCCCTTACCATGTTTATAAGAAAGATCAAAGTAGATGGAATTAAGGTATTCAACCCACCAACATTCTCTCAGATTTAGGTCACACAGGGTAAAGATATATTTTTGACTTGTTTGGTTCGAAAACTTCACAAAAATGTATACCCAAGTGAAAATATCTCCAACAACATAACGCATGTTCAAATGCAGCCAACTGGAGCTCATGTGTTGGGTTATTCCTCTCATGTAGCCTCAAATGCCGAGACTTTTGCACAACTATATGATCACCCTGAATCAACACTACACTCATCCCAATACCTGATGCATCATAGTAAATTTTATAGCTCTTCCCATGACCTAGAAGTATCATGAATGGTGTTTATGTCATCCTTTCCTTCAGCTCCTAAAAGGCTCACTCTCAGGTTTCTGATAAAACTAACTTCACACCCTTCATAGATAAACTTGTCAACGACATTGCTAATAATGAGAAGTCGTGTATAAAGTGCTTGTAGTCACCATCCAGCCCCCAGAAACTCCGTATCTCAAACTCGTTATTAGGCTACACCCAAAAAATGTCGGCCCTCACATTCTATGGGTATAATGCAACACCATCCATTGAGATGATATCACCCATGAAGTGTATATGGTCTATCCAAATGTGGCACTTATAGAAAATAAAATACAGTTGATTCTATCTTAGTGTACTCAAAACAATATCATGATGGGTATCATGGTCGTGTCGAGTGTGAGATTACACCAAGATATCGTACACGATGACTACCACAAAAGAATCCAGATAAGGATGGAACACACAATTCATCATATCCATGAAAACTGATGGTGTGTTCGTGTGTCAGAATGACCAGACCATGTACTATTATCGACCATAATTGCATCGAAAAGCTGTAAGAGGTATATCAGCTGGTCTAACGCATAACTGATGATACTCGGATCTCATTTCAATCTTTGATAACACTCATGATCCTTTAAGATGATCAAAAATATTTTTAATCCTTGGAAAAAGTTATTGGTTCTTGACTGTCAACTGGTTCAGATTTTGATAATCCACACAAAGTCTGAGGGCATCGTCCGCCTTCTTAGAAAACAGGATAGGTGAACCCCAAGGAGAAGTATTGGGTCAGTTTATACCCTTTTCCTGCAACACCTCCAACGGCCTCTTGAGCTCCTGCAAATCTGGTGTAGCCATTCTATAAGGAGGAATGGACACAAGTGATGCTCCTAGCACAATCTCAATAGAGGAATCCACCTCTCGCTCCGGAGGTAGTCCTGAAAAGTTTCCGGGGAAGACATCCCTAAAAAGATCAACTACTGGAGGGAATTCCATTTGACCAATTCCCTAGTCATCTAGAAAAAAACTCACAATATGGGACATTACTCCATAACAACCATGATTCTTGGGTCCACCTCAGCTTTCCTGGTCATCGCATTCGCCATTGTATAGAATCTCTTCTCCCTCGGTTGACGTGAATCTCACACTACGATGATAACAATCTACAAAGGCTCGAAAGGGTACCAACCAGTACATTTTGAGAATGATTTCATATCTCATAATATCTAATACATAGAGGTCTCGTAAAAATTGAAAACCACAAAACTCTAGGGGCACTTTGTGAACTGACGCACACCTACCGTTGTAATCACAAACATAGTGTCTAGCATCATTACATCAGAAAAAGAAGAAAAACAGAACCCTAGCCTTCGACAACGGACATAGATATAAAGCTATGCATAACCCCACTATCTAAAAGTACTGAAGATAAAATAGCAGCTACTAGAATAGTACCTTTGATAGTTGATTTTTTCGGATCCTGATCCTCTTTGGTCTATTGCAGTGCATATGCATGCCCAGTGCCACTGCCATGTGACACAACATGGCTACCCTGAGCTGACCCACCCTTCTGTCTATGGCATCCTTGTGTCTAGATACAGTGTCCACGACCACCACCTCGGCCTAAATTCCCCAAAATATCCTAATTCCCTAACTGTTATGAAGTTGTTGGCCCTGATCCCGCATGCAGAGTCATCACAGAACTCTTCTCAGAAGCTGCCAATGGAAACACCCATCAAACGTACTACAGATTACCCAACTTGTTGCATTCTATGCACTCCACTAGGTCACGTGGACAATAAGGTCTCTTGTGCCCCTCTCTACCGCACTAGTATCACCTCACCTCAAATCGCCATGCCCTCAACGTCTCATCACCCACAAGAACAAGTGAAAAGTAGTATAGCTCAATGAAGCAGGCAGAGTAATCCATCACTAAAATGATTCCCTACTGCAGGTTTAGGAACTCTCGAGCTCGATCATCCCTCAGCGTCTCCGGGAATAAAATTTCATAGATGACTACCTGAAAATCTTTTCACGTAATGTCCCTTTGATGCTCTATCTGGGTTGGTAACATCCGACCACCTCTTGACAGAATCATGCATCATGTATGTAGCGATATTGACCCTCTTCCTTGGAGGCATATCTAGATGCTTGAAGATAGTCTGCATAGAACCCATCCATGTATCCTCATCCTGTGGTCTTCCATACCCTGAAAACGTGGATGGATCCTACTACTGGAATATACACGTCATCTCTGCCATAGAGGTGGTAGCTAGCGGTGCTCCCTGAAAGGACTGTATGAACCTCACAAAGCCTTCAGGGAACTTCTCCTCCACGCCTGTGTCTAGTATAATGGATGGCGCCACATCTTGTTCTAATAGAGGATCTATCATTATCCCATGGCCTACTATCTCTGGACTATACTCGTTGCCTCTCTCCTGGAGAATAACTTGAGGTCGTCTTGGAAGAATAACTCTACATGTTCAAACATATGCCTTAGATTAAGATCATCCAGGACTGAAAACATGTAGTGTAAGAAGGGAACAGAAGAAGGAAAACAATGATGTTTTATAGAACAAGACTATATAGAATGTATAACAATTACACGGTGTGTTCCCTTATGTCTTTCACATGGGTGTGTTCTTCTTCCATAAATGGTCATGTAACACCCCAACCACATGGTGTGTCATCCACACACACGGCGTGTACTTGAATTTTCTTCCCCTACCCATGTCCTTCTACATGGCCTAGCCACACATCTCTCTTTTGGAAAGAGACTACATGTCGTGTATATGGTCTTCATAGTGTGTACCTGATGATCTTCAAAGACCCATGTTGTCTATTACACAGTCATGTTCCCAACTCACTCTATACAACATGTTCTAGATAGACACTGTGTGTATGCTTCATATTCCAACTGCATGTTTTTTTAGTGACATGGCCGGCTACTCGGCTGACACTGCACAGTGTGTTACACCTACACACGGCGTGTACACCACCCCGTTTTTCCCAGCCACACGCCCAAGTCCACACAGCCTCTCACCGGTCAAGACTACACGGCGTGTCCCTCAGGCACACAGGATGTTTAAGAAGAGGTAACACCGACCCATGGTTGTTAGTTATACTGCCCGATCCCCATTTCAAACTACATGGTGTGTTCATCATTTTCATGGTAGGTATTTCATTTCATTTCTCCACACGTGTTGTCAGTAAAATGGCGGACATAGGTTCTACACAACCTGGAGTGTATAATAGCTACATGTCATGTTCCTTTAAAGCTTCTCAATCCCATGTTTCATCCTACATGGCCTATGAAATGTGTAGAAAATACACGGCGTGTACATAAAATATGCTTCGTGTAGTAAAAAAATTTTCTTCTCAAAAATAATAGTAAAAGGCGTGCAATCAAAACTACACGGCATTTATTCTGGGTTTTTCTGGATAGTAAGCCATATAAACAACTCTAGAGTCCAGAAAACACTAACATCAACACCTAAGTGCCAAATTCTGATCCATGAGGGCCCATAATCGCTGTGAATCAATTCTTAGTATCTTTTGCATGTTATAATAAGGTATACAATTCAATGATCCACCAAATTCGGATTGATTAGGGACCATACTCCTAAAAAACCAATTTTTGGCATTCATTTACAGACAATTACATAATAATAACCCATCAAATAATAGATATTTTATCAACGCATCCATCACAAAAAAATTCATTTACTAGCACAACATCTATCACAACACACATACTATTTCTAATGCATCTATATAGTAGGAGACTATGCAGTGCATGTGATTCTAACATGGGCCTAAATGATGCATGAGATGGAATACCCTCAGCTCATCGGGTTTCAACTAAATATAAACCAGGTATAAAAATATAAACATCCCACAACAAGCGCGTCACCCAACGGTGAAAATAAAATCAACTATAAAATTGAAAAATCATAAAAATTGCAACATGAGTTAAATTTGATTTTCCATATACACGGGTTAGCTACTCCCATGCATAGCTTATTACCAAGTACCTATTCCATCCTATCATTGTCTATAAGCTCCAAAAAGTATTTCAAGAAGAAATGAACCCCTCTAATACAACTTTGTAACGTCCCAGATCATTGTGCCACTCAACGGGTGCCCTGAACCCAATTTGTCACATGACCTCAAGCGCATTTCCCCAAATGCCAGATGATGCTGACTAGAAGCGAGGTCCCTGGTCTGATAGTGTGGAATCAATCACGTCATTTTTCAATGTGTAGTGCATCGAACAAAATATAAATACACAAAAGTGCGGAAGCATTAAACAATTATAATCTGAAATGGACAACATTACAGAAGTAAAAGACAAAGAAAATTCATATATATACAATGATGAAATATGTCCCTAAGTCTAAAAAGGCTTCGATAATAAAGTAAACTACAATCTGAAACAATACATTACAAAGGACAAATACAGAAAATGAAAATAGCATATCAGGAACTCAGTAGCATCATAAGCATGTTCTTGGTCCCATGCTCTCATACTCCTCTACACCAATCAAGTACCTGTATAGAGAATCTTGCCCATATCAACACCTACATAAATATAATCTGTTTGGGCCAAAGACATGATCCAAAAAGGGTGTGAGAAAAAAATCCCAATAGGAAAACCGCCAAAGGCACGTTCCCCTCTGGCAGTGAATTCGTGCTACAATAGTGTACAGTAACGAGACAACAGTAAACTAGGATGTACTAAAAAGAAGCTACTACTACCAGTTCCATTTCCATTTAATTATTGTATAATGATTAAAGATAATTGAATTATCAGTTCTCGAGACTCAGCATCATCCAACAATCTCCTAAACAATTCTACATCAAAACTACAACAATCTTTCAACATGTAAAAGTAAAACTATACCATGCATGTGCTTTTGCTTTGCAGGTAAAACATGTAAAATCACCACAGTGAATATACAAAAAAAAACAGTTTCCTCAGACATGAAAAAACATACAATCAAGTAAATAGAATCGAAACCCTCGGGTGATTGCCTTCAGGCGTAATGAATATTGCCCTCGTGCATATGAGATAATTCCCTCGGGGACAGATGCAACTGCCCACAGACATAAGAAAAGTTGCTCTCATGCTATACAAAATAATTTCCCTCAGGCATAAGAAACTTTTCCCCCAGGCTAAACTAGCAACTGGGCCGAGCCCAACACATATACATGCAATTACTTACAGTTTCACTCAAGAAAACTCAAATCATGCTAAATCACAGCATACCCTCAGGTATCCTAGCCAAACAACTAAACAAGTTAAACGCACTCATGGGGTGGCCCTGGATCCAAGAAATAATCCCAAACAACAGTATATAATTACCATCAGACTATCTATGCAATTCTAGATATCATAATTAATCAAGGCCTCAGCCATATGACACCCCAAACGTTGGGGCATAGAACAATGGTACACAAAAAAACATAACAGTTGGAATTAAACACCATACCACTTACCTTGATCTCATCTGATCAATATACATGAACGGCACCTTCTAAATCAACTAAGAATGGAGTAGATCTGTGATAATATGTTTCCCATTCAAACATAAATAACATCCCCTCATGAATGAATATTTAATAACAGCTGAAGGAGATGGAAGGCCTCACCCGCACGGTTCAAACAAGATCAATGGTGGAAGAAATAGATTCTTAGAGTGTCATCGGGAGCTCCTCCTAGCTCTGACCTCTTCTAAGCTCCAAATGCATCCACTGCATCCTCTGCCAAATCATGAGGCTACTTCAGGTTTTAATCCAAAAAAACAAATTTCACGGCATGTACTCTTAAGTACATGACAAGTACATTCCATCATATAACTATTCCTCTAGCGGCTACTTTTCACCGTCGCACTGTTTATCAGTCAACATGAGTACACGGCCTGTATTTCAGAATACACAGCGTGTACTGTCGCTCGGCTGGCGGCTACTCCCACTTCCTTACTATTCACATGATGACTGAGTACACGGCGTGTAAATACCAAGTACATGGCATGTAGTCAGTTTTTACAACCTTCATCACAGACAGGCCTACATTCCCTATGTACACATCCTACACGGCAAATGTACACATCTTGTGTAAATGTACACAACATAAACCCACAAAATTTGGAATTTTTCCCCATTTTCCTTGTTTTCTCAAAAACACTTACAGAATGAGGAAAAAAGTAAACCCAAACCTTCAGAATAAGAACTGGGTTTTCACAAGATATATGATTAAGCTACATTTTCCTTAACTTTAAATTAATTTTTATAAAGAGTCATTTTTACATACATGTGGCTCAATGGGGTTCTAAAATCGACCCACGAATGTCCATGGCCTTAAATATATCATCCAATAGGGTAAGGGAATGTTTTAGGGTAATTTATTATTATTATTATTATATTATTTTTTACCCTTTTTTACTAGAATTAACCTTTAACCATGGTAAATAAAAAATTTACTATAGTTTCAATTCATAATGTCTAAAGATAAAATATACCAATTTAAAATATTTTTACATGTTGATTCAAAATACGGAATCCATTTTTCCAAATTCAAAACACTTAAATTATAATAATTAATTTAGAATTAATTCCCGTGGTCAAAACCGAAAATCTTTTTTTTGAAATAATAACTATCAAAAGATTGACAAGTGTTTATGACTGATTAAAAATTAAATTACATAAAATGAAGAAAATAGAAATAAATTGTAAAAATATAATCTAATTATATATTTAAACAAAATAAATAATAATAATTTATCCAAATAATTAAATTATAATAAAATGCAGTTTTGAGTTATAATATGTGAATTTTCACTATTCATTATTAATTATATATATCAGAAAATTACCAAAATTTTACCCAATGTAAATTTTGACATCCTGATTCTATATAAAATGTTTATTTTCTCATATATAGTTTATAAAAGTGAAAAAAAATATTTAAAAAAGGTTCTCCATCAAAATGCAGCAAATCAACCATTAAAAAAATATTAGAGTATTTATCCATAAAATTTGATTCATTCACATTTTAAGGCTCTAAATTTGTTTGGATAAATGATAAAAATTTAAAACATGTGTAATCATATATTAGTTAGTTCTGTTAATTTTTTTCAATATAACGACTATTCATTAAATACTATTTAAAATAATAAAATTGTATTAATATTTTTTACTATGACACAATATTGGGTGAAATATAATATTTCACTGAAACTCATTGTTCCGTATCAAGTACGCAATTGATAATAACATCCCCTTTAATGTGAAATTAATATTTAATTCAAAAATATTAATAAATTTGAAATTGTTAGGTTATTTATTTACATGGGATGTTGCAACAATGGGAGAAAATATGGTAAATAATGAAAGAATTATTAACTAGAAAACAAAAATAAAAAAAGCTTATGATAATGTGTATATAGTGTATTGAAATTAAAACTTGAAATATGACATAAAATTAATTATAAAATGACAGAATATGAGAAGGTTTCGTATATATCAATATAACCAACATTGGTAATGAGATTTACTTTGATCATTCAATGGAATCATTCATCCTAGTTTTTATTGAGACTAAATCAAAACAAGGAATCATTGAATTAATAAAGTAAGAACTCAATATATTAGAAATTCATGCATTAGTCTATGTCTCAAAAATCACATTCAACTAAAATATTATATATTTCTGTAATCATTTAGTAGTTATTTTTAATAATTTGAACACACTATCTAATTATCCATTGGAGGATATTAATTATTTAATACTCATATAAATTTAATTATAAAATATACATTCTATATAATTAATACTTTAGAATATAATTATTTTATATTTTAAAATACACCTCTATGTATGTTATAATAGTTCACATGGGATTCACATCAAACACAGTTACATTAGAAAATTATTATAAGAACAATCACATTCAATGGTAACATGGATTCATTACATTTTTGGTCACATGGATATTTAGTCGATGCCATGTTTCTTCCATCCTATCACATTTCATCATTATAGGACCTCTTTTATACATCATGAGATCACATTATTTCATCATGATGTATGATATTTACTTAATATAGTCACCAATTATTATAAATAGGAGATTCAATTCATCTCCAAATCAAATCATGTTTTCATGCTTGAGGTTAATTTCAAAATGTGTTCATTTAAGTTTTTAAATAAGTAGATATGTTATATCATGTGGTTAATACACTACACACACATGGTGAGTTCAAGACATGGAAAATAATCCATTCCATATGTATGGAAGCATGATTGTCCATTTAATGTGTTGAGTTAAAAATATGATAAATTTTTCATCATCATGAGGTATGTTCAATACACATCATATCATTTGAAGATCAATGCACAACCAATTTGTGAAATAGATATAATTGGTACAAGTAACAGAGAATCACATGAATGTACATGAGGAAACATGAATGTGCACGAAGTGACATTGAGTCCAACTAGGGGTAACTTCTATTTATTATTAGATCTGGTTATTATTTAGTATTGAGTAGTATTATATGTAATTTACATCATCATCTACATCTACTTCAAAATCAATACGAGATTTATACATTTTAGAAAAGGAAATTATGCCAAAAACACTGTCATAGAACAATCCATGGACTGAATGGTGTGAATGATTAGAATAAATGATTTTAATAATATAAAAACCATAAATTGTGAATAAGGGGATATATTAGAGGTATGAGATTCCACATAACATTTTTTCAATGTAACATTAATATTTATAAATGGGATGAAGTAATTTGAGAATGAAATTAGGGTTATCCTTATAATATCATCAACAATAGTAGTGATTAGGGTCATTCTGTTTCTTCATCCTTCCATTAAGAGAAAAACTTTTTTTGGAAAATGAAATATAATGCAGGATTTTCAGTAATAAAAATGTATTTATAAACTTATAATAAATTTATCTAAAACTACATAATATAATTTTTTTACATCATTTCACTGATAACAAATAAAAAAATTTCTCATTCATCTCTTTCAACATTTTGGTTATAATGATAATATACGCTCTTCCACTATATGGTCACCTCAATATGATATCTTAGTTGACTCCATACATCTCTTCACTTGTGGGTACATGAGTGGGTTAAGGTATAGAATGTTAATTATGTGTCATGGTATATATAAAGTTATAATTTTAATACCATTTATCCAATAAACTATACAATTTGGTTATTCATAATTACCTAACCTTCATATTCAATGAAAAAATTATTCCTTAGGTTTATTGCCCCTTACTATTACAAAAATTCATATTTTGAGGAATATTAGTAATTGTGGAAAAATTTAATTTAATTTATAGGATATTTAAATTTTTTGGTCCTCATTTCAATTATACAAACATTATTATTATCATACTTCATTAATTATCATCATCTATTCAAGCAATTCATACTGGTTCGTAAGGAAACTATAAATTATCTAGAAAAATATCCCCAAAGAATGTACGAAAAAGGAATAGAATGCCAAATATTATAGAACCATGTGAGGATTGAAAAAAAATACTATTTAACCATTTCATAGTTATTACCCCTATGTACAACTATATTATAACCAGGTACAATTGTAGTATATAAAAATAGATGTACTGAATGGAAAACCACATAATCTCTTCCTCACCAAAAAAATAGGATGATTATCTATAATTTTCCTAAAACTATATCATAATGTTATTTTTTGTAACATATGATATCCTATATCTTGTTCCAAATGATTCTACTAAACATTATCTAATATGATGATTAAATACCCCAACCCCACTGGCCCAAAGTTGGTGGTCACATTATTACAATGGTGATAGATACAAGTGACCTCATCCCAAAGATGAAATAGTTTTTTTAACAGGGTAATGAAGATACATAATTGAGTCATTAATTTTATTTTAAAACATGAAATACAAATTTTGGAATTTAAAAATTCTATATCCTTGAACACATTTGATGATTCCTTGATCATATCATTAGGAAATGAAACAAACTATTTCGGGTATGAGATGTTCAGTATGTTTTATGTAACACATAAGCAATCATGAATAAATTAATCATATTATATATTAAATATTCATTATGTATTTGTAATTATCAAAACATACATTATGTTAATAAATATTAGGAATATAATGATTGGATAAGGAATAATCAATAAGGAATGGTAAATATTTAAACAGAATATTTATTTAATTAATAACATGAAAAAAAATCTATTAATCAATAATATAAATTAAATATTTAGATACATATTAATAACTACCTTATTAATGACAAAAAATCATTACATTGCTACATATTATCTTATAAAACATTATATTTATAGTATCAAGACCATTAAAAAGAGGTTAAACACTATGTGTAAAAACCCTTTTTATATAAGATTAATTATTTTCCTTTTTGATAATATTGATTCTGGAAGGGGCAATATATTTCTTGTCCCCACTCGTCACGGCTTGTCCAGTTCATTCCTTATATATCAACTGATTGATCAAATTATTGTACAATATTCTTTATAAAGAAATATATCTATTGAATAATGAATACTGTATATGAATAATTCCCTAGTTAATCAAATAAAATTCAAAAATTATTCTTTTATGTACAAATGAGATATGGTTTAATAAATATTAATATCCAGGGAAAATAATATGGATATTTTTTGAAAATTAAAATCCAATGGTAATTTTAAAGGTAACATCTCAAGAAAATTTTAATGAATAAAAATAGTTATGAATATTACTGAAAATACATTTCATAATCAATCTAATCATAAACTATCCCAAAAAAGTAAATTGATGGTATCATTACAATATATCCCAAATAGAGTATATCTACAATGGACATTTTTTAATGAATAAAAACATCATTAATGTATCATTAAATAATTTTTCTTGAAAATACTAGTTTTCTACATCAAAATAAATTTTAAAAACAATAAATGTTCAAAATATTAGTCATAATATTTCATAAAAAGTATATATACATATATATATATAGTAATATTCAATGAAATGGGAGGTATTTTCATCAGAAATCTCATGTTCATGCCGAGTGTCCTATGAATGGATATAACATTGATATTTTTGTATCAAAAGCCAAAAATACATATTTTGGAAAATGACATGATAATTTCATATTACCAATTATGTATGAAGTAAATTGTGGGTATAAATGAATATAAAAGGTCATTGTAAAAAAATTATGATTTTTTTTGAATAAATTTATATAATGGAAGATGAATTTTCATGCGATGAGACAATTGATTGAATTTTTTATCGAAAACATTTTTTCAATAATTTTATGTTCCATTGATATAAAAAACATTCTAATAGAATAATTTTTCATGAATAGATATAGTATAATATAAACAAACATTATTATTATACTATGATGATAAAAATTTCTTCCATGTAAATTAATTCATAAACACTTCAAATTCAATGAGTTTTAAACATAAATGTATTACCAATTGGGTATCATTTGAATCCCAAGGAAAATTACCTATATAACATTAAATGACTCATCTATTATGATTAATATATATAGTTTCATGATATCACATATAAAATGGGTAGTGGATACACATCATAAAATCTAATAGGCATATAATATAAAATATGTCCCAAAGAACAAAATTTCAGATGACTAACCCTAACAAATTTTATAATTTTGAAGATAGAATTAAAAATGAAATTGATTATCTGAAGGAAAGGTAATCCAAAATAATGCATTTCGTAATACACCAAAATATAATAAAATTTTATTCTATAATTTATCATATAATATCAAATTCATGGAATATATCATATTATCTAATGAAAAAAATATGAGTAATAATATTCTATTGAAATATATAATTTTCAAGTGCAATATCATCCTAGGAAATATTTTGAATTAAATTATAAAATACCATTGGGATTGAATTCTTCATGGTATTAAATTAAATGGGGAAATTATTATAACCTTAAAACATTAATTTTGTGTATAACTTTTCAACATGCCTTATCTAATTTTAATTAAGTGAATATATATACACTGAAGGTCATGAAAATATAAATTAAAAATAAATTTTTTGAAACCACTATCTCTTTGAAATAAAATATTTATTTTTGGTATAATATAATATATAAATGTTCAATTCTTTTCCATTTAAAATAATCAATTATGCATAAATATATATATGTGATGAAATATAATAATCCTTTAAAATATTTTTTTAAGTAAAATTAAATTATTAATAAAAATAGAATATTCCCTTTGTTTTATGAAATATAAATTTATAAAAAATAAAACACACCCACATTATGTTTTTTTAAAATATTGAATAAAATAATTTATATAACATGGAATATGGAAAAAATTTCTAGATATATTTAAAACTTAATGTACTTCCTTTAAAATCATAAATTATTAGTCAAATAACCCAGATTGAACTTGTGAAATTTTATGTTCTTAGGTAGACTCCAATACCAGTTCATGAAATTATGAAATAAAATAGAGTTGAAAATTATGTTATGAATGTTTATGTTATTAAATGGCGGAATAGAAGGTCTACATATATGTATAAATAAGTGTTAATATAGTGAAACTGCACATAACATAAGATTGGGGATGATGTAGGGATATTTATGGGGATAACCATTTACACTAAAATTTTTTACATATTATACTATTATAAAATTCAAAGAATCATGTTATTTGATAACTATATTCGATATAATGGAAATAACATAAATTTATATATATATATATATATATAATTATTGTCTATATAACCCATGTGATAAATAATAAAATGATGACATTATGAGATTTAAAATGAACTGATTATGATATTAGGATTACAATGATTGATTCTATTTGTTATATATATATAAATATAGTTTTTTATTTACAAACATTTAATTGGTATAAACACACATTAAATTATCTTTTTAGATATATATAGATATATTTATTTATTTATTATGTTGTGAAAAGGATTTCGGTCAGGGTAATTTTAATCACGAAAACCATAGCCATGGGTTTGGTCACTATATTTGAAGAAATGTGAATGATAAGGAATTATTGATTTGTAGATTCATGGAAATATACACACTATCATTAGAAGAAGATAATCTATGGGTTATCAAGATTTGAAATAAAATCATCCAATAAATTGGACAATAACATTCAATGGACTGATTCTAATGAGAAGATGATGATTCCATCAATTTTTAGGTTTAAAATGATGTTATATGATGAATCATGCATTGAAATGTGAATTATTTAATCTATTGTATGGTTTCTATTTTTATGAGTATATACCCAACATTATATGATTAACCATTAATAATGTTGGAATAATACCCCATGTAAGTTGGCCCTATTAAAGCTCTACTAACAAGGGAACTCTCATAAATATCAAATGGTCTCAATACACTGATGATCCATGGTAGCTTGGGATTATCACCAAAATATACTCACACACCACCTAATACATCATGAAATACCAACCCTTATAGTCCCCCATCCATATTCTCATCCATGAACTCTCCAATGACCATTATGTTCTCAGATGACTATTATGTAATGAACTCCCATGTTGTTATTTTGTACCTTGGATTGGCCATCCCCAAATGGGTTGATCATTTTCAAAAGAATATGGAAGGGGGGCTAGCCCTTAAATCATTCATGGTTGGCCCATTATTTATATTTTATTATTTTTAAAACAATTTAACTATTAACATTCTAAATTACAATAGTGTACTATTTCGACATGGGATTATATTTATATTAACATATTAATAGTTTTATTATGTTTCCTATACATTTTTCATAACATATTGACACCATCTCTATTAAATTTCATAAAAAATTTAATGTTAATTGAAAAATATTCTCAATACTATATTCATGGGTGCATATAAATGTTTTATTAAGAAATTGTGTTATTCTAAATTAAATAAATTATAAAAAGGTTAATAAAAAACATTGAGTTTTTATATAAAAATAAATGTTTTTTTAATAAATTATTAATACAATTATATTTTATATAAATTAATGTAATATTAAACATATCAAACCATATATGTGAATCTTTATTAATTATATTTCAGTATTAAATATATTATACATATTAATAGCCTTAACTATTATAATATAAAGTATTATTAAATTTTCGTTATCCTACTAGTGATATAATATAACATTAAAGGCCATGCAACAATTTATTGTAAATCAATTTATATTTTAACCAATGTTTTTTAAATGTATCATAATTAAGACACATCATAGATTTTTTATTTTTTTATTTTTTTATTAAAAATCGAGTATAATTTCTAAATAATTTTTTAAATATAAGTTTCCTTGAAAATATTCAAATTATTTATTTGTTGTGGCCCATATAATAATTCATATATACAACTAACTAGGTAGAAAATTTAATTAACTATCCTATATACACTTCAGTACAACTTCTATCTAAGTGGTTCTTGTTTTTCATATACTCATTATTCATACTCTCATCCCCTTGGGAGGGTTCCAACTAATGATTGATCCGAACAATGTTGGATACCAAATTTCTGTTATGATTATTAGATCCTTTAAGCATTTGTTACTAATGATTAATAATTCATTCATTTTTTGGTTAAAATGTTATAGAAAGATTTACATATCTATGGTTGTATCATACTTTGAGTCAGTGTATTGTTACAAATAAAATGTTATCAATATTTAAATGAGTTTTTATCTATTGGTTTATTAATTTTTTAAAACAAATTTATAGGAAATAATCTTGTGATGTTAAAGGAACATTAATCTTTTCAACATGAGACTTGAATTCATGGTTCAATAGAGGAATCCTAAAATAACTACATCTTTTTTTAAACATGGGCATCGTGTCTTACATGATGAAGATACTTCTTGGATAGAAGAAAAAAAATATTTTTATAGTATAACAATCCTTTACTGCCTATTTCATATCCACTGTAAAAAACATATTAATAGCATGTGTTTGAACAAATAGAAAACACCACTTCTTTTGTTTTATTAATGTAAAAAAACATTACTCAAATCATTTAAGATATATTTCACTATATCTTCATGAACATACTATAGAAAATGTGATGTATGAGGAGAAGTACATAGTGATTCCCAAATAAATTAATTTAAAAATATTTTTTATAGTTTCAACATTAGGTTTTAATGAACATTATAAAAATCCATCACATATTCTATTAAATCATAAATATTAGTCTAAATAAATTTCATTTTATGTTAGAATATTTTTTGTTGATGATAAGTGAAAAAATAAATATTCCAGTTGATATATCGTTTTGTTGTTTTTTCAATAGAGTGTGAAAAACCAATATATTGTTCCTTTACAGAACCCATCAATTCATATTGAATTCAATCAAATAATAAATAAATATATATGATGTTTAATATGTAGAGTTAGGTATAGATAAGTTTGATCAAAAGTTCACTTACAACCCTATAATTCCAATTGAATATCCAAAATCATAAATCCAAATGATAGAAAATCTATCACATTATCAGCATCCTCCTCAATCATATGAAATTATTTATGCAAAGAACATACTATTCTTTTCTCACTATTATTTGTAGGTTCATCAACATAATTTATCGTAGTAAGGCAAAAAATATCTTCGATATCTCTTCCTTCAAATGGTTTTTGATGAGAGTCTTAAAAAACATTTTTAGATCAACATCAACTATCATGTATCACTCAAAAACAAAATGACCATATGCAATGATTGTTCCACCATCTTGATGAAGGTCTTACCAATTAGATTTATATCATTAAATTTTGAGTTTTCCCCACATAATTTAATTGTACTCTATAGATTCTCCTTGTTAGATGTTGAATATGGTACACCAGTTGTAGGAGAGCATCCAATATCAAGGAAAACATTAGGTTATGAATCATAAAATATTTCATAATATTCATATTCACTAGAATAATACCATTTAGGTTTATCAAAAAATATAGTGAATGAAAATTTAAATTTAAGAATATATTATTCATGTAACACCACATATATAAAATGTAATGGTTTTTGATATTAAAGCGAACTATGTGGTACAATGGACTAGGAATCTCAATATTACTCATATAATTCCCTTACCTCCTCAGAAAATGCTTTATCACCCTCTCTTCATCAACTACATCTACAAAAATATCAATAATATAATTAGGGTAATATTCAATATCTTCATCTACTTTGATACATGAATCGACATGATCATTTTTTCCAAATGAATACATGAAATGATCAATAATTTCATTCATATTCATAAATTCTTCCAAAAAAAGATATATATATATATTTATATTATCAATTTACCTAATTATTACCTTAGATATAACAATTAATGTATAAACTGTATGAGGATTTTTTTATGAACTCTGATAAAAACCCATTATATTATAGAAGGGATCATATTATCATTGGATATGTATTGGGATTAAAAAAATAGTTATTACAAAGCTCATTAATATGTATTGTCACAAATCTAGACTACTAATCTAGATAAAACATATCACCATGACTAGACTGAAGAAATATAGGTTAATCAAGATACTAATGTTCATTTTCCTAGGACGGATCAAATGCTCAATAAACATAACTCCCATTCGTTATTCACTACTTTGATCCACATTGGTTAGACATATTGGAGTCCCATTCCAATAAAAATCGTCAATATAATTTGAATTTTCAAAATAGATATCCATTATTAAATATGATAATTGGTACTTGTTATGTCTAGTTATATGATACACACATAAATCTTTCCCCATATAATTCAAAAACAAATATAAACCCCACCATTCAATATTTTCCTGAAGATGCATTTTTTATTTCCAACAATAAATTGCATTGTCATAAAATATTGTATTAACAAACTTAGAAAAAATTGTTCACTAGTTTCACCAAACCATTTAACAATTCATTGTATATAAATCTATTTCCAACAGAGAGATGTTTTAGATTAAAATAAATCAGATTCAAAATATTTTTTATTATTGAAAAGGTGATCAATTAGATGTGGGTTCACAGATTCACTAGAACACTTGTTATATCATGATAAATCATGAATTTTGTTGAAGTATGTGACTTGTTTTGAGGTTAATTATCGAAGGCCATTTCATAATAAACAATCTGTATTGTTGTATTTGAATGTAAATGGTTTGGGATTGTGAGAGAGAAAGATATATTCAGTCAATAGGTATTCATAATGAGAGAGGACATGAATGGATTCACAGTGAATTACAGTATTTTATATAAAATTATATTTTTCAATTTGGAGTATTTTTTGGAATCATTAAATAATCTAGGGATGAAAATAATAATATAGTTAATGAAAATAAAACCAAAATGAATTTATAAATTTTTTAAAATCAAATAAGAGTTTCAGTATACAAATTATGCATTCAAATAATCTATGTCATCATAGGTTTAACTCTACTGACCCGACCCAAGCTAGGCCTCGAGACACAACAACCACAAGCATGCCTCCATAGGCCAAGGGATGGAGACATGTTATTTATAGAAAACTAAACTCATTGAGGACTTTTTCTAATTATATATATGAACACATACACAACCAACTTAAAGAAAAACTGAAGAGGTAACCAAATAAAATATGAAAAAAAATTATAAATAAACAAAACATGTGTGATCCTCTAAATAGTTTGATATAAATTTATATAAATTGATGTGAAAATGTAAATAATACACACCCATATAGAGAAATAGACCAACATGATAGAAAACTAGAAATTTAATATAGCTGGGAATTACCATCTCCTACTTCCCATTCTATCAACACCATAAATGGACCAAGAACACCATACCATTAACATTTTATGCTGTCAGTGTTGACCGTTCCATATTATTCCCAAGACATGACATATGATGGAAAAATACATGCAGGTGTGAGTATATAAATAAATAGTATAATTCCTCAAAAAGAGTAAATGAGTTGACTAAGAAATAAAACATAAGAATAAATTAGAAAATATAAAAATTTATATTTAAAGATTTTATCTCAACCCGAAAAATGTGTGATGTTAAACTTATCCAAACATAAAGATATTATCACATTGATATGATTTAATTCTAATCAAGTTTTCTGTACATATAGTTGGAGAGTGGAATAATCCAACCATGGGAAAATAAACATAGAACAAAAGAGACATACCTCACAATTACTCACCTATCCCAGAAAGAGTGTATCCAATATTAAAGGTGAAAAATATGAGAATAAACAAATATATATTCTCAGTCATAGAAGCCCAATCAATTGAGTATGGGGATCACCATCACATAGCTCTTTCAAAGTAGTGTTTCCAATAGATACAATAGTAGACCATATAAGATTCCCATCACATCATTTTTCTTCCATGAACATATTTTTCTAAGGGACTCAATTAATATACCTTGCGAATATCCACTACGGGTGGCACTAAGTTACTAGAACTGTTTTAGGTCATGCTATAAAACAGTATATTGTTAGGGAAAGTGTACCACATCATTTAGAGTCCAAATCTATGTCAAACCACTTCTATTCACATTTCCACATAGTCATGTGTCACACATTTTAGATGGCTATATCATTCCCTAGTATCAAATGTGGTTCCTACACTGATTATCACCTTGTAACACCACTTCATTGCATAGCTGGAGGGTTACACACTAGAATATCATCAGGGAAATCTATTGTCCATCCTTATGGGAAAGTTACACCAATAATGTCACTTGGTAAATCCACTACTTATACCTTTAAAAGGGTTACATATGGATGTTCTCGTCAGGGTAATCCACTACCCAGCCCTTCTAGAGGATTACGACTGTAAGTTGTCATCTGTGAACTCCACTACCATCCGTACTGGTGAGTAAGATCAAAATGTCGAGGAACCCCACTACCCAATTCTAATGGTTGGTAACAAGGAATTATCACTAGGAAACACCACTTACAAACCCTACTAGAGGGTAATCCCATTAATATCATCAGTTAACTCAACTACCTAGAAATGTTGAATGTATATTCCCTGAATGTAAAGGTGATTCTGTATGATCATTGTCATCATCAGGTGTCTCCTCATCACATGAAAAATCCATCACATTTTACATAACACAATGAAAGCCACTTCTATGCTCATCATCACGTTATACATGAAAATAAATAAGTATAGGATACTCATGTGTCAAAATATGTGTTCAAATGACGGATATATGAATGTTCAATGTTTCTTAAAAAGAAACCAAGGGGTAAAGAATGTGTGATGAGACCCAGATGATGTGTGGTCCCTTTTCACAACATGTCCATGTACATAGATAAAACACTTATCGAAACTAGGTTGGATTATACACCATGTAGGTATAAAAAATGGTGTGTCCAACTTATCATGGTCCAGGGTCGTGTGTTGCTGGTCGGGTCAATGTACCCAGAGATCGTGTCTGTGTACATTGGTACATGGCCTATCTATTCACATGGGATGCCACCCATGTGGCCATTATGGGTTTATGTTCCCTTAAATGGAGTTTGTACGTATGTGGCTACTCACATGGGTTGACAATTGGGGACATGATACATGGAATATGAGGTGGGTATACACGTTGTGGAATCCTTAATATTTCCCAAACACCAGAAAAAATTCAAAAAAGAGATTCATGTTGTTTGTTCTTCATTGAAAATAACATGTTTTCAAGATTTTGAAAGAATGTATAGACTCGATCTGGTACAACAATTCTTCTCTAATTTCATGGGATTCTGTCGTATTTATGGTAAAAAATGTGTATCTTGATCTAGATTTCTGATCTCATCCATTTCTCATCACAAATCAACTATTATCACTGAAGACATTTTTATCATGCATTCTACTAGCACACAAATCTTCAATACATGATGATCCATTCCCAAATTATCAATTTTAAATTCCATTCATCATAATTATTCCAATTAAATTCCCCACTGAAAAATTTGTATAATTTTTATAGATCAACCCAAAATATGGGTACCAGATCGAGCTAGAGACACCCGAAAACTATTGAAAAGGGTATTATGTGGATTTAATCAATGATGAAGGAAATGATATTTGGGTTTAAAGGTCAATAAAAAATATTAATTGATCATTGGAAAAGAATTCTTGGCCAATGATCAATAATGTGATCCAGGGATAGATTAAAAATGGTGAATAAATTAAACTAAAATATTTGGTCACAATAATGGGGTGTCAAATGAACTGTTTGAATGAACAATAATGATATACTAAATCATTTAAATATACGGGAAAAACACATATACATATTCCTACCACTATATTATATAAATCATTATTAAAGGAATCATTCAAAAATTATTTTGGGTGGGGATGATGCATTAATCATGCTTCAAATCATGTTCATATAATGATTCATAGATCGTCAAAGGGATTATCTAATGTGGGAGGGTATAATAGATTCACTGTAGATTGGGAATTATGATCAAAACTTACTCAAAATTAAATAACAATTAATTTATATACATTATTGTTTGGTAAAATCATTTAATGTACATAATTAATATACCAACTAAAACACACTACCAATGGGTGAAGGTTTCAATGGTCTAGTGTTGACTCATTTTATATCATGGAGAGGTTAAGAAAAACGTTATGGAATGAACCATGGCCTCAAATATCTAATTTGATAAAGAATTTAAGAGCTTGTCACATTTTTTTATTTACTGAATTCACAAATATTAAAATATATTTATTATTATTATAAAATTATTTCAATGAACACCATGCCTCAAAATCCCATGTTGTATATACACCTAGGGCTTGAAATAGATTTAAAAAAACTCAATGTCTTAATAAAATGGGTGTCTCCATCATAACATCCTTCAATCGTATCATCCTCGAAAAGAAAACTAATAAAACAACATTTGATAATTGGCTTGCATATATCTATCAAACTCTTAGGAACTATAGTATTAATTTTACATGATTCCAAAAAATGAAACCCAATAAGATGGTCTATCCATGAAATGGCCTCTAATTTTAGTAATCGATCCCCATTGGGTGAACTGCAAAGGGGGATTCATCCCCCATTCCCTGCTCAACCTAGACAATAAATACTGTAGGGTTATGCATATATATATCCACATATATAAAACATAGAATATGTCGTGCTCCCTCACAACCTATGTTAGTAGGGAAAGATGGTCGAAAAACTCTTTATCCCATTAAAATATTTAATATATCACAATAACCATTGGGATATCTCCCATCCCAGGATTGATTGTCCACATTCCTCATTATGGTGGACATGGAAGAAAAAGTGGCCTACTTGCGGAAACTCCAAGGGTTTATGATGACAATCTATGTAGGATTTATTTCTACTCCATGCCATCTGCATCGACTGATTGATAACCTAAAACATCTCTATTGTATCTTATACCATCTTTAGGCCTATAAGAGAAGACTCCTCAATATATGTACATAACATGGGTGGATTTCTTGGTCTCATGTATAAATCAATAAATGTTTCCATTATAATACTTGAGTGGTTCATCTTGTAGTATGAAAACTATAATAAGGGATAGTGATCCTTCTAGCTCTGTTTAGATTCTAACTTGCCATCCCTCAGCATATCCACTATTATTGTGATCGTGTTCACATTCTGCATATTTATTTTGGTGTGGAAGGATTTACTCATACGTATATGGGTCCTGAATGCCTCCTACAAGCCTCTACACAATGGTGATGTAATCCACACGTCATGGTTGAAGGAAATCACCATGCCCATAATGGTGGAATATCAAACATTTGAAATGCATCCCCATACCCTCCACCGAACTATACTCCATGGTAGTAAGAATGTGTGACGACATAGTGAGTCAGTCAACTATACATCTTTTGGCATTATGACACTTCAATGTGAAAGGAATATCTTTATTGATGTCTAAAGATTTTATATCCCTTTTCCACTCTGGGATCTCAAGAGGCAGCAACAAACTGATCAGAATGTGGTGATCATCCTTCACCTATTAATAGGTGAGGAACCATGAGACCAACTCAAATACTCTTCATCTCATTTTGGACCACCAAAAATGCATCTAAATATTTCTATAAACAATCCATGTATTTGGATGTACTGCTATGTGAGAAGTTTGGAACTCCTTATTACCTTCCCCCAAATCATGACTAGAACTAGGGTTCACCAATTTAACATGATTGTCTGGTTAACTCTATTAGAATATACATTTGGTACACCACCTACTGATAGATGATCATTTAAGATATTATAAACAATTTCTCTGAGCTGTGAATCCCTCACACACTTGAAGACAAAATTTTCAACCACATCGAATAATGAAAAGATGTACCCCCTTCAACATTTGGGTCAGATGATGGGACACTTAATATTTCTAAGCATCATACACTATTTTATCATGGGAAATCCTACTAAGGGAATATTTTACGTCATTTACATCCTTGGATTGTATAAAATCTTGATGTCTATAGAATCAACAAATAGTGTCCCCGTCTCAAGTTCAGGTCTATGTGAGTGAATACATACATGATACTTTAATTATATAATTAAAACAAAAAGTTATCCCCATAAGGTATTGTATTCTCATTATCAAAGAATACACTGCCACTACTCTCCCTAGGTCATGAGTTTCATAATTTTTCTAATGGGGTCTCACCTGACTTGACCCATATGTGATATCTACCAGCTGTAACATCATCACTGAGCCCAGACTAGCTGTTGAGCCAATGTAATACACTATGAACTCCACATGTTCTTTTTTTGGAATCAAAACTAGATTAGTCACTTTACATCTAAATAACACCTCAATGTTCCTCAGGCAGTGCACAATCCAGTTAAATAGATGTCCCTTCCGTATCTGAGTGGTTAATAGGGTTGTGATTATCGAGAAGATATCCATGAACCTCCTATAGTACCCTATAAGGACATGAATTCTCATCATCACTAATAGATTATTGGGAAGATCCCAATCAATTACATCATTGATATTTTCCAGATCCATGATAAAAACATTCACATATATGAAATTTATGATAATTTGAACCTCTTGTATCTATAATAAAAACACCCAAGTCATTATATAATGCTGGTAATATCAATTTAAATCTAAGACAATCCTAATTATTATTTCATCGTATCCTATAATGTAGAGTAGTATAGTATGTCATTAATGAAAAAAATGGTTTTAATTATGTCTGGAAAACTATGTTCATCAAATCCATAAACACAACTAGGGAATTTTACAGACAAACAGGAATCAAAAGGAACTCATTGTGTTCATGCTGACATAAGAATGCAATATTTTAATATTAGCCCTGAAAAAATAAAAATTATTGTATCCAGAACTGATACCGATCTATAAAAATCATATCACACCTCACAACTGATGAAAGTGGTTATAAATCCTAAAAAATACTACTTCTTCTTTTAAATTTTCTAATTTAGGCTCTACTACTTCATGAAAATTTGTATTCTCTCATCTTCCTAATACATGAATAAAACTACAAATACCCATGGGGACACACCAATACTCATGAAACAGTTATCACGGAGGTCTTACTATATAAACCATAACTCTTGGAGTTTATTAGGTTCAATCCAATGCACTATAGAAGATATTAGGGTTGTCACTAGATTCATGTTAAATCAAAACTCAATCACCCCTCAGAGTAATCAATTATCATCCCGATGGGAGATTCCCATGTAATCCTCCAATATTGAAAGATCTAGGATTATGGTGGACAATGCATCCCCAAGGTATATAGATTCCCATTTATGTGTGATAGTATGAAACCACATTTTATTAACTTCTTCAAATTCCACCATAAGATCACTCCCATCAGAAATGGATAATCTTATCCCATTAGTGCATAGGAATTTGGCATGTCTATGGGGATTTTTAATCTAGTATTGGTCCAAGGAAAACCAATATCTTCCTAATATGACATCAGATTATACCATCATGATGACCTAGTGATCCCACATTAATATCTACCCATCATGTGATATCTCACACTTTCGATAGATGAATGTCAGCAAAGAAGTGTTCCATGTAGGATCCTCATGACGAACCTTATGTTCAAGCTTGATTACTGAGACATCTATCAATCACAACAGAAATCATGAGTTAAAGGAATTACAAGAACATTTTTCTACTAAAACTAATTTCATTTTATAAAAAACATATATTGTAAGAAAAATCGTCTCATGTAATCTGGGATCATATTCATCTAAAGCCGGCAAGTGTATGCCACCTCAACTGTAAACTCTATGAGCCTACCTTATGCTTACTAGTGGTGCTTGTGGAAGGATATCATAATGTTGATCTCCACCCATAGATCCTCATACTTTTATACCTGCTCCACCACTGTTTCTGATGCTTTCGCCCGGGCGCGTGCATCCGTCTGTGGGGAGGACGCGCTGCTTGTTACCTCGCATTCCTGCTTTCCAAAGGTGGGCGACATCCATTCCTTGTTCAGGGACGTCTTCTCCTTGATCGAAACCAGGATGATGGGATGTCGGTTCTTCCTTCCGTGGATTCCTCCTCGGAGCTCATCACCTACTCTAGGTCTCCCTCATAGACTTAAGACGGGTTCGTAAAGCTCATTCCTGGTTCCATATCTACATGGATTCCAGTAAATTACGCTACTTATGTCAAGAAGATCCAAGGGGTCTTGTCGGGAATGCAACCATCAGTGAGGAGAATGGTCATGTTGGGGCGTCGTCGGCATGTCTATCATTGGTCCCGCATCACAGGGATTCTCGAGGGTGCGGAAGCCCGAGGCATCCCACATCGAACGCGGGGAATGTGAACCATCTGAGGTTTTCCACATCTTCCCATGTTTAACACGGGGTATGTCACGAGTTTAACGTCTTGCGTAGACATATCGGGTTGAAGGACCCCTAGGGGGGAACACCGATGATGGGGCCAGCATGTGGGCGGCTTCCCGGATGCTATGGAGTGGGATGGGGTGGCATGATCTCACCGGGATGTGGCGGCTCGGGTAAGGATCAGGATGGATGATGGAGTGATAAATGTGTCTTACGTTCTAATACGTCCCAAGAGGGGGAATACAGTTTAACGTCGTGGTGGACAAGGGGTTCGGGGCTTACACTTTGAGGCAGCCAAAGAAGAGGAATACAGTTTAACGTAATGCGGGACGAGGGCATACAGTTTAACATCATGAGGGACGAGGGAATGTAGGCCTTACGCTCTGAGGCGTCCCATGGTGAGTATGGGGCTTATGCTATGAGGGGGCCCATGGTGATTATGGGGCTTACGCTATGAGGCGGCCCATGGTGGGTATGGGGTTTAGGCTCTGAGGCGGCCCATGGTGGGTATGGGGATTACGCTCTTAGGCGGCACATGGTGGTTATGGGGCATACGCTCTGAGGTGGCCCATGGTGGGTATGGGGTTTACGCTATAAGGCGGCCAATGGTTGGTTTGGGGCTTACGGTCTGAGGCGGCCCATGGTGGGTTTGGGGCTTACGCTCTGAGGTGGCCCTTGGTGGGTATGGGGCTTACGCTCTAAGGCAGCCCATGGTGGGTATGGGGATTACACTCTGAGGCGGCCCATGGTGGGTAGTGAACCGATGTGAAGAGGTCGGAACGACTGGGTGGTGGGCTTGAACCTTGTGGAGGCTTCCTACGTACCATGCCATAAAATGGATCAAAGTCCTCGTAGTTCGGGAGAAAATGGAGGCTTGGCACACCGACAAAGAGACGGTTTGGGCCAATGATTGTTGGGCATGAACCTTAGGGAGGCTTTCTACGTACCATGCTTCAACACGGATCAAAGTCCATGTAGTTTGCTGGGATGGGGCTTATGCTCTGGGGCAGCCCATAAGAGGATTTTATGGTCAGTGCGCTCTCTATGCCCACGTGAGTCATGCTCAGTGTGGGAAACAAGAGGCAGCATGGACCAGACGATCACGTCGTGAATGGTACGTCCATGAGAAGCGGAATGGGGCTTACATGTTGAGCGGCCAAAAGAGGAAACAGGTGCTTACGCGTGGTTAGAGACCCTTGGTGACGAGGCTTACTCTAGGATGGAGACTTGTGGTGTGACAAAGCGTAGTGGGAAAATGACTCCACTGGCCATGGCAGGGGGAAGTACGGAGATGCACGGGTGCAATCATCCACATAAAAGGCTAGGGGCTTATGCTCTAAGGAGGCCCTTCCCCCACTGACAAACGCCGCTTCGACAAGGAGGATCTCATTCCACGAGAGGAAGAGTCCACTCCCATGGAGACGATTGGCGTAAAAAATTTCTGAGCTGGGGGGACCCTGCGTGCGAAGCACGGGGTCAGACAACTATTTAACGTCTTCTGTTAAGGATTAGGTGCATATTAGTTTAACGTCATGCATCTTGGACGAGGTGGGTTTTCTCCACACCCCTAGTGCTTATATGCCCAACGCCCTCTACCCCTCGTCAGAGGGAAGGCATCGGCAAGGCCGTTGTGAAGGGGGGTCGTAGGGAAAACCAACAGGGGGTCCACGTTAGCATGGCTATGAGAAGAAGCAATAGCCGTTAGCATGCCTATGCGGAGAATAATAAGGTAATGAAATGCAATGGGAAACACGGACCAAGGGACCTTGACGATACTTCGCACGATCCTGGAAGGCCATGTGGGAAAACAACGCATGGCGCGAATGCCAAGTAGGGGAGACATCAGGTGCCGGTGCAGGGGGCGGCCAAGGGGCATCAAGGTGAGGGGTCCTAGGCTTTGCACGCAAAAGGGAAGGTTTGCGTGCAAAACACCGTGACGGCATGCAATTGAAGTAATGGAATTGCGCGCGAAGAGGGAATTGGGTGAAAGGCAGGGTATTGCGCGCACGAGACACGGATTGCACAAAAGGTTGGAACACTGGGGAGGGGGAAGATTCACTAAAGCCGGTGGAGTTGCATGAAAATGCAAACTCCGGGGCAAGGTTGCGCGAATTGAGGGTTACCTGGATGCCATCTTTTGTGTGGGGGGAGCCGAATTGCGCGCACGAGAGTCGCTTCGGATTCCTCAACCCCCAAATCGTTCGGGGTCACCTTCTATTTATAGGCGACCTCCGGTGCAGAATCCAGGTGGAGCGCGAAATTCTTCCCCCCATACGCCACCGGCGCGCAAAAACTCACCGCGCAGAACCGGGGCGCCCAAAGATTGTGCACCTCATCGGCTCAATTGCGCGAAACCCGGTGATTCTATGCGCACAAAAAAAAATTTCGCGCATAGCCTCCTTTCTTTCGCACACCACGTCCCGGGCCTCCAGATCGGGCCTCTGATTCCAAATATGACTTCGCTTCGTCATTTCGAAACTTCCTCCGAGAGTTACGGACTTTTTTCGGCGTCAACAAATTCCCCCACATGGAATTGGATCGGCGAGAGTTTGCAATGATCGGATTCGAAGGGAAACGCCGAAATGCCAAAATGCTATGTCTCCTGATCAAGTTGCACGAAAAAATCCGACGGGGCACGCAAATCTACGGACGCACGCGGAATCTTCTTTCCGTGGGGCACGGAACCCTGGCCTCGCCTATAAAAAGGGGCACTGGGACCCAACCCCATACATCCACTTTTTCCGTGTGATAAGCTTATCGCTCTCATGCGCGAAATCACTCCACGGCCGCGCATAATAACGCACTGGCAGAGCGGAATTCCTTCTGAAATTTGGATGTGATTTCACGCCAGACAGAGATCTTTCGCGCTTCGCGTGCTGATTGTGCACTCATTTCCAGGATTTCGCGCAACTCCTTCAGATTTCGTGCAAAACTCCCCGATTTCGCACACTAAATCATGATTCCACCCAACTCCCGAATAATCTGAGATGGCTGCATACCGAGTCGATAAGGGGGAAACCGTTGCCCGTAGGACAGAAATGGAGGTGAACGAGGAGGTTTATGGCACCAAGGTAATTGTTTCCAACAATCTAACCTTTTTCAATCTGCTGACTCCGGCCCAGAGGACGTATAGCATCCCGTCTTTTTATAACATAACTTTCATATCATTACACGGAACTGAGGATATTTAAGGTTTAGTGTCATGGAAACAAGGAACATAATTCATGAAAAAAAAGATAAAACAGTCTTCTTAAACACTTGAAAGGCTTCTCCTTTAGTCCATCCTAGGTTCATTACTGCATCTCATAACCTGGGGACATACATCAAAAGAAATGGTGAGAAGAAGGCCCAGTAAGGGAAAGAAGAGAAACATTTTACATGTGAACTTGAGATACACCAATAAGGACATGAAAAGAACTTTAAGGCATGAGAAAGAAATCATGAGATACATCATAATAAAAATAAAATTTTTCATAACTTGAAGACGTGGCTCTAACATTTAATATTGACAATCTTATCGTTTCACCACGGTCCATCCCCAAGGTGTCGTTAAAAATTACCAAGGTTATTCATCAAGGCGTCGTTAAAATGGTCATCTCTAGAGATTAAGTCTTTACCCAATGCATTGGAGCACTATCCGGGCGCACCCTTAAATTTTCCTTTATTATCATGTGAGCCACATATATCATCATGAAACATTTCATAAATAACCCATATAGCATAAAATAAATGGGTTTCATTTCATAATCATATCATTTTAAAAACTGCTTTAAAGACATGATCTTTATGTTACTTTAAACCCCCGGAAAGGGAAAGAGGGTATCATGTATGTAAATCCCAGAATTTAAAATAGAACATTTTGATATATATGTGAATACCCTTGTAGAAATAAGATCTTTGAGTATTCACTTTGTAACATAAAATAATTTTGAGAAAATCGAGGCGTTTTGAGACGAAAATTCTACAGCATAACGACTATGTTACAAGGTTTTAAAAAACATTGAAAAGAGAAGGAACATGGGTCGAACAATCATAATTGACCCATAAAACAGTATAGGGACATAATAATAAGGATATATGGACATGGTGACGCAATTTCAAAGACATACCATTTGAAATGAAAAACATGGAAGGAAGAGAAAAATTTGATTTCTCTTACGAAAATTCGGCAGCCTAACGGCATCACTTAAATTTCAACAAAATTGAGTTGAACAAATAAAATAGGGTCTCTCATAATATGATCATAAGAGATCAGTATTATAGATACAGAGATCATACCCCAACATAATAAAATGGAACATGAAAGATTTGACATGAAAATCGAACTTGAAAAATGAGAAGGGTGAAAGAATCACTTAAAAATTCGGTAGCCTAACGACGTCACTTAAACTTTCATAAAATGAAATGATGAGAATAAGAGGGGATATATCATTATATAAACATGAAAGGTAATTAAGAGGAATATAAAATAACATTCTCTCACATAATAACATGGAGAATAAAAGGAATGACATAAAAGAGATTACATGAAAAGAAAGAGAGAGGTCGGATCCCTTACCTTAAAACGTGACTCTTGAAACTCAATGTTTTGGACCTTGAGGGCTTGGAGTGTAGAGACCTGAAGCTTGACTTACATGGACATTACATTACTTTTTTGGAATACTTAGTACATTAAAAAAACACACACACAAGGACCGTAATAGTTTAGTTTCTTTGGAAACTCGGACTATAATCTTCTAATCGTGGTGAAAGATCTTCAAAATCTCCCATAAAGATCTTCCTTTTTTTTTACCTAAAACCTTTCTTTATATCCTGGGGAAAAGAAAACATAGACGGGTGAGCTCAAATGCTCAGTAAGGGTAAACAAAATAAATATCAATCACATCATATTCATAAGAACATAACATTTTGGAAATCATAACCTGCAAAAGAGAGCATAATTTCATAATCATGGGATAAATCATGGCAGTGAAAAAGTAATCCCAATAATCATAACTTAAAACATGAAACTTTGTGTCATACACACATAATCATAGATAATCATTTCTTGTTAGTCAAGACTAATTGCCAAGACTATCTTAGTGGACAAAGTCCCTTTCTGAATCGAGTAACCCTCGTTTCAGTCCTGTTTCACTGAACCGGTATAACCTACCGTTCCAGCCCTGTCTATCTCATAAGATATAAAATTTTTACCCAATGCATTGGAGGGAGATATAGTTCCCACCCATCTTATAATGAATCCTTTCTTATGTGTGCCACATAATCATAAATCATACATCATCGCATAACCCATGTAATAAAAATGGGATTCTTAAACAACATGACATCATAAAACAATTCATATAAGATAAAGGAATTCATAAAAATATTTCCATCACAACATGATCAAATAAATGTAATAATAGGGATAACCCTTTATTATCTTAGATGGAAAATAATTTTGATAAAACACTTGAACTCCATTCTTGAGGAAAATATTCTTTCTTCTTCAAAAACATTTTCCCTTTCATAACATGTCATACGACTATAAAATAAAAGAAGTTGATTAAAAATAAACTTGAAAACTTGTAAAGGAATCTTCTTGGAAATAATGTTTTAAAAATCCATTCATGTCGTATAAGTTAAAAAAAACATTCTTCGTACTTTTTTCGGAAAAGTCAAAAAATACCTCGTACGAAAAACGTCAAAAGATTCCTTTCATATCCTTTAATAAAAACTCACCGAAGGGTAAAATTGGATTTAAAAAATTGTAGGTGGATGGAAATAATATTACATATTGAGGAAACATGGATTTGGATGATAAAATATGCCCCAGTAAATAGAAAAGTATAAACAATCTCGGATAAAAATGAGATTGTGATATTTCCCTTACCTTAGGTCCGATTTGCTTTGTACGTGTCCGAAGCTCCTGTATAATGGTTTAAATAATGTCATTGAATTATTGAAGAATCATATTCATTGTTATGATATCATATATGGTTCACTTATGACATTATATTACCCGTTCTTTTGTAAATTCCATGTTAAAGAGGTGTTTTGGGTAAAATCGTTTCGTTTATCGTAGTTGTTTTGACTTGTTGTTATTGACATTATTATTACTTATATCATGATTTACTTACTTCCAGAATATAAAATATGATTTGTATATCATATATATTCTGTATATATATATATAATAGGTAGATAAATAAAATGAAAAACACCGTTCATGGAGACGGTAGTCCGTACGTACGCATGAACGTTGTTTTCATTTCCTTATTGTCTTGAAATGGAAGTAAGTAGATGACATAAATATGTATATATATACATAAATCCAGTAGCTTTATAATGTCATATATTTCATTATTATTTCTTATATATACTTTATAATCATTCTTAAATGGTTAACACGGAGAATGAATCTCATCGCGTCGTGGAGACGGTAGTCCGTACGTACGCACGAGCGATGATATCATTTCCATAAATATTGAATTGAATTGGAGTGGATTATACAATATATCAGAATCAATATGATGTTGTAATAACTACGTATAGTTATTCTTTACACCACTATACCCATCCATGTAAGGTGGTGGTGGAAAATAGATTACACCACGGCGTGGAGACGGTATTCCGTACGTACGCACGCGCGGTGATTTCTTTTTCCGTAGGACAGATAGATGGTGAAATAGGGTTGTTTCATACTTATAATAACATATCAGTATATGAGTGATACTTATGTTATTACTTCATAATGAAACAACCTAAGAAGAAGAAGTGGAAGAAGAAATAAAGATGAAAGAATTGGTAACGGTAATTACCTCTTCTTTGAAGCGCCTTTTGGAGACCTCCTCTTAGGGAACTAAAATTGGTCGTTGAGGAAGACCAGAACCTCTAGGATGTTGATAGGGAAGTGGAGAAGAGATTTTGGCAGGGGTTGGCCGAGCTTGAGTGCTCAAATTGGTGTGAGGAGGAGGGGGAGGAGGTGCCCTTTTATAAGGGAGGAGAGGGGCACCTTAGGAATATCTCAAAATATTATTTTATATTAAAGTAAAAATCGGTTTATAATGGTTCCAAAGGGTCTTATTTCGAAGCTAAAGTGGGGATGGGTCGAAATCCTATCAACCAATAGTATTTAGACAAGTTTAGGTTATTATTTTAACCTTATCAATTAGATTTAACTCTAAGTTAAATAATTTAACTTTTACCGTGTCTTTTTTTTTCTTTCACTATATGGTTAATACACTTACTATAACATGCCAAACGAACCCCAAATTGTTTATTATTAATATATATATCCTTATCTATGTAATTTGACCGAACCATAGATTTTTAGGAATAAAATAACAATTAATAATATAATATTTGATTTAAAAACTATTTTGTGTCAATTTTGACACTATTTGATATATGATTTTTGTGAAAGTCATAACAGAATTATATGTTCGAACAAAGGTGATTAAATCAACACTAATATATCTTAGTAATCTAGAAAATTAGTGGAATTCATAAAAAGTCTCAAATTACATTCATTTGAGTATTTATAACATCAATTATGTTAATATTTCCTTAAAAGGGTAATTACTGCATCATCGTTGTGTCATAAATAAATTAATTTATTTAAAGTCTAAAAATTATAAATAAAATATCATTATGTAGGAAATCTTTTTAGCTTTCTAATGAATATTTATAGTCTAATTTATCTTATATATAACCCCATATTAAAAATGTTTTAGTGAATAAACTTTGATTTTAACTCTTTTAACTCTTCTTTGAATTAAATAATAATAAATGTCCTAATCTAATCCAAGTGGTCCTAAATGATAATATTTTACACTTAAGGTTGTTTTTGGTCGAGATACACTTGTCCAATAGAATTAGGACATGTGTTAGGGTAATATTAATATCATTCTTACCCTTAATTACCCTATTTACTTTTAACCGTGGTAAATAAAAGTAAAAAGTTACTATTCACCAAAAATTATTTTCATCTCATTGAACCACATTTTAGTCCTTGATATTAACCGTGTCTCTCGGATTTTCGAAATTCCACTCACATAAGCGGTAAAATTATGTTTTATGAACAATTCAGTTTTTTTAATTACCACTTAGTGGTTTCACTATTCATCAAAAATTGAAAGTTTTCATAAAAATACCAAAAATTAGGCCTAAGCTATATTTGATATTATGAACTCAAAAATGATGTCTATTTTACCAAATTCAAATCATATCAGTTGCATTAACTAATTTAAAAATTAATTCTCGTCGTCAAAACAAATAGCGTGTTTTTATGAGATAATAACTATCAAAAGATTGACACTAGTTTATAACTGCTTTAAATGTGAAATTACATCCAATGACCAACATTGTATTAAATTGTAAAAATATATTCTAAATATACTTTAAAACCACTCAAATTAATAATTTATCACTATTAATTATTTCTATTAAAAAAGTTGTTTTTAATTAAAATTTAGTAACTTTCACTATTCATCAGACTATGAAAGTTATCCGAAAAGTACCAAAATTTCACCCTAAGCTAATTTCGATATTCTGAATCCAAAAATGAAATCCATTTTGAAAAATAAAATTTACAAAATTTCAAAAAGTGGTTATTACTATTCATACCGGCTAGTTTTAATAATATTTTAATAGCATATCGTTGTTTAGTGAAACTCGGTATTGTGTATTACACACGCTATCGAGGAAGGTCGCGATTGCGTGTAATGAAAGGCAAGTCAAGGATGCGTGTTGTGGAAGCTCCTTTTGGTGTAGCGTACAACACAAGACATTAATAAAATTAAAAAGAATATTTTTTATAAAATCTTGGGCTGTTACATTCTACCCCCCTTAAAATGAATTTCGCCCTCGAAATTCGTCGGGGTTATAAATGGTTTACTATTTGAAAGTTTCTTTAATAGAAACCCACATCGTAAAAAGGAATATCAAAACCAATCTTTAAAAACAAAAGTATGAAACATAACGGTTACCCAAATAAACTAATCATTGGGTTTCCACATAGGTGAAAATATGGATATGGAAGAGAAATCTAACCATCATGTTCTGATGGAGAGTGGTAGAGAACATGGCTATGGAAAATCCAATAATCACAAATCCATAAATTTGTGACGATCTAAGGTACCATCCGATTCATCAGGTATAAGATCACTAGGACAACATTTTTGGTTTTCAAGATCATTTCCCTAAAGTTGAAATTTTGAATTGGAATAAATACTTTCTTTATTTTGGTACATTCTCACTATTGTTCGTGCCTAGAACAATTTCCACTTCATCTCTTAAATAAATGAAGTTGAATTTGTTATTCGTGAAGTGTTAGCAGATCATGTGATAGAATGACGGGTCATTCCATCTGTCTCAAACAAAAGGTTAGCAAAAATTATATACATAAGTCTATCTAGAGTAAGATTAATCATATATAGTTCCTGAAATGGACTTATACTTCATATATCATACTGCTTAATATAATAAAACTAGTTTCTACTAAACATGGACTTCTTGTAGGCCAGTGGTAGGCGATAAAGGCCAGTCGCACTTCGGTTGTGGGTTCGATTCCGACAGCCTTGTCCGAAGCGATGGGCGGTCGCCCGTCCTGCAGGTTGTCGTTTTTCTAAAACTATATTACTATAACATCCCATAATATCGTAAAAACTTCTATCCTTAATACTAAATTATGTCCAACATAATCCATTCCAATCTTTAGTCCTATCCATAATACTGCAGTCCATTCTCATAAAATAGTGAAAATGATTACCAGAGATTTAATACCATCGTTGATCCCCATATATCATAAGATATATCTTGTTGGACACATTCCAAACATTCAAAGGCCTTAATCTTGTACTCTCTTGAATACCCATGGAACCTTAGTGAAAACTTGAATGCAGTTAAAAGTTAATACTTTCCACATACCAAAATCCTCAAAAATCTATATACTCAAACCATGATATCACATGGTCCTTATATCAATCATGAGCTCATGAATACTGTTAAACATTTCATTTTCTCGTTTTCTCTTCATTATGCGCATAATATCTCAATCACTTTGAATACCACATTAGACCAATACATAAATATTCCAATATTCCATGATACAACATTATTTTGGAATCCCATTACATAAAAACTTAATCATTCCACCACATCGTTGTCATATTCAACATTGCCAATAGTGATCGCATGTGACTTCCCTTTGTCCTTTGCCTTAAGCGGTTGCTCATGTCGATCATCACTAACCCTTGGATTAGGGCATTTATTGGCATAATGTCCCATCTCCTTGCACTTGAAGCATTGAAGTGTTGGTTGTGCGTTCTCTGCAGTGTTTGCGTTATTCACTTCATTAGAATCCCTTTTTCCATTACTTCGACACTCAGCTACTCGATGACCTTCTTTTCCACACATAAAACATTTTCTAGTCCCTTTAAGACAATCTCCACCATGCTTCTTTCCACACTTTGTGCATAAGGAAACATTCATCTTCTTTTCACCATTATTTTGAGATTTCTCCTTGAACTCCATCTTTCATTTCTTGTCAAAACCATGAGATGGATATGTAACACCAACTTCCATTTCTACCTTTATAGCACAACGCACAATTTCTTCATAGCTACTGAAGTCTCTTATAGCTAATGCCCTTCGAAGACTTGGTTTTAAGCCACTGAAAAATCGATCAACTTTACTTTCAGGTTGGATGATAATGCCAGATGCATACCTTGCAAGTCTTGTAAAATTCGCTTCGTATATACCAACAGATTCATCATCCTTTTGCTTTAGTTCAAGAAACTCCTTCTCCATCTTCGTTCGAAGAATACGAGGGAAGTACTTACTGAAAAACAAGTTCTTGAACTCGTCCCATTCCATGGAATCAATTTCATCTCTTTGCCTCGTATTCTTGATAAGATTCCACCATTGATCAGCTTCACCTTCCAAACGATATACTGCTAAGATGACTTTATCATGTTCAGAACATTGAAGAACTGAAAATATCTTTTCAGTAGTACTAATCCATTGTTCAGCAACTAATGGATCAGTAGACCCACTGAAAGAAGGCGGACGCTGCCTCATGAAGGATTCAACAGAATGTTGCTCCTTCCTTTGCTCGTTTGGAAGTCCTGCATGATTCATAGCTTGAGAAAGTTGTGTGATCATGGCTACAAGATTTTGCATTCCAGATCCCATATCGTTTGGTTGCTCAGGGGGACAATCATTGCATTGTCCATTGCATTGATCAACACGGTTCCTTCGGGTTCCAGCCATCGTCTAAAACCCCAAAAGAATAGTGTGAGAGGCAAAAATCATGCTAGGGAAAACAACATAATAAAGGGGTAGTACCCTCAATATCTAACATCTTAGGTTAAATTCTAATATCATTAGAGCAATTCTAGGACTATAACCTATACGTATACTTAACCTTAGAGACATCCCTAGACATACCTTAGAAATATCTCTAGGGATCTCACTAATGTTTTCGCATCCTAGTTTCCAATGGTTGACTAAACCTTTCCTCTGATACCAACTGTAGCGGTCTGGAATTACTTCCAGTGGACTACAATTGATACCTATCAGGGCACTCCATGGGCGGCTACACCCCCTGGGTGGGACACACCACCATCCCCAGTGGCAGCCATTTCCTCATGAAGCCCTTGAGCGGAGAGCCATGCTTCGTCCAACGCTCACATGTGAGAGTTCCCAAGGATCGGATACATTCCTACCTCCTTTGCCTCTGATACCAACTGTAGAGACCCGAAACATGACTTACATGGACATTACATTACTTTTGCGGAATACTTAGTACATTAAAAAAACACACACACAAGGACCGTAATAGTTTAGTGTCTTTGGAAACTCGGACTATAATCTTCTAATCGTGGTGAAAGATCTTCAAAATCTCCCATAAAGATCTTCCTTTTTTTTACCTAAAACCTTTCTTTATATCCTGGGGAAAAGAAAACATAAAAGGGTGAGCTCAAATGCTCAGTAAGGGTAAACAAAATAAATATCGATCACATCATATTCATAAGAACATAACATTTTGGAAATCATAACCGGCAAAAGAGAGCATAATTTCATAATCATGGGATAAATCATGGCAGTGAAAAAGTAACCCCAATAATCATAACTTAAAACATGAAACTTTGTGGCATACACACATAATCATAGATAATCATTTCTTGTTAGTCAAGACTAATTGCCAAGACTATCTTAGTGGACAAAGTCCCTTTCTGAATCGAGTAACCCTCGTTTCAGTCCTGTTTCACTGAACCTGTATAACCTACCGTTCCAGCCCTGTCTATCTCATGAGATATAAAATCTTTACCCAATGCATTGGAGGGAGATATAGGTCCCACCCATCTTATAATGAATCCTTTCTTATGTGTGCCACATAATCATAAATCATACATCATCGCATAACCCATGTACTAAAAATGGGATTCTTAAACAACATGACATCATAAAACAATTCATATAAGATAAAGGAATTCATAAAAATATTTCCATCACAAAATGATCAAATAAATGTAATAATAGGGATAACCCTTTATTATCTTAGATGGAAAATAATTTTGATAAAACACTTGAACTCCATTCTTGAGGAAAATATCATTTCTTCTTCAAAAACATTTTCCCTTTCATAACATGTCATACGACTTTAAAATAAAAGAAGTTGATTAAAAATAAACTTGAAAACTTGTAAAGGAATCTTCTTGGAAATAATGTTTTAAAAATCCATTCATGTCGTATATGTTTAAAAAAAACATTCTTCGTACTTTTGTCGGAAAAGTCAAAAAATACCTCGTACGAAAAACGTCAAAAGATTCCTTTCATATCCTTTAATAAAAACTCACCGAAGGGTAAAATTGGATTTAAACAATTGTAGGTGGATGGAAATAATATTACATATTGAGGAAACATGGATTTGGATGATAAAATATGCCCCAGTAAATAGCAAAGTATAAACAATCTCGGATAAAAATGAGATTGTGATATTTCCCTTACCTTAGGTCCGATTTGCTTTGTACGTGTCCGAAGCTCCTGTATAATGGTTTAAATAATGTCATTGACTTATTAAAGAATCATATTCATTGTTATGATATCATATATGGTTCACTTATGACATTATATTACCCGTTCGTTTGTAAATTCCATTTTAAAGAGGCGTTTTGGGTAAAATCGTTTCTTTTATCGTAGGTGTTTTGACTTGTTGTTATTGACATTATTATTACTTATATCATGATTTACTTACTTCCAGAATATAAAATATGATTTATATATCATATATATTCTGTATATATATATATATAATAGGTAGATAAATAAAATGAAAAACATTGTTCATGGAGACGGTAGTCCGTACGTACGCATGAACGATGTTTTCCTTTCCTTATTGTCTTGAAATGGAAGTAAGTAGATGACATACATATGTATATATATACATAAATCCAGTAGCTTTATAATGTCATATATTTCATTATTATTTCTTATATATACTTTATAATCATTCTTAAATGGTTAACACGGAGAATGAATCTCATCGCGTCGTGGAGACGGTAGTCCGTACGTACGCACGAGCGATGATATCATTTCCATAAATATTGAATTGAATTGGAGTGGATTATACAATATATCAGAATCAATATGATGTTGTAATAACTATGTATAGTTATTCTTTACAACACTATACCCATCCATGTAAGGTGGTGGTGGAAAATAGATTACACCACGGCGTGGAGACGGTATTCCGTACGTACGCACGCGCGGTGATTTATTTTTCCGTAGGATATATAGATGGTGAAATATGGATGTTTCATACTTATAATAACATATCAGTATATGAGTGATACTGATGTTATTACTTCATAATGAAACAACCTAAGAAGAAGAAGTGGAAGAAGAAATAAAGATGAAAGAATTGGTAACGGTAATTACCTCTTCTTTGAAGCGCCTTTTGGAGACCTCCTCTTAGGGAACTAAAATTGGTCTTTGAGGAAGACCAGAACCTCTAGGATGTTGCTAGGGAAGTGGAGAAGAGATTTTGGCAGGGGTTGGCCGAACTTGAGTGCTCAAATTGGTGTGAGGAGGAGGGGGAGGAGGTGCCCTTTTATAAGGGAGGAGAGGGCACCTTAGGAATATCTCAAAATATTATTTTATATTAAAGTAAAAATCGGTTTATAATGGTTGAAAAGGGTCTTATTTCGAAGCTAAAGTGGGGATGGGTCGAAATCCTATCAACCAATAGGATTTAGACAAGTTTAGGTTATTATTTTAACCTTATCAATTAGATTTAACTCTAAGTTAAATAATTTAACTTTTACCGTGTCTTTTTGTTTTCTTTCACTATATGGTTAATACACTTACTATAACATGCCAAACGAACCCCAAATTGTTTATTATTAATATATATATCCTCATCTAAGTCATTTGGCCTAACCTTAGATTTTTAGGAATAAAATAACAATTAATAATATAATATTTGATTTAAAAACTATTTTGTGTCAATTTTGACACTATTTGATATATGATTTTTGTGAAAGTCATAACAGAATTATATGTTCGAACCAAGTTGATTAAATCAACACTAATATATCATAGTAACCTATAAAATTAGTGGAATTCATAAAAAGTCTCAAATTACATTCATTTGAGTATTTATAACATCAATTATGTTAATATTTCCTTAAAAGGGTAATTACTGCATCATCGTTGTGTCATAAATAAATTAATTTATTTAAAGTCTAAAAATTATAAATAAAATATCATTATGTAGGAAATATTTTTAGCTTTCTAATGAATATTTATAGTCTAATTGATCTTATGTATAACCCCATATTAAAAATGTTTTAGTGAATAAACTTTGATTTTAACTCTTTTAACTCTTCTTTGAATTAAATAATAATAAATGTCCTAATCTAATCCAAGTGGGCCTAAATGATAATATTTTACACTTAAGGTTGTTTTTGGTCGAGATACACTTGTCCAATAGAATTATGACATGTGTTAAGGTAATATTAATATCATTCTTACCCTTAATTACCCTATTTACTTTTAACCGTGGTAAATAAAAGTAAAAAGTTACTATTCACCAAAAATTATTTTCATCTCATTGAACCACATTTTTGTCCTTGATATTAACCGTGTCTCTCGGATTTTCGAAATTCCTCTCACAGAAGCGGTAAAATTAAGTTTTATGAACAATTCAGTTTTTTTTAATTACCACATAGTGGTTTCACTATTCATCAAAAATTGAAAGTTTTCATAAAAATACCAAAAAATAGGCCTAAGCTATATTTGATATTGTGAACTCAAAAATGATGTCTATTTTACCAAATTCAAAACATATCAGTTGCATTAACTAATTTAAAAATTAATTCTCGTCGTCAAAACAAATAGCGTGTTTTTATGAGATAATAACTATCAAAAGATTGACACTAGTTTATAACTGGTTTAAATGTGAAATTACATCCAATGACCAACATTGTATTAAATTGTAAAAATATATTCTCAATATACTTTAAAACCACTCAAATTAATAATTTATCACTATTAACCATTTCTATTAAAAAATTTGTTTTTAATTAAAATTTAGTAATTTTCACTATTAATCAGAATATGAAAGTTATCCGAAAAATACCAAAATTTCACCCTAAGCTAATTTCGATATTCCGAATTCAAAAATGAAATCCATTTTGAAAAAAAAATTTACAAAATTTCAAAAAGTGGTTATTACTATTCATACAGGCTAGTTTTAATAATATTTTAATAGCATATCGTTGTTTAGTGAAACTCGGTATTGCGTATTACACACGCTATCGAGGAAGGTCGCGATTGCGTGTAACGCAAGGCAAGTCAAGGATGCGTGTTGTGCAAGCTCCTTTTGGTGTAGCGTACAACACAAGACATTAATAAAATTAAAAAGAATATTTTTTATAAAATCTTGGGCTGTTACATGGAGGCACCTTGGGTGGACTCCCTTGGAGGTAAGGAGACCAGAACTTCGTTGGGGGAGAGTTGGGTGTGAAAACTAAAGGAGGAAATGGTGGGTATTTATAGGGAAAGTGAGGGGACAAGGCATTAATGGCCAAGGGACACCTCATTAGTGGTTTTGGCAAAACCATGGGCTTTCTCATGGTATTTTCCCATGGTATTGGCCACTAGGGACACCTAATACCTCATATTACTATTCATAAGTCGACCATATTGATTACATACTTAATACATCATTTAATGATGTCATTAAACACTCGTAACTTAAAAACTATACATTCACTATTCATCAAAAATTCAACTTTCTCAGAATAATACCAAAATTTCACCTTAACCAAATATCAATTCTTTGATTTCAAAAATGAAATCCATTTTATAAAAATAATTTTCTAAATATTTTTAATTAAATTTTTAATTAAAAATACTATTCACCAAAAATTCATTTTTTTCAGAAAAATCCCTAAAAATTACCTTAACATAATATCAATGCTCTGAGTTCAAAAATAAATTCCTTTTTATAAAAATTATTTTCTAATTATTTTTAACTAATTTTTTAATTAAAAAACACTATTAATCCGAAAAAACTAATTCTTGACTAATAATTTATGAAACCATTATTTACCCATTTTATTGAATCACAATACTTAATCTAGGTGCCTAAATTATATTAAAACTTTCATTGAGTGAAATTACTAATCCATTTGGTCACCTTACTAATCCTAAGCGTAAAATCACTATTCATAATTTACTATTCATCAAAAATTATGTTGATTTTATTAGACTCCAAATTCCTTACTGAACACTTTTGTAGATGGCCATTTTTTGAAAATCATTACACATCATTAATTATTTAGGGTTTACATAAAAGTTTTAAAATATCCCTTTTTAAAAAATTCATCAATAAAATATATCCTAAAATTATCCGGACAAAAGAAATTACACAAACATAACTAAAGGAAGAGATCTCAATTTATTCACCCGAAAGGAGTACACAAGGAAGCTAGGGTCTCGTCACATAGCCCCTTATAACACCGGCATAAGACCTATGTGTAAGGTGTGCTGTGGTGAGAGAATCTGAGGGAGGCTCAGATAACATTGCCCTATTAGTAATCTCTACTAACTTCAACTTCTCCCATAGGTGTTTTCGTTCAAGCTTGACACGTTGGAGTTCGGCTTGGGCTTCGTCCAAAGCGAAGCCCACAGATGCTACCTCCTTCCCAAGCTCTGATAAGTGGGCTTCATAAGGGTCGAGTCTACCGGATGAAGCCATTGACTCCTCTTTCTGCATTTACCTTTCACATCTTATTAAATCATTAAGATTAAGTTAATATACTACTCAAAAATATTGGGTCGTTACATTCTTCCCCCCGTAAGAAATTTCGTCCCCGAAATTTATACTTGAGGCCTAGTCGAAAAGGTGATGGTACTTTTGCTTCATTGTTTCCTCAGGATCCCAAGTCGCTTATTCATATATATGATTCCTCCACAACACTTTCATAAGGTGGGTTGTCTTGTTTCGTAAGACCTTGTCTCTACGGTCCAAGATCTCCAATGACTGCTCCTCATAAGAGAGGTCATGTTCCAGTTGTACCACCTCTGGGTTCAGTACATGCGAAGGGTCGGGTATGTACATCCTCAAGAGAGATACATTGAAGACATCATGAACTTGAGCTAGGTTCAGTAGAAGTGCTACACGATAGGCCACTGCTCCTATGCGATCAAGGATTTCATATGGGCCAATGTACCTAGGGCTGAGCTTCCCTTTCTTCCCAAACCGCATGACTCTCTTCTATGGAGAAATTCGAAGGAAGACTTTGTCACCAACACCAAAATCCAAGTACCTTCAACGATTGTCAGCATATCTCTTCTGCCGACTCTGAGCAGCCATTATGTGTTGTTGGATGGCATGAACCTGTTCTGTCATCTCTTGCACAAGATCAGGCCCAAGATGCTTTCTATAACCAGTTTCATACCAACAAGTGGGATTTCCACATCGCTTTCCATACAGAGCTTCGTAGGGTGCCATCTGAATACTCGAAAGGAAGTTGTTGTTATAGGATAACTCAACTAATGGGAGGTGTTGATCCCATCCACCTTTAAATTCCATTGAGCATAATCTCAGCATGTCTTCGAGTGTCTGAATAGTCCTTTCAGATTGGCCATCAGTTTGAGGATGATAGGCCGTAGGAAAATTCAATTCAGTATTCAAAGCATGTTGAAGACTTCTCCATAATTATGATGTGAATCTTGGGTCACGATCAGACATGATGGATAGTGGTACCCATTCAGCCTTACCACTTCCTTCACGTATATCATGGCAAGCGGATCCAGAGAGAAATCTTCCCGAATAGAGATAAAATGGGATGTCTTGGTGAGATGGTCCACAATAA
Source organism: Viscum album (assembly GCA_963277665.1). Lineage (NCBI taxonomy): Eukaryota > Viridiplantae > Streptophyta > Magnoliopsida > Santalales > Viscaceae > Viscum > Viscum album. The sequence continues at coordinate 1,453,918,874 of OY728159.1, read as the reverse complement.
CCCATATCGCATTGTTTCCTTTGGATGCTTTCAGGAGACCGGTTACAAAGTCCATAGTGATATTATCCCACTTCCATACTGGTATGGGTAGCGGTTGTAATACCCCCTTAGGAAGTTGTCATTCTGCCTTTACATGCTGACACACCAGGCACCTTGTAGTGTAATCAGCAATCTCCCTCTTCATGTTATCCCACCAGTAATGATCACGGAGGTCTCTATACATCTTAGTGCTTCCCGGATGTATAGAGAATGTAGAGCTATGAGCTTCATCCATCAGTTCTTTCTTTATCTCCAGAATAGATGGAACACATAGTCTTGTTCAAAATTTCAATACACCTTCTTGATCAATATTGAAATCAGGGAACTTCCAATCTTTTACAGCCTCCAACTTCTCCTGCAGCAAATGATCTTCTTTTTGAGCCTTGTTGATCTTCTCTAGTAATGATGGTTGAGAAATCATTTGGGATAGGGTTGATGATATCCCTTTCCTTATAATTCCCATGTCCAGTTTTACTAGATCTTTAATCAAGGGATCTCTTAGGATCTTCATTGTTGCTAGAACAATAGGATCTTTCCTTCTTAACGCTTCCATGACATTGTTTTCTCTTCCAGGGTGATAATGAATTGAACAATCATAGTCTTTAATAAGCTCCAACCGTCTCCTTTATCTCATGTTCAATTCTTTCTGTGTGAAAATATACTTTAGACTTTGGTGGTTAGTGTATATATCACATTTCTCCCCATAAAGATAGTGCCACCATATCTTTAGTGCAAAAATAGCTTTCTCCAGCACTAGATCATGCGTAGGATAATTCTGCTCATGAATCTCCAACTATCGAGATGCATAAGCAATGACCTTGTCATTTTGCATGAGGACGCACCCAAGCCCTTTCAGAGATGCATCACTAAAAATAACAATTCCTTCTTCGATAGAGGGCAGTGTTAACACAGGTGCAGTAACCAATCTCTTATTCAGCTCGTAGAAACATTCCTCACATTCCTTTGTCCAGATGAACTTAACCCCTTTTCGAGTCAACTTGGTTAGTGGATTAGAATGCCGTGAAATGTTTTTCCCAAACCTCCTATAATATCCTGCTAAACAAAGGAAACTATGAATCTCAGTAACTGTTGTGGGTTGAGTCCACTCCTCTACAACCACTGTCTTTGCAGGGTCAACCGAGATTCCTTCATTGGTTATGATGTGCCCCAAGAAAGTCACTTGTTGTAACCAAAACTCACACTTTCTGAACTTCCCAAAGAGCCTCTCCTTCCGTAGAGTTTTCAATATAACCCTTAGATGATCATCATGCTCCTCACGATTTTTTGAATATATGAAAATATCAGCAATAAAAACTACCACAATGTTATCAAGGTAGTCCTTAAAGATTCTATTCATCAAATCCCTTAAAATAGCAGGAGCATTAGTCAAGCTGAAGGGCATAACAGTAAACTCATAATTCCTATAAATTGATCGGAAGGAAGTCTTTGGAATATCTTCCTTATTCACCCTCAGTTGATGATAACCAGATCGATGGTCAATCTTAAAGAAGAATTGATCCCCGCGAAGTTGGTCAAATAAATCATCAATTCTTGGAAGAGGATATATGTTCTTCACTGTGATCCTTTTCAGTTCTCTATAATCAATGCATAGCTGCATTGATCCATCTTTCTTCTTCACAACGAGAACCGGTGCTCCCCAAGGAGACACACTCGGTCGGATAAACCCCTTCTCCAACAAGTCTTGGAGTTGTTTCTTTGACTCTTCTAGCTCCACATTTTCCATTCTATATGGAGTCTTTGATATCGGTTGAGACCCAGGTACGAGTTCAATGGATAAATCTACCTCTATTTCTGGGGGAGGTCCAGGTAACTCCCCAGGAAATACATCCATGTATTCCTGAACAATGAGAACATCTTATATTTGTATGATCCCTTTTCCTTCTTCATCATCACCGATTAACTCCATAAAGAAAGCTATAGGAGGTGCTTCTAGATAGGGATCAGTTCGGGATATCTCTCCTCGGAAGATTACTGTAGGTCATTCATTCAAGACTACTGAGATTTCCTTACTTCTGCATTTGATCTTAGAATTATACTTTGAGAGCCAGTCCATCTCTAGTATAATGTCGAATTCCATCATGAGAATGACTAGTAGATTTGTGATAAGATTGTGCTCACCAATGTAAACACTAGAGTCTCTAAATACTATTGATGCAAGGATAATCCCACATGGAGTCTTGACTGACAACTCTACCTCTAGCAGTTCGGGGATTGATTCTATATTCCTTGAAAACTTGGAGGAAATAAAGGAATGCGTAGAACCAGAATAAAATAAAGTACTTGCTAGTTTTTAGAGGACAACAAGAGTACCTTCTACCACATCGTTCGAAACTTCAACTACAATTGTCGTGATAGCGAAAGCACGACCTTACTCCCTTGGCCTCTACTAAGGTTGATGGTGATTCCCCTCCACCGCCCTCGGATTTGGACATTGGTAAGCAAACTGCCCAAGCTGTCCACATTTGAAGCATGTGACTTCGGGTAGCGCCAGAACCAACTTTCCTCTTTCGTTAGTGTTGGGAAGCTGAGGCTTCACCTCATTATGACAGTTCCGAGCAATATGGCCTCCTCTTCCACACTTATAGCACTTTCCACTTCAGTTCAAGCAGTTCCCCAGATGATTCATCCCACATTTATTGCATGTGGTAAGTTGAATTTTCTTTCCACCTCTTCCCTGATCAAAAGACTTCCCTAAACTGGGCTCCAACGATCTGTTCTTTTCATTTGGTTTATGAGACCACTGTGTCTCACCAAACTCTAGCTCGACTTTCATAGCACTTAGAACTATTTCTTCATAGCTATCATAGTCCCTGTTGGCTATATTCTTCCGCAGATGAGGTCGTAGTCCACCAAAGAATCTATCAACCTTCCCATTAGGGTCCATGACAGTGCTTGAGGTATAATGGGAAAGCCTTGTGATGTTCATCTCATAGCTTCCTACATATTCGTTCTCCTTCTACTTCAGCTCGAGAAACTCTTTCTACATTCTCGTTCACATGGAACGAGGGAAATAATTTTTAAAGAAAATTCCCCGAAATTCTTCCCACTCCATAGCTTCCATCTCTCCTTGTGGCTTCGTGTTTTTGATCAGTGACCACAACTGATCAGCTTCTCCCTCTAGGCAGTAAACAGCAAGGGTGACTTTTTCTTGTTCCGAACAATGATGTACAGAAAAGATCTTTTCAATGGAGCTTATCCATTGTTCCGTAACCAATGGGTCAGTAGATCCACTGAATGTTGGCGGTCGTTGACGCATGAAGGACTCAACAGAGTGTTGTTCCCTTCGTGGTGAGGTCATCCTCTCAACTTGATTCAAGTTATGACTTATAACTTGAGTCAGTTAGTTCATCATTCGCATGAATGTTTCCATTCCGGCTTCCATCAGAGGGACGTCAGCACATGGTGCATTGCGGTCACCATCGGCACGGTTCCTCCTATTGCCCTCTATTTTATAAAAGAATAAAACCTTAGTAATAAACTTATTTCATTTATGAATATTTTAACTAAGACTTCATGCTTAGACAATTACACTTTTATATAATTCCTTCATAATGATTCATAAAAATCTTTTGATTAACCAAACGTATCCATTGGGAGTGCCGTAACCAAGAGTGCAGCAAATCCCGATATCGTGCACCAGTTCCTGTTCGAGTCTAGATCAAAGAGGTGTTTTCGGGCTTTACCCCTATGTACATCTGTGCCAGAGCTGCCTCTACCTGCTCGTATCCAGACATAGATGTATTTGTTTGATACACCACTTACTCAACACTTACCAAAATACCGGGAATTTTTACAATATTTAAACATTTATATAAGGTTCTTCCTAAAGTTTTTATATCCTAATTTCCACAAATAACTAAACCTCCCTTTGATACCAACTATAGAATCCCGTCTTTTTATAACATAACTTTCATTTCATTACACGGAACTGAGGATCATTAAGGTTTAGTGTCATGGAAACAAGGAACATAATACATGAAAAAACATAAAACAGTCTTCTTAAACACTTGAAAGGATTCTCCTTTAGTTCATCCTAGTTTCATTACTGAATCTCATAACATGGGAACATACATCAAAAGAAAGGGTGAGCAGAAGTCCCAGTAAGGGAAACAAGATAAACATTTTACATGTGAACTTGAGATACTTCAATAAGGACATGAAAAAAACATTAAGGCATGAGAAAGAAATCATGAGATACATCATAATAAATATAAAATTTTTCATAACTTGAAGGTGTGGCTGCAAAATTTAATATTCACAATCGTTTCATTTCACCAAGGTCCATCCCCATGGTGTCGTTAAAAATTACCAAGGTTATTAACCAAGGCGTCGTTAAAATGGTCACCTCTAGAGATTAAGTCTTTACCCAATGCATTTGAGCGCTATCAGGGCGCACCCTTAAATTTTCCTTTATTATCATGTGAGCCACATATATCATCATCAAACATTTCATAAATAACCCATATAGCATAAAATAAATGGGTTTAATTTCATAATCATAACGTTTTAAAAACTGCTTTAAAGACATGATCTTTATGTTACTTGAAACCCACAGAAAGGGAAAGCGGGTATCATGTATGTAAATCCCAGAATATAAAATAGATAATTTTGATATATATGTGAATACCCTTGTAGAAATAAGTTCTTTGAGTATTCACTTTATAACATGAAATAATTTTGAGAAAAAAGAGGCATTTTGAGACGAAAATTCTGCAGCATAACGACTATGTTACAAGGTTTTAGAAAACTTTGAAAAGAGAGGTAACATGGGTCGAACAATCATAATTGACCCATAAAACAGTAGAGGGATAGAATAATAAGGATATATGGACATGGTGATGCAATTTCAAGGACATAACATTTGAAATGAAAAACATGGAAGGAAGACAAAAATTTGATTTCTCTTATAAAAGTCGGCAGCCTAACGATGTCACATAAATTTAAAAAAAAAATTAATTGAACAGATCAAATAGGGTATCTCATCATATGATCACAAGAGATTAGTATGATAGATATATAGATCATACCACAACATAATAAAAAGGAACTTGAAATATTTGACATGAAAATCGAACTTGAAAAATGAGAAGGGTGAAAGAATCACTTAAAAATTCGGTAGCCTAACGACGTCACTTAAACTTTCATAAAACGAAATGATGAGAGTAAGAGGGGATATCTCATCATATAAACATGAAAGGTCAGTAAGAGGATTATATAAAAGAACATCCTCTCACATAATAACATGGAGAATAAAAGAAATGACATAAAAGAGATTACATGAAAAGAAAGAGAGAGGTCGGATCCCTTACCTTAAAACGTGACTCTTGAAACACAATGTTTTTTACCTTGAGGGCTTGGGGGAACCTTGGGAGGACTCCTTGAAAGGTAAGGAGACCAGAACTTCGTTGGGGGATAGTCAGGAGTGAATACTAAAGGAGGAAAGGGTGGGTATTTATAGGGAAAGTGAGGGGACAAGGCATTAATGGCCAAGGGACGCCTCATTAGTGGTTTTGGAAAACCATGGGCTTGCCAATGGTATTTTCCCATGGTATTGGCCACATGGGACACCTCATACATTATATTACTATTCATAAGTCGACCATATTGATTACATACTTATTACATCATTTAATGATGTCATTAAACACCCGTAACTTAAAAACTATACTTTCACTATTCATCGAAAATTCGACTTTCTCAGAATAATCCCAAAATTTCACCTTAACCAAATATCAATGCTTTGATTTCAAAAATTAAATCCATTTTATAAAAATAATTTTCTAAATATTTTTAATTAAATTTTCAATTAAAAAAACTATTCACCGAAAATTCATTTTATTTCAGAAAAATCCCCAAAAATTACCTCAACATAATATCAATGCTCTGAGTTCAAAAATAAAGTTCTTTTTATAAAAATAATTTTCTAATAATTTTTAATTAAATTTTTAATTAAAAACACTATTCATCCAAAAAAACTAATACTTGACTAATAATTTATGAAACCGTTATTTACCCATTTTATTGGATCACATTACTTAATCTAGGTGTCTAAATTATATTAATACATTATTTAAGTGAAATTACTAATCCATTTGGTCACATTACTAATCCTAAGCGTAAAATCACTATTCATAATTACTATTCATCAAAAAATAAGTTGAACTTATTAGACTCCAAATTCCTTACTGAACACTTTTGTAGAAGACCATTTTTTGAAAATCATTACACCTAATTAATTATTTAGGGTTTACATAAATGTTTAAAAATATCCCTTTTTCAAAAAATCATCAATAAAATATATCCTAAAATTATCCGGACAAAAGAAATTCCAAAAACGTCACTAAAGGAAGAGATATCAATTTATTCACCCGAAAGGATTACACAAGGAAGCTAGGGTCTCGTCACATAGCCCCTTATAACACCGGCATAAGACCTAAGTGTAAGGTGTGCTATGGTGAGAGAATCTGAGGGAGGCTCAGATAACATTCCCTAGTAGTAATCTCTACTAACTTGAATTTCTCCCATAGGTGTTTCCGTTCAATCTTGACATGCTGGAGTTCGGCTTGGGCTTGGTCCAAAGCGAAACCCACAGATGCTACCTCCTTCCCAAGCTCTGATAAGTGGGCTTCATAAGGGTCGAGTCTACTGGATAAAGCCATCGACTCCTCTTTCTGTATTAACCATTACCATCTTATTAAATCATTAAGAGTAAGTTAATATACTACTCAAAAAGATAGGGTCGTTACAGGACGTATCCCCTGTCTGACAACCTCCCACTCTAGAACATTGGCATCATGGAGGAGGTGCCACTGCCGGGCTTCAAAGTGGACACGCCGCTGTCTTGGGTGACTCGGGAGGACGAACATCCTCACTACAACATCAACAAAAATGACCATCCTGCCAGGGAAACTAGACATATGGATGTATATGTCATGAACCCGAGGACTAGGACTATTACTGGGGATGAGCCAGTGGCAGAGTATTCTTCGGCCCTCTACAGGAGCACGTTCCGTCAGAGCATCACGGATGACACGAACGGCTAGATGAAGGATGGGGACCTGCGGTCTGGGAGAAACTTCACCAGCAAATGGGCCTGGGCGTTTTAGGTTCTCCATACCTGCGACCAGTTCGGAGACGAACTGCGGTATATCGGCCTGTTCGAGGTGGTATGGACATCACAGTTCCATTTTAACCGCCAGACTGAACTCAGACCAGATCTATTCACCCGGTGGTCTCCTGATACCAACACATTCCACCTTCATCATGGGGAAGTCAGCATAAGTCTCTGAGACGTTCACTACATCGGTCGTATCCCACTGGAGGGTTACCAATACGATGAGTTCGTTCTTCCAAAGAACACCTGGGGATCCAGGATGCGGACACCTATGCTGATGTGGCACCTATTGGAGATGGCCAACGAGAGGCTGGGGGTCAAGGACTTCCTGAAGGATGTGGCTTTCAAGGGCTGTTTCAGCCTGTTCCTTGAAAAGGATCCGACCGTGAAGATGTCGGGACGGGGAAAACGGTGCCCAACCGAGACTCAGAGGAGCAGGGATGGGTCATACTAGAGGACCCTGGAGGTAGGGAAATACCAATCATGGGGCTACCACGTCATTGTGGCCCAGGACTTGAATGTCCGGTATGCCGGGTTCCTTGTCGCCTTCCTAAGCAGGTGGCTCCTGCCGGTGCGGGACGCGGGGATGGTCGTCCGTCCAGCGACTTTGGTGATGGCGGGCTCCATTTCCGCAAACAAATGGTTCAACTTGGGAGTCCTCGTACTGGCCAAGCTGTATACCATTCTGGGTCGCATCTCACGAGGGGGGTCGCCTCGGATAGTATGTGGTCCCTTCCAAATCTTCCATGGCTGGGTGGTGGCGCATCTTGGCGGGTATACTTTCCCAAACGCCGTCCATCCTCCAGGCAATGGTCTATGACCATCCTTGCTAAATATCGCAGGGGTGGTACCATTGACGCTCAATGAGGAGGGCAAGAGGATTCGCATTAGCAACCATGCCAGCTTCAACTTTAGCCCGTTCCCCACCCCGGTCGGCCAGCTGGTGGGCAACGGTCGAGGTTCTCTGGAATAGTAGGAATACTTCCATAGCATTCGGGGCGGGGTGTTCATGGCTTGGATCGACGAGAAGGTGATCTGCGAGCCGTACATGACATCCTGATTCGCCAGGCAGTTCGGGTGCCTACAGCGAATGCCGAAGAAGGTATTTACGGCTGTCTGGCAGGAGAAGAATTCATGCGTCCTGCGCCAGATGGGGTTGATGTTTACCACCTTTGGATTTAGCGACGTCGTCATTCTTACTCCCATCGGGGTCTATGCCGGCCTAGCCACCGAATACGCCGAACACTAGACCATTTCGTACACTGAGGGGCTATTACGGAAGCGCGTCCAGCAACTCGAGGTCACTCACGCGGAAACCGGGCGAGGGGAAAGAAGGCACGGTGCCGTCTGAAGGGTGGAACCGAGGGCGCATCAGGATAATACGCATGCGCATGCCGGGTCCTCGGCAGCGGGGACATCACATGGTGCCACCACGTCCTCATTACCCGCAGGGGGGTGACATGAGGTGGCCAAGGAACTGCCCGGGAAGCAGATAAGATAGCTGCTCGAACCTTCTCAAGACTCACTTCTCTCGGCACTGTGGTCGGCCTGGATGACCCTACAGCAATCGCTGAGCATCGAAGCCATCTGGAAGAAGATAATTCAAAACGGGATCTAATTGCCAGAGGTCAGGCTCGTTCGAATTACCGACCGAGTAAATTTCCATCGGCGGCATGCATACCAGACGGCCATGGATGCATACACACGCCAGAGGGGGAGGGGTGTGGAGCCAACATTCTTAGTGAAAGTGATGCTCGGCCAGTATCATGATCTGGAAGCAATGCCGCTAGGAGAAGGTGACAGTGACAAGGAGCCAGAGGGGGAGGAGGAAACCATAGAGGACGAAGGCGAGGGAGAAGACGAAGAAGAAGAGCCCGAAGGTGAGGGGTCGCAAGGGGCGACCTACCAAGGGAGTCTCCGAGAGAGCGGCGAGATTGCCAACACTGATCTCGACCTAACCGAGATTCTCGAGGTTTGTTTCTGTCTTCATTCATTTCCCTCATACATTCATTCTCATTTCCAACTTCTGACTAACTTCCCCATCCTACTTAGGAGCAGTTGAGCGGACGAGCGTCCCCACCCGAGGATGGAGGGGAGGGACCAGTGAGACATGATGGGGATCTGACTCCCATCATTGAACTAACAAGCGCAGAGGGGTCTCCCATCATGGCGGCTCCTGGAGTGGCCGAAATACTGGGGACCAGCGCTCGGGATTCCTGTATGTCTCACGCTTCACTACTGGTGCTTGGTGGCAAAACATCTCGTCTGACCAGCGTATGCCTTGTCCAGTGATCTCAAAACTGGAGGCACGTCAGGCTGCGGAGCCCGGGCCGTCCGTGAGTGGACCAGTGGCAAACATACCACCTCGTTCGGAACATGATCTATGCACTGAGTCAGCCCCGACAATTGATGAACAGGGGGCGACGGACATCAGTGACGCAATTCCTGAGACGAGGTTGGAAGCTAGTGGAGGCATCATTGCTGCTGGGGCAAGAGAAGAAGGTCGCCCGGACATCGAGGATTCTATCCCTCATGAAGAAATATCTGAGACGGATCCTTCTGCCGATCTGCAGGCGACCTTCCCTATATACCGGCTTGCTGACCCTGAGGAGATAGATAACTCATACTCAGAGGTGGCCGAGGAGAGATGGATGACATGGCGCAAGGGGTGGAAGTGTATCCAGTGTTTTTTCAGGCAGCCCCAGTCCGATTGGCTGAGGCGGATGGGATCACCTCTGACTTGGCTGCGCTTCCTATGCACCGGAGGGGCTGACGCTCAGCGTCTTCATCTGACAGTCCGTGATTACATGGCTGAGAAGATACGCGAGATCAGCCGGCACACCGTCATTTCCCACTGCCTGGAAGGATCGGTGAGCGCTCATGTGCTACTGAGGGCGGTGCAGTAAGTCCGACACCTCAAAGGGCAGGCGGCAGATAATGAGGCCTTCATCGCAAAATGCTCTGAGCTCGTGGAGAAACTGACGGCGCAGCTGGTTGATGCACAGGAACAACTGGTGGAGGCGAGTCACAAGATGACCGTGCTTCGAAGCGAGCTGGCACAGGCAGAAGCTAAGGCTGGCGAGCTGCGCACTGTGGTGGCCGATGAGGAGAGAGTCTTCAAAGAGCGAAAAGTGGCCCTGGAGGCTACCAGCCAGAGGGTAGCAGCACTAGAACGATCACTTCAGCACGCTAATCCCTAAGGGCTTTGTGTTTTTCCATCTCATGAACTTTATTCTTGTACTTCTCATCATCTCAATCCAATATTTGGTCAAATCCACTCTTTTGTACCCTTGGTTTAATGCGCTCAACCATAGTTTCGAAACGAATAACAACTCACTCCTAGGCTCCAATGGGACGTGCCCAACGCAAGAAGCAAGAGACGCTCATGCCATCATTCTGTTCAACTGTGGGGCATTGACCAAGCTTCAGGCGTCCAAAATCGGGCCTGGACTTCTGAGGAGACCCCGGGCCAATTGATGTGTCGACTTCTCAATGTGCTTTAACACATGAGAGGGGCAATGCCGGGGCATTGAAATCCATCCAAACATAGGGGAATGGAGAGGAAGGTTGAATCACGCTGCCCAAATTCGGAACCCAACGGGGTGCAACCATGGAGGATAAATGTCAACTGTGGCGGAAACATAGCATCCACATCACGTTGGCCTGGAATGGGGGACAATAAATGAGGGTTGACCGCTGACCATGTTCGCAACACGGGACCTAACTGAAATATCGTTGGTCAGTCTTCTGGGACATTGGCCCAGGACATTAGGCGGACCATAGGTCGAGCATTTATACTGTTAGGGGGTCCCGTCAAACATGACCAGTTCTTCGGAACGTTGGCCCAGGACAGTAGGCGGACCATAAGTTGAGCATCCATACTGTTAGGGGGCCCGTCAAACATGACCAGTTATTCGGAATGTTGGCCTAGGACAGTAGGCAGAACATAGGTCGAGCATCCATACAGTTAGGGGGTCCCGTCAAACAAGAAAGGAAATGAGGATCCGAATAAGGGGGACGCAAAGCGTGGAAGGTGGAGTGGTGGTTTGTTTCGAACATAGTCCAACACCCCCGAAATTGTGCCACCATGGCGAAGGCGCATTAGGAGGACGTACCAACCTGATCACGAGTCGTCTCAATTTCTAGGCAGGACCTCTTTGGCGAGAGAATTGCCGCTTCCCATTATTACGATGGGGCGTCCCAAACATGCCCGATGTAGATATCTCGATTACACCACTTCCCATGAAGTCAGGCCGAGGGGCCGACAATAAGGAGGGATGGGGTTAAGTAATCCCTAGGGATGGACCCAATATGAGACGTCCGGTTGGTCCTACGTATCTCATAAGGATGAGAATCAAGCCACACATAGTTCTTGAAAATATATTTTAACGACATGCGGGACAAAATACAGTTTTACGTCATGCAGGACTGAATATAGTTTAACGTCATGTGAGATGGAATATGGATCTTAGTTTTAGGTCTTAGAGCTCGGACCCTAAGGATCATAGTTTTAGGTCTTAGACCTCGGACCATAAGGATCATAGTTTTAGGTCTTAGAGCTCGGACCATGAGGAAAGGGGAGGAACAGACACATGGCATAGCGGTTACAAAACCCGACAGCAATGAGGACCTAATCCCTACTTACCATGTGCTCTCCGGGGAAATGCTCGAGTTGAGGGACCGAACGTGAAGGTAGGCTAGCTGGGCCCACGGGGAAGTGCCCTAGGCGCTCCTACGTATCTCAAATGGATGAGAATCAAGCCATACGTAGTTCTGAAACGTGACACGGTAAGATACCAGTGCCAGGGAAAATGGGAGCGCAGGCATGGCCCTTGCACTAAAAGAAGAGGAATTTGATAAATAATGTATGTCCTTTAAGGTGGGTGGTTTTTTGGTTGTGAAGCGACAGACCTAGAGTAGTAGGCCATGGTGTCACCACAAACATCAAGCCATGATAGGCGTTGACAACTGGCATGGCACAAGACCAATACCCAACATGATGTCCTCTACAACAAGGTCACCAAAATGTAGTTCCGTTTTTCGTCGTGCGGCCAGGACGACAATGCCACAGTTTAGGGTCGTGTGATAGGACCAACAACACAGTTTAAGGTCGTATGGTTTGGACCAACAACACAGTTTAAGGTCGTATGGTTTGGACCAACAACACGGTTTAATGTCCTATGGTTTGGACCAACAACACAGTTGAAGGTCATATGGTTTGGACCACCAACACAGTTTAAGGACATATGGTTTGGACCAACAACACAGTTGAAGGTCATATGGTTTGGACCAACAACACATTTTAAGGTCATATGGTTTGGACCAACAACATAGTTTAAGGTCATATCGTTTGGACCAACAACACAGTATATGGTCATATGGTTTGGACCAACAACACAGTCTAAGGTCATATGGTTTGGACTAACAACACAGTTTAAGGTCATATGGTTTGGACCGACAACACAGTTTAAGGTGATATGGTTTGGACCAACAACACAGTTTATGGTCATATGGTTTGGACCAACAACACAGTTTAAGGTCATATGGTTTGGACCAACAAAACAGTTGAAGGTCATATGGTTTTGACCAACAAAACAGTTCAAGGTCATATGGTTTGGACCAACAACACAGTTTAAGGTCATATGGTTTGGACCAACCGAGAGAGGAGCCTCGGGCAAAAAGGCCTATGAGGGTTCGACAATCAGGGAGGGGTAGGAGATGCTTGCTCCCAACTATGCTGGGCCCGAAACGCAATGTATGGGAGACACCTCACTCCCCATGGGGATGAGGGTCAAGCTGCACGCAACCCGTAAAGAAGACACCGAAGCACATACTCCAGCACTCAGATTGCAGGAGCCCCGAGAGACCGTTACACAGCTCTGTCCATCTGATGTGTGGGAGTGTACTGAGGGTTAGTACAAGGACTGTCGAGATTCCACCATGACACAGTGGGGCGGAACATGACATGAACCATGCCACCAACATTCAGGGCCCATGGAAGACGACGTGACGACTGAGGATTTCTGCTGACCATGTTCGCAACGCAGCATACTGTCGTGTTAGCCATGGGGACAAACAAATGAGCATCAACCGCTGAACATGTTCGCAACGTGGGATTCGTATCAATTTTTTGTCTGAAACCCTCGGGGGCTTTGACCCATGACGGTAGGAGAGCCCTTAGGAGTTTTATCCCGGCCATTCTTGGGGGTCCCTCCAGGTGTCGGGTGCCCGAATGAAGGGGAACACGAAGCTTGGAAAGTGGATGGAAGTTGCCTATGTCGAATCTGGCACTCCAAGTCCTAGACCAAAGTACCCTGAGCACATCGGCAGACCACTAGAAAGGGACATAGGGCTCTGTACGAGAGTGGCCAAATGATGGTGTATCCTTGGGAAAAAGAGGGGGGCGTAATGCCAATCACTATGGGAACCGGGAGATCGTGGGATCTCCTAAGAGATGGGGCTGGATCTGACATCTAGGTGTTCAGGCGGTCCTACGTATCCCATAAGGATGGTAATCAAGCCATACATAGTTCTAGAAAGCGTCTTCTAATGCCATCGGATATAGGAGGACTAAATCCTGAGGACAGGGTGCGCGTGGTGCAGCTACTGCAAACCTGACGTGAATGAGGACATGATCTCACACCATGGGTCGTCGCCGGCGGGTAAGGCCCTATGACATCCAACCCCCAGACTACAAAGGGCCATGAATACTTAGTAGTATGGAGAGGATCCGGTGGACGATGCACAAAGTTAGCATGAACATGGAACGCATGACACCTCTTGGCATACTCGATGCAGTCGTGGATCATGGAAGGCCAGAAGTATCCCAGCCTCTTAATCTGGTGGGATAACTTCCACCCAGCCTGGTGGGTGCCACAGGAACCAGCGTGCACTTCCTGCATGACCTATGGGATCGCAACTCCTTGAAGACAACAGAGGAGAACACCACCAAACCCACGCCTATAAAAGAGCTGCTCAAGACTAGGACCACTTTGAAGAGTGAACTGCAGCGTGCAGCGCCAGATTCGTTCCCGCTCTGCTCGGTCCATTGGAAGATTGTCGTGTAGGAGATATTTAACCTGAGGTATCCTCCAGTCAGGAACTGTCTCGATCACCACGCATGGAACCATGAGGGGTCCTGACGTAGGGGCACCAGCTGTGAGATGGTTCACTTGTGGGCCACAATCACCCTCTGGGATAATAGGGGCAGGGATAACAGGAGAATTGACTCTTTGGTGTACCGTGTGGATGATCAGTTCATCCTATTCAGGCTCCGCGAGTGATGCGGCCAGGATAGCCAAAGCATCTGCTCGACTATTCTGTGACCGGGTAACGTGAACGACATCTGGTCGAGAGGGGAACATAGACATTAGATTGAGGGTGCACTCCAGCAATGACATGAGTTCTGGCTTCCTGACAGCGTAGTCACCATTAGCCTTCTTGATGACTAGCTCAGAGTCCCCTTTCACACACATATGGGGAACGTTAACCTCCAGGGCCAACTCGAGGCCAGTGATGAGGGCATGATATTCTGCCTCATTGTTGGTGCAGCCTTCTGAGAACAAGAAAGAATATGGCAGAACGACATGCTCCGGGGTGATGAAGACGATACTCAGGCCCACCCTGTTAAGCCTAGGATCATTGAGACTTCTACCGATAGGGCTTCGGGAGGCGCCATCAAAGTGAATCTACCAGCATGGGGTGGCGAGTTCAACTGAGAGGATTGCCTCATTAGGAAAGCTCATGTTTAGTGGTTGGTCCGCAGAGGTTGGGTGGGCATCTAAGAAGTCTTCCAACGCCTGTCCTTTGACGACCTTCTGAGGTACGAACCTAATGTCGAACTGCTGGAGGATCACCGCCCTGCGTGCCAATTGGCCGGTCAACATAGGTCAGCTCAAGATGTGTTTCAACGGGTCTACCCGAGAGACCAGCTGTACCTCATGGTGCTGCATGTAGTGCCGCAATTTATGTACTGCGAATACGAGCGCCAGGCAGCTCTTCTCGATGGGAGAGTATCTAACTTCCGCGTCGAGGAGAATGAAGCTGAGGTAGTAAAGGTTATTCTCCGTTCCCTCGTTGTTCATCTGGGCGAGAAGGGAGCCGAGGGATCGCCCCAGGGCGGTCACGTAAAGGACCAGCGGCCTTCCGGGAAAGGGTGGCATCAGGACCGGAGGTTGAAGGAGATACTGCTTAATTTCCTCAAAAGCGGTCTGACACTCTTCGTCCCACCCATAGGTGCCACATTTCTTCATTATCCGAGAGACGGGCTTACGCTTGCCGGCCAGATTCGCAATGAATCGGCGTATGTAGGCTAAGTGTCCTTGGAGACCTCGAAGCTCCCGAATATTACTCGAGGGAGGCATCTGTATGATGGCCTTGATCTTCTCGGGGTTGATATCAATACCTCAATATCTCACAATGAAGCCAAGAAACTTTCTGGATGTGACCCCGAAGGCGCACTTCAACGGGTTCATCTTCAAGTGGCGAGAACGGGGGAAACTGAACACTTTCTCAATGTATTTGAGATGGTCCCGACGCTGACGAGATTTAACCACCAAGTCATCAATGTAGCACTCCACCAGTGTCCCGAGGAGCGGCTTGAATATGTGGTGCATAGCCCATTGATAGGTGGCACCGACATTCTTTAGGCCGAAAGGCATAACCCGGTAGCAGAAAGTGCCCTGGGGTGCCCTAAAGGCAGTGAACTCATCATCCTCGGGGTCCATCCGGATCTGGTTGTACCTGGAGTATCCATCCATGAAGGAGAGGGCTTGGAACCTGGCCTTCGCATCGATCAACAGCTCCGTCACGGGAAGGGGAAAGTCATTCTTCGGATAATGGCGATTAAGATCACGTAAGTCGATGCAGACCCTGATCTTCCCGTTCATCTTCCTGACGGGGAAAATGTTGGCTAGCCACATGGGGTACTCGACTTCCATGAAAATGTTGGCCTTAATGATCTTATCAACTTCGGCCGCAACCATGGCACTATGAAAGGGGTGAATTTTCCTGGGAGGTTGCTTAACCCCGCGATGGTTTGCTGGGAGGCCAAGGCAGTGGACGGCTACCTGGGGATATAGTCCCAGCATCTCGTCATAACTCCAAGAAAACACATCACGGTGACGTCTGAGGAAGTCTATGTACTGTTGCTGTTCCTCAGGAGGCATAGCGGCCATGACCAATGTGGGTCTCGGGTCCGCCTCACTACCGAGGTTCACATGTACTAGCTCTTCTACCGTGGTGGATACTCCCTCCTCAAAGGCGGGAGGAGCAACATCCATTTATTATTCTCTGCTTGAGGAAGGATCATCCATGGGGGGAGCCGTTTCGGGGCTGCTCGACCCTGATGGTGAGCGGGCACCAGCTTGGGCGGCGGAGGCCGTCACGACGGGAGACTCATGCACCGTGGAGATCATGGTGACAAAAGTGGTCGATCCAATCCCATCCGGCCTTCGGCCCAAGGTGCCACGCTTTACGACATCAAAGTAGTGGTGACGCGCTGGCTTGAGCCGGTCGATTCCGGCTTGGCAAAACAAACACGTATGACGTACTGCCTTTCCCATGAGCCCAACGTCCCGATACCGTACAAGGGTAGGAGGCTCGGGGATCACCTGAGCCTGGTTGGTATAAGAGTACAAGCTGATTTCCCGCTGTCGCTTATACCCGAAAATATTCATTCCTATGGTACCCGAGACAACTAAGCACTCTCTGATATCGAGAGTTGTGGCCTCCAACCGATGGATTGGGAAGACATATGCGTCATCCAAACCTTCTCATGGATCACTCGCGACAGCGGCGGGCTCAACCTCACCTGCCAGTATTTGCTTGTCCTTGCTCTTGTAATAGTCAGCGTCTAAGTAACGAGCTTCACAAGAGGAAAGCGGAGACACATCTCCTTGGAGAACACCTACTCGACCCTTATGGGAGTATTTGAGTCACTGGTGGTATGATTAGGGAAACACTTTGTGAAGATGGAGCCACTGCCTGCCCATCAATGAGTTGTAGGCAGTGTCCTGAGAGACAACCATAAATTCAGTATTGGAAATTAATCCGCCGAACTGGGTCTTCAGACGAATCTTTCTGAGTGGAGTTTGCTTGGTCCTGTCATACCCCTGGATTCTGAGTTCGGAGGGAGTTAAGCCATCCTCGGTCAACCCCAGTTTTCGCAGTGTCCGAGTTGGGATCAAGTTAATCCCAGAACCCGTGTCGACAAGATAGCGACAGATTTTCATTCCATTGAACTGGCCGGTGAAGTACAAGGGGCGAATGTGCCCCTATATGGGAAGGTCTTCATCTTCACTGGAAAATGAGATAATCTCCTGACATTCGGCGTCCTCAATCACTTCGGTGTGGAAGGCTTCTGCGGCCGCTACCTCCGTTTCGAACTAGAGGGGGTTCCTTAGAGCCTCGGCGAGCGCCTCACGCATTTCAGATGAAAGGAAAGGGCCTCAAGGATGGAAAGCATTGTCGGAATGCCATCTAGATGCTTTAGTACATCATACTTTCGCGCCAAAAACGATCTTCTGCTTAAGGGAGGTCCCTCTGCGATTGGGGGCATGACTGGCCCTGCTGGCGGGACCGGTGACTGACTAGTACTAGGCGCATCCCGCTGTTCACTAGCTGAAGCCCGGGAGGTGGCTGTCATGCCAGGACCGGAAGGCCGTAGTCGGCCAGTGGCAGGGCTGGGCTCGTTGCGACGGGGGCAAGGCGGTTCCGTCTGATCCAACAACACAAATGGTGGTGGAAGGGAACCTGATGTCACCGGGTAAGGGAGCCGCGAGTGCTGCTCTCTGTAGCAGGCCTGCTGCCTAGTCTTGGTAGCGTGCACTACCTGACTGGAGGTGATGACTGTCGTTCCCCGGTGATTCACATAACCACGGCTCTGTCGACGTTGGCGACGACTGGGGACATTAAGGAGGTCCACGTGGCGCTCCTCATCATCGGCAGACAAGAAGGAATATACCAACTCTACGGTGTTAACTGAAGCGTACCCCGGGATCTCAGGGAGGTCCACCTGGCGCTCCTCATCGTTGGGAGCCAAGAAGGGATTTACCAACTCTACGGTGTTAACTGAAGCGTACCCCGGGCTCTCAGGGAGGTCCACCTGGCGCTCCTCATCGTCGGGATCCAAGAAGGGATTTACCAACTCTACGGTGTTAACCGAAGCATACCCCGGGCTCTCGCTCAAGTAATCATTCATTACAGTATGGGATCTCGGAGGGATCCCCATCTCCGGGGGCATGAAATAGCCAAGCGTGGGAGAAGATGACGGTAATGGCAGGGTGCATTCTCTCTTCTTGCGTCGCCGCCTGCTCTACTATGAAGATGTAGGCTAGGACGACGAGGCCAAAGTGGCGCTCATAGACTCTGAGGGCTCTGGCTGAGTCAGGCAGGCACGGATGATTCCATGGGAACGGGCGACCGTCTTGTGGGCCATCCAGTAATTATACTTCCGGGACCCCAGGTCGGAATCCTGTTCCCACCCATCCCCATCGTCACTGCTGCCATCTGATCCCATGAAGACACATGCCACCTGTGCCGGGGCTGCGCCCAACCTGACTATGTTGTTGTCAATATGGTCTTGGAGCCAGTCCTTGAACACCTAGAATTACTAGATGGTGTGTCCCATGAAACGGTTATAAGGGTAGTAGCTAGGGCGATCCGTGAGACATGCCTCTTCTGGCTTCCGACACTCAGGCAGCCGCACGATCCTATGCTCCGAGGCGCAACGGAAATAACCGGGGACCAGGGACTCGCCAAATGAGTAAGCCCGATTCCTCCTGTCTGGAAAAGGGGACTCTTGGAGGTTGACTATGGCTAGGGTCCGGAGGAGTTGGCCAAGGAGGCGGAGCTGGATTACCTCGCCTAGGTGGTTGCAGTGCGTTACGCAGAGGCGCCTGCTGATTTTGAGGGAGTCGCTCCTGGGCCGGAGGCTGGGCCCATGGGGGTGGACCCTTATGAGCTTGCTGAGCTGGCCTCACTGGTAGCAACTCTAGCTGTCCGGGGGCCTCTATCTGGGCCACAGCAACGGGCTTGGCTCTGGCAGCTTTTCTTGTAGAGATTACAGGAGGTAGCGGGCGTGCCTGACTGGCCTGTTGCAGGGCTTCTTCAAGGCGCTGAGCCTTATCCGAGAAGTCCCGGAACCCTCCAGGGTAATTCTGCATGATCAGGGAAGGAACCAACTCCGTCTTGACGTTCCCTACAGACATCGTCAGTAATTGCTCCTGAGTCAGCGGCATGTCAAGGGAGTACGTGAGTCCCTTCCACCAGGCGACGAAGTTCGCGACGCGCTTGTCGGGCCTTTTCTTGCACCTGAAGAGGTCTGCAATGTTCGTCTTCCGGGTTGAGGAACTGAACTGGTAGAGGAATTGCAGGCGAAGTTCCTCCCAACTAGTCACCAATCCAACAGGGAGGTAGCTGTACCAGATGAATTCTGGTCCTTCCAGTGTCTAAACGAAGCGTCGGAGATTGGCAGCCTCCTGCTGTGCCGGACTCCCTAACATAGGCCCGCACCTCTAATTGAAGTGGTCCATGTGTTGTGGCAGGTCTCCGGTCCCGTTAAAGGTGGAAAAAGTGGGGTTCTCGAATCCTGTCGGAGTCGGCATGTCATCCACCTATGCTGCGTACGGCTTTCCATCTGGTGGGATCACCGCCTACCGAGTTTCTAGGGCCTCTAAGTGAGAGATGAGTACTTCCATCAGGTCATCCAGATGCGGATTCATATCTTGATGGGGATCTCTAACAACAAGCGTGTCGCCAGGCTCATCAATACAGAAGTCGCGCTCAGCGGCTCGCGGGGCAACTGGCGGAGCGACTCTCGGAGCGGCGGGAGGAAACCGAGCAGGGTCTCCCAGGTGGTCTCGCCGTTCGGGAGGGTTCGGAGAAACATATCGCACCCTCTTGTCGTGGGTTCCAGTATCTTCCCTGTTGGAGAACACGACACAATCATGGTTGCCAGGGGGGATCTCAGCAAGGGGTAGATGGTTCTGCCCCTGCTGTCCTGGTCTAGGAGCACTGTAGTCAGGTCGCCACACTGCAATGCGTTTGGCCAAGAGCTCGTCAACCAGCGTCTTTTTGTCAGCTAGCTGTTGGTGCAGCGTGGCCTTCTCAGGATCTTCCTCTACCTTCTTCACTGAGGCAGATGGGTCGGCGAGTTTGACAGACCCCACGGGCTCTTTACCCTTGCCGATATTTCAGCCTACTATCAGTGCGTCCGTGGGTACAGGAAGACCTAAGAGGCTCCTCTGTTGGCGAGTATTCCTCCCGGATGGGTCCAGTAGCGGCCTTTCCTCGGGGCGTGAGTCCCTGTCAAGGGGCTCTACAATGATTCCCTCATCTGAAAGGTCAGCCATGTTGACCGTGACTACCCTTGGCGACGTTCCCTCAGGGCCGCCCAGTGGATCGGGCTGTCGGCAGATCGTACAGAAGAAGATAGTAGCGTACTGCCCCCATCCGCGGACGTGCGCGTGGGGGGTGGCTTCCTCGATAACTCTGTGGAGTACTTGAAAACTCTGGATGCATTGTTGTTGGAGGGCCTCGTGGTGGTCCAGCGACTCGGGGTGCCGGACTGCTGGGAGGGATGCCAGGTCGACCCGACGACACAGCACACCGATCTCCTCGAGATGCGCTTGGTTCCTAGGATAAGGCGCTAGCTGATGGTGGAGGCGGGAGTGAGTCACCCTAAGAATCTTGCGGAAGCATTCAAACTCTCCCGAGGTGAGTGACTGCTGTAACACCCCAGGATTTCAGAGTGTGTTATTTCTTAAAAATAATTCAATAACTTGCACTACACGCAACACCGAGTTTAATCACACCATTAAAAGAGTTCATGAATAGTATTAACTACATTTTGAACTTTATATAATCCTTATAATTTTAGAATCCCTATTATGAGTTTCTTAGTCATATTGCAAGAACAGATTCATTTTCAGTATTATCAACTTCTAATAGTGAAACCTTTTTAAATACAATATTTTAATCTTTTTGACTAAATTGGGACATCAAAAATTTAAAATGAAACATCCCAAGCTTCCACGGTACGCTTTCTTTGAGTAATACAGTAGCGTGTGTTGTACGCAACCTTGAGTTTTAACACACACCACAACCAATCAAACTAGCCGTTATGAATAGTAATACCTAATTTTTGAAATTATATATATTTTATATTTAAAAATGGACTTCATTTTTGGATTCGGAATATCGAAATTAGCCTAGGGTGGAATTTTGGTACATTTCGGATAACTTTTATATTTTGATGAATAGTGAAAATTACTAAATTTTAATTAAAAACAACTTTTTTAATCAAAATAATTAATATTGATAAATTATGAATTTGAGTGGTTTTAAAGTATATTTAGAATATATTTTTACCATTTAATATAATGTTGGTCATTGGACATAATTTTACAATTAAACCGAACATAAACAAGTGTCAATCTTTTGGTAGTTATTATCTCTTAAAAACACGCTTTTTGTTTTGACAGCGGGAATTAATTTTAAATTAATTTCTGCCACTTCTGTGTTTTGAATTTAGAAAAATGGATTCCATATTTGGAATCAGGATGTTCAAATTGTGTAAATAGGTAACTTTTATTTTTAGACATTTTGAATAATTACTGCGGTAAATATTTTATTTACCATGGTTAAGGGTAAATCCGGTAAATAAGGGTTAAAAAAATAATATTATAATAATACTAAATTACCCTAAAACGTGTCTTAACCCTATTGGGTGATACATAGTCGACCATGGGCATCTTTGGGTCTATTTTGGGACCCCATGGATCCACTTGTAAGTGATAATGACACTTTATTTTAATTAAGTCAAAATGAATACAAAAATGACACAAGCATATATCTTTTAGAACAACAATTTTTACATAGGGTTATACATGTTGGATTTTCGATTATAAATATTCATTAGAAAGATAAAAAGATTTCCTACATAATGATATTTTATTTATAATTTTTGGACATAAAATAATTTATTTTATTTATGACACAATGATGATGCAGTAATTACTAAAATAGTAAAAAATTAACATAATTGATATTATAAATACCCAAATAAATATAATATGAAACTTTTAATGAATTAAACTAATTTTCTAGGATAATATGATATATTAGGATTGATTTAATTGACTTTGTTAGAAGTAATCAATCTGTTATGAGTTTCACAAAAATCAACTATTGAATAGTGTCAAAATTGACATAAAAGAGTTCTTAAAACAAATATTATATTATTAATTGATATTAAATTCCTAAAAATCTAAGGTTCGGCCAAGAGACTTATATTATGATAGGTTAATCATTAATGGACCACTTGGGGGTCGCTTGGATGTATATAGTAAGTTTATTAACCATAATATATAAAATACAAAGAGACATTGTAAAAGTGAAACTAATTAACTTAGAGTTAATACTTAAAGATAAGGTTAATATAAGTACCCAAACCTGTCTAAATTCTATTGGATGAGTTGTTTTCGACCTATCCCCACCTCATCCTTTGAATAGTCAACTTTGGAGCCTTTAGAATCCGAATATGAATTTATTATAAATTAATATTTCTAGCTTTTCCAAAGGTGCCCCTCACCCCTCTTATAAAAGGGCACTCCTCCTTCCCATTTCTTCACACCTTCAAAGCCTTTTGGTTCCGCCAAACTCTGCCCAAATACTCTCCCAACATCCCTCAATACATCCTAGAGGCCTTAGTTTGATCAGAAAGCCAACCTAAGGAGCCCTTTTGATCAAATCAAAAGGAAGAACCCGAAGAAGAGGTAATGATTTCACCACCCTTTTCTAAGTTCATTTCTTCTTCCACTTCTTCTTCCTTTGTTCTTACCATTCTGAAATAATAACTCCAGTATCTCAAATATACTATGATGTTATTATAAATATGGTACAATCATATTCAGTATTCTATCCACCCTTTGAATAACATGTCACCATACGTGCGTACGTACGGCTTACCGTCTCCACGTCGTGGTGTAATTGTTATTCAATATAATATTATTTGGATGGGTATAATAATGATGTGTAACTCATGTAAATAATAAATATAACATGTTAATGATTCTGTATATATGATATACCATCCATTTATATATTATTTTAATATCAAAAGAATGATATTGTCGCTCGTGCGTACGTACGGACTACCGTCTCCACGAACGCGATGAGATTCATTCTCCATCGTATCCATTCAAGTATAATTATAATTTGATGATTTAAAAATGATGTTTAAGGACTGTATATCATTCTGGATATGAATAAGATACAACAACCATGGCTTATGTAACAAAACATATAAAAGAAAATGAGTAAGTTAACTCCCGAAACGACGATAATTCTAAGATATTATTAACAAATCAATGTTAAAAGATCATATATGATATCATATTAATATATATGATTCTTGTATAATTTAATAAAAACTATTTCACCATTATACAGGAGGTTAACCTACCCCAACCAAGGAAAAGTACAAGGTAAGGGTTATTTCACAATCTCTTCATTATCCGAGATTGTTTATACGTAATAATCTACTGGGATTTCTTTATCATCCACATCCATGTTTCTTTGAAATGTATTTCAAAACGTATTTATTATTTACAAGAATATGGGTTAAATTCATTTATACCCTTGTTTGACTTTTTGTAAGAGGTTTATAAAGGAATATTTCCGTCGTTTTCAAAACAAGGTCCTTTTTGACCTTTTCGACAGAATTAAGATAAGAATGTTTTTTTTACTTATACGGCGGGTGCGGTTATTTTCCGCCATTATAAAATCGTCAAAGCTTTCCTTACAAGCTTACAAGAATATTTTCAAGAAAATGTTTTATTTTATATGGCTCTTAAATGATTTCAAAAATAGAAAGAGATATTTCTCTAAAAAGTGTTTTGATTTCATCTATGTCAACATCCTTTAATGGATTTTACGCTTATTTGAAGTTGATTTATTATAATACAAAACTTCTATATTGTATTGAAGGTTTTGTGATATGTTTGACTGTGGATGTGCTATTTTATACCATTCATAGTTTATGGTGAAACTATTGACATTTCGTATGCTAGTTTTAATCCGAATGATTATGTTATATTTCAAACTTTTCTTCAGATGAATGTGTTAAACAAGAATGTTCCGGGTTGGGGACCGGTAAAAGTAAGCCCTCCAGGTTGGGGACTGGTAAAAGTAAGCCCTCCAGGTTGGGGAATGGTTAAAGTAAGCCCTCCAGGTTAGGGACTGGTAAAAGTATGCCCTCCGGGTTGGTGTCCGGTTATTAGAGGCACTCCGAGTTGGTGTCCGGTTATTAGAGGCACTCCGGGTTGGTGTCCGGTTAGAAGTAACCCCTAGGTCTTGGGATGAGGCCTAGACAAAGAAATTAACGTTTAGCATTATGCATTCCAACATTATGAAAGTGGTTATTGATATTGCATGGGATTATTCGATTAGTAGAATATCCATGTGAATAAGTAAATGGCATTATTTCATTTTTATTTTTGCCATACTATGTTGAAGTTCAATTTTAAAAGGCTTTTGTTTTAGTAATTCATTGCCTTAAATGTTTATGCTTATTATGAATGTTCCGCTATATTGTTATCCTTACTGGGCATTTGAGCTCACCCCTTTTCTATGTTTTATTTTTCCCAGGTAGTGAAGAAGTAAATTATGAATGACTTGCAGGGATATTATGAGGGGTTAATAGTGTGGATATGAAGACTTTGTTGTTGTAGTAGTTTTTCACTTTGAAATGTAATGTAAAACTTTATGATTATATCTAGTGTTTCCAAGGCTACTAAACCAATCGGTCTTTCGGGATTTGATCTTTCTTGTGATCATGCCAATGTTATGTAATTAATGCACCGACTCTGGGTAGCTGGGGTCGGGGCGTTACAGTTGGTATCAGAGGAAGTTTAGTACAAACATTGGAAGCTAGATTTAGATAAACTCTGATTAGAGCACATAGACCTAAGATGAACTTTGAGGATTAGTATAGAAGAACTTCCTAGAATTTTGGTATTGTAGAGATTTTGTGAGTTTTCCGAGCAATACATCCCTGTCTGGATACGAGCAGGTAGAGGCGGCTCTGGCACAGATGTACCTAGGGGTAAAACCCGAAAACACCGCTTTGAGCTAGACTCGAACGGGAACTGGTGCACGACAACGGGCCTTGCTGCACTCTTGGTTACGACACTCCCGGGGGATATGCTTAGGATAATTCTCTTTCTCTTTACAAAACATTATGAAGGGTTTATGAGTATATACATCCTCAAAGGAGACATTTTTATGATTATGGATTATATCTATAAATAGTTCAATTTATTTTAAGTGTTTTATAAGTATGGGATTATGTATTTTGATTCATAAACTGATCTGGTGTATGCCATTGTTTAGAAATGGCGCCCAGTAGAAGGAATGAGAACTCCAGAAATGCACATGATCCAAAGAGAAGGAAGGATCATATCTTTCATGGTCTTAAGCTAGAATTGATAAGAGAAATAGTCTCCTATTTATTATCATCATATGAAGAAATAATATCATGTGTTGATAAGATAAGTAAAGAGTTTACTGAGTCCTATGGCTTTGAAGGGAAGCAAGAGAAGAAAAGGATGGAAGAGAGAAAGATGGATAAAAGTAAGAGGGAAAAGAAGAATTTTCCCATATGTGGTAATTGTGGAAGGAAACACCCTGGAACTTGCCTGAAAGGAATGGGAGTTTGTTATAAGTGTGGAGGAAAAGGGCACAAAGTACGTGACTGCAAGGGTAAGAAAATGGTTTTAAATGTACAATGCTTCATTTGCAAGGAGTTTGGACACTACGCGAACCTATGTACCAGTCATCAGACTATGCCGCAAATGATGCTATTGGATAATAATCAAGTTATGATACTACCACAGATGAAGAGGAATGATTAGAGTTCTTATGTTGATTATATCAATTGAGTGTTGTATCAACAATGTACATGTTATAATAATTATGGAGTATATAAGGATTGTACTGCAGTACTATTTCATTAAGGACTTGAGATTGTGTGGAACAAAGAAAAGTGACTCAATAGAAGGTTAAATTTTTGGAAAATATATGGTTGAGAGAATGATAAATCGTAATATAGTTCTGATACTGAGGTAGTGATTTTGGAATAATATGTGATTATTTTGGATAAATTATATTGGATATTATTGACTACCTTGAAGCTGATTAATGATTTGTATATTCCATCATTGTTAGGGTTTAAAACATTTTTGGATTAATGAAGTATATCCAGCATTCTATATGGAATAAGGGATCATTAATGTAATCAATAAGGAATATGGTAATACATGATGAAGGTATTAATATGCTATTACGGGGTAAAAAGGATCTATATTATGTTTACCTTCCTTATAAATGTTGGAATGTGAGTTTGGATAGAAGTATTTTGGATAGTTCTAGTTTGGATTATTTTGGATTAACATAAAAGGACAACCCGGAGGTCGGGCGGCAACCCGTCGCGTCCGGCAAGGCTGCGAGACTTGGACCCGAAACCGAAGGGCGACAAGGGTGTATCACCTACCACTGGCCCACGAGATGTCCTGGATTAAATAATGTAGTTTTTATTAAAAGATCTTGTAGATGAATTATAAATTCATTTATTTTGGAACCCTATACGAATAGTGTAAATAGAATTTTTCTTACATTCTATTATCTTTTAGAGTGAAAGATGAGTTTGTGGTAGAAATTTATTAATGGATAAAACTATAATTATAAAGTAAGTATATCTCCTTATGATCTTAGTCAATCTCATAAATAGATTCCTCAATATTAAGAAAAGCAACTTAGAACAAAAATGTTTTCCTAGATGGTACCTTAAATCATCACTAATTTATGGCTTTGGGATTGTTGGCCTTTTCATAGCCATGTTCTCTACCACTCTCCATCAGATAATTGATGGTTAGATTTCTCTTCCATATCCATATTTTCCTAAATGGAACCCTAGTATGTGTTATTTTTGGTAATCTTCATACTTTCCACTCTTTATTTTAAATAGAGGCCTCATTAATTCATTTTTCGATGTGGGATTTCAACTAAGATATTTTGAAATGTCAAAAATGTGTTGTCCCAATACCCTATATTTTGTTGAACCGATGGTACTTCAAATCATCATAGATTGATGAGTTTAAGGACCTCAATTTTATACTTGTTTGTGATTGATGACCTCAATCACTACCTATAAATATTTACGTTTTTCCTCCAATTATATGTCTCTAATTGCCACCAATGTTCTCCTAATCGAGATCATAATTTGGTGGTGACCCTTTCATTTATCTTTTCCTAATATTAAGACTAAATTTTAGTAACCCAATTTCCGATGTGGGTTTTCCCACAAATATATTTTCTACTTTCATCCTTTTATTTTCGAAGAACAATTTCAAATTGCGAGGACGCAATTTATTGAAGGAGGAGAGAATGTAACACCCCAGGATTTCAGAGTGTGTTATTTCTTAAAAATAATTCAATAAATTGCACTACACGCAACACCGAGTTCAATCACACCATTAAAAGAGTTCATGAATAGTATTAACTACATTTTGAACTTTATATAATCCTTATAATTTTAGAATCCCTATTATGAGTTTCTTAGTCATATTGCAAGAACAGATTCATTTTCAGTATTATCAACTTCTAATAGTGAATCCTTTTTAAATACAATATTTTAATCTTTTTGACTAAATTGGGACATCAAAAATTTAAAATGAAACATCCCAAGCTTCCACGGTACGCTTTCTTTGAGTAATACAGTAGCGTGTGTTGTACGCAACCTTGAGTTTTAACACACACCACAACCAATCAAACTAGCCGTTATGAATAGTAATACCTAATTTTTGAAATTATATATATTTTATATTTAAAAATGGACTTCATTTTTGGATTCGGAATATCGAAATTAGCCTAGGGTGAAATTTTGGTACATTTCGGATAACTTTTATATTTTGATGAATAGTGAAAATTACTAAATTTTAATTAAAAACAACTTTTTTAATCAAAATAATTAATATTGATAAATTATGAATTTGAGTGGTTTTAAAGTATATTTAGAATATATTTTTACCATTTAATATAATGTTGGTCATTGGACATAATTTTACAATTAAACCCAACATAAACAAGTGTCAATCTTTTGGTAGTTATTATCTCTTAAAAACACGCTTTTTGTTTTGACAGCGGGAATTAATTTTAAATTAATTTCTGCCACTTCTGTGTTTTGAATTTAGAAAAATGGATTCCATATTTGGAATCAGGATGTTCAAATTGTGTAAATAGGTAACTTTTATTTTTAGACATTTTGAATAATTACTGCGGTAAATATTTTATTTACCATGGTTAAGGGTAAATCCGGTAAATAAGGGTTAAAAAAATAATATTATAATAATACTAAATTACCCTAAAACGTGTCTTAACCCTATTGGTTGATACATAGTCGACCATGGGAATCTTTGGGTCTATTTTGGGACCCCATGGATCCACTTGTAAGTGATAATGACACTTTATTTTAATTAAGTCAAAATGAATACAAAAATGACACAAGCATATATCTTTTAGAACAACAATTTGTACATAGGGTTATACATGTTGGATTTTCGATTATAAATATTCATTAGAAATATAAAAAGATTTCCTACATAATTATATTTTATTTATAATTTTTAGACATTAAATAATTTATTTTATTTATGACACAATGATGATGCAGTAATTACTAAAATAGTAAAAAATTAACATAATTGATATTATAAATACCCAAATAAATATAATATGAAACTTTTAATGAATTAAACTAATTTTCTAGGATAATATGATATATTAGGATTGAATTAATTGACTTTGTTCGAAGTAATAAATCTGTTATGAGTTTCACAAAAATCAACTATTGAATAGTGTCAAAATTGACATAAAAGAGTTCTTAAAACAAATATTATATTATTAATTGATATTAAATTCCTAAAAATCTAAGGTTCGGCCAAGAGACTTATATTATGATAGGTTAATCATTAATGGACCACTTGGGGGTCGCTTGGATGTATATAGTAAGTTTATTAACCATAATATATAAAATACAAAGAGACATTGTAAAAGTGAAACTAATTAACTTAGAGTTAATACTTAAAGATCAGGTTAATATAAGTACCCAAACCTGTCTAAATTCTATTGGATGAGTTGTTTTCGACCTATCCCCACCTCATCCTTTGAATAGTCAACTTTGGAGCCTTTATAAACCGAATATGAATTTATTATAAATTAATATTTCTAGCTTTTCCAAAGGTGCCCCTCACCCCTCTTATAAAAGGGCACTCCTCCTTCCCATTTCTTCACACCTTCAAAGCCTTTTGGTTCGGCCAAACTCTGCCCAAATACTCTCCCAACATCCCTCAATACAACCTAGAGGCCTTAGTTTGATCAGAAAGCCAACCTAAGGAGCCCTTTTGATCAAATCAAAAGGAAGAACCCGAAGAAGAGGTAATGATTTCACCACCCTTTTCTAAGTTCATTTCTTCTTCCACTTCTTCTTCCTTTGTTCTTACCATTCTGAAATAATAACTCCAGTATCTCACATATACTGTGATGTTATTATAAATATGGTACAATCATATTCAGTATTCTATCCACCCTTTGAATAACATGTCACCATACGTGCGTACGTACGGCTTACCGTCTCCACGTCGTGGTGTAATTGTTATTCAATATAATATTATTTGGATGGGTATAATAATGATGTGTAACTCATGTAAATAATAAATATAACATGTTAATGATTCTGTATATATGATATACCATCCATTTATATATTATTTTAATATCAAAAGAATGATATTGTCGCTCGTGCGTACGTACGGACTACCGTCTCCACGAACGCGATGAGATTCATTCTCCATCGTATCCATTCAAGTATAATTATCATTTGATGATTTAAAAATGATGTTTAAGGACTGTATATCATTCTGGATATGAATAAGATACAACAACCATGGCTTATGTAACAAAACATATAAAAGAAAATTAGTAAGTTAACTCCCGAAACGACGATAATTCTAAGATATTATTAACAAATCAATGTTAAAAGATCATATATGATATCATATTAATATATATGATTCTTGTATTATTTAATAACAACTATTTCACCATTATACAGGAGGTTAACCTACCCCAACCAAGGAAAAGTACACGGTAAGGGTTATTTCACAATCTCTTCATTATCCGAGATTGTTTATACGTAATAATCTACTGGGATTTCTTTATCATCCACATCCATGTTTCTTTGAAATGTATTTCAAAACGTATTTATTATTTACAAGAATATGGGTTAAATTCATTTATACCCTTGTTTGACTTTTTGTAAGAGGTTTATAAAGGAATATTTCCGTCGTTTTCAAAACAAGGTCCTTTTTGACCTTTTCGACAGAATTAAGATAAGAATGTTTTTTTTACTTATACGGCGGGTGCGGTTATTTTCCGCCATTATAAAATCGTCAAAGCTTTCCTTACAAGCTTACAAGAATATTTTCAAGAAAATGTTTTATTTTATATGGCTCTTAAATGATTTCAAAAATAGAAAGAGATATTTCTCTAAAAAGTGTTTTGATTTCATCTATGTCAACATCCTTTAATGGATTTTACGCTTATTTGAAGTTGATTTATTATAATACAAAACTTCTATATTGTATTGAAGGTTTTGTGATATGTTTGACTGTGGATGTGCTATTTTATACCATTCATAGTTTATGGTGAAACTATTGACATTTCGTATGCTAGTTTTAATCCGAATGATTATGTTATATTTCAAACTTTTCTTCAGATGAATGTGCTAAACAAGTATGTTCCGGGTTGGGGACCGGTAAAAGTAAGCCCTCCAGGTTGGGGACTGGTAAAAGTAAGCCCTCCAGGTTGGGGACTGGTTAAAGTAAGCCCTCCAGGTTAGGGACTGGTAAAAGTATGCCCTCCGGGTTGGTGTCCGGTTATTAGAGGCACTCCGGGTTGGTGTCCGGTTATTAGAGGCACTCCGGGTTGGTGTCCGGTTATTAGAGGCACTCCGGGTTGGGTTTCGGTTAGAAGTAACCCCTAGGTCTTGGGATGAGGCCTAGACAAAGAAATTAACGTTTAGTATTATGCATTCCAACATTATGAAAGTGGTTATTGATATTGCATGTGATTATTCGATTAGTAGAATATCCATGTGAATAAGTAAATGGCATTATTTCATTTTTATTTTTGCCATACTATGTTGAAGTTCAATTTTAAAAGGCTTTTGTTTTAGTAATTCATTGCCTTAAATGTTTATGCTTATTATGAATGTTCCGCTATATTGTTATCCTTACTGGGCATTTGAGCTCACCCCTTTTCTATGTTTTATTTTTCCCAGGTAGTGAAGAAGTAAATTATGAATGACTTGCAGGGATATTATGAGGGGTTAATAGTGTGGATATGAAGACTTTGTTGTTGTAGTAGTTTTTCACTTTGAAATGTAATGTAAAACTTTATGATTATATCTAGTGTTTCCAAGGCTACTAAACCAATCGGTCTTTCGGGATTTGATCTTTCTTGTGATCATGACAATGTTATGTAATTAATGCACCGACTCTGGGTAGCTGGGGTCGGGGCGTTACAACTACGACACATCAAAATCTGATTCTCCAACCAGACAAGACTTTTCAGGGAAGTGGCCCGCTGCAAGAACAGTCAAGAAGCTCCACGGCTCCGGTTCGGGGTTCGGAACCTGCCACCCCTGCACGTCCACTGAGTAATGTCGAGGAATTGGCAATGGCGCTGAGGCAGGCCACCGGGGCGGTGGGCTGTCCGGCGGGGAATACGGCGAACAGGCCGATTGGCTGCCGATCCCTGGGTCATTCTCTAGGGGTTGCAGTGCCCTAGTTGCCACGTCGTGATAGGATGGGTCGGTGAATGGGACTCCTATCACAGCGTCATTGCTCACCAAGGGAGTTTCGCCCCCCAATTCTTCTGTCGGTCCCCAGAAAAGCTCCTCACCCTCCCAGAAAGGGGCAGGAGGTGCTTCCGAGGAGGCCAGTGGAAACTGCGGGCTTGACCCTTGGCAGTACGCCAAGTCCTCATCCTCCTAGATATACCTTCGAAGACAGGATGGAATCATGCAGATCTCACATTCGGGGAGTATGAGACTGACGTGCCACGTCTGCATCACTGCCCTCAACTCAAAGGGTCGAGGGGAAGGTTCCATCACCGAGTCATACTCTACCTCAGAATCTGAGAAACAAACTGGTCTAATTTCCGTCCGGACTCCCCTGACATTCCTCCTACGGCGACGACGCCCGGCCTTCCTACCCCTGGGTAGCTCCTCAGGGTAAAGATGATTTCCATCATGGGGTCCCCCGACCACAATATAGCTTGGGCAGTGGGGACCGATGGCCGGGGTGCGAGAACCACCGGGACAGATGTCAAAAGGGACATGGGGAGGACCTCCACGTGAGTGGGCGACTGGATACAGAACGGCTCCATGCACGCGGCCAGTAGTAGGGGGAGTGACCTCATACCCCATGTAGCGGGCACAGGAAGGAGTCATACCTCGAGCGTAGCCACCGCAAAGTAGCTTTCAGCTTTCCATATTGGAGGCACAGAATTAGCCTTCATGGTGAGCAACACTACCACGGGTTGGTCCGTAGTGGCCATTGCCAGTGTCTGCGACCAGGAGACTCGACCCAACTTGCTTGCAGGGCGGTCGGGTATTCGATCCCAGTCGGGCATGTGGTTGCCCCTGCTCAACGTGTGCGGGAATCTGGTAACATGAGTCAGCAGTGGCTTGGGCCACAGTGGTTGCTGATGCTGGTGCCCCAGGATGGGCATTCTCTCCAGCTCGTGCCCGACGCTGGCGTCGAGTCAGATGGGCCGGAACCGGCGGTGCGGGCATGAAGATTGCCTACTCCTCGGCTTGTGGAGTCAGGCGGCGGCGCCGACGCGGCCTGGCGGGGGTTCTTGCCGTTAACCCCTGGGATGGATCACCGATTGGGTGGACCTAGACATCCCCC
Organism: Viscum album; assembly: GCA_963277665.1. Classification (NCBI taxonomy): domain Eukaryota; kingdom Viridiplantae; phylum Streptophyta; class Magnoliopsida; order Santalales; family Viscaceae; genus Viscum; species Viscum album. The sequence continues at coordinate 1,453,885,667 of OY728159.1, read as the reverse complement.
ACCTCATTGGCGTAGGGGAGGGATGTGTCATGGCACTCCAGGGATAGGCTCCCGAAGCGGTTGAACTTCGGCGTGGGGAGCGACGGCTCCCTGTGCGGCCCTTGAGGGTGGCGATGGTGGTGAGGCGCAGACGCCTCTAGATCCAAACGGGCCATGCCCCTGGTGGGGAAGACCCCTTCCTCTTCATACCTGCGAACCAGGTCATTGATCACCCTCCGCTGGATGATTTCTGATGGGGAGAGGGGGCGCAAGTTCCCGACATCTATGGTGGTCGAAGTCAGAGTGGCCGTGAAATGGGAGGGACCGCGCGGCGTAGGCGCATCGGTACTGCCCCTTCCCCTGCGCCGGTGGGTAGGTGGCGATCGAGCTCCGAATGCAGTGATCTGATTCCTGGAAGCTGGGAGATGAACCCATTAGCGTCAACAGGAAAAGAGATCAACGACCAAGGACCAGCCTCATTCTGTCTTCCATGGTTGGCGGGAGGGATCCACGCTGACGACGTCGCAGAATGGAGTACTCAACGTTCTGATGGCCTCGACCCTTGGTGGGTTCACGTCCTGGTGAGGGTTACTCGGACCTGGTGACATGCTATTTTCCCGTTGTCTCAGTGAGGGCTACCATTCCCCGTGTTGAGGATAAGAGCTTCACGTCGGGCTCACAATTTTTTTTCCAACGCTTTCGTCGGGGCGCGCATATCCCTCTGTGGGGAGGACGCGCTGCTAGTTACCCTGCATTCCCGCTTTCCAAAGGCGGGCGACATCCGTTCCTTTTTTAGGGACGTCTTCTCCTTGATCGAAACCGGGATGATGGGATGTTGGTTCTTCCTTCTGTGGATTCCTCCTCGGAGCTCATCACATAGTCAGGGTCTCCCTCATAGATTTAAGACGGGTTCGTGAAGGTCATTCCCGGTGCAATATCTACATGGACACCAGATAATTATGCTGCTTCCGTCATGATGCTCCAAGGGGTCTTGTCGGGGCAGAAACCTTCGGTGAGGAGAATGGTCACATTGGGGCGTCGTCGGCATGTCTGTCTTTGGTCCCTCATCACAGGGCTTCTCAAGGGCGCATAAAGCCGAGGCATCCCACATCAAACGCGGGGAATGTGTACCATCTGTGGTTTTCCTCATCTTCACATGTTTAACACGGGGTATGTCGCGATTTTAACATCTTGCGTAGACATATCAAGTTGAAGGACCCCTAGGGGGAACACCGATGTTTGGGCCAGCACGTGGGCAGCTTCCCGGATGCTATGGAGTGGGATGGGGTGGCATGATCTCACCGGGTTGTGGCGGCCCGGGTAAGGATCAGGATGGATGGTGTAGTGATACACGGGGCTTACGTTATGAGATGGCCCAAGAGGGGGAATTCATTTTAACGTCATGTGGGACAAGGGGTTCGGGGCTTATGCTCTCAAGCATCCCAGGAAGAGTAATACAGTTTATCGTCATGCGGGACGAGGGGATACAGTTTAACATCATGCGGGATGAGGGAATGTGGGGCTTACTCTCTGAGGCGGTCCATGGTGAGTATAGGGCATACGCTCTAAGGCGGCCCATGGTGGGTATGAGGATTAGGCTCTGAGGCGGCCCATGGTGGGTATGGGGATTACGCTCTGAGGAGGCCCATGGAGGGTATGGGGCTTACGCTCGGAGGCGGCCCATGGTGGGTATGGGTCTTACGCTCTGAGGCGGCCCATGGTGGGTATGGGGCTTACGCTCTGAGGCGGCCCATGGTGGTTATGGGGCTTACGCTCTGAGGTGGCCCATGGTGGGTATGGGGCTTACACTCTGAGGCGGCCCATGGTGGGTATGGGGCTTACGCTCTGAGGCGGCCCATGGTGGGTAGTGAACCGACGTGAAGAGGTCGGAATGACTGGGTGGTGGGCTTGAACCTCGTGGAGGCCTCCAATATATCATGTCGTAACATGGATCGAAGTCCTTGTAGTTCGGGAGAAAATGGGGGCTTGGCACACCGACAAGAAGACGGTTTGGGCCAATGATTGTTGGGCTTGAACCTCAGGGAGGCTTCCTACGTACCATGCCTTAACACGGATCAAAGTCCACGTAGTTCGCTGGGATAGGGCTTACACTCTGGGGCGGCCCATAAGAGGATGTCATGGTCGGTTTACGCTCTAAGCCCACGTGAGTCATGCTCAGTGTGGGAAACAAGAAGCAGCAGGGACCAGACGATCACGTCGCGAAGGTTGCGTCCGTGAGAAGCGGAATTGGGCTTATGCGTTGAGCGGCCCAAAGAGGAAATAGGGGCTTATGCGTGGTTAGAGGCCCTTGGTGTCGGGGCTTACTCCAGGGTGGAGGCCCATGGTGCGACAAAGCGCAGCGGGAAAATGACTCCACTGGCCTTGGCAGGGGGGATGTACGGAGATGCACGGGTGCAATCATCCAGATGAAAGGATAGGGGATTAGGCTCTAAGGTGTCCCTTCCCCCGCATACAAACACCGCTCTGACAAGGAGGATCTCATTCCATGTGAGGAAGAGTCCACTCCCATGGAGACGAGTGGCGTAAAAAATGTCCGAGATGGGGGGACCATGCGTGAGAAGCACGGGGTCGGGCCACAGTTTAACGTCGTGTGTTAAGGACGAGGTGCTTAGCAGTTTAATGTCCTGCAGCTTGGATGAGGTGGGTTTTCTCAACAAACCTAGGGCTTACATGCCCAACACCCTCTACCCCTCGTGGGAGGGAAGGCATCGGCAAGGCCATTGTGAAGGGGGGCCACGGGGGAAACCACCAGGGGGTCCACGTTAGTGTGGCTATGTGAAGAAGCAATAGCTGTTAGCATGCCTATGCGGAGAAGCATAAGGAAAAGCAACACAACGGGAAACATGGCCCAAGGGACCTTGAGGTTACTTCGCATGAGCCTGGAAGGTCGTGCGGGAAAACAACGCATGGCGCGCATGCCCGGCAGGGGAGACATCAGGTGCCGGTGCAGGGGGCATCCAAGGGGCGTCAAGGTGAGGGGTCCTAGGCTTTGCGCGCAAAAGGGAAGGTTTGCGCGCAAAACACCAGGACGAAGCGCAAATGGAGTAGTGGAATTGCGCGCAAAGAGGGAATTGCGTGCATGGTTTTGCCCGCAAGGCAGGGTATTGCGCGCACGAGACACGGATTGCGCACAAGGTTGGAACACTTAGGAGGGGGAAAATTCTTTGAAGATGGTGGAGTTGCATGAAAAGGAGAACTCTGGGGCAAGGTTGCGCGAAATGAGGGTTACCTGGATGTCATGTTTCGTGCGGGGGAGCCGAATTGTGCACACGAGAGTCGATTCGGATTCCTCAACCCCCAAGTCGTTCAGGGTCACCTTATATTTATAGGAGACCTCCGGTGCAAAATCCAGGCGGCGCGCGAAATTCTTCAAGCCGCGCGCAGCCGGCGTGCAAAAACTCGCCGTGCAGAACTGGGGCGTGCAAAGATTGCGCGCCTCATCGGCTCAATTACGCGAAACCCGGTGATTCTAAGTGCGCAGAAATTTTTTTTGCGCGAAGCCTCCTTTATTTCGCGCACCACGTTTCGTGCCTCCGGATCGGGCCTCTGATTCCAAATATGACTTCACTTTGTCATTTTGAATCTTCCTCCGAGAGTTATGGACTTTTTTCGGCATCAATAACCACCATGGGTACAACATTATTCCCACCTGGTAGCTACTTGGTCACAACACTTTCATTGTCATAGCGGTCCATCAAATATCTTCTTGGTATACCCCGCATGTGTGGCCGAAAAGTCAAGTTCCACGTGACTTTTACAATAACAATTAATATATAACCACACTATAGGATACTATAGTCCTAATTTCCATCTAGGCCTTATATGATCTGGTTTATAATCCTTATCATGGAGGCCTCTCTTATTCTAAGAACACTTCTGTGTGCCCAATGATAGAGATGACATCGCTCTACTCCACACACTACATGTTCTAGATATATAAAATCTATTTGAATGAAATTTTTCATGTTATTACTAACCACTCCCGCACTCAAACACTGGTCTAAATGTATAAGGTCAAAATATTTCCCTAAATCTCCCTTTGGAGATCCTACTCAAACTTCAATTCTTGGATGTATCAAACTAAAATCGTGTCGAGAGAGTACAATGTATGTTTGGTGAACCTCAAAATAGATTTTACCACCATAATACCTATTTGATGAAACTCTAGATGTAACTAGTCCCATACTGAGAGAAATAAGAAGGGATATTAACACTCACAAAACATCATATTTAATTCATCCCTTGAGTGTGTTGACTCTTCCTACATCTAAGTAACAAAGATCCACCAAAACCCAACTAATCAGTGGAAAAGGATGGTTTCTAGTATCTACATATGATACTCCAATTGTTAAAAAATTCTAAACATACAGACTACTGACTCTAGATTACCCTATTCTGCATGGATATCTAGACCACCAAAAATGATACTAGTATCTGATGCTTGAACTCATTTAGTGAGAAAATTCTATGATCATCCTTAGCCTTCTCTGCTAGCATGGTATTCTGTTCAAAAGGTAGAGGTTTTTTTTACATACCCACCTAGGAAAAGGTTATCCTAAGATGGACCTAGAACTGAGGTCTCATCATCATCAGGGCATCAAGATGAACTGGATCTGGTACCCTCACTGGATATCATTGCATATTCATCCTAAATGTTACCAAGGTATAATGTTATCAAATGATCATTTATATATATATCAACATTAATGGGGATCTGACTGATGACAAAATGTCAATGTCTGAATCATATATGAATCAAAAACCCTTCATCCTTAAAAATTTTCTAATCATTACAATTCTCCATGTTGGAATTCAGGGTCTTCTTGAATAGATAGGTTATTCTCCTACACCATATCTCTAAGCACTATCCAGAGAGCCAATGTTGGGGCACTTTGACACTATTTCCCAAAACCCAACAAATCATTTTATGGGGAATCATTTGAAAAACATCCCGATGAATAATCCTCCATATCATATCAATGTATCATGACCTGAACCATGACAGGGCTTGACTGAAAACTCGAAAAGGCCTACTAATATTGGAAATGGGGTTGATACAAGCACCGAAGTGAAAAACTAAACTCAGGAGGCATTTTCTAATTAACTATATGGACACACCAACAAAAAACTCAATGAAAATGTAAAGATGTAATGAAAAAAAAAGATGCCACAATGATATAAATAAACAACAAATTCATGGAAATCCAATCCTTGTGATGTAATTTAGTGTATACATAAAATAAAAGTTAAAAAATACACACCAAACCGGAATTAGGACCCAAACAGATAGAAAACTGGGGAGATGAAATTGGTAAGAGTGCCTTTCTCTTGGATCAGAAGTTATAACAACTGTATGTGGTCCAATCACCTCATACATCTAAGATCCTATAAATCCATTTTCGACATATATTTCAGCTACAAAATACACAATATGAATTTTAAAATACCATATATGAGTGATTATGAAAATACGCAGTCATACACTCCGAACGGGTGAAGGTAGAGCATTAATAGATACAACTGGAGAGGTAAGTAGTATAAAGATTAATTTTATATAAAATATTATAACTAAACCCGAAAAGAGAGTAAAGGTATACTCAAAAAAATTGAAGGAGATTGTCACAATGATAAAATTAACATATGATTGAGTCTTCACTACCTATATCATGATATTGGACTCATCAAAACATGAGAAGATATACACAGTAAGCATGTGGCATACCCCTCGCATCCCCACCTCTCTTTGAAGGGGGGTATCCAAATCTGATGGGTGAATCTAGAAGATGGAAGATATATATATATATATATATATAATGAATCCCAAATGGGGTAGTATGTGGATCTCCATCTCACAGGTCTGCTGAAGATTATTAATCTTCAGTAATTCAAAATAATGACCCTTTATGATGCCCAAAATCTCATGTGTCTACCTTTAAAACCTATGTTTAATTCACTCACTCACATCACCTTGATACTCTCAACTTTGGGAGGCACGGAATCACCATCATGGTTTTTATTTTCATTTCAAAATGTGAATTAGTTGGTAATGTGTACCGATTCCTTATGAGTCTAAAGCTACATCAGGCCATGTGTAGTCACTATGACACACAATAGAGGGCCAGAAATTCTAGAAAAGGAACCCATGACCTGGTACTATAATTTGTTCCAACTATGATAGTCACTGGGGAAATCCATTTCCCAGTCTAACTGAAGTGATACACTCAGTAAAGTCATTAGGGAACACTAATACCCAACACTATTCGAGAGTTATGCCCGAATATTCATTATGCTACTCCACAAACCATCCCTACTGGAGGGTTATTCCTAGTGGTTTTCATTAGGGAACTCTACTAGCCAGCCCTTCTAGAGGGTTACACATGTATTTTGTCATCGGTGAACTCCACTTCCCAACACTACAGGAGGGTGAGCCCTGAAAATTAAGGAACTCCACTGACCAGTCCTGCTCGATGGAATCATTAAAAGATCATTATGGAATTCCAATTCCACGCCCTACTTGATATTATGCTCAGTAATTTCATAAAAAACTCTACTCCCCATACCCAATTGAGAGATATTCCATGAATGCTCTGTTGATTCATTATGAACATTTCCATAATCAGGTGTCTCCTCATCTTGTACCAATCCTCTAACTTTTCACATCATATCACATTATCCACTAAATAAGGTTCCATCAAGTTCTATGTATAAATAAAATAACTATGGGATACATAAGTGAAACTTTATAGGTTCAAATTAATGAGATATGGGTGTTTTTTGTTTTTTGAAATGGAATGAAATTGTACCTATTGTGTGGGCCTCTTCAAATAATGCTCATAATCATATCCGGCACATGACTTCCAACAATGTAGAAGTACACACTGCGTTGATGGAATACATATTGTGTCCAACCTATCTAATGGATGGGAAGTGTGTCACTGGACAGGTCATTATAGTCAGACATCTTGTATGTGTATATGGGTACACAACTTGTTAGTCAACACGGGATGTTGCGCATGTGGCAAACCCAAGTTTGTGATTCCCTTACATAGAGTCCATGTCTGTGTGACCCCTCACATGGGTTGTACAACCAGTTAAGGGATACATGAAGCATGAGGGATGTATAAACACATTATAATACATTATATTTCCAAAAAACATTCACTGCTCTGAAAATGGGATACAATCCATGTGTAATTGAATGAAGACAACATGTAGCCAGAATTTTGACTAACACCTCAGATTCAATTTGCTCCACCAAATCTCCACCAACTGCATTTGATTCCTCCTCGATTCAACATTATAAATGTAGATCTGGCCATATATTTTGGATCTCAAACATTATTCGTCAATATTATTCTCCAATCACAGATTAGTCTTTTGTCGTGCATTCCACAGGCACCCGATGATTCCACACATAATAAGCTCGACCCAAATCATCCGATTGAACATCCCATTATTTAAATGATAATATATCTATTAATATCTCAAGAATATCTTCATATTTTCTTAAATACTCCATGAATCATGGTACACAATAGATCTCATGTCACTTGATAACTATCGAAGCGAGAACTGCAAGGATTCTATCAGTGGAGAATGAGACGATATTTTGTAGGAATGCACATGAACAATGGATTAAGAATTCATTGGCCATGTTTTCAATGCCAATGATAAAAAATATGATCCATAGATTGATAAACATATGAAATATAAATTAAACGATAATATTCATGAAAATGCGAATTGTGTCAAAGGGCCAGATCGAAAGAACAATAATGATCAAGTCAATATTTTAATTAGAAGGTTGAAAAATAACATATAACATGTCCGGGCTTTTTTTGGATGTTTCTTTTCAAAATAATATTATCAAAAATGATTTTAGTTGGATCTAAAACATTCATCATTATTTGATTTGTGTTGATCCAAGTTTTCTTCATTCATCGAAGGGATTCCCCAATGAGGTATCAGAGGAGTGTTTCATTTAAGAATGTGAATTATGAACCGAACATGAAAAAATGTTATAATAAGTAGTTTATATAAATTTAGTTTATTTTTAATGTTGTTAATTAATTAATATCATAAATAAATAATTGATTAATTAATTTATTAACACACATAAACACACAACCATTTTTTGAGGGGTCCAAACATCCTATGTTGACTCATTTTATGTCACTGCTAGATTTGAAACCATTTTCTTTACACAAATGTGGTATCATATTTCTGATATGATCAACGGTTTATTATTAACACATTTTTCATTAATTAACTTGTCATGCGGAATATAAAATATATATACTATTTTAAAAAAAAATTTACATCCACATAATGCCTTGGAATCACATAGCATCATAGTGAATAAGTCTAGCAATATATTTACAAATATATGAATGTTTATCAAGGTAATAATTTGGTCTCTATAGTAACACAGCAAGATTTGAAAAGAAGAAAACTGTAATTAATAACATATTTAACAGAGAACACTATTAATAGAAGACAATTTGATATTAAAATACGTTATGGTAATATTATTTATGATTAAAATTGATATAATTAATATGATATGGAATACAAAACCCTACTATTTTTATACTATATAGTATACATGAAAATCAAAACTGTTATTTATTGGAAAATGAGATATTGTTTATAAATATAATAGTAAATATATTGATATTAAATTAGTAAATATGAATAATATTAACTTTATTATAAAATAAACATATACTAATATATATTTAATATTCAACATAAATTTACATATAAATTATTATTAAATAATCATTCAATAGTTTGTTAGATAATATTATACTTCAAAAAAATGTTTTCTACAAAAATGATTACAGTTTTTTAAAAAATAAAAAAGATAATTTTTAGATAAATTTTAAATGAATTTAAAAAATAATCATAATTTTTAAAATATTCATATCAAATTTATCTTTGAAAGGAATATTGGGATTTCATAAAAATTATTTCAATTCCAATGAATATTGAAAAAAATCATTTTATTGTAAATTTGGTATTTGTTCTCACTAGGTTAGGCAATTTATGATTATCAATATGAATAGAATTTTATGTCATGTAAAATTATAATAATATATTTACCTTTAATCAAATAAATTACTTTTTATTGATAATTATATTTGAATTTATAACACATTTTTTGGGTTAAAAATTTATTTCTATAAGTACTTTTGAAAAATGCATAATGATTCTCCATTTTAGTATATAATATAATCCACAATGAAATTTTTTTCAAGATTATATTATAAAAATTATTTTACTATCCTTAAATGTGGAATATTAAAAATACTATTAATGTTATGTCATCTTATTCTTGAATAAAAATACACTTCTTCTAAACCTAATTTTCGGTCGAGTCTATGAGTTTCATTTAGAATTTCTTTTTTGCACTTATATAAAGAGAATTAGGTAAATTAGATTCCATATTGGAAATTAGAATAATTTATATTATCTAGTAATCTAATCAAAATTTACTTCCTATATGAATAGTGATAATATAAAAATAAATTTCTATGGTTAAGGTAAAAATGGGTTTACCAGATGATTAACTAAAAATATATTGGCTAAAATGACTTAACTATTATATAGAATTTTGTTCCATAATATATTTTGTATATAATATTTTTGAGGATCTAGAAAAATATATTTTTACTCATATGTCATGTGAGAAACGTGGGAATACCATTTTCTATTCAAAAACACCAATCATCCTACACACATTACTTATCATAGACCACCCCTCTCCTCTTTTCTTTAAAGCACCAAAACATTTCAGAATAGATATAACCATAAAAAATTGAATCCCAAACATCATCCTACATCCATTATTGGATATTATTCAATTTTACGGAATCTTTTTCTATAACTTTAATGGGGTCATCTGAAAAAGATGTAACATCATGCAATGAGAATATGTTTTTCATATCTTATTCCACCAATATAAAATCATTTTAAATTATTCATATATTCTAACAACATAGTCTATAATATAATGATATTTTATTTTGTAAATTTATTAACCTAAATAAATATAAACTTCTATTAAATTGGATATTAATTCAAGATTCATGTGAGTTGTGGAATATCGCCTTGTGATCTGATGACATTCCTTTCCATCATCGAAATTCATTCACTATAGTAATGATAGATATAAATTAATTATATTATATTTTTAAAATATTTTATATTATGGTTTCATCATATTTTAATATATCTTTCTAATTTATATTCCATAGTGGATACGATGACATCACTCTTGTGTAGGGAAGACTACAACCATAAGATGTGATGTGATTTATTTTAATCAACGAATTTACATACAAGGTAGTATAGATACAATAAATGAATATTTATTATATATATAAAATAGTAATGATATTGGTTAAATTTTTATTATTCATATAATATAATAAATAATTTTATTTCATACAATCTAAAATGAAAACATCATTCGTGGATGTTTGGACTACCACCAACATGATGGGACATGATTCGTTTATTCATCACCGAAACCCATTAATGATATATATTGGAATTTTTTATGAAATAATATGGTATGTATTATATTATTATAAATAAATAAATATATATATAATATTATGTACCATATTACCATATTGATCATCTAATAATGGAAGAATTACTAATACATAGGTATGGCCTAAAGTCTCCATGATTGTAACATATATAATGTTTCATAGCCATCCATTGATATTTGATTTAAATAGTATATTTGATGAATAAATATGATAAATATTTCAGTATTGTTAATTTTTTTATTGTTTTAAATAATCTTCTATTTTACCATGGTATACACATCGAATACATATTGAAATAATGAACTGAACATCCTTTACATAGCTGATATTGACACTACTGATTATGTATTTTAATATATTTTTAAAATTAAATAATTTAAATGAATTGAGTTAATGTTATTTAATTAGGACATTAATATTAATAAATAAATTTATTTAAAATTCATTATTTTATAAGATACAAATGACATAAATGGAAATTTTGGACTCGAGGTAAGGGGCCTCCTTCGCACTTTTTTACTTATATGAGACACATGCCATATTAATCACATATTTCCGATATGTGGTGTTTTTAATACCAATCAATTCTTTTATGATACATATCGTAAACATTATTTGTTTTTTCATATCCAATTTTCTATCCATTTATCGTGGGCTTTATGGCTCAAATCTTACCAATGTGTTATGGTATTTTTATCTCATTTTTCTATTTTGGGAAATATGTTATTTTGGGAACATATATTCTTTCATGAGGAATATATAGAAACACATTAACATGAAATATTCAAATTTGTAAATTATATAAATATTTCATGATTATTATAATGTAATTATTTTATTTGGATTTGGATTCAATGATTCCAATGTGGTTATAGTTTTATCATAAAATCACAACATTTATTTGGTTTGTTTTTGCATATGCTTACAGTGATGCAATAAAATTATCCATCACTAAATAAACTCATAAAATATATTGTCCACTTTATACATCATGAAGGTCAATTTTTACCATTTATTTTCCTCTAATTATGTATTTTACATTTAAAAATAATTAGTTATTAAAAAATAAAATTATTTCTATCTTTAGTCAAATTGTTTCTTTATCCAGGGTCATGTTTTTTAAAAAATGATTTAGAATGTATTTTTGTAAATATAAAATTTATTTACTAGAAATAAATTACCCAATTTTGTATATTTTATATTTTTATAAAAAAAATTAATGATGGTTTTCCAAAATGGTTTCCCTATCTTTTACAAATAATTTCCAAGAAACATTATTTTAATATATGTGTGAATATTTAGATTTCTCACCAATATTCGAATTATTTTCATTAAGTATTAATTTATAATTTTTTAATTTTATTTCAAAATAAATAAATTTGGGAAATATTTTATTAATTTTTCACTATAAAAATTTATTTCTAATGAAATGTCATATCCATAATAAATCTTCAAAGAAATATTTCACAATTATTTTACATCAATGATGATATGATTTCATGATACATATTATTTAATGTGGAAATTTTGTAATGATAACAAAATAATTATTGGTTTTGATGTACAATTATTCTCCTAATTATATTATTATAGAACACGTTTCTTTTCAAGGTATATGCCATGTTAGATGATGTTGTTATGGAACATCATTTTATTTCATGGGTTATTTTTGTGTTGAAGAATATGTCATGTAACATGTTCCATTCCCTCATATTAATTATGTTATGAAAGGAATAATTATTTGGTTATTATTTTAATGATGTGACTCAAGATATAAATTAATTATTTATGGTTCTAGTCATTTTTATATGATTTCATCAACAAAATAACTTCAGTTTACCCCAATATAAATTTTTGTAATGGGTATTCCAAGATATTTTTGGTTGAGCCTCATATAATATATATGATGGATACACCACGATAGTAGACTAATTCAATATTTAATGATACATTAATCTAGATAATTATATTACATATGAGATGTATGTTTTCTACAAATGAAATGATTATTTATTATTATATTATGATTACTTTTCGATGAAAGAAATAATTTCTATTTATGCATAATATTGGTTTATAAGGATTTATAAAATAAATATTGATATCAAATGACTTATGATAATTTATTTCGATGAATATTTCCTATTTTAAATCCATATTCCATTATCTATTGTTTTATTATCCATGTATTTATATGTATGCACATTTATCTTTTTTACTCATGAACTCTGATTTTAACATCATACTGTTATACACTACTTATCCACATTGATGTCCTTAAATTTTTTTCTTATGTTCACACTAAATGATTGTTTGATATCACACATTTAATTATTTAGTATACTAATGTAATAAATAATTATTTTTATTGAATTATTTATAGATGTTATTTCATATATATGAGTTGAATGACTTAATATGGAATAAGAAATGTATGATTACCTGAATGAAATTATCATTTAAATCCATTTGTAATTTTATGTATTAGCTTTCCCAAATACTCAAAAACCATAATCATAAATTTTCATTAATAACTTATTTAAACCAACATTTCCTTTTTATGTTGTTAGGTATAGATGGGAAAAAACAGGTTTAAAGTTTTTTGCATCAATGATTGAAATATAATGTCATTATTTCTATCAGCAAATCCTTGAGTGTGTGGTTTAGGTTTTTATAGTTTTCATCAGTGGAATGGTGTAGATATCATTTTATATTGGGATGCATTCATGTTAGGTTATAATAATATTTATGGTCACCATCATAGGTTTTTATGATATAAGGATGACATGACATTAAATTTTGACACCTCATTAATGGTTTATGTGATGAAATCATAATTTCATTAATAATATAATTTGATAAAATTTATAATGTTCATGTATATATGAGTATATTTTTTAAATTTTCCTATTCATGAAATTGGTCTTAGGGTATTGTTAGAATTTTGGGTTAATGAGACCTTGGATGTTGATGTAATCATACGAACATATGATTTATAAAATAGATAACCATGGTTTTGAAATTTTATTTTCATACTTAGTGATTAATGTTTTTTCTATTTAATGTTGAATGTTGTGAGATAACCATAGAGGTTAAAATAATATTTAATATTGATGTTATTTAGGAATGATTTTTTATGATCATTGTGTATTACTATTGAATTTCATAGATTAATCTATTATTTCATCATATGATGGTTTATTTATTTTTGGATGTATCATACCAAGTTCAAATAATTTTGGATTTTATTTATAGTAAAATTATAGGAGGATATATGGTTATCATTTTATGGGTTATTTTATAATTTAAATGTCTATTTTAGAGCATCTAAATTGAAACAATCATCTTGAAAAATCCGTTTTTGTGATGAATGATGATATTATGTTGGAATATTTCAATATGGTGAAATTACAACCATAAAATATCTATATTAACGTATAATCCTGGATTACAATGAAATTTAATTATCCAACTAGAGTAAAATTATTCTGAAAAACAATTTTTTCATATTACAATCATTTTTAATGGAATCAATGACCCATTTCCCACATCTCAGATTTTTGGTTTTTGGTTGTTGACATTATCATGATAATACAATTTCACTGTTAAATTATCTATTTATGATCCTAAAATTGTAAACAAATTTCTATTTTATTCCATGTAACGAATCATCACTTCCCATATATGTTATCCAATATGGAACCCCAGTTTGTGTTAATCAAGATGAATTTCACACTTCTATTTTCATACTTTTCAAGATTATGTTTTATTAACTATTTTTTATATGGTGGTTATAAAAATGGAATGTTAAAATATAATATATTTTATTAATAGTAATAATTACTTATTATGAGGATCTAGTTTATTAATTTTGGTAGTACCGAACACTATATTATTCTAAAAGAAGAAAAAATTTGATATCATATAAATCACCCAACCCAATGCATCGAAAAAAATGTAAAACACCATGTCAAAATGATATATATTTTTTGAATAAATTCAACATCTCTAAATTCATTGTAAAAATTCTACTAAATGATTTTTATTTTCAATATTTTACAAGACACAAAACCATCATCTTTAATGAACCATGAATCAATATTATCTTAAATATAACCATTATAACATATATATTAAATTGGTGGATATGAAATTTATAAATACCTTAAAAATATATATATATCCTAGTCAATATTAATTTATTGAAATTTAATATTATATTTAATAAAGTGTTCATATATATAAAAAATATATTTTTCAAAAATGATGTTAATTTTTGTTATACGAAAATGTTTAAATAAATGCTAATATATTTTTAAAATTATTTTATAAATTGAATTTATTTTATTAGTTAATCAATTAAAAAAATAGGTTGATTTTTTGGGATTTTTCTCTTCATATTGACATTTTAGTGGATAATAAAATATAATGATTTTCTCATGAATATAATTTATATCAAATAATATATCAATGTTATATGTGGAATTATGAATTATATATTTTTTAAATTGACACAAGTATGCTTTTTTATATTTCAAAAAATTAATTACTTTTTAATGAACATTATAATGATTTTCATAGAGTTTTTTTCCTTTATGTATATGAATTTTTGAAAATATGTTTTAAAATTCCTAATGTTTATTAATTTTAATTAATTATAATAATATCTAATGTTGAATTTTTTTAGTGGAATATAATAATAATATATTCATAAATATTAATTTATATTCTTATAATTAATATTATTCATTATAGAGTTAGAATAAAATCATCAATTTGTTGAAAATAAAATTACTGAAAACACACTTTTTCATTGTTCTTATTGATTTAGTTTTAAATTTATCTTTCACACATTTTTTAACATTATATTTTTTAATAAATTAAAAATTTACAATAATAATTAATGATATTAAATTAAAATTTCAAATTATTTTTTTTACAAAAATAAAATATTAAATTATAAATACTAATTACAATGATTAATTTATTTTTGGGTTTATTAGGGGGTTAATATAAAAATATTATATTTAAAATGAACTATAAAAATATAAAATTTCAATAAATCTATATTAATACATTTATCCCTTTCAAATTTTAATATCATCAGTACACCATTTAATATTAAACATTTCATGTGTGCTACTCACATAACTTATTAAAGGCCACCACTATCTACCCTTATTTAACAAATAAAACCATTTATTATCTGAAAAGACTTACCAAAATTACATCCAAAATACATCCATTAATCCATGTTTCCTATTATATTTAAAAAATAAAATTAAGTAATACATTCTTTATAACCCTATAGAGATGTTCTCAAACAGAGGTAAGATTCTTCAATTGGTGCCATTATATTATTTCCTTTTCCACTTACATAAAATTTTATTTAATTATTATTATACAATATAAAGAATATATACCATATTATTGGATTATATAAGGTTAATTTGATGACTTATATATATTATGTCATCAATTAAATGGTATACCAAATCATCATTCATGTTTGTGGTGGTCTACAACTTTGTGCGCCGAAGTCATTTGTTTTGCATCATTGGAAATCATGGATTTTTTTAGGATGTATTTAATGTATATATATTTAATTTTTAACATATTTAAACATTTTTTGTTATTATAATATATATATATATATTTCATTCCATTCTTTAGTTGATTTATTAATGTCTCACGGGTGTACGATAATCTACCTCCTCAAGATAAAATGGGATTCTTTTTTCACCAACTCTGAACAGGAATGTTGATAATGATTTTGAAATTGAAAATATGTGATATAAATTAAATAATATGGATTTTGGGGACATATTTATCACCACTAAATTATCAAATTACATTTTCATTCTTACAGTGAAAAATAATAATGGATTTTGTGGACTACTACCTCTATGAAGCAATGTCACTATTTTTTTCATTACCATATAAAATTAATGATATATATACTCATAATTTATGAAATAATATCTACTTTATTATATTATTTTACTTATTAATAGTTAAAATAATTCTCAATATCTTTCCATACAAATCATTTTTAAATGGGCATGTTACTCACGTGTTCGTACAACCATTCGTCTCCATTATTATAACATAGATCATTTTTCCTATCCACCATTCATGATTAGTAGTAATAAGCATAAATAAAGTATAAATAAGATTATTATTTTATTATTATTATTATTTACATATTTAAGTAATTAAATATTTGACCATTGTTAATAAACATTAGTTATTTTGAAATAGTGGAGAGAAAACCATTAAAACACACAATATGGACAAAAATGATTAAGTATTTTATTATGTATTTGAAAATAAATAAAAATAGTTAATTATGTATATATTTATTTAACCTTTTTAATGTCATCAATAAATAATATAATTTAACTTGGTTTATCATATATGTTTTAAATGACACAAATGGAATACTAGGACTTAAGGTATGGGATTTTCATCTAACTATTTACTACTTTGGGTCATATGCCTTATTAAAAAAATATTTCATTCATATTATTTATATAATTACAATTAATTTTTTGTTACTCTCATGAATATTTTTTTTGATTTATATGTTCATTTAATAATCTCTATTTCCTTGTGTTTATAGTTGAAAATTAACCCATGTTTTATGGGTTTTTTAAAATAATTTAACTTCTTTAATATGTATGTTATGTTATAAACCTGTATTCATTTATGAGGTTTATATGCATCCCATTTGACATTAAATATCATCATATTTTTTATTATCTGGATATTTAATATTTCCATTAATGTTATTCTTTCAATGATTTTAGAATTCAATGTTACCAAAGTGTTAATTGTCATGACCCGTCCTCAGGGCCCGTGTCGTGACTACACCAAGCTCGCCTTCCATAGGCCAGGGGCTGGTAAGTAGCACCGATGGTGTAAATCCCTATATTGGGAAGACATTTCCTTTAGAAAAGTAACAAACACAACAGAGTATGAAAACTGAAGTAAGCACTAAGAAATATTGTATACAAAAGTAAAAGTTGAAAGGAAAAGGGGCTATAAATAAAAGCCCAACAGTATGTATAGTACAACTAAAAAACATGTACAACTGCTGTAAAGTAAAACAACAACCATTGAGTGGTCCTCTAGGAATCCCACCTAAAAGGTGGGTACAGATGGCCTCCTCAGCAGCCCACGTCAGTTCATCCGCTCCGTGTACGTCTCGCCATGTGGTCCACCGCTGTGTACCATCCAGCTCCACAAGTCTCCTCCTCGATCAGTACTGCCTGTCGCCTGCATCCAACACAATGTAGTGTGGGCATAGCCTGTGTAGGGGTGAGTATATGATACCCATTAGGGACCCTGATACCCCCGAAGGTATCCTAGAATCCATAAAGGATAAACCCCTGATGAAAGATAAAATCACTAAGTATCAACCAACTCTACTTAGGTATATGCCCATACATATGCCAAAGTCATCAATCCCAGTTCGGCTCCTACTCTCGAGCCCAAGAACAACCCTTCCCACACAGGAAAGAAGTCAATCACATCGATGATAATGATTGAATCTAAAGACTCACCTCACACAGGTATACATCTTTCGTATGGGGATAGAGATGATCAGATATAGTCACTGATTCATCTAAGCTAATGGACCCACGTAGGATAATAAGACATCTAAGTTATTAAACCCACATAGGATACTAGACCAGCTACTCTGTCTAACCCACTCAGGATACAAGTACAGAAGTCAAACTGTCAGACCCACATAGAATACAAGTACAATATTCATCATTGTTGAACCCACTGAGGATTCCAGTACAGTTGGCATCGTCGTCGATCCCATGGAGGATTCCAGTACAGTAGTCATCGCAGTCGCATCCAACTCTATGGTTCCTGTACACAACACGGTCAATTCCGGGAGGGTCCTCTCCTTGAGCAAAGGGGTAGACACATCAACTTTCACGAAGTCTGGAGTGGATGTATCCCAATGTTTTGGCTCATAAAAAAAACTCAACGTGATAGACATCGCGTCAATCAGATGCTCGGCCTGTGAGTTATTGGAGTTTCTGTTCCAGGGTCCTGGTTGGAATTACGCTCGTTCCAAACCTAGCCAATTTTCAAAGTCATCCAAAACTCACTTAGAGTATCGCAAAAAGACTATCTCATCACGATGATCCCAGTTCTGCAGTAGGATCATCGTTCAGATGCACGGTCTAGAAGATATTTATGTTTAAGAAAAATGGTCCCGGCCCGTCCAACCCAGTGTGTTGGCGGGTAAGCCCGACCCGATTCTATGGATCTTACTCGGCTAGGGGGTCGGCCTGGACCGGTGATGGACGTCTCAGACCGGTGGGGCACAGACCGACCCGTGGAAGGCGACTCGGCGCGGCGGGGTGCGGCCCGGCCCAGCGGTATGCAGCTTTCCCCGTTGCTAGCCACAGCTCAGCTAGCTGGCCGAGCCGGTGCTGGGGGCACCCCCCCCCCCCCCCCCAATTTCCCGAACCAGTGGAACCGCCCCTCTTGTCCAGCTAACTGAATCCGTCCGGTCTTCCCCGTGTGAGCCGCTTGCACGGGCAGGCCACAGTTATCCCACACGGTACCTACGGGTGTCACAACCTCCTTCAACCCGGCTGGCAGGCGGCCTGCCAGTTCGTCGTGGAAGGGGCACATGGTGCGCGAATCATGGTTCTCCACAACATGGCACCTTAGAGGCTCAACGGTTCTCTAGCCCTGCCAGCTACAGCCGGTTCAGTTCATCTGCATAGTGGCCCACAGATGCGGGCCCAGGTTTCCTCCACGCGGTTGGTGTGCAGCCGCTGTCTCTGGTCGCCTCCGCCTCCCTTAGACGATGCCTTCATTCGCTTCTGCCTCTGGTCGCCACCGCCTCCCGTTTCCACCACCAAAATATTCAATAACCATTGGAGGGTCGTCAGGCCGTGTACGTTCGGCTAGCGCCCTCTGCGTTAGGCGATATTAATAGGCTGATGACAATACAAGCATTCACCAAGGATGGAATATAACTTCATTAATATTAAATTATATCGAACCCCCTACCATGATTCTGATGCTCGCTTGTCCATGATGCAATAAGAGGATCTGAAGTCGACGTCGATTCGTTGACGTTGGGGAGTGTCCGAGGAGGAAGCATAGTTGATGTTTCCCCGCGGACGGCATATCCTCCCTTGACATGGGCGAAGAAGAAGAACGACATCATTCCTCGAGAGCATCGCCTCACGTTCGTGCCTCGGTCTTCGATAGGATATTGTTCCTCGTGTCCATCCATGGTGAGGGATGAAGCAATCCTCCAATTCTCCAAAGACACCACCACCAAATATTTTCCATGAAAATATAATCGAAATGCTTCCCCAATAAAATAAAATTGCCATGCAATTAAAAAATAATTCAAATGAATTTTTGACACCACTAGTTAATTAATTAAGTCATTAATTAATTTTGTTGGCATACTTAATGAGAGGGTGGTGGAGAGGCTTCAACATAATAAATGAGGGGTGTTGTCAAAATATATTAAGGGGATGATAATGGGGTGTTTAAGGGAGTTGAGTGGAAGTGAATAAGATTGGTTTCGTGCGGGCCCCACCACACTAAATCCTTGCATTGGAGGTTATGTGGGGTGTGGGCCCCACCACGAACCTCCTCTTGGAGGAAATAACCACCTCTTAAAATAAAATTGTGTATCAACACAATTTTATTTAATTTAAGATAAAACACCAAATTATAACATTCAACCTGGATAAAAAGAAACTGTGGTAAAGGTCCCCTTAAGCGAATATCCACGATACGAGTCCATCGATGTCCTCATATTTCTATTCCGAGCATCAGTTCAAAATATAGAAAAATCCACTAATACGTTTACTGAACATACTAAAACAAAACATAAAAAATTGATTCTAGGCACACCGTTCATCGAAATCAGGTGACGTCACAAACTGCAGAATCAAAAAATTCCAAAGTATTTATCAAAAAAAATTCATTGAAATTTCTGTGTATTTACATTACATCCACCTCTTGGTGTTACGTCCCTATAAAGCTACAACACACAGTAGGGGAACAAATCGGGGTACTAAGCTAGAATATGAGCCTCCTGCTCCCAAGTGCTCTCATGGAGGTTGCAATGCTGCCAGCAAATGCATACGAGAGGAATCAACCATCCACATAGTAACCACTCTTTTCGATCCTCGATCTCCACTAGAATCTCTATGAATGTAGCCTTCTCATCGATGTCCAGCTCCCACTGTTCGATGATGTGGGATGGTTCATGCACATATCTCCTCAGGTAAGATATGTGGAAGACGTCATGCATCCAGTGCAACTGAGGTGGAAGGGCCCGGTGGTTAGCTACCTCCCCTACTCTGCTGAGAACCAGTAAATGCCCAGTGAAACGAGGAGATAACTTGTCACCTCAGACAAATATCCGAAGGCCTCGTCGAGTTGAGACCCGTAGGAATACTAGGTCTCCATCCTCGAACTCTAGTTTTCTCTGTCTCATATTAGTATAGGACTTCTATCTGCTCTGTGTAGTCTTAATCCACTCCTGGATGATTTGCACCTTCTCTGTCATAGCCTGAACCATCTATGGTCCTACAAGTGCTGACTCCCCAGGGTCAGTCCAGCATAGAGGTGACCTGCAAGGCCGGCCGTACAATGCCTCGTAAGGGGCCATCCTGATGGTGGAGTGTTAGATGTTGTTGCATGCAAACTCCACAAAGGGTAGGTGATCCTCCCAACTGCGACCAAAGTCGAGGAAACCTATACTGAGCATATCCTCAAGAGTCTAAATGGTCCTCTCAGTCTGATCGTCCATCGGAGGGTGGAAGGGGGTGCTCATGTGAATCCACGTCCCAAAAGCCAAATTTAACCACTCCTATAGCTGGGTAGTGAAACAAGTATCTCGATCGTAAACAATAGTCGATGGACCACCATGAAGTTGTACGATCTCATAAATGTAGAGGTGTAACAAGCTCTCTACTGAGTCCTACTCTTTGATCGATAGGAAGTGGTCTGGCATGGTGTGTCGGTCTATGATCACCTAGATAGAGTCGTGTCCTCTTGATGTACGTGGATGACCCATCATGAAATCCATGGATATCGCGTCCCACTTCCACTATGGGACCTTTAAGGGTTTTACTAGGACTGCTTGGACCTAGTGCTCCACCTTCAGTTCAGAAAAGTGAGGCATCATGAAATGAACTTTGCTATTGATTTCTTCATAGATGCCCACCAGTGTTGGCGTCTGTGGTCCTGATACATCTTCTACACTCTTGGATGTACTGCTTGAGATGAAGTGTGGAACTCCTTCAGCACCTCCTCCTGTAGTGAAACTGGTACCATGGTACCTCCCCTGAATAGGATGATGTTCTCCCCTCCTTCAAAAAATACATCAGGTGCCCGCTCTATGGAAATCTGAGCACGTCGCATCTCATAGTCAACGTCTCCATGCTGTGACTCTCTGACTCACTGAAGGAGGGGACGAGTAACTCTGAGATACTGTAGAAAGGCTACTCAATCTCTATCAACAAAGGGTATCTGCATTGCAACCATCTACTTTTTCTCCTCTCCTAGTAACTGAATGCTCGATCTCCTACTAAGATAATCTACTAAAATGTTCCCCTTCCCAGGAGTATAGACTATATCAAAGTTGTAGTCATGGAGGAACTCGATCCATCACCATTGATTCGGGTTCATGTATTTCTGGGAGAAGACATACCTGAGAATCTGGTGGATAGAGTAGAATGTAAAGCGCTCTCCCATTAGATAATGCCGCCACATCTTCAAGGTGAATTCCCCTACTGCTTAATAAATGTCATGGGTAGCATAGTTCTACTTGTGTTGTCTCCGCTAACAGGAACCATAAGCGATTACTGCTCTCTCCTACATTAGGACACACCAGAGTCCAGTCGCTTATGCATCACAATACACTATGTACCCAAAAGCCTCCTCTGGTAGCCACAAGATCGGCACACTAGTCAACATCTGCCTCTGCTCATGAAAGCTTAGCTAACATCTATATGACCACATGAAGGGTTTCCCCTTCTTCTTCGAAGATGAAATCGGCGATGCAACTCTAGAGATGTCTGGAACCAATATTTCAGAGTACCCATCTAGACCCATGAAACTCCACCCCTCTGTCACACTCTTGGGTGGATCCCAAGCAAGTACTGCCACGATCTTCGCTGGATCCACTGCAACTCGAGCCGCCACGATGACTTGTCCCAAGAAGTGAACCTCTCGAATCCAGAATTGAAACTTCGAGAGCTGACCATAAATCTTGTTCTCTATAAGTTTATCAATTACAACCCAATAGTGGTAGCCATGCACCTCCTCAGTAGTCAAAAAAATCAGTATTTCTTCGATGAAAACTATGAAAAATCGATCAAGGAATGGTTGGAAGATCCTGTTCATGAGACACATGAACACTTCTAGAGCATTGGTTACATCGAAG
Source organism: Viscum album (assembly GCA_963277665.1). Taxonomy (NCBI): domain Eukaryota; kingdom Viridiplantae; phylum Streptophyta; class Magnoliopsida; order Santalales; family Viscaceae; genus Viscum; species Viscum album. The sequence continues at coordinate 1,453,862,657 of OY728159.1, read as the reverse complement.
GGCATAACCATGGACTCGTAGTGGCCATACCGACACTTGAAGGTCATCTTATACACATCCTCATCTCAAAATCTGATTTGGTGATAGCCTGACCTTAGGTCTATCTTTGAGAACCATCGTGCTACTTTGATTGGATCAATGAGATCGTTAATTCTTGGGAGTGGTTACATGTTCTTCACAGTCACCTGATTCAGGCGAAGGTAGTCGACACACAGTCGTAAGGTCCCATCTGCCTTCATGGTGAACAAAATAAGATAAGCCTAGGGTTAAACACTGGGTCGGATAAATCCATTCCCCTTGAAGTCCTACAATTATAACTGCAGCTTAGGAAGCTCAGTGAGAGCCATCCGATATGCTGGATTAGATATCGGTGTTGTCCCGGGGTATAGGTCTATGTATAAGTATAACTCTCTTCAATGATTTAGTCTTGGAATGTTGTTAGGAAAAACGTTTGCATACTGATCCACCACAATATGAAAACTCGGACTCCGCACATCAACTGCTCTGAGGATGAGATTAGACAACTTGTGTGTGATCCGCTGCCCACTCATCTACGTAATTCCATCATGCATTGTAAAGGCTCCCTTCTCACCGGTGAAGATGAAATTGGTCCCTTCCATGCAGACACACCGCACATTGTGCCAAATATAGTCGATCTGAGCATGGACTGTAGATAAACAGTACATACCCAAGATGAAATTATAATCCCTAGACGCCTCTACAAGAAGATCCCAGTCAAATCTCTCACCACCTAGAGTGAGCTCACCCTACCGCCTCCAGTGCGTAATCATTGAGTGCGCTCCCGTAGGAGTCCTTAGCCTTAAGGATCGAGCCAATGGCTCCGTCAAAATCTACATGTTCCAAAAAAGGGAAGTGGCAATAAAATAATTACTCACACTTTTGTCTATAAGTACTAAATCAAGGGTGGAGTAGACACTGATAGTTCCTCGAATCATCTCAGGTGCACCGTGGTCATTGGCGTTGACAGCCTAGAGCTGAGCCTTCCCATGTCTGCCAGCTCCTTGTGGTCGGGGTGGTCATCTTGCTGGTGGTGGTTTTAGGGCATCAAAACATCATCCACCACCTGCTTTTAAGCAATATCCTCTACCTCATCCGCCTGATCCCGGTGGACCACCATGGTCGAACCTCTACCTCTGACTGGGAGGTCCCTCTATGGTCTGCTGCTCATCCGCATGGCATGTCTGGAAGTCTTGAGCCATGTGACCCTGCCCGCCGCATGCATAGCACTGCCTATTTCTCATATAGCTGGCTCTGTTTCGTGTGCCTCACACAACCGAACCTGTATCCTAAGGTCACCCACATGATGGCCTAGTCTTCTTGGACCTCTTCGACATCTGTCTACTACCGGCTGTAGAAGACTGCACTACTTGTCACCCTGTGGTGGGTTTTGCTACTAGATAATGCTCAGTGAGAAAGCACTCATTTAAAAGGGCTTTCTCTTGATCCCCTGCCTACGTCGGGATGCTGAGAGGAATCATCGAAGATCTGATCTCATGACTCAGTCCCTTCTCGAATGTTCGGGCCCTGAAGAACAGGTCCCACACCATATCTGTGGAGTACAGTGAGAGGTTAGTGAACCTCAGTGAGTACTAAGCTACTATCATGATGCCCTGCTGTAGATGAAGTAAATCCTGAGTCCGCAGTGCACAAAGGGTGGCTAGAACGAACTCCAAGTGGAAGAGACTCTTGAAGTCTTCCCATAGTAATGATTCATCTCCATGCACCTAGAGCCTCAGGCTCCACCATCTACCTGTTACTGAATGCAGGAGACTCGCAGCAAGGATCACTATAAGGTCGGATGGTGTCCCTACCAATATGAAAACTCTGACAACAACCTCCATCCAATCCTCAACTGTCTCAGTCCTCGAAAGGATATCATTACTCGTGTTCTTCGTTGGTGAGGGATGAGGCTCTTCTCCAATTCTCCAAAGGCTCCACCACCAAATATTTTCCAAGAAAATATAATAGAAAGGCTTCCCTAATAAAATAATGTTTCCATGCAATTCAAAAATAATTCAAATGAATTTTTGACACCACAATTTAATTAATGAAGTAATTAATTAGTTGTGGTGGCATACATAATGATAGGGAGGTTTAGAGGCTCCACCATAATGAATTAGGTGTGTGGTCGTAATAAATTTTGTGTTTTTTAATCAGGAGTTTATAGGAGTTGATTGGAGGTGAAAGGGTTTGGGTTCGTGTGGTCCCCACCACACTAAATCCACACACAAGAGGTTATGTGGGGTGTGGGTCCCACCCCTAACATCCTCTTGGAGGATATAACCACCTCTTAATATAAAATTGTGTATCTCCATAATTTATTTTATTTAAGATAAAACCCCAAATTATAAAATTCAACCCGCATAAAATGCAACTGCGGTAAAGGCCCCCTTAAGTGAATACCGGCGATGTGATTCCATCAGTGTACACAGATTTCAATTCCGAGCAACGGTTCAAAAGATAGAAAAACTCATTCGTACGTTTACTGAACGTACCCAAACAAAAATTCAAAAACTGATTCTGGGCACACCAGGCCTCAGAATCAGGTGAAGTTTGAAACCGCAGACTCGAAAAATCCCAATGCATTTATGAAAAAACATTCCTTGAAATTTCCAGGTCTTTAAATTACCCCCACCTTAGGGTTTTACATCCCCATAAAACTACAACACACACTAGGGGAACAAATCGGTGTACTGAGCTCGCATCTGAGCCTCGCTCTCCCATGTTCTCTCATGGAGGTTCCAATGCTTCCATCGAATGCGCATAAGAGGAATTGACCGTCCACATAGGACCCACTCCTATCGATCCTCGATCTCCACCGAAACCTCCATGAATGTTGCTCCGTCATCGATGTCCAGCTCCCCGTGTTCGATTATTTTGGATAGGACATGTACGTATCTCCTCAGCAATGATATGTGGAAGACGTCACGCACCCGGAGCAACTGAGGTGGAAGGGCCATGTGGTAAGCCACCTCTTCTACTCTGCTAAGGACCTGCAAAGGACCGATGAAACACATAGATTACTTTCCGCCCCGACCAAATCTACGTCGACCTCATCGTGGAGAGACCCATAGGAAAACGTGGTTGCCATCCTCAAAATCCAGTGGTCTCCATCTCCTATCAAAATAGCACATCTGTATGCTCTGTGCAGTCTTCATCCACTCCTGGAAGATCTGCACCTTCTCCGTCGTAGCCTGAACCATCTTTTGTCCTACAAGTGCTGACTCCCTAGGGCCAGTCCAGTATAGTGGTAACCTGCAAGGATGGTTGTACAATGCCACATAAGGGGCCATCACGATGGTGGAGTGGTAGCTGTTGTTGTACGAAAACTCCACCAAGGGTAGGTGATCCTACCAACTACAAACCAAGTTGAGGACACACGCACGGAGCATGTCCCCAAGAGTCTGAATAGTCCTCTCAGTCTGACTGTCCGTATGAGGGTGGTAGGCAGTGCTCAAGTGAAGCTGCATCTCAAAATCCACTTGTAACCCCTCCCATAGCTAGGAAGTGAAATGAGCATCTCGATCGGAAACTATAGTCGATGGAACACCAAGAAGTCATATAATATATAAATGTAGAGGCATCACAAGTTCTCTACTGAGCCCTTCTCTCTGATCGGTATGAAGTGGCCCGACATGGTGAGTCGGTCTACGATCACCCAGATAGAGTCATTTCATCTATATGTACGTGAATTCTCAGTCACGAAATCCATGGATATCTCATCCCACTTCCACTCTGGGACCTCTAAGGGTTGAACCAATCCTACTGGTACCTGGTGCTCTGCCTTCACTTACCGACAAGTGAGGCATCGTGAAATGAACTCTACTACTACCATCTTCATACTAGGCCACCGGTGCTGTCATCTGAGTTCTTGATACATCTTCGCCACTCTTGTATGTACCTCTAGGGAGGAATTGTGGAACTCCCTCAGCACCTCCTCCTGTAGTGAAACCGGTACCATTGTATGTCCCCTTAAGAGGATGACGTGCTCCCCTCCTTCTGAAAATCCATCAGGTGCCTTCACTGAGGAAATCTGAGCATATCATGTCTCAAAGTCAACGTCCCCACGTTGTGACTCACTAACTCACTGAAGGAGTGGAGGAGTAACTATGAGAGACCATAGAAAGGATGCTCCATCTCTATCCACAAAGTATATCTACAATGTGGCCAGCTGCCTTGTCGCCTCTCCTAGCAGCTAAATTCTTGATCTTTTACTGAGCGCATCTGCTACAACGTCCCCTTCCCTAGAGTATAGAATAACTCAAAGTTGCAGCCTTGGAGGAACTCGATCCATTACTGTTGTCTTAGGTTTAGCTCCTTCTGGGAGAAGACATACCTAAGACTCTGGTGGTCAGAGTAGACTGTAAAGTGCTCTACCATCAGATAGTGTCGCCACATCTTCAAGGAGAAGACCACTGCTCCTAAAGAAGGTCATGGGTAGCATAGTTCTGCTCATGTTGTCTCAGCCGACGAGAACCATAATCGATCACTACTTGCTCCTGCATCAGGGAACACCCGAGTCTGGTCCCTGATGCGTCACAGTACACTACGTACCCAATTCCCTCCTCCGGTAGCTTCAATATGGGTGCACTAGTCAACCTCTACCTCAAATCATGAAATCTCTGCTGAAATCTATCTAACCACATGTAGGGTTTCCCCTTCCTTTTCAAAACTGAAAGTGGTGCTGCAACTCTGGAGAAGTCTAGCACAAATATCTGAGTGTACCCAGCCATACACAGGAAACTCCGCACCTCTGTCACACTCTTGGGAGGTTCCCAAGAAATTACTACCTCGATCTTCGCTGGATCCACTAGAACTCTAGCCTCAAAGATGACGTGTCCCAATAAGTGAACCTTGTGAATAAATAACTGACACTTCGAGATCATACCATAAAGCGGTTTCTCTCAAAGTTTATCCATTACAATAGAAAAGTGGTAGGTGTGCTCCTCATCATTAGTCGAGTAAATCAGTATGTCATTGATGAAAAATACGATAAATCAGTCGAGGTAATGCTAGAATATCATGTTCATGAGACTCATGAACACCGCTGGAGCGTTGGTTATGATGAAGGGAATAACAAAGAACTCATAGTGGCCATACAGAAATATGAAGGTCGTCTTCTGCACATTCTCGTCTCGAACTCTAACCTGGTGATAGAATGACTAGAGGTCTATCTTTGATAAACATCATTCTCCATCGAGCTGATCAAAGAGGTCATCAATCCTCAGGAGTGGTTACTTGTTCTTCACAGTCAACTAATTTAGGAAAAGGTAGTCGATACATAGTCGTAAGCTCCCATCCACATTCTTGCTGAACAAAATCGGAGAATCTATGGGTGAAAAAATGGTTCAGATAAATCCATTCCCGTTCAAGTCCTCCAGTTGTACCTACATCTCACGAAGTTCAGCGGGAGCTAGCCGATATGATGGAGTAGATATCGGTGTTGTCCCGATGTACAGGTCTATATTGAATTCTACCTCTCTTTGAGGAGGTAGTCTTGGACTGTTGTCAGGAAAAACATCTGCATACTGATCCACCATAGCAGGAAAACTTGGACTCCTCACATCAACAATTCCAAGGATGAGACTAGGTAACTGATGTGTGATCATTTTCCCCCTCCTCTATGTAATTCCATCCTTTTCTAAAATGGCTCCCTTTCTACCAGTGAAGGTGAACCAAGTCCCATCCGTGCAGACTCACCACACTTTGTTCCTAATACAGTCGATATGAGCATGGACCGTAGATAACCAGTCCTTACCCAAGATGACGTCATAAGGCCTCGATGCCTCTATAAGAATATCGCAGCCGAAGCTCTCGCCACCTAGAGTTAGCACACACTACCGGCACCAATGTGTAATCATCGAGTCTGCTCCAATAGGACTCTCTAGATGTAAGGATCGAGCCAATGACTCTGTCGGAATATCTGAGCTCCAAAAAATGGAAGCGACAATAAAAGAATTACTCGCACATCTACCTATAAGTACTGCAACATGGGTGGAGTAGACACCGATAGAACCTCAAATCATCTCAGGTGGGTCTGGTCGTAGGCCTCGACTGCTTGCAGCTGAGCCTACCTCTGTATTTTAGCTCCTTGTGGTCGGGGTGGTCCTCCTGGGGGTGGTGGTGGTAGGGCATCAAAATGTCGTCGACCACCTACTACTCGGCCATCTCCTCTGCCTCGTCTGCCTGCTCCCGGTGGACCACCACGGTCGAACCTCTGCCACTGCCACGGAGGTACCTCTACTGTCTGGTGCTTGTTTGCATGGCAGGTTGGGTAGTCTCGATCCATGTGAACCTGCCCGCTGCATGCATCGCACAACCCACTACTCATATAGAAGGTTCTAGTTTGTGATCCCTGCACAACTGAACCTATATCCAGAGGTCGCCCACCAGATGTTCTAGCCCACTTGGACCTCTGCGACATCTGTCTACTGCCGGCTAGAGAAGACTTTGCTACGTGTCACGCTGTGGTGGGTTTCTCTACTGAAGACTACTCAGTGAGAGATCTCTCCACCAGAAGGGCTCTCAATAGCACCCCCGCCTGCGTTGGGATGCTGAGGGGAATCGGCGAAGCCTTGATCTTATGCCGCAGTCCCTTCTTGAGGGTTCGGGCCCTAAAGAATGGTTCCCAGACCATATCTGTGGAGTAGCGTGAGAGGTCCGCAAACCTCGCTGATTATTGAGATACTGTCATGCTACCCTGTTGTAGATGATGTAATTCCTGAATCCTCATATCATGAAGGTTGGCTGGAACAAACTCCGAGCGGAAGAGACTCTCGACGTCTGTCCATAGTGAAGATGCCTTGTCATGGGCCTGGAGCATCAGGCTCCAGTATCTACCTGCTTCTGCATGCAGGAGACTCGTGGAAAGGATCACCATATGTTCAGCTAGTGTCTCTATCAATATGAACACTCTGACGATGGCCTCCATCCAATCTTCAGCTGCCTGTGGGTCCGTCTCTCTGTGGAACCTTGGCTCCCTCTGTCACTAGAACTCATGAAACTCACTCAGGTAGCGTGCACTATCTGCTGCAGGGTCTGCTGGTATCGGTGGCCCAGTTGTTAGTGGAACTGCTAGTACCTACACTATGATGGGGCCATGCACCGAGGCCTCATCGATCGGTGGACTACCACCTCGTACGTAACGCAGTACCCAAGTTGGATGCCTTTGTGGGGAAATCCTGAAAATAAATAGGTGTTCCATGGTCAAACAATATACCTGGTGATCTGACACTACGAAATCAAAAAAGAAAACTTTTGAAACACACATGCAATCAGTGTTTTCTTGCACTGAGTTGGAAATCAGAGGTCAGCGTCCTGGTGTATGGATATGTCGGCCGCCGCACCAACACTGGACCCCCTGAACTGAAAACCACACTCAATACTCTTATGACTATTGCTTCACATAAATGAATGATCAGTGTCTTGAGTTCTAGGGTAGAACCGACTCATATGATACCAATTTGTGACGACCCTTCCTCAGGGCCCATGTCGTGACTACCCCAATCCAACCTACCATAGGCTAGGGTCTAGAGACTAACACCATGGTGTAAATCACTATACGGGGAGGGCTTTGACATTAGAAAAGTAAAAAAACACACCAGAGTATACAAACTAAATTACTTTCTATGATATATGTTATACAAAAGTAAAAGCTGGAAGAAAAAGGGGTCGGAAATACAAGCCCAACAGTATGTACAATACACCTAAAAATCTAGTACAACAATAGTAAAGTAAAACAGAAACCATTGAGTCGTCCTCCGTGAAACCAACTTGAAGGGTGGGTATAGATGTCCTTCTAAGAACCCTAGGTCAATCTGTCTGCACTGTTTACATCTCGCCAGGTGGTCCACCGCCGGGTACCATCTAGCTCCACAAGTCTCTTCCTCGATCAGGGTTGCCTGTCATCTATATCCAACACAACATAGTGCAGGCATATCCCATACAGGGGTGAGTATACGATACTCCGTAGGGAACCCGAGACCCCCAAACGCCTCTCAAAATCCTTGAAGGATAAACCACAGAAGAGGGAAACAATCACTATGTATCAACCAACTATACTTAGGTATTTCCTCATACATATACCTATGTCATCAATTCCAGTTCGGCTCTAACTCTCGAGCTCAAGCCCAACTCAGTCCACACATGAAATAATTCAATCACATCGATCATAATAATTGAAAGCCCAGACTCAAATAACATAAGTATACATATTTCGTATGGCGATAGAGATTATCATATGTGGTAACTGATTCATCTAAGCTATTGGACCCACGTAGGATACTAGACTAGCTATGCTGTCGGACCCACATAGTATACTAGGCCATCTACTCTGTCGGACCTACTCAGGATACAAGTACAAAATTAAAAATAAACTGACCCAAATAGCATACATGTTTAGTTTTCATCTTTTTAAAACACACAGAGGATTCCATTTCAGTTTTCATTGTCGTCGAACCCATGGATGATTCCAGTACGGTAGTCGTCGTAGTCGCAGCCAGCTCTAGGGTTCCCACACACTGCACGCTTGATTCCGGGAGGGTCCGCTCCTCGATCAAAGTGTTTGATACATTAACTGTAATGATGTCAAGATTTTATGTGTCCCAAAGTTTCATCTCATCAAAAGAATCCCAACATGACAGACAACGCGTCAATCGGACACCCGGTCTGTGAGTTATTTGCTTTTCTATTCCAGGGGCCCGGTTGGAATTACGCATCTTCCAAACCTGGCCGTTTTCTGAAGGCATACAAAACTCACATAGAGTATCTCAAATGGATCGTCTCGTCATCAAGATACCAGTTCCCCAGACGGCATGTCGTTAGTATGTGCAGTCTAGAAGATATTTGCGTTGAAGTGAAACGGGTCCCGTCCGTCAAGCCTAGTGGGCTGGCGGGTCGGCCCGACCAAGTGTAGCGGGACCGAACTGGTTGGGGGGTCTTCCCGGACTAGGGATGCATGTCTTGGTCTGGTGGCGCATGGATCGGCCTGGGGCAAGAGGCCCGACATGCACAAGGGCATGACCCTGCCCAGCGGGGCCCGGCTAGCTGGTCAAGCCAGTACGCCCCCCACCCCCCCCCTCTCCCCACCCCGATTTTCCTAACTGGAGGAACTGAGTTGTTCTGCCCCTCCTTTCTGGTCGGTCTTCCTGTTGTGTGAAGCATGCACAGGCAGGCTGTGGTTCTCTCGTGTGGCACCTGCAGGTGCCCCGACCTCCTTCAACCCGGCTGGCAGGCGGCTGGCCGGTTCACTGCCGAAGCGGCCCGCGTAGCACAGGTTGCGGTTCTCTAGAGCGTGGAACCTTAGAAGCACCGCGGTTCTCCAGCCCATCCGGCTACGGCCTACAGGTTATGTTTATCTACCATGTGGCCCGTGGATGAGAGCTGCAGTTTCCTCCATGCGGTCGGTGCGTATCCACCACCTCCGGTCACCGCCTCAAGTTGCTACTGCCTCCCTTTACCGCAACCAAAATATTCATGTACCTTCGGTGGGTCGTTGGGCTGTGTTCGTTCAGCCTGCACCCTTCGAGTTAGGTGATATCAATTGGCCAAAGACAATACAAGCATTCACAAAGGACGAATTATAACCTCATTAACTTAAAATTATATTGATCCCCCTACCATGATTCCGATTCTCACTTGTTCATGTTGTGGGAAGAGGATCTGAAATCGACGTCGATTCGTTGACGTCGGGGTGCATCTGAGGTGGAAGCGTGTTCAATGTTTCCTCAGAGACGACATATCCTCCCTTGACATAGAGGAAGAAGAAGAATTATGGCGTTCCTCGTGAGCATCGCCTAACGATCTATCCTTTTTCATTGAGAGGATAACATTCCTCATGTTCATCATTGGTGATGGGTGAAGCTCTCCTCCAATTCTCCAAAGGCTCCACCACCAAATATTTTCGAAGAAAATATAAAATAAAGGATTCCCCAATAAAATAGAATTTCCATGCAATTAAAAAACAATTCATATGAATTGTTGAAACCACAAATTAATTAATGATGTCATTAATTAATTGTGTTAGAATACTTAATGAGAGGTAGGTGGAGAGGCTCTACCATAATAAATGAGGGGTGTTGTAGAAATAAATAAAGACAATGTTAAAGGGGATTTTAAGTTAGTTAAGTGGAGGTGAAAGGATTTGGGTTCGTGTTAGACCCACCACACTAAATCCTCCCATGGGAGGTTATGTGGGGTGTGTGCCCTACCCCTAACATTCTCTTGGAGGATATAACCACCTCTGAAAATAAAATTTTGTATTACCACAATATTATTTAATTTAAAACAATACCCCAAATTATAACTTTCATCCCGAAAAAATGCAAATGCTGTAAAGGACCCCTTAAGGGAATATTGGCGATGCGAGTCCATCGGTGTTGTAAGATTTCAATTCCGAGCACCGGTTCAAAAGATAGAAAAACCCTCTCATATGTTTACTGAATGTACCTGAACAAAACTTCAAAAAATGATTCTGGGAACATTGGGCCTTGGAATCAGGTTCCATCAGAAACGGCAGACTCAAAAAGTTCCAAAATATTTATGAAATAATTTTCATTGAAATTATTGGGTCTTTACAGTGATGGTTTTATTATACAATCTAATCATTTATAATGTGTTTTTTAGTATTATTATTATTGTGATGATATATTTTGATAAATATATGACATAAATCTCCAAATTTTTTCATTGATGTTTATATCACGAGAATACACTTTTTTCCTTAATTTTCACCTCATTATTTACTCAGAAGTTATAATGAAAAATTTTGTAAAAAATCATCATTATTATTCTGTTTGGTCGAAATAAATTTATCATCCAAAACATTTTTATCTAAAAATGATTCCAAAATGAAGTTAAAATTATTCCAATTTTTTATTTAATATTTTTTTATTAATTTATTAATTTTTTCAAATATATTATAAGGAATCGTTATTTTATTTTCCAAACAATTCCCATTTTTATTTTACTTAACATCTAAAAATTATCATTTCATTAAAATATACAATTAGAATGCAACTTCCATTCATGATTGTCATTATTTTCATGGAAACATCCATTATATTTCCATAGTTATTTTAATGAAATATATTTTTTAAAAAAATAGAAAGTTATAACATTAAATTTTTTCCTTAAATTTAATTTTATTTTCATTAAGATATTTTCCATATGATAATTCAAAACAATTTTCCATCTAAGATGAAATCCATTGATGTTAGTCAATATTTACTAAATATATTTTTTAATGACACAAAACATTATTTCTCTGGAAGGATTAATAATGTCTCAATGATATATCAGTGGAACTAGTTTCTATTCCATGGTTTAGTCATTTATTAATAAGATTCTTATGTAACCCATTTATTTTACAAATGCTGGTAATGATTAAATTATATTTCTAGGGAACTAAATTTTTTATATAATATAATGTCATTTTAAATGTGAAATAACTATTTTTATGTATTCTAAAATAAAATAAATTATTAATATACATTATTTTTTATTCTTGTTCATGTTATATTATAGGATCAACTAGAATTGGGTGATCCTTATATACCATATATGATGTGTGTGATAAAAAATGCTCATTTTAATGATATAGATTCTATGTTGTTCCAACAAACATAAATTTCCAATGTGTTGGTTTACTATTCCATTCTAAGTTGACTTATATTAAAATTTAGTCATATGGTTATTCTAATTGTAATGGTTTTATAGGGGTTCTATGTTTATTATGGTCTAAGATACAAATATTTTTTATCTATTAATCATATGGGTATATAATATTTTATAGGATCATGATTGACATCACATTGCTAAAGCATATTGATTCTGTGGAATCTTGTCTTTTTTATGGAAATATTACCTGTTCTTAAATTTTATGATCTAAGAATTGATGGGAATGGAAATTCATATGATATACTATGTAACAATAATTTTCCCATCATACATTTATATAATTATTATGCTCATAGAAGAAATTATATTTTTAATTTCTTTTTTTGAACATTAATAGAAATTCGATATCACTTTTATTATGATTCCTCTATACAAATTTAAAATGAATGAGGATGATATAATTATATTTAAATTATCATTCTTATGGATGCATGTGATAATGAATTTTGAAATATGAAATGTTTGGTTAAGTGGATAAAAATTTCATTTATATCATTGTTTTTTATATATAAGATTTTATCATAATTTTTTAAAATGTTTAACCTAATCATTACAGGAGAATGTAATTTATCCAATAAATAATTTTTATTTTTTATGGTTTAGATGGGAAAAAATAGTTCAGAATTATGTGTATCAATACTAGAAATGTATATATCATTTTTTATACATAGTATCTAGGATTAATGTTTTAGGAATGTTATAATAGGTATACTAACCATAAAAATGAAAAATGGCAGCATGTATGGTGACCTTATGAATAAAGCCTCAAGGGTGGTATAGTGACTGAATGACTAATTTGTTATGGTCTCTTAACTATACATAAGAAAAATAATGATAGAAACATAACTAATCATTGGAAATATACATCATGGTAACGTAAGATAAATATTGATAAAAACATATGTTATGATTTACATTGAATACTGATCCAGAATTACAAACTGTTGATAATAACATTAAATAATTGATCATTCCAAAGTCAAGATGGATTTAATTTATTCTCTCAATATTCAGTTGCTTTGTAAAAATAACATTATGACTAAATTCAACACCAATTATATAAATAGTAATATATTGTTATTGAATAGTGTCTCTGAAAAAGGTATTTTTTATATCAATATGTTTTTTCCTTGAATGAGACAGAATATTTGTTGAAATAATTGTTACAATTATATTAAAACTCTTTATATAAATAATTTTTATAGTCTAGTAGCATGTTCATAATCCACAATATATGTTTACAACAATATCATATACCTTTATTCCAAGAATCATTAGTGGATAATGTGACAATGATCAATTTTTGTCTATACAATGAAATTACATACTTACCAAAAAGGTATAGGTTCTATAGATTCATTTTGTATTTAAAATACAACCACTATATTGTATATCTAAATTAATAACTATGTGAAATTACTAATGGGAAATATTGAAAAATCCTAAATTGGTTATATTTTTGTGTAATTTAATAATTGTATTCATATAATTCAAATTAGAATCTAATGTATTTTCATTATAACATGGAAATAAGCACACAGATAAAATAATATCATGTATGATAGTTCTTACAAACAAAAAACATCAAATGATACCTCTAAATTAGAATGATTAATAAAATTACCATCATCTTGATGATCCTACATATACCATGCACTTTTAGAATGATCAGTACATTTGTTTCTATCCATTAAAATTGTTTCAAAATAAATTTAATATACATTATTCATTTAATAAATATTTCTTCCTTATTTTTATAGAGCTGACAATGAATTAATAATTCATACACACCATTTATAGACATTTCAGTTTAAAATACATTCAATTTTTAAAATTTATTACATAAAGGGATATTGGGTGATCGAAAAATAATATCATCACCTTAATTTTTATCAACCAAAAAAATATGTGGATATGGTTTTAATTAATAATTTAGAATAAAATATAACATTTAAAGAATTTATCGAATCCAAATAATTGTTTTAATTATAAAACCAAGATCATGATGTTAGTTTTGAAACATAATATTCATTTTTTAATTTAAAAACCTTATATGGAAAATAATGATTATGATGTCTTGGTTTTTGGTAAAGAAGATCACCCAAAATAATATAAACCATTATGAAGGAAATGTTGACATCAATTTCAATTAGTTAAACATTTAATAGTTTTTTATATTAATGAAAAAATATAATGAATATCTGAATTTGTTTTATTTAAAAGGATACATTAATTTAAATACATACATATTTATTTTACCATTCTTAGCACATTCTATATTTATTTTGAAATAATAATTTAAATTCATTTAAATTTTTCATAAAAAAAACCAACATCCAATGTATAGGAATAATTTATCTGTTTTTATAATTTCCAATACAATATTTCATTTGAACTAATTCAAATATTGTTTAATTGTTGTTAACCATATTTCATCATAAATTATTTAGTGATATTTATTGGATCAATATTTGATAATATAGATTAATTATCATCATTGATTCTAATTGATTATCTAGTTAATGTTCTGCTATCTATAACTCAAACTATATAATCGTTTGGTTAGATTTTGTGAGATCTAATGGGTCTAGAGAGGGGATAAAATAGTTCATCGGTATCTTATACTTAAATTACAGATACGTCCTCAATTCATGGTGATTTATGAATAGTATTGTCTAGAAACAGATATGTAGTATTGGTTTAGGTATATAAATTCAAATAAGAACAAGTATCGTCAATGTTTTCAAAAGAATCCATTGGCTCATGCACGATATTTTTTATGAATGTTTGGTTGTTTATATTCTTCAAAATTATTAGTTATTTTATCTAACACGCTATATTATATAATATAAGTTGAATAAGTAGTGATTATTTCTCTCTCAGTTTTGCATTCATATTCATCAATGTTATCCTATGTATTAGGGATAAATACATTTTATCCAAAAAATATAATGTTAGTGATCATTGGGTTTGTCTCATTAAATAAATCATATGGTGTATTATTTAAATGAGTTATAATATGTTCACTATTGATAATATTTAAAGATATATTGATAGTTTCACCATAATAAGTTAATGATGGGTAAGAAATTTTATTGATAATAGGGAAAATATTTTGAAATATCATATTTCTTCTATCTAATACACCGATATAGTGGGGGAGTCCAAGGAAAATAAAATAAATGATTTTATACATGTTGATACGGTATACATTAAACATATATATTTTCAATCACATGAACATGAACGACAAAAAAGGTCTAAATTATATGTCATATAACCTTTTTACATTTTTTTCAGGTATTTATAATAAGGAACAAAATTCACTTTTCACACAAATAATGAATACTGAATTGTATATAAAATTATAATCAACATTAAAATATTTATAATTAATCCAAATTATTATATTAACTCTTGACTTTCCAAAAAATTCTGTAATGACCATGTCTCTCATAATCAGGAGTAGTTGTACCATTAATTTCAAAATAATATTCACATGGGATCCAATCCCAAAACACAAATTGGATAAGTATTATTAGAGAAGCATGTGAATATGGGATATAATTTTCTCACTTGGTAAAAAAATATAATATGTAATAATGTAAAGCATTTAAATCCATGAAATAATTCAATGAATTATTAATTATATATAAGTTGATGGAATCAAAATAATGTTTAGATCAAATTCTATGCATTGGTTATGTACAAATGAATATATTTGATTCAAAAAGGAATTATCAATATGATGAGTTAAAAAAATATAACACACGTTATAATTAATAAATAACATGAATTACATAATTCTACGATGCATAATCAATATAGAAAGGTATATAAATACTAATACATTCTATTTAATCTAAACATTAGAAAAAAAATTTCCATGTATAATATAAATTAAATAACAGCCTGGATAATAAAAATTCAAATAATAATTAAAAAAATAAAGTATATTATATTTCTTGATCTCGTATATCATGATTTCAAAATCATCATGTCATTTCATAAGACAATTTAAAATTGTTGGTAATAACCCATGTAATTTGTCCTTATAATTTGTAAAATGTGGAATACCGATGAGTTGGTGTGATATATACTTATAGAGTCACCCATAACAACATTAATATTCAAAAACAATATTACAATAATTAAATTCCATTTATGATAATATAAAATTATTTTTATACGTATTTCCACTACAATATTAAATAACATTATTGTAAAATCATTATGTATAAATTTATCATGATATGGGAAGTAATAATAATCATTATATAATGAAATTTTTTATTGGAGATTAATTAAATTTCTAATGAAAATTTATCACATAAAAGTGAATATCTTAAGAGAAAATTAAATATGACAAAATTAGTCATGAAATGAGTGGCATCCATCAGTTTATTAGGAATATTAGTTTCTACTATACAATCTTTTGTTTTTGAAGAATAAGTGATTCATATGATAAATAAAAATTCATAATACATTTGGGTTTTTATTATCAGTAATATATTTTAGTGGATGAATCATTTTATATATAGTTGATGGTTGCTGATATTTCTGTTATCTCAACATATGATAAAAATTAATTATTTTTTATAGTGTTTTGAATTTTTTGACCAAAAATAGAATAATTATCCCTTACAAAACCTTATTAATACATATATATGGATTAAGATATCATTAATGAAATTTAATAGTAAGTGAATTTACATTAGTAAAACAATTTTTCATAACATTTATATTGATGGAAAATGTATCTGTTTTAGAGGGAAATAAATTATAATCTTATTTTAATGAAATAATTGGTTGATTTATACACAAAATATAGAATTATTCAGTAACAATTATATAAATTTCTTAAATATATATTGTAGAAGAACATTATTTGTGATTTTAAAGTATAAATCATAATATTCCTTTAGTTAATTTCAATGCAATTGATAAAGAATGTTTGATTGCAAAAAATGATTATTACAACATGCTTAATATATTAATTATCCCTATATAATAAAAAATAATTATTGAAAACATTAATAATAATGAAGTAATATTTATTCTTCTTAAATACAGAAAATTGTTATTATATTTTCTAAATATTATAAATAGATTCATACTAACATCTATGCCTTAATAAAATTCCAATTTAGATGAAATACTTTTTATAATTATTCTCTTTGGTTGAATATGATTTAAGATATTGTCTAATGGTCTTATGAATGTTAATAATTTATACCACGAACATATTTAGATTTATAGTATTATATATGATCATCTTATAACGTTATTTAACACTTTTAATGAAAATATTTTATTATTATCATTGTTCGAGGTATTAATTACCTCGTTTCCCCATATATATTTTGTTATAAAGGTTCTTGTTAATGTACTTATGTTATAGACACAACATATGATGAATGATAATAATGTTATAAATATCATATTTTCTTATTATATATAACTATATAATCATTATATGACACTATTCATGAAAAATGTATGGCATCACCTCATGGAGACGTTATTTATACGTAGGGATGAGTAGAAATATCATTCAATTAATGGGTGAAATTGTAAGTAGGTTGATGATATATTATTTTTACAGAATATATATAAATTACTAACTATTATATATATTCACTATTTCATTAATTATGACTATTCAAGTGATTCAATGATTGAAAATAATTTTTATAATTTCATTATTCAGCAGTGTGTAGTAAAAATGAGTGATGTATTCATTTTGATTATGATTCTGTAATATAGACATAAATATTATTAAATAAAAAAAATTAAATTTATGTGTATTGTATATATTTTTTTGATAATTTTTATGTTTTTTAAATACATGTTGTATGTGAAAAAAATAAAGAGTTTTGTGTAGACGATTTAATTTTCTTAAAAAACCCCTCTTTGGGTATCATTATAAAAAAATAGGTTTTATATTTTTAGGTTACCATCTACACTAGAATTTTGAAAATGTTTATTGGTGGGTCGGGGATGTGTTTGGTTGATCCAAATTGGTTGATATGGGTATATAATAAAAGGTAGTGAGTTACTTTTAAACATGAGGAGGACACACTTGGAATGATTCAAAATAATAAACCATACCCACATTTTTTACAATCCAAAAGTCACCAAAATGAATCATTATTATACATTAAATTTTATAAGGTAAATATATTTACATGAAATTAAACTTTAACAAATTGGTGTGTTCTTTTACTCCTTATCATTTTTGTTTAACCCCCGTTAAACATGTTCTCTCTTTAACTGAGGTAATTCTCTTTTTCAATATTCACTATTTATGATGGAAAAAAATTAATTTGATAAAATAAAATAATATTAATTATACTTATTCCAAATATGGAAATAATTTTACCCTGTTACACTAACAATATTTTCGAAATTTAATTTAATTATATATTCAATAATTGTGTTGATTTTTTTTTCAAGAATTTAAATATAAAATAATTAGAGGATATTTATTAAAAATATGAATATTAATCATATTTAGATAGATTTAAATAATATATAAATATATTATATGTTAATTATCATTAAATAATTAATAGTTTATTACAAATTTATTTAATTAATTTGGACAAATAGTATGCCTTTTTAGGCAAAAAAATCTGAAAAATAATCATATTTATGAAAAATATCATATCACAACTAGATCATATATTTTATATTATTATAAATTTTATTATTAATATTTTTTAATTAAACATATTATTATAATTTATTTTAAATAAAATGTGGAAAATTTTAATACTACAATTTTTTATTCCGAAATACATGCTTATTTATGATGTAAAAGTTCAAATAATCATTAATGGAATATTTTCAAAGGTGTGTTATAAATTTATATTCAACATATTAAATATTAATTATTCTTCCATCATATATTAACTTTTTTATTTAGTTATATTGTCATAATAATATAATTTTGAATAAGTATAATTGATGCTTGAGGTTCCATTTATCAAATGATATCAATGAGGTAGAGTTTCTATAAAAGGGGATATAAAACTATGTATTTAGGAATTACATTTTTCCATCCAAAGAAAATTTTGTTGTATTAATTTACTACATATTATTTTAAAAATGAAGGTCTTTGTTATTTATAACACCCACTATTTCCCACATTTCTTATCCATTTTAGGATTTCAATAAGGATACATTACCATTATAGTCATGTTATTCATCAATACATTCCCTCTATTGTCAAGAATCTAATGAAATATTCATTTAAATTATTAGTATGACAATATTCTATTTCACTATATATGATCACATGCAATGTGTCTAGAATTTTCTTCCATTGTAATGATATATGTAATATATAATGTAATTCTGAGCATGCTGGAATTTCCAACTAATAAGACACATTTATCATATATCCAAACAATTCAAAATGATCTAATATACATGTAGATTATATTCCTAATCTTAACACACTTTAAAAAACATTTCTATGGAGTTTTTTTAAACACAATCTCAAACATAAAATCCCAATTCAGGTGTCAAATTAAGAGTAAAAATATATTTCCAAAATTGATCGATTATAAAATTGACTTGAATAATGTTTACCTTTTTCATCTCTTCAAAACATTATCGAATTAAATATTTTTTAAAATATTTAACATTACATAATTGTGTATGATATATCTTACTATAAATTGTTTTTTACAAATAATTTTTTAAAATTGAATGGTTTCTTTTTTCTGAAAATTCATCCTATGTCATATACTGAGACTTTATATATTGAATATTATGTGATGATGACCAGAAAATTTTCTCCATTGTTTGGATACTCATTATAGGATGTTAATCAGTTAAGTAATGGTATTCACTAATAAAATGAAGCTTTGTATCACAATGGTTTTGATGACCCTACTATAATTATTATGTATAGGTGGAATCATGATTCAACATAATGAAATGTGTGTTTTCATGATGTCTTAAAACATCATTAATATAGATCCATGAATAATGATTAAGTTGAGTGTACCCAACCATTGTGTGTAAATGTTTTGATTTGGGTAAGAGATCATCATAACCCATATTACATCATTCATTATAGGTGTATCTATTAGTCCAAAAACAATGCCTACTATATTTTCCTCCCATTTGTATGCCAGAATCAATGGATGATTCTTGAATACTTTTCAATTTGGTCTCTTTGTATTAACATGATTTCAAACTAAAAATATAGAAAAGTATTCAAAAATTTCCCACATCATTTTATGGATGAAAATATTTCCCTTAAAATCCCCATACATTTATGGTATTCATGAATGTATAGAGAAATTCTAACAATGATAATATCACAACCCTTCACATATAATCCCGTTTATAGATGGAACACATAATCTATTTATATTTTTCACAAGAACATATTCCCAAACAATGAATGATATTATCTGATTATACACATCAATAATTTTCATTTGAATCATAACATCATACAATTAAAAATATTTAATATTTTCGAATAATGATTATTTAATAATAATTACAAAAATAATTATTACATGCCCCAAACATCCAAAATAAATCCCATAAATATATTTAATATATCTATTAAAAATGATCCCTCCCAACAATTATTAAGTTCAAAATTTGTGATCCTTCCTTTTTAAATCATCTACTACATTATTTTTCTTCCCCTAGAAGTATATCTTTAAAGAATCATAATCTTTGACTACCACAAGACATAACCATTGTGGAATGATGATCAATTTTTCTAAAAAATATTAATTTTAGATTATTTTATTCTATTTATAAGTTAGATATTTATTACAGAAATAAAGTATTCGTTTCTTGAATTAGAATATTACTAATACAAAATCAATATAACGAGTTCAATTTTCTTTTTTGTGTGTTTTCACCTACATTGATAAATATAAAAAATATATTTTTTCTAATTAAAAAACAAAATAATTTAATGGATACAAAAATATATATCTAAAATAAATAATTTAATAATTCTAGAGTCAAAATAAAACAATTAGAGGATATCATCTTCGATTACTAAATAGATTCTTTACATTATAACATAAAAATGAATATAACCCCTTTAAAAGAAACGTTATTTATTGGGATTCCCAATTGGGAGAAATTATATACTAATCCCTAGTTTTATATAACTGGACCAATGAAACAATATACCATATCCATGTTCGTGGTTGTAGTCCAATCCTTGAATACTTTTTTCTACAAAAAATAAATCATGTTTACATTCTGAAATACAATTATTTCAAGAAATAAAACATCATGAATTCATAAATCTCACGTATTAAAATTTTTATATAAAACATTTCTTCTTAGAGTCTCAAGAATAGTCTTCATGTGATTTATTGAACCTTTTAGCATTGAGAATACAAAAATATATCATCGATGAGTACACCAATTAAATTATCATGATATTCCTTGAAAACACTATTCATTTATTTCATTAAAATATTCTGTTTATTACTCAATTAAAATGAAATTATATTATTCTCATAATGATGAAATTTTGTATGTAATTTTTTCTATGGAACATATTTCCCCATTAAATTTTCATTATGATACCAAATATTATGTTTAATCATTTAAATTTATTATGATCCATAAATTTAATCATTAAATTCATCAATATGGGGGAGTGTAAACATTTTCATTATCTTAAGCTTAAGGATTTCTCGATATTCAATGCAAGAACTCACTAATAAATAATTATTCTTAGCGTAGAGTGTATATACTCTATATAGTGAAACACTCCAGTGACTACATTTCTTATAAAAAAACTAGTTATTTCACCAACAAAACAAATATAATGTTGATATTCATTGGTGAGTCATTGATTTTATTCTTTATTTTTGGATTAAATAAATAGAAAAAATAAATGTTTCATATTGATAGTTGTCTAATAAATTCAATTGTAAATACAAAAACATATTCATATACAATAATCACATCAAATATTTGAATATTTCCTTCTACTTCCGAAGAATGCATTATCATTTCATTTGTAATAGTATTATTTATAACAGGTTATGATGGTGTATCCATACATGACTCAAATGATGAATTTTCTTATATAAATATAATAAATTTACAATTTTCATCCAAAATACTAATTTCCTTGCCCTTAAATAACTACTTATATAAATTTTTTAAGGATATTACATTATATGGATTATAAAAAATAACAAGATAGGAATAATAATAATGTATACAAATATATAATTTTTATATATTATAATGGGGACATCATAACACATTTATCTTGTAGCGAGGATTCTAATATTAGTTTTTACCATTAATTCCTATCATAAGGTACTAATGATAATTATAATTTTTATGTAAAATAGATGATATATAAGATTTTGATCATCCATAATTAAATTAAACATTGAATAAAAGTGAGGCTATGATTTTTGTACATTACACCACATTATTCGGTACTTCCTCATTAATTATATTGATAAAAATGGTTGGCCTTCTCCCCATTTCCTCACATTTAGTATGCTTCCAGGAGGAACTAATAATTAGATTAAATACTATCCTATTTAATTAATACTAAATAACTAGAAATTATTTATTTATTTCCTCCTATTGAAAATATTATGATGATGTGATATCACGTCACATGTAAAAAAATCCCACCATTAAATCATTTAACATTTTTTTCTTTCCAGAATATTCTCTTTAAGGATATTGATTCATCATTTTAAAATTATTTGATTATTTAAAATTTTTCTTATGAAATCATTCTTTGTTTATTCTACATAAAAATAAATGATCTATATAGTTATATTTTGTTTTTAAGGAAAAAAATGATTTCATCTTATGATAAATATTTTTGAGTAATAATCACCATTTAATATCGTTACATATTCCCACAAAATGAAATAGTCAATCATATTTTTTCACATTGTGTATATATTATATAGTATATAATTATAACCTTGTAATGTTATCCTCATACCCCCACAATAGTTTCCTCATCATTTTTATTTAATCTATGGATCTTTCTCATCAATTTTTATAATTTATTATGCAAGAAAATATATTTGAAGAATTAATCTAAAAATTGTGTCTATTAGATATATAATTTTTACCCTCCTATATTTTATTCTTGATTAATTACAAACATTAATCAATATATACATTGAGACAATACATTGACTATTTTATATATACATTTCTATTGCATCATAGGTCGAAAAATATCATACTAATAGACATAATAATTTTCATGACTAGAAATGGATTAGTTATCCCTGTTAAATGATGGGGGATTATGTTGTTTTATTTAACCAACATAGTATAATAATTATATAAAACAATAAATTTCATTTTCCTGAAATTGTTATTTATTAAAAATGATTAGTATTCTTTTTTATATCTATAGTATACTCAAATTAAAAATCTATGTTAATAATGTTACTAAGAATAAAAATATATACATTTTCTATGAGTATTCATAACGTTATTTATTCAAGGATCCAATATTAAAAATTGGTATATATTGGATTTGATGATTAAAATATTGTTTTTTAAATATTAATTTATAATTATATATATTGTTTATTGTTTAACATAAATGAAAAAATTACCATTTTTTATCTCAAATTAAAAACATTGTTTCTATTCATATATGATTATGTTAAAACACATAATTTTTGTTTTAAATGAAAATGTGGAATATCATTTCATATCCCCCAGTAGTTTCGAACATCATTCGTATTAAGGGAACACTAACTATTCCTAGTAATGATGGAATTTATATAATCAACAGGCTTTTATCTGGTTTTTTACACACAAATCCATCTTTGAAAAATCCATCCCAACTTGTATTTTCTAGACATGGATGTGTTTCTAGGGAATAAAAATATATATATATACCTTTTAAATTTTTTGGATATTATTCAATAATTATCGTTAATGTATATTGTAGGATTATGTTCTGTATGATATGTTATCCTTGATCTTTTTCCAAATTTTTCTACTAAAAATTCTCTCTACAAACTCTAACAACCCTTACATTATTAAACTATAGCTTATGTATACGATGTTATAATGGAAAATAAAAAAGGTTTCAAATCCCAACATGCATTTCTATTTAGTAGTCTTTGAGATCCTGATATAATAATTATATCCAATATACATTGGGGATAAAATATTACACATTATAATGGAACAAATTCCGAATTTATGAACTCATTCAATTGATTATTCATTAAAGCTTGGGTAATGGAATAAAAATAAGGTCGTGATTAAATTACCAATAAGGGTTGCATACAATATATGATATCATGAATTATTAAAGAAACAATTATAAGGAATGGAATGTAATTGAATTTTTTTTTAATATTTAATATTCCAATTATTATTAGATATGACATAATAAATATTTAAATTTAAATAAAAACCTTATCATTTAATAAATAAAATAAACACAACATGAATCCATATATAATAAAAATTTAATAATCACATGGATAATTATTACTAAATTTTAAATTATTTAAATGAATAAAATTATATTCCATGACCTCAAACGACATTATTTATATAACATCAATATTTTTCAAATGATTATTCAAAATTATGGGTAATAATAATAATAATTTCCCCATCAAATATATCTTTTAAGGCCAAATGATTCATCAATGGGTTAAATAAAAAATTTCCCACTTATGACTACATATATAAATTAAACGTAACAGATAAATTGATTGATGTTATTCATGAATAATATTCCTTATCGGAAATAAATGTGTTAAAACAAATAATTATTAATCGATATTTCCCTAGTTAATCATATAAAATCAATAGGAAACACCATAAGTATAAATGGAATCTGATTTTAAAAAACAATCATATAGATGATTTCAAATATATAGATATTTTAATAATATTTAACGTCCAAGGAAAAATTATCATTACAAAATAATTTCTTCAAGTGGAATCTCACAATCAAAAAATTAATCATGAAATGAGAGGTGACTATCAATTCATCACGAATATATGTTCATTCAATAAAATCATGTAATTTGGAAGAATAACAGATATTAATGTGATGTAATAATTTACAAATGTTAACTCATTATAAAACATTGAAAATATATAGAAAAATATACAATTCATAAAATAGTTATGGCGGTAGGGAAGTCTGTTAAAGTCATATATGTTAGAAAAGAATTAATTTTAGAATTTTAATTCAAAAATTCCATTTTTGAGAAACATTAGAAATATTTCATTAATAACATTAATATGAAATGAATATCATAAAAACACTAAAATAAATCAACTGATTAAATTAATGTAATTCTGTAAAATGATTTTTTAATATAGGGACACAGATGAAAAAATAATAAGATTTAAAATTAAATAAAATGTGTTTCTCTTTTAAACATTTGTTTTCTTTACTTATGTACCTATGAGAATAAAAGTTTTATGAAAATATATATGTCTATTCAGTATCTAATTTATAATATAACTAATTTATTTTAAAAATAATAATTGATATTATTACTTAAATGAAGGAAAAATAAATCCAAAAAGGATGTGAGATTATCAAATAGATTGTTATCATTTTTCATAATTATTAAATTGTACAACATGAAATATTAATCATTAATAAAAAAATAAATGAACATGGATGAATAATTATTCATGTTAAATAAATAAATGGGTACATGTGTACAATACATTAAAGATAATAAGTGTATATAATCATATATACCCTAGTGGAATATAAATAGAGATGAAATCCCTTAAATCATTATTTCCTTTTGTTCAAAACAATTAAACTCAATTATAATTTTTTAATTCATGTTATTAATTTTTTAAATAACAATATTATTATTATTAGTATCAAATATATTATTCTTATACCATTTACATCCCATTTTTATCAATATATAATTATTTTCATGGTTTTTTCAATTAATAGCATTATTTTATCAGGATTCATTTGTAATAAATGATCCGGTTCTCGTATATATGATATTGATATATCATATTATGGATGATATTAATGTATTAAATAAAATATATAATAAATATATATCTATATAATTAATAATTAATAAATTTCAAGGAAGAAGAATCATATAACTTCGTGGAGATGGTAGGCCATATTTATGCCTGAGAAAAACTTTTATCACTTAATCAGTAAAGGTGTAAATGAGTGGCTGATATATTAATTTTATATAATAAATATCATTTCTTGTTTATAAAATTTATTCATTATTTTCTATAATTATGGTCGTTTATGTTTGTCAGCAATGGAAATTGCATTACAAGAGTTTTGGAGGGGGTAGTCCGCAATATACCTGAACAAGGACATTGATTCCCATTTTATGAGGAATGAGATGGATAAATATTATGTCATAATCTTAAGAAAATATAATTTTTTAGAGATCATTTTTAATATTTTAAGGATTTTTAATTTCATAATTTGACGTTTTAAAATAATTAATAAAATGATGTAGCTTTATTATGATGATTACATTTTCCCAGAGAAATATCCATTAATCTTTTATAAAGGACCCTAAGGATAGGAAATAGAGGAGAAAATAACTATATAATGTGGATAACGTATTTTTTAAGGTTTTTTGTTAGGGTTTGGTTGATCCAAATGAATTAGTGTTATGAATATATGATTGGAGGGATACCACATTTATAATTGAGTATAAGGAGATACATCATCTTTTTGAACCAAAAGATGTTATTCAAAAAAAATACATGACACAAGGATAAAAAATGGTCCATTATTGGCCATAATAAATTTTAGTTACTATATTTGTCAAAAAAATATAAATTATTAAAGTTAGTAGGTTATTTAAACCATTATATTCTCTGTTTAATCAATAATATTCCAATTTTAACCTTAGTTGTGATAATATATTATTACTATTTGTGATATTCATTCTAGATAAATATTACTAGGTCCATATAATATATCATTAATTGTTCTGATTATATATATGGAATCTATTTTTAATAAATTCAATAAAAATATATATAGAAATTTAATATAAATATAAACACAAAAAATGTGCCAAAAATGTTTTTCATGAAATTTAACATTGAAGCATAAGATGAAAATTTATTAAATATATGACATGTAATTATCAATATCATGATTAAAAATAATATATATATAATCATTATATTTATGTAAAATAATATATTATTAATTTTAATTTTTAATGATTTGATTATATATACATTATGATGCTTAAATAATTATTTTTCTGAAAAATTATTAATTTTCTACAGAATAACTTATTTACATCCAGATAAACATATATTTATGTCTATAAAATTGATATCTAATCAATTTTAATTATAAATATTGTTAAAAATTGTTATAAAAGGTGCTTAAAAATTAAATATTTCATTATTATTTTTTAATATAAGCTTATTTATAATCGAAATTTTAAAAAATTCATTATATAATTATTTTACCTAGTTAAATGTTCGTATTCATCCATCAAAAATTATTTTTATGGAACATGATATTAAAATGTTAATTAAATTAAATATATATTAAAATAGAAATATTTCTTATTATAATTTTTTCTCTTGGTTTTATGAAATATAATCTATGAATGATGTTGAATTTATTAAAGAAATATATCATAATGAATTTGAATTATACAAATATCATATGAACCAAATGTATTTGTTGATTAGATAAAACTTGTTACACTTTTTAGAGAGACATCATATATTTTATACATTTTTTAAATTTGTTGTAGATTTTATATTTAGAATATTTTATCTTAGAACGAGCCTTAACTAAACCTTCACTAGATACATTATTAATTTAGTGAAGGCTATTTATTCCTTATCAACAATGACGTAGACATGAATCACAATGAATGGAATATAATGATGATTTTTATTGAAATATAATGAATATAAATCATATGTATAAGCATAATGACTATGAAAACAACAAAACTATATTTTTATGGAATCAGTGATTTTTCAAAATTTAATAAATATTTAAAACTTTAACCATCATTAAATAATTACTATATGATATGAATATTATACCATAAAAATTCCAAAAATTGATACTTTTTAGAATCAAACGATGTTATATATTCATATTTGAAAGGGTCATATTATTTTAAATTATATGTTATCTAAAAAAGTATTATTTCAACCATCCAACAAAACAAGTCTTCTAAATATTATTTAGTATCCCATTATAAATCTGGAACAATTACTCCCTTGATACCAAATTCTATTACGGGTACACTTAATTATGTATTTATATACATATTTTAATATGAAAATATATTTGATCCCACAAAGTTATGTGTCGTACATTTTTAGTAATAAAATATATTTGATCCCGAATTTTTTTATAGGTATAATATTATAATAATTATGAAATTTAGAAAAATGATTTTTTTCCATAATAATAAAAAATGATTACATAAATTTATGATTTTGATCTTGGAATAAATTTATTCATATAATTTCACTTCAAAAAGGGTTGGTATCCAATCCCTACTGAATGAATAGGTGTTTTCTCCTTACCATGAATCATCCAAAAGGTCACATAACCATTTGAAAACCTATTATGATTTTTTTTGTGTTTCATTTGACATTTTATGATAATTTTTTTAAATAAATGATAAATGTTTTGTTTTTTATATAAATTATTATTTAATTTGAATATAGAAAAAAAATCATTACTATTTTATACTAAGACATATGTTTATTGAAATTTTTGAAGTATATTGTAGTATTATGATAAATATTCACTGATATTATTTCAATCAATATATTATTTTTTATAATTATTATTAATATGAAATGGATATATATAAATATTACATAGTATCTCATATGATTTTTTTCATAAAGAACAATTTTAATCTATTGGCCTCCCATTATCTTCTAGATTCAGATTAAATCAAAAAAATTAATAGAGGCATTATACACGTTTATAACATCTGACACATTCATTTTTTCCTTTTTCCTTATACATTATCCATTAATAAAATTTTAGAATTTCATCTTTGATATTATATTTTCTTTTGGATAAAAACATGTCACATAAAAATTAGGACTTCCTTTTTTTGTTTCTGTTTTTTTAAAATTTTATATGTATATTGATTTTTTGATGTGTATCTTCTAACAATAGAACTACCGAAATTCTCAAACAAATTGAGATATCTCGTCATCATAATCTGAAGGTGATTCTTCCACACTAAAACAATCCTCTTCAATTTTATCCTTTATCAATTACATAATATTATGGAATATAACAAATATTATCTAATGTTTATATTATTCCCTATTCATATTTAGTTCTTAATTGTATATAGTAAGTATTAGAATCATCACTTTTACTGGAAATTTACTTATGTCATTGGATTATCAAATTACGATAGAGGTTCCTCCACATGTATTTGGTAAGAATCATATAAGATTCATCATAGGATCATTATATTCACAATTTTACCTTGTTTCATAATTTCATTAATAATTTCGTAATACCTATAATACATAAAAAAATGGATTCCTCAAATTTCATCGCAAATATATATTAAATAAGATTATTGGTATTCATACAAACCTATTTTTCATTGTATGTTTCTCCATGAGATAATAACATGTGCATCCCAATTTGGAAAAAATTACAATCATGTGAAATTATATTAACCTAGAGTAATCCAAGTACATAATTATAGGTTAAAAAATGATTTATTGGATACAATGTATTGAACATTTGGGTATTAGTTAACTATTGAAGGAAAATGGAATTACATATGGACTTTATGAATCATTAATTTTTCTGAAGGAGATAATACGTAATCTTTGATGGAAATCATCAACTATATGAAATGAAGTGAAAATATATCAATGTACAACCAAAGGATGAGATTATTATTATAAAATATAATTACATCAATAAAGTGAATATATATATATAATATAATAATACATCAACTCACGGAAATAAATTTTGAAGGTTAAAAGATATTTTTTTAATTTTCATGTTGAGAAATCATTGAAATCGTTAACCCATAAAAAGAATATCATTTTGTGATGGTTGAAATTATGATGACCATGTTCACTATAACACTACATCCGATCATGATAGTTTTATTTCAAATCCATGTCCCATTTTCCGCAACCCATAGAAATTATGTTATATGAAATAAAATATTGATGTGACCTTCACTTTTTTCTTTTTATTTTATTATGAGAATGTTTTATCATGCCATTTTCCGATTTGGGTTCCCCATAATATAATTTTAAATATCAAACATTTTTTATGAGAAATTTTAAAATTTTATACTGGTAGATTACTGAAGTACGGATCAATATAAAACGCCAATATTTTTAGGTATCTTTTAATTTTATAATTATCTAATATCTTACGTTACACACAACATCACTCTTAAATGAAGAACACTATACTATTAATATTATAATTTAATAATAAATTATATAATAGTTGTTAAATTTTTTGTTATGAAAAGGATTTAAAAATGTATAAAAATATATTATTGAAATTATTGGTCACAATTAATTTAGTTAAATAAATAAACAATTTAATATAAATAAATTGTTTTTATAAAATCTATTTAAATGATTACAATTTTTTTTATACAAATACAATAATCAATTCACAAATTTTGAAGTATTTTAATGTAAAGACACAGAAATTCCGTGGAAAGTTTTTTCTTCTTCTAAAATATATAGGATTTTTACGAGTCTGTGATAATTGATTGCGTATGATTCTGAGGCCCGGTGAGCCTAGAAATAAATTTCAGATGTTTTTTTCTGGTATGTTCAGTAAACGTACATGCCAGTTTTTAAAACTCTTGAACTGATGATCAGAATTTAAATCTGTGGACACTGTTGAACTCATGTGGCCGATATTCTCTTAATAAGACAATCACCTCGATGGTAGTGGGATGAGGATAAATGAGCGTTTTTTGGTTTTTAGAGAATGAAATAAATAAAAATAAAGTGTGTGGAATAATTTTTATTTGTAGGTAAAGTCCTCCTCATGGAAGATGGAGGTGGGACCCCCACACCATAACCTCCCATTAGAGGTTATGGTGGTGGGGCTCACCCAAACATAACCTCTCCTGAGAGGTTACAACGTGGGGATCACACGGTAGTAAACCACTTATTAATGGTGGTGGAGGGAAACCTCTCAATTCCCCTCATTAAAGAGGGAGAGTGTCTCCACACCCCTCATATTTTATTGGTCCCAACACCCCTAATTTAATGGAGAAAAATCCTGCACATTAATTAAGGGGGAGACACGTTAATTAATTCAGCATTTTGAATTCTGTGACAAAAAATTAAATAGTACATTAACACAATCTATAATTATTTTTGTTTAAATTGTTCGTTTTGGTGGTATCTTTGAGGGGAGGATTATTTGGAGAAAGCTTCAAACGAAGAACACCATCGACTATGATGAATGCCAACCTTATTCGACTTCTTTATCAGTGCTTCTACTGACACATGACTTCTTCAACTGACCTTCCATTCGTATTGTCTTCCATAAGACAATGCACGAGCTTGGGATTGGAAGTGTCTGGTAGACGTGATGAACGAAGATTACCTTGGTCATCTTCCCGCAACTTCATCGGCGATCAACGAAGAATGCTAGGGGTTGTTTTCTATTATGTTCCATGTACTTATTTTCTTTCAAAATGAAGAATGAGGGTATGTTTCCTTTGATAGGTGTGTTTTTCTTCATCATTATCCTACATTGGGGAACCGATTGTTATCACCCTAATCACAAAGGGTGTCGGCCAAACTAACATGGCTCGACTCCCTCCATCGATCTATTTTGCGATGATATTCGGCATGTCATCGAAGCAACGAGGCGATGAAGGAGACAATGACAAAGACTGTGCTACCAGCGACCTCCATGATCCACACCACCCTCGCGGCGTCCCACACCGCAACCAGCCAAATTGGCCCCCGGTCGAAGCCCCACCGGCCGCGCCGCTCGTAGTGCCGAGCCACTACCCCGAGTTGGCCCCTGCCCTACCGCACTACCTGGCCGCCCAACGACCCACCTAGCACCCTGCCTGGATACCTGCTGGCCCACCTGCGCCATGTTCGACCGCTCGCAGGCTCGCCGGTCGGCCTATTGCGTCCTGCACGACCCACCATCTGGCATACCTGGTCACCTCTCATGTGCCTGGCCGAACCGTGGCGGCCCGTAGTCCCCGTGCCACGCAAGCCGCTCCCCACGTGGGGATGACGGAACCGGTCTCGGCCAACCGGGTCGATCCGGCCTTCTGCGCCGTCGATGCGCCTCGGGGCTGAACCACCCTTTTACCGATGTGTGTCTAGTCCTCACCCTCATATTCGGTCTGCAACCCAGCACTACTCGTAGCATTTGCGGCCTACTGAGCTGAACCTAATGGGTCGGCCGATTTGATGTTGAGCTGGGTCGGTCCAACTAGTTCGGACCGGACCCAGGGCCACTGCAACCGCCTTTATATTTTTTGGCCATATATTTGGCATCAGATGACCGTTTTACGAAATGTTAGTGGCACTGGTTTTCATTTAGCATCACAGTCCCTTTTAGTAAACCCTCCATCGTTCAGGGTAAATTCGAGGTATGGTCATTTTTGATCTTGCACTAATCCAACAAGGCCCCTTGATCTAAAAGGATAATAACTCACAGACCGGGCATTCGATTGAAGATCCGTCTATTGTGTTGAAAAACCTATGACGTTGAAGACCTTTGAGATACATTTACATGGGAATTCGTGATAGATGGCATATCGACTAGTAGCTCATGGAGCATATCCTTCTCGAGATGAGCGAGCAGAGTGCAGAGAACTAGTAGGTGGCTGAGACCTAATGACTGATGACCGATTCGACTCAGAGGGAGTCAAAATGCCCAGTGGGGAGCGCCTTGGAGTCACAGAAGACCCACATTGGGGAGTGCCTTGGTGTCGCCGCATAGACATGGTACTCGAAAGGATGAGTACCTCGTTAGGCTACGAGGGGGAGAGCCTTGGTGACGTGGCAGACCCACTGTGGGGAGAGACTTGATGATGAAGTAGTTCCACGGCACTCAACAGGAGGAGTATCTCACCAGTCCAAGGTTAGTGGGAAGCACCTTGGTGTCGCAATATTCCCATTGTACTCGATATTGGTGTAATTTTACAGGATCCATGGTTTCGATAATGTGACTAAGAAATCCTGGTTGAGCTGAGTAGTAAATTTTTTGTTCACCTCATGATTGAGATGGATTACTTAATAACATAGGTATATGTTTGGGGATAAACCTAAGTAGAGTTATCAACTGATCAAATACTTTTTGATTTGTCCTTGTAGTATTTATGAGACCTTGAAGGTCTTGGGGTCCCTACTAAGTATCATTATACTCACCTCTGCAGAGGCTATGCCCGCACCTCACTGTGTTGGATGCAGAAAACAGACAGCGTTGACCGAGGCTGAGAGTACCAGGACTGCATGGTACCAATAGGTTGACCACACAGTGTAACGGTACACATAGGAGACAAACAGATGTGGAGTGCTGTAAAGGCTATCTATACCTACCCTTTATGTAGGATTTCCTGAAGGATGATCCAGGAGCTGTTTACCTTTTTTCCAGTACTTGTACTTTAATCTCCCATGTACATTATATTTGGGCTTTTATGTCCAGGCCCTTTTTAATTTTTATCATTCATTTTGAATAAATTTTTTTAGTGTTTTTTTCAGCATGTACAATGTTTTGTGAATTTTCAAGTTATAAAGGCAACGCCATCCCAGTTTATGGATTTATGCCTTTTGTGCTAGTTGGCAGCCCCATGCTTATGGATGGCTGGCCTGGGGTAGTCACTACATGGGCCCTAGGGGACGGGTCCTGAGAAATTTTTATCAGATGAGCTGGTTCTACAGCAGAACATAGGACTCTGATCTTTTATGTGATGTTATACTGTTAACGGTAATAAATGTGGTTTTCAGTTTAGGGAGTCTAGTGTTGGTGTGGTGGCCAACGTATCCATACACCAGGACCTTGGCAACAGATTTCTGACACCGTACATGAAAACACCGAATTGTATGTGTGTTTTCAAAAGTTTTCTTTATGTCAGCTCAACTAGATCAGCTCACGAGGTTTGATCTTTGGCCCTATCACGTCAGTTTCATTCAGGATTCCACCCCACATATGACCATCTAGAGCCCTGAGAGTTGTACGTGCAGATAGCCCACCGAGCGATGAGGCCTCGGTGTAGGGCCCTCTTCCCACGGAGGCAGTAGTGGTACCAATACCCATTGGACCACCGATTCAACTATCCCTAGAAGCACATGATACACTCCACATGAACACATTACAATATTTCCCGTGCCAGAGGCCACCCATGTTCAGGGGAGAGACGGACCCACAAGCAGCTAAGGATTGACTAAAGGCTTTGGAGAGAGTCTTCAGACTGGTTGGGACACCATCCAGCCTTTTGGTGATCCTTGTAGCGAGTTTCCCTCTGTAAGTATCAGGTATATGGAGGAGCCTAATGCTCCAGGTGCATGATGAGGAGACACTACTCTAGGAAGACATCGAGAGCCTGTTTCGGGTTGAGTTTGTCCCAGCCACCCTATGTGCAGTGCAGATATATGAGCTACTTCACCTATAGTAGGGCAACATGATGGTGTCACAGTACTCAGCGAGGTTCTCCGACCTCTCGTTTTACTCCACAGTTATGGTATGTGACACATTATTCATGACATGGACCTTCGAGTAGGGGCTCAAGTGAGAGATTAGTTAGTCGATGATCTTCCTCAGCCTCCCAAAACAGGTAGGGGTGTTTGATTGAGCCCACTTAGTGGAGATTTTCTTTATGTAGCAGTCTCTATTAGAGAAATCCACCACTATTCGACATTCAGTGGAGTCCTCTATAGCTGGTAGTAGACAGATGTCGTAAAGTTCCAAGAGGACTAGACCCATGGGTGGAAGATAGTTTGACTTAGGATCTGTTTTGAGGGACTCCCGGTGCAGAGCTAGACATGCCATGAGCAGGAAGGGTTACACATGCGGCAGGCATGGTTACATGGATTGTGACTGTCCACCCTGACTTGTGGATGATCAACAGATGATTGAAGGACTTCCCAGGCAGAGAGAAATATTCGATCGAGGTGGTCCACAATGAGAAGTTATACGTGCCAGATGAGATGGTCGTAGATCTGACGGTGGACGATAAATCGAGGAGTTACCATCGCCACCACCAGGAGGTCCACCCCGACCGCGGGAGGCAGGTGGACATTGGAGATCTCAACTCATGGCATCTGAGGCTTACAATCATGGGGCTCTAGATATTATTCAATGTACGATATGTGTCTACACTACCATATCTACATTTCTGCATGATGGATGAAACCAAACATTAATGAAGATAACAAACAAAATTTTAATGAATGAAGGAGGGGTGTGATTGATGTTCAGCTGCTTTTCTGTACCCTTGATTATTTATGTTGTGAATTGTGCGAGCATTTCCCACTGAAAATCATGGACATTGGTGGTCTTTCTTTGTGCATGAATGAACCTATGTCTTCTGTGATGATTGAATGGATCCAACAATGGAATTTGGATAATCACATAAACTCTTCCGGTTAAATGAATGTCAAGTGAACAACATTACTTATGTGATCACCCC
This sequence comes from Viscum album, assembly GCA_963277665.1. NCBI lineage: Eukaryota > Viridiplantae > Streptophyta > Magnoliopsida > Santalales > Viscaceae > Viscum > Viscum album. The sequence continues at coordinate 1,453,827,291 of OY728159.1, read as the reverse complement.
AATTAAACAAACAAAAATAAGAAAACTTATTGAATGATGTACTAGAGTCTGGAAACATCATTGCTCTGTCTTGTTGGCATGTTTGTTTGTTCTGCTCGATACTTATGGGGTGACGTGAATGAGTATGGGATGCTCTGTTGTGGCACAGTTGTTAGTTGTGAATATGAAGCTGTGTGGGGCTGTATCTCGAGGATTTGTTCTGTTCCAGAACATAGAGGGATCTCACTGATCCCTTGGATGTTGTGACTTCACAAGAAAACTGGGTGTGATTGCTTAAATTGTTTTATGTATGTTTCTCTTTCTCTAGCTTGTAGTTATACTGATTAGTTACCCAGTAGTGTATAATTAACCTAAATGGGATCACATTAACATGAAGAAAAGATTGGATTAAATGTGGAATTTGGTTTTGGGAATGAGTTGTGACATGGTTGTGAGTGTTGTTCCTTATTTTATGATCGAATAGTAAAAATGGTGATGTTATTAGTTTGGATTTCGAAACTATAGGTTGGGATTAGTTCTTGTTACCTATACATATATCTTTAGTTCTTATGTTTCTTATTCGTGCCCCACCTAAGATGAGCACTTAGAGTCGAAGGGGGAGGGTGTTTTCCCATCACTCCTATGAGTGGATGGTTTTTATCTCCTTTTCATCTCCCATTCCGAAATAACATAAGACTCATTAGGTAGGCTGTGACGACCTCAGGTCCATTAAATCTCATGATTCTTCGGGCAGGGTAGTTGTGGTGGTTGCCCCAAGTGTGTGCAGGCAAGTTTTTTCCCAAGAGTCTTCAGGATGTGTCCCAGGTGTCTTCGGGCGTGGAAGTAGTTGTTATGGACCAGGTGTTTGCGGGCGTGGTAAGACATTGTGGATGTGGCCTAGGTGTTTGCGAGCGGTGTGTGTGGTTGTGGCCCAGGTGTGTGTGGGCGGTGTGTGGTAGTGGGAGTATAGTGAGAATGGTGGGAGAGGTTTTATGCATAGGATGTCTTCAATAACCAATGGGAATGTGGCACGGGGTACCCAAATATCGATGTGCTAGTACTATACATTACTTAACTTCTGTTATATAGGGAGCGTGCCTTGGTGAGGATTGGGTTGATAGTTTTCCTTGCTAGCTGCTTTCATTTTCCCTTTATCCACAAGACATTAGGATGCCTCCCCAATTGTTCATGAGAGTCATTATTTTTTCACTAATGAGTATAGTTGTATGCTCACCCTATGTATATAAATATGTTTTCAGGTTTCTAGGAGGACTTCAGGGATCACGCAGGGTCGTACTAGTTCAGACGTTGGGATTGTTGCAGTTTCTATTTTTCTTTCATTGATACATTACCTTTGTAGTCCCCTTGTACATTGTGGCCTTTACTTTTGTAACATGCATATGTGAATGGTTTTCTTTGGATTTATTTTTACCCCCAATTTTGGTGTTGTTGGGTTTTGCTATCTTATCTCCCGATACTATTAAAGAAAAAGGGTATTGCCTTCCATCTTGCATGTCACAATGTGACATTTAATTTTATTTATTTATTTATTTATTGGCCTTTAGTTTTCTCACCATAGTCTGAGTGGGGTCCCAAGTCCAACTTGTTGGTGTTTAATGTTTTTACTGGGTTTCAGACCCATGCACGGTCACCCCACGTTTTGTAGTAGTATCACAACCAGCCATAGTGTCATGAAATTGCTTATTATTATTATAATAATTATTATTATTATGTTATAATTATTATATATATAATTATTTTAATTATTATTTTAATTAATATTTTAAGGGTTAATTTTTTTTATTAATATTATCTTTCTTTATTGTTAATTTGATTATTATTATTATTCTGATATTATTATTTGTATTATATTTTTATTACAATTTTTAGTATTTTATTTCAGGTTTTTTTATTATTATTATTTACTATAAAAAAACTAACCTAAACCTAGGCTACACAGGCGTCTCCCCCCCCTTCACTAATTTTTTTCCAGGCGGTGTCCCCCTATCCCCTTTCCCATTTTTCTGCCTGTTGACCAACCCATTCGGCCCCGCTCCCCAGCCTTGTCTGCCGCTGTTCCCCACTACTCCGCGCTCCAAGACCCCCTCGCCAGTGTCTGCCTCTGGTCCACTACCGTGATCCGGCCCCCAGGTGCACGCCCTACAACATCCTCTCACCCTCGTTTCATCGTAATTTTACACTCAGCCACCCACCTGCCTTCTGTCCTCTCCCCTTTCATGCTTCGGCCTAGCCTCCCTACCGGCTGCACCACCGGCCGATCGGCCCCCCTGCCACACTGCGGAACCACCTACATGGTGACCTCCCCTCTTTCCCTCTCTAGCCAGCAGCAGTGCGCTGCCTTCCATCTAGCCTAGATGCCCCCTTTCATCCCGGTCGGTTACCCTCACCCACCGTCCCTGCATCTCCTTTGACAAATCTAGTCGGCACACCATCTTGTCTAGCAAGTAGCGCGCGCCGCACCGCACACTCCCTCTCTTGGAACTCCCCACAACCGCTTGCCACCTATCCTTCTCGGCCGGATTTTATAGTTCGTCTCACTTCCGGCACCAATCCATCTTTCTCGTCCATCTTTCTTCACCCTTGCCACAGGGTTTAATTAAATTAGTTTTGTGTGATTGGCGAGCAGTTGATGATTCACACAGAAATTGTGGGGTTTTGACACCCAAGGTAAGTGTTTCATGCACAATATTTATTTGGTGTTTTATTTTTCTTGTTTAATCAATTTATTATGTTATGTGATTAATCTGCATTGTGAGAATATGGTTTTTCATGATGAATAAATATGCTTTCAAAGTGTTAAGTAATGTGTTTATGTGATATGAGTGTTTTGTTCTTTGGAAACCCTTGTTGAGCCATTTGAATTGTTTTATAAACTGTTTTGTTGGTTTATTAAGGTGTTCAAGTGTTGCAGTTGTGTTTTGGTGCGACACCACTATACGTTTAGTTATAAAAGATGTTTTAGTGAGTTCTTGATATTTTGAGTAATGCAACACATTTTGAAATTGTTTTATAAATTTTAAAGTGGTTTATTAAATAGTAAAAATGGTGCGAGTTATGTTTTGAATGTTTTTCAAAGTGGTTATTTTTCTCTGTTTGTTCGTTTGATTTGTTTAAGTACGTGTTTATGTATTTTAGTTATCTTTGTGGTTGCAGCGCATTGGCATGGTTTTTCCATGCTCATTCAATCGTCAGCTTACGCAGCGCTTGCATGCCCGTGCGAGGCACGTTATGTCGTTGTGTTTGAAATAAGAGATGAGGTAGGTCGCCCACTGTACTTACATTTAGATTTAGAATTTATTAATTGCTTGATGTTTTATTAATTTTAATAAATTGGAAATAATATAATATATGTAATTTTTTTATGATTATTTTTTTCAAAAATAACCGTCTATTTTATACCGAACACTTGAAAAATTTTCATGACGAGTGGACACCCAGTTTTGAAACAATGATTGTTTGGAATTTAAACATAATTCACGAAATTATAAATGTACTTCTAGTTGGAAAGATATATTATTTCTTCTGAACAAGTGTTTTTTTCTCAAGAAATGAGGTTTATCTTTAAAATAGGTGAAGGCCCGTTTGGATCTTTAATAAAATAAATTAATTTGGAAATCCCATTCGGGGGTGATCTTTGGTGTGTGTTGACTGCATGAGCTATGTGTGATGTTTTTTCATCGTGACTGATAAATTTACATTGTGGACACACCCCTTTTTATTGTATGTGTTCACATGGGAACCTGGCATTGTGAGTGAATCTTCTGAGAAGGATTCGTGAACTAGTTTAGAATACGCACTGGCTAGTGGCCCCAGAGTATGGGAATACTGAGTTATTGCTACTATGGGGATTGGGCCCCTCGGTTAGGCCATATGGGGATATACCGGGTAGTAGAAAGGGCGTTATTACGTCATCGAGTTAGGGCATGCCTTCAGGATGAGTCACATGTATAGTATATTCTGGATTGTTCATAATCTCCTAGGTTAGAACCATGTTTCCTTTAGTGTTTATTTGTATGTGGTAGACGATTGAGAGGTGGAGTTCGGTTGCTGGCCCATGTGTGCCACTTTTTCCATTGTACTTATTGTGTGTTGTGTGTTGTGTGTGATTTTCCTTTTGACTAACAACTATCATTTGGATTTCTGAATTGTTCGCAAAATGTTTTTAAAATGCAATGCACCTATTTCTTTCAACATCAAACATGTTATAAATTAAAAAGGGAAATGGACTGTTACTTGTTTTAGAAATGAAAGTGTGTGTGGAAACCATATTTTATATAATTTAGTGGAATCCGGGAATTGATAAATTCTTTTTTTAATGGTATGTGCATTGGGAATAGAATTAGTTGGGCCTACCTTTTGAGTTTTAATACTCACGCCTAGATTGTTTTATTGTTTTTAGTTATGTTGCAGGTTCCGTCTTTAGTTGTTCTCCTGGAGCGATGTTGGTTGTGGTATTAGAGAGTGACCCACGAGGTCACGTGGAGTTTTGGCCGTAGTCAGGTTATTAGAGTTTTTGGATGTTCTTTATTTATTTTCTTCTGTTCATTTTTTCTACTGCTTAGTTTATTTTCATTTGGGTCAAATCATTCCCACCTGTTTAATTTTGATACCCGGCACTAGTTTCTAGCCCGTGGGGAACAGGAATGCCCCTCAGCCTATGTCACAGGCCAGCTCGGGTGGCCAGTTCAGGGTCAACCCATGTTGGTTCGTCACAAAATGGTATCAGAGGAGGAACTTGTTATTTGGAATGTTCGGTAGATGGAGATTATGATTTTCAGGACTCGAGAGGTAGGTACGGGAAGGACGTCATGAACCCTTGATCGTTCCGAACCTCATTTCCCTAGGTATAGTCCAGGAATAGAGTCTTTGTTTCGTTCTGGTTTTTTTGGATTGAGGGATGACATTGGAGGTAAACCGATGTTACATCTTGATCTCACATGGAGTAGTGACCCATGTGGAGTCCGAGTACATGGATTAAATTACTCCAAATTGTGGATGCTTACATGGGGCATGTCCCACTACCATATCGCCAGGTTAATTGTGACTGCTATTCCTTCACTCTGGTGGTTTGATGCATGTTGAGCGTCGTTTTCGTTCAGGTTGGTGTAAGTGCGTTTTTGGAAATGAAAAAAAATCATTTTTGAAAATGGGATTGATATATTTTAAGTGACTTTAAATTTATGAAATGGGATTTAAAATTGAATGCATTTGGTTGGGAAAACTGTTTGTTTTTTCATGGAAAGTGGTTGAGAATGGTTTGGGCCTCAGGTACTGCATATGAATTTTTGCACATGTGAGAGGATGCGTGGAAAGTGCGGGTTGGTGTGTATGAATGAATGTGTATGAAGACTTGTGCAATAGTTCATGGGATTAACTAGGCGCATTTGAAATTAAAAGCATGAACTTGTTTTCTGAATTGGATTTTAATGAGGATAATGGTTTTGGAATATGATTTTGGATTGTAAAGAGGATTTGGTATTTGGAGAGTGGTCTTGAAAGAAATCAGTTCTGAAATCAACAAGAAAAAAAGGTGGTTTTGGGGATTTAAAATGGAACGATAATTTTGGACATGGAATTTTGGGTTGTGTTTGTGGTTGTTTGGTTTTTTTGAGCTGGTTGTTTATGGATGAGGGTGCTTTATTGATGTTGAATCGATTTATATCTTTTTCTCCTTGGTGTTATATATGTTGTTCAGAAATACCGCCCAGAATGGTCCTCAACGTTCTGATAAGTCATGCCCAGTTTTTGACCTTTCTCAGACGTTGTCTGTACTTCATGGTGATTGGAGTCTGTTAGAGAAAGTGGAGTGTCTTGATGTGGTCGAGTGCGTCTTCGGGGTATTGGAAACTCCCAAAGTTTTCATAGTGCACGCTTTTTTGGGTCTGTTCGATCGTCCAGATCTGGACGAGTAGGAGTTGTTCTCCCGACCATTACTATAGGTTGGAATGATGTGGTATGTCATTAAAGTAGTCCTCATTCAATGGTTTATACTTGTGGAGTTGAAGAAGAAGAAAATGGGAGAGCCCATGTGTGTTGAACATTTCTAGAAGATGGTAAAATCATATTTTGACCATTTCAAGGATCATGTGTCTCTTTTTCTAGGGGTAGAGTCATAGGACTGGATGAATACTTCTCCTTTTATCCGAGGTCTTCATCCAGAGATCATGGGGTGAGTCATCCCTTTTTGGGAACATCACTTTTGAGAAGTTCATGCATGATTTGTTCTTAGCTGAGTTTGTCTCTAGAGCGCAAATGACTGGCAATCCACCATGTCTGGTTGCTCGTGAAGGTCCCCCATCTGACGAGCAGAGTGTGTCAAGTGAATATGTTCCTAAAGAGTTCTCTTCAGTGGCTCTAACTACTAGTTCATCAGACAATCTAATGATGTACCGTTAGTATGGATGTTTAGGGCATACAAGCCGTCCTATCACACCCCTCCGATGATGTGCCATCATTGCAGGTGTCTGGATCTTCTCGAGAAGCTTTGCAGGAAGTGTCTCATGTGGAAGACAATGTGACCAAAAGATTCTAGAGCCTGACTGTGAGTCAGGATATGCGTCAACCATCAGTGCCCCAAACACAGGTCTTGGGACGAAGATCGCGCGCAGTTAGGAGTTGTCGGGGGTGTGACACCTTAGTTCGGGTTTCGTGTTCCGTGTTTTGGCAATGAAACATTTAAAGTCCTTCTTTTCTTGTCATTCCACTGTTAACGTTTTGGCATTGTTTTAGGTTCATTGTGTCATCATGAGGTTGGGATGAACCTGTTCGTTTGTAATCCAAACAGTCCCGTTTGTCTGATTATGGTGTTCTAGATAGTGTGTTTTTTAAAAGTACGTTTGGACCTTGGGTGGATTAATCTCAGTTTGATGGTGTTCATTTGGAGATGTAAGTGCCTATGGATGGATCGACGTTTGAGGTCATGAACGAGTTTACATCGTGGGTTATGTTTCTCTCAGAGGATTCTCTCTAGTGTTCAGGGTTTTTAATCACTGTCAAGAGTTCCATGTTTTAGCGGAGGTGTTGTTTCGCTTGTGCTAGAAATGTTAGACTGGACCGGTTGTGAGTTCCCGTGTCGCCCCCACCCCCTCCCTTCCTGATGTGGTATGTTTGGGTGTAAAAATATCCACACTAGTTGAGCTCTTGTGGTGGCGAGAACCATCTCGTGTTCTCCCATTCTCTTATGTTGTGCTTTCTTCTGGTCTTATTTGTGAAGGATTCTAGTTTGGTCCATTGTTTGGCTGGGTGACATTCTGGCGGTAGAAAGAGACTGTGGTGGGGGAAATTGTCACACCCTGACATTTTATTCATTTTTATTTATTTAATTCTTGTCCTTGAGTTTTCTCACCAAAGTCTGAGTGGGGTCCCGGGTCAAAATTGTTGGCGTTTAATGTTTTTACTGGGTTTCAAACCAGTGCACGGTCACCCCACGTTTCGTAGTTGTATCACAACCGACCCTAGTGTCATGAAATTGCTTATTATTATTATTATTATTATTATTATTATTATTATGTTATCTTTAGTATATATATAATTATTTTAATTAAAATTTTAATTATTATTTTATTGGTTAATAAATTTTATTAATATTATCTTTTTTATTGTTAATTTTATTGTTATTATTATCCGAATATTAATATTAGTATTTGAATTTTATTGCAATTTTTATTATTTTATTTCATGTTTTATTCTTATTATTATTTACTATAAAAAAACTAACCTAAACCTAGGCTACCCAGGCATCGCCCCTCCCCCCCCCTTCCACGATAATTTTTTAAGGCGGCGCCCCCATTTCCCATCTCCCCTTTGTCCGCCTGCCGACCAGCCCCTTCGGCTCCGCTCCCTAGCCTCGTCTGCTGCTATTCCACACTGCTCCATGCTCCAAGACTCCCATGCCACCGCCTACCTTTGCTCCACTGCCGTGATCCGGCCCCCAGGCGCATGCCCAGCTGCCTCGTCTCACCCTCGTTGGTTCGGACGGTTGCCCTCAGCCGCCCACCTGCCTTCCTCCCTCTCCCCCAGTAAGTTTCGGCCCAGCCTCCTTGCCGAATGCACCACCGGCCGATCGGCCCCCTTGCCGCACTGAACAACCACTTACATGGAGACCTCCCCTCCTGCCCTCTCCAGCCAACAGTTCTGCGCTGCCTTCCATCCAGTCGTGATGCCCTGATTCTTCCTGGTCGTATACCCTCACCCCTTGCCTGCCTCTCCTTCGACAAATCTAGTTGGTGCACCCTCCTTTCTAGCTAGTAGTGCACGCCGCCCCACACCCTCCCTCTCATGAAACTCCCCACAACCGCTTTCTACCTATCCTTCTGGGCCAGATATTCTAGTGAGACTCACATCCGGCACCAATCCATCTTGCTCGTCCAGCTTTCTGCACCCTTACCGTAGGGTTCAATTAAATCCATTTTGTGCGATTGGTGAGCAGTTGAAGTTTCACACTGAATGTTTGGGGTTTTGTCACCCATGGCAGGGGTTTCATGCACAATCATTATTTGGTGATTTATTCTTCTTGTTTAGTCAATTTAGTATGTTATTTGATTAATCTTCTTTGTGAGAATATGGTTTTTATTGATGTTTGAATATGCTTTCAATATGTTTAGTGACATGTTTTTGTGATACGAGTATTTTGTTCTTTGGAAACCCATGTTGAGCCATTTGCAGTGTTTTATAAACTGTGTCATTAGTTTATTGAAGTGTTCAAGGGTTGTAGTTGTGTTTTGATGTGACACCACTGTGCGTATAGTTATAGAAGATGTTTTGAGTAAGTTATTTATATTTTGATTCATGAGACACATTTTGAAATTGTTTTATAAATTTTAATGTGGTTTATTAAAAAGTACAATTGGTGCAAGTTATGTTTTGAATGAGGGTGTAAGTGGTTCTTTTGCGCTGTTTGTTTGTTTGAATTGTTTACGTCCATGTTTATGTATTTTAGTTATCTTTTCGGTTGCAGCACGTTGGAAAGGTTTTTCCATGCTTATGCGTTTGTCAGCTTGCGCGTGCACTTGCGTGCCCATGCGAGGAGCGTTTCTCATTGTCATTGGACATCAAGCCTAGGTAGGTCCCCCACTGCACTTGCCTTTAGATTTAGAATTTATTAATTGCTTTATGTTTTATTAATTTTAATAAATGGGAAATAATATAATATAAATAATTTTTATATGATTATTTGGTGAGAAAATAGACATTTATTTTATACCGAGCACTACAAATATTTTCTTGATGAGCAAACACCTAGTATTGATTGAATTCCCATTAGGACTTTAAAAATAATTCATGGAATTCCAAATGTACTTCTAGTTTTAATGATATATGATTTTTTATGAACAAGTGTTTTGGGTTTTCTTGAGAAATGAGGTTCTGATTTAAAATTGGTGAAGGCCCGTTTGGAACATTAATAAAATAAATTATTTTGGAAACACCACTTGGGGGTGATCATTGGTGTGCGTTGATTGCGTGAGATGTTTGTGATGTTTTTACATCATGACTGATTAATTAACATTGTGCACACCCCCCCTTTTTAATGTATATGTTGACATTGGAACCTAACATAGTGAGTGAATCTTCTGAAAATGATATATGCACTAGTTTAGAATACACACTGGCTAGTGTCCCCATAGTAGGGGAATACTGATTTATTGCTGCTATGGGGATTAGGCCCCTCGGATAGGCCATGCTGGGCTATATCGAGTAGTAGTGTGTGCGTTATGATGTCATCAAGTTAGGGCATGCCTTCAGGATGTGTCACATGTATAGTATGTTTTGGATTGTTCATGATCTCCTAGGTTCGACCCATGTTTCTTTTAGTGTTTATTTTTATGTGGTAGATGATTGAGATTTCTAGTTTTGTTACTGACCCATGTGTCCCACTTTTTTCATTGCCCTTAGTGTGTGTTGTTTGTTGTGTGTGATTTCCCATTTTACTAACAACTAATGTTTGGATTTCTAAATTGTTCGCAAAATGTTTTAAAAATGCAATGCACCTATTTCTCTCAACATCAAACTTGTTCTAAATTAAAAATGGAAATGGGCGGTTTCTTTTTTTAGAAATGAAAGTGTTTGTGGAAACCATATTTTATATAATTTAGTGCAAACCTGGAATTGATAATTTCTTTGTTCATTGGTATGTGAATTGGGAATAGAATTAGTCGGGCCTACCTACTGAGTTTTAATACCCATGCCTAAAGTGTATTCTTATTTTTAGTTCTGTTGTAGGTTCCATATTTAGTTGTTCACCTTGAGGGACGTTGGTTGTGGTATTGGAGAGTGACCCACGGGGTCATGTGGAGTTTTGGTCGTAGTCAGGTTAGTAGCGTTGTTGGATGTTCTTTATTTATATTCGTATATTCTTTTTTTTCAGCTTCTTAGTTTATTTCCCTTTAGGCCAAATCGTTCCCACATATTTAATATTGATGCCTGACAGTAGTTGCTAGCCTATGGGGATCGGGAACGCCCCTCGGGCCATGTCGTGTGCTGGCTCGGGTGACTGGTTCAGGGTCGACCAGGGTTGGTTCATGACATTGTGCGCGATTCTATACCCTTGGTTCTAGTCTCCACTTTGAGACCTATTGAAGGTGGGTCTTGGGGGTCATTATCTCTCATTCAACTTGAAGAATGATGGGTATGGAAATCTTTTGTCCCTTCTCTCACCATGGTGAAGGCGATTCGTGACATAATTTTATTAGAAGTAGAGGTTGATAGATAGGATGGAGTCTAGAGTTAAGCATAGTGAGGATTGCATGGGATGGTTGGGCAACAATGTTGGGTGATCGTAGTGCATGATACAGGCCAGTTAAGACCGACTTGGGCATGGGATTTTAGGGCCCCATGTGATCTGATGCAAGGACTCTGGGCCTATCGAATGACCAAGTGAGGCTGCACTGATTGTAGGGTAGAGACCCTAGGGAAGGTACATGCACAATAATGAATTTTTTTATTATGTATCATGGGTATTTTTTTGGGGATTCAAAATGAATAATAAGTCTATGAAAAAAATAAATTATGAACAATATTCTACACCACTCGGGCTTAGACATTCCTTGTTTACCATGCAGTTATGGCACCTGGGAGACGACCATGAGTAGTGCGGGCGATCGAGGACCAGAAGGTAGACTTTTCCAATCGGCAGAGGACTGACCGAGAGGAGGGGGATGATCAGTGGAAAAGGACGCTTTATTCCATTCTGCAGCAGTCCCTTAGGAAGTACGAGGGTATCATTTTAGACATGGAGACAGAAATCTGGCTAGAGGAGCTGGTGATAGCTTTCAGCTTAATCCGGGCTCCGACAGTGTACTTGTTTTTTTGGATGTAAGCCATATGCGGGGAGCAGCACGTCATTGTTGGATGCTTTATATTGGGGAGAAAAGGGAGGCTGTGGTGACGTGGGCTAACATCGATTCAGAGTTCCGAGCGGAATTCCTCTATTACACGACGAAGGCTGAGAAGAGGTAGGAGACACTCTCTCTCCATCAGGGGAGCATGTCAGTGAGAGAGTTGGGGATCAAGTTCAAGGATCTCCTCTGTTTTTCTTCGGACCTCTTTCCATATGAGGAGTCTCAGGAGAGATGTTTGGAGGATGCACTTCGACCTTCTCTCCAATATGTTGTTACTCCCTTCACCCTACCGGTGTACATGAGGTCCAGATGAAGGATGAAGTGGTGGAGAGGATGCACATGATGGGAGGTGTATCACGAGAGGGAATCCTGTTGGGATGGTCGATGGGGAAAGCCATAAGCCATAGGCCTCCTATGTTAGGGCCATATAGGTTTTTACCAGCATGACACGGACCTCAGGAGTTCCAATTCTAAACTCCTAACCCTCGCCCTTTCCTTTCCTGACTAGTACCAAGATTCTTCATCTGTGGAATCTATGGGAACCTTTGGAATCATTGCCCGTACAGAGTACAGTACAGAATGGATGTGCAGGTTCAGCACCAACCTCAGCAACAACAGTTTCCAGCTAGTCCCTTTTAGCAGCAGGAGAAAGGGATGCATGCTCCCTCCCCTCCAAGACCACATGTGGAAGGATGAGGTCAACCCCAAGGGGCCCCTTAGGGACCTCGACTAGGGAGTGTTCAGGGAGGTGGCTGACAGCCGAGAGGCAGGGGCGCTGGGAGTGGATAGTTTCACGCCACATAGGCATCTGTTATATTTTGTCTAGAAGTCGTTCGAGGTACGATCAACTTGATTAGTACCCTTGCCTATTCCTTGTTTGATATAGGAGATTCACACACCTTTTTGCACCCAGTATGGCTTATGCAATGTGTTTAGACACTGAGGAACTTCCAGTGCCCCTAGTGTTGAGCACACTAGTCGTAGGTCTGACCGAATTGTTTTATATTTTTTGAGGGTGTAGACTGATGATATGGACACATCAGTCTATCAAGGATCTTCTACTATTGCAGATACAACCTTATTATGTCATCCTTGGTATTGACTGGTTGTTCTCTATATGTGCCATCATTGACTGCTTTCATGGAAGGGTCATCTATTCATATTCGGGCGGTCGACGTGTAACTTTCATTGGCAACCAGGGTTTCCAGAGAATTAGCAGGCAAGAGGAGACCCTCCATTCCTTGATAGATGAACTATCAGTGGAGTCGGTGGATGTAGAAATGGTGGAATTACAAGGGATAGTTATGAGTTTATAGACTTCTTCCCTGAGGTGGTCGCCACTCTACCCCCTTGACATTATGCTGAGTTTAAGATATACTTGCAATCTGGTGCCTATCCGATTTTGATGGCTCCATACCAGATTTCACCTTCCGAGTTGCGGGAGTTTCGGATTCAGATTGATGATCTGATGGAGAAGGGTTTTGTTCGACCATTTTCATCATCATGGTGTGCTCCAGTATTATTCACAATGAAGGAAGATGGTGGTCTTAGGCTGTGCATAGACTACATGAGACTGAATCAGGTAATTGTTAAGAATTGTTACCCTCTCCTAATGATAGACAACCTTTTCGAACAGTTAATAAGGGCAGAGTGGTTCTCCAAGATTGACCTGCGGTCGGGATATCACCAACTGAGGGTGAAAGGGGGTGACATCTCAGAGACTGCCTTCAGATGAAGATATGGGCACTTTGAGTTTGTGGTTAGGTCGTTCGGCATTACGAATGATCCACCCTTGTTAATGGGGCTTATGTAATTCTTCTTCTAGGAATACCTGGATCGGTTCATAGTCATTGTTATTGATGACATCCATATCTACTCAAGATTAGAGGAGGATCATTCTTAGTAGCTAAGGACAGTTCTAGAGGTCCTCCGAGAGCACCAACTCTATGAGAAGTTTTCCAAGTGCATGTTCTGGATGTGATAAGTGCACCTCCTTGGGTACGTGGTGTCCGGGCAGGGAATAGTGGTGGACCCATCGAAGGTCAAGGCAGTTTTTTCCTAGGCAGCACCCAAGAACGTGGCCGAGATTCGTAGTTTCCTTGGACTGGAAGGTTACTATAGGAGTTTTGTACCAAAATTATCCTCAGTTGTAGCACTATTTACAGCCTTGAACAAGAAGCACCATGTTTTTGTGTGGAAATGGTAGTGTCAGGTACCTTTTTTCTATCTGATGTAGAAGTTGGTAAATGCCCCAGTGCTGACGTTACCAGAAGAAGGGGTGATGAATGAGGTGTTCTGTGATGCTTTTGGACAAGGCCTCAGGTGTGTGATGATGCAACGACAAGGGGTGATCTCTAATGGGCCTAGATAGTTATGTCCGCATGAGCATAATTATGCCACCCAAGATCTAGAGCTTGTGGGGATCGTGTTCGCACTAATGTTGTGGTGGAATTACCTCATCGAGGAGCGATTCGTGGTGTTCAGGGATCACAAAATATTGATGAATATTTCTCCCAGCGGGACATGATCTTTGGGTAGTCAAGGTTGATTGAGTACTTTCAGGACTACAACTTCGATATTTCCAACCCATTAGGAAAAGGGAATGTGGCGGCTGATGCCTAGACCTGGAAGTTGTATAAGGATGTGGTTCGAGAGTCGACAGATGCTTAGAAGGCGATGGAGGGTTTGGCTGCCCTGCAACTGGATGTGAGGATGGATGGTGGAAGCGGTCACCTATATCAGATGACAGTGCAGTCTTCTCTACTGCGGTAGGTGGAGGAGTTTCAGTGGGGAGATATAGAGAGTGAAGTGATGCTCAATTGGTCAATCCAAGGAAATTCTATGAAAGGATGGTCGGAGGATGGTCAGAATAATATTCTTTTTCGAGGGAAGATGTTTTTCCCAGAGGCGATGCATGAGACGGTTCTTGGTGAGTTCCACATCTCACCCCATGAAGTGAACCTGGGAGTTTCCAAAATGTACTGTGGTAAAGCAGGCGGTGGCAGAGTTCGTGGCCATGTGCCTAGTGTGTCAGCAGGTGAACGTTGAATACCATGTTCTAGGCGGCTTGCTCAACGTTTAGATGTCCCTAAGTGGAAGTGGGAAAAAAATTTGGATTTATTCTTAGGACTACCCAATGATATAAGAGGTTGATATACTTTCTTGGTAGTGGTAGACTGGTAGACGATGTCAGTTCACATTATGGCGATTAAGGAGTCGGGTGCAGTTGATTCCTTAGCACAGAGATACGCAGATGAGTTGGTGCAGTTTCATGAAATTCCGAGGTCCATAGTCTCAGATAGGGATGCACAGTTTACCTCATGAGTCTTTAAAGGATTGCAGCCTACGTTTGGAACACAATTATGTCTTAGCACATCTTTCCACCCCCAGACAGATGAACAGACATAGCGCATCATCCAGACAATGGAGAATATTCTGCAGGCATATATTCTATACATTATTGGATCTTGGGAGCCAAACGGGCATCTAATAGAGTTTTCCTACAGTTATATCTATCACTCTACCATTGGCATGGATCCGTTTGAAGCTTTGTACTGGAGGCCATGTCGCTCAACCGTGTGTTGGACACACGTTGGGGATGTAGGTGTTCCTGGCCCTGAGGTGGTACAGAGCATGACAAATAAGGTTAAGCTTATATGGGAGAGGATTAAAGGGGCTCAGGATTGGAAAAATTCATATGTACATAATAGGAGGAGACCATTGGAGTTCAGAGTTAGTGACCGTGTATTCTTGAAGGCATCCTCTCGGCATGGACAACATAGGTTCGACAGGGGGACTAAGATTTCTCCAAGGTTCATCAGACCCTTCGAAGTGTTGCAGAGGGATGGAGAAGTGTCTTATCAGCTAGTGCTACCACTACCACTACTGATAATACATGACATATTCTATGTGTCACAACTCTGACGGTATATACACAATGATTCACAAATCCTAGAGTAGGGAAAGCTGGATATCAAGGCCAACGTGAAGTTTGTGGAAATTAATTATAGAATTAAGGATCGAGAGGAGAAGGTGCTTCATTGATGGAACATTCCTTTGGTACGTGTGTTGTGGAGGCATGGAGAGGACGAGGAAAGTACATGGGAATAAGAGATTCATATGGGCTCCTAAAACCCATACCTATTTGGAGTTTTGTTCTGTTTTGTTTGTACTTTTTTGTGATGGAACACTCTACATTGTTAACTATGGAACGTGCAGTTTTCCATGTTCTATGGATGTGTGAGAAGAGTGCTGACTATGGGGAGGGGAGGACCTGGTCCTTAATCAAGAAGCATTAAGGTGGATGCGATTAAACCTGTGCGAGTGAGTTAGTTCCACACAAAACAGATAGTATCTTTACATGGAGGAAGAAACTCCCTAACCCATATGACTGGACAGTTTGACCTTCGAATGTTGCCTGGTTACTTGAGGGAGAGTTGTTCCTAGATGTTGTTGAGGTTCACTCTTGAGACGTATCTTTCGAGGTTGCTATTTGGGAACCCTCTTTTATTTGGGTCTAGTATTGATTTTTGAGGGAGAGAATAGTTTGAGAGGTATCTAATGTAATGTCCCGGACCCACCTGGTCCATTAATTTTCCAAAACACGGCTCCAACACCGGTCATGGTCGCACACCGGTAAGGGTGGCATCGTGACGGTGGCATTGTGTCCTCACCGAGGGTCTTCGTTCTTTTTGGAAATTCCATCTTTTTATGCTCCCGCAACTTATCTTTTAGCGTAAAGATGATATAATTCCCCCCTTTAAAATCCATTTACTTCTAATAAATAATATATAAAATACCACAATAGTCACGCAACCCTTTACTTACCAAAACGTTTGGTTTTCCTAGGTGTCACACCTTTCCCTATACCTTCCAGTTCTGCCCATGTTGTGTGTTTTCCTCCGTTTAAATGAAATGGTTAAATTCACAACTGTTATGCCACCACACCAAGGGGAATAATTAAATAAGAATTAATATGATCGTGTGTATCCTCCCAACCACATTGTAAACGACTATCCGACATTAAAATGGTTCAAAATTCCTTATCCCATAACAATAGGATCTCATCTTTTTATCACTCTATAGTTTCTTCCTTCCCCTTATTGGTTGGATTTCATTCATCTCCCTGGTTCCCTTGGAGTCCCTCCTGCCTGAGGCATGTGGTTCACCTATTCTAGAGTTTGTTTGCTCATCCATGGAGTCCCCGAAGTTTCTCCCCTACAAGTCACGCATCCCCAGTTCTTGGCATGTGGAGAAGAACTTTGATCCTTGATCAACCAAGTAGGGGTTTCCTTGGTCTATATTTACTATGTATCATGCTTGGAGGGTATTGTCACGACCCGTCCTCAGGGCCCGAGCCGTGACTACCACAAGACCGCCTTCCATAGGCCAGGGGCTGGCGACTAGCACCAAAGGCGTCAATCCTGATAACTGGGAAGGCATTGCCTTTATAAAAGAAAACAAAACAAAACAGAGTACAAGAGGAAGCAAAACACTAAGTACAAAAGAAAGTGCTGAAAATTAAATGGGCCAGAATACAAACCCAACTGAGAGTGTAGCTACAACTGAACGAATGTACAACAGAAAAATACAAACAACTGGAAGAAGGAAGCAGCTCCTGGGTCATCCTCCTCGGATCCTACCTGAAGGATAGGTACAGATAGTGCAGCTCTTGGATCGTCCACCACGGATCCTACATGAAGGGTAGGTACAGATAGCCTCCTCAACGCTATCGCCCGTCAACCTCCTCTGTGTGTCGTCTCGACGTGAAGCCCACCTCCGGATACTGACTCGTCATGTAGTCCACCTCCGGGTACCGTCCAGTCCTCGAACACTCGGCCTCTGTCAGCACTGCCCGTCGTCTGGAACCAACACAACGAGGAGCGGGCATAGCCCGTGCAGGGGTGAGTATAACGACAATCAGTAGGGACCCTGAGACCCTCATGGTCTCACTAAAACCAAAAAGGATAACCACAAAGAAGATCTCAACAGATAACCTCTACTGAGGTATATGACCATACATATACCTATGTTATCAAGTAACCCATATCAATCATGAGGTATCACAAATATCAATAGTCTCAGCTCAAACCAGGAGTTTCATTATCGAAAACGTAACTGCTGAAGAGCCCCGTCTCTGGAGTGTACATTGGTCCTGTCACGACTCTGAGGTACTTCTCACTAACCTATGACTGCTGAGGTACCCTACTGTCATGTACCGCGGGTCTACGGCAACTACCGGGCGCTCCGTCCGCTGAGGGTATATCGCCAAATACCGGGTGCTCCCCCTAATAGCTTACAGAGGTACTCCTCATGTCTAGTAGCACGGGTCTGTGGCCAACTACCGGGCGCTCCATCCACCGTGGGTCTGTCGCCAAATATCGGGCGCTCCATCCACTGGGCTAGTTGACTCACTTCAAGTCGAGTCGGACAAGCAGTCGTCAGGTCTCAACCGTCTGCACGGTCTCCGTACTTCGTACGCTCATCTCCGAGAGGGTCCGTTCCACGAGCTATAGGTCTAGACTCCAAGTATCACTAAGTCCCACGAAGAAGTATCACAATGTACCGCCTCATCATAGGGGTCTCAATGCAACAATCGGCGCGTCAATCGGGCGTCCGGTCTGTGAGTTACTAGCCTTTTCGTCCCCGGGGCCCGGTTGGTTTCGTGTGCGAACCAATCCGGATGTAACTCAACTATACCCCGAACACTCATAGGGTATACTCATAGGGACCGTTTCTCAACGTGATCACCAACGCCGCTGATGGTTCGTCAAATGGACGTCTGGTCTGAATGATATCAGCTTTTCCGTTCCATGGGCCCAGTTGGATTTATGGTACAATCCAACCCGGCCCTTATCCAACAGCAACCAAAACACGGGCGAAGTATGACAAATGTTCTCTCTCATCAAGTGGAAAACAACGAGACAGACGGCACATCAATTGGACGCCCGATCTGTGAGTTATTGGCTTTTTCTTTCTAGGGGACCGGTTGGTTTTGTGAGCGAACCAACCTGACCGCACTCCGACAGCATCCAAACCTCGAGCAGAGTAATCCAAAAGATCCGTCTCATTAAGAGAAATCCAACAATGTCGACAACACGTAAATCGGACGTCCGGAGCTCATGTTACGAGCGTTTCCGCTCCGAGGGCCCGGTTGGTTTCGTATCCGAACCAACCCGGCCGGACCCACAGTAATCTGAAACCTAATGTTCGATATACCAAAACGACCGTCTCGTTCCAAGGATTTCTACGCAATAGACGGTGCATCGATCGGAGGTCCGTAGCCCAATATATGGGTGTTTGAACCAACTCAGTTCGAAAAATAGGGGTTATGGGCCCGTCCCGGCCCGACCCAGTACCCCCTGGGTCAGCCGAACCGGGTGGACCTGGCCCGGGCGGCGACCCGGCCCGACGACCCGGCCCAGCCCGGCGCGGCGGTGCGGCCAGCGCGGCCAGCGCGCCCAAGGGAGGGGCTTCACCCCTCTTTTAATTCAAACGGTGGCCCCCATTAAGGGGTCGCGCTATGTGCAACCGAGGGGGGTGTAACCCCCTGGCATTTCCCCTGTAACTTCCGGCTAGCGCAGGGCCGGCCAGTTTCTCGCCGCGGGACTCTGAGGTCCCGCGCCTTCCGGTGCCGGCGGTCGGAGTTCCGGCCGCCTTCTTCGAATTCTACAGTGGGTGGTTTTTCTGGTCGCTACTTCCAGAATGGCTGCAAATTCGTTCGGTGCGTCATGACGATGCCACATCCTTCCACCGTGGCCCGACTCCGGCCACGACCTTGTTCGCAATCCTCGGCGCGGCGCGATGGCGCCGCGTTTCTTCATCGTGGCCCTCATCATTCACATCTCCTTTCACTCACGCTCGGTGCAACGATGCATTATCGTCATCGCTAATCAAAACCGAAGAATAGCAAAGGTGGGAGGGGTATCAGCTATGTTTGCGCGGACCAATTCCCTCCTGTTATATCGATAGAAGTTGGCCGAAACGTAAAACGTTTAACCTTCAAAATTTTTAATTTAAATAAAAATTGGAACATGGCCTTCAGATTTATCTTTCATATTCGAAGGAAAGAATCACCAACTTAAAAAAAATACGAACCCCTAACACGGTTTCAAGAACGGTGCACGTCAACGAGCCGCAAAAGACGAGGGTCATAGAGGTCGGGCGTCACAGAAAAGAATGTCGACGTCATGAAGCGAGGATTCAAAGACGTTGATGGAGATTTCGTCTTGGAAAACCGTCGCGGAAGAAGAACATCGTGGAAGAAGTTCTCCGCGTTCTTCGGCGGAGATGTTCTTCGCTAAGGACGGTGTTCTTCATCAGAGTCCGAGGTGTTCTACACTTTCTTCGTCGAAGAAGAAGGTGTTCTTCCCAAAAGCTCTCCACAACAAAACTCTAACCATGAAATAAAATAAGCATCCCACTTATTTTATTAACCCAACATAGGTTTTTTTTGAATTTCATGAGTTTGAAAATTCAAAACCCACATTTAACTCACATAAGTTATAACATAAGATGTTATAAAATTAATGAGGACATAAGTTATCAAAACATTAATGGGGGGGGGGTTAGAGGGGTTAGGAAAGTGAGGGGTTGGGCTCGTGTGGGTCCCAACCTACTTTATCCTCTCAAGGTTGGTTATCAGAAGTGGTTCCCACCCACAACATCATTACATAGGATAAAACTACCAAGTGGGAAAAACAAAAATTGTTAATTTTTATTTTTAACTACCACAAAAAATAATAATAACACCCCTCGTGTAAACGCAACTCCGAAAGAGGAGTTCTTAAGCAAATACCGGTGCTGCGGTTCCATCGGTGCCCTCGGAATTCGATTCCGGGAACCGGTTCAAAAGTTAGAAATTCACACTCGTTCATTCACTAAACCTACCCAATATAAACTTCAGATAGAAATTCCGGGCACACCGGGCCTCGGAATCAGGCACCGTCAAAAACTGCGTTCTTTTAAAATTCCAAAGAAAATTAATAAAGAATTTTCCTTGAAATTTCTGGGTCTTTACATTACTCCCACCTCAAGGATTTACATCCCCGTAAAGCTTCAACACAAACTAGGGTTCCAAAAGCGGTATTGAGCACGCACCTGAGCATTCTGCTCCCATGTGCTCACCTGGAGGTTCCTGTACTGCCAGAGAAAGTGAACCTGAGGAATCGATCGTCCTCGTAGGATCCGCTCATGTCGATCCTCGATCCCCACTGGAACCTCTGTGAAAGACACCCCATCGCCATCGTCCAACTCCTCATGGTCGATGATGTGCGAAGGGTCGAGCATGTATCTCCTCAGTTGAGATAACTGGAAAACGTCGTGCACCTAGTGCAACAGAGGTGGATGGTTCAAGTGGTAAACCACCTCGCCTACCAAGCTGAGGACCTAGAAAGGTCTGTTGAACCTCGAAGAAAACTTGCCTCCCTAGCCACATCTCCGTAAACCTTGTCGAGGTGTGACCCGTATAAGGATGTGATCGTAATCCTCGAACTCTAGAGGCCTCCATGTCCTGTCAGCATAAGGCTTTTGTTGGGCCTATTATGTCCTCATCCACTCTTGGATGACCTGGGCCTTCTCTAGCCTCACAAGAGCTGATATGATTTCTTCTTTGCTGATAAGAGAAATCTGGTCTCATCCCCTGAATGAACCACATTCATTGCCTAATACAGTCAATCCTGACATGAATGATGCATTCATGCCATGGATGACGTCGTAAGGCCTCGATGTAACTACCAAGAGATCCAACTGTCAGTCTCGCCTCCAATGGTCGAGTCACACTATCGGCATCACTGTGAGGTCACTAGGTATCCTCTAGTAGAAATCTCGAAAATGAGGGTCAAGTCAACAGTTTTAACTGGAACCACTTAGTATCAACCCAACAAAAGGGACAGGAAAACAAACATCACAAAGATAAGTGTCTTTTTATTGTTGCATATCATAGTACAAAGACACAAAGCAACTATAAACTAACATCAACAAAACTAGAAGCAACATGATCAATAGCCTCCAGTTCTTGAACTAGTCCCGCTCCTGTCCATCTGCTTCCGGAGCTCCAAGACCATAGGCCTCAGCTTCTTGAAGTTGATCTCTCCTATGTCCTCCTGTCCCCTAAGGTATTCCCTGATCGAACCTCTACCTCTGGCTGGGATGTTCTTCATTTAACAGATGGTCATCTGCATGTTGGGTCGGACAGTTACGTGCCATGTGACCAATTCCGCCACAGGAGTAACACTGTCCACTCTCGGCATGTCTGGAACTGACTCCACCCCGGTTTGCCCACACAACTGAACATGAGTCGTGTAGTCGGCCACCGATAGGTCTGGTCCTCTTGGACCTATGCATCATCTGTCTACTGCCTACTTTAGAAGACTCTGCCGCAAGCCGGCTAGCGGTGGGTCCTGCTACTGGAAACTGCTCAGCAATGAAACTCTCCACTAAGAGGGCTCTCTCCAACACCCCTATCTGCGTCGGAATGCTGTGAGAAACAACAGAAGCTCTAATATCTCGCCTGAGCCCCTGCTCGAAGGTTCAGGCCCTGAAGAACGGGTCCCGTACCATATCTGTGTAGTAGCGTGAGAGGTCTATGAACCTCACTGAATACTGTGCCACTGTCATGCTACCCTGCCGCAGCTAATGTAGCTCCTGCATACACACCGCTCGAAGGGTGGCTGGTACAAACTCTGCCCGGAACAGGCTCTCGAATTCTGCCCAAAGAAGTGTAGCCTCATCATGCATCTGGAGAATCAGGCTCCACCATCTGCCTACTGCTACCTGAAGAAGGCTGACAGTAGGGATCACCATGAAGTATTTCTGCGTCCCCACTAGCCAGAAGACTCTCACCACAGCCTCTAGCCAATCCTCAGACGTCTGCGGGTCCGTTCCACCCTGGAACCTAGGTGGCCTCTGGCGCTGGAACTCGTGCAGTTCGTTCAAGCGACGTGCACCCTCTACTGCTGGGGCTGGTGGCATCGGTGGCCCAATGGGTAGTAGTACCGCTGGTGCCTCAACTGGAATAGAGCCTTGTACTGAGGCCACGTCGCTCGGCGGGCTGTCAGTACGAACAACTCTCGGGGCTCTAGCTGGTCGTCCGCTGGGAGGCATCCTGTACGAAACAAACATGAAATGGTCAAAAGACTTATTCCTGATGAGATGACCTAATTTGAGCTGATATTTAAATAAAAATTCTGAAAACACCCATGCAATCAGTGTTTTCGTGCACAAAGTCGGAATTCAGTTGTCAGGGTCCGGGTGTATGCATAGGTTGGCCGCCCACACCAACACTAGATTCCCTAAACTGAAGACCACACTTGGTACCCTTAACACTATTGCTTCACAGAAACAAAACATCAGAGTTATAATTTCTGTGATAGAACCGACTCCTTTGATACCAATTTGTCACGACCCGTCCTCGGGGCCCGAGCCGTGACGACCCAAAGCCCGCCTTCCATCGGCCAGGGGCTGGTGACTAGCACCAAAGGCTTAAATCCTGATAACTAGGAAGGCATTGCCTTTATAAAAGTAAAAAAACACCACAGAGTACAAGAGGAAGCAAACCACTAAGTACAAAAGAAAGAGATGAAAAGTTAATGGGTCAGAATACAAACCCAACTGAAAGTGCAGCTACAACTGAACGAAAGTACAATAGAAAAAGACAAACAATTGGAAGAAGGAAGCAGCTCCTGGGTTGTCCTCCTCGGATCCTACCTGAAGTGTAGGTACAAATAACACAGCTCCTGGATCGTCCACCACGGATCCTACCTGAAGGGTAGGTACAGATAGCCTCCTCAACGCTCTCGCACGTCAACCTCCTCTGTGTGTCGTCTCTCCGTGAAGTCCTCCTCCGGATACTGACTCGTCGGGTAGTCCACCTCCGGGTACCGTCCAGTCCTCGAACACTCGGCCTCCATCAGCACTGCCCATCGTCTGCAACCAACACAATGAGGTGCGGGCATAGCCTGTGCAGGGGTGAGTATAACGATACTCAGTAGGGACCCTAAGACCCTCATGGTGTCACTAAAACCATCAAGGATAACCACAAAGAAGATCTCAACAGATAACCTCTACTTAGGAATATGCCCATACATATACCTAAGTTATCATGTAACCCATCTCAATCATGAGGTAACACAAAGATCCAAAGTCTCAGTTCAAACCAAGATTTTCATTATCGAAAATGTAACTACTGAAGAGCCCCATCTCTAGAGTGTACAGTGGTCCTGTCACAACTTCGTGGTAATGCTCACTAACCTATGACTACTGAGGTACCCTCCTATCAAGTACTGCAGGTCTGTGGCCAACTACCGGGCGCTCCATCCGCTGAGGGTCTATCGCCAAATATCGGGCGCTCCCCCTAATAGCCTACAGAGGTACTCCTCCTGTCGAGTACCGCGGGTCTGCAGCCAAATACCGGGCGCTCCGTCCGCCGTGGGTCTATCGCCAAATACCGGGCGCTCCGTCCACTAGGCTAGTCGACTCACTCCAAGTTGATTCGGTCAAGCAGTCGTCAGGTGTTAGCCGTCTACATGGTCTTCGTACTCTGTACGCTCGTCTCCGGCAGGGTCCGCTCCACGAGCTATAGTTTGATACTCCAAGTATCACTAAGTCCCACGAAGAATATTCTCAATGGACCGCCTCATCATAGGGTCTCAACGGAACAGTCGGCGCGTCAATCGGATGGCCAGTCTGTGAGTTACTAGCCTTTTCATCCCTAGGGCCCGGTTGGTTTCGTGTGCGAACCAATCCAGCCGTAACTCAACTATAACCCGAACACTCATAAGGTATACTCATAGGGACTCTTTCTCAACGTGATCACCAACACCGCTGATGGTTTGTCAGACAGACGTCTGGTCTGAATGATATCAGCTTTTCAGTTCCAGGGGCCCGGTTGGATTTCAGGTACAATCCAACCCGTCCACTATCCAACAGCAACCAAAACACGGGCGATGTATACCAAAAGTTCTGTCTAATCAAGAGGAAAACAACGAGACAGACGACACGTCAATTGGACGCCCGGTCTGTGAGTTATTGGCTTTTTCGTTCTAGGGGCCCGGTTGGTTTCGTGAGCGAACCAACCCTACCGCACTACGACGGTATCCAAACCTCGAGCGGAGTAAGCCATAAGATCCGTCTCATTAATATAAATCCAACAATGTAGACGGCACGTCAATCGGACATCCGGAGCTCAAGTTACGAGCATTTTCGCTCCGAGGGCCTGGTTGGTTTCGTATCCGAACAAACCCGGCCGAACCCAAAGTAATCTGAAACCTTGAGTGGGATATACCTAAAATAACGCCTCGTTCCAAGGATTTCTCTGCAACAGACGGTGCATCGATCGGAGGTATGTAGCCCAAGATATGGGCGTTTGAA
Source organism: Viscum album (assembly GCA_963277665.1). NCBI lineage: Eukaryota > Viridiplantae > Streptophyta > Magnoliopsida > Santalales > Viscaceae > Viscum > Viscum album. The sequence continues at coordinate 1,453,802,587 of OY728159.1, read as the reverse complement.
AAAACTTAGTTCGAAAATAGGGGGTCTCGGCCCGGCCCGGCCCGACCCAGTACCCCCAGGGTCGGCCGAACCGGGTCGACCTGGCCCAAGCGGTGACCCGGCCGGACGACCCGGCCCGGCCCGACGCGGTTGCGCGGCGGCGCGGCCATCGCGGCGGCGCGGCAGTGCGGCCAGCGCGCTGCGCGAGCGCGCCCAAGGGAGGGGCTTCGCCCCTCCTTTAAATCAAACGGAGGCCCTAATTAAGGGGCCGTGCCATGTACATCCCAGGGGGTGTAACCCTCTGGCTTTTCCCCTGTAACAGTCGGCCAGCGTAGGGCCGGCCGGTTTCTTGCCGTGGGACTCCGTGGTCCCGTGCCTTCCGGCACCGGCGGCCGGAGTTCCGACCGCCTTCTTTGAATTCTACGGTGGGTGGTTTTTCCGGCCGCTACTTCTAGAATGGCTGCAAATTCGTTCGGCGCGTCGTGACGATGCCGCGTCCATCCACCACGGCCCAACATCGGCCGCGACATTGTTCGCAATCCTCGGCGCGGCGCGGCGGCGCCAGGTTTCTTCATCGTGGCCCGCATCGTTCACGTCTCCTTTCGCTCAAGCGCGGTGCAACGATTCATTACCGTCTTCGCTAATCAAAACCGAAGAATAGCAAAGGGGGGGGGGGTATCGGCTGTGTTTGTGTGGACCGATTCCCTCCAGTTATATCGATAGCAGTTGGCCTTAACATAAAAAGTTTAACCTTCACAATTTTTAATTTAAATAAAAATTGGAACATGGCCGTCAGATTTATCTTTCATATTCGAAGGAAAGAATCACCAACATAAAAAAAAGACGAACCCTACCTCAGTTTCTTGAACGGTGCATGTCAATGAGCCACGGAAGACGAGGGTCCTGGAGGTCCGTCGTCGCGGAAAATAACTTCGACGTCGCGAAGTGAGGATTCGAAGACGTTGATAGAGATTTCGTCGCGGAAAACCATCACGGAAGAAGAACGTCGTGGAAGAAGTTCTCCGCATTCTTCGGCGGAGATGTTCTCCGCTAAGGATGGTGTTCTTCGTCGGAGTTCGATGTGTTCTACACATTCTTTGTCAAAGAAGAATGTGTTCTTCCCAAAAGATCTCCACAACAAAACTCTATCCACAAAATAAAATAATCCTCCCACTTATTTTATTAACCCAACATAGGTTTTTTTGAATTTCAAGAGTTTGAAAATTCAAAACCCACATTTAACTCACTGAAGTTATAACATAATATGATATAAAATTAATGAGGACATAAGTTATCAAAACATTAATGGGGGGGTTTAGAGGGGTTAGGAAAGTGAGGGGTTGGGCTCGTGTGGGTCCCACCCTACTTTATCCTCTCAAGGTTGGTTATCACAAGTGGGTCCAACCCCTAACATCCTTACTTAGGATAAAACTACCAAGTGGGAAAAATAAAAATTGTTATTTTTTATTTTTATCTACCACAAAAAATAATAATAACTCCCCTCATGTAAACGCAACTCCGAAACAGGAGTTTCTAAGCAAATACTAGCGTTGTGGTTCCATCGGTGCCCTCAGAATTCGATTTTGGGCACCAGTTCAAAAGTTAGAAATTCCCGCACGTTTCGTTCACTGAATGTACCCGAGATAAACTTCGGATAGAAATTCAGGGCGCACCAGGCCTCGGAATCAGGCGCCGTCAAAAACCGTGTTCTTGTAAAATTCCAATGAAAATTATGAAAAAAATTTCCTTGAAATTTCCAGGTCTTTACAGGTATTATATTGTTTTTGGGGGATGGTTGAAACCAAACGTTACTGATGATAGAAAACATTATATTAAAAAAATGAAGGGGTGTGTGATCGATGTTCTGCGGATTTTCTGTACCCTTGATTATTAATGTTGTGAATTGTGCGTGCCTATGCCCATAGAAAATTATGGTCTTTGGTGGTATTTATTTGTGCATTAATGAACCTCTGTCTTCTGTGATGACTGAATGGATCCAACATGGGAATTTGGTTAATCACATGAACTCGGTTGATTAAATTAATGTGTAGTGAACAACACTCCTTGTGTGATCACCGCGGTTAACCAAACAGAATGAAGAAAACATAGTGAATGTTGTACATGATTCTAGAAACATTCTTGATTTATCTAGGTGGCATGATTATTTGTTCATCTCAATGCTTATGGGGTGACGTCGATGAAGATGGGATCCTCTGTTGAAGCACATTTGTTGGATGGGAATCTGATGCTTTGTGGGGCTATATCTCGAGGCTTGGTTTGGTACCAGTACATTGAGGGATCCCACTGATCCCTTTGTTGTTGTGACTTCACAAGAGAACTGAATAGGTATGATTACATTGTTGTTTGGCTGTTCCTCTATCTCTAGAAAGTGGTTATGCCTTTTAGTTCCCTAGTAGTGTATAATTCACCTAAATGTGATAACATGAACATGAAAACAGGAATGGTTTAAATTGGGAATTGGTTTTGGGAATGAGTTGTGACTTGGTCGTGTGTGTTGTTCCTTCTTTTATAAATGAATTGTAACATGGGTTTTGTGCATAGGTTGGATTTCGAAACCCTAGGTTGGGATGAGTGCTTGTTAAATATACATATATCTATTGTTTTTAGGTTTCTTATTTGTGCCTCACCTGAGTTGAGCACTTAGTGCCTAACACCCCATTTTCATGGGGGTGGGTGTTTTCCCCAACACTCCTATGAGTGGCTACTTATTAGCTCCGTTTATGCTCCATTTCCCGAATAGCCAAATAATATTCAAGCAAGATTTGATGGCTTGAGGTCCATTATAGCCCCATATTTTGTGGCCAGGGTAGTTGTGGTGGTTGGACTAGGTGTGTCCAGGAAGGTTGTTTCCCAAGGGTCTTCGGAATGAGGCCCAGGTGTCTTCAGGCATTGCAATAATTGTTCTATCCTAGGTTTTTGCAGGCATGGTTATGCGTGGTTGTTGGGGACAAGGAGTTTGTGGTCAGGATGTGTGGTTGTATCCCTGGTGTGTGCGGGCGGGGTGTGGTAGTGGGACTGTAGTGAGATTGGTGGGTGAGGTTCGATGCGTATGATATCTTCAATCACTAGTGGGAAAGTGGCACGAGGTACCCCTATATCAATGTGCTATTACTATAAATTACTTGACTTGCATTATTTGGCGACTGTGTGTTATTGAGTCTTTGGTGGATAGTTTTACTTGCAAGGTACTTTGGTTGTCTCTTTTCTCACAGGGCATTAGAATGCCTCCCCACTTGTGCACGAGAGTCTTTGGTTTTCTCTACTGAGTATACTTTTATACTCAACCTATGTATATAAAACTGTTTTCAGGCTTAAGGAGGACATCAGGGATCATGCATGATCATACTAGTTCTGACGTTAGGACAGTTGCAGTTGTTTTTTTTTCTTTCTTTGGTACTTTACATTTGTAGTCTTTTTTATCCTTGTTGCTTTTACTTTTGTAACATGCAAATGGGAATGGTTTTAAATGGCTTCACTTTTACCCCTAGTTTTGTTGTTGTTGGGTTTTACTATCTTATCTCTTGATCCTATTAAAGAAAAAGGGTAATGCCTTCCATCTATTGTGTGATTCTATACCCTTGTTTCTAGTCACCACTTTAGGACCTATTGAAGGCGGGTCTCGGTGGTCATTATATCTTCTTCAAATTGAAGAAGGAAGGGTCTGGAAATCTGTTGTCCCTTCTCTCATCTTGGTGTTGGCGGGTCATGACATGCAACAATTAATGTCATATATTATATTTTACCAAGTTCATTTAAATGATCATTTAACTATAAACAAATGCATAATATTTACAACGAGAGGCATGTTGTCAACAATTATCTTTTTTTCATCTTCTACAAGATCAATTAATCAATTTCAAAAAAAATACAACATATGAAAATAAAATATTCATAAATTTTAAAATAACATTAATATTAGCTTTCTACAAGCTTCTGAACTATTAAAAATGTAAATGATTCTTCTGTGATGGTGGTAACACATCTTTAATAAATATCATGGATTATTTTTCACAACTATAACACATGTTTAGTCAATTATTTAAATCAATGAAATAAATATGAAATTTATAAAACTATTATTATTATATAAATATACAAACATTAATACTCAGAATTTCTTCTATATAAATTATTTTTTTACCCATGTATACATATTTTCAAAACGTTAATGAATGTTTCACATTTAATTTTTGACATTATTTTTTATCATTATCAAAAACACATAATATAAGATTAACATCATAAAAAACCTATAAATAATATTATTTATTTAATTTTTTATTATTATTGTGACAAAATAATAATATCAATTACCATAATCTCCTATAAATTATATATTGTCCTTTTTTTGGTCAATTCATAAACCTTCTTTAGTAATGGTATAATTTTAAATCATGCCATACTTTAGGGACATAAATATATCTGTTGTTAGAGAATAATGAAAGACAATGTTTTTATTTTATGACTTTAAATTCTATATAATTATATAACCATATTTTTGATAAAATTATATTCAAACACTTAATATTTTATCTATCATTAAAAAATTAAAAAATAAATAAATGAAACTATAATTATATTAATTTCATTGTAATAAATGATTATTAATATTGTTCATAAATTTATATATCAATGAAAATGTTTTGTAAATGAATGATTCTCATATTTATATTTGTTATTTAAAAATTTTGGAACATTATTCTATGTTGAATATAAGGATGTTCTTTTCATTAATCAACATCATTTCATAAGACATAATGAATACTTTTTTACTATATATATTCTGATAGTGATATTTTTTATTAGTATTATGATCATCATATTATAATTTTCAATTTTTAAATATAATTATTTTTATTTTTTGAGATATATGATTTAATTATTGTTATTTTAATGTATTAAAAAGGATCCATATGCTTTCAAATTATAATAATTTTTCTTCTACAAGATTTTTATCACACATGAGTCACCTAATTTATATCTGATTAATGTTTCATATTCCAATTAAATGATAAAAATATATTTAGAAGAAATTTTTTAAAGCATTATGTCTTTTTATACATATTTTTCAATGATTACATTTTAAATATAAATGTTGTCAAATTATTTTCAAATCAACATTTTGAGATATTTTTATCATTTTAACCGAATAATTTTTCATATTAACTTAAAAATATATATATTGAGTATGACATAATTACAAATTCTAAATAGTAAAATTTTTTATAATGATTTTTCAATGTGTCTCATAAGCCCAACACATATCATATATTTAAAAAACTTTTCTAATAACCCATTTTTAATTTTTACACCATATTTCGTATTATATCCAAAGGATATATTTCATTATAAATTATATCATTCATTAATCACTTGGTTAATATCTGTTTATTAAAAAAAATTATGTTTTCTTAATATTTGGAAATTGGTATTTTCAATAATGTATTATATTTTTCTAGTACTATCAAAAAAATTGTTGAAAACCATTTTTTCGAAACATAGTTAAAATATGTTGTCATTAATACTATCAAATTTTCTTTAAATGAAAATTTTTCTGAATTTAGGAAGTTAATAATGACTAATGTAATAAATATGTATAGATTATGTTGTATTTAAATGTTTATCACCATCCAAATCATTTTTTAATATTAAATATCTCATGATAAAATATAGAATATTCTATCATAGTTTCGCTTAATAATTTAAGTATGAGCCTTTCTACATAGGCTTATAAACCAATAAAAGGTAATTATTGTATTTAGACAAAAAATAATGGGTGAAAAATAAATTATATGATCACAAACTAATGTGTGGGCCTTCTCAGACATGACTAAATGCTAAAAGGTGGTCCATAATGGATATACTCTCACTATGATAATAACGTATAGTTATATTTATTCCAATATATATTATTATTCCCCAACTCACGAGTATGTTAAATTCTCATTCTATTTTTATATGATTATCATATATATATATATATATATATATTTAATAATGATTTCGTTCTCTTTTCATTGGGAATTGTTCATTTGATTTGAGATTTCATGTAATTTTATAATGATTTATGGAGATCTCTTATTATTTCATCATCAATATAAAAATATATTTCTCCACAAAAAAATTATATTAATAATATGATGTTACCATTTATGAAATATTGTTATATATTTATTTAATGAGTATTTTTTCTCACCCCTTAAATGTTTTCCATTTCCAATGTTATTCGCATTTTTTTAGAAATGGTATTCATTAAGAGTGACCAATGTAGTAAAATTATATCAAAATGAATAAATGTATATGGAAGAGGTTATTTTATAAAATGTTATTAAGGATATAAATAATTTTATTCATTATATTATGTGATGATTTATTATTTATAATGTTGTATTATAGAAATGAGAGAAAATAAGGACATATATATCATTCTGTATTATATTTGGAATCATTAAATGGTTTGATTATTTTTGGGTACTTCTGTTGTATTTGGGACTAAGATGTGTTGAGGTTTTTTATAACTATAGGGAAAAGTCTATGTGATTTGTAAATGAATTATATAATATAATTAAAATTTTATAAAGTATTGATTGATTGTTATTCCATGATGTAACATCCCCATTCAATAATAAAAGTGTATATAAGATCTATCAACAATATACCATGGTCTAATAAGGATGAATTGGTAATATTGGGTATTATCTCAATCATTACACATTACATGAAAATGAGGAAAAATCATTCATCATTTATTAATTTCTTAATATAAAATATCCTCTAAATAATATTTTTTACTATTCATTTGGAAGTATTTATTATAATAACGATTAAGTTTATGAATTACAAGGAAATCATGCCATCAATAACATAGGTTGAACAATGATATATTTTGGTCAAACTAAAATAAATTTCAATTAATTTTAAGAGTTTGTAAAATTGAGGTTAATTTTTTCATAACATCGATTTAGGTAATTCTTATACAATTCTAGTTCTCCATTACTCATGTTGAACTATTATTGATTTATTAACGATCGAAACCTAATGAAAATTTGGTAAAAATTATTTACATAGATAATGATGATATTAACATATTGAGAAATTAAATTTGAAGATATAGAGCTGTATAAAACATTATTATCCTAAACTAGCAATTTGTAATAGTTATTAACAATGTGTACATAGTTTCATTTAAATAAACAACAATTAAGTGAAAGATGATATCACATAGAATAGTATGTGATGAATTTGATTAATGAATGATGATTCCATTTCCACAGTGTAAGGATTATTGGAAGTTATTCCACGTTATTCACTTACTGGAATTGTAATATACCTAATTTGTGGTAAATTTGGGAGTAATGATAATACATGAAGAGGAAATAGGATGAGGTCATTTAAAATGATGAAATGAAATAAATATCATTTGGTGGTACCACTAAGGGATAAATATCATATTTTTTATAAATTAAACCATATCTTTAATAAATTAATTAATATTATGGAAAATTTGTGATATGAATAAGAATCATACAAGATAATGATTTTAAGGGACTAAATTAAAATCAAAAAATACATAGGTATGTTCTAATCATTATTTGGATTGTAAAATACTGATTAATCTCTCAAAAATATAAATTAAGGAATTGTAATAATTTTTATCCTAATCCTTTCCCCATATTATTTAAAATAATAAAATTACTTCATCACATAGATGATTTTATTTTATTTTAATTAAAAAAGAATATTGTGGTATGATTATTAGTTTCCATGTATAAATTTTTTAGAATGCACAATGTGGAAATATTATTTTTATTTAATTATGTGAATTTGATATGACTATGGGAATGTGTTTTATATAAATATGAAGACTCATAAATAGTGAAATAATGTGATTATGTTTCATAGAAAAAATTAATATATGATCAAATATCAGTTGATTAATTATTATAAAAAACTTATGATATTGGTTTTTAAATTTTATATTCCAAACCCGCAATAGCAGCTAGTATTTATATTCAATAGTAAGAGACGAAACTAATTGTAAAATTTCTGTAATGAATGAATCATTCAATTTCTATGATATACCCATGATACTTTTTCAATACTTTTGGATAAATAAAATCATATTAAATATATATTAAAAGATAAACCTTAACTATTTAATTAGTTATTTTTTTAAAAAAAAATTGAGGGAATGTAATTTATTTAATGTGACGATACTCCCCATTATTGTTCTATTTTTCATTTTAAATTCATTGTTGATAGATATCATTTATTAAAATGAATAATTACATATATAAATAATTTTACCCACAAATTTTATTGTCAATGTATAATCTTTATAGTATTTCTAATTGATGAGCTTATATAAAAAGAATTTTCTAATTTAGGAAATATATTATATTGATAAATAAGATATTGGATGATTGTCCTTTTATAAAATATCACTTATCTTATCATTTTATGAATAAATTTTAATTGATTTTTCCCTAGACCAAGATCAATTCCATCTCTACCAGTTATGATATGAGAAATGTCATGTGTTAGTGATTATCATTATCAGTAAAATTTCATTGAGATCTATGTTTTCAAAATCACCACTAATGGATACCTCTAAAGATTACTGTAGGCATTAAGAATAAAATAGGATCAGAAGGGGATATTTTACAAAAATTACAATGAAAAAATATGTAAGTATAGATGTAATAAATTTTATATCACATTATTATTACTAATTTTTCAAATATATTTTAAATGAAAACGTAACATAATTAATAAATGAAATTATTTTGATAAATAATACCTTTAAAAATATATTTTTTTTATAAAATCTTCATTTGAGTGAATTATTTTAAGAAAAAATAATGACTAATTATATTGTTTATATGGATAATATAAGGCCAATATAATAATAGATTGATTATAAATAAGAGTAAGTGATGTATATATCTTAAGAAACAACATTACAAATTTAATTTTATGACTATAATATAATGATTGTATTCAAAAGTTAATTCTCAAATTAAATAATTTTAATTTAAAAAAATTTACTTCATTATTAGATTTATAATTTGAATATTATATTATTATAATTTTAAATAAATTTTTTTAATAATTAATATTCATTAACTAATTATTAAGAATTTTTTGATATAGATAATACCATTTTTTAATATTATCATTCTCAATCAATGATATAAATATTTTTGGAAACATTTTTTCATTTAATATTTATTTCTTTAACATAAATTAAATCATTAAAAAAAAATTATTTTTATAAAAAAAATTATGGTTTTGTTCAAATTAAAAATCCTTCACAATAAAAAGAGTTTGTTTTTATTCAAATAAATTATAAATTAGTTTTCTTAAACAATATAAATAAAATCTATAATGTATATTTTTTATAATAAATTTGAAATTTCATTATATATTTATTTTTTTCATAAAAATATGATTATTATGATTACAATTAATTACCGAGTTAATGGTAATTCTTTTCATTTCAATGAATAGTTTAATGAAAAATGTTTAATTTATTTACTAATCTAATTAATTTACAAACAAAATAAATGATCAATGGATTTTATTCTATATTTTTTTACTCATTTTATTATTATATAATGTAAATTATTATTTAAAACATATATTGATAAAAAATCATTTTACATAAAAACAATTTAATTGTATATCTAAAATTTTATGGTTTATTTTAATTTTTCAATCAATTGACATTTTAATTGATTTTATATAGTTGTAATTTATGAAAATCAGTGTGATAAATTGTTGTAATGGTTATCTAATATTATTTAGTAAAGCATAAATTTTATAGTAAAATAACATGTTTCCAATGTATAAATCAAAAGGATAATGTGTAAACGTATAATGGTAAGAAACAAAAAAAATTAAAACAGGTGTTTTATATAATGGTCAATGGATATCCAAATAAAACCCTTACCCACTAAATTATGTACCACTTTTAGGGCCTTATACACTGATATAGTTGTATAGAATCATTTAGATGAAATTAATATTTTTCAAATATATATAATTTATCATTACTATAAAATGGGATAACTTCCACCATATTTCTACCTCATTTGAAATGATTTGTCTCAATTAAATATATTTCCTATAGTATATTTATCTTTCTCACTGCATTATAGATTATAATTTCATTTGAATAGTATAATCTAATAAACGTTTATGTGTTACCCTAGGGCGGACATAAATAATTACGGGTAATGTTGTCCAGTGAGGAATCAATTTTTTTTTACACTACCAAAAATATTTTAAATCTTTGATAGAAATACAACATAAAAATTAACAATATTATTCAATTTTATTATCCTATTTGAATATCCCTTAACCAAATTCCTCATAACTATCCATAAAATGTAAATTTCATTTATGTTATATCATGACAACCACCTCTATAAGCAATGTGGGCAGTTCTTCATAACATATATATATAAATATTTTAATGATACGATAGAATTTAAAAATATTTTATTTATAACATTATTAGTATTTTGTATATATGTAAATATTCCCACCTCCATTAAATTCATTGGGAATGAATACGTCACCTATTCATACATGAATTCAACCACCAATATGAAAGATGCATATTTTATTTTTCACATAGTCTTATAATACTTATAAAAAAAATTCATATATGATTATACACCATTAAAAATATAAATAATATAATTATTTTTGGAGTAAAAATCATATTATTCCCAAAATAATTTATTTATTAATATTACAGACTTATTAAATATAGACTGCATTTTTTGGATTACTTCAACAAACTACTAAAAATTGTTCCATTATTTTTATCAAGGATTACTAGTGAATCTTAACTAATGGTGTTACAATAAATTAATGACATAGTTAGAGTTTTTAATCTTTTTTCATACAATTTTTTGGATTATTATATTAAATTTTATATTTGAAAATCACCAAATCACGGACCTCATAGGCACCATTATAAATAATAATAATAAAATGTGAAGGAAAATAAATTAAAAAATTCAAAATCATTTTAATAAATAATTAGTAGAAATTTAAATAATCTAATAAGAATTACAATTAAATATAAAAACAATACATTACCTCATTATTATAAAACTAATCCTAAACTAATATTCAATTCTAAAAAATCTGATAATTGTAAAAAATACGATTATCTAATGTATTTGTGATTAATTATTAAAAAATTAGTTAATAAAATTGATGTATAAATATGTTACCAAAATTGGCTATTATGAATTTTATTTATACTATATGAAATGTTATAGACAATGTTTCTATGAATTATTTAATTTATGTGTTTCCAGTCAACATAAGTTTTTATATCATAATGACATATTTTTCCCTAGGTTATTTCAGGATTGCTTTCATCTATTACATGATTATACTATAATTCATTTTTATTTCACATCCATTATTTTCTTATAATGTACTTTTTGTTTTATTTTTGATATAACGTTTCCCCATAGATTTCAATTTTTAGGAATAAAAAATGAAATTTTTGGATGGGAAAACACGGGCACACATTTGGCACATGATTAGTATTACCATTCACCCCACCCCAGAAACAATGTAGTATGTGTCTGGGGGACATAAATCCAACCCCATATACAATGCTCAATTGTTCCACTCAACCATGGTACACATGCAGTCAAATTCAATTTGAGGTAGCATTTATCATAGATTAAGAACATATTAAGTCACAACAACTGAGGTTGTTGTGTTGTAAGACCCCCATGGACAGATCATATAGTATGACTGATGTACGATTCATCAATACATACATACTAATCCTCATCCCTTTTTGGATCATTAAGAATTGATATTTATTTATTTATCTCTATCTGATTATAACAACAAAACCCTCATTTATTATCCTCACATGGGACCTCCCACTCTATGAACACATACATCTTCATTCTCTTCCCTTAGGGCCTGATTTTGGAATTTATTTGGGTGGATCGTTCACAATTCATCACATAAGTATCCTATATCATTAAATTATTCCACTATTTCATTTTACATTATTTTTTATCGGGGTTTATCATCTCAATATTCTAGGTTAACACATTTGGGGTTTGATCTTGAATATTGTCGTCTGATCTAGATGTTTAGGGTTAAATCCTACTTCATTGTGGTGAGTATGAGGTTTGGTTGAATATTTTTATTGGATTTTGAGGATTTATATATCAAAGTAAAGGGATTCCATGCTTAAACATTATTTTATGAATTAATTTTTCATTCTTGATTAATGTGGCATGTTCTATGATATATGTGTGTGTTGAAAAACTGGTTTTGGAATGATGTGGGAATAATTGGATTTGAAAATGGATTTCTCATTTTCAATTTTGTGTATTTTGGTTATAAATAATTATGATTATCTAGGTATTGTTTTTTAATTCTAAAATGTGGTTAAATAAATTTTTCTTGTTCTTCGAATTATTAATTGAAATATATTTTCATTGTGTTAGACTATAGAAAGTTATTTTGGTGAAAATTAATGTAATTTTATGTGTATGGAATTGACTATCTTTAGTAATGTGAATTTTTTTTGTTATGTGATATGTAAAACAGATATGAGAAAAAGGGAAAAACTAGGTATCTAAATAGGATGAGTAGGTCTAATACACTTGAGGATATGGAAGTGGTTTATCCTTGTTTTGTCAACCATGATTGATACTTCAACTCTAACTAATCATTTTGATGATTTGATACCACTAGGAGCATGGGGTGTCCCCTCCACGTTTCCCTTGCTGATGAACACTGGTTATCATGGTTTCTAGGTCATGTCTCATAATGATATGAGGTACATATTCTCCCATTTGCATATTGTTCCTATATTTTTTTCCAATGACTAGTGGTAACTAGTTATATCGCACTTAATGTTGACATACAATATGCTTCATTAATTATTTCAAAAGAAATAATGATTTTTATTAATATTTTTTCCATTAAGGATGTTTTCCAGACAAATGATTCTATTACGTAATTTTTTAAACTTTAAAGTAGTTTATCATGTAATGTTTACACAATGGAATCTCATGTTGGGTGGTGTCCTACTGGGAATAGGCTAATAACCTACTTATACCTTAGTGTGTAATTATACATGGTAATGTTTGAAAATAATAAAGGAAATGATTTTGGTGATTTTGGTTTTGGATCATAGTGTCTCTCCTCAGTGCAACATTATTGAGGTGTCTTGAGGGTGTTTCTCGTCATTTCATGTGGTGGTTGTTGAGATATATTCCATTTATTTTTATTTTTTGTTTTGGTATAATACTTATAATTCATGTTAGGAATTTTTTTGGCTTGTTTGGTAATGGATTTTCACTTTTAGTTTATAGAATTGTTTGTTGTTTTATGTTTATAATTTCATGTATATGACACCCACGTTGCATTATTGTTAACCAGGCACTGGTTTCAGCCCATAGACATTAGGAACACCTATTGGGCCGACAACGGACCATGTTGGGAACTGGATTCAATGATGATCCAACTTGGTTAATGAAAAAAATGGTATCCTGATTAAGATATTTGAGTCATGTTATTTGGTATGATCCTAAATTGATTGGAGCTATGATTATCAGATCTTATTGTTTTGGTTGTGAGTGGTGTTCCTAGCCAACACCAATTGTGAAAGATCACGTGTCACCATTGTATATTGGGATATCTGATTGAATTTTTATTTAGGTGGGGTTTGCAGGATGCAAACTATTTTTGGCAAATGGGTGTGTTCGAAGTGGTATGGTCATTACATTTCTGTTATATGTTTGAAATTATTTTATTATTACGAATTTTCTGTTATTTTTATTTATGGGTTTTCTTTTGGGTGTTGGTTTTTGTATCAACATGCCTCTATAGATAATTCTTGTGCATCCGTGGGAAAAAATGGAAATAATTCTCCCTCATAACCTAATTAGGGTTTATTTGATGCGATAGTTCATTATATTTTTTCTCTAGGATGTGGAGTAGTTTATAGTCCAACTCTAGTCTAAGAAATTGAAACCGGTTCTATGAAGGAAAAATCATAAGACGTTTTATAAAGCAAACCTCCCTCCTTCAAATGTATCACTAAGACTCTGGATGAGGAGGAGGGTACTAAAAAAATAGGGCAGAAGTTTGAATTCCTAGACATTGTTGTGGATGTACGTTTTAAATGTGCCTCATATTGGATTTATTGTCGTAGTCTTAGGTGGTGGTACATAGTGATTCACGCGGGGAAGCATGAGTATATGAGCTTGAAGGAACATAAGGAGGTATCCAATAACCATTATATCACTAGGGTCTTGTCCTATTCTAGATCATGGGAGTTTTTGGATCTCTTTCAGGGGAACCAGTTAGTAATAGAGTTTTCTATCTTCTTCACTAAGCATATACGATATGCACATAAAATTGTATCCAATGAGTAGATATTGGATGAGAGGTTCTGAAGGGGTGTGCATCAAGAGATGAATTCTTTAGCCTTCCTATTCAACATAATGATAAATGTTGAAGTGGTTGATCGATCTAGTAAGGTAGATATTGAAAAAAGGGTTGGTATAGTTCATTTGGGTGATCTCAATGATGTATATTAAAATTTGATAAGATAATAAGAGGAATTGACATGATCATGTGGAAAATGGTGGTGGTAGTTTAGGCCATCTGTCTCGAATGACTTCATATATTTCTTCTGAGTCAGGGTTTGCTGTGTTCTATCTGTGTAGCAATGTAGGGTACATCAATCCTTCGTGTCCAATACCACATAGACTAGGCCATCAATGCGATGATAGTGGGGACAAAATGTGACACACCCATATCAATGTTAGGTGGGATCTTTTTCTTCCAAGATAATTCCAGATCAGTTAATGCCATCAAGGATCTTGGTATATCAGTTTGGTGGTCTTGGTTGTTGAACCAACTCTTTTTAGGAATAGATTTAGTTCAGGGTTCAACAAAATTTTAGTGGTCATTTTCAAACTCAGGTAGAGACAATGTATCTTCATGTCTTGGATCAATCACCAGCAGGACCAGATATAGGGACCACAAATGTTAAAGAACTATTCTAATTACATCACCAATCATAGCTGTTTTGTTTAAAACTGGTTCTTCTATATTATTTATCACATAAAACATAATCAACATATATATTTTTCCAATGGAGCATATGAATTTGTTTATAGTGTTGGTGACATTAATGGGTAGGTAGAAGGATTAGGGTCTTACGATCTCTTCATGTGTAATCTCTATATCATGGGATGAGATGAAAGGGAATTTTATGGTCATTGATATGGACCTATTTGATGTAGTCCATTTCATGGATTTCATGATGCACTCCCATGTTCAAATTTATTGTTATAGGATGTGGGTATGCATCATATAACCTGATTGGGGTGAATTTGTTTTTCTAAGGAAATGGGATCATCAGTCGGGTTGTGGTGGACCACCACTCTCAGAATTAGGAAATCATATTTTTCAATTATCTTCTCTCATACTGCACAACTATAGTGGTTCTTCGGATGATAGATTACATCCTGTAGTGGATGAGTTCCCAATGGTGTAACAATATTACTTTTTAGGGTTACACCTAATGTTAGAGGTATATATTTCAACTTATTTGGCACTAGGAAAACATCCAATATCTTATTCCTCACATCGTATTGTCGACACTAAGGTGATAAATTTATAGATAAAACTGGAAGATTTATAATCCAAATGGTTCATTTTCCTAATAATATCTCCTTGGGAAACTCTATTATTGTTCAGAGTGAAGGCTAAATAATATCTCTAATATTGTATCCATTAACAAAAACTAAATTAGGTAACCGTCATGTAAAAATATCCATTTCCCCAAATTGATGACTTTGTTTTACTAGTTGAATGTGGGGGACAGGTTTTCCAAGATTGAGCTGTATTTGGATCTCCACCAATAATGTGTGAAAGAGGCATATATTCTGAAAACAACTTTCAGAAGCAGGTACGCCCACTTCCAGCACACAGTCATGTCTTTCAAATTGAATACATCTATGGTGGTCTTCATGACACTCATGAATAGGGGGTTCCACCAGTATCGTTTCAATTTTTTTTATTCATCGATGACATTCTAGTTTATTACAAATTTGAGGAAAAACAGGATTTTCATTTGTGGATTGTGTTGGGCTTAGATCAAGATCATTAGATCTATAAAATGTTTTCAAATTTCCCATTCTAGACTAGTGACATGATGTTTTCGAGCCATGGGATCTTGGGAAAAGGGGTTTCGGTGGACCCTAAAAAGACCAGTGTAGTTATTTCATGTGAATAGTTGATGATTGTGATTGAGATCATATGATTCCTTATCCTACGATTTAATAGACAAATTTTGTTCGGGATTTATCATTTCATTCTTAGTAAATGACAGTTCTCATTATAATACAGGTAATGTTTGAATAGATCCTATAATATTAGGCGTCATTTCAAGATATCAATTTCCAGATGACTACTGCTCTTTTTTAAGGTTTATAATGATAGGAATGTGATACATTATTAATTTTAATGAATCAGGTAAGGGTATCAAGTGTGTGATTAAGAAATATGTTCACATTGTGGTGTCTTGTTCAAATCAATTATGACCGCAAAAAAAGAATTATCCAACCCATCACATGGATTTAATAGAAGTGATGCAGGTCTTCAAGACGTGGAATCATTATATTTTTGGGTATAAATATTTTATCTATTCCGATTACAAGAGATTTTCGAACATATTCCCCTAAAAGGATTTGAATATGAGCTAGTTTCATTTGTTCATGTATTTATAGGGGTTCAATATTGATATCATCTATACCCCGGGAATGGCTAATGTGGTGGATGATGCCTTTATTAGGAAAGTATCAATGATTGCTTGAAAGATGTATAATAATGATATTACTACGATGGGGATCATTTCACAGATGCTCTTAGAGACTATGTATCATCTTTGAGGTGCATTCCTGAATAGTGAATTGTTAACTCCTTCTCTTCTGGAGTTGATTCGTTGGGAGCACACTGGTGGTGACTTATGCCAGTTGTCGATGAAGTTTTCTTATTGTGGGGAGACACCATGAAATTGTTTTTTCTTCGCAAGGGAATATTGTGTTTAATGGGACATTATGTGTGTACCATTGTTTTTTAGGATGATGTTAATGCATGATAGCCACCAATATCAATGGGTCATTCATTCTAGTCCTACAATGATTTACTATGATGTTCGTTGGTAGTTTTTTTGGGAAGGAAAGTGGTGGGACATAGCTGACATCATATCAATGTGTTATATGTGTCAACAAGTGAATGGAGAGAATCATAGACCGTCCAAGTTTCTTTAGCCGATACCCATTCTCACATAGATTTGTATGGGGTTGCCAGGAATATCATTATTGTATTGACTCATACACCAAGGGGATGGAATTCCATTTGGGAGGTAATTTACTATTTTAACAAATCAACCAATTTCATTTTGAACAATGATTTAGTGAATGTTGGTGAGTTGGGATGATTATATCTTCCTTATGTTGTAAGGGTTATTGTTGTATAAGGAGTTATTATTTATAATATAGACCCTAGTTTTTTTTCTACGGTTTGGGAAGGCAATCAAAAGTAATTGGAGGTCATAAATGAAAATGAGTATAGCATACCACCCTCAAAAGTATGGTCGAATGGTGTAGGATAATTTGAATTTGGAAGATATACTTCAAGCATGAGTTTTGGATTTCAAAAGATCATGCAAAAAAATTTGTGATTGGTTGAGAATTTATGTAATTAGAGTTAATATTCATTAATTTTATTGGATGCATTGAATTTTACTATAATAATATAAGTTGGTTTTCATTTTTTCTAGGATTATATATGTGAGACCCCACTACCGGGAGTGACCCTTATGCAATAGACATCTAATAAAATAATGCTAGTATGGAAGCAATTATTGAAATCCCATGGTTGCCACAAATTTTATGATGACTAGATATTCTGATATCTTGAGATGTTTGTGGATGATGATGTGTTCTTGAATGGTGAACCCGCATGGGTCATTGACATTTGGAAAAGGAGGGATAACTAATGTCGAGGTATGTTGAACCTTTTCAAATCACTGAGTAGATTGGAAAAGTGGAAGACATGATTGATTGTCCTTATCTGTTCAAAACAATTAATGACGTATTCGATGAATCTAAATTGAGAAGACATAGTCGGGATCTATCTCATGTGTTTAATCCAGATGAATTGGAGATGGATCCCTATATATCCATTTTTGAATTTCAAGTGCGGATAGTGGATTCCCAAGAGAAGTTTATTCGTGGTAAGTTTATTCCATTGGCCCAGAATCGTTGGAAACATGGTAGTGATATGAAGGAGACTTGGGAGCAGATGTTGTGGTTTGAGCAATAACATCCATTCTTATGTTTCAATATTTTTTTGAGCTGACATTCTAGGGAATGAATTTTTTCATGGTGGGAATAATTGTCACATCCATTATTTTACTTTTACGTATTTTTCTTATTTATTTTTTGGTCAAACATTATTAATTATATTTCCATTTTTATTTTGGAATTAAAATAGAAATTTTTTGGTAGAAATAATTTGGGTCATTGTTGGGACATGGTTATAAGTAATTGTGCACAATACCTAGGTGACCATTAAGTAGGTGTCTAGTTTAGAAAGAACCTAACACGCAACAATTACATAACCATCCACCTCGACACTAATACTCGTGATGTCGCTATCCATTTGAGGTAGCTACTACCACAAAACCAGTGCATGTTCAGTCACATTGTGTGACATGATCATGTGGTAGGACCTCCTTATATAGAGTGTGTAACATGGTTGCCGAAAAGTTTATCAAACTACGTCTACTAATCCTGTGCCTTGTCCAGATCATTAATAAATGAGTTTTATGTTCTTACTAGACATGATTTTATACCAAAGACAACATTTCCTCTTCCCACTGGGGATCTCCTTCCCTTGGAACACATTTATTAAAATGATTCAACCTTAGGGAATAGATTTTGGGTATGATTTTGGTGGTTCTTCCTCAGTTAATAATGTAAGTATCCAATTTCAATAGATTTGTCCAAAATTTAAGGGTTTCCATTCATTTTATTGGTTATTCACTTCTCTATAACCTATTATTATAATTTTGGGGGTTGATAATGATTTTTTGTGTTCAATCATTATATTATGGGTTTGATCTTGCTTTATTATTTTTTGGTTGAGGTGCAGTTGATGATTCACATTTGTTTTTGGGGATTTATACAATAAATTTAGTTGATTCTATGGTTATCCATTATTTGATAAATTAATTAAAGTTTTTTGTGTAGTTTGGCATGTTTTATAATTTTTGTCTGTGGTGAAAAAGAGGTTTCCAAAATTAACAGAATTGTATTTCTTTTGAAAATGTAATTATCATATTGAATGGGGTGTATCTCATGTTTAATTCTTTTGGTTCCTCTTAGAAATATTTTATAAATTGAGAAAGTTGTTTATGAAATTTTGAATGTAGTCTGAATATAAATTTGAATTGGTTTCAGTGTGTGATTTATTTTATTCTGAGATTTTCAGTTTTCTAGCAATGTAATGCTGTGTTTTTTCATTATAAGACATGAGTAATGTGAAGGTGTCAGGTAATTTGACGTGTTAATTATATGTGAGTACAAAGAGAAACTAGGTTAACTAGGTGAATAGACTAGTAAGAGTACTCAATATTATATAAAAGTGGTAAATCACAATTTTATTTAGTAGGATTGAAACTACAAATATAAATAATCATTGTGATGATTGGAGAATACTAGAACCATGGGGGCCCACTTCTAGAGGCTTGTGCATAAGAGTGTTGGACGTCATCGATTCTATTCAACATTTCACTAGGTTAAGACGTACAAGGTGTCTCATTGCTAGGTAGTGACTAGAGGGTTTTCCCAGGACTAGTTCCCATTGGATATGTCACATTTTCAATCGTCGTAAGGTATTATTTGATTGTAATTTCAAATTAAATAATGTTTTGTTGTAATTTTTTTACTTTAAAGTTTTTTTCAATAAAAAAAATTTCTATTATTTCATTATTGAATATTTCAATATATTTATCTTCTACAATTTATAGAATGAAATATATTCATTGGTGGAATTATATATGGTTTAGGCTCACATCCTAATTACACCTTTTGGTGTATGTAGACTTGGTAATGTCTGAGAATGTTTAGGGAAAAAATCATAGTTATGGTTGTTCGAGGTTTTCGAGGTTCTCCACGGTACGACATTGTGAAGGATACCTGAGGGCGTTGTTCTTCTTTCTATGTGGTGTCTCTTGATATATTTTAGGTTTACATTGAGGTTTCTTCCATTATGGTTTTTTTATAAACCATGAAACTCATATTTAGAAATTCTATTGGACTTATTTGTTTATCGAATTTTAGTTTCAATTTATTGTAATTTTGTTCATATTTCTTTATAAATATGGGTGAATAATTCCCTTATTGAATTATTGATACCAGGGATATAGTTCCCAGACCATAGTGACTGAGAACAACCATTCTGAAATTCAATGGAGTCGGTCAGGCAACAGTTTGCAACCAAATTCATTATATCAATATTTTTTCTGGGAATTATATTCACAAATTTCAAAAAATATATACTTATTTATTAATTCAATATTTTCATATTATCAACCTGTATTCACTTCTACATTTCAACATAAAACATCTAGATATATTTTGAAAACTATATTTTCTCCAAGCGATATATAGGAATTGTCTAGTAAATCTATATTAAATAATTGTATTTTCCAGATATGTGGAATGTAATGGATAATGCCTCAAATAAATAAACATTAATTATGATAAGCGAGGTATTATATCTCCCTCTAAAGAGTTTGTTTTTATTTTGTATATCATTATAGAGTGCATCCAGTTCCATTAAAGATATGATTAATAATTAATGATCCATTATTCTAGGATATGTTCAAAAATCAATGTGAGAACCTTCATGGATATTCTATAAAACTATTATTCGGTATGTCATGGATATTCTCAAGAACTAAATGTTATAACTTCAAATATATAGTTATAATCTAACGGTTGATGATTTATGGTTAAGGGAACTGTATGAGAATATCGTATGGTGATGATTATGAAAAAGATTATGTTAGGATATTTCTAAATTAAAAAGTGATTTTTTGTCACATTTATTAGGTTATTATCATTGTCAAATGGTTATTATCCCATTATTCCACAAACTTTTCCATGGAATATTAATGATAATTTTAGATTTTAACTCCTTCTATTACTATTTATGATTGAATATGATTATTTTGTCTATTATTGAGTATAATATTTCTCCCCTTCTTTTGTTCTATCAAATAAACACGTTCAAACACTTTATAACATGTTTTAATGTTGTAAAAAAATATTTAATAATAATAAAACATTCTTGTAAATTCAATCCACAGTATATACATATGAAAATATATTTTGAGATATCCTGAAGTGAGTCTAATGCTTGTAGAATATATATGAATAATCATATGTGTCATGAAATAAGTTCCTTATATAGACTGTCTATAATGGAATAAAACAATATTTTATTCAGATATTTAGTTAATTTATAAATTTTAATGTTGATCTTATAAATATTATATAATGTTATGATATGTCTGTATCGATCCCAATTTGTAAAAAATTACCGACTTTATGATGATAGAGAAACCAAAATTGGATAATATTTTTTCTTACTAAAATGTAGATATATATTAAATGAAAAAAATATATTATAATAATAATGGAACATGGAACCCTAAATCAATACATTTCAAAAACAAAATAGCATCTTAGTGTAAATAATATATTACATTCAAATCCTTCTCTCACATTTTCAGCATTCGCAAATAATTTATCCTCATTGCATCATGAAAAAAAGGATGGATTATTCAATCCATATAATCTCCAATGTGCTCAATTATATAGTATATTTTTTTTAAAAAATTCATACAATAAATTTAATACTTTTTACAAAACAAACTAATATCATTTTTAATATATCATTGTTTATCCAAGACACATTCATCAAATCAAATTACATCCCATCCATTAAATAATCATATAATCATTCTATTATAACCACTAGTATTATGGACTATTAAGTAATATTTAATTACAATCCATTTTATGAGTTCCAATATAATATTATGTTATTGTATGGTTTTTTATAGATGAGTTGATATGGGTAGAAGTTGGATTTAATTTTTGAATATGATACATATGACTAATTGTGAATTAAGTACATCTATGTGATAATATGGATTCATTATATGTAAGGGTAACTCTAAAATTTTATATTTAACTTAATTAATTAATAAAAAAATAGAATTTTATTATTTATCATCACATAAAGGAATATTTTTTCAATAAAAATGGATCAGAATGTTTAAACCCATATATATATGGAGATGCGTAAATTTATCACAAAGAACATGTATGCATTTTTTTGATATAATGAATTTGATCTCTTACTATTTTACATATCATGTAAGATTATAATTTATTAAATTAATAAATAACTCTATTTTAGGAGTCCTATATAATAATAATAATTCTTTTATAAATGAATAATCATGTTGTTTTATATGATACTCAATATCATTTAAGACAGTGTATTGGGAAAATATTTATCTTCTCGAGTCAAATGATATTTAAATTTTAAAATGATACTTTTTTATTAATTTTATTTATATTATAATATTGGGACATTAATTGATAAATATGGAAGACATTTAGATCCTAATAATTTATTTAGAAGATTATCATATGATATAGAACATTGCATCACAATGATATTTTCATAAATATATAAATCACTATAAAAGATGATATTTTAATTAATGTTTTTGGAATAAGATGAATCAATGTTGTATCTATGTTAATTGAATGATATATAAGGGTAGATTTATATTTGAATATCTTGGTTTTTTTGATGATATTGAATTGAAATTTGAAAAGATTGGAAAATTTTTATAATCCAGGATGAAATAATCTGTAATGATCATTCACCAAACTGATATATAAATTGTTTGAATATCAAAGTACAAAAATGTTAAAATTTTTAAATGATATTTTCCTAGATTTATAATGAATAATAATTGTAATAAAATATTGTGTGGTAGTTTTAATATTATTTTTTAAGAATAACTAACCATTGAAATTGTTGTACAACCAATTATTATGATTATCTAATTTTTTCAGTCCCTTTAGAATCAAATAATATTTATAGATTAATCATTAAATATTTTTTTACAATTTCGTATAATATATTTGCGCAAATTAATATCATTTAATTTATTTTAGTATGTTTGGTTCTTGGATATACTAATTATATTAATTTCCATATCTATATATTGATAAAAAAAGATGTTATGTGTGTGTGTTTGGTAATAACCACTATAAGCTATGAAAATTAGAATCTATATTGACAGTTAAAAATAAAACTTCTCATAAGATTTATATATCTATTAAGTAATTATTGGATTTGAGTTATTTTTACTAATATCCCTAAAAAAATTTGTGTCCTGATTAAAACAATTTATTAAAAATTATTCATCCCCATTAGTGTTGCTAGTAAGTTCAAGTTATAATAAAAATACATATGAAATATATGTGTTTCTCTCACTGATATCTAATTCCCATAGTTGATTAATATCATAATGGAACAAATAATAATAAAATTATATGTGTAAATGGGAAGGGATTAAATATAATTTGTATGGTGATACCTAATGATTTCTCCCATTGACATGATGTTATTATTTTTGTAAATAAGGTGTCAAAATATCTATATGATACACCTTTAAAACATTTATATTAATTTAATAGTTTTGTTAATATTATGAAGGAATGAATGTATATGTGAATTTATTCTCTATGAATGAGTCAATAATGGTTATGGGTGGAAATAAAATAAAGGTAATGTTCAAAAAGATCATAGTATTTATAATGGAGACAATATGGTGAAAAAATAAATACTATTGATTTATTTAATTTACAATAATGACATTATTATGTAATAATATAAATAATTTGATGAAATATGTAACAGATTTAATTATAAATTTATATCTATTAGTTTATATAATTATATAGCTAATAATTCTTCTATGGTGTTGATATTGATGATAAATATTTATAAAACTACGCATAAGATTATACCACCCATAATGATTCATTTATATGAAATATACTGATTCATGAAATCCCTAGATCCTTTATATAATAGTAAATTAGAAGATGATTTTATATAAAATAAATGGCGATGAATGAACATGATATTGTATTTAACTCATTGAAATTAATGATGATTAAATCATGGAATGTTATTTATTATTATGAAGAAAATTAATATAATATTTAATATATACAGTCCCTTCATTAATGAAATTTCATGAGTTGAACCGATTTGTTTAAATAGAAGTTAAAAATTATATATTTTAATTTTAGTAATATTTTTCAATATATTCAAATCTCTCCATTGAATATCCACAATAATATTGATGATGATGATATTGAAATGGAATACAATATGAAGTAAATATTATCATTAGAGAATATAAACACATGTAATAAACAAGGATTTATCCAAATTAAATAAATAGAATGTACATTCTAATGAGATGATGATTTTTATAGTGATAAGATATATGGAAAATAAGAAAATTAAAATGAAACTACTTAATATGTTGTTAAGGTTCCTTAATATAATGTCGTTGAATCCTCAGAGGATAATACTAAAATTAATTATAGATTGACTACATAAGATGATGTGTATACCAAGGGGACACCAAGATAATTGAAAACAATAATAATTTGAATGACATTTTTAGTGAAATGAGACATTTATATACATCACTATGAAAATGTTATAATCTAAATAAATATCAAAAAAAATTGGTCAGGTTGTTTTTGATATTATTGAATTTTAAAGAAAATAAAAAAATATAGTTGATTATATAATATTTAATATAATTAATAAATATGTAGAATTTTTTATCATGATGGTGATAATTGTAAATTATGCGACGTTCATGAATAAATTAACAATTAATTATAATTATCTTTTCCCAAAAAAATTTAAGATTTAGTGTTCACAACTAAATAAATAAGATATACTGATTAATCGATTGACTATCTAAATCAGAAAAAAATTATACGTCAATGTGTAATAGAACATTGATATGAGGATATATAACCTACTTGTGAATCACCTCAAGGAAAGATACTGATTTTGTTTTAATATATTACATCATTGAATTCACTAGTGGCCAAAAATTCTGATGAAGATCCAAAATATATTCCATTCTAGAGAAAAATAAATATGGGTAATATTTAACATTGGATAAGAAATTTCACGAAAAATTATTATAAAATTTAATTAAAATTCAATCTCTAAAGGGGCCCAAAAATATTGTTAGATATCCTTAAATCAAAATGATTAATATCTAATATGTAAATATCATGTAATCATCAAGTGTTATTGTAATTTCCACTAAAATATTATTATTATATTATACATATTTCATTTTATAGAATATTGGATATCATGATCTATGGGAATGAAAACCAACATAATGAAAAAACAATTTCATTTTAAAATGACAAAAATATTAGTAGAAAAAAATTAGAAAATTAAAATATATGATGGGTAAGTATGATCAATAATACCACACTCTGAAAAGTCACTTAATTTCATCTGAGGTTAATTAAATCATAAAATACTGTATAATAATTTAATTTACAAAAGAAATTACTATTTTATCTATTACAATTTACGTTTTTTAGGGGAATGAATTTTTGATAATTCATAGATTATGGAGAGTGGATTTTCATGAAATATAAAAAGTTATATAAATAAAATTAAAATTAATATAATTGAATGTGATGGGAGAGTTAGAAATTGAAAATAATATATATATAATGATCTTGAGTTGTGGATTTATAATAAATATTAAAAAGAACTAAACACTAACTATGTAGTGATGGTTTTTGGGGTATAAAATAATTTGATCAACGATGGAATTTTGTTGATGAAAAAATGTCGATATTTAATAGTATTATATTTTTTACAATGATATTATAAGATACATTAGTGATAACATGGATAATAATATATGAACTCTATTTTTATGGTGATGTTAAAGTTGATCAATGTGAGATTTTACAGGATGAAAGAGATGTTTATTGAATAATACATGGTTATCATTGAAAAAAAATCATTGGAAGGTAAATAATGATGTTGAAAATTAAAATATTACACTCTTACTAAAATACATTTCAACCTTATGGAAATAATTTTATAAAATTACTGAAATTATATAAGAGTTACAAGGGAGTATATATTCAATTTCAGCAGCCACTAGTGTTGATTTTCTCTAATGTAAATTGGGAAGAGAAATATAAATAAATTTCCATATTTCAATCATCAAATTAATCATATATTTTATAATAATACAAGTCATTAAGTTATTTTTTATATGTCATATTCATTAATAATGTTAAAATAAATATATATAATAGTCTTAATGGAAACTAGTTATTGTTCAATGGGTACGAGATGTTATATTAGACATTATTAAATAAATTATAATTGAATATAGAATAATGAAAATTAGTGTAAATAATGATTTCAGTAATTTATATATAATACTATAAATTTTTTTAACCTTATAGATTAAAGTGGCTCTAATTGATATTGATAAAACAATCAAAATAAAAAATTGTATGTCTTGTTATTTTAATGAGTCAAACAATTACTAGAACATGAATTATTCATTATACGAGTATAATGAAGAAAAATTCAATTATCAACCCAAATGATATCTGGTTTATGATTAATTTACATTTTAAGTATTTTTTAATAATTGAAATTCCCTATATAATCACGATTAAGGTAAAAATTTGTGGAAACACTAATAAAACTATTAAATTTGGGAAACATGATGTCTATAGAAAAATAAATGATCTTTTATATTCAAAAAAATCAAGAAAAATTTGTTTATTAATAGTTTTACTGATACATTAAATAAATAAATATATATATCAACATAACATTTTTCTATGAATGATGATAAAGGTGTAGTTTTTATTAGTGAACATGTATTGTTTAATTTTGAATATTATGGAATTTATGTGGATGATTGTATTAAATTCATAGGATGAAATAAGTTATTAAGAAAAAAAATTTATTCTACAATAACATAGTGTAAAAAATGTAACAATTATTGATAAATAAATGTACTATCCCTGGAGCCATTGCAACAGTTTCCCTAGTCGGTCGTTCAAATGGCCTTAAGCACACCTCCCCATATGCAAGAAGATTCTGACTAATAGTGATAGTCTAATTATTATATCTTATGGTGAATATGACAAAATGATAAGATTATAATAGTGACTTACTAATAAATACATAGAACAATATTTATAAACATGGAATAATGTGTATGAAGATAATAATAACTTCTATAAATTCCAAATAAAAATATAAAATGATATATGCATATACAAATGTGAATATATAAACTGGAGAATAAAACAAATGTAGCGGATATATAGATATAATAAGTACATAATAAATAAATGACCCATCCCATATATCCAATAGCAATATGAGCACTATATGGAGCCACTACTCTAATACTCCAACCTAATTCAAAATCATAACAGTAAGCATGTCACGACCCGCCTTCACCAAAAGGAGGGAAGGGTCAGCATATTGCTAAGCCCTTCATTCTTTCAGTTTAATGAGAGATAATGACCCACGAGACCTGCCTTCAATAAGTCACAGTTTGCGACTAGCACCAAGGTTATAAAAATCACACACAAATGGAAGGCATTACATTTTTTTGTTTTATAGTATTGGGAGATAAGAAGATAAAACCCAAAAACACCAAGGTAAAAGAAAAGTAAAGAAAAAATTAATTCATTCCCACATGAATGTTTCAAAAGTAAAAGCCACAAAGTATAGAAGGTGACTACAAAGGTAAGTACCAAAGAAAGGAAACAACAACTGCGACTACCCCAAAGGTATGAGCTAGTATAGTCCTACGAGATCCTCGAAGTCCTCCTGAAACCTGAAAGCATTTTTATATACGTAGGGTGAGCATACAATTACACTCAATAGGGAAACCCAAACACTCTTGTGCACAAGTGACGGAACGTAGTAAAGTCTCGTGAGAAAAGGAGTAAACCAAACACTTATAGAGGTAATCTATCCACCCATGCCTCACCAAGGCACCCTCCCCAAATAATGCAAGTCAGGTAATATATATAATAAGGGCACATCGATGATTCGGTACCCTGCGCCACATCCCCACTGGTTATTGAGTCATCCTACGCATCGAACCAATCCCGCCATTCTCACCACTGTCCCACTACCACACCTTCCCGCACACACCAGGGCCACACCCACATGCAGTCCCACTGCCGAATCCAGCCTGCAAAAACCTGGGCCACCATAGTCACACGTAATGACATCTTCAATCACCCAGGCCAAAACAACCACCACCACGCCCGAAGACACCTGGGCTAGGAGATCCACTGCCATGGCCGAAGACACTTGGTCCTCATCCCGAAGACACGTGGGAAACCACCTGCCTCACACACTGAGCCAACCACCACACTACACTGCCCGAAGGTTCATGGGCTAATAATGGACCTCAGGCCATCAAAGCCTGCCTGAAGATACATTGGCTATCCCGGAAAGGGAGCAAAAAGGGAGCTAATAACCATCCACTAATAATAGTGTTGGAAGAACACCCTCCCCCATGGAATGGGGGTGTTCGGCACTAAGTTCTCAACTTGGGTGGGGCGCTAATAAAAAATAGAAAACTAAAAGTATATAAGTATAGGTATGAATAACTCACCCAAAGTTTAGGTTTTTCATCAGTCAGCCTAATGGACACAACCAACACCCATGTCCGAGTCACGACTCTCGCCAACAAAACCCATTTGTCCCATTCTTGTTTAATGTTCAGTAATAATGTTCAAATAAGTTTAAGCACTACTGGGAAACTAAACCATAATCATAACCCTGGAAAAGAAACCAGCCAAATGTCAACTAAGCATCAACACCTGGTTCTCATGTAAAGTCACAACAACAAAGGAAAAGTGAGAAGCCTCAAAGTATTGGAACTAGACATCCCCTAGACAATTCCCCGTGTCCCCTCCCCCAAAAAGGTTTTTCATCAACATAGGATCCCACCCCAAATCATGATATAACAAGGTAAGCACCCGGTCTTAAGACACGCTACCACTGAATCCATAACAATAGGGGATCCCATCCCCAATTCCACAACCACCGAGAGAAACAAAACACAGAATCCCATCCCCTCCCACATCTCCAGCGATCGGCCCATAAAAGGAAACAACTAACCCACTACCACCGACACAAAGCTAGGCCATGCCTATATTTTCAGATTTATAATATTTAACACACTCAATGATTTCAATTCCGTGTGTTTAACCTGGAGTTATCACAGAAGGGTTGATGCTAGTGCTATCAATTTATTTAGCCAGGTATACGTGATTAACCAATTTACTTTTTACGACATGACTTCACAACCACATGGAAGCCACTTAAAACATCACAAAGGGTTCGTTTCTGCATAGAGAAAGACCAACAAAGGCCATGATATTCAGTATTTGTAAGCCCATATAATTTATAAAGTAGATCATAATAAAAAGAAGCATCAATGATCACATCCCCCCTTCTTTCTTTATAGAATCTGTTCATTATCTTTCTTAGGTTTGGTTTATCCAATTCTACAGAATCAAAATCACGACCAGCACACATGATACACAAAAGAGAGAGACGAAGGAGAAATTCCCTAGTTGTTGATCGATGATCGACGCGTACTCGGGGGACATAACTTCCCAGTTAGCGATGCGGTTTGCCTGAATGAAAAAATGCCTCGTCTATCAATGCTCAGGCTGGGTGCGGAACATTACACATAATGATGCGGCTCGCCCGATGCACGAAAACCGGCTCGTCTAGATGAAGGTACTCTCCAAGGGTGATCGAGAAAAGAAGATACCCTAGGAGAACACTTTTTAGTTATAATGGCCGTAGATGGTTTAGATAAGAAGATGAAACCGCGTGAGCAGGGATCGTGGGTTGACCACGCGGTTGGGCAGTTAAACATGATGATATTAAAGTTTTATTTAAATATTCCCCATCGCGTAGGTTTTCAGGATTTTTAGGAATTAATTATGAGCTTTAAATGGTTTTAAAATGAGTAAAAGAATTAATTTACATAAAAACATACGTTGCGGGAGAGGAAAAGTCAGGTACAATAAAAGTAATGAAAGGCTCGGCAATGGGACATGGTGCCACCTTCACGGTGTCACCCTCACTGTGTCATCGTCACGGTGTCAACGTCACGGTCTCACCCTCACGGTTTCACCGTCAGGGTGTCACCGTCATGCAGTCAGTCTCACGGTACCACCGTCACGGTTCCACTATCACGGTCTCACCCTCACGGTGCCGCCATCACAGTGCCACTATTTTGGTGGAGGCTCACTTTTGGCAAAGTAATGTGCTAGGGGGGTCAGGGCCATTACATTAGAAACCTCTTAAACGATTCTTGTCCTTGAGAATCAAAACAAACCTGAAGTAAAGAGAGGGTCAGAATAACCACCTCAAAAGATACCTCTTAGAAGTGAACCCATGCTAACTAAAAACAATTCCCTGTCAAGATCCAAGCAACATACTATGCGAATCTGCCCAGGAATGTGGGTTGGGGAGTCTACTCTCCCACGTCAAGATATTATCCTCTTTGGGCGGCACTGACTTGCCCGCACGTGTTTAATCGCATCCACCATAAGGGGTCTTGATTAGGGGTCGGTTCCTCTCCTCCCCCATAGCCATGGATTTTCAAACACATCCAGAGGAAAGAAAAACAGTACATTCCATAGCCAAAAAGAAAAAACATTCTACTACAACAGGTACAACAAGGAACAAATCTCAAAACAACTCTGGGTACTAGGTACACACCTGTGCTTCTCTCTCCCACGTACTCTCCTCGTCCCCACCATGTCTCCACAACACACGAACCAAGGGAATGGTTTTCCCACAAAGCACCTTCTCCTTGCGATCCTCGATCATCACTGGTCTCTCCACAATAGTCACAACGTCCTCGATGTCCAGCTCACCCTAATAAATGACGTGTGAATCGTCGTGAAGATACCGTCGGAGCTGGGACACATGGAAGAAATCATGTATCCTCAGTAGCGGTGATGGTAATGCTAGATAATAATCCACTTTGTCGAACCACAGCAACACTTCGAAGGGTCTGATGAACCTGGGAGAAAGCTTACTCCTGTTGCCGAACCTCTGCTTCCCACACCGAGGGGAGACCTTCAAGAACACGTGGTCTCTAACCTCAAACTCCAAGGGCCTCCTCTTGGTATCAGCATACGACTTCTATTGGTCCTGGTCCACCTTCATCCTTTCCCGTATGAGGTAAAACTTCTCTGTCGTGCTCTGTACCACTTCCGGTCCAAGGATGACTGCCTCTCCTACTTTGGTCCAACACACAGCTTAAAGGAATGGCCTCTCGTACAAGGCATCAAACAGGGCCATACCGACGGTATAGTGGTTTCTATTATTGTCGAAAAACTCTACCAGAGGCATGTATCACACCCATGATCCCCCTGAGTCCAGAACACATGCCCTCAGAATATCTTCCAATGTCTAGATGGTGTGCTCCGTCTGTCTATCTGTCTGGGGGTGGAAAGTAGTGCTAAGGCGTAGCTGGGTGCCAAAAGCTTGCTTCAATCCTATATAGACTCGTGGGATAAATCGTGCATCCCTATCCGAGACTATAGACCTCAGAAAACTATGCAATCGTACCCCCTCATCCACGTACCTTCGCGCCATAGAATCCACTACACTCGACTCCCTGATCGCCAGAAAGTTAGCCGATTTCATCAACCAGTCCACAACAACCCAGATGGCATCGTATCCCCCTTGAACATTTGGTAGTCCCGTAATGAAATCCATCGAGATGGCATCCCACTTCCACTCGGGGACATCTAGGGACTGCAGTAGGCCGCATTGAACTCGGTGTTCAGCCTTCACTTGCTGACATACTAAGCACTTGGCCACAAACACTGCCACCGCTCGCTTAACTCCGGGCCACCAAAACTTCCTCTTTCGTCCCTGGTGCATCTTGGAAATTCATGGGTGTACCTCCAGGGGTGAGTTGTGGAACTCAATGAGAACCTTGTTGTGCATCGCCTCCAGAACAAACAGCTTTCACTAGAAAAGAATCTAGTTCTGACCATCCTCTATCCATCCTTGCGGAGCATTTCCCTTGTCGACTCGATCACGCATCACATCGCACTATGGGTCTCCCCACTGAGAATCCTCCACTTGCTGAAATAGAGATGATTGCACTATCATCTTATATAGGTAGACTCTACCGCTATCCATCTTCGCATCCAAGTGTAAAGCAGCCAACTCCTCCATCACCTTCCAGACATCCGCCGACTCTCGGGCCACATTCTTCTGTGTCCTCCTGCTCAAGGCATCGGCGACTACATTTCCGTTTCCCTCTATATATGAGATCTCGAAGTAGTAATCCTGGAGGAACTCCACCCATCTCCGTTGTCACCGGTTTAGGTCCCACTGGGAGAAGATATATCTCAATATTTGTTGATCTACGAAGATCAAAAAGCGTTCTCCGATGAGGTAGTGCCGCCATAACATTAGTACAAAAATGATCGCTGCAAGCTACAGGTCATGGGTGGCGTAATCACGCTCATGGTGGCGTAGCTTCCTGGACCCATAAGAGATCACCCCTTGTCGCTGAATCAACAGACATCCCAGGCCATGTCCTGAAGCATCACATAACACCTCATAAGCCTCCCCTTCTTCTGGTAATCTTAGCACTGGGTCACTAATCAACTTCTCCTTCAGATAGCTGAAGGTTGACTCGCACGGGTCGCTCCACCCAAAAACCTGGTCATTCATGGTAAGGGTTGTCAAAGGGGTTGCTACTCAAGAAATGATGGGTACGAACCTCAGATAGTAACCTACCAGCCCAAGGAAACTACAGACCTCTGCTACATTTTGGGTGCTGCCCATGAAACAACCGCCACAACTTTTGATGGGTCCACAGCTACCCCCTACTCGGACACCACGTGCCCGAGGATGTGCACTTATTGTGTCCAGAAATTGCATTTTGACAACTTCCCATAGATCTGATGATGTCATAATACCTCCAAAACATTCCATAGGTTCTCTTCATGGTCTTATTATGACCTAGAATAGATCAGGATATCGTCGATGAACACAACCACGAACCGATCCATGTATTTCCGGAAGATGGAGTTCATAAGCCCCATGAAAACACCTGGGGCGTTCGTAACGCCGATGGTCATAACCACGAACTTAAAGTGTCCATATCTGCATCTGAATGCCTTCATTGGGATTTCGCCCTCCTTCACTCTCAGCTGGTGGTACCCAGACCACAGGTTTATCTTCGAGAACCATCATGCCCCATTCAACTGGTCAAAAAGATCATCTATCCTCGGAAGAGGGTAGAGATTCTTGATCGTCACATGATTCAGCCACATGTAGTCTATGCACAACCTGATACCACCATCTTCTTTCTTTGCGAACAATACTGGAGCGCCCCACGGTGACGCACTTGGGCGAACAGAACCCCTCTTCATCATATCGTTAATCTGGATCCGCAACTCCCGTAGCTCTGAAGGTGCCATCTGGTAAGGAACCATCGATATTGGACGAGCGACGTGCTATAGGTCTATACCGAAATCGATATCATGTAGAGGGGGTAGAGACGTCACCCGCTCAGGGAAGACGTCAATAAAACCATGGACAATCTCTGGTACATCAACCATTTCAGCATCTACTGACCCTACTGACAGCTCGACCAACAAGGAGAGGAGGGGATCCTCTCGCCTACTGCCCTTCTCACTACTCTGCTCGCCAGTGAAGGTAACACGCCAGCTGCCCATGTTCAAGAACACAACCCTTATTCGAAAACAGTCGAAGATGGCACAAACAAAAAATAGCTCTTAGATTCCTAGGACGACATCGTATGGATGCATCTGTAGTAGGGGAAGATCAATAACCAGCTGATGTGGCCCTATCATCAGTAGGCATCCATGACAAACAAACAACAAGTCGGTCTGACCTCTGACTGGTGTGCTCAACACCAGGGGGACCGAAAGTCTCTCGAAATCTAGACCCAAGGCATTGTCCAGACTGGGTGCAACAAAGGATTGTGAAGCTCTGGTATCGAACAAGGCATAAGAAAGGGTACTAAACAAACTGATCGTACCTCGAACATCCTTCGACCCTGCTAGAATTGCTGCCTCTATGGAATGTAATTGTCCATGCAAATATGCCCTGCCCCTCGGCTTTCGGCCACCTCCCTCACCACGTCCTGGTCGAGGACCCTGAGGAGCGCCCTAAGGTCGGCCTCCTCCTCCTACGTCTGCCCTCGAAGGAGCGGGGGCTCTCAGTCCCTGCTGATGCTTCTGGAAAGGCCTGGCTGGAAGTTGCTGCTGGGGTGGGTGGTGGGGTTGTCCGCCACTGTCGTGTTGTACCCAGTCCAGGCACTGACTCCGGAGATGTCCTGGGCTCCCACAGATGAAGCACCACAGTCCCTTGCATGAATGAAAAGGGTGAGGACTAGAAAATCGAAATAGAAACTGTTGTGGCCTGCTCCCTCCCGGTCGGAACATGGAGGGTCCTGACGCAGGAGGCCTGGTGCTAACAGCCTTCCCCATTGATGGTCCCAGCTGGATCCCCTATCGTGACACTCCCCCTAGAGCAGGAATCCTCTCCACCACTTCAGACTTCTTGTGGACCTCCAAGTACATAAAAAGGGTAAATGGGGTAATAGCATACTGGAGGGAGTGTCGGAGCGCCTCCTCCAAATATCTTTCCCGGGACTCCTCATCAGGAAAGAGGTCCGGAGAAAAATTTAGGAGGTCCATGAACTTGATCCCTTGCTCCCTCAATGAAAGAATCCCATGTTGGAGGGAGAGTAGCTCCTGTCTCTTTTCTGCCTTCATCGTCGAATAGAGGAATTCCCGCTGAAACTCCCTCTCGAAATCAGTCCATTCCACCTCATCATCTCTCCTCTCCACCAGGTAAAGCGTCCACCACTGATGCGCCGCTCCCCATATCTGGCAGACTGCCAGAGGAACCCATTACCTGCTCAGGGCCTGAATCAGACCGAAAGATATCACTAGATCCTCTATCTAGCCTTTTGTCTTCATGTTAGAGGTGCATCCCTCATACTTCTCGAGGGTCTATCACTAGAAGGCCTGAAGAGTCCTCTGCCAGTAGTCGTCCTCCTCTTCTCGGTCAGCTCTCTGCCGATCAGCCAAGATAGTCTACGGGTCCTCGATCGCCGGTACCACACGTGGTCGCCTTCCAGGTGCCATAAATGCAAGGTAAACATGGAATGATAAATCACATGTAGTGCAGATTATTGTCTTTAAAACTTCATAAACTTTTTGTTTATTCTTAATCCCCAAAACACCCAAGAAACATGAGAAAACAAGTCATTATAATGCATGTTCTTTTCCTAGGGTCTCTACCCTGCAATCAGCAAGGCCTCACTTGGTTGTTCGGTAGGTCCAGAGTCTATGCGTCGGATCACAGGGGGCCCTAAATTCCTGTGTCCTAGCCAGTCTTCCCGGGCCTAATTCATGCACTAAGGTCACCCAACACTGTTGACTTACCATCCCATGCAATCCACACTGTGCCTAACTTCAGACTCCTTCCAATATCTCAACCATCACCTCTGATACCATTCTTTCACGACCCGCCTTAACCAAAAGGAGGGAAGGGTCAGCTGATTTCCAGGACCTTCCTTCATTAAGTTGAAGGAAAGATAATGACCCCCGAGACTTGCCTTCAATAGGTCCCGGAGTGGTGACTAGCACCAAGGGTATATAAATCACACACAAATGGAAGGCATTTCACTTTTTCTAGTTTCATAGGATCAGGAGATAAGAAGATCAAACCCAACAACACCAAGGTAAAAGAAATGTAAAGAAAAAAGTAAACCATTCACACATGAATGTTCCAAAGTAAAAGCCACAAAGTACAGAAGGTTACTAAAAAGGTATGTACCAGAGAAAGGAAACAACAACTGCGACTGCCCCAATGGTCCGAGCTAGTATGGTCCTGCACGATCCGTGATGGCCTCCTGGAAACCTGAAAGCAGTTTTATATATGTAGGGTGATCATACAAGTACACTCAGTAGGGAAAACCAAAGACTCTGGTTCACACGTGGGGGAACATACTAATGTCTCATGAGAAAAAGAGTAAACCAAAAACTTATCAAGGTAAAATATCCATCCAAACCTCACCAAGGCACACTCCCCAAATAACGCAAGTCAAGTAATATATATATATATAATAAGGGCACATTGATGTTTGGGTACCCCGCGCCACTTCCCCACTGGTTATTGTGACATCCTACGCATCGAACGAATCCCTCCATTCTCACCGCAGTACCACTGCCACACCCGCCCGCACACACCTAGGCCACACCCACACGCAGTCCCACTGCCGAATTCCTCCCACAAACACCTGGGCCACCACTGTCACATGTAACCACGCCTGCAAAAACCTAGGCCAGAACATCCTCCACCACGCCCAAAGACACATGGGCCTCATCCCGAAGACACTTGGGAAACCACCTGCCACACACACCTAGCCGACCACCACACTACCCTTCCCGAAGGTTCTTGGGAAAATAATGGTCCTCAGGCCATCACAGCCTACCCGAAGATACTTGGGATATCCGGGAAAGGGAGCAGAGAAGGAGCTAATAACTAGCCACTAATAATAGTGTTGGAAAAAACACCCTACCCCATGGAATGGGGGTGTTCGGCACTAAGTGCTCAACGTGGGTGGGGCGAGAATAAAAAACAGAAAACTACAAGTATATAAGTATAGGTAACAAGCACTCACCCAAATATTAGGTTTCTCATTAGTCAGCATAATGGACACAACCAACACCCATGTTCGAGTCACTACTCTCGCCAACAAAACCCATTTGTCCCATTATTGTTTCATGTTCAGTAATAATGGTCAAAAAAATTTAGCACTACTGGGAAACTAAACCATAATCATCACCATGAAAAAGAATCAATCCAAATGTCAAATATGCATCCACACCTGGTTCTCATGTAAAGTCACAATAACAAAGGAAAAGTGAGAACCCTCGATGTACTGGAACCAGAAAACCCCGAGACACAGCCTCGTGTCCCCTCCCCCAAAAAGATTTTTCATTAACAGAGGATCCCACCCCAATTCACGATATAACAAGGTAACCACCCGGTCTTAAGACTCACAACCACTAAATCCATAAAAATAGGGGATCCCATCCCCAATTCCACAACCACCGAGTGAATTAAAAAAACAAGGAATCACATCCCCTCCCACATCTCCAGCGATCAGCCCGTAAAAAGAAACAACCAACCCACTACCACTGACACAAAGCGGGGCCATGCATGTATTTTCAGATTTATAAGATTTAACACACTCCATGATTTCAATTTCGTGTGTTTAATGGGGAGTTATCACATAAGGGTTGATCCTTCTGCTTTCAATTTATTTAGCCGGGTATACGTGATTAACCAATTTACTTTTTACGGAAGGAGTTCACAACCACAAGGAAGCCACTTAAAACATCACCAGGGTTCATTAATGCATAGAGAAATACCACAAAAGGCCATGATATTCAGTAGTTTTAAGCTAGTATAATTCAGAAAGATGATCATAACAAATAACAGCATCAATGATCACAACCCACCTACTTTCTTTATAGAATTCGTTCATTATATTTATTAGGTCGGGTTTTCCAATTCTACAGAATCAAAAGCACACCCACCCCACATGATACACAAAGGAGAGGGACAATGGAGAAATTCCCTACTTGTTGATAGACGATCGACGCTTAGGCCGGGGGTGGAACTTCACGGTTAGCGATGCGGTTTGCCTGAATGAAAAATCACCTCGTCAATCAATGCCCAGGCCAGGCGTGGAACTTTAAGCATAACGATGCCGCTCTCCCGATGCACGAAAACCGGCTTGTTTAGATAAAGGTACTCGCTGAGGGTGATCGAGAAAAGAAGGAAACCTGGGAGAACACTTTTTAGTTATAAGGGAGGCAGATGGTTGAGATAAGAATGCGAAACCGCGTGAGCGGGGTTCGTGGGTTGACCACGCGGTTGGGAAGTAACACATGATGATATTAAGGTGTTATTTAATTATTCCCCATCGGGGAGGATTCTAGAAATTTTTAGGAATTATTTATGGGCATTAAATGGTTTTAAACAGAGCAAAATAATTAATTTACATCAAAACTTACGTTGCGGGATAGGAAAAATCAGGTACTGCAAAAAGAACGAAAGGGTCGGCGAGGGGACATGGTGCCACCGTCACCGTGTCACCCTCACGGTGTCAATCTCATGGTGCCACCATCACGGTTCCACTATCACGGTGTCACCGTCACTGTCTCACCCTGACGGTTCCACCCTCATGGTGCCATTGTTTTGGTGGAGCCTCACTTTTGGCAATGTAATGTGCTAGGAGGGTCCGGGCTATTACATTAGATACCTCTTAAAATATTCTCGGCCTTAAGAATCAAAACATACCAAGAAGGAAAGAGAGGGTCTGAACAACCACCTCGAATGATACCCCTTAGAAGTGAACCCATGCTAACTAAAAACACTTCCCTGTCAAGAACCAAGAAATATTTCATGCAAAACATCCCATGAATGTGGGTTGGTGAGTCTCCTCCCTGGCGTCATGATATTATCCTCTTTGGGAGGCACTGAATCGCCCGCACAGGTTTAATCGCATCCACCTTAATGCGTCTTGATTACGGGTCGGGTCCTCTCCTCCCCCATAGCCAGGGATTTTCACACACAACCAGAGGAATGAAAACAAGTACATTCCATAGCCAAAAAGACAAAAATTTCGACTACAAAAGGTACAACAAGGAACAAATCTCAAAACAACACTGGGTACAGGGTACGCATCTGTGATTCTCTCTCCCACGTACTATCCTCAAGCCCACCATGTCTCCACAACACACTAACCAAGGGAATGGTTCTCCCACGAAACACCTTCTCCTTGTGATCCTCGATAATCACTGGTCTCTCCACAATTGTCACGTCATCCTCAATGTCCAGATCACCCCAATAAATGATGTGTGAATCGTCGCGTAGATACCGACGGAGCTGGGACACATGGAAGACATCATGTATCCTCAGTAGCGGCGGTGGTAATGATAGCTGATGAGCCACTTCGCCAACCCTCCGCAACACTTCGAATGGTCCGATTAACCTGGGAGAAAGCTTACTCCCGTTGCCAAACCTCCGCTGTCAACACCGAGGGGAGACCTTCAAGACCACGTGGTCTCCGACCTCAAAAACCAAGGGCCTCCTCCTGGTATCATCATACGACTTCTGTCAATCCTGGGCTGCCTTCATCCTTTCCCGTATGAGATGAACCTTCTCTTTCGCACTTTTCACCACATCTAGGACAAAAATGCTTGCCTCTCCTACATCGGTCCAACACACATGTGAATGACATGGCCTCCCGTACAAGGCTTCAAACGGGGCCATACCGATGGTAGAGTGGTAGCTATTATTGACTGAAAACTCTACCAGAGGAAACTACCGCACCCATGGTCCCCCCTGAGTCCAGAACACATGCCCGCATAATATCTTCCAAGGTCTGGATGGTGCGCTCGGTCTGTCCATCTGTCTGGGGGTGGAAAGCAGTGTTAAGATGTAGATGGGTTCCAAAAGCATGTTGTAATCCTCTCCAGACTCTCGAGATAAATGGTGCATCCCTA
Source organism: Viscum album (assembly GCA_963277665.1). Taxonomy (NCBI): domain Eukaryota; kingdom Viridiplantae; phylum Streptophyta; class Magnoliopsida; order Santalales; family Viscaceae; genus Viscum; species Viscum album. The sequence goes on along the minus strand of OY728159.1, from coordinate 1,453,762,682 downwards.
TCCAAGACTATAGAACTCGGAAAAACATGAAACCATACCACCTCATCCACATACCTTCGCACTATTGAATCCACTGCACTCGACTCCCTGATCGCAGAATGTCAGCTGATTTCTTCAACCTGTCCATTACCACCCAGATGGCGTCGTATCCACCTTGATCCTTGGGTAGTCCCGTGACAAAATCCATAGAGATGTAATCCCACTTCCACTCAAGGACATCTAGAGGCTGTAGTAGGCTGCCTGGAACTCGGTGTTCAACCATCACTTGCTGACATACTAAGCACTTGGCCACAAACACTAAAACCGCTTGATTAACATCGTGCCACCAAAATTGCCTCTTCAGTCCCTGGTGCATCTTGGAAACTCATGGGTGTACCTCCAGGGGTGAGTTATGTAACTCACTGAGAACCTTGTTGTGCATCTCCTCCGAAACAAACAGCTTCCCCTGGAAAAGCATCTGGTTCTGACCATCCTCTGTCTATCCTTCCGGAACATTTCCCAGGTCGACTCGATCACACATCACTTCACACTCTGGGTCTCCCCAATAAGACTCTTCCACTTTCTGAAATAGAGATGACTGAACTGTCATCTGATATAGGTATCCTCTACCGATATCCATCATCACATCCAAGAGTAAAGCAGCCAACTCCTCCATCGCCTTCCAGGCATCCGCTGACTCTCAGACCGCATTCTTCTACGACCTCATGCTCAAGTCATCAGCCACTACATTGCCCTAGACCTCAGTATATGATATCTCGAAGTAGTATTCCGGGAGGAACTCCAACCATCTCCACTGTCGCAGGTTTAGGTCCTGTTGAGAGAAGATATACCTCAAGATATTGTGATCTGCGAATAACACCAAGCATTTTCCGATGAGGTAGTGCCGCCATAACATTAGAGAAAAAATGACCGATGCAAGCTCCAGGTTGTGGGTGGCGTAATTACGCTAATGGGGGTGTAGCTACATGGACCCATAATAGATCACCCCTTGTCGCTGCATCAACACACATTCCAGGCCCTGTCCTGAAGCATCACAGAACACCTCATAATCCGCCCCTTCTTCCAGTAATCTTAGCACTGGGTCACTAATCAAGTTCTCCTTCATATAGCTGAAGGCTGACTCGCACTGCTCGCTCCACCCAAAAACCTGGTCATTCATGGTAAGGGCTGTCAAAGGGGATACTACTCAGGAGAAGATGGGTACAAACCTCGGATAGTAACCTGCCAGCCCAAGGAAACTACGGACCTCTGCCACATTTTGGGTGTTGACCACAGAACAACTGCCTCAACTTTTGATGGGTCCACCGCTACCCCTTGCTTGGACACCACGTGACTGAGGAAGTGCACTTCTCATGTCCATAACTTGCATTTTGACAACATCCAATAGAGCTGATGTTTCTAGAAGACCTCCAAAACTGTCCTCAGGTGCTTTGAATGGTCCTCTTCTGACCACAAATAGTCAGGATATCATCGATGAACACAACAATGAACCGATCCATGTATTTCCAGAAGATGGAGTTCATAAGCCCCATGAAAATAGATGGGGCTTTCATAATGCCGAAGGGCATAACCATGATCTTGAAGTTTCCATATCTTCATCTGAATGCCATCATTGGGATGTCGCCATCTTTCACTCTCTTCTGGTGGTACCCAGACTGTAGGTCAATCTTCGAGAACCATCCTTCCCCATTCAGCTGGTCGAAAAGATCTTCGATCCTCGGAAGAGGGTAGAGATTCTTGATCATCACCTGATTCAGCCTCCTACAGTCTGTGCACAACCTGAGACCACCATATTCCTTATTAGCGAACAAGACTGGAGTGCCCCACGTTGACGCACTCTGGAAAACATAACCCCTCTTCATCAGATCGTCAATCTAGATCTGCAACTCCCGTAGCTCTAAAGGTGCAATCCGGTAAAGATCCATCAAGATCGGATGAGCGCAGTGCTGTAGGACTATCCCGAACTCGATAAAACGTCGAGGGGATAGAGTCTCCACCTCCTCAGGGATGATGTCGAAAAACCCACGGACGATCTCTGGCACTTCCTCCATTTCAGCATCTACCGACCCTACTGACAGCTCGACCAACAAGGATAGAAGGGGTTCCTCTCACCTACTTCCCTTCTGACTGCTCCGCTAGCCGGTGAGTGTAACACACCGGCTGACCAAGTCCAAGAACAAAACCCTTCTTCAGAAATAGTCAATGACGGCACACACAAGAAAATAGCCAGTCGATGCCTAAGATGACATTGTATTGCTGAATCTGTAGTAGGAGATGATCCCTAACCGACTGATGTGTTCCTATCATCAGTCTACATCCGCGACAAACAATCAACAAGTCGGTCTGACCTCCAAATGGTCTGCTCAACACCAAGGGCATCTGAAGTCTCTCGACATCTTGACCCAAGGCACGGTCTAGACTTGGTGCAACAATTGAGCGTGAAACCCCAGTATCAAACAAGGCATATGAAATAGTACTAAACAAACTTATCATACCTCGAACAACCTCCGGACTTGCTAGAACTACTGCCTCTACAGTATGTAACTGTCCATGCCTATCTCCCCTGCCCCTCAGCCATCGGCCACCTCCCCAACCACACCCTGGTCAAAGTCCCTGATGAGCGCCCTGAGGTCGGCCTCTTCCCCCTACGTCTGCCCTCGGAGGAGCGGGGGCTCGCTATCCCTGCTGCTTCTTCTAGAAAGGCCTGGATGAAAGTTGCTGCAGGGGCGGGTGGTTGGGTTTTCCGCCACTGTCGTGTTGTACCTGGTCTAGGCACTGACTCCAGAGATGTCCAGGGATCCCACAGATGATGTATTGTGGTCCTGGTCCTGATGAAAAAGGGCGAGGACTAGGGGATCAACATTGAAACTACTTCAGCCTGCTCCCTGTCGGTCGGAACCTGGAGGGTCCTGACACAGGATGCCTGGTGCTGAAAACCTTCCCCTATGATGGTCCCAGCTAGATCCCCTCTCATGACACTTTTCCTAGAGCATGCATCCTCTCCACCACTTCGGCCTTCTTCTGGACCTCCATGTACGTCGGAAGGGTAAAGGGGTAATAGCATACTGGAGGGATGGTCGGAGCACCTCCTCCAAACGACTTGCCCGAGACTCCTCATTGGGAAAGATGTCTGGAGGAAAACATAGGAGGTCCTTGAACATGATCCCTAGCTCCCTCACTGACATACTCCCATGTTGGAGGGAGAGTAGCTCCTATCTCTTTTCCGCTATTCATCATTGAAGAGAGGAATTCCGGCCGAAATTCCCTCTCGAAATCAGTCCATGCCACCTCAGCATCTCTCCTCTCCCCCAGGTAAAGTGTCCACCAATGATTTATAAGATTTAACACACTCCATGATTTCAATTCTGTTTATTTAACCGGGAGTTATCACAGAAGGGTTGATCCTAGTGCTTTCAATTTATTTAGCCGGGTATACGTGATTAACCAATTTACTTTTTACGGCAGGAGTTCACAACCACAAGGAAGCCAATTAAAACATCACCATGGGTTCATTAATGCACAGCGAAAGACCACCAATGGCCATGATATTCAGTAGTAGTAAGCCCGTATAATTCAGAAAGATGATCATAATAAAAAACAACATCAATGATCACATCCCCCTTCTTTCTTTAGAGAATCTGTTCATTATCTTTATTAGGTCTTTTTTATCCAATTCTACAGATTCAAAAGCATGACCACCCCGCATGATAAACAAAGGAGAGGGAAGAAGGCGAAATTCACTAGATGTTGATCAATGATTGACACTTAGGACAGGGGCAGAACATCACAAATAGCGATGCAGTTCGCCTGGAAAAAAAAATCGCCTTGTCTATCAACGCTCAGGCCAGGCGCGGAACATTACGCACAATGATGCAGCTCGCCCGATGCATGAAAACCAGATCGTTTGGATGAAGGTACTCACTGAGGGTGATCGAGAAAAGAAGAAACCTTGGGTGAACACGTTTTAGTTATAAGGGCCTCCGACGATTGAGATAAGAACGCGAAACCGCGTGAGCGGGGTTGATGGGTTGACCACACGGTTTGGTAGTTACACCAGATGATATTAAGGTGTTATTTAAATATTACGCATCGGGGAGGTTTCTCGGGATTTTTAGGAATTAATTATGGGCTTTAAAAGGTTTTAAAAGGAGTAAAAGAAATAATTTACATCAATACATACGTTGCGGGAGGGGAAAAGTTAGTTACTGGAAAAGAACGAAAGGCTCGGCGAGGGGACATGGTGACACCTTCACAGTGTCACCCTCATGGTGTCACCGTCACGGTTTCACCATCACGGTCTCACCCTCACGATGTCACCCTCACGGTGTCACCGTCACGGTGTCAGTCTCACGGTGCCACCGTCACGGTTCCACTGTCACGGTGTCACAGTCACGGTCTCACCCTCACGGTGCCACCCTCACGGTGCCACTGTTTTGGTGGAGCCTCACTTTTGGAAAAGTAATGTGCCAGGAGGGTTCGGTCCATTACATTAGATACATCTTAAATGATTCTCGTCTGTGAGAATCAAAACAATCCAAGAAGGAAAGAGAGGGTCCGAACAACCACCTCGAATGACACCTCTTAGAAGTGAACCCATGCTAACTAAAAACACTTCCCTATCAAGAACCAAGCAACATACCATGCCAAACTGCCCAGGAATGTAGGTTGGGGAGTCTCCTCACCCATGTCATGATATTATCTACTTTGGGCTGCACTAACTCACCTGCATGGGTTTAATCACATCCACCTTAATGCATCTTGATTAGGGGTCGAGTCCTCTCTCTCCCACGTACTCTCCTCAAGCCCACCATGTCTCCACAACACACGAACCACAGGAATGGTTCACCCACAAAGCACCTTCTCCTTGCGATCCTCGATCATCACTGGTCTCTCCACAAAAGTCACATCATCCTCGATGTCCATCTCACCCCAATCAATGACGTTTGAATCATTGCGCAGATACCGGAGGATCTGGGACACATGGGAGACATCATGCATCCTTAGTAGCGGCGGTGATAATTCTAGCTGATAAGCCTCTTCGTTGACCCGCCGTAACACTTCAATGTGTTCGATGAACTGAGAGAAAGCTTACTCCCGTTGTCGAACCTCCACTTCCCACGCCGAGGGGATACCTTGAAGAACATGTGGTCTCCAACCTCAAACTCCAAGGGCCTCCTCCTGGTATCAACATATGACTTCTGTCAGTCATCGGCCACCTTCATCCTTTCACGTATGAGAAGAAACTTCTCTATCGCACTCTAAACCATTTCCGGGCCAAGGATACATGCCTCTCCTACTTCGGTCCAACACAAAGGTGAATGACATGGCCTCCCGTTCAAGGCTTCAAAAGGGGCCATACTGATGGTAGAGTGGTAACTATTATTGTCGGAAAACTCTACCAGAGGAAAGTATCGCACCCATGATCCCCCTGAGTCCAGAACACATGCCCGCATAATATCTTCCATGGTCTGGATGGTGCACTCTGTCTGTCCATCTGTTTAGGGGTGGAAAGCAGTGCTGAGGCGTAGCAGGGTGCCAAAAGAATGCTGCAATATTCTCCAGACTCGAGAGATAAATCATGCATCCCTATCCAGGACTATAGAGCTCGGAAAACCATGCTACCATACCACCTCATCCACGTATAGTCGTGCTAAAGCATCCACTACACTCGACTCCCTGATCGCCAAAAAGTCAGCCAATTTCGTCAACCTGTCCACTACCACCCAGATGGAATCGTATCCCCCATGAACCATGGGTAGTCCCGTGATGAAATCCTTCGAGATGTCGTCCCAATTCCACTCGGGGACATCTAGAGGCTGCAATAGGCTGCTTGGAACTCAGTGTTCAACCTTCACTTACTGACATACTAAGCACTTGGCCTCAAACACTGCCACAACTCACTTAACTCCAGGCCACCAAAACTGCCTCTTCAGTCCCTGGTTCATCAAGGAAACTCATGGGTGTACCACCAGGGGTGAGTTGTGGAACTCACTGAGAACCTTACTACGCATCGCCTCCGGAACAAACAACTTCCCCTGGAAAAGCATCTGGTTCTGACCATCCTCTGTCCATCCTTCCAGAGCATTGCCCTGGTCGACTTGATAACGCATCACATCGCACTCTGGGTCTCCCCACTGAGACTCCTCCACTTGCTGAAACAGAGATGACTACACCATCATCTTATATAGGCAACCTCTACCGCTATCCATCTTCGCATCGAGTTTTAAAGCAGCCAACTCCTTCATCGTCTTCTAGGAATCCACCGACTCTCGGACCACATTCTTCTGCGTCCTCCTGCTCAAGGCATCACCCACTACATTTCCCTTTCCCTCACTATACAAGATCTCGAAGTAGTACTCTTGGAGGAACTCCACCCATCTCCATTGTCGCAGGTTTAGGTCCCGCTGGGAGAAGAGATACCTCATGCTTTTGTGATCTGCGAAGACCACAAAGCATTCTCCGATGAGGTAGTTCCGCCATTATATTAGTGAAAAAACAACCGCTGCAAGCTCCAGGTCGTGGGTGGCATAATTACGATCATGGGAGCGTAGCTGCCTAAACCCATAAGAGATCACCCCTTGTCGCTGCATCAACACACATCCCAGGCCATTTCATGAAGCATCACCGAACACCTCACAATCCGCCCCTTCATTTGGTAATATCAGCACTGGGTCACTAATAAACTTATCTTTCATATAGATGAAGGATGAATCGAAATGCTCACTCCACCCAAAACCCTGGCCATTCTTGGTATGGGTTGTCAAAGGGGATGCTACTCGGGAGATGTTGGGTACGATCCTCCGATAGTAACCTGCCAGCCCAAGGAAACTACGTACCTCTGCCACATTTTCGGTGCATCCCACGAAATAATCTCCTCCACTTTTGATGGGTCCACCGCTACCCCCCTGCTCGAACACCACGTGCCCGGGGAAGGGCACTTATCGTGTCCATAACTTGCATTTCTACAACTTCCCATTGATCTTATGATGTCGTACGACCTCCAAAACTCTCCTCAGGTGCTCTGCATGGTCCTCTTTTGACCTCGAATAGATCAGGATATCGTCGATGAACACAACCACGAACCGATCCGTGTATTTCCGGAAGATGGAGTTCATAAGCCCCATGAACACAGCTGGGTCGTTCATAACACAGAAGGGCTTAACCATGAACTAAAAGTGTCCATATATTCATATGAACGCTGTCTTTGGGATGTCGCCCTCTTTCACTCTATGCTGGTGGTTCCCAGACAGAATGTCGATCTTCGAGAACCGTCCTGCCCCATTCAGCTGGTCAAAAAGATCGTCTATCCTCGAAAGTGCGTAGCGATTCATGATCGTCACCTGGTTCAGCCTCATGTAGTCTATGCCCAACCTGAGACCAACATCTTCCTTCTTTGTGAAAAATACTATAGTGCCCCATGCTGACACACTCGGGCGAACATAACCCCTCTTCATTAGATAGTCAATCTGGATCCGCAACTCCCATAGCTCTGAAGGGGCCATCCTGTAAGGATCCATCGAGATCGAACGATCGCCATGCTGTAGGTCTATCCCAAACTCGATATCACATTGAGGGGGTAGAGTCTTCACCTCCTCAGGGAAGACGTACATAAACCCCCAAAGGATCTCTGGCACTTCCACCATTTCAGCATCTACCGACCATACTGACAGCTCGACCAACAAGGAGAGGAGGGTTTCCCCTCGCCTACTTCCCTTCTGACTGCTCCACTCGCAGGTGAAGGTAACATGTCGGCTACCCATGTTCGAGAACACAAACCTACTTCAGAAACAGTCGATGAAGGCACCCACAGAATATAGCCATTCGATGCCTAGGATGACATCGTATGGCTTAATCTGTAGTAGGAGAAGATCCCAAACCGAATGATTTGGCCCTATCATCAATTCTTCATCCTCGATAATCAAACAACAAGTCGGTCTGACCTCCGACTGGTGTGCTCAACACCGGGGGCACCAGAAGTCACTCGGCATCTAGACCCAAGGCACGGTCTAGACTGGGTACAACAAAGGAGTGCGAAGCTCCGGTATCAAACAAGGAATAAGCAAGAGTACTAAACAAACTGATCGAACCTCAAACAACCTCTGGCCCTGCTGGAACTTATACCTCTACGGCGTGTAACTGTCCAAGCCCCGCTCTTATACCCCTCGTCTATCGGCCACCTCCCCGACCACGCCCTAGTCGAGGTCCCTAAGGAGCGCCCTCAGGTCGTCCTTATCCTCCTCAGTCTGACCTTGGAGGAGCGGGGGCTCGCAGTACCTGCTGCTGCTTTTGGAATGGCCTGGCTAGAAGTTGTTGTAGGGGAGGGTGGTGTGGATTTTCGCCACCGCCTTGCTGTACCCGGTCCAGGCACTGACTCCGGAGATGTCCGGGGCTCCCACAGATGATGCACCGCGGTCCTAGGCCCGAAGGAAAAGTGCAAGGGTTAGGGGATCGAAACTGAAATTGATGAGGCCTGCTCCCTACCGGTCAGAACCTAGAGGGTCCTGACGCAAGAGGCCTGGTGCTAACGTCCATACCCATCGATGGTCCCAGCTGGATCCCCTCTCGTGAAACTCCTCCTAGATCATGCATCCTCTCTACTACATTGGCCTTCTTCTGGACCTCCATGTACGTCGAATGTGTAAAGGGGGTAATAGCATACTGGAGGGAGGGTCGGAGCACCTCCTCCAAACGCCTTGCCCGAGACTCCTCGTTGGGAAAGAGGTCCTGAGAAAAACATAGGAGGTCCTTGAACATGATCCCTAGCACCCTCTCTGACATACTCACCTTTTGGAGGGAGAGTAGCTCCTGTCTCTTTTCCGCCTTCATCATCTAAGATAGGAATTCCGGACAGAACTCCGTCTTGAAATCCGTCCATGCCACCTCAGCATCTCTCCTCCCCCCAGGTAAACCGTCAACCACTGACGCACTACTCCCTGCATCTGGCTGACGGCCAGAGGAACAAAGTACTCATTTGGGGCCTGAATTCGGATGAAAGCTATCACTAGCTCCCCTGTCCAACCTTCCGTCTTCATGTCATAGGTGCTTCCCTCATACTTCTCGAGGGTCTGTCGCTGGAAGGCCTAATGAGTCCTCTGCCACTGGTCATCCTCTTCTTCTCGGTCAGCTCTCTGCCGATCGGACAAGGTAGTCTGTGGGGCCTCGATCGCCAGTACCACATGTGGTCTCCTACCAGGTTCCATAGCTGCAAGGTAAACAAGGAATTCTTAATCCCAATAGTGCAGATTATTTCCTTTAAAAATTCTTAAACTTTTAGTTTATTATTAATCCCTAAAACACCCCTGAAACATGAGAACTCAAGTCATTATGATGCATTTACTTATCCAAGGGTCTTTACCCTGCAATTAGCGTGGCCTCACTTGGTCGTTCGGTAGGTCCAGAGTCCTTGCGTCGGATCACGAGGGCCCTAAAATCTCGTTTCCTAGCCAGTAGTCCCTGGCCTAATTCATGCACCAAGGTCACCCAACATGGTTTCCTTACCATCCAATGAAATACACACTATACCTAACACTAGACTCAATCCTATCTCTCAATCATCACCTCTGATACCATTCTGTCATGACCTGCCTTCAAGAACATGTGGACTCTGACCTCAAACTCCAAGGGCCTCCTCCTATTATCAGCATACAACATCTGTCAGTCATGGGCCACCTTCATCCTTCCACGTATGAGATGAACCTTCTCTGTTGCACTCTGCACCACTTTCGGGCCAAGGATGCATGCCTCTCCTACTTCGGTCCAACACATAGGTGAACGACATGGCCTCTCGTACAAGGCATCAAACTGGGCCATACCGATGGTAGAGTGGTAAATATTATTATCAGAAAACACTAAAAGAGGCATGTATCGCCCCATGATCCCCCTGAGTCCAGAACACATGCCCGCAGAATATCTTCCATGGTCTGGATGGTGTGCTCTGTCTGTCCATCTGTTTGGGGGTGGGAAGCAGTGCAAAGGCGTAGATAGGTGCCAAAAGCATGCTGCAATCTTCTCCAGACTCGCAAGATAAATCATGCATCCCTATCCGAGACTATAGAGCTCAGAAAACCATGCAACCATACAGCCTCATCCACGTACATTCGCGCCAAAGAATCCACTGCACTCGACTCCCTGATCCCCAGAAAGTCAGCCGATTTCGTCAACCTGTCCACTACCATCCAGATGGCGTCGTATCCCCCTTGAACCTTGGGTAGTCCCGTGATGAAATCCATTGGGATGTCATCCCACTTCCACTCGGGGACATCTAGAGGCTGCAATAGGCTGCCTGGAACTTGGTGTTCAGCCTTCACTTGCTAACATACTAAGCACTTGGCCACAAACACTTCCACCGTTCATTTAACTCCAGGCCACCAAAACTGCCTCTTCAGTCCCTAGTGCATCTTGGAAACACATGGGTCTACCACCATGGGTGAGTTGTGGAACTCACTGAGAACCTTGTTGTGCATTGCCTCCAAAACAAACAGCTTCCCCTGGAAAAGCATCCAGTTCTGACCATCCTCTGTCCATCCTTTCGAATCATTTCCCTGGTCGACTCGATAACGCATCACATCGCACTATGGGTCTCCCCACTGAGACTCCTCCACTTGCTTAAACAGAGATTACTACACCATCATCTGATATAGTAAGCCTCTACCACTATCTATCTTCGCATCCAGTTGTAAAGCAGCCAACTCCTCCATCGCCTTCAAGGCGTCCGCCGACTCTCGGACCGCTTTCTTCTGCATCCTCCTGCTCAAGGCATCAGCCACTACATTTCCCTTTCCCTTAGTATAAGAGATCTCGAAGTAGTAATCCTAGAGGAACTCCACCCATATCCACTGTTGTAGGTTTAGGTCTCGCTGGGAGAAGATATACCTCAAGCTTTTTTGATCTTTGAAGACCACAAAGCGTTCTCTGATGAGGTAGTTCTGCCATAACATTAGTGCAAAAACAACTGCTTCAATCTCTAGGTCATGGGTGGCGTAATTACGGTCATGGGAGCATAGCTTCCTGGACCCATAAGAGATCACCCCTTGTCACTGCATCAACACACATCCCAGGCCATGTCTTGAAGAATCACAGAACACCTCATAAGCCGACCCTTCTTCTGGTAATATCAACACTCGGTCACTAATAAATTTTTCTTTCATATAGATGAAGGATGACTCGCAATGATCGATCCACCCAAAACCTGGTCATTCTTGGTAATGGCTATCAAAGGTGCGGCTACTCGGGAGAAGTTGTGTAGGAACCTCCGATAGTAACCTACCAGCCTAAGGAAACTATGGACCTCAGCCACATTTTGGGTGCGTCCCACGAAACAACCGCCTCAACATTCGATGGGACCACCGCTACCCCCCACCCCAGACACCACGTGCCCATGGAAGTGTACTTATCATGTCCAGAACTTTCATTTCAACAACATCCCATAGAGCTGATAATGTCTTAGGACCTCCAAAACTGTCCTCAGGTGCTCTGCATGGTCCTCTTCTGACCTCGAATACATCGGGATATCGTCGATGAACACAACCACGAACTGATCCATGTATTTCCGGAATATGGAGTTCATAAGCCCCATGAACATAGCTGGGGAGTTCATAACACCGAAGGGCTTAACCATGAAATCATAGTTCAAATATAATCATCTGAACGCCGTCTATGGGATGTCGCCCTCTTTCACTCTCAACTGGTGGTACCCAGACCACATGTTGATCTTAGAGAACCATCCTGCCCCATTCAGCTGGTCGAAAAGATCGTCTATCCTCAGAAGAGAATAGCGATTCTTGATCGTCACCTGATTCAGCCACATGTAGTCTATGCACAAATTGATAAAACCATCTTCTTTCTTTGCGAACAATACTAGAGCGCCGCACGGCGACACACTCCGGCGAACATATCCCCACTTCATCAGATCGTCAATCTGGATCCGCAACTCTCGTAGCTCTGAGGGTGTCATCCGGTAAGGAGCCATCGAGATCAGACGAGCGCCAGGGTGTATGTCTATCCCGAACTCGATATCACGTCGAGAGGGTAGAGTCGTCACCTCCACTGGGAAGATGTCCATAAACCCACGGACGATCTCGGGCACTTCCACCATTTCAATATCTACCGACCCTACTGAAAGCTTGGCCAACAAGGAGAGGAGGGGTTCCCCTCGCCTACTGCCCTTCTGACTGCTCTGCTCGCCGGTGAAGGTAACACGCCAGCTGCCCATGTCCGAGAACACAACCCTTCTTCAGAAACAGTAGATGAAGACACAAATAGAAAATAGCTAGTCAATGACTAGGATGACATCGTTTGGATGAATCTGTAGTAGGAGAAGATCCCTAACCGAATGGTGTGGCCCTATCATCAATTCTACATCCTCGACAAACAAACAACAAGTCGATAGCACCTCTGACTGGTGTGCTCAACACTAGGGGCACCGGAAGTCTCTCGGCATCTAGACCCAAGGAACAATATATACTGTGTGCATCAAAGGAGTGAGAAGCTCTGGTATCGAACAAGGCATAAGCAAGAGTACTAAAAAAATTGATCATACCTCGAACAACCTCTGGCCTTTCTGGAACTGCTGCCTCTACGGCGTGTAACTGTCCTTGCCCAGCTCCCCTACCCCTCGGCTGTCGGCCACCTCCCTGACCACGCCCTGGTCGAGGTCCCTGAGGAGCACCCTGAGGTCATCCTACTCCTCCCACGTCTGACCTCGGAGGAGCGGGGGCTCGCAGTACCTGCTGCTGCTTCTGGAAAGTCCTGGCTGGAAGTTGCTGCAGGGGTGGGTGGTGGGGTTTTCCGCCACTGCCTTGTTGTACCCGGTCCAGGAACTGACTCCGGAGATTTCGAGGGCTCCCACAGATGAAGCACTGATGTCCCGGTCCAGAAGGAAAAGGGCAAGGGCCAGAGGATCGAAACTGAAACTAATGCAGCCTGCTCCCTGCTGGTTGGAACCTGGAGGGTCCTGACGTAAGAGGCCTAGTGATGACAGCCTTCCCCTTCGATGGTCCTACCTGGATCCCCTCTCGTGACACTCCTACTAGAGAATGCATCCTCTCCACCACTTCAGCCTTCATCTGGACCTCCATGTACGTTGAAAGGGTAAAGGGTGTAATAGCATGCGTGAGAGAGGGTCGGATCACCTCCTCCAAACGCCATGCCCGAGACTCCTCATTGGGAAAGTGGTCCGGAGAAAAATATAGGAGGACTTTGAACATGATCCCTAGCTCCCTCACTGACATACACCCCTTTTGGAGTGAGATTAAATCCTGTCTCTTTTCCGCCATCATCGTCGAAGAGAGGAATTACGGCCGGAACTCCCTCTCGAAATCAGTCCATGCCACCTTAGCTTCTCTCCTCTCCCCCAGGTAAAGCGTCAACCACTGACGTGCAGCTCCCCACATCTGGCTGATGGCTAGAGGAACCCAGTACTCATTATGGGCTTGAATCAGGCCGAAAGCTATCACTAGACCCTCTATCCATCCTTCCATCTTCAAGTCAGTGGTGTTGCCCTCATACTTCTCGAGGGTCTGTCGCTAGAAGGCCTGAAGAGTCCTCTGCCACTGGTCATCCTCCTCTTCTTGGTCAGCTCTCTGCCGATCGACCAAGGTAGTCTGCAGGGCCTCGATCGCTGGTACCACACATGGTCTCCTACCAGGTGCCATAGCTGCAAGGTAAACAAGGAATTCTTAAGCCCAAGTAGTGCAGATTGTTTCCTTTAAAACTTCTTAAACTTTCAATTATTATTAATCCCCAAAACACCCCTGAAACATGAGAAGACAAGTCATTATGATGCATTTACATATCCTAGGGTCTTTACCCTGCAATCAGCATGGCCTCACTTGGTCGTTCGGTTGGTCCAGAGTCATTACGTCGGATCACGGGAGGCCCTAAAATCCTGTGTCCTAGCAAGTCTTCCCTGGCCTAATTCACGCACCAAGGTCACCCAACACGGTTTACATACCATCCCATGAAATCCACATTGTGCCTAACATCAAAATCCATCCTATCTCTCAACCATCACCACTGATTCCATTCTGTCACGACCTGCCTTCATCATAAGGAGGGACGGGTCAGCAAATTGCCAGACCCTTCCTTCTTTAAGTTGAAGGAGAGATAATGACCCTCGAGACCTGCCTTCAATAGGTCCCGAAGTGGAGACTACCACCAAGTGTATAGAAATCACAAAAAATGGAAGGCATTACCTTTTTTTTTATAGGATATGGTGATAAGAATATGAAACCCAACAACACCAAGGTAAACGAAAAGTAATGCAAAAAGTGAACCATTCCCACATGCATGTTTCAAATGTAAAAGCCACAAACTACGGAAGGTGACTACAAAGGTATGTACCAAAGAAAGGAAATAGCAACTGCGACAGCCCCAAAGCTCCGAGCAAGTATGGTCTTGCACGATCCCCGAAGTCCTCCTGAAAACCTTAAAGCAGTTTTATATACGTTAGGTGAGCATGCAAGTACACTCAGTAGGGAAAAAAAGACTCACATGAACAATTGGGGGAACGTAATAAAGTCCCATGAGAAGAGGACTAAACCAAACACTTATCACGGTAAAATATCCACCCAAGCCCCACCAAGGCACACTCCCCAAATAACGCAAGTCAGGTAATATATATAATAAGAGAACATCGATGTTTGGGTACCCCACCCCACATCCCCACTGGTTATTGAGACATCCTATGCATCGAACCAATCCCACCATTCTCACTGCAGTCCCACTGCCACATCCGCCAGCACACACCTGGGCCACAACCACATGCAGTCCCAGTGCTGAATCCCGCCCACAAACACCTAGGCCACCACTGTCACACGTAACCACGCCTGCAAACACCTAGGCCAGAACAACCACCACCATGCCCGAAGACACATGGGCTAGGAGATCCACTGCCACGCTCGAAGACACCTAGGCATCATCCCGATGACACTTGGGCAACCACCTACTGCACACACCTGGCCAACCACCACACTACCCCGCCCAAATGTTCTTGGGCTAATAATGGACCTCAGGCCATCACAGCCTGCCCGAAGATACATGGGTTATCCGGGAAAGGGAGTATAAAAGGAGATAATAACTAGCCACTAATAATAGTGTTGGGAAAATCACCCTCCTCCATGGAATGGGGGTTTTCGACACTAAGTGCTCAACTAGGGTGGGGCACGAATAAGAAACACAAAACTGCAAGTATATAACTGTAGGAAACAAGCACTCACCCAAAGATTAGGTTTTTCTTCAGTCAGCATAATGGACATAACCAACACCCATGTCTGAGTCATGACTCTCGCCAACAAAATCCATTTGTCCCATTCTTGTTTCATGTTCAGTAATAATGTTCAAATAAATTTTAGAACTACTGGACAACTAAACGATAAGCAAAACCAAGGAATAGAATCCATCCAAACATCAACAAAGCATCCACACCTGGTTCGCATGAAAAGTCACAACAACAAAGGAAAAGTGAGAACCCTCGAAGTACTAGAAAAAGACAACCCCAAGACATTGCCCCGTGTCCCCTCCCCCAATAAGGTTTTTCATCAACAGAGGATCCCACCCCAATTTGTGATATAACAAGGTAAACACCTTGTCTTAAGACTCGCAACCACTGAATCCATAACAACAGGGGATCCCATCACCAATTCCACAACCACCGAGAGTATAACAAAAAACAGGGAATCCCATCCCCTCCCACATCTCCATCCATCAGAACGTAAATGGAAACAACCAACCCACTACCACTGACACAAAGCAGGGCCATGCCTGTATTTTCAGATTTATAAGATTTAACACACTCCATGATTTCAATTCCGTTTGTTTAACCGAGTGTTATCACAGAAGGGTTGATCCCGGTGCTTTCAATTTATTTAGCCGGGTATACATGATTAACCAATTTAATTTTTATGATAGGAGTTCACGACCACAAGGAAGCCATTTAAAACACCACCTGGGGTTCATTAATGCACATAGAAATACCACCAACGACCATGATTTTCAGTAGTTGTAAGACCATATAATTCAGAAATAAGATCATAATATAAAATAGCATCAGTGATCACAACCCCCCTTATTTCATTATAGAATCTGTTCACTACGATTATTAGGTCTGGTTTTTCCAATTATACAGAATCAAAATCATGCCCCCCCTACATGATACACAAAGGAGAGAGACGAAGGATAAATTCCCTACTTGTTGATGGATGAGCGACGCTTAGGATGGGGGCGGAACTTCACAGATTGCGATGCGGTTTGCCTGAATGAAAAATTGCCTCGTCTATCAATGCTCAGGTCATGCGTGGAACTTTATGCATAACGATGTGGCTCACTCGATGCATGACAACCGGCTCGTCTGGACGACGATACTCGCAGAGGGTGATCGAGAAAATAAGAAACCTAGGGCGAACCCTTTTTAGTTATAAGGGCCGTGGACGATTGAGATAAGAACTCGAAACCGCGTGAGCGGGGTTCATGGGTTGACCACGCGGTTGGGCTGTTACACATGATGATATTGAGAGGTTATTTAAATATTCCCCATAGGGGTGGTTTCTCGGGATTTTTAGGAATTAATTTTGGGATTTAAATTGTTTTAAAAGTAGTAAAAGAATTCGTTTACGTAAAAACTTACGTTGCGTGAGCAGAAAAGTAAGGTACTGGAAAAAGAACAAAAGGATAGGTGAGGGGACACTGTGCCACCCTCACGGTGTCACCCTCACAGTTTGACCCTCACGTTCTTACCTTCACGGTGTCACCCTCACTGTGTCACCATCATAGTGTCAGCCTCATGGTGCCACCGTCATGGTTCCACCGTCACGGTTCCACCATCACGGTCTCGCCCTCACGGTGCCATCATCACGGTCCCACTGTTTTGGAGGAGCCTCACTTTCTGAAATGTAATGGGCCAGGAGGGTCCGTGCCATAATAGTGCAAGAAAGATATATAATCCTGAACCTCCAAACATTTGGTCTTCTTAGGTACCATAGTACAATGGTGGGTCAAATAAGTTGTGGGATAAACTCAGTATGACACTACCAACAATTTCTATCTAATTATATGGTCTATGAATATAACATAAAACAGTTCATAGTTATTGTTGGTAAAGTAGTAAATAAATAAAGGTAAACTTGCCAGGCATATGTTCCTCAAGGAAAAAAATCGACAATACCTCCATCATCCAAAGCTTAAATATCTCCGAACAAGGTAAACAAGTTCAGATGTAAATTAGGTTAATATATATATATATATATATATTCCAAGGATATTCACATGGATACATCATTTGGCCATCAAAAGGGCTGAATAATAATATAAACTTAACCTAATCTTCTTATTTTTCATGCAATATTCTTCTATGAAGATGATACAATTTCATTTTTGATATCATTAATCTATATTAATTGATTTATTACATAAAAAGCATCACGTTCTCATCTAAGGTGACACATAATTATGTATCCCAATTATCACGCCTAGAGAACCATAATTAACAATCCCTATAATAGTCAATCCAATGTGTTATATAAAGAGTAATATGATGTATCAATCGAAATATGGTATAAGTAATTACCATAGTTCTCATCATTTGTTTCCCATATTTGGGATTGAGTCTCCCTCGTGGCATGGTGTAGCCATATCACTATCGAGTCCATCAATGGTGACTCTCATTGTGTAAAAATATCACTCACAAGTTTAATCTCAATAAACCAATTATCCTGTCTAAGTTATTCCTATCAATAAATACATTAATCACCATTGTAAAATTATAAAAATCACCCTAAGAGTATATCAATGGAATACATATGATGGAATACAAGTATCACACTATTAGAAATTCAAATCAAGTTACCAGTGATCCCTTAGTTTTTCATAAAAATTAACTCATGTATCAAATAATCCATAAAAAATTTATTAACTATAGTTAAATTAAAATGTGTAGATATTAATCAAAAGTAAATTCTAATTAATTTATGTATTATATGACCACACCCTTTTTTAATTTTAATTATAAAATTAAATTCACTGTAAAATGCATTTCATTCATCGTATCAATTATCAATTTTTAATAGCATATTTTTTATTAGAGAACAAAATTCACCTCAAATGAGGTTTTATTACAAAATGAGAATGTTGGTAATACCACTTAATTGAATATAATTTAAACATAACCTACATTATATTTAATAAAACACAACTAATGGTATTGAAAACATGAATTGTGTTTAATATTCAAGTTTATTTAAGAAGCACCCAATGTGGGTTATTTAACCACATAGACAATCCTAGGCCATGAAATATATCTGAATCATCCCATAGGGATGGTTAATGTGAAGGTGTACATATTCTAATGGTTCCATTTATAAGAAAAATTGATAATTTAATAGAGCATTAAGATCTACGTGTTAAATTTAAAATATAAATATGCATCGTATAGAAATAATAGTTCATGGAACAATGGAATAATTTATCAAAGGAATTACATAAAGTAATAAATTGATATATACCACATAACTCATCTCAATTTATGTCCATCCACTTAATATAGTTTATTGAATCATGGTGTCTCAAGAGAGATTGAAGTGATAGAAAAACACCATTAAAATTTGTAGATTTAGTCACATCATGATAGAAATTAAGATGGAAAAAAGAAAAAATGAATGAATGGAGATGGAGTATTTGAATCACTGATACCCATTTACTATCATGAATGAAACTCATAATAGAATATGCATAATTAATTTATAATCATTCATAATGGATGGTTGGAGGGGCTACACGGGAGGGGTTCCTTGTTGGGGTAAGAGGAGAAGAAGAATGTGAAGTATAAATATAAGGAAATAAATGAAATTAGTTAAATAATCCCAATAAAGAGGCAATCAATATGGTTATATGGTTTAAAAACCATGCACCAACGGTTCATCATATAATACCCTGGTAGGGGGATCACACAGTTCATGTGTCTAGCTTGATAAACCATTCTCAAGCCAAGAAATTAGCATTTATCAATGATTTATATCCATTCAAATGATCATATAACCTAGAGATCATGGTTAGATAAAATATTTCAGCACCTATATCCCATCTTGACTACCTATATAGTTTATCTTATAGGGCCTCATTTTTTTACAATAACTATGTTCCTTTGACAGTTCATACAGAAATGGTGTTTATGGATCCCATTGCTTTTGAAAGTAGACAAGACACTCTAAATCTATCTCAAGACTAAAACTAATAAAAAAATTCCCTTGTTAAAATGATCATATTTACAATACAATTATTGTTTCTTATTATTCTCTTTTCAGAAAAATAATAATAATAAAGAACCTTTTTAAAATTTAATTCATTTAGAAAACAGAAGGTGGAACAATATTTATTAATACTACAATTAAATTAATTTGTAAGAAAAAATGTATTATTTATGATTTAATGATAATAAAATGGTTTGAGAAGTGATTTAGAGGGAAATCAATATAAAATGAATATTATATTTGAAATTATACTAAGGCATAATATTGAGTGTATCACCATCTAAAATGATATTAGAAATATTATTGCTAAATGTATTATGGTTTTATGAAATAATGGTTTTATTATATTGAATGATAATATCAAGTAAATTAAAATTAACAAAGATGTAATACATTATAAAATAATAATATTGTAGACAATAATTATATCTTCTTCCAATATCAAAAAAGTACTATATATTTTATATAATTGAATTACTATAAATTTTTAGAATGTATATCTCATTAATGATGTTTATATAGAGATACATGCGGTAAATATGTTTTTTGATGATTGAAGAAAGGGATTAAAAACTATATTTGATCTAGATGTGTCAATAAATTCCATAATAGATTTTTATGTCACACAATATTAATATATAGGTAACATGGTATTTAGATAATGAATAGTGAACAATAGTAACTTTGTGATAATGACCAACACTATACTAGTTATTATTATTTAATTTTTAGATGAAATTATTTTATGTTGTCAATGAATGGTTTATGATATTATTTAAACATTAAACATGAAAATATTAAAGGAGTGTCAAAAATGTGAAATGAAATTTTTATATGGATTAATAATTTCCAAAACAATAATAAATTTTGTGACATATAAAAAAACGGATGGACAGATTTTCAAATGACATTACATGATAGAATTAATAGGTGTAACTAAAAAAAATTATGGTAGAATAAAATGTAAAAATAATGATAAATGTTATATTATTATTGTGCAGGATTTGTGAATAATAAATGGTATTTTTTTATATAACGTCATCAGGGTATGATATTACTTTTATAATTATAAATAACTCTTAATATATGTAATTTTTAAAAGATACTAAATTATTGGTAGGTAATATAATTGTGTGTTATGTTAGAAAATTTCAAATTAAATTATACCGAATGAAATAAAATTAGACCTATCAATAATTTATTTTTATAGATATAGGTTGGGTGGATTATGTTTATTATAGAAACCTTTCCATAAGAGGATTATATTTCATTAGATCAAGAATTATGTAAATTAATTCATTGAAGAAATAATCTTTCACATTGATATAATATTTTTTTTAGTATATTGTTTCATAAGAAGAGTTTTAAATGATATGAATGTAGATAAAACAAAAAATTATTAATAATCTATTAAATAATAAAATGGTAATTGTTAAAAAAAATAAAAATTAAAAATTTTCAATATTGAAATAATTTGACATAAAATTCTATTTAATGAAATAAATGATAGATGAAAGATATTTGAATATTCATTTCTTTCATCACTGTAAGAAGATGTTTATATTATCAAACCAAATATTATTATTGATACTTTTAATAAATTGGTATAAAAAATGAATGTGCATACCATTCCCACCATATTTCTACCTCATTTGAAATGATTTGTCTCAATTAAATATATTTCCTATAGTATATTTATCTTTCTCACTGCATTATAGATTATAATTTCATTTGAATAGTATAATCTAATAAACGTTTATGTGTTACCCTAGGGGGGACATAAATAATTACGGGTAATGTTGTCCAGTGAGGAATCATTTTTTTACACTACCAAAAATATTTTAAATCTTTGATAGAAATACAACATAAAAATTAACAATATTATTCAATTTTATTATCCTATTTGAATATCCCTTAACCAAATTCCTCATAACTATCCATAAAATGTAAATTTCATTTATGTTATATCATGACAACCACCTCTATAAGCAATGCGGGCAGTTCTTCATAACATATATATATAAATATTTTAATGATACGATAGAATTTAAAAATATTTTATTTATAACATTATTAGTATTTTGAATATATGTAAATATTCCCACCTCCATTAAATTCATTGGGAATGAATACGTCACCTATTCATACATGAATTCA
This sequence comes from Viscum album, assembly GCA_963277665.1. NCBI lineage: Eukaryota > Viridiplantae > Streptophyta > Magnoliopsida > Santalales > Viscaceae > Viscum > Viscum album. The sequence goes on along the minus strand of OY728159.1, from coordinate 1,453,741,287 downwards.
ACCACCAATATGAAAGATGCATATTTTATTTTTCACATAGTCTTATAATACTTATAAAAAACATTCATATATGATTATACACCATTAAAAATATAAATAATATAATTATTTTTGGAGTAAAAATCATATTATTCCCAAAATAATTTATTTATTAATATTACAGACCCATTAAATATAGACTGCATTTTTGGGATTACTTCAACAAACTACTAAAAATTGTTCCATTATTTTTATCAAGGATTACTAGTGAATCTTAACTAATGGTGTTACAATAAATTAATGACATAGTTAGAGTTTTTAATCTTTTTTCATACAATTTTTTGGATTATTATATTAAATTTTATATTTGACAATCACCAAATCACGGACCTCATAGGCACCATTATAAATAATAATAATAAAATGTGAAGGAAAATAAATTAAAAAATTCAAAATCATTTTAATAAATAATTAGTAGAAATTTAAATAATCTAATAAGAATTACAATTAAATATAAAAACAATACATTACCTCATTATTATAAAACTAATCCTAAACTAATATTCAATTCTAAAAAATCTGATAATTGTAAAAAATACGATTATCTAATGTATTTGTGATTAATTATTAAAAAATTAGTTAATAAAATTGATGTATAAATATGTTACCAAAATTGGCTATTATGAATTTTATTTATACTATATGAAATGTTATAGACAATGTTTCTATGAATTATTTAATTTATGTGTTTCCAGTCAACATAAGTTTTTATATCATAATGACATATTTTTCCCTAGGTTATTTCAGGATTGTTTTCATCTATTACATGATTATACTATAATTCATTTTTATTTCACATCCATTATTTTCTTATAATGTACTTTTTGTTTTATTTTTGATATAACGTTTCCCCATAGATTTCAATTTTTAGGAATAAAAAATGAAATTTTTGGATGGGAAAACACGGGCACACATTTGGCACATGATTAGTATTACCATTCACCCCACCCCAGAAACAATGTAGTATGTGTCTGGGGGACATAAATCCAACCCCATATACAATGCTCAATTGTTCCACTCAACCATGGTACACATGCAGTCAAATTCAATTTGAGGTATCATTTATCATAGATTTAGAACATATTAAGTCACAACAAATGAGGTTGTTGTGTTGTAAGACCCCCATGGACAGATCATATAGTATGACTGATGTACGATTCATCAATACATGCATACTAATCCTCATCCCTTTTTGGATCATTAAGAATTGATATTTATTTATTTATCTCTATCTGATTATAACAACAAAACCCTCATTTATTATCCTCACATGGGCCATCCCTCTCTATGAACACATACATCTTCATTCTCTTCCCTTAGGGCCTGATTTTGGAATTTATTTGGGTGGATCGTTCACAATTCATCACATAAGTATCCTATATCATTAAATTATTCCACTATTTCATTTTACATTATTTTTTATCGGGGTTTATCATCTCAATATTCTAGGTTAACACATTTGGGGTTTGATCTTGAATATTGTCGTCTGATCTAGATGTTTAGGGTTAAATCCTACTTCATTGTGGTGAGTATGAGGTTTGGTTGAATATTTTTATTGGATTTTGAGGATTTATATATCAAAGTAAAGGGATTCCATGCTTAAACATTATTTTATGAATTAATTTTTCATTCTTGATTAATGTGGCATGTTCTATGATATATGTGTGTGTTGAAAAACTGGTTTTGGAATGATGTGGGAATAATTGGATTTGAAAATGGATTTCTCATTTTCAATTTTGTGTATTTTGGTTATAAATAATTATGATTATCTAGGTAATGTTTTTTAATTCTAAAATGTGGTTAAATAAATTTTTCTTGTTCTTCGAATTATTAATTGAAATATATTTTCATTGTGTTAGACTATAGAAATTTATTTTGGTGAAAATTAATGTAATTTTATGTGTATGGAATTGACTATCATTAGTAATGTGAATTTTGTTTGTTATGTGATATGTAAAACAGATATGAGAAAAAGGGAAAAACTAGGTATCTAAATAGGATGATTAGGTCTAATACACTTGAGGATATGGAAGTGGTTTATCCTTATTTTGTCAACCATGATTGATACTTCAACTCTAACTAATCATTTTGATGATTTGATACCACTAGGAGCATGGGGTGTCCCCTCCACGTTTCCCTTGCTGATGAACACTGGTTATCATGGTTTCTAGGTCATGTATCATAATGATATGAGGTACATATTCTCCCATTTGCATATTGTTCCTATATTTTTTTCCAATGACTAGTGGTAACTAGTTATATCGCACTTAATGTTGACATACAATATGCTTCATTAATTATTTCAAAAGAAATAATGATTTTTATTAATATTTTTTCCATTAAGGATGTTTTCCAGACAAATGATTCTATTACGTAATTTTTTAAACTTTAAAGTAGTTTATCATGTAATGTTTACACAATGGAATCTCATGTTGGGTGGTGTCCTACTGGGAATAGGCTAATAACCAACTTATACCTTAGTGTGTAATTATACATGGTAATGTTTGAAAATAATAAAGGAAATGATTTTGGTGATTTTGGTTTTGGATCATAGTGTCTCTCCTCAGTGCAACATTATTGAGGTGTCTTGAGGGTGTTTCTCGTCATTGCATGTGGTGGTTGTTGAGATATATTCCATTTATTTTTATTTTTTGTTTTGGTATAATACTTATAATTCATGTTAGGAATTTTTTTGGCTTGTTTGGTAATGGATTTTCACTTTTAGTTTATAGAATTTTTTGTTGTTTTATGTTTATAATTTCATGTATATGACACCCACGTTGCATTATTGTTAACCAGGAACTGGTTTCAGCCCATAGACATTAGGAACACCTATTGGGCCGACAACGGACCATGTTGGGAACTGGATTCAATGATGATCCAACTTGGTTAATGAAAAAAATGGTATCCTGATTAAGATATTTGAGTCATGTTATTTGGTATGATCCTAAATTGATTGGAGCTATGATTATCAGATCTTATTGTTTTGGTTGTGAGTGGTGTTCCTAGCCAACACCAATTGTGAAAGATCATGTGTCACCATTGTATATTGGGATATCTGATTGAATTTTTATTTAGGTGGGGTTTGCAGGATGCAAACTATTGTTGGCAAATGGGTGTGTTCGAAGTGGTATGGTCATTACATTTCTGTTATATGTTTGAAATTATTTTATTATTACGAATTTTCTGTTATTTTTATTTATGGGTTTTCTTTTGGGTGTTGGTTTTTGTATCAACATGCCTCTATAGATAATTCTTGTGAATCCGTGGGAAAAAAATGGAAATAATTCTCCCTCATAACCTAATTAGGGTTTATTTGATGCGATAGTTCATTATATTTTTTCTCTAGGATGTGGAGTAGGTTATAGTCCAACTCTAGTCTAAGAAATTGAAACCGGTTCTATGAAGGAAAAATCATAAGAAGTTTTATAAAGCAAACCTCCCTCCTTCAAATGTATCACTAAGACTCTGGATGAGGAGGAGGGTACTAAAAAAATAGGGCAGAAGTTTGAATTCCTAGACATTGTTGTGGAAGTAAGTTTTAAATGTGCCTCATATTGGATTTATTGTCGTAGTCTTAGGTGGTGGTACATAGTGATTCACGCGGGGAAGCATGAGTATATGAGCTTGAAGGAACATAAGGAGGTATCCAATAACCATTATATCACTAGGGTCTTGTCCTATTCTAGATCATGGGAGTTTTTGGATCTCTTTCAGGGGAACCAGTTAGTAATAGAGTTTTCTATCTTCTTCACTAAGCATATACGATATGCACATAAAATTGTATCCAATGAGTAGATATTGGATGAGAGGTTCTGAAGGGGTGTGCATCAAGAGATGAATTCTTTAGCCTTCCTATTCAACATAATGATAAATGTTGAAGTGGTTGATCGATCTAGTAAGGTAGATATTGAAAAAAGGGTTGGTATGGTTCATTTGGGTGATCTCAATGATGGATATTAAAATTTGATAAGATAATAAGAGGAATTGACATGATCATGTGGAAAATGGTGGTGGTAGTTTAGGCCATCTGTCTCGAATGACTTCATATATTTCTTCTGAGTCAGGGTTTGCTGTGTTCTATCTGTGTAGCAATGTAGGGTACATCAATCCTTCGTGTCCAATACCACATAGACTAGGCCATCAATGCGATGATAGTGGAGACAAAATGTGACACACCCATATCAATGTTAGGTGGGATCTTTTTCTTCCAAGAGAATTCCAGATCAGTTAATGCCATCAAGGATCTTGGTATATCAGTTTGGTGGTCTTGGTTGTTGAACCAACTCTTTTTAGGAATAGATTTAGTTCAGGGTTCAACAAAATTTTAGTGGTCATTTTCAAACTCAGGTAGAGACAATGTATCTTCATGTCTTGGATCAATCACCAGCAGGACCAGATATAGGGACCACAAATGTTAAAGAACTATTCTAATTACATCACCAATCATAGCTGTTTTGTTTAAATATGGTTCTTCTATATTATTTATCACATAAAACATAATCAACATATATATTTTTCCAATGGAGCATATGAATTTGTTTATAGTGTTGGTGACATTAATGGGTAGGTAGAAGGATTAGGGTCTTACGATCTCTTCATGTGTAATCTCTATGTCATGGGATGAGATGAAAGGGAATTTTATGGTCTTTGATATGGACCTATTTGATGTAGTCCATTTCATGGATTTCATGATGCACTCCCATGTTCAAATTTATTGTTATAGGATGTGGGTATGCATCATATAACCTGATTGGGGTGAATTTGTTTTTCTAAGGAAATGGGATCATCAGTTGGGTTGTGGTGGACCACCACTCTCAGAATTAGGAAATCGTATTTTTCAATTAACTTCTCTCATACTGCACAACTATAGTGGTTCTTCGGATGATAGATTACATCCTGTAGTGGATGAGTTCCCAATGGTGTAACAATATTACTTTTTAGGGTTACACCTAATGTTAGAGGTATATATTTCAACTTATTTGGCACTAGGAAAACATCCAATATCTTATTCCTCACATCGTATTGTCGACACTAAGGTGATAAATTTATAGATAAAACTGGAAGATTTATAATCCAAATGGTTCATTTTCCTAATAATATCTCCTTGGGAAACTCTATTATTGTTCAGAGTGAAGGCTAAATAATATCTCTAATATTGTATCCATTAACAAAAACTAAATTAGGTAACCATCATGTAAAAATATCCATTTCCCCAAATTGATGACTTTGTTTTACTAGTTGAATGTGGGGGACAAGTTTTCCAAGATTGAGCTGTATTTGGATCTCCACCAATAATGTGTGAAAGAGGCATATATTCAGAAAACAACTTTCAGAAGCAGGTACGCCCACTTCCAGCACACAGTCATGTCTTTCAAATTGAATACATCTATGGTGGTCTTCATGACACTCATGAATAGGGGGTTCCACCAGTATCGTTTCAATTTTTTGTATTCATCGATGACATTCTAGTTTATTACAAATTTGAGGAAAAACAGGATTTTCATTTGTGGATTGTGTTGGGCTTAGATCAAGATCATTAGATCTATAAAATGTTTTCAAATTTCCCATTCTAGACTAGTGACATGATGTTTTCGAGCCATGGGATCTTCGGAAAAGGGGTTTCGGTGGACCCTAAAAAGACCAGTGTAGTTATTTCATGTGAATAGTTGATGATTGTGATTGAGATCATATGATTCCTTATCCTACGATTTAATAGACAAATTTTGTTCGGGATTTATCATTTCATTCTTAGTAAATGACAGTTCTCATTATAATACAGGTAATGTTTGAATAGATCCTATAATATTAGGCGTCATTTCAAGATATCAATTTCCAGATGACTACTGCTCTTTTTTAAGGTTTATAATGATAGGAATGTGATACATTATTAATTTTAATGAATCAGGTAAGGGTATCAAGTGTGTGATTAAGAAATATGTTCACATTGTGGTGTCTTGTTCAAATCAATTATGACCGCAAAAAAAGAATTATCCAACCCATCACATGGATTTAATAGAAGTGATGCAGGTCTTCAAGATGTGGAATCATTATATTTTTGGGTATAAATATTTTATCTATTCCGATTACAAGAGATTTTCGAACATATTCCCCTAAAAGGATTTGAATATGAGCTAGTTTCATTTGTTCATGTATTTATAGGGGTTCAATATTGATATCATCTATACCCCGGGAATGGCTAATGTGGTGGATGACGCCTTTATTACGAAAGTATCAATGATTGCTTGAAAGATGTATAATAATGATATTACTACGATGGGGATCATTTCACAGATGCTCTTAGAGACTATGTATCATCTTTGAGGTGCATTCCTGAATAGTGAATTGTTAACTCCTTCTCTTCTGGAGATGATTCGTTGGGAGCACACTGGTGGTGACTTATGCCAGTTGTCGATGAAGTTTTCTTATTGTGGGGAGACACCATGAAATTGTTTTTTCTTCGCAAGGGAATATTGTGTTTAATGGGACATTATGTGTGTACCATTGTTTTTTAGGATGATGTTAATGCATGATAGCCACCAATATCAATGGGTCATTCATTCTAGTCCTACAATGATTTACTATGATGTTCGTTGGTAGTTTTTTTGGGAAGGAAAGTGGTGGGACATAGCTGACATCATATCAATGTGTTATATGTGTCAACAAGTGAATGGAGAGAATCATAGACCGTCCAAGTTTCTTTAGCCGATACCCATTCTCACGTAGATTTGTATGGGGTTTCCATGAATATCATTATTGTATTGACTCATACACCAAGGGGATGGAATTCCATTTGGGAGGTAATTTACTATTTTAACAAATCAACCAATTTCATTTTGAACAATGATTTAGTGAATGTTGGTGAGTTGGGATGATTATATCTTCCTTATGTTGTAAGGGTTATTGTTGTATAAGGAGTTATTATTTATAATATAGACCCTAGTTTTTTTTCTACGGTTTGGGAAGGCAATCAAAAGTAATTGGAGGTCATAAATGAAAATGAGTATAGCATACCACCCTCAAAAGTATGGTCGAATGGTGTAGGATAATTTGAATTTGGAAGATATACTTCAAGCATGAGTTTTGGATTTCAAAAGATCATGTGAAAAAATTTGTGATTGGTTGAGAATTTATGTAATTAGAGTTAATATTCATTAATTTTATTGGATGCATTGAATTTTACTATAATAATATAAGTTGGATTTCATTTTTTCTAGGATTAAATATGTGAGACCCCACTACTGGGAGTGACCCTTATGCAATAGACATCTAATAAAATAATGCTAGTATGGAAGCAATTATTGAAATCCCATGGTTGCCACAAATTTTATGATGACTAGATATTCTGATATCTTGAGATGTTTGTGGATGATGATGTGTTCTTGAATGGTGAACCCGCATGGGTCATTGACATTTGGAAAAGGAGGGATAACTAATGTCGAGGTATGTTAAACCTTTTCAAATCACTGAGTAGATTGGAAAAGTGGAAGACATGATTGATTGTCCTTATCTGTTCAAAACAATTAATGATGTATTTGATGAATCTAAATTGAGAAGACATAGTCAGGATCTATCTCATGTGTTTAATCCAGATGAATTGGAGATGGATCCCTATATATCCATTTTTGAATTTCAAGTGCGGATAGTGGATTCCCAAGAGAAGTTTCTTCGTGGTAAGTTTATTCCATTGGCCCAAAATCGTTGGAAACATGGTAGTGATATGAAGGAGACTTGGGAGCAGATGTTGTGGTTTGAGCAATAACATCCATTCTTATGTTTCAATATTTTTTTGAGCTGACATTCTAGGGAATTAATTTTTTCATGGTGGGAATAATTGTCACATCCATTATTTTACTTTTACGTATTTTTCTTATTTATTTTTTGGTCAAACATTTTTAATTATATTTCCATTTTTATTTTGGAATTAAAATAGAAATTTTTTGGTAGAAATAATTTGGGTCATTGTTGGGACATGGTTATAAGTAATTGTGCACAATACCTAGGTGACCATTAAGTAGGTGTCTAGGTTAGAAAGAACCTAACACGCAACAATTACATAACCATCCACCTCGACACTAATACTCGTGATGTCGCTATCCATTTGAGGTAGCTACTACCACAAAACCAGTGCATGTTCAGTCACATTGTGTGACATGATCATGTGGTAGGACCTCTTTATATAGAGTGTGTAACATGGTTGCCGAACAGTTTATCAAACTACGTCTACTAATCCTGTTCCTTGTCCAGATCATTAATAAATGAGTTTTATGTTCTTACTAGACATGATTTTATACCAAAGACAACATTTCCTCTTCCCACTGGGGATCTCCTTCCCTTGGAACACATTTATTAAAATGATTCAACCTTAGGGAATAGATTTTGGGTATGATTTTGGTGGTTCTTCCTCAGTTAATAATGTAAGTATCCAATTTCAATAGATTTGTCCAAAATTTAAGGGTTTCCATTCATTTCATTGGTTATTCACTTCTCTATAACCTATTATTATAATTTTGGGGTTTGATAATGATTTTTTGTGTTCAATCATTATATTATGGGTTTGATCTTGCTTTATTATTTTTTGGTTGAGGTGCAGTTGATGATTCACATTTGTTTTTGGGGATTTATACAATAAATTTAGTTGATTCTATGGTTATCCATTATTTGATAAATTAATTAAAGTTTTTTGTGTAGTTTGGCATGTTTTATAATTTTTGTGTGTGGTGAAAAAGAGGTTTCCAAAATTAACAGAATTGTATTTCTTTTGAAAATGTAATTATCATATTGAATGGGGTGTATCTCATGTTTAATTCTTTTGGTTCCTCTTAGAAATATTTTATAAATTGAGAAAGTTGTTTATGAAATTTTGAATGTGGTCTGAATATAAATTTGAATTGGTTTCAGTGTGTGATTTATTTTATTCTGAGATTTTCTGTTTTCTAGCAATGTAATGCTGTGTTTTTTCATTATAAGACATGAGTAATGTGAAGGTGTCAGGTAATTTGACGTGTTAATTATATGTGAGTACAAAGAGAAACTAGGTTAACTAGGTGAATAGACTAGTAAGAGTACTCAATATTATATAAAAGTGGTAAATCACAATTTTATTTAGTAGGATTGAAACTACAAATATAAATAATCATTGTGATGATTGGAGAATACTAGAACCATGGGGGTCCACTTCTAGAGGCTTGTGCATAAGAGTGTTGGACGTCATTGATTCTATTCAACATTTCACTAGGTTAAGACGTACAAGGTGTCTCATTGCTAGGTAGTGACTAGAGGGTTTTCCCAGGACTAGTTCCCATTGGATATGTCACATTTTCAATCGTCGTAAGGTATTATTTGATTGTAATTTCAAATTAAATAATGTTTTGTTGTAATTTTTTTACTTTAAAGTTGTTTTCAATAAAAAAAATTTCTATTATTTCATTATTGAATATTTCAATATATTTATCTTCTACAATTTATAGAATGAAATATATTCATTGGTGGAATTATATATGGTTTAGGCTCACATCCTAATTACACCTTTTGGTGTATGTAGACTTGGTAATGTCTGAGAATGTTTAGGGAAAAAATCATAGTTATGGTTGTTCGAGGTTTTCGAGGTTCTCCACGGTACGACATTGTGAAGGATGCCTGAGGGCGTTGTTCTTCTTTCTTTGTGGTGTCTCTTGATATATTTTAGGTTTACATTGAGGTTTCTTCCATTATGGTTTTTTTATAAACCATGAAACTCATATTTAGAAATTCTATTGGACTTATTTGTTTATCGAATTTTAGTTTCAATTTATTGTAATTTTGTTCATATTTCTTTATAAATATGGGTGAATAATTCCCTTATTGAATTATTGATACCAGGGATATAGTTCCCAGACCATAGTGACTGAGAACAACCATTCTGAAATTCAATGGAGTCGGTCAGGCAACAGTTTGCAACCAAATTCATTATATCAATATTTTTTCTGGGAATTATATTCACAAATTTTAAAAAATATATACTTATTTATTGATTCAATATTTTCATATTATCAACCTGTATTCACGTCTACATTTCAACATAAAACATCTAGATATATTTTGAAAACTATATTTTCTCCAAGCGATATATAGGAATTGTCTAGTAAATCTATATTAAATAATTGTATTTTCCAGATATGTGGAATGTAATGGATAATGCCTCAAATAAATAAACATTAATTATGATAAGTGAGGTATTATATCTCCCTCTAAAGAGTTTGTTTTTATTTTGTATATCATTATAGAGTGCATCCAGTTCCATTAAAGATATGATTAATAATTAATGATCCATTATTCTAGGATATGTTCAAAAATCAATGTGAGAACCTTCATGGATATTCTATATAACTATTATTCGGTATGTCATGGATATTCTCAAGAACTAAATGTTATAACTTCAAATATATAGTTATAATCTAACGGTTGATGATTTATGGTTAAGGGAACTGTATGAGAATATCGTATGGTGATGATTATGAAAAAGATTATGTTAGGATATTTCTAAATTAAAAAGTGATTTTTTGTCACATTTATTAGGTTATTATCATTGTCAAATGGTTATTATCCCATTATTCCACAAACTTTTCCATGGAATATTAATGGTAATTTTAGATTTTAACTCCTTCTATTACTATTTATGATTGAATATGATTATTTTGTCTATTATTGAGTATAATATTTCTCCCCTTCTTTTGTTCTATCAAATAAACACGTTCAAACACTTTATAACATGTTTTAATGTTGTAAAAAAATATTTAATAATAATAAAACATTCTTGTAAATTCAATCCACAGTATATAAATATGAAAATATATTTTGAGATATCCTGAAGTGAGTCTAATGCTTGTAGAATATATATAAATAATCATATGTGTCATGAAATAAGTTCCTTATATAGACTGTCTATAATGGAATAAAACAATATTTTATTCAGATATTTAGTTAATTTATAAATTTTAATGTTGATCTTATAAATATTATATAATGTTATGATATGTCTGTATCGATCCCAATTTGTAAAAAATTACCGACTTTATGATGATAGAGAAACCAAAATTGGATAATATTTTTTCTTACTAAAATGTAGATATATATTAAATGAAAAAAATATATTATAATAATAATGGAACATGGAACCCTAAATCAATACATTTCAAAAACAAAATAGCATCTTAGTGTAAATAATATATTACATTCAAATCCTTCTCTCACATTTTCAGCATTCACAAATAATTTATCCTCATTGAATCATGAAAAAAAGGATGGATTATTCAATCCATATAATCTCCAATGTGCTCAATTATATAGTATATTTTTTTTAAAAAATTCATACAATAAATTTAATACTTTTTACAAAACAAACTAATATCATTTTTAATATATCATTGTTTATCCAAGACACATTCATCAAATCAAATTACATCCCATCCATTAAATAATCATATAATCATTCTATTATAACCACTAGTATTATGGACTATTAAGTAATATTTAATTACAATCCATTTTATGAGTTCCAATATAATATTATGTTATTGTATGGTTTTTTATAGATGAGTTGATATGGGTAGAAGTTGGATTTAATTTTTGAATATGATACATATGAGTAATTGTGAATTAAGTACATCTATGTGATAATATGGATTCATTATATGTAAGGGTAACTCTAAAATTTTATATTTAACTTAATTAATTAATAAAAAAAAGAATTTTATTATTTATCATCACATAAAGGAATATTTTTTCAATAAAAATGGATCAGAATGTTTAAACCCATATATATATGGAGATGCGTAAATTTATCACAAAGAACATGTATGCATTTTTTTGATATAATGAATTTGATCTCTTACTATTTTACATATCATGTAAGATTATAATTTATTAAATTAATAAATAACTCTATTTCAGGAGTCCTATATAATAATAATAATTCTTTTATAAATGAATAATCATGTTGTTTTATATGATACTCAATATCATTTAAGACAGTGTATTGGGAAAATATTTATCTTCTCGAGTCAAATGATATTTAAATTTTAAAATGATACTTTTTTATTAATTTTATTTATATTATAATATTGGGACATTAATTGATAAATATGGAAGACATTTAGATCCTAATAATTTATTTAGAAGATTATCATATGATATAGAACATTGCATCACAATGATATTTTCATAAATATATAAATCACTATAAAAGATGATATTTTAATTAATGTTTTTGGAATAAGATGAATCAATGTTGTATCTATGTTAATTGAATGATATATAAGGGTAGATTTATATTTGAATATCTTGGTTTTTTTGATGATATTGAATTGAAATTTGAAAAGATTTGAAAATTTTTATAATCCAGGATGAAATAATCTGTAATGATCATTCACCAAACTGATATATAAATTGTTTGAATATCAAAGTACAAAAATGTTAAAATTTTTAAATGATATTTTCCTAGATTTATAATGAATAATAATTGTAATAAAATATTGTGTGGTAGTTTTAATAATATTTTTTAAGAATAACTAACCATTGAAATTGTTGTACAACCAATTATTATGATTATCTAATTTTTTCAGTCCCTTTAGAATCAAATAATATTTATAGATTAATCATTAAATATTTTTTTACAATTTCGTATAATATATTTGCGCAAATTAATATCATTTAATTTATTTTAGTATGTTTGGTTCTTGGATATACTAATTATATTAATTTCCATATCTATATATTGATAAAAAAAGATGTTATGTGTGTGTGTTTGGTAATAACCACTATAAGCTATGAAAATTAGAATCTATATTGACAGTTAAAAATAAAACTTCTCATAATATTTATATATCTATTAAGTAATTATTGGATTTGAGTTATTTTTACTAATATCCCTAAAAAAATTTGTGTCCTGATTAAAACAATTTATTAAAAATTATTCATCCCCATTAGTGTTGCTAGTAAGTTCAAGTTATAATAAAAATACATATGAAATATATGTGTTTCTCTCACTGATATCTAATTCCCATAGTTGATTAATATCATAATGGAACAAATAATAATAAAATTATATGTGTAAATGGGAAGGGATTAAATATAATTTGTATGGTGATACCTAATGATTTCTCCCATTGACATGATGTTATTATTTTTGTAAATAAGGTGTCAAAATATCTATATGATACACCTTTAAAACAGTTATATTAATTTAATAGTTTTGTTAATATTATGAAGGAATGAATGTATATGTGAATTTATTCTCTATGAATGAGTCAATAATGGTTATGGGTGGAAATAAAATAAAGGTAATGTTCAAAAAGATCATACTATTTATAATGGAGACAATATGGTGAAAAAATAAATACTATTGATTTATTTAGTTTACAATAATGACATTATTATGTAATAATATAAATAATTTGATGAAATATGTAACAGATTTAATTATAAATTTATATCTATTAGTTTATATAATTATATAGCTAATAATTCTTCTATGGTGTTGATATTGATGATAAATATTTATAAAACTACGCATAAGATTATACCACCCATAATGATTCATTTATATGAAATATACCGATTCATGAAATCCCTAGATCCTTTATATAATAGTAAATTAGATGATGATTTTATATAAAATAAATGGCGATGAATGAACATGATATTGTATTTAACTCATTGAAATTAATGATGATTAAATCATGGAATGTTATTTATTATTATGAAGAAAATTAATATAATATTTAATATATACAGTCCCTTCATTAATGAAATTTCATGAGTTGAACCGATTTGTTTAAATAGAAGTTAAAAATTATATATTTTAATTTTAGTAATATTTTTCAATATATTCAAATCTCTCTATTGAATATCCACAATAAGATTGATGATGATGATATTGAAATGGAATACAATATGAAGTAAATATTATCATTAGAGAATATAAACACATGTAATAAACAAGGATTTATCCAAATTAAATAAATAGAATGTACATTCTAATGAGATGATGATTTTTATAGTGATAAGATATATGGAAAATAAGAAAATTAAAATGAAACTACATAATATGTTGTTAAGGTTCCTTAATATAATGTCGTTGAATCCTCAGAGGATAATACTAAAATTAATTATAGATTGACTACATAAGATGATGTGTATACCAAGGGGACACCAAGATAATTGAAAACAATAATAATTTGAATGACATTTTTAGTGAAATGAGACATTTATATACATCACTATGAAAATGTTATAATCTAAATAAATATCAAAAAAAATTGGTCAGGTTGTTTTTGATATTATTGAATTTTAAAGAAAATAAAAAAATATAGTTGATTATATAATATTTAATATAATTAATAAATATGTAGAATTTTTTATCATGATGGTGATAATTGTAAATTATGCGACGTTCATGAATAAATTAACAATTAATTATAATTATCTTTTCCCAAAAAAATTTAAGATTTAGTGTTCACAACTAAATAAATAAGATATACTGATTAATCGATTGACTATCTAAATCAGAAAAAAATTATACGTCAATGTGTAATTGAACATTGATATGAGGATATATAACCTACTTGTGAATCACCTCAAGGAAAGATAATGATTTTGTTTTAATATATTACATCATTGAATTCACTAGTGGCCAAAAATTCTGATGAAGATCCAAAATATATTCCATTCTAGAGAAAAATAAATATAGGTAATATTTAACATTGGATAAGAAATTTCACGAAAAATTATTATAAAATTTAATTAAAATTCAATCTCTAAAGGGGCCCAAAAATATTGTTAGATATCCTTAAATCAAAATGATTAATATCTAATATGTAAATATCATGTAATCATCAAGTGTTATTGTAATTTCCACTAAAATATTATTATTATATTATACATATTTCATTTTATAGAATATTGGATATCATGATCTATGGGAATGAAAACCAACATAATGAAAAAACAATTTCATTTTAAAATGACAAAAATATTAGTAGAAAAAAATTAAAAAATTAAAATATATGATGGGTAAGTATGATCAATAATACCACACTCTGAAAAGACACTTAATTTCATCTGAGGTTAATTAAATCATAAAATACTGTATAATAATTTAATTTACAAAAGAAATTACTATTTTATCTATTACAATTTACGTTTTTTAGGGGAATGAATTTTTGATAATTCATAGATTATGGAGAGTGGATTTTCATGAAATATAAAAAGTTATATAAATAAAATTAAAATTAATATAATTGAATGTGATGGGAGAGTTAGAAATTGAAAATAATATATATATAATGATCTTGAGTTGTGGATTTATAATAAATATTAAAAAGAACTAAACACTAACTATGTAGTGATGGTTTTTGGGGTATAAAATAATTTGATCAACGATGGAATTTTGTTGATGAAAAAATGTCGATATTTAATAGTATTATATTTTTTACAATGATATTATAAGATACATTAGTGATAACATGGATAATAATATATGAACTCTATTTTTATGGTGATGTTAAAGTTGATCAATGTGAGATTTTACAGGATGAAAGAGATGTTTATTGAAGAATACATGGTTATCATTGAAAAAAAATCATGGGAAGGTAAATAATGATTTTGAAAATTACAATATTACACTCTTACTAAAATACATTTCAACCTTATGGAAATAATTTTATAAAATTACTGAAATTATATAAGAGTTACAAGGGAGTATATATTCAATTTCAGCAGCCACTAGTGTTGATTTTCTCTAATGTAAATTGTGAAGAGAAATATAAATAAATTTCCATATTTCAATCATCAAATTAATCATATATTTTATAATAATACAAGTCATTAAGTTATTTTTTATATGTCATATTCATTAATAATGTTAAAATAAATATATATAATAGTCTTAATGGAAACTAGTTATTGTTCAATGGGTACGAGATGTTATATTAGACATTATTAAATAAATTATAATTGAATATAGAATAATGAAAATTAGTGTAAATAATGATTTCAGTAATTTATATATAATACTATAAATTTTTTTAACCTTATAGATTAAAGTGGCTCTAATTGATATTGATAAAACAATCAAAATTAAAAATTGTATGTCTTGTTATTTTAATGAGTCAAACAATTAATAGAACATGAATTATTCATTATACGAGTATAATGAAGAAAAATTCAATTATCAACCCAAATGATATCTGGTTTATGATTAATTTACATTTTAAGTATTTTTGACTAATTGAAATTCCCTATATAATCACGATTAAGGTAAAAATTTGTGGAAACACTAATAAAACTATTAAATTTGGGAAACATGATGTCTATAGAAAAATAAATGATCTTTTATATTCAAAAAAATCATGAAAAATTTGTTTATTAATAGTTTTACTGATACATTAAATAAATATATATATATATCAACATAACATTTTTCTATGAATGATGATAAAGGTGTAGTTTTTATTAGTGAACATGTATTGTTTAATTTTGAATATTATGGAATTTATGTGGATGATTGTATTAAATTCATAGGATGAAATAAGTTATTAAGAAAAAAAATTTATTCTATAATAACATAGTGTAAAAAATGTAACAATTATTGATAAATAAATGTACTATCCCTGGAGCCATTGCAACTGTTTCCCTAGTCGGTCGTTCAAATGGCCTTAAGCACACCTCCCCATATGCAAGAAGATTCTGACTAATAGTGATAGTCTAATTATGATATCTTATGGTGAATATGACAAAATGATAAGATTATAATAGTGACTTACTAATAAATACATAGAACAATATTTATAAACATGGAATAATGTGTATGAAGATAATAATAACTTCTATAAATTCCAAATAAAAATATAAAATGATATATGCATATACAAATGTGAATATATAAACTGGAGAATAAAACAAATGTAGCTGATATATAGATATAATAAGTACATAATAAATAAATGACCCATCCCATATATCCAATAGCAATATGAGCACTATATGGAGCCACTACTCTAATACTCCAACCTAATTCAACATCATAACAGTAAGCATGTCACGAACCGGCTTCACCAAAAGGAGGGAAGGGTCAGCATATTGCTAAGCCCTTCATTCTTTCAGTTTAATGAGAGATAATGACCCCCGAGACCTGCCTTCAATAAGTCACAGTTTGCGACTAGCACCAAGGTTATAAAAATCACACACAAATGGAAGGCATTACATTTTTTTGTTTTATAGTATTGGGAGATAAGAAGATAAAACCCAAAAACACCAAGGTAAAAGAAAAGTAAAGAAAAAATTAATTCATTCCCACATGAATGTTTCAAAAGTAAAAGCCACAAAGTATAGAAGGTGACTACAAAGGTAAGTACCAAAGAAAGGAAACAACAACTGCGACTACCCCAAAGGTATGAGCTAGTATGGTCCTACGAGATCCCCAAAGTCCTCCTGAAACCTGAAAGCATTTTTATATACGTAGGGTGAGCATACAATTACACTCAATAGGGAAACCCAAACACTCTTGTGCACAAGTGACGGAACGTAGTAAAGTCTCGTGAGAAAAGGAGTAAACCAAACACTTATAGAGGTAATCTATCCACCCATGCCTCACCAAGGCACCCTCCCTAAATAATGCAAGTCAGGTAATATATATAATAAGGGCACATCGATGATTCGGTACCCTGCGCCACATCCCCACTGGTTATTGAGTCATCCTATGCATCGAACCAATCCCGCCATTCTCACCACTGTCCCACTACCACACCTTCCCGCACACACCTGGGCCACACCCAGATGCAGTCCCACTGCCGAATCCAGCCCGCAAAAACCTGGGCCACCATAGTCACACGTAATGACATCTTCAATCACCCAGGCCAAAACAACCACCACCACGCCCGAAGACACCTGGGCTAGGAGATCCACTGCCATGGCCGAAGACACTTGGTCCTCATCCCGAAGACACGTGGGAAACCACCTGCCTCACACACTGAGCCAACCACCACACTACACTGCCCGAAGGTTCATGGGCTAATAATGGACCTCAGGCCATCAAAGCCTGCCTGAAGATACATTGGCTATCCCGGAAAGGGAGCAAAAAGGGAGCTAATAACCATCCACTAATAATAGTGTTGGAAGAACACCCTCCCCCATGGAATGGGGGTGTTCGGCACTAAGTTCTCAACTTGGGTGGGGCGCGAATAAAAAATAGAAAACTAAAAGTATATAAGTATAGGTATGAATAACTCACCCAAAGTTTAGGTTTTTCATCAGTCAGCCTAATGGACACAACCAACACCCATGTCCGAGTCACGAATCTCGCCAACAAAACCCATTTGTCCCATTCTTGTTTAATGTTCAGTAATAATGTTCAAATAAGATTAAGCACTACTGGGAAACTAAACCATAATCATAACCCTGGAAAAGAAACCAGCCAAATGTCAACTAAGCATCAACACCTGGTTCTCATGTAAAGTCACAACAACAAAGGAAAAGTGAGAAGCCTCAAAGTACTGGAACTAGACATCCCCTAGACAATTCCCCGTGTCCCCTCCCCCAAAAAGGTTTTTCATCAACATAGGATCCCACCCCAAATCATGATATAAAAAGGAAAGCACCCGGTCTTAAGACACTCTACCACTGAATCCATAACAATAGGGGATCCCATCCCCAATTCCACAACCACCGAGAGAAAAAAAAACACAGAATCCCATCCCCTCCCACATCTCCAGCGATCGGCCCATAAAAGGAAACAACTAACCCACTACCACCGACACAAAGCTTGGCCATGCCTATATTTTCAGATTTATAATATTTAACACACTCAATGATTTCAATTCCGTGTGTTTAACCTGGAGTTATCACAGAAGGGTTGATGCTAGTGCTATCAATTTATTTAGCCAGGTATACGTGATTAACCAATTTACTTTTTACGACATGACTTCACAACCACATGGAAGCCACTTAAAACATCACAAAGGGTTCGTTTCTGCATAGAGAAAGACCAACAAAGGCCATGATATTCAGTATTTGTAAGCCCATATAATTTATAAAGTAGATCATAATAAAAAGAAGCATCAATGATCACATCCCCCCTTCTTTCTTTATAGAATCTGTTCATTATCTTTCTTAGGTTTGGTTTATCCAATTCTACAGAATCAAAATCACGACCAGCACACATGATACACAAAAGAGAGAGACGAAGGAGAAATTCCCTAGTTGTTGATCGATGATCGACGCTTACTCGGGGGACAGAACTTCCCAGTTAGCGATGCGGTTTGCCTGAATGAAAAAATGCCCCGTCTATCAATGCTCAGGCAAGGTGCGGAACATTACACATAATGATGCGGCTCGCCCGATGCACGAAAACCGGCTCGTCTAGATGAAGGTACTCGCCAAGGGTGATCGAGAAAAGAAGATACCCTAGGAAAACACTTTTTAGTTATAATGGCCGTAGATGGTTTAGATAAGAAGATGAAACCGCGTGAGCAGGGATCGTGGGTTGACCACGCGGCTGGGCAGTTAAACATGATGATATTAAGGTGTTATTTAAATATTCCCCATCGCGTAGGTTTTCAGGATTTTTAGGAATTAATTATGAGCTTTAAATGGTTTTAAAATGAGTAAAAGAATTAATTTACATAAAAACATACGTTGCGGGAGAGGAAAAGTCAGGTACAATAAAAGTAATGAAAGGCTCGGCAAGGGGACACGGTGCCACCTTCACGGTGTCACCCTCACTGTGTCATCGTCACGGTGTCAACGTCACGGTCTCACCCTCACGGTTTCACCGTCAGGGTGTCACCGTCATGCAGTCAGTCTCACGGTGCCACTGTCACGGTTCCACTGTCACGGTCTCACCCTCACGGTGCCGCCATCACAGTGCCACTATTTTGGTGGAGGCTCACTTTTGGCAAAGTAATGTGCTAGGGGGGTCAGGGCCATTACATTAGAAACCTCTTAAACGATTCTTGTCCTTGAGAATCAAAACAAACCTGAAGTAAAGAGAGGGTCAGAATAACCACCTCAAAAGATACCTCTTAGAAGTGAACCCATGCTAACTAAAAACAATTCCCTGTCAAGATTCAAGCAACATACAATGCGAATCTGCCCAGGAATGTGGGTTGGGGAGTCTACTCTCCCACGTCAAGATATTATCCTCTTTGGGCGGCACTGACTTGCCCGCACGTGTTTAATTGCATCCACCATAAGGGGTCTTGATTAGGGGTCGGTTCCTCTCCTCCCCCATAGCCATGGATTTTCAAACACATCCAGAGGAAAGAAAACCAGTACATTCCATAGCCAAAAAGAAAAAACATTCTACTACAACAGGTACAACAAGGAACAAATTTCAAAACAACTCTGGGTACTAGGTACACAACTGTGCTTCTCTCTCCCACGTACTCTCCTCGTGCCCACCATGTCTCCACAACACACGAACCAAGGGAATGGTTCGCCCACAAAGCACCTTCTCCTTGCGATCCTCGATCATCACTGGTCTCTCCACAATAGTCACATCGTCCTCGATGTCCAGCTCACCCCAATAAATGACGTGTGAATCGTCGTGAAGATACCGTCGGAGCTGGGACACATGGAAGAAATCATGTATCCTCAGTAGCGGTGATGGTAATGCTAGATAATAATCCACTTTGTCGAACCACCGCAACACTTCGAAGGGTCTGATGAACCTGGGAGAAAGCTTACTCCTGTTGCCGAACCTCCGCTTCCCACACCGAGGGGAGACCTTCAAGAACACGTGGTCTCTAACCTCAAACTCCAAGGGCCTCCTCTTGGTATCAGCATACGACTTCTATTGGTCCTGGTCCACCTTCATCCTTTCCCGTATGAGCTAAAACTTCTCTGTCGTGCTCTGTACCACTTCCAGTCCAAGGATGACTGCCTCTCCTACTTTGGTCCAACACACATGTGAAAGGAATGGCCTCTCGTACAAGGCATCAAACAGTGCCATACCGACGGTATAGTGGTTTCTATTATTGTCGGAAAACACTACCAGAGGCATGTATCACACCCATGATCCCCCTGAGTCCAGAACACATGCCCTCAGAATATCTTCCAATGTCTAGATGGTGTGCTCCGTCTGTCTATCTGTCTGGGGGTGGAAAGTAGTGCTAAGGCGTAGCTGGGTGCCAAAAGCTTGCTTCAATCCTATATAGACTCGTGGGATAAATCGTGCATCCCTATCCGAGACTATAGACCTCATAAAACTATGCAATCGTACCCCCTCATCCACGTACCTTCGCGCCATAGAATCCACTACACTCGACTCCCTGATCGCCAGAAAGTTAGCCGATTTCATCAACCAGTCCACAACAACCCAGATGGCATTGTATCCCCCTTGAACATTTGGTAGTCCCGTGATGAAATCCATCGAGATGGCATCCCACTTCCACTCGGGGACATCTAGGGACTGCAGTAGGCCGCATTGAACTCGGTGTTCAGCCTTCACTTGCTGACATACTAAGCACTTGGCCACAAACACTGCCACCGCTCGCTTAACTCCGGGCCACCAAAACTTCCTCTTTCGTCCCTGGTGCATCTTGGAAATTCATGGGTGTACCTCCAGGGGTGAGTTGTGGAACTAAATGAGAACCTTGTTGTGCATCGCCTCCAGAACAAACAGCTTTCACTAGAAAAGAATCTAGTTCTGACCATCCTCTATCCATCCTTGCGGAGCATTGCCCTTGTCGACTCGATCACGCATCACTTCGCACTATGGGTCTCCCCACTGAGAATCCTCCACTTGCTTAAATAGAGATGATTGCACTATCATCTTATATAGGTAGCCTCTACCGCTATCCATCTTCGCATCCAGGTGTAAAGCAGCCAACTCCTCCATCACCTTCCAGACATCCGCCGACTCTCGGGCCACATTCTTCTGTGTCCTCCTGCTCAAGGCATTGGCGACTACATTTCCCTTTCCCTCTATATATGAGATCTCGAAGTAGTAATCCTGGAGGAACTCCACCCATCTCCGTTGTCACCGGTTTAGGTCCCACTAGGAGAAGATATATCTCAATATTTTTTGATCTACGAAGATCAAAAAGCGTTCTCCGATGAGGTAGTGCCGCCATAACATTAGTGCAAAAATGATCGCTGCAAGCTACAGGTCATGGGTGGCGTAATCACGCTCATGGTGGCGTAGCTTCCTGGACCCATAAGAGATCACCCCTTGTCGCTGAATCAACAGACATCCCAGGCCATGTCCTGAAGCATCACATAACACCTCATAAGCCTCCCCTTCTTCTGGTAATCTTAGCACTGGGTCACTAATCAACTTCTCCTTCAGATAGATGAAGGTTGACTCGCACGGGTCGCTCCACCCAAAAACCTGTTCATTCATGGTAAGGGTTGTCAAAGGGGTTGCTACTCAAGAAATGATGGGTACGAACCTCAGATAGTAACCTACCAGCCCAAGGAAACTACAGACCTCTGCTACATTTTGGGTGCTGCCCATGAAACAACCGCCACAACTTTTGATGGGTCCACAGCTACCCCCTACTCGGACACCACGTGCCCGAGGATGTGCACTTATTGTGTCCAGAAATTGCATTTTGACAACTTCCCATAGATCTGATGATGTCAGAATACCTCCAAAACATTCCATAGGTTCTCTTCATGGTCTTATTATGACCTAGAATAGATCAGGATATCGTCGATGAACACAACCACGAACCGATCCATGTATTTCCGGAAGATGGAGTTCATAAGCCCCATGAAAACACCTGGGGCGTTCGTAACGCCGATGGTCATAACCACGAACTTAAAGTGTCCATATCTGCATCTGAATGCCTTCTTTGGGATTTCGCCCTCCTTCACTCTCAGCTGGTGTTACCCAGACCACAGGTTTATCTTCGAGAACCATCATGCCCCATTCAACTGGTCAAAAAGATCATCTATCCTCGGAAGAGGGTAGAGATTCTTGATCGTCACATGATTCAGCCACATGTAGTCTATGCACAACCTGATACCACCATCTTCTTTCTTTGCGAACAATACTGGAGCGCCCCACGGTGACGCACTTGGGCGAACAGAACCCCTCTTCATCAGATCGTTAATCTGGATCCGCAACTCCCGTAGCTCTGAAGGTGCCATCCGGTAAGGAACCATCGATATTGGACGAGCGACGTGCTATAGGTCTATACCGAAATCGATATCATGTAGAGGGGGTAGAGACGTCACCCGCTCAGGGAAGACGTCAATAAAACCATGGACAATCTCTGGTACATCAACCATTTCAGCATCTACTGACCCTACTGACAGCTCGACCAACAAGGAGAGGAGGGGATCCTCTCGCCTACTGCCCTTCTCACTACTCTGCTCGCCAGTGAAGGTAACACGCCAGCTGCCCATGTTCGAGAACACAAACCTTATTCGGAAACAGTCGAAGATGGCACAAACAAAAAATAGCTCTTAGATTCCTAGGACGACATCGTATGGATGCATCTGTAGTAGGGGAAGATCAATAACCGGCTGATGTGGCCCTATCATCAGTATGCATCCATGACAAACAAACAACAAGTCGGTCTGACCTCTGACTGGTGTGCTCAACACCAGGGGGACCGAAAGTCTCTCGAAATCTAGACCCAAGGCATTGTCCAGACTGGGTGCAACAAAGGATTGTGAAGCTCTGGTATCGAACAAGGCATAAGAAAGGGTACTAAACAAACTGATCGTACCTCGAACATCCTTCGACCCTGCTAGAATTGCTGCCTCTATGGAATGTAATTGTCCATGCAAATCTGCCCTGCCCCTCGGCTTTCGGCCACCTCCCTCACCACGTCCTGGTCGAGGACCCTGAGGAGCGCCCTAAGGTCGGCCTCCTCCTCCTACGTCTGCCCTCGGAGGAGAGGGGGCTCTCAGTCCCTACTGATGCTTCTGGAAAGGCCTGGCTGGAAGTTGCTGCTGGGGTGGGTGGTGGGGTTGTCCGCCACTGTCGTGTTGTACCCAGTCCAGGCACTGACTCCGGAGATGTCCTGGGCTCCCACAGATGAAGCACCACAGTCCCGTGCATGAATGAAAAGGGTGAGGACTAGAAAATCGAAATAGAAACTGTTGTGGCCTGCTCCCTCCCGGTCGGAACATGGAGGGTCCTGACGCAGGAGGCCTGGTGCTAACAGCCTTCCCCATTGATGGTCCCAGCTGGATCCCCTATCGTGACACTCCCCCTAGAGCAGGAATCCTCTCCACCACTTCAGCCTTCTTGTGGACCTCCAAGTACATAAAAAGGGTAAATGGGGTAATAGCATACTGGAGGGAGTGTCGGAGCGCCTCCTCCAAATATCTTTCCCGGGACTCCTCATCAGGAAAGAGGTCCGGAGAAAAATTTAGGAGGTCCATGAACTTGATCCCTTGCTCCCTCAATGAAAGAATCCCATGTTGGAGGGAGAGTAGCTCCTGTCTCTTTTCTGCCTTCATCGTCGAATAGAGGAATTCCCGTTGAAACTCCCTCTCGAAATCAGTCCATTCCACCTCATCATCTCTCCTCTCCACCAGGTAAAGCGTCCACCACTGATGCGCCGCTCCCCATATCTGGCAGACTGCCAGAGGAACCCATTACCTGCTCAGGGCCTGAATCAGACCGAAAGATATCACTAGATCCTCTATCTAGCCTTTTGTCTTCATGTTAGAGGTGCATCCCTCACACTTCTCGAGGGTCTATCACTAGAAGGCCTGAAGAGTCCTCTGCCACTAGTCGTCCTCCTCTTCTCGGTCAGCTCTCTGCCGATCAGCCAAGATAGTCTACGGGTCCTCGATCGCCGGTACCACACGTGGTCGCCTTCCAGGTTAAATAAATGCAAGGTAAACATGGAATGATAAATCACATGTGGTGCAGATTATTGTCTTTAAAACTTCATAAACTTTTTGTTTATTCTTAATCCCCAAAACACCCCAGAAACATGAGAAAACAAGTCATTATAATGCATGTACTTTTCCTAGGGTCTCTACCCTGCAATCAGAAAGGCCTCACTTGGTTGTTCGGTAGGTCCAGAGTCTATGCGTCGGATCACAGGGGGCCCTAAATTCCTGTGTCCTAGCCAGTCTTCCCTGGCCTAATTCATGCACTAAGGTCACCCAACACTGTTGACTTACCATCCCATGCAATCCACACTGTGCCTAACTTCAGACTCCTTCCAATATCTCAACCATCACCTCTGATACCATTCTTTCACGACCCGCCTTAACCAAAAGGAGGGAAGGGTCAGCAGATTTCCAGGACCTTCCTTCATTAAGTTGAAGGAAAGATAATGACCCCCGAGACTTGCCTTCAATAGGTCCCGGAGTGGTGACTAGCACCAAGGGTATATAAATCAAACACAAATGGAAGGCATTTCACTTTTTCTAGTTTCATAGGATCAGGAGATAAGAAGATCAAACCCAACAACACCAAGGTAAAAGAAAAGTAAAGAAAAAAGTAAACCATTCACACATGCATGTTCCAAAGTAAAAGCCACAAAGTACAGAAGGTTACTAAAAAGGTATGTACCAGAGAAAGGAAACAACAACTGCGACTGCCCCAATGGTCCGAGCTAGTATGGTCCTGCACGATCCGTGATGGCCTCCTGGAAACCTGAAAGCAGTTTTATATATGTAGGGTGAGCATACAAGTACACTCAGTAGGGAAAACCAAAGACTCTGGTTCACACGTGGGGGAACATACTAATGTCTCATGAGAAAAAGAGTAAACCAAAAACTTATCAAGGTAAACTATCCATCCAAACCTCACCAAGGCACACTCCCCAAATAACGCAAGTCAAGTAATATATATATAATAAGGGCACATTGATGTTTGGGTACCCCGCGCCACTTCCCCACTGGTTATTGTGACATCCTACGCATCGAACGAATCCCTCCATTCTCACCGCAGTACCACTGCCACACCCGCCCACACACACCTGGGCCACACCCACACGCAGTCCCACTGCCGAATGCCTCCTGCAAACACCTGGGCCACCACTGTCACATGTAACCACGCCTGCAAAAACCTAGGCCAGAACATCCTCCACCACGCCCAAAGACACATGGGCCTCATCCCGAAGACACTTAGGAAACCACCTGCCACACACACCTAGCCGACCACCACACTACCCTTCCCGAAGGTTCTTGGGAAAATAATGGTCCTCAGGCCATCACAGCCTACCCGAAGATACTTGGGATATCCGGGAAAGGGAGCGGAGAAGGAGCTAATAACTAGCCACTAATAATGGTGTTGGAAAAAACACCCTGCCCCATTGAATGGGGGTGTTCGGCACTAAGTGCTCAACGTGGGTGGGGCGAGAATAAAAAACAGAAAACTACAAGTATATAAGTATAGGTAACAAGCACTCACCTAAATATTAGGTTTCTCTTTAGTCAGCATAATGGACACAACCAACACCCATGTTTGAGTCACTACTCTCGCCAACAAAACCCATTTGTCCCATTATTGTTTCATGTTCAGTAATAATGGTCAAAAAAAAATTAGCACTACTGGGAAACTAAACCATAATCATCACCATGAAAAAGAATCAATCCAAATGTCAAATATGCATCCACACCTGGTTCTCATGTAAAGTCACAATAACAAAGGAAAAGTGAGAACCCTCGATGTACTGGAACCAGAAAACCCCGAGACACAGCCTCGTGTCCCCTCCCCCAAAAAGATTTTTCATTAACAGAGGATCCCACCCCAATTCACGATATAACAAGGTAACCACCCAGTCTTAAGACTCACAACCACTAAATCCATAAAAATAGGGGATCCCATCCCCAATTCCACAACCACCGAGTGAATTAAAAAAACAAGGAATCACATCCCCTCCCACATCTCCAGCGATCAGCCCGTAAAAAGAAACAACCAACCCACTACCACTGACACAAAGCTGGCCCATGCATGTATTTTCAGATTTATAAGATTTAACACACTCCATGATTTCAATTTCGTGTGTTTAATGGGGAGTTATCACATAAGGGTTGATCCTTCTGCTTTCAATTTATTTAGCCGGGTATACGTGGTTAACCAATTTACTTTTTACGGAAGGAGTTCACAACCACAAGGAAGCCACTTAAAACATCACCAGGGGTTCATTAATGCATAGAGAAATACCACCAAAGGCCATGATATTCAGTAGTTTTAAGCTAGTATAATTCAGAAAGATGATCATAACAAATAACAGCATCAATAATCACAACCCACCTTCTTTCTTTATAGAATTCGTTCATTATATTTATTAGGTCGGGTTTTCCAATTCTACAGAATCAAAAGCACACCCACCCCACATGATACACAAAGGAGAGGGACAATGGAGAAATTCCCTACTTGTTGATAGACGATCGACGCTTAGGCCGGGGGTGGAACTTCACGGTTAGCGATGCGGTTTGCCTGAATGAAAAATCACCTCGTCAATCAATGCTCAGGCCAGGCGTGGAACTTTAAGCATAACGATGCCGCTCTCCCGATGCACGAAAACCGGCTTGTTTAGATAAAGGTACTCGCTGAGGGTGATCGAGAAAAGAAGGAAACCTGGGAGAACACTTTTTAGTTATAAGGGCGGCAGATGGTTGAGATAAGAATGCGAAACCGCGTGAGCGGGGTTCGTGGGTTGACCACGCGGTTGGGAAGTAACACATGATGATATTAAGGTGTTATTTAATTATTCCCCATCGGGGAGGATTCTCGAGATTTTTAGGAATTAATTATGGGAATTAAATGGTTTTAAACAGAGCAAAATAATTAATTTACATCAAAACTTACGTTGCGGGATAGGAAAAGTCAGGTACTGCAAAAAGAACGAAAGGGTCGGCGAGGGGACATGGTGCCACCGTCACCGTGTCACCCTCACGGTGTCAATCTCATGGTGCCACCATCACGGTTCCACTATCACGGTGTCACCGTCACTGTCTCGCCTTGACGGTTCCACCCTCATGGTGCCATTATTTTGGTGGAGCCTCACTTTTGGCAAAGTAATGTGCTAGGAGGGTCCGGGCTATTACATTAGATACCTCTTAAAATATTCTCGGCCTTAAGAATCAAAACATACCCAGAAGGAAAGAGAGGGTCTGAACAACCACCTCGAATGATACCCCTTAGAAGTGAACCCATGCTAACTAAAAACACTTCCCTGTCAAGAACCAAGAAATATTTCATGAAAAACATCCCATGAATGTGGGTTGGTGAGTCTCCTCCCCGGCGTCATGATATTATCCTCTTTGGGAGGCACTGAATCGCCCGCACGGGTTTAATCGCATCCACCTTAATGCGTCTTGATTACGGGTCGGGTCCTCTCCTCCCCCATAGCCAGGGATTTTCACACACAACCAGAGGAATGAAAACAAGTACATTCCATAGCCAAAAAGACAAAAATTTCGACTACAAAAGGTACAACAAGGAACAAATCTCAAAACAACACTGGGTACAGGGTACGCATCTGTGATTCTCTCTCCCACGTACTATCCTCAAGCCCACCATGTCTCCACAACACACGAACCAAGGGAATGGTTCTCCCATGAAACACCTTCTCCTTGCGATCCTCGATAATCACTGGTCTCTCCACAATTGTCACGTCATCCTCAATGTCCAGATCACCCCAATAAATGATGTGTGAATCGTCGCGTAGATACCGACGGAGCTGGGACACATGGAAGACATCATGTATCCTCAGTAGCGGCGGTGGTAATGATAGCTGATGAGCCACTTCGCCAACCCTCCGCAACACTTCGAATGGTCCGATTAACCTGGGAGAAAGCTTACTCCCGTTGCCAAACCTCCGCTGTCAACACCGAGGGGAGACTTTCAAGACCACGTGGTCTCCGACCTCAAAAACCAAGGGCCTCCTCCTGGTATCATCATACGACTTCTGTCAATCCTGGGCTGCCTTCATCCTTTCCCGTATGAGATGAACCTTCTCTTTCGCGCTTTTCACCACATCTAGGACAAGAATGCTTGCCTCTCCTACATCGGTCCAACACACAGGTGAACGACATGGCCTCCCGTACAAGGCTTCAAACGGGGCCATACCGATGGTAGAGTGGTAGCTATTATTGACTGAAAACTCTACCAGAGGAAACTACCGCACCCATGGTCCCCCCTGAGTCCAGAACACATGCCCGCATAATATCTTCCATGGTCTGGATGGTGCGCTCGGTCTGTCCATCTGTCTGGGGGTGGAAAGCAGTGTTAAGATGTAGATGGGTTCCAAAAGCATTATGTAATCCTCTCCAGACTCTCGAGATAAATGGTGCATCCCTATCCAAGACTATAGATCTCGAAAACCATGAAACCATACCACCTCATCCACATACCTTCGCACTATTGAATCCACTGCACTCGACTCCATGATCGCAGAATGTCAGCTGATTTCTTCAACCTGTCCATTACCACCCAGATTGCGTCGTATCCACCTTGATCCTTTGGTAGTCCCGTGACAAAATCCATAGAGATGTAATCCCACTTCCACTCAAGGACATCTAGAGGCTGTAGTAGGCTGCCTGGAACTTGGTGTTCAACCATCACTTGCTGACATACTAAGCACTTGGCCACAAACACTAAAACCGCTTGATTAACATCGTGCCACCAAAATTGCCTCTTCAGTCCCTGGTGCATCTTGGAAACTCATGGGTGTACCTCCAGGGGTGAGTTATAGAACTCACTGAGAACCTTGTTGTGCATCTCCTCCGAAACAAACAGCTTCCCCTGGAAAAGCATCTGGTTCTGACCATCCTCTGTCTATCCTTCCGGAACATTTCCCAGGTCGACTCGATCAAACATCACTTCACACTCTGGGTCTCCCCAATAAGACTCTTCCACTTTCTGAAATAGAGATGACTGAACTGTCATCTGATATAGGTATCCTCTACCGCTATCCATCATCGAATCCAAGAGTAAAGCAGCCAACTCCTCCATCGCCTTCCAGGCATCCGCTGACTCTCAGACCGCATTCTTCTACGACTTCATGCTCAAGTCATCAGCCACTACATTGCCCTAGACCTCAGTATATGATATCTCGAAGTAGTATTCCGGGAGGAACTCCAACCATCTCCACTGTCGCAGGTTTAGGTCCTGTTGAGAGAAGATATACCTCACGATATTGTGATCTGCGAATAACACCAAGCATTTTCCGATGAGGTAGTGCCGCCATAACATTAGAGAAAAAATGACCGATGCAAGCTCCAGGTTGTGGGTGGCGTAATTACGCTAATGGGGGTGTAGCTACATGGACCCATAATAGATCACCCCTTGTCGCTGCATCAACACACATTCCAGGCCCTGTCCTGAAGCATCACAGAACACCTCATAATCCGCCCCTTCTTCCAGTAATCTTAGCACTGGGTCACTAATCAAGTTCTCCTTCATATAGCTGAAGGCTGACTCGCACTGCTCGCTCCACCCAAAAACCTGGTCATTCATGGTAAGGGCTGTCAAAGGGGCTACTACTCAGGAGAATATGGGTACAAACCTCGCATAGTAACCTGCCAGCCCAAGGAAACTACGGACCTCTGCCACATTTTGGGTGCTGACCACAGAACAACCGCCTCAACTTTTGATGGGTCCACCGCTACCCCTTGCTTGGACACCACGTGACTGAGGAAGTGCACTTCTCATGTCCATAACTTGCATTTTGACAACATCCAATAGAGCTGATGTTGCTAGAAGACCTCCAAAACTGTCCTCAGGTGCTTTGAATGGTCCTCTTCTGACCACAAATAGTCAGGATATCATCGATGAACACAACAATGAACCGATCCATGTATTTCCAGAAGATGGAGTTCATAAGCCCCATGAAAATAGCTGGGGCTTTCATAATGCCGAAGGGCATAACCATGATCTTGAAGTTTCCATATCTCCATCTGAATGCCATCATTGGGATGTCGCCATCTTTCACTCTCTTCTGGTGGTACCCAGACTGTAGGTCAATCTTCGAGAACCATCCTTCCCCATTCAGCTGGTCGAAAAGATCTTCGATCCTCGGAAGAGGGTAGAGATTCTTGATCATCACCTGATTCAGCCTCCTACAGTCTGTGCACAACCTGAGACCACCATATTCCTTATTAGCGAACAAGACTGGAGTGCCCCACGTTGACGCACTCTGGAAAACATAACCCCTCTTCATCAGATCGTCAATCTAGATCTGCAACTCCCGTAGCACTAAAGGTGCAATCCGGTAAAGAGCCATCAAGATCGTATGAGCGCAGTGCTGTAGGACTATCCCGAACTCGATAACACGTCGAGGGGATAGAGTCTCCACCTCCTCAGGGATGATGTCGAAAAACCCATGGACGATCTCTGGCACTTCCTCCATTTCAGCATCTACCGACCCTATTGACAGCTCGACCAACAAGGATAGAAGGGGTTCCTCTCACCTACTTCCCTTCTGACTGCTCCGCTAGCCGGTGAGTGTAACACACCGGCTGACCAAGTCCAAGAACAAAACCCTTCTTCAGAAATAGTCAATGACGGCACACACAAGAAAATAGCCAGTCGATGCCTAAGATGACATTGTATTGCTGAATCTGTAGTAGGAGATGATCCCTAACCGACTGATGTGTTCCTATCATCAGTCTACATCCCCGACAAACAATCAACAAGTCGGTCTGACCTCCAAATGGTCTGCTCAACACCAAGGGCATCCGAAGTCTCTCGACATCTTGACCCAAGGCACGGTCTAGACTTGGTGCAACAATTGAGCGTGAAACCCCAGTATCAAACAAGGCATATGAAATAGTACTAAACAAACTTATCATACCTCGAACAACCTCCGGCCTTGCTAGAACTACTGCCTCTACAGCATGTAACTGTCCATGCCTAGCTCCCCTGCCCCTCAGCCATCGGCCACCTCCCCAACCACACCCTGGTCAATGTCCCTGATGAGCGCCATGAGGTCGGCCTCTTCCCCCTACGTCTGCCCTCGGAGGAGCGGGGGCTCGCTATCCCTGCTGCTTCTTCTAGAAAGGCCTGGATGAAAGTTGCTGCAGGGGCGGGTGGTTGGGTTTTCCGCCACTGTCGTGCTGTACCTGGTCTAGGCACTGACTCCAGAGACGTCCAGGGATCCCACAGATGATGTACTGTGGTCCTGGTCCTGATGAAAAAGGGCGAGGACTAGGGGATCAACACTGAAACTACTTCAGCCTGCTCCCTGTCGGTCGGAACCTGGAGGGTCCTGACACAGGATGCCTGGTGCTGAAAACCTTCCCCTATGATGGTCCCAGCTAGATCCCCTCTCATGACACTTTTCCTAGAGCATGCATCCTCTCCACCACTTCGGCCTTCTTCTGGACCTCCATGTACGTCGGAAGGGTAAAGGGGTAATAGCATACTGGAGGGACGGTCGGAGCACCTCCTCCAAACGACTTGCCCGAGACTCCTCATTGGGAAAGATGTCTGGAGGAAAATATAGGAGGTCCTTGAACATGATCCCTAGCTCCCTCACTGACATACTCCCATGTTGGAGGGAGAGTAGCTCCTATCTCTTTTCCGCTATTCATCATTGAGGAGAGGAATTCCGGCCGAAATTCCCTCTCGAAATCAGTCCATGCCACCTCAGCGTCTCTCCTCTCCCCCAGGTAAAGTGTCCACCAATGATTTATAAGATTTAACACACTCCATGATTTCAATTCTGTTTATTTAACCGGGAGTTATCACAGAAGGGTTAATCCTAGTGCTTTCAATTTATTTAGCCGGGTATACGTGATTAACCAATTTACTTTTTACGGCAGGAGTTCACAACCACAAGGAAGCCAATTAAAACATCACCATGGGTTCATTAATGCACAGAGAAAGACCACCAATGGCCATGATATTCAGTAGTAGTAAGCCCGTATAATTCAGAAAGATGATCATAATAAAAAACAACATCAATGATCACATCCCCCTTCTTTCTTTAGAGAATCTGTTCATTATCTTTATTAGGTCTGGTTTATCCAATTCTACAGATTCAAAAGCATGACCACCCCGCATGATAAACAAAGGAGAGGGACGAAGGCGAAATTCACTAGATGTTGATCAATGATTGACACTTAGGCCAGGGGCAGAACATCACAAATAGCGATGCAGTTCACCTGGAAAAAAAAATCGCCTTGTCTATCAACGCTCAGGCCAGGCGCGGAACATTACGCACAATGATGCAGCTCGCCCGATGCATGAAAACCAGATCGTTTGGATAAAGGTACTCACCGAGGGTGATCGAGAAAAGAAGAAACCTTGGGTGAACACGTTTTAGTTATAAGGGCCTCCGACGATTGAGATAAGAACGCGAAACCGCGTGAGCGGGGTTGATGGGTTGACCACACGGTTTGGTAGTTACACCAGATGATATCAAGGTGTTATTTAAATATTACGCATCGGGGAGGTTTCTCGGGATTTTTAGGAATTAATTATGGGCTTTAAAAGGTTTTAAAAGGAGTAAAAGAAATAATTTACATCAATACATACGTTGCTGGAGGGGAAAAGTTAGTTACTGGAAAAGAACGAAAGGCTCGGCGAGGGGACATGGTGCCACCTTCACAGTGTCACCCTCATGGTGTCACCATCACGGTTTCACCGTCACGGTCTCACCCTCACGATGTCACCCTCACGGTGTCACCGTCACGGTGTCAGTCTCACGGTGCCACCGTCACGGTTCCACTGTCACGGTGTCACAGTCACGGTCTCACCCTCACGGTGCCACCCTCACGGTGCCACTGTTTTGGTGGAGCCTCACTTTTGGAAAAGTAATGTGCCAGGAGGGTTCGGTCCATTACATTAGATACATCTTAAATGATTCTCGTCTGTGAGAATCAAAACAATCCAAGAAGGAAAGAGAGGGTCCGAACAACCACCTCGAATGACACCTCTTAGAAGTGAACCCATGCTAACTAAAAACACTTCCCTATCAAGAACCAAGCAACATACCATGCCAAACTTCCCAGGAATGTAGGTTGGGGAGTCTCCTCACCCATGTCATGATATTATCTACTTTGGGCTGCACTAACTCACCTGCATGGGTTTAATCACATCCACCTTAATGCATCTTGATTAGGGGTCGAGTCCTCTCTCTCCCACGTACTCTCCTCAAGCCCACCATGTCTCCACAACACACGAACCACAGGAATGGTTCACCCACAAAGCACCTTCTCCTTGTGATCCTCGATCATCACTGGTCTCTCCACAAAAGTCACATCATCCTCGATGTCCATCTCACCCCAATCAATGACGTTTGAATCATTGCGCAGATACCGGAGGATCTGGGACACATGGGAGACATCATGCATCCTTAGTAGCGGCGGTGATAATTCTAGCTGATAAGCCTCTTCGTTGACCCGCCGTAACACTTCAAAGTGTTCGATGAACTGAGAGAAAGCTTACTCCCGTTGTCGAACCTCCACTTCCCACGCCGAGGGGATACCTTGAAGAACATGTGGTCTCCAACCTCAAACTCCAAGGGCCTCCTCCTGGTATCAACATATGACTTCTGTCAGTCATCGGCCACCTTCATCCTTTCACGTATGAGATGAAACTTCTCTATCGCACTCTAAACCATTTCCGGGCCAAGGATACATGCCTCTCCTACTTCGGTCCAACACAAAGGTGAATGACATGGCCTCCCGTTCAAGGCTTCAAAAGGGGCCATACTGATGGTAGAGTGGTAACTATTATTGTCGGAAAACTCTACCAGAGGAAAGTATCGCACCCATGATCCCCCTGAGTCCAGAACACATGCTCGCATAATATCTTCCATGGTCTGGATGGTGCAATCTGTCTGTCCATCTGTTTAGGGGTGGAAAGCAGTGCTGAGGCGTAGCAGGGTTCCAAAAGAATGCTGCAATATTCTCCAGACTCGAGAGATAGATCATGCATCCCTATCCAAGACTATAGAGCTCAGAAAACCATGCTACCATACCACCTCATCCACGTATAGTCGTGCTAAAGCATCCACTACACTCGACTCCCTGATCGCCAAAAAGTCAGCCAATTTCGTCAACCTGTCCACTACCACCCAGATGGAATCGTATCCCCCATGAACCATGGGTAGTCCCGTGATGAAATCCTTCGAGATGTCGTCCCAATTCCACTCGGGGACATCTAGAGGCTGCAATAGGCTGCTTGGAACTCAGTGTTCATCCTTCACTTACTGACATACTAAGCACTTGGCCTCAAACACTACCACAACTCACTTAACTCCAGGCCACCAAAACTGCCTCTTCAGTCCCTGGTTCATCGGGGAAACTCATGGGTGTACCACCAGGGGTGAGTTGTGGAACTCACTGAGAACCTTACTGTGCATCGCCTCCGGAACAAACAACTTCCCCTGGAAAAGCATCTGGTTCTGACCATCCTCTGTCCATCCTTCCAGAGCATTGCCCTGGTCGACTTGATAACGCATCACATCGCACTCTGGGTCTCCCCACTGAGACTCCTCCACTTGCTGAAACAGAGATGACTACACCATCATCTTATATAGGCAACCTCTACCGCTATCCATCTTCGCATCCAGTTTTAAAGCAGCCAACTCCTTCATCGTCTTCTAGGCATCCACTGACTCTCGGACCACATTCTTCTGCGTCCTCCTGCTCAAGGCATCACCCACTACATTTCCCTTTCCCTCACTATACAAGATCTCGAAGTAGTACTCTTGGAGGAACTCCACCCATCTCCATTGTCGCAGGTTTAGGTCCCGCTGGGAGAAGAGATACCTCATGCTTTTGTGATCTGCGAAGACCACAAAGCATTCTCCGATGAGGTAGTTCCGCCATTATATTAGTGACAAAACAACCGCTGCAAGCTCCAGGTCGTGGGTGGCATAATTACGATCATGGGAGCGTAGCTGCCTAAACCCATAAGAGATCACCCCTTGTCGCTGCATCAACACACATCCCAGGCCATTTCATGAAGCATCACCGAACACCTCACAATCCGCCCCTTCATTTGGTAATATTAGCACTGGGTCACTAATAAACTTATCTTTCATATAGATGAAGGATGAATCGAAATGCTCACTCCACCCAAAACCCTGGCCATTCTTGGTATGGGTTGTCAAAGGGGATGCTACTCGGGAGATGTTGGGTACGATCCTCCGATAGTAACCTGCCAGCCCAAGGAAACTACGTACCTCTGCCACATTTTCGGTGCATCCCACGAAATAATCTCCTCCACTTTTGATGGGTCCACCGCTACCCCCCTGCTCGAACACCACGTGCCCGGGGAAGGGCACTTATCGTGTCCATAAATTGCATTTCTACAACTTCCCATTGATCTTATAATGTCGTACGACCTCCAAAACTCTCCTCAGGTGCTCTGCATGGTCCTCTTTTGACCTCGAATAGATCAGGATATCGTCGATGAACACAACCACGAACCGATCCGTGTATTTCCGGAAGATGGAGTTCATAAGCCCCATGAACACAGCTGGGTCGTTCATAACACAGAAGGGCTTAACCATGAACTAAAAGTGTTCATATATTCATATGAACGCTGTCTTTGGGATGTCGCCCTCTTTCACTCTATGCTGGTGGTTCCCAGACAGAATGTCGATCTTCGAGAACCGTCCTGCCCCATTCAGCTGGTCAAAAAGATCGTCTATCCTCGAAAGTGCGTAGCGATTCATGATCGTCACCTGATTCAGCCTCATGTAGTCTATGCCCAACCTGAGACCAACATCTTCCTTCTTTGCGAAAAATACTAGAGTGCCCCATGCTGACACACTCGGGCGAACATAACCCCTCTTCATTAGATAGTCAATCTGGATCCGCAACTCCCATAGCTCTGAAGGGGGCATCCTGTAAGGATCCATCGAGATCGAACGATCGCCATGCTGTAGGTCTATCCCAAACTCGATATCACATTGAGGGGGTAGAGTCTTCACCTCCTCAGGGAAGACATACATAAACCCACAAAGGATCTCTGGCACTTCCACCATTTCAGCATCTACCGACCATACTGACAGCTCGACCAACAAGGAGAGGAGGGGTTCCCCTCGCCTACTTCCCTTCTGACTGCTCCACTCGCAGGTGAAGGTAACATGTCGGCTACCCATGTTCAAGAACACAAACATTCTTCAGAAACAGTCGATGAGGGCACCCACAGAATATAGCCATTCGATGCCTAGGATGACATCGTATGGCTTAATCTGTAGTAGGAGAAGATCCCTAACCGAATGATGTGGCCCTATCATCAATTCTTCATCCTCGATAATCAAACAACAAGTCGGTCTGACCTCCGACTGGTGTGCTCAACACCTGGGGCACCAGAAGTCACTCGGCATCTAGACCCAAGGCACGGTCTAGACTGGGTACAACAAAGGAGTGCGAAGCTCCGGTATCAAACAAGGAATAAGCAAGAGTACTAAACAAACTGATCGTACCTCAAACAACCTCTGGCCCTGCTGGAAGTTATACCTCTACGGCGTGTAACTGTCCAAGCCCCGCTCTTATACCCCTCGTCTATCGGCCACCTCCCCGACCACGCCCTAGTCGAGGTCCCTAAGGAGCGCCCTCAGGTCGTCCTTATCCTCCTCAGTCTGACCTCGGAGGAGCGGGGGCTCGCAGTACCTGCTGCTGCTTTTGGAATGGCCTGGCTAGAAGTTGTTGTAGGGGAGGGTGGTGTGGATTTTCGCCACCGCCTTGCTGTACCCGGTCCAGGCACTGACTCCGGAGATGTCCGGGGCTCCCACAGATGATGCACCGCGGTCCTAGGCCCGAAGGAAAAGTGCAAGGGTTAGGGGATCGAAACTGAAATTGATGAGGCCTGCTCCCTACCGGTCAGAACCTAGAGGGTCCTGACGCAAGAGGCCTGGTGCTAACGTCCATACCCATCGATGGTCCCAGCTGGATCCCCTCTCGTGAAACTCCTCCTAGATCATGCATCCTCTCTACTAAATTGGCCTTCTTCTGGACCTCCATGTACGTCGAATGTGTAAAGGGGGTAATAGCATACTGGAGGGAGGGTCGGAGCACCTCCTCCAAACGCCTTGCCCGAGACTCCTCGTTGGGAAAGAGGTCCTGAGAAAAACATAGGAGGTCCTTGAACATGATCCCTAGCACCCTCTCTGACATAATCACCTTTTGGAGGGAGAGTAGCTCCTGTCTCTTTTCCGCCTTCATCATCTAAGATAGGAATTCCGGACAGAACTCCGTCTTGAAATCCGTCCATGCCACCTCAGCATCTCTCCTCCCCCCAGGTAAACCGTCAACCACTGACGCGCTACTCCCTGCATCTGGATGACGGCCAGAGGAACAAAGTACTCATTTGGGGCCTGAATCCGGATGAAAGCTATCACTAGCTCCCCTATCCAACCTTCTGTCTTCATGTCATAGGTGCTTCCCTCATACTTCTCGAGGGTCTGTCGCTGGAAGGCCTGATGAGTCCTCTGCCACTGGTCATCCTCTTCTTCTCGGTCAGCTCTCTGCCGATCGGACAAGGTAGTCTGTGGGGCCTCGATCGCCAGTACCACATGTGGTCTCCTACCAGGTTCCATAGCTGCAAGGTAAACAAGGAATTCTTAATCCCAATAGTGCATATTATTTCCTTTAAAAATTCTTAAACTTTTAGTTTATTATTAATCCCTAAAACACCCCTGAAACATGAGAACTCAAGTCATTATGATGCATTTACTTATCCAAGGGTCTTTACC
The DNA here is from genome assembly GCA_963277665.1 of Viscum album. Taxonomy (NCBI): domain Eukaryota; kingdom Viridiplantae; phylum Streptophyta; class Magnoliopsida; order Santalales; family Viscaceae; genus Viscum; species Viscum album. Next base: position 1,453,702,630 of record OY728159.1, on the reverse strand, counting down.
CTGCAATTAGCGTGGCCTCACTTGGTCGTTCGGTAGGTCCAGAGTCCTTGCGTCGGATCACGAGGGCCCTAAAATCTCGTTTCCTAGCCAGTATTCCCTGGCCTAATTCATGCACCAAGGTCACCCAACATGGTTTCCTTACCATCCAATGAAATACACACTATACCTAACACTAGACTCAATCCTATCTCTCAATCATCACCTCTGATACCATTCTGTCATGACCTGCCTTCAAGAACATATGGACTCTGACCTCAAACTCCAAGGGCCTCCTCCTATTATCAGCATACAACTTCTGTCAGTCATGGGCCACCTTCATCCTTCCACGTATGAGATGAACCTTCACTATCGCACTCTGCACCACTTTCGGGACAAGGATGCCTGCCTCTCCTACTTCGGTCCAACACATAGGTGAACGACATGGCCTCTCGTACAAGGCTTCAAACTGGGCCATACCGATGGTAGAGTGGTAAATATTATTTTCAGAAAACACTACAAGAGGCATGTATCGCCCCATGATCCCCCTGAGTCTAGAACACATGCCCGCAGAATATCTTCCATGGTCTGGATGGTGTGCTCTGTCTGTCCATCTGTTTGGGGGTGGGAAGCAGTGCAAAGGCGTAGATAGGTGCCAAAAGCATGCTGCAATCTTCTCCAGACTCGCAAGATAAATCATGCATCCCTATCCGAGACTATAGAGCTCAGAAAACCATGCAACCATACAGCCTCATCCACGTACATTCGCGCCAAAGAATCCACTGCACTCGACTCCCTGATCCCCAGAAAGTCAGCCGATTTCGTCAACCTGTCCACTACCATCAAGATGGCGACGTATCCCCCTTGAACCTTGGGTAGTCCCGTGATGAAATCCATTGGGATGTCATCCCACTTCCACTCGGGGACATCTAGAGGCTGCAATAGGCTGCCTGGAACTTGGTGTTCAGCCTTCACTTGCTAACATACTAAGCACTTGGCCACAAACACTTCCACCGCTCATTTAACTCCAGGCCACCAAAACTGCCTCTTCAGTCCCTAGTGCATCTTGGAAACACATGGGTCTACCACCATGGGTGAGTTGTGGAACTCACTGAGAACCTTGTTGTGCATTGCCTCCAAAACAAACAGCTTCCCCTGGAAAAGCATCCAGTTCTGACCATCCTCTGTCCATCCTTTCGAAACATTTCCCTGGTCGACTCGATAACGCATCACATCGCACTATGGGTCTCCCCACTGAGACTCCTCCACTTGCTTAAACATAGATGACTACACCATCATCTGATATAGGAAGCCTCTACCACTATCTATCTTCGCATCCAGTTGTAAAGCAGCCAACTCCTCCATCGCCTTCAAGGCGTCCGCCGACTCTCGGACCGCTTTCTTCTGCATCCTCCTGCTCAAGGCATCAACCACTACATTTCCCTTGCCCTTAGTATAAGAGATCTCGAAGTAGTAATCCTAGAGGAACTCCACCCATCTCCACTGTTGTAGGTTTAGGTCTCGCTGGGAGAAGATATACCTCAAGCTTTTTTGATCTTTGAAGACCACAAAGCGTTCTCTGATGAGGTAGTTCTGCCATAACATTAGTGCAAAAACAACTGCTGCAATCTCTAGGTCGTGGGTGGCGTAATTACGGTCATGGGAGCATAGCTTCCTGGACCCATAAGAGATCACCCCTTGTCACTGCATCAACACACATCCCAGGCCATGTCTTGAAGCATCACATAACACCTCATAAGCCGCCCCTTCTTCTGGTAATATCAACACTCGGTCACTAATAAATTTTTCTTTCATATAGATGAAGGATGACTCGCAATTATCGATCCACCCAAAAACCTGGTCATTCTTGGTAATGGCTATCAAAGGTGCGGCTACTCGGGAGAAGTTGTGTAGGAACCTCCGATAGTAACCTACCAGCCTAAGGAAACTATGGACCTCAGCCACATTTTGGGTGCGTCCCACGAAACAACCGCCTCAACATTCGATGGGACCACCGCTACCCCCCACCCCAGACACCACGTGCCCATGGAAGTGTACTTATCATGTCCAGAACTTTCATTTCAACAACATCCCATAGAGCTGATAATGTCTTAGGACCTCCAAAACTGTCCTCAGGTGCTCTGCATGGTCCTCTTCTGACCTCGAATACATCGGGATATCGTCGATGAACACAACCACGAACTGATCCATGTATTTCCGGAATATGGAGTTCATAAGCCCCATGAACACAGCTAGGGAGTTCATAACACCGAAGGGCTTAACCATGAAATCATAGTTCAAATATAATCATATGAATGCCGTCTATGGGATGTCGCCCTCTTTCACTCTCAACTGGTGGTACCCAGACCGCATGTTGATCTTAGAGAACCATCCTTCCCCATTCAGCTGGTTGAAAAGATCGTCTATCCTCAGAAGAGAATAGCGATTCTTGATCGTCACCTGATTCAGCCACATGTAGTCTATGCACAACTTGATAAAACCATCTTCTTTCTTTGCGAACAATACTAGAGCGCCCCACGGCGACACACTCAGGCGAACATATCCCCACTTCATCAGATCGTCAATCTGGATCCGCAACTCTCGTAGCTCTGAGGGTGTCATCCGGTAAGGAGCCATCGAGATCAGACGAGCCCCAGGGTGTATGTCTATCCCGAACTCGATATCACGTCGAGAGGGTAGAGTCGTCACCTCCACTGGGAAGATGTCCATAAACCCACAGACGATCTCGGGCACTTCCACCATTTCAATATCTACCGACCCTACTGAAAGCTTGGCCAACAAGGAGAGGAGGGGTTCCCCTCGCCTACTGCCCTTCTGGCTGCTCTGCTCGCCGGTGAAGGTAACACGCCAGCTGCCCATGTCCGAGAACACAACCCTTCTTCAGAAACAGTAGATGACGACACAAATAGAAAATAGCTAGTCAATGACTAGGATGACATCGTTTGGATGAATCTGTAGTAGGAGAAGATCCCTAACCGAATGGTGTGGCCCTATCATCAATTCTACATCCTCGACAAACAAACAACAAGTCGATAGCACCTCTGACTGGTGTGCTCAACACTAGGGGCTCCGGAAGTCCCTCGGCATCTAGACCCAAGGAACAATCTATACTGTGTGCATCAAAGGAGTGAGAAGCTCTGGTATCGAACAAGGCATAAGCAAGAGTACTAAAAAAAATGATCATACCTCGAACAACCTCTGGCCTTTCTGGAACTGCTGCCTCTACGGCGTGTAACTGTCCTTGCCCAGCTCCCCTACCCCTCGGCTGTCGGCCACCTCCCCGACCACGCCCTGGTCGAGGTCCCTGAGGAGCACCCTGAGGTCATCCTACTCCTCCCACGTCTGACCTCGGAGGAGCGGGGGCTCGCAGTACCTGCTGCTGCTTCTGGAAAGTCCTGGCTGGAAGTTGCTGCAGGGGTGGGTGGTGGGGTTTTCTGCCACTGCCTTGTTGTAACCGGTCCAGGAACTGACTCCGGAGATTTCGAGGGCTCCCACAGATGAAGCACTGCTGTCCCGGTCCAGAAGGAAAAGGGCAAGGGCCAGAGGATCGAAACTGAAACTAATGCAGCCTGCTCCCTGCTGGTTGGAACCTGGAGGGTCCTGACGTAAGAGGCCTAGTGATGACAGCCTTCCCCTTCGATGGTCCTACCTGGATCCCCTCTCGTGACACTCCTACTAGAGCATGCATCCTCTCCACCACTTCGGCCTTCATCTGGACCTCCATGTACATTGAAAGGGTAAAGGGTGTAATAGCATGCGTGAGAGAGGGTCGGATCACCTCCTCCAAACGCCATGCCCGAGACTCCTCGTTGGGAAAGTGGTCCGGAGAAAAATATAGGAGGACTTTGAACATGATCCCTAGCTCCCTCACTGACATACACCCCTTTTGGAGTGAGATTAGATCCTGTCTCTTTTCCGCCATCATCGTCGAAGAGAGGAATTACGGCCGGAACTCCCTCTCGAAATCAGTCCATGCCACCTTAGCTTCTCTCCTCTCCCCCAGGTAAAGCGTCAACCACTGACGTGCAGCTCCCCACATCTGGCTGATGGCCAGAGGAACCCAGTACTCATTCTGGGCTTGAATCAGGCCGAAAGCTATCACTAGACCCTCTATCCAGCCTTCCATCTTCAAGTCAGAGGTGTTGCCCTCATACTTCTCGAGGGTCTGTCGCTAGAAGGCCTGAAGAGTCCTCTGCCACTGGTCATCCTCCTCTTCTTGGTCAGCTCTCTGCCGATCGACCAAGGTAGTCTGCAGGGCCTCGATCGCTGGTACCACACATGGTCTCCTACCAGGTGCCATAGCTGCAAGGTAAACAAGGAATTCTTAAGCCCAAGTAGTGCAGATTGTTTCCTTTAAAACTTCTTAAACTTTCAATTATTCTTAATCCCCAAAACACCCCTGAAACATGAGAAGACAAGTCATTATGATGCATTTACATATCCTAGGGTCTTTACCCTGCAATCAGCATGGCCTCACTTGGCCGTTCGGTTGGTCCAGAGTCATTACGTCGGATCACGGGAGGCCCTAAAATCCTGTGTCCTAGCAAGTCTTCCCTGGCCTAATTCACGCACCAAGGTCACCCAACACGGTTTACATACCATCCCATGAAATCCACATTGTGCCTAACATCAAAATCCATCCTATCTCTCAACCATCACCACTGATTCCATTCTGTCACGACCTGCCTTCATCATAAGGAAGGACGGGTCAGCAAATTGCCAGACCCTTCCTTCTTTAAGTTGAAGGAGAGATAATGACCCCCGAGACCTGCCTTCAATAGGTCCCGAAGTGGAGACTACCACCAAGTGTATAGAAATCACAAAAAATGGAAGGCATTACCTTTTTTTGTTTTATAGGATATGGTGATAAGAATATGAAACCCAACAACACCAAGGTAAACGAAAAGTAATGCAAAAAGTGAACCATTCCCACATGCATGTTTCAAATGTAAAAGCCACAAACTACGGAAGGTGACTACAAAGGTATGTACCAAAGAAAGGAAATAGCAACTGCGACAGCCCCAAAGCTCCGAGCAAGTATGGTCTTGCACGATCCCCGAAGTCCTCCTGGAAACCTTAAAGCAGTTTTATATACGTTAGGTGAGCATTCAAGTACACTCAGTAGGGAAAAAAAGACTCACATGAACAATTGGGGGAACGTAATAAAGTCCCATGAGAAGAGGACTGAACCAAACACTTATCACGGTAAAATATCCACCCAAGCCCCACCAAGGCACACTCCCCAAATAACGCAAGTCAGGTAATATATATAACAAGAGAACATCGATGTTTGGGTACCCCACCCCACATCCCCACTGGTTATTGAGACATCCTATGCATCGAACCAATCCCACCATTCTCACTGCAGTCCCACTGCCACATCCGCCCGCACACACCTGGGCCACAACCACATGCAGTCCCAGTGCTGAATCCTGCCCACAAACACCTAGGCCACCACTGTCACACGTAACCACACCTGCAAACACCTAGGCCAGAACAACCACCACCATGCCCGAAGACACATGGGCTAGGAGATCCACTGCCACACTCGAAGACACCTAGGAATCATCCCGATGACACTTGGGCAACCACCTACTGCACACACCCGGCCAACCACCACACTACCCCGCCCAAATGTTCTTGGGCTAATAATGGACCTCAGGCCATCACAGCCTGCCCGAAGATATATGGGCTATCCGGGAAAGGGAGTATAAAAGGAGATAATAACTAGCCACTAATAATAGTGTTGGGAAAATCACCCTCCTCCATGGAATGGGGGTGTTCGACACTAAGTGCTCAACTAGGGTGGGGCACGAATAAGAAACACAAAACTGCAAGTATATAACTGTAGGAAACAAGCACTCACCCAAAGATTATGTTTTTCTTCAGTCAGCATAATGGACATAACCAACACCCATGTCTGAGTCATGACTCTCGCCAACAAAATCCATTTGTCCCATTCTTGTTTCATGTTCAGTAATAATGTTCAAATAAGTTTTAGAACTACTGGACAACTAAACGATAAGAAAAACCAAGGAATAGAATCCATCCAAACATCAACAAAGCATCCACACCTGGTTCGCATGAAAAGTCACAACAACAAAGGAAAAGTGAGAACCCTCGAAGTACTAGAAAAAGACAACCCCAAGACACTGCCCCGTGTCCCCTCCCCCAATAAGGTTTTTCATCAACAGAGGATCCCACCCCAATTTGTGATATAACAAGGTAAAAACCTTGTCTTAAGACTCGCAACCACTGAATCCATAACAACAGGGGATCCCATCACCAATTCCACAACCACCGAGAGTATAACAAAAAACAGGGAATCCCATCCCCTCCCACATCTCCATCCATCAGAACGTAAATGGAAACAACCAACCCACTACCACTGACACAAAGCAGGGCCATGCCTGTATTTTCAGATTTATAAGATTTAACACACTCCATGATTTCAATTCCGTTTGTTTAACCGAGTGTTATCACAGAAGGGTTGATCCTGGTGCTTTCAATTTATTTAGCCGGGTATACGTGATTAACCAATTTATTTTTTATGGCAGGAGTTCACGACCACAAGGAAGCCATTTAAAACACCACATGGGGTTCATTAATGCACATAGAAATACCACCAACGACCATGATTTTCAGTAGTTGTAAGACCATATAATTCAGAAATAAGATCATAATATAAAATAGCATCAGTGATCACAACCCCCCTTATTTCATTATAGAATCTGTTCACTACGATTATTAGGTCTGGTTTTTCCAATTATACAGAATCAAAATCATGCTCCCCCTACATGATACACAAAGGAGAGAGACGAAGGATAAATTCCCTACTTGTTGATGGATGAGCGACGCTTAGGATGGGGGCGGAACTTCACAGATAGCGATGCGGTTTGCCTGAATGAAAAATCGCCTCGTCTATCAATGCTCAGGTCATGCGTGGAACTTTATGCATAACGATGTGGCTCACTCGATGCATGACAACCGGCTCGTCTGGACGACGATACACGCAGAGGGTGATCGAGAAAATAAGAAACCTAGGGCGAACCCTTTTTAGTTATAAGGGCCGTGGACGATTGAGATAAGAACTCGAAACCGCGTGAGCGGGGTTCATGGGTTGACCACGCGGTTGGGCTGTTACACATGATGATATTAATAGGTTATTTAAATATTCCCCATAGGGGTGGTTTCTCGGGATTTTTAGGAATTAATTATGGGATTTAAATTGTTTTAAAAGTAGTAAAAGAATTCGTTTACGTAAAAACTTACGTTGCGTGAGCAGAAAAGTAAGGTACTGGAAAAAGAACAAAAGGATAGGTGAGGGGACACTGTGCCACCCTCACGGTGTCACCCTCACAGTTTGACCCTCACGTTCTTACCTTCACGGTGTCACCCTCACCGTGTCACCATCACAGTGTCAGCCTCATGGTGCCACCGTCATGGTTCCACCGTCACGGTTCCACCATCACGGTCTCGCCCTCACGGTGCCATCATCACGGTCCCACTGTTTTGGAGGAGCCTCACTTTCTGAAATGTAATGGGCCAGGAGGGACCGGGCCATAATAGTGCAAGAAAGATATATAATCCTGAACCTCCAAACATTTGGTCTTCTTAGGTACCATAGTACAATGGTGGGTCAAATAAGTTGTGAGATAAACTCAGTATGACACTACCAACAATTTCTATCTAATTATATGGTCTATGAATATAACATAAAACAGTTCATAGTTATTGTTGGTAAAGTAGTAAATAAATAAAGGTAAACTTGCCAGGCATATGTTCCTCAAGGAAAAAAATCGACAATACCTCCATCATCCAATGCTTAAATATCTCCGAACAAGGTAAACAAGTTCAGATGTAAATTAGGTTAATATATATATATATATATATATATATATTCCAAGGATATTCACATGGATACATCATTTGGCCATCAAAAGGGCTGAATAAAAATATAAACTTAACCTAATCTTCTTATTTTTCATGCAATATTCTTCTATGAAGATGATACAATTTCATTTTTGATATCATTAATCTATATTAATTGATTTCTTACATAAAAAGAATCATGTTCTCATCTAAGGTGACACATAATTATGTATCCCAATTATCACGCCTAGAGAACCATAATTAACAATCCCTATAATAGTCAATCCAATGTGTTATATAAAGATTAATATGATGTATCAATCGAAATATGGTATAAGTAATTACCATAGTTCTCATCATTTGTATCCCATATTTGGGATTGAGTCTCCCTCGTGGCATGGTGTAGCCATATCACTATCGAGTCCATCAATGGTGACTCTCATAGAGTAAAAATATCACTCACAAGTTTAATCTCAATAAACCAATTATCCTGTCTAAGTTATTCCTATCAATAAATACATTAATCACCATTGTAAAATTATAAAAATCACCCTAAGAGTATATCAATGGAATACATATGATGGAATACAAGTATCACACTATTAGAAATTCAAATCAAGTTACCAGTGATCCCTTAGTTTTTCATAAAAATTAACTCATGTATCAAATAATCCATAAAAAATTTATTAACTATAGTTAAATTAAAATGTGTAGATATTAATCAAAAATAAATTCTAATTAATTTATGTATTATATGACCACACCCTTTTTTAATTTTAATTATAAAATTAAATTCACTGTAAAATGCATTTCATTCATCGTATCAATTATCAATTTTTAATAGCATATTTTTTATTAGAGAACAAAATTCACCTCAAATGAGGTTTTATTACAAAATGAGAATGTTGGTAATACCACTTAATTGAATATAATTTAAACATAACCTACATTATATTTAATAAAACACAACTAATGGTATTGAAAACATGAATTGTGTTTAATATTCAAGTTTATTTAAGAAGCACCCAATGTGGGTTATTTAACCACATAGACAATCCTAGGCCATGAAATATATCTGAATCATCCCATAGGGATGGTTAATGTGAAGGTGTACATATTCTAATGGTTCCATTTATAAGAAAAATTGATAATTTAATAGAGCATTAAGATCTACGTGTTAAATTTAAAATATAAATATGCATCGTATAGAAATAATAGTTCATGGAACAATGGAATAATTTATCAAAGGAATTACATAAAGTAATAAATTGATATATACCACATAACTCATCTCAATTTATGTCCATCCACTTAATATAGTTTATTGAATCATGGTGTCTCAAGAGAGATTGATGTGATAGAAAAACACCATTAAAATTTGTAGATTTAGTCACATCATGATAGAAATAAAGATGGAAAAAAGAAAAAATGAATGAATGGAGATGGAGTATTTGAATCACTGATACCCATTTACTATCATGAATGAAACTCATAATAGAATATGCATAATTAATTTATAATCAATCATAATGGATGGTTGGAGGGGCTACACGGGAGGGGTTCCTTGTTGGGGTAAGAGGAGAAGAAGAATGTGAAGTATAAATATAAGGAAATAAATGAAATTAGTTAAATAATCCCAATAAAGAGGCAATCAATATGGTTATATGGTTTAAAAACCATGCACCAACGGTTCATCATATAATACCCTGGTAGGGGGATCACACAGTTCATGTGTCTAGCTTGATAAACCATTCTCAAGCCAAGAAATTAGCATTTATCAATGATTTATATCCATTCAAATGATCATATAACCTAGAGATCATGGTTAGATAAAATATTTCAGCACCTATATCCCATCTTGACTACCTATATAGTTTATCTTATAGGGCCTCATTTTTTTACAATAACTATGTTCCTTTGACAGTTCATACAGAAATGGTGTTTATGGATCCCATTGCTTTTGAAAGTAGACAAGACACTCTAAATCTATCTCAAGACTAAAACTAATAAAAAAAATCCCTTGTTAAAATGATCATATTTACAATCCAATTATTGTTTCTTATTATTCTCTTTTCAGAAAAAAATAATAATAAAGAACCTTTTTAAAATTTAATTCATTTAGAAAACAGAAGGTGGAACAATATTTATTAATACTACAATTAAATTAATTTGTAAGAAAAAATGTATTATTTATGATTTAATGATAATAAAATGGTTTGAGAAGTGATTTAGAGGGAAATCAATATAAAATGAATATTATATTTGAAATTATACTAAGGCATAATATTGAGTGTATCACCATCTAAAATGATATTAGAAATATTATTGCTAAATGTATTATGGTTTTATGAAATAATGGTTTTATTATATTGAATGATAATATCAAGTAAATTAAAATTAACAAAGATGTAATACATTATAAAATAATAATATTTTAGACAATAATTATATCTTCTTCCAATATCAAAAAAGTACTATATATTTTATATAATTTAATTACTATAAATTTTTAGAATGTATATCTCATTAATGATGTTTATATAGAGATACATGCGGTAAATATGTTTTTTGATGATTGAAGAAAGGGATTAAAAACTATATTTGATCTAGATGTGTCAATAAATTCCATAATATATTTTTATGTCACACAAAATTAATATATAGGTAACATGGTATTTAGATAATGAATAGTGAACAATAGTATCTTTGTGATAATGACCAACACTATACTAGTTATTATTATTTAATTTTTAGATGAAATTATTTTATGTTGTCAATGAATGGTTTATGATATTATTTAAACATTAAACATGAAAATATTAAAGGAGTGTCAAAAACGTGAAATGAAATTTTTATATGGATTAATAATTTCCAAAACAATAATAAATTTTGTGACATATAACAAAAAAGGATGGACAGATTTTCAAATGACATTACATGATAGAATTAATAGGTGTAACTAAAAAAAATTATGGTAGAATAAAATGTAAAAATAATGATAAATGTTATATTATTATTGTGCAGGATTTGTGAATAATAAATGGTATTTTTTTATATAACGTCATCAGGGTATGATATTACTTTTATAATTATAAATAACTCTTAATATATGTAATTTTTAAAAGATACTAAATTATTGGTAGGTAATATAATTGTGTGTTATGTTAGAAAATTTCAAATTAAATTATACCGAATGAAATAAAATTAGACCTATCAATAATTTATTTTTATAGATATAGGTTGGGTGGATTATGTTTATTATAGAAACCTTTCCATAAGAGGATTATATTTCATTAGATCAAGAATTATGTAAATTAATTCCTTGAAGAAATAATCTTTCACATTGATATAATATTTTTTTTAGTATATTGTTTCATAAGAAGAGTTTTAAATGATATGAATGTAGATAAAACAAAAAATTATTAATAATCTATTAAATAATAAAATGGTAATTGTTAAAAAAAATAAAAAATAAAAATTTTCAATATTGAAATAATTTGACATAAAATTCTATTTAATGAAATAAATGATAGATGAAAGATATTTGAATATTCATTTCTTTCATCACTGTAAGAAGATGTTTATATTATCAAACCAAATATTATTATTGATACGTTTAATAAATTGGTATAAAAAATGAATGTGCATACCATTCCCAACAACAAAAATGAAATTTTATTTGAATAATATCCACATATAAATATTTGATCAATTATTTGACCATGGAGATAAACACTATAGGGTCAAAAAGATACCAATGCATGAGTGTTATTAAAATATTTAATATGATTAATGTAAAAGAAACTACATATTTTATTTAAAATTTATTATAAAAAATGATGTCTATTTAGAAAAATATTTAGTTTCCAATTGATAATATATCACAAAACCTAATGATTGTTATTTTTAATTAATAACCAAAACATAGTCTAAAACCCATAATAAAATGGATACTTTCATCCTGAATGAGGTTGTTGTTGGCTTATAGCATTGGCACATGAGGACGATGGTTATTTCCAAAAAACTTTTTTGAATTCCACATGTATAGAGGAATAATATATTTGACCATACACCAACAGACTCTATATAGGTTGGAAATGGGAATTTGTAAAATATTGAAAAATATATAGTTTTGGTCCATGTTCAATTTGACCACATATCGACATCTATTCGTTTATTATTGTATAAATAAAATAAAAATACTATATAATAGGATATGGGAAGATAATTATTGAAATATATTTTTGATTATGATACCAAACCACTCTACAGATAAATTTTATAAAAATCATGAAATATAATCATAGTCATTGAACATATATGTACACTTATATGGTAATGGTCTTGAACTATTTCATTAGGACAACTACAAAAATTTCTTTACATCATGTTAGTAGATATATTTGTAATTATCTGTTGCCCTCAATTTTCTATTTTTATATATATTGTATATTTATTCCATGGTAACAATAATTTCAATCACTGGTGTCCGAAAAAGAATATAATGATACACCAATGGTCTAAGACATTATTTTTAATATTCTTTCCTTTGAACATATGAAAAAAATTCCATACAAGTGGCTAAATATTATCGAAAAAATGGTGACATCATATGATTTATTAGTATATTATTTATGGTAAAATAATATCAATTACTTTTTTAGGTTATTTAATTTTCACTTATAAGGATTAATATTAAATTAAATGTCCTTTGGGGATACATATGAGTTATTTTTATTTTATTAATATCTTCTTATGAATATGTTAGTTAGGTATGTATATATAAACAAATCATTATTGTGTTCTTGTAATGTAATGAAAATAAAAAAATTAAAATTTATTTGATGTTATCTCACCTTGAATATATATTGAAAATATATTGATATAAATAGGCGATTTCTTGAGTTCAAACTGTAAATGAAATTATTATCTCTCATATAATGTATGAATAATATTATTTTATATGGGATTAACCATAATATAATTAAAAGTATTATAATATAAACATTATTGATATTTTTGAAAAAAAATTATTTATTATATCATGTTTATTTAAAATTGAACAAATATAAAATAAAAAATATTATATTTCAATGAATCTATAAGAAATAATTACAAATTATTTTAGGGAAATTTTTTTTTTCATATGTTATATTGTCCAAATATGTTAAATTATTATTGATATTCCTGATAAAAATTTCATTTTGATGGATTTTTAATCTATTTTCATGAGATTGTAATTATTAATATGATTTTATGGAGTTCAGTAAACATTAAGATAAATTTTTTTTCTGGAATGAAATTCAAAATTAAACATTTATATATGAGAAAAAATTATTAATTTTAAAATTTTAAAATAGAGGAAGATGCTATAAAAAGAAAAATATTTATAGTGGTGACCATTTTTAACTCAAATGAATATATAATAATAATATGAGAGTGTAATTGAATGAAATCTTTAGAGTATTGAATAAATTTGTGTTTTATGTTTACGTATTCTCATAATATATTTGATGAAAAAAATATATGAATGAATTAATATTACATAATAAAGAATTAATAGTTTTTAAAAATTTATTGATTTTATGTTTTATTATATAAAAATAATAAATAAAAATATAACTATTGTGATATTTGTAATAAATTTATATGGGAGTATTATTTAATGAATTATTTTTCTAGCGAACTGATAATGTGATCATGTTTCTCTTTTTTTTATATAAAATATTTGTTAATAATTCATCAATAATTTCATGGCTCATATTTTGTTTATGTAGTTAGTGATGGTTGTGGACATGTTAGTGACAACACTATTTTTATACTAAGAATATTTTTACTCGGGTGTCATTGTTATGAAAGATGATGAGATTGTTTGAGTGAATAAGATATAATCAACTATATTTATGGGATGTAGATAATTAAATTGGATTTCAACTAATTATATCTTTTATGTATTTAAAATCTAAAATGTTGTGAGTAGTTGGAATTTTTCATAATATCCATAAATGATGATATCTTTGACATAAAAAAATTTATTAGCAATGACCCATTCCCAAAAAACATATCATTAAACATTAAAAATATTCTGACAATATATAATTGTTTATTAATAGATCTCCATGGGGTTTATTGACTAAATATTTTTATTATGCAATCACTTTTAAGGAAAAACTGAGAGACCAGTCATAACCTCACCACTTCACCAATTCACCACATCACCAAAATGGAATTTTTGGGTGATTAAATTCAAATATTTTTTATTAATAATTATTATCTAATAATGTCTTATTAACCACCATATATCATAATAAGTGAATTTGATTGAGAAACATTATCATTATCCATAATAGTCAATCGATTATGAGTCATTATCCACACATGGGAGTTATAATTCATCATTCAATGTTATTTATTTCCACAAACTTTTATAAATTTATCAAGACACCCAACAAGGGTAATGCATGATTCATATTATTTCAAAAAAAATCCTACATTATCACCCTTCATCTATACAATAACATATTGGAGATCCACATTTTTTACCATACACCTATTCCAACATATCAGACATATATGAATATATATTAGATTTCATTAACCATACACTTCATATCCACATCTTAGAGATATTATCACTAAAATATTGACATAAATATTTATGTTTATCCTCAATAGTCAAAACAGCGTAAATTTCCTTCTTATTAGTATTTACCATGGGTAATGTATGGTAATATATTTTCTATATAATATTCATAGGTTATTATTTTTTAATGAATCACATAAAACGTTTTTATCATTTTTTACATATTTACCAAGATTACAGTTGTATTTAAAGAACCCACCTATGAATGTATTTGATAAATGAATCATTAAATCTCCTTTGTGGAGAAATCATACCATTTATGTCATAATTATCATAATATTTTCATATAACCAAACATTTGTATTAATATCCCTTATAAATCACCATCAATGTAATTTCACATCTCCTAGATTCCTACTATTAAAAAAATAAATTTCCATTATATCGTGTTGCAATATCAATATGTTATTCTGTAATAGTCATTATATGAACAATTGGTATATATTTGTTATATTTTATAATATATTCCAACTTAATATTTTACTAAAAAATAGTTCATCATGATATCTTATATTACTGATTTAAATTTTAATTATTTAGTTCCTATAATTTTTATATATTGAAATTGTAGTGTAACAGAAATTATATCTCAATCAAAATAGTTAGTATGATTTGGTATTAAACCATTATTGTTAATTAATAAACATAAATAATAAATAAAAATTATATATGAATATTATTATGATTGTATTAGTTTTATAAATTATGAATGAACACTATGAGACTTTGTTACAATGACAGAAATTATGAAAACTATGATTTCTTAAATTCTTCCTGGATTTGAGGGTAAAATATTATGTGAAATTTAAACATTTAATTTTTACCAAACAAATAAAATTTAAAATTATATTTTTATTAACAATAAATAATGTATTTCCTATTTAAATGAATGATTATTATGGGTATACAATAACTGATACAAAAAATGTTATATGTGCCCAAAAATTTTAACATAATTAATATATATGAAATGATATTATGTTTTAAATAATACACCACCGATTAAACTAATCTAATGATATAGAAATAAAACAATACCCATAAATGTAATAAACAATTCTAAATATTATATTAATATTGGGTAATGATGGATTATAATAAAAATGAATATATAGAGTAGAAAAACTATATCTCATGGCCTTCATGTATGATTCCTCATTAATTTTTAAACATTGAATGTATATAAAATAGAATTAATACAATTTTTTAGTTATATTCATCAAATATAATTAAATTTAATGAATAATATGGGTGTTGACTTATTTCAATATATTTTTTGTGTTAAATACATTTTTACATAATTTTATATTAGAGTGTCTATGGACTCACCAACTATATAACATGTAGAACCAAAATTGTGTGCCCAATGAAAAATGATGTGCAATTACATAATGTTTTTGTACACAATTATATTAGAAGCATGGGGATATGGTTATATAAATATGGAGAAAAAAACTTCAAAATGAACAAAATCATTGCAAATATAAAAAACTGGGATCATTTATCCACACCGAATAGTGACATATTTATCAAAGTATTCAAAAAAATGTACCACATATTAATGTTTTTTGATATATTATAAAAACTAAATGTTATATAAATACATATGTAGTATCAAAAATATTATTGGGAGAGAATTTTCACAATGTTAGTGTATGATTTAAGCCACCATGTTCATATTTCCCCATTGAAGGTAAAAAACATAGAGAGCAGATAATGAGAAAGAAGGGTTTACAAATTCATGGGAAAATCATTAGAGAAAGAAAAAAATTATTTTTATGGGTTTCTAATGTTGATAATTATATTATCACGATCAATTATAAAATTATTTGATGGTATACAAAATATTCTGTTTATAAACTACACATATTTGCTCTTTATGTATTCCAATATATTATAGATTGTAAAACAATGGGTTTTCATTTTTAATTAAACAACATTACCATTTATCCCACCTCATTTCCACTCTAAAAATTTAAAACAAATTTGTTCATATTGTCTCAATACAGCTAGTCATTATTTAAATAATAAATTATAATGAAATTAAATAAAAATTACATTTTAGAGGGATGTTGGTCACATCCCATGATAATTCTTCTTATACAAAACATGTTTTCTAAATAAATAATCTTGAATGCTATTGTAGCATATCAACATGATAAAACGAAAAACAAATTTGGTTTAAGATTGAAACTAGGAACCACTCAAGTCAATATTATTCTATTAGAGGCTGTATATAATTGTATGTGTTGAGGAGATACTATGGGGTTATTATTCAATTTTTTAATGGGAAATAAAACTGAATAAATAATTAATAAAGGTAATAAAATTAAAAAACTGATAGGTAATATTAGAGGAATGAATGAGTAATGCATGAACATGCTATAATATAAACATAGGAATATGTATGGTGTAGAATACATTATTATATAAATAATGGAAACTAATTATCAATTCACAAAAGTTGTCCATAAATTCAACATGAGATATATCTAGGTCCTCTACCTCTACACTTCATCTTAGACCAGATGAAAACATCAACCAAAACTATACAGGAAGCTATTCATGAAAACATGATATATGTTTAGATACATCCATCAAATGGATATTAAAATAAGGAAAGATATATTGTTTTTTGGAAACCGAAAATGTTTTTTTATTCATAATATGTTTCATAATTATCAATGAATGCGGGGGTAAATTTATATAAAACAATTATTGTTGTCAAAAAAATCATGTTGAGCTCAGCTTCTTCTAGGACACCTAACTGCCCAAACGTACATCATCGTAATCCATGATATCTCAAAAATTATGACCCCTAATAAGTATAAAAACACACACACACACATATATATATATATATGTGAGTATCTATGTATGTATTATCAATTTTTACATGCATACATAGATAACATATAAATATTTCATACTTTTCAGAACCTGAGGTGTGACATATGTGTCCTTATATATTTATAAGAGCGTCATACTAAGTAATGCATGTCATTACTATAACAAATCAATAAATAAAGAAGTTTAAACCATCCAATATTCATGAATTTGACTAAATAATTATTAAACATTTTCTTATAAAAATCATTTCAAAATAAGAATGTGTGAAAAATTGATATTGATGTCACATCCGTCATTATACAGATGGATTTGCACTCTAAAATTAACATCCTAAAATAAGGGTCCTGAGACACCATTCTATGAAACCCACGTAATGTGATGCAGATTTCCCACCATCGTCAACATTGTTTTGTGAGATATTATGATCAATGAAACTAACCATGGTCCCTCCAACCATTATAATATTTTAATGTTACCATCCTACCTAATGATTTCGTGTACCAACATTACACAAAGTGGAAATGAACATCACTCTAGGAATAATGAATCCCTTTTCAAATTAACAATGTTATCATTTTAAACTCATGCCATATGACCAGTCATCACATAATTAATTGAAATTCATTCCATTAGGACACTTCATTTATAAATAATAATGGGGACACGTAATTTAACACGAACTAATGAGGATACATGTGGCATAGAATCCAAAGGTATAATTTCATATGCATTTCAACAATCAAAAAACATTTTGATTTACAATATAGTGCCCCCCAATAAAGCATTTTTTATTAAATGAGATGCATCAATCAAACAATTAATTATATTAAATTTAATCTTCTCAATCATGTTAAAAAATTTAGTACACCGAAAAATGTGATTTATAATTCAATCAAAGAGTGATTATTTGAATTGGAAAACAATAATTTAAATAACCAAACCCCATGTCTGGTTTTATCACATGGAAAATAAAAATAATAAGGTGATTTAGAGAATACAACATAAAGCGATGGATCATGTTATGATCACAACATTCATCCATATAAAAGTGGATCTACAACATGATAAAATGGATAGTAAGTATTTAACATTATAATATCACAATTTCAAAGAAATTTTATGAGGGTTTGACTTATGAAACAAAAAAATATCATATAAACAACATGTCCTTAAGAGAAAAACATATATACACTGACCTCAATCTTTGGAAAGTACACTCATCAATTATTGACCTAGGAATCATTCTAGATTGGATAAACACTAATGATTATTCCAATTCGATGAAAATATGTCAAAATATATCATAATGATTTTTTGTTTTTTAAGGGACAGGTAAATTAAGAAGAGAATAATATTGAGTCGAGATATTTAATATGTGGTTCCAACACACTGAGTGGTTACTGATTCAGATAAGAAATAGAGTATATTCACAAAGGGTGTGTATATGGATGTCTTTTTTCATGGGAGACATGATGTACATAAAATGGGGGAGAAAATGGGGAAAATAAATTAAATAGATGATGGGGAAAATAAATTTTATTCATTAAACGAGTGTTGTGATTATAACATAGAGATTGGCTAACTGTGCAACAATATTTCATCCATCCCTATCTACGACCTTCACATGCATGGTTAGGATGCATTTTCAAAAAAAAACCTTTCACTTATATTTACATCATAAATATCCAACTCCTTACCCCTCATGGGCTTGGTGAATGGTATAAGAAAACATGAAAAATTCATGAGGTTCTCCTATAAAATTAACTGCAATGATTTCACTTAGGTTTATCTCTACCTCATATGTTTTACTCAAGCTGTGTAATAGCCCTTTCATTAATTGACATAGAATAAAAATTTCAGTAGGTGGTTCCATGGTTTTACAAAATCCTGCACCTTAAGAAAAGGGGTCACACAAAATATATTACAATTAAAACTTATAGTTCACCAGCCATTCACCTATAAGTTTTGCTTCCTAAAATTGTTTATTGGTTCACAATGTATCTAAAATATTTTTATTTCTCAGTATAACTTTTTTTGACTTAATTATTTCTTGAAATAATCATATTCATGTTTTCCCTAACTAGTAGTTTATATATTGAACTCAAAAATAGATTCTTTCCAAGAATAAATGAAATATTCATAAACTATTTTAAATTATGAATTGGTTGAGAAAATTGAATGTTGCGATCTCCGAACCATACAAATTCTCATCCCCATACATCATTGATTAATTGAATTATAAAATCACCAAAACTATTCAGGTTGAGAATGCATTCTAAAATGACCAAATTGAACCCCTAAAATCACAAAACACATCTAGGGTTCACATTAAACATGTGCACTAAATAATTAAAACCTTTATATAACTCTCAACCCACCCTCGAAACGGTATGTTGATACATACTACGGATCACATACCCCAATGAATTCTCCCATATTCATTTCTATTATGAAGCATCATAAAGAATTTCATACATTATTTTATAATATTGAACAACCTATTTCGAGTCACGATCAAAAAATTAATGAAATTCCATACAAAATAATGTATGTAGAATTCTTTCAATGATCCCAGAATGAATATAGAAATGATACATCCTATTATATGTGATTATATATCCACTATCCCTCATTTTGATTTCATATGTCAACTCACGTTGATCAAACTAGAAATTGATAAATTATATTCCATTGAAAATATCAGATGACCCTCTCCATTGAAGATGCATAAATTCACATTATGCAGGAAACTATTCTCCAACTACCATATAGCTCATTTTGAGGGATATCATGTTGAACCACCTCCATATGACTATTCATGAAAAAAATAATCGTTTAATATGATAAAAACAAAAAATGATATGAAGGCATCTCAAGATATCATCGAGCATGTTCGTTGAATCATATAATTGATATATGATGAAATTTCATTATAACACCATTCTATATTCTGTTTTCAGTGGAATTTGAGTTCCTTGAAAACCATCTAATGATTGACTATAAATACTCAGAACCCTTTATTCGAGAGGGTCATATACCAATTCTCAATGGAACCATCCACACAATAAGAATTACATCAATATGCACTATGAGTCTGATTCCATGGATTACATCCCTTAAACCAAAAGGCATTTTATTATGTTATATATATGTATAAATGACTCATTCAAAGTGCCCTTATGATTAATTCATCTCATGGGTCATGATCGAAACTAAATCTCAATTAAACCATGATGTCATTGAACGTATGTATTTGTCCTCCATATCCACAATCACCTTTTAAATAGAAAATATATTTATATCCAACACCTACCACCTCGTTACATATTAATGAGTTCCTAGATTCAAACAAGGGTAACCCATGTCATGGATCCCAATTTGACCCCACGATATTCCCCAACATGGGGACTACCATAAATTTATTCAATATCCCAATATCTAATTCATAAAGCATCATGATGAAAATGTTGATCATATTATATTATATGTCAATTGACACACTTTTAATCCAAATGGTATTCCACCTGACTATCAACTACAAAACATGTCTCTTGATTTGTGTTTAGACTCCTGAATTCCTATTATGTACACCGGTAAAGATTCAATTATAGGTAGAGTAAATATTTTAAAATACCATGTTGTTTAAAATATGGGATCCACTGATGTATACTCAAAGGTTCATCTAAAGGAATGCATATGGTTTTGATGTCAACATAAATAGTTGAAAGATGACGATCTAAAGAGATAGTTCATGACCATACAGAACTAATAATTGGATATTTGTTTTAACACTCATATATCACTGATAAAGGAATCAATAATGCTTTTATTTAGAAATGACATTGTATGATTATTATGGGATTTAGGGAACATGGTCAATAATTAATTGAGATGCCTTAATAGTTGTATAGGGTGGTCCTTTGAATGTATATTTTACTCTTTCGAAGGTGAGTGTGGCTATAAAATATAAATACACACCATTAGTGAAATCTTGAGGAACTCATGGATTAGAAATGAGCATTGCCCCTATATTAAATTCGACTTCTGTAGAAAATGATAAATTTAATTATAAGTCATGATAATATATTAAATATCCTTCCTGTTTAATCGTCAGATTCCATGGAATACACTCATAGAGTAGTGCAAAGAAAGACTTATGATGTGGATGTCACCGTATTTATTTTGAAGATAAACATTTTTAGACCAGGCTTCTAATGGCTAATTCAATATATGGTCCTTGCTTGTCACTACATCATGGGTACTTCATGATTATATTGATAGTGTGTATTTATCATTGAGGAGAAAACAATCCCTTCAAATAGGCAATATTGCCTTAGCCAGCACAATCAACCACATATACATACCATGAGTACCCCGGTTTAAACATGTTTCAACCATCTTAATGCACAGAATTTGAATTCATAATATCTGTAACCATGTCTACCACCTTAAATTTTATCATTTTAAATGTCAACATGTTGGAAATCATCACGAAAAATCCATTGATCCTAGGATCGAATATGTCCACTCACTGACTTTTTGTCCAAATGGTACCACACATAACTGATGAGTACCGAACATTCCTCATATAGAATTTTTACACTCTTGAATGTCCCAGTTCTAGACATGTATCATGCTCCTCGAGGACCTTCATGAGAAAAGGAAATATGAACATTAGATCGCAAATATCAGTATCATTAAAGAAGGATCTCTCGTATAACTCATCCCAAATGTTGTAATCCAGATTTATTCAACCACTATGTGACTATTTGCTTCAGAATGAAATTTAATGATTTCAAACATTTAACAATATCCCCAATTTTTAAAACCATACTGACAATATCTATTTGACCCATTATGATTCGGTTCATTCTATATGGATGGAAATGATCTTCATGAACAATGAAATAATTCCCACCTAAGAAATATCAAAGACATGGTGTTGTTGATAATGAAAAATTTCTTTTATAACATGTTCCATCACCAGCAAATCTGGTTCTGGGATGTGGTTAAATGCTTTTAGTAGTATTAATAAAATTATTTATGAATCCTCACTACTCATATGTTCAGTAGTTACGGCTCAATATTATATTTTCCCATAAAAATCCTGACTATTCAATTCCACATGTGACATCGACATTTGATATAGATTTCAAAACTAAACTAAATTAGTAGTGTTACAACAGATGATACAATTTCCAACATCATCCTAAATCATTAGGACAAACAAACTCTTGAATTCTTGATCAATGGAATAATTCTCATAACGTTTTCAAAACATCTTTTTAAATTTTCATCATTTTTGATCTATAATAATGTCCTAGAATACCACATTACCCTTCATAGATGTTGACATGTATCCATATAAATTAATGTATTACTTGAAATTTTCATTAAATGAAAAACTTATTTAAATTTTCACTTGAACATGAAAAAATCCGATTGTAACAACACATTCCTTTTAAATATAATAAATAGCACAAATATGGATATGTGTTATATTAATGAAATATCTCAAAAAATGTTTCGGATGGTTACATGCCCTGTGAAGTGAAAAATCATGTTTGAAGATTGTCTAACATGACGAACTAGAGAATTTAACAATACCCATGAAATTAATGAGTATAAACGTGCCAAAATATCACTAATATACTTGGGAGTTTGCATTATTATTAAGTAATACCTGGAAACAATAACACCCAAATGGTACCGCTAATCAAATAAACATCTCATGCATTTAAAAATTCATAATCATTGGTAGGGGATACCATTACCTAGATACCCACTTTATAAATTATAATTAATCAATACTAAAATATTGTAATTATTATAATTATTATTAGAACATAACTATTTTCTTCTAGGTCTAACTCATCCTAGAAAATGTTTTAATGTTTTCTATTGTAAATATCAAAACATACCCATTAAATGAGGGGTCCTGATATGAAAACATATACATGGTTTCAATTTTATGGATTTGAAACAATGATCATTTATTAAACACTTAAACACCTATAATATAATGGTTTTCATGTACCATTTTTAAAAACACATGCACTATGCTCAATATTTAGCATATAAAATTAATCATTTAAATACAATTATCTAATTTTACCGTTTTTTACTATATATTTATTTTCAGATTTTCTAGAATAATATCGATTAATTAAAATATAAATTTAAAATCAAGAGATGGAAAATAATCAAAAAAAAAATTAACTACCAATTTAATTAACTATCTTCTTATAATAATAATTCATATAAGTTGTTAACAAGTATTTTATTAACAATAGGGTCTTTCCAAATAGGATTCCAATATATTATTATATATAACACCATGTAAGCTATTATGGAAATGTTAAATTACTATGCTAATAAAATAATAATTCCCCCATGGTTTATGTAATTGGGAATATAAATGAAAATTATGACCTAAAACTATCCCATTATTTATTTTAACAATTTTCATTATCATGCATTATTTTGTTTATCACGTAGCATATCATTTCATGGAAAACCAACATTGATCAATTCCAGTTTTCTCATAAAGAACATGCCCAAACTGAACAACATAGGGCCATATGTGAATTATTTAGAATTTACCTATACATGTCATTAGGAACAAATAATAGAGGTCCAATGATTCATTATTTTAAATTTATGACTCCCTCAACTAGGAAAATAATGTATTAGTTTTAAAATTTTCTATACAAAAGTTGCATTATTAGAATTTAAGATATTTTTAGGTTGACACATTAATCAATCATTTACAATTCATGATTCAAAATTTCAAATCCCACATTAGGGTCCAGTTATATGTGTCACCATTATCCAAATTATCAGGTCCCGTGAAGTATTAAAATTGGACAAATTCATCAAATTTATTTACAACCAGATTACTAAACTTGATCACAATATATGTATAAAATTTATACTATATGGTTAAATTATAGGGATCACTATTTTTATAATTTATAAATAACACATTCACTATATTGATATATATTTTAGAAACAATTTATTTAAAACCAATATCTTTCATCCTTAGAAACCAATGATTCGTGGATTAAATATTTAAGAATCTGATGATTAAATATAATTAAAACATAAATATATATGGTAAAATACCATTTTTATTAATAAATACATTTTATTCAATCCAGGATATATCATTATTATAACAAATAATTATAATAATGCAATTGATATAAGAAATTACAATATATATCACCCAATCATGGTGTGAAAATAATCATGGAACACAAATACAAATGCATGTAATGTAAATAATTACATTATATAATAAAGATATGTAAATCTAAAATGTACCCACATGATCTTCCATATGGATTGAATTTGAATATCTAATTTATAGAATGATTCATGTAAAATATGTCATATCCATACAATTCCATGGATATAATCTGTCAATTCTATATGTCTATAACTTGTAGAAGTTCATTAGAACCACATGGTGATATAAAAATACACATTAATAATGACCAACAATATAATTCCCTGGAAACATGATGTTTCCCTCATGTGTGGGTTTGATAGACTCAAACACATGCTATTTATAATGTACCAACACATTCGTAGTATCTAGTATACTATCCCAAATAAATAAACAGGAAACAATTTCCATAGATTCCATTTACAACATCCTGACTTAAGATCCACTAAAATAGTTCCCTGAGACGGTTGGCCACCCTACATAAAGAACACCTTCCAATATGATGGTGGTTGCCGATTATAAGTGATAGTTTATAAGAGTTAAAATAATGAAAGTATAACCTATGAATAAAATGAAATATAGTTGATGAAATAAAGAATAATGGAATTGGAATACAAATAAAAGGGAAAGTAATATTAAATGAATGAATGAGTGATTTAGAGACATGATGCAATGTAAATATTAGAATACATTAGATATATAATACATAAAATTTTTAAAAATGAAATAAATAAATAACATAAACTACTTCTACCCCCAATAGTTTCATTAGAACTAGCTCAGTCCACTACTCTTATACTTTATCCCTTCCATGAAGTCAGCATTTACCAATAAAATCATGGAACTAGATCCTTAAAACATGATATATGTTCATGTAACATACTATAGTGGAGGCCAGAAATTTGCCTAAGATATAATCAGTATTCAACTACCAATATTTTATACTACATAATTTATTCCATGAATATTTTATAACGAAGTGTGTATGTATAACCAAAATAATGAAGAACTGTAATAGTAAATGGAACTATGTCGGATTCACGTCCCTTAGGGACACATGGCTGGCCATTCAAACAATAAACTAAGACATGATATATCAGCACATATCACCCTGAAAATGTATATATATTTGTATTTTTTGGTATATAATTATTCTATATGTAAAGTAGTATATTCAAATATATATAAATATCTCACACTAGTTAGGACCTGATTCATATATCAGGTGTCCTTATATTGTCATAAGAGTGTCTCACCCTATAATGAATTTCATCACCATTTTAGGTCAAATATTGAATAAGGACATCCCAATATACTCAAGATAATAATAATAATTGTAAAACAATATATTATAATAATAAGGTCATAATACATTTATTTGAAAATGATATATGTAATTCACATATATTATTATTCACTTGGATGTGACCTTAATTATCAATATTTTAAATGAGATCGAATGAGAAACCATGCCCAAGAACACCACTAATCTTTGACCCCATCTCTATCGTACATGAAAAGGGTGTGTGAGACATCATTATCATCAACCATACACAAGATCACTCAGACCATATTAATAATTTGATGTAATCCCACCATCCCTATGATCCCTTTTCCAAATGATCCATAAAGTGTAAACGTACATCACTCAAGAAAAAATGTATCATTTTGAAACTAATTGATTATAAAATATTAAAAATAGTCTATAATATCATCTATTAAATTATTGAATAAAATTCATAGAACTAGTAATTTTTTTATTCTAATTGGGGGCCAATTCATTTGAAAAGAACTGAGAAGGCCATGGGAATCTCCCATTATAAATATACTATTCACTATGATCATCACAAATAAAATTACTTTTTTATTAATAAGAAATAGAACCAAAATTTTGTATTTGTATATTAAAATTTTATAGTTAGAACAAAAAATTAATTTAATTCAATTATAACATACCAATCATGTTGATTTTTAGTACACCAAAACATGTAATTTTACATGCAAGAAATGTGTGGATAGTTGAACATAAGAATAAACATTAAAATAAATAAACACAGGGGTTAATTTTGTCATATAGGAGATTATTATAATTTAGTGGTTCATTGAATCCAACCAATAGGGGTTGTTTGGGTTGAGTCCATAAACTCCCACTATATCCAAGGGGGTCTAAAAATGATAAAAAGGATACTGGGTATATAATATAGGTAAATTCAAAATTTAGAAGCGAAACGTGGAAGGTATTCCATGTTGTAAAATGAATATATCATATTGAAAAAATCATATTGTATAATAATAGAGAGAACCTAACTAATGCTTAAGATCGTCCAATTATCTAGTATCGACCCTTGATTTGAGCCAGAATTAGATAAAATTGAAAAATCATCAATCACATTGATAATAATGAAAATGTTCTCACATTGATTTTGAAATTCAAAGGGAATGGTAAATAATAATATTATATGGATGATATTAGGGAATAAAATTATGTTTCTAACACACTTTACATATACTCATTAATATAAATTATGTAGGAGATCCACCAAGGCAAAGGAGATGGAGAGCTTGGAGTGCATTAGACCTACCAGGTTTGGAAGGTCAAAGAAAAATGGTGTAATTTACATTTAATGGTGGAGGTAAAAAAATTATTATCCCCATTTAAATTAGTTTCATGTTTATTCCAAACACATTGGATAATGGTAAACCAAGTACAATTCCCTAAATATCTAAAAGCTACTCCCCTTATGGTTTGCATGCATGGGAAAAAAACAAATTCCAATCCGTTAATTTGTAAATGTCCAACATTACACTATTAATTGTCTAAGAACATGATTTGAAAAACCTTGATGATTTTTTGGGGTTAAAATCTATAAAAAACAGATATTTCACACTATTGAGTACATGAAAATGCACAGTTTACTCATGCCATATGACACCTCATACTCTACTAGACAATAAAAAATGGTGTCACCTAGGATATTTCATAATTTACCTAAACCATATCCCTTAAAGAAAGTTCCTTCACGGTTGAACCACATGGTTAATCAATAATTGGACCAACCAGGTGACTATAATTGTTTCCACCCAAAACTATAATTTCAATTTTCAATGCATCAAAAACTCATATGATCTCTCTAGACAACTTCTGAGACTTAAAAATCACCATACATAATACATTTAGAGGGATATAATGCTCATAATTTTATTTTCAAATCATATTATTTGACCCAAACCGTTCAGCAAATAAAATGATAAAAAATATTAGAATTTTCCACTTGTCTCGAAACATATAAATTTACAACAACAAAATAATATAGTCCTATCCATCATGGGTATTGAAGATAATTTTATATTTTTCTATTTTAAACATAATATATGAATTACCATACATCATAATGTTCCATATTAGAATAATAAAAGTCATTAATTGTCAATTTTTGGGATGATACACGTCTAAATTAATTTTGTTAAATAGATTCACATTTGTTGGATCGGTTATATATTTAACACCATATGAAATATTAAAACCATTATTCATGAAACTGAAATTTATATTAAGTGAAATCCTATTTTATATTTCTCATATTCCTCCAATGGTCTCAAATTGTAAAATAAACATCAATGTCAGTATCTTTTACATTAACATCCATATGCGAACTAGTAGTGGGGAATATAGAAATAATAATATTATCTAACAATAACTATTATTTTTCATCACCGTCAATAAACATAAGTCAATTTTCATCTCAATGGTGTAGTCAATGGAATTTTAATTTGATTTACCGTATATATATTCTCATAGACAATTGTACCTCTATTAAATATTATGATATCCAATGTATATGAATATGATACAAAATGGAATGGTCCATTATTTATGAACACAAATGGGGATATCTACGAAGGGAATGTAGTGAAGTTATTGAATGATAATGTATCATGTGATAGGTGGGTTTCACATGATGTGCACAATTTAATGAATTTAGAAATATTACATGGCTTATATGTAAATAATCGTTTTCTTAGGCCAATCATCGTCATGGTGGTTAAATTTTTTTCTAAACTCATCCTATATGTAGAAAATTTTATTTAATTATTTAATAAATGAGAAATAAACCTTTGATCAATTATAGAAACACTGTGGACTTATACCATGTATAGAATAATGATATATGAATCACCAATAGTAATGAATTCTTCATTAAAAAATAATTCATGAATATGATGGAAATTTTTAATTCATAGTATGTCGTATATAATAACACATATTATTTATTAACATTATAGATATTTATTTTATCAATTCAAAAAAATTATCATACTTCTGTTCAGTTAGAATTAATTTAGAGGAATTGTTTTTATATATTGGTGGAATAATGTAGTTCATCTATAACATTAAAAAATTATCAACAGAAAGATAAATATATTGGGATATAGATGATAATTTTTGGAATTTATAATTATAAATTAGTATAATGATTAACCTTTTATATTATACAATATAAAACACATGTATATAATGAAAAAAGATTGTAGTAAATATTTCCCAAACATATATATTTGATGTTTATGTGATTTTTAAATACAAAACACTTAACAAAAAATAATATGTGGGAATATATATAAGAACATTATAATAAGATAAAAAGAAGTTATAAATAAATATATACTAATCAATTATAAATGTTAACAAAAAACGATTATGAGAACATATGGCATAAAAATTACCTTATCATTATTTTTAACATTTTATATTATTTTCTATATTAAAACATAAATTAAAAAACATAAAATATTTTTTTAATTAATATCATATTATCTCTCGAAATTCTAAATCATTCATAGGATGGATTTTGCAGACATTTCAGAAATAATTTTTTTTAGTCAATTGTTAAAAAACCTCCTTATGATTAAAAAATATCAATGATTACTATATTATTATATAATTAATTAATAAGATTTTATAAAACATATTAATTGGAAAAATAAAAATATAATATGTATAATTATTTAATTTTAAATAGTTTATTTATACTATAAATCATATATTCTGCATTTTTTAATATAATTAACATTTCATTCTATTAAAAAATCGATTTTAAGGTTCATTATATAAACTAAACTTGTTAATTGTGATAAATATTTTTGTAATTCATGGGATTACTCATATCTATTATTTAATTTTAATATGAAAACATATGCAATTGAAATCATTATTATTTATAATTCTAGCATACATATAGAACTTCTATTTAAGTAAAAATTTTCTAAACATGTGATTAATACATTTATGGTTATAATATTATAATTAATTATTAAAACACTTATATATTTTGATTTAAAAGAAAATTTTTATATTATAAATTTTCATATCTAATTTATTCGTTAATAAGATCATCATTTCTTATTTTTTAGTTAATTTCAATATTTGTGAATTAATTGTTAAGGTAAAATTATTATTTTGTAGAAATAAAAAATCTATGTAGAGAAATCCTAAATCACTCATTGTTATGAAAAAAATATTAAAATTTTAATATGGAATAAAATATCAATGGGTCCTTATGATTCCCCAAACCCTTGGAAAATCGTGTAGGATTACAAGAGAGGTCTAATTTCGACTAATATATTATCTCACGTCTCCATAGTATTTAATCAATATATTCATATATTACCACACAAATATGCATGTTCATAAAATTATATAATAGATATTAAAATTATGATATTATTTAAATGAATTTCAAATCGAATATTTATTCCACCTCATCCTCCAAAAATTACCTTGGTCATGTATATTTGTATACCACTGACACCACGAAATAAAGTTATTCATTTTTCATATAGATATTTATTTATTTTAAATTCCATAAAAAAAATATTTAATCCCTAATAATGATTAAATATTGTCATTTTTTTATATTAAAATGATATCATGTCAAAACAAACAATTTATTAAATGTACTCACCTAATAAATTATAATGTTTTCTTTTATGGGTTTGTATAACCGCCCACATGAAGAATTATATAAAATTTCATTTTTGATGACTATGGAAACATAAATGAAGGTATTATTAAGTATTAATTATCATATAATGTTTTCTATGGTTCTAAATTTGTCATATTTATAACTATCTTATCAAAATTTTCTAATATTCATTTCTTAACAATCTCCAAATTAATATTTTCACAGATTTATTTTCCACATAATGTAGCTAAAATACTTTATGAATAGTATAATAATATTATAAATAAATTTTTAAACATAGTTTTAGTTCCTAAAATGATATAATATTTGTTGGATTAATAACATTGAATGGGTTTCACTATTTCCATGATGTCCCAGACCTAGATTTCACTAAATGGGTGTCTCAAGCCAGATGGTCCACATGGACTGAAGCTCATATCGCTGAACGCTAGATGCTACCGACTAGAAATGAGGAACTATGGTGTGTTTTTGGGGATACTATGACCTCATTAAAAATGTTTACTATATAAGATGATTATAAACAATGTAAAATAATGTAATAAATAGAAGTAAATATAAGGAAAAAAGAGACAATAGTAACAATAACTAAAATAAATGGAATAACATCCAAGCATACAAAAAATGATGATGATTTTCCATTTCAATAGGAAACAGGATAACATGGATAAAATATAGTAGAAAAAACATGTTCCATAAAAATAGAAAGGAATCAGAATAGTACCCATTGAATCTCAATCTGTGACTCGAACATCATTTATTAGGCTCCATAATAATCAACATGCAGTCAATTTTCCAAAGTTATATGCTCCCTTATGTCAACACCTACATCCATGAAATCTACTCCGGGTACCATATGACACCCTAAGTGGGTGTAAGAAAAATATCAGTGTGCCACAACCAATGGTTTCCATAACATTCGGTCCATGTAATAGATAGGTAACAATTTGAGATCATCCATATATAATGTAAAGTAGTACAACGTACCTAATTACCCAAATACCTTCATCAACAATCAACTGGAGTCTAAACATAACTAGTCCATTAATTGATTATTACTAGTTTAATAATAAGCCACATGTTAATAATAGTTAATGTCCTAGTTATGACAAGGATACCTATAATCAAATTTAAAAATAATGTTCCAAGGTAATAACCAAGAAACATATACCTAATGTGATTCCATCAAAATTATTATTGTATCCTTGGTAAGGGTAAGAGTGTAATCCACAAAGAATTTTATATGGAATTCCACAATAATATTCCCACAAAATCCAATGTCACCATCCAAGGAAAAATGGGGCAGCATAGAGACAGTTCCATATGATCTACAACCATGGAACATACTTGTAAATGATGGACGTAAGAAGTGTACCCATGGAATACATTAATACTTTGTAGGAGAACCTATAGTGTCATACTGGGAATCCAATAATAGAAAATTATTAGTATCAAGGTGGATCTCAACATATGGATACCTATCCTTGAATCTGAATGGGGTTCCCAAGTGTTCATGGCATTCCCTGATATGAATACAATTTCAGCTCGAGTCCACCCACTCATGTTTAATTATAATGTCACCTAAAACTTCACCTATTTCAAGTGTTACATTCCTTTAGTTTGATAATTTCAATTTCCAAGAATTCTTTTAATCAAGTAATAATTAATAAATAATTATATTTGGTTCATGTGTTTCTATTTTATTAGTGTGAAAAGGACAAGTATAATTAAACCATTATTAATTCCATTAAAGAATATTCAATAATTATGTTTCATTTTTCTACCTTATATTAATTTATAATGAGTTGATACAGACATGTAACCTATTAATCATTATCATTTAATCTGTTCAAGTCATATACATAGAATACATTTCAATTTCCTTTTTATAATTAATTACTAAAACAAAAAACTTACTCTATGAAGGTCAACTGATAAACATTTATTGTACATTCCATTTTGAAATTCACATTTTAAATCAATCCTTTTAATATATGAATTCTTATCCCTTAGAATGGTTAAGCCATGTTACACCCGAACAGTGGTTCAAACACCTCATATACTAAAAACACAATTACAGAATAACACCAATCAGGGGATTGATGTTGTTGTTTGAATAACCACCAAATAATCAATCACATATATCGAAAGATAATGTCCGTACATTTTTAATGATTTTGATCTTGGTAAATAAATTCTATAAATGACAGATGATAAAATTAGTGGGCTTCACAGGAAAATTCAAAAATAAATCAATGTTACAGACCATCCCCCTTAAGATTTTATGACTATATTTCTTTTTTATTGGCCATTTTTTTGCTTGGGTTGGAATATATCTAACAGGAATATAAAATCACTCATTCGACAACCAAATAGGCCAGTTGAAAGAGAGAAGAGGACGCCCAAAAAAACATAAACACCATTTGTTTCAAATCCAACATGACAAAGGGAAGATGGAATGGATCGTGGATGAATGGGATTTATTTATTTCTACTTAATGTCATCAAAATGAACTATTTTGAGAGTGAAATATTTTATTCTTCCTTATTTTCAGAGTATGTGAGAATGAGGGATCTAATTAGGCCATTATTGGAACAAAGAACATCTTACCGAGAAAATAGCATGTGCACGGTTTTCCACATAGATAATTGGGATGAAGGGGAACATGCATATTTATTCATCATGGCAGTTATCAACCCTTGATTTATGGTTTTTTGGAATATTAACATCCACATGAATAGCCAAACCAAGCCCCAACACTGTGCCAACCATGCGACTTGTAATGATTTCCCAAAAATATGGGTTTGGGGCTCCGAACATGCCCTTGAAAACCATGAGACCAATGATAAATTATTAGGCATCCATATTATACCAAAATTAATGATTAAGAAAATAATTTATAGGATCCAGACCTAAGTGAAAACCCATGTTCGTATAGTCTTTCGCCCATAAAAGAAGTCATCCCAGAGTTCGGCTTCCAATGGTGGAGAAACACAGTCTGATAATGACTATAGACATTGGGACCACACGTCACGCTTCTAATCCCAAATACCATCCTTCATGTAGTTGTGCTACCATATCCCATATTCTATGAGGAATAGTGGCATGAGAGAACCTTCATGCATCGATCAATGAGGCCCACTTGATACTCCTAAAAGGTAGAATAATCATATTACTCAAATTCCATCAGAAAGAAAGTATGATATGGATCAACATGATACTGGTGAAGCTAGAAGACATAAGAGATATTATACATTTCCTGGTACCTCTGAGGTTACAACTACCAATAGGCCACATTCCCGAATCACTAAAAAATTTCAAAAGGTCCTACAGAACAATGATATATATCCTCTTGTTTTCAAAAAACTATCTGCCTAAACATGGGAGATAGGGGAATACAAAACAATCCTAAATCTAGAACTCATGAATTTTTTGATGGTGATCAGTAGAAGATTTATATCCAGAACAAAAAGTAATCATAAAATTTATGATCTGCAGAACATGATATGATATCCCTTAAAAGGGAGATGAGGATCTAGTAGGTCTTAATTTCCTGTCTCTAGCTATAATGGGGTTGGATGATATGGTCTATCATAGAATACCTCAAAAGGATCCATATGATTTTTTACCTAAAATCTGTTATTATAGGAAAACTCAATGAGAAGGAAATAAATTTCCCAAGAACCACCACAATCACATAAACATGCTCAAAGCATATACTCTGGAACAATTATTGACCATTATAATTGTCCATTGGTATAAGGGTTAAAATATTTTTTTATAATCACCTCTATTCCCATAGCCTATTGACATACCAAGAAGAACCATGACATGAAAGGAGAATCCCGATATGAAATGATTGTATGAGGAACATCGTGTAGTTTTATGATCTCGAAGACATAAAATTTTCCCAAATCAACAATTGATAAATTATCCTGACTAGGAATGAAGTGGGATGATTTTGTTAGTTTGTCAATGAATACTCAAATATCATAACTTTCCCTTGGAAACCTATGTATTTCGACTACAAAATACATAGAAACATCATTCCATCTCCATTATGGGGCTCAAAGGGGTTGTAACAAGTATGTGGTTATATGGTGGTCCCCTTCACCGACTAACAGGTAGGTGATAAAGTATTATATCAAATGATTCATCTGAGGCCACCAATACTGGAATGAAATGCCCTAATATATCATTGATATATCTGGAAGGACATCCCATGATGTGGTATGGGACTCGATAATCAAATCCTCTATCATATTGGTAGGAACCCAGATACATCCACAAAGGCACTAGATGTAATGTATGTCTATATACCCATCTAGAGGTGGGTTATCTCCTCATACAAATTTAATAATAATCGAGCCTTTAGGTTCTTAAAATTTTCTACCCTTCATGTTATCAAGGATGTAAGAGGTAACATTCATGAAAAGAGGTATGAATGCTCATGACAATCATGAAAATCTTGATGCATCTTAGAATATATGACCATTAACATCCATTCGTCACTGGATTCCCAAACATCATTTGTTTTAGTTTTCTAACTCAACACTTCTGCAACTACATTTCCCTTACCATTCTTATATGAAAGCTCAAAATCAAAGTATTGTACATATTTGACCAATATTGGTGGTATAAGGATCATTTTACAATGATAAAAAATATATTTGATGCCATTTTTTCTGTGTACACCTCAAAGTGCTCAACAATCAGATTATGTCCTCATAAATGTAATTATTGGACAACTGATGCTAGATCTAGGTGATGCATTTTGTAAACATTCTCATGAGGCCACAACTATCGAGATCCATACATAATTAGTCTTCCAACTAGATCAGATCTTATCCTAGTTTGATGCCTGATACATCATAGATGATGGGATAGCCTAATCCTAGCTTGGGAATAATTAGAATAGGTGATGATATAAGCCTTCCATTCAACTCTTGAAATTATTTTTCACATGATTCAAACAACATGAACATGAACCAATTAATTGTATGAATAATAATAGATGGTGTATAGAGGTAAAATTCATATATTAAATGTTTATAATATCTATCCATACCCATGAAAATGAGTATATCAAACAAATTCTTGGGCTTCACCATGGGAACTATAGCTCTAACCATTTTACGGTAAACAAGAACTACTGATTTTGATATTATATGACTCATGAAGTGGACATTGTCAAACCTGATGTGGAACAATGAAATCTTGGTATAATGTTGGCTCTCTATCTGTATAATATGAATGATCTCATTATCTTTTCCATGGTTTCGAATTCTGTGTGAATACAACAAGATGTTGTCCACAAACACCATGAACAAATAATGCAAATTGGGGTGGAAAACACTGTTCATAATATCTATAAAAATAGAGGGCACACTTTTAAGACCAAATAAAAGAATAAAGAACCCATATATACCATCCCTTATATAAAAAGATGTATGAATTATATCTGATGCAAGGACTCATACATGATTATTACCGGATATCAAGTCGATCACAGTGAATAACTTTTCTCCTTAGAGATGGTCAAATATATTATCTAATTGAGGATGTGGTTGCTTTTTCTTGACTGTAACATGGTTAAACCATTTCTAATTCTCATAATGATGTAATGTTCCATATGACATCATGGAAAAACCCATGGGATATCCCCAAGAGGATGTACTAGGACTCATAAAAACATTGGCCTCTAAATCCTGTAACATCCACAAGATCTCTTGAAGCATTATTGGTGTAATGTTGTATGGTGGAATGGATATTGTATCTTCTTCCAAAACAAGTTTGATTGCAAACTATACCTCTCTTCCCAAAGGTCTGCAAGACAAACATCAAAAAAATCACTAAAATTATCCACTATAATATGGAAATAAACTTGTCATAAAATCTAATCCTCCCTGAAGATATTTTCAATCTGGGTGGTCAGTCTACATAACCCATGATGCTCTGGTCTAGATCTACCAACATGGATATCCCACTCAACCTTACGTAGATAACTAATTACCGCTATTGATGTAAATGATACCCTATGATGATATCAATCATTAAAAGCATGATACTTGACCAACCAACCCATATTGAGAATGACATGAAATTAATCATATAAAGAACAATGAGGTTCCATAAGAATGTGTATATTTCTCCTAAAGGGGAAAGTCCATACACTGGCATATTCCCTCTATTCAAACCCATAAATGGATATCTAGGGACGTTAAGCTAAAGTAATAATATATCTACAATCCATGAGTTTAAAAAATAAATATAGATAAAAATAGTTTGAAGAACCTACATTTAATAAAGAAGATACTATAGTAGCTTCCACAAGAATATTACAATGAACTATATATGTTCCAAGAACCCGATTCTTTGGTATAAGTTATAGTACACACAACAGGAATGAACAACGAACTTGTGAAACAAAATGAATACCAAAATCAAAACTATTCAATTGGATCTACTAGTGATCAGGAGTCTGGATTCCATGGTTATGACCCACTGCTTCTCCATATATACCAATGATATTCCAACGCACTTCCCGACATGATCTAAATGAACCCACACTTTGAAGTATATCTAGTGCTTATCCCATCCATCTCAAATCTAATGGAATGGTCATATAGAAATGATAAAGGTTCCCCTAATGGATGCAAGCCCGTCCCTCCTATGGGTCTATATCATAATAAGGAGTTAGGATTCTCAACCATCTATATTGATGACACAAATTAGATTTATAATAATGGTCACACTTTTTGTCATTTTCTGGATGGGAAACATCGAAGGAACATTTCCTATAACTGCTATAACTACTGTCTTGAAGCAGCACTGATACATTATGCCTGATAATATTGTCATCCATTATGTTCCACTTAGTGATAAGATCCGAATTAAATACTGAATAAATGTAATTTAGGGAAATAAATTGACCTACATGCATATCGAATACTAGATCCCATCATCAAATAGTCTAGCAAGTGAGCGATTATAACTATATAGAATAGGTGAAAACCGCTACAAAACCATGAAATGTGCTAAATATTCCATAACTAACATAGAACCCTACTCGAGATCCATGAACACTATGGCCTAGTCAGCTCTCATCATCTGAGGAAACAAAATATCATTGATGTTGTCTTGATATCAACCCATAACATGCTTTCATGACGATCGACATAGTAAGTCACATCCCACCAATGTTTGCACAAATCCCAAAGAATATATGTAGAAATATTCATTATCCCATATAAAGGTGAATCCATATGCTCAAATATATATATATGATTTCCTCTATTCAAGACACAATAGCATATATACCGCCATACCCTTAGAATGTGGGGGGATGTTTCTAAATAAACTCACGAGTTAGGTGTGCCATTGTACGTTCAATCCATGGAGCACCATGCATGGATTTCATCAGACGTAGGAAACTATCATGAAGTTAGGGATCAGTGGATAGATTTGGTATAGTATCTGGTGCCTCGAGTGTCAGTCATAGAGGTAGGAGTTGTGCTTCTGGGCCAACCACGTCTGCACCATGGTCATTTCCACCCTCCAAGCATAGGACATGGGGAAGTCATGGCATTATAAGTCTACAAATGCCAAACAAAACCCTCAGAACAAGATTATGAAAAAAACCTCACTAGAGGAATATTAATGTAGGATTACTCACTACCCAATGAACACCATCCAAATAACCAATATAAATTGCCTATTATTGGTAAGAGATCAAGTGTATGTTCTATATCAGTTCACATTTAATTAATAGGTTCAATCCTTTACTATAGAAAAATATGAGAATATGGAATGTGGAATCACAGCCAACTCATTTTAGATATCATGATACACATTTAATTGATATTTATGTCGAGTGAATCATTTCCCATATGAATATCAATAACAATGACATCCATTTATTTATTTGATAATTGATTTAATTGTTATATTACTCATCCAATCCCCTAGGGGCTCAGACACCACATGAATTGAGACAAGAAGTCACTCAATCATAGAGAAGTGTAATACATGCATAAGATAACAATCACTAAATCACTAAATAATCCTAGTCATATCAAACAATGAAAAACATCACATACATGGCATGGAAATATGCATGACTTGAAAACTCTATGTATCTATATGGAAGCATGTAACAATGCTACTATCCTTTATATCATCTGGAATGGATGAAAGAAAGAACTGAATAAGAGTATTAATCAACATATCCACATATCATGTGAATCACCCAACTATGAAATAATACCAAATTGAATAGGAAAGGAACATAATAATTGTAATCTTAGGCAACATCATTTTACCCCAATCATGGGTTTGTCACACCCAAGCAGAACTTACGATCAAGTCCAAAGTGTTCCTTATCTGCAATTAATTGTCTCCAAATAGTAATGATTGAAAGAAAACTCCCATGATACCACATTGTGATGTCCCAAACCTAGATTCCCCATTATGGGTTTCCTTGGCCTGATGGGCCACATGGACTCGCTCACATCTCCCAGAACACCAGAGGATGCAGACAAGCTGAGAGGGCCAAGCATGTCTATGTGGGGAGACTATTCATTAGCGACCAAAGTGTAGTGCATCATATTATTATAATCAAAGGTAAATTGTGGAATCAATATAAGTTAACAGAAGGAACAACATAAAATAGATACAATAGTAACAAACAATAAAAAAAGTAGTGTAATATCCAAGGATACAAAAACTGATGATGATATGTCATGTCACAAGAAATTTAGAAAACATGTATACAATACAATAGTCATAAGATATTCTTAAAAAGTATATTGTAATTAAAAGTCTATCACAATCTAACCAAGCTCTGACTCGATCATCTGATATAAAGATTCATACTAAATAGTAATAAATAATGTGTTTGAAGTTGTATGATTCCCTTTTTCAACACCTCAAACATTTATTCTTCTTCTGATACTAAACAACACCAAGAAAGTGTGTGATGTAAATCTCTGTGGGACACAACCAACAATGTCTATTAAATATGACCTTGTTATTGGAAATTTAATAGTGTGCATGGAAACATATATAATGGGAAGTAGGAAAATGTAACTAAATCTCCACGTACCTACATCATCCATTGGATGACGTATGAACATAATAAATCCATTAATTCATTGTTACTAATTTATAAATAAGTTACATGTTTAGGTTTTGATTGTCTGGGTTAGGAAATGGAAACCATTAAAGTCATTTAAAAATGTATTTCCAAGGTAATAACCAAGTAAATATATAAGTCATGGGGGGCCAAATCATTAATAAATGATGCCCAACTATGGGTAATAGTGAAATCCAAGGAGAATAATATAATGATTTACACAATAATAATCCTACAGAATCCAAGGTGATCTTCAGAGGTAAAACATGTCAATGCACAGACAAGTACCTATGGGTTGTATCCAAGGATCGAAATTATCAATGCAGGATCCATGGAGTGTATCCAAGACGCCCATTCATATAATGTGAGGGATCTTAATCTTCAATATTGGGTATCCAAGAATATAAAATTATTAGGATATGTGTTTGTCTCATCCTAGGAAAGTCATATCAATGAATCAGAATTGAGTTCCCAAGTGCTCAAGGCATTCCTCGATAAGAATCCATGGTGATCTTGAGTCAGGCCACTCATAATTAATTATGAAATCTTGTAACATTTCATTTTTTTCATTTTAGGAAATTCATTACTTTGGTATGGGTATGTATCATGCTACATTTTAATCAAGTCATAATTAAACAATAAGAAAATCTTTTCTAAGACTTTCCTTTCATTAGTGTGACATTGACAAGTATCATGAAACCATTATTAATTCAATTTAAGGAATATTCAGTTACACATATTCATTTTGATACATTCCATTATGTGGAAAGCAATGATACAATCATATAAACTATTAATGAATCACATTTAATGCTATCCATTCATATACATAGTATACCTTCCAATTTATAATTCACATTAAATTATCAATATCCTGATCCTACCTTAGTTAGGTCAAGTGGTAAACAAACATGCTATATAACATTATGAAAATCAAATTTTAAATCAATCATTTTAATACAATAATGCTTATACTTATAATGGTTTACCCAAATCACACCCAAGTGGTGGCTCAATCAATTCCAATACTAAAAACCCAATTTTGGAATAACAACCAATATGGGACTAAGGGAGTGGTGGGTGTAACCACCAACCATTAATTACATATATTTAAAGATTTTTGTCCATAGAGTTATAATGAATATAACCAGGGCGTATAAATTCTATAATTGTCACCTCATGAAATCAGTGGGGCCCACACTTTAAATCCAAAATCATCGAACATGAGGCATATGTTATGGACCCTCACTAAAGGCTTGTATGAATATCCTCCTATGGTGTTGGCCATTGATTTAGCTTAGATCAGAATAGATCTAAGAAAAGAAGAAAAATAATGATACCTTGATAACTAGTTCAAGAGAAATGGAGAAGCGGAAAGGCTTCGTCATACCCGAGTTCATACCATTGTTAATCAAATGTGACAAAAAGTACCTTGAATGGAACTTGGATGAAATAGATATATTGATTCCAGACATATGTGTTAAAAAAGAACATATTTGAGGGAGAAATGTGTAACACACTGGGTAAATAAAGAGTATGTCATTTTCACATTTATCCATATTTGTGAATAAAATATTAATATAACTTTAAAGGGGACGTTATGCTCGATGGAATACCCAACACGCAACAATGAGTTTCTTGGGAATCTTACATTGCACTCTAATAATAAAATAATATTATTTTAAATGGTACTTAACGCCTAGCTGTTGTGATGGCAGGAATGAATAGAACTAACTACAAAATGATTATATATGTTTTTCAAATATTTTTACATTTTACAATAAATGTTAGATGATTAAAAATGCGAATGAATCCAATTTTAAGCGTAAACATTCTAATATTCTTTAAAAGGTCGATTAACCGCCTTTTGATGTAGAACCTCTTTTAAATCAACTTTTTGAAAATTTTATGGGTTATATTTGACAATGTAATATTCTTCTTTAGAATCGGACATCAAAATTTACTTTGTGTAAATTTTTGGTATTTTTCCAAAAAAGTTCAATTTTTAATGAATAGTGAAAATGTTGTATTTTAATTCAAAACCTCTTTTTAATATAATTTATTTATATGATTAGATTATCTTTTGAATCAGTTTTAAATTGAAATTAGAATATATTTTTACCATTTGATAAAATATTGGTCATTGAAGTTAATTTCACATTGAAATTTGACTTAAACTAGTTTCAATCTTTTGATATATACTGTTTCATAAAAACATGCTATTTGATCTGACATCAGGAATTAATTATTAAATTAATTAATGTAACTTATATGTTATGAATTTTGTAAAATAGACATAATTTTTTAATTCGGAATATCAAATATATCTTAGGGTGAATTTTTGGTAATTTTCTGAAAAACTTCAATTTTTGATGAATAGTGAAACCACTAAGTGGAACTTATAAAAACTGATTTTCCATTTAAATGAAATTTTGCCACCATTGTGTTTTTAATTTCAAAAATATGACATAAATGGTTGTCATTAAGAAGTAAAATGTGGTTCAATGGGATTAAAATAATTTTTTGGTGAATAGTAACTTATTATGTTTTTAATCGCGATTAGAGGTAATTAGTGTAGTTTATGTTAAAAATAATGTTTTAATAATATGAAATGACCTAGAAACATGTCCTACCCTCATTGGATGAGTCATGGTCGACCTGGAAAATCCATTGGTCATCTTGGGGACCCCATGGAGCCACTTTGGTTGGAAAATGACATAAATACCTTTTTATTTATGTTAGAATTAAAATGTCACAAACATGTGTTGTTTAACTAAAAAAATTATTACATGGTGTTATACAAGTCAGAGTTTTGACTATAAAAATTAATTGGAAATATAAATAGATTTCCTACATCATAGTATTTTTTTTATAATTTTTAAACATTAAATAAATTAAATTATTTATGAAATTATGATGATGCAGCGATGGCCTCATTATTTAACGATTTAAATAAATTGTAAAGATAATGTTAAATCTAAGACCTACACGTGTTCAAAACCTATTGGATGGGTGTATTTCAAACCCTTATCGCCTAATCCTGGAAACACATAAATGTGGAACCATTAAAATCGGAAACTCATTCTAAAATAAAGTAACATTTCTTTACTTTCCAAGAGTGCCCCTCCTCTCCTCTTATAAAATGCCCCCACCTATACCTCCTTACCCACACTTCCAAAGCCTTAGACTCGGCCAACCCCTGCCCATTTTGTCTCTCCACTTCCCTCTATAACTCTTAGAAGCCTCACTTTGGTCTGAAGTCTTCCCATGGAAGCCTTTGAGCTCAAACCAATGGAAGTTACCCGATTTTAAGGCAATGTCTTCACTTGACTCCTTTTGTTTTATTTTTCTTCTCCACCCCATAAACTCTGTTTATTCCTTTCTTTTGTAACAACACCAAAATATTCAATATACTAGGATGTGGTTATTTTAAGGATTCGA
Organism: Viscum album; assembly: GCA_963277665.1. Lineage (NCBI taxonomy): Eukaryota > Viridiplantae > Streptophyta > Magnoliopsida > Santalales > Viscaceae > Viscum > Viscum album. Next base: position 1,453,659,479 of record OY728159.1, on the reverse strand, counting down.
TCTACACTTACACACACCTTTGTCTAATGGTTAAAGAAGATATTGTTTCTGTGGATGGCGGATTACTGCCTCATGAAACGATGATTGTTCAATCTTCTCTTAACACCTTTCATGGTGGAAATTAATATGTCACTATATTTATATATGATATATAATATGTTTATGTTTTCCATAAACTTCTGTTTTTTTCATTTATGGCATACCTCTATGGCTTCCATTATGGGTATACACGATATCTTCATTTTTGGATGTGCGGACTACCGCCCCCTCAAAGTGATTTGATTCGTTAATACCATATGTGGTACGTATAAAGGATATATTTAATGATATTATATATTATCCCATACTGTAATTAAAATACTATTATGTATCATTCTATTTTAATTCCATTAAATATGAAATAGAAAGTAAAAAGTGTTCATGTGTATGTACGGCTTACCGTCTCCATGAACGATGCTTTTAATTTCTTAACTCTAAATGTTATGTAATATTATAAATGCACGAATATACTGGATATATATGATATATATGATATCTAAATCATGAATACAATTCTGGATATAATGGATATTTTACCACATGAACAACTTGTAATTAAAAAGAGTTTATTTTTTACTGAAGTTCCAATGATCGTTAAAACGACCGTTATTAGCTTAAATAATAACATAGTGTTCATGACATGGTAATAAGTGATATAAAAGGAATAATGAACTTTAAAAACGTTATTAAGGAATTATAAATTAACTCAAGTTTATTATTCATGAGATTAATGAACGATCGAGTCATGTCGGACCCGAGGTAAGGGAACCTACCCCTCTCTTTCATTTTAAGTACACTCTTTTATGTCATTCCTTTTAAGCTCTTCTTACATATGATTGGGATGTTCTTTTATATTAATCGTACTGTAATTTTTATTTTCATATGATGAGAGACCCTATTTTCTCTCATCAATCCATTTTGGATGTTTTAAGTGGCATCATTAGGCTCTCGAGTTTTCGTTAGGGATTTTTCATCCCACTTTTAGTCCCGTGAGATTGATGCAACATTTGCCACCATTTCCTTTGAGTGGTGTATGTACTTCCCATTATTATACTATTTGTGTAATATAATTTCATTAATGGGTATTTACATATTTATTGTATGACCCTTCTTCAATGAGGTGTACGTTTCGAAAGTTACCCAAGTCGGTAAGGGAACCTTTCACCCTCCTTTTTTTAAAAGACTTATTTTGTTATGTCTTTTAATTCACATAATATTATATTGGGACATGTTCTTATATATCTTTATTGATGTAAAATTTATGACCAAGTGATGAGATACCCTTTTTATCTCTCATCAACTTTTTTCTGAATTTGGAAGTGACGCCGTTAAGCTGTCGAATTTTTGCAAGGGAACTTCTTAACAAAAATTTGATTCTTTTGGATAAACATGTACACCTTGAATATGCCATTCTATGATTATGTGTGAATTTCCTCTGATTGTTTTACACTTAATACCCACTTATATTTTGTTTATTCTTTTTTAACACATAATTATGTAACTGATTTATCCTTAATCCAAGGATATCATCTGTGTATGGGACTTCATCTCAATCTCCTTTCATTGAGGCATATTTTGTTTTTACACAACTTTCTTTTATACGACATATAAACCCCTTTTACTTTTACGTTTATTCGAAAGGAATATTTTTTCTACGAAGCGTTTACTACACATCAAAAGGGAATCTTTTTTGTCATACGTATGCGGCGAAAACGACCCCTCCACCGTCGTGACCATTATTTGAGTTTCGGCTTCCTCTACAAGACATACCTTCTTTTAAAAAGAAAAATAAATACCATGTTTTACTTTTCATTTATTTTGGTATTGAAAATGGTTTTCATAATGTTTTTATATCAATGTGTTGTATTGATATCTTGTTATTGAAAGGTGGAAATGTTATGTTTCCTTTATGCATGTTTTATGTGATAAGATTATGTTAGGGTTTTGGGAATTTTTATGAATACGGGTGGTTCCATGATAAACTAAGGTAGGTGAGCCCGATATAGCTCACCAATGCATTGGGTAACGTGAAGGGGTAAAACATTAATGTTTCTCCGAAGTGATTTAGAGAATATATTGTGGTGGGTATTCCAAAGGTAACCAGGAGGGTTACTCCCAACGTAAGAATGTTATGAATGCCTCAAGTTACCTTTTATGTCTAATGATTTCTATGATTTATTCATGATTGGATGAGGTATGTTAAAGTGCCTATGTTTTATGGGTAAAGTATGATTTCATTCTTATGTATATATGAACTCATGTTACTTTTCCATATTTTTATAACCCTTACTAATATTTTTATGATCATCCCATGTTTTTGGGAAATATTATTCACAGGTCAAGGGAAAGGTACATGATATGATGATAGTTTCGAGGAAGTGTCATGAAATAATCCATGCTTTATTTTTAAATATGTTTCTGTTGATGAGAAAAAATGAATACTATCTTTTATGTAACCAATTTGTTTAAATATGGAATGTAATACAAGTTTTATGGTCTAATTCTCTAAAACTCTATACCTGAAAATATCCTCAACGTGTAATCTTGAAATAACTCTAGATTAAGTAAGGTTTAAGGCTGGGGCCTTATAAAATGGGTTAATCGCAACTGGTTATCAGATTAAGGAAGAAGGAGGGATCTAATTATATCATTAAAGGATAAAATGATCAATTACATAAAAAATTATCCAACCCACGATTTTTCTATACAGTCCGTGCAATCATGTTCAAAATGTTCATGTTTAACTAATAATAAGGGGTATATGCAATGTTAGGATTCAATGTCATGAATAAACATTATATATGGTAATGTCCAAAAATTTCCATCTTCACGGTTAACCAAACTGTTTGGCAATTAGGTGTTAACTGGGTCACATGTCCAGTTTCCCCAAGAATATGGGTTCTGAGCTTCTAACATTCATAGAACACACCTAATACCATTTATTACTCATTAGGCATCGATATTAGGTCCAATGTGATGATTCAAATTGATTATTAAAGGATTCATGCATGAGTGACAAACTAGGTTCTTAAAATTTCTAATATAAAATGTTCCACGAAATATTATATTTATAAACTCTATAATGTAATGATTACCCATAGTTATGTACAATATTTTTATGAGATGATTTTAAGTGAAGTGTACAATATGAAATATGTATGATTATATTTCTTAAAAGTTTAATTACTATCATAATAATTGATGTACCTAAGGTTATAATTAAATCAAATAAGGGGGAATTCATAGTAGGGGTGTAATTGACTAAATTTAATAATCAATTGACTGATGGATTTCCAACCTGAAAATTATAATAAATTATTTATGTTGTTCTCCAATTGAAAAATTTATATAGTTATATCATATTTTATCTTGGTAAATTATTTATCTTAATCAATAATATGTTTTTAAATGTATTACCTTTTCCAGAAAAGTGTGATGTTTGTTAGAATAACACATATTCGTAACCAATTAAATTTCTCATTCATGATAATTTCAATAATCATGATATTATTTTATTTTTCTAAAAAAAATACCTCTTCTCTTATAAACATCTCATATTTCACATTACCTCTTGAAAAAGAATTCATTATTTTATATTTTATGTTCATTAATTACACCCTTATCAATTAAAAGGAATATTTTTTTCTTCTACAAAAATATTTATTAGGAGATTAATTTTTTAGGATAAACATTGTATCTACCCATGGAATATATATTTTACGAAATATAATAGGTTTATTAATAGATATCCATTTCCTATTCATAATGATTTCAATGAAAATTCAATCTCATACTTTTAATGATAAATGTTTAACATATTTTTTGAAAACATTCTTAGTTTCAAAATTGTTCTATATTAATTATTTTCTATAAGGATGTAATATTTTTTACAATAATAAAAACCTTGTTACAATATATTTCCATAAGAAAATGATACTTTTTGAAAACTTCTGATTTATTATTTTCTTGTTATGTGATGTTTTTTTAATACATTATTAATTCTATTATAATTCCATGGTCTATTTATTTTATAATGATGATTTATTTAATGTTTCTCAAATATATATATAGTATGATAGAATGTTACCTATATAAAAGTTATATTCAATAGTTATATTTGATATATATTGATTTTGTAATGTGGGGACATAATGATTTTGATCACAATTGAATATGTATAATAGTTATGTAAAAACTTTGGTTCATGCACATAATTTGTTTCTCATAAATGAATGGCTAAAATGAATATACTAAAAGATTCAATTGTTTCATGAGTTTTCACACATTTTGAAACATAAAAATAATGATTTTTTTCTAGAAATTCATGGATTAATTATGTTTCAAAATAATAAAATTTTTGGAAGTAATGATTACCTAATCAATAGTGAGGGAATATTGAGTATTATTACATATTTTCCATTTTATTTTTAATGTTCATCCTTTCAATGATTCTTTTTATTCCATGTTCTTTACACCCATATTCATTCTTGTTTCCAAATTATATTTCATACTTTTTTACTACAATACTTTCGGATTAATTTTTGACATTTCTATGATATATTCTTTTTTTCAATATTGATGACCATATAGTAGCCTTAAAATCTATTGATCATCCACATGATATTTATATCCAAAACTTATTCCTCAAATTCTTTATATCTATGAAATACCATTAATTTATATTTTAACTTACATAATAGTATGATATTACAATATTATAATATACAGATATATATATTTATTTCTATTTAAGAAGGATAATATATCATATGCAAAATATATATGTGGGAATAGAGTGGTGAAGTTATTGGTAATATTGGAAAATATTGTAAAATATGATATTTATGTAATGAATATCCTAAATGAAAAAACATTATCGTCATTGGAAATTAAAATATTTCTTGGATTTGTTATTTAAATAATATATTTAAAGTATTATTAATATTTTTTGTATTTTGTCTCCTCATTTTGAATTAATTTATGTGTATGAACATGGTTCTTATTATTGGGTCTGGATCTTGATATCCGGTGATTTTGAGAAAAGGGGTTATTTGAAAATTTAAGGTGTTCATGTCGTGTACTTTGGAGTATATGCCATATACCGTATTATCGAGTACAACCACCTCTTGGGCATGGAACATCCAAGAAATGGCCGTGTGGGGTAATGTGGATGATCTCAAATGTTGGGGGTGAATTGGGGCAAATACATTACATGTATAGTAATAATACATATTTTTTACTCTGTATTTTATTTCATTAAACATACTGGGGTCATGTCTAATTTGCAGAAACCTATTATTCATAGCTCATCTCATATAGGAGTGACTGAAGCAATGAATTCCTCTTCGAGCCTCTGATCCTCCATTCATGCTCCATATCAAACATCGCTGATTTCATTAGAATCACCATAGTGAGTTCTTCTTTATTCTAGATCCTTATTTCATAATTTCTCCTATTTTGTAAGAATCCTTGGTTGAATATTTTTTTTCATTTTTATAGATATATGACATTCTAGGGTGATTCAAAGTCTTAGGTTCAACTATATCGATCATTCAACATCGAGGTTGGTGGTTTGTTCCTTTCTGCCGATTGTCATTGAATTTAGATGTACAAAAGTTACCAATACACTAGTTTAGGGTATTACGTGTATAGGTAATTTAACCCTTTAATATCTGTTATGCTTTGATTGTTTTAGTTATGGATTTTGATTGTGAATATGGATATTTTATCTTTCTTGGGATGTGTTTACCAATTTTGGTTTGATTTGGATGATTGGTCTAGATTTTCCTATTAGGCTATTTTTCCATGATTAGTATTATTTTGATAGAGTTGGTTATTATATGTCATGTTTGAGATAGTTTTTTAGCTATGTAGTGCATTCTTGAATAATTTGGTTGCTGGATATCGTTTGTGCATGATTTACTTACACAAGGTTGTGGGAACCTGGTGCAGTTAGACAATAGGGGGAATGATTGTGGAGGGCTTTCCCAGAGTGTCTGTTATACATATACCTTTCAAGACCATAGGATGAGGGAGGGGGTGGACATAAGTTCCTCCTAAGTGTGTCTATACTTCTACATTACAAGACCACATGGATAATTGGACACTGAGTGATTCCTCCGAGAGTCTATAGTTACCATTACGAGACTACCTTGGGAATTGATGGTGAGTGCAACCTCAGAGTTTCTATGTTAAGATGAACTAGAGGGTTTGGTCATTGAGGACTTCCCAAAGGGTTGTCAGTGATTGTTTGGTTGTTTATTTAATAAATGTAAATTAATTTTGTAGAAACTGTAAGATTTTCTACATTTGACTACTTCATTTTTTATTACTTCAATTGGCATATTGCATGGCATATATATTCACTAAATGTAAGGAACAGATCATTGGGTTTTTGCCTAATCTGATTCTTCTCTTAAAATGCTTAGTTCATGCTTTTATGCTAAAATTGATTATTTTTTTTCATGTATAGATATGATAATGTTCCCTTCTACTTAATGTACATGATTATTATAGAGCATTAGAGCATTGGGCCAAGTTGAGGCTTGTGATGCTGTAGGATTTGTTAACCGGGTTTTCATTTTCACTTTGGTATATTATTTCTTTTGATCATTGTGACATGTTTGGCTACTTTTTTAAATATACATGTGACATGCATCATTATATATATATATATGATGGAGTTGTTTATTTACATTCATCCTCACATTATTTTATATTATTGTATTTCATATACGTTACGCTTCCAATTAGTGAATTGTTTTCCCACTATCACACCCAAGGCCCCCAATTCTAGTCGGCATCCTCCGACGTTCGGGGAAATGCACTTTAGGCCATGTGACCGACTGAGTGCAGGTTTACTTTGGTCCGCACTTGGAACCAGGATGTTACCAAGTGGTATCTGCGGAATATTTTCTTAATGACTTTCTGTTTGGAGCATATAGATAGGTATAGAAAAAATAGGTACTTGGTAACCCGTTGTTCAATAGAGTAGCTAAAGCATGTATTGGTAAAACCCAATCTACTTCATTTTTTCAATTTTTCTGGTATTGAAAATATTATAGATGATTTTATTTCACCATTGGATGATTCAAATGTTTTTTTATTACTTTTGCTGATGTTGTTGAATTTCTATTTCTGTCACAACATGATGAGATGAGGGTATTTCATCTCATGAATCATATAGGCACCTACTAGATTTCATATTCCATATATTCTTGTCATGCCATTTTGGTTTCATTACCGATTTCATGTTGTTTTGATATTTATTATAATAGATATGCATGATGTTGTGATAGATTCCTTGATAGAATACATGATGTTTGATATGTTATTGATTTTTGTAGGGTTTTGTTTGAATGAATGACAATCTTTGGTCCCTGAGGTATTATGGGCCCTCATGGATCAGAATTTCATGGATCATATAATTGATTAAACTATTATACCCAGTGATGTTTTTTATAAGATGTCATTATTTTATTCCCGGAGAGTATGGGACCTCACAGATTTGACATTGGTTCTTTAACCATTTTATTCAGTTATTTATAGGATTGTAGAGTAGTTTATGAGGCTTACTGTATAGAGAAACCAAGAATACATGGTGTGTATTGCAAAATAAATTTCATGTATCATTCTATTTGGGAAGAAACTATTTTTATTATGTAGACACCATGTATATTAGGTATAGGTCATGTAGTCTCTAACTGTGTTACTTCCTTTGTTGGCAGAGACAAGGAGTTTGAAATCCTTGTAGGAACGCGCAATGTATCGTATGTGCACACCGTGTTGTAAGAACTATTTATCTGGCTGTGGGTCTAACGACATGGGACTGTTAAATCCTTCTAGTAAAAATAGTGTCTAGCACAAACATTTCCTATTGAGTAAACTGTGTCTCAGACTGTGTGTATAATGTCATAGATGGTTGAATCATAATAGGTACAAGTTGTGTTCAGGGAGAACACACTATGTAGTCTTGTATTAGGAGAACAATGTGAGTTAGTTCTGTAGAAGAACACAGGAAGGGGAAACAAAATAATTAAGACATAGTGTATTGGGGAAACATGCATTTTGTTGGGGTGTTACACATCCATTATTGACTAAATTACACACCCATGTAAATGATCAAGGGAACATGTTGTGGATTACCTTCTAGTTTTAGTTCCATATATTCTTGAACTAAGGTGTGTGAATTACCTTCTACATTCATTCCACCTAGAAAACCTCCAGTTTGTTTCCATACATAGGGCAATGACCAAGCACCAGACATTGTAGGTCAGGAACTACCAGGAGATCCTCCCGTTGTGCATGTCATGGCACCATCCGTCATTTTGTACACAGGGGATAATGCATAGTTCCGAGAAGTCTTCATGAAGTTAATGCAGACCATTAGGGGTGTACCACATCTCACTCTGTATATGGAAGAGTTAATGTGGGTCTTTCAACAGCAACATCCACCCACTTTCTCAATGGATTGAGGACCTCAGGTTGCAGAGTGGTCGTTTGAATCCATGATGTCGATCATTTATCATCTAGATATTCCTCCAAAGATGAGGATAAATAATTCTATGTATATTCTTCAGAAATCCTCCATTAAATAGTGGGATATGATCTCACATGGATGATGCCAGTAAGTTTTGTATATGGATGAGTTCAAGCCTACCTTTTACGATTACTTCTTCCTAATGACATTGAGATCTGATCGAGCCTGATAGTTCAAGAGTTTAAAACAATGTACTCTCTCAGTCATGTATTACACTTCTCGTTTCATTGAGCATTAGTGCTTCACGCCCATTCCTAGAGGTGTTGAGTTATTTATGGAAAGGAAGATTAAGGGTGGTCTCATGTATGACATCTGATCTCAGGTGAACATCTTTAGGTTGAATTCCATCACTACTATAGTCATATAGGTGCTGATCACTGAGATAGATCCGAGGGATTCTATGGATATGATCCAAGGAATAATGGAATCCATAAATGGTACTACTCTAACTAACATAAGTATGTCCCATTTGGAGTCTACGCGTGGAGATCTGAGGAGGTGTGATACATCTTATGGTACCTAGGTGGTATGACACCGGTGCGAGAAGTGCTGGCATTCAAGTGGACATTTATTAAGAGACCAATTGGTGATCTGATCCTATAGTATGAGGGGTCAACATAAGATATTCTGTTAGAATTTTTCACCAGTATATAGTGATAGAGTTACTTCAATGACTCGTAATTCAAGAGCAGTACACCAGTTCCTCGTTAGTCTGGGAACATGAGTTCATCTGGACATTCAGGCTGAGGTGGAGGTCATGGTCGGGGTATCCAGTCACCAGGCTTTCAACGAGAATAGGGCGGGTCAACTTTGGGTCATCAAGAAGGGTCTCGTGGTTGTAGTATAAGACATAATATCCAATATAATAGACCTAGTTGAAGTAAGATCTAAGACCCTCTATAGATAGAGGTACGATTCTAGTTTCCTCGGTTTTAGATTCTAAAAATTTCAATATGGGGGCTTCCTATTGTTTCATACTTATTAGTGTTTTAGAGAGTCTTGGGATCAATATGATTACGTCTATTGAATTCTTGACATTAGACCCTCTGTTTGGGACAAGAACGATTAGTTTTTGTTAGTGCACAAAGTGTCCATTTGAGGATAATGGGTGTCAGTTCTCATGGGACAATTATTTCTTAGAGATGACATGTTATGATGTCATTCTTAGGACATACTGTTTAGTTTCCTTCCAAATTTTTGTCAACTTCTATTGTCGTCGGGTGAGTTTCACATCACGAGAGGGTAGTTTGTTCTTACATAAGGGTGAATGGGATTTCCATGAAAGTATAGTAAGACCCAAGCATCATCGATTGGGAGATGTTACAACACAAATTAATAGTCTAAATTTAGATGAATGGGGACTTCACATATGGACTTCCCTCCGGTGGTGTATTGTTTCAGGGATATTTTCTAGATGCCTTTTCAGGTATTCCTCTAGAGATGATGTAAAATTCTGTATTGAGCATGTTCTAGTGGCTACACCGGTGTCCATTCGTCCTAATTGGATGCCTACAACAGAGCTGTTGGATCTCAAGAAGCAGTTATAGAAGCTTCAGGAAAAGGGTTTCATATAACCCAGTACATCTCATTGGGTTTCACCTATCCTGTTTGCGATGAAGGATGATGGTACCCTCCAACATTGTGTGGATTATTAGAAGAATAATCAGTTTACTGTCAAAAACCTATATCCATTGACAAGTATTAATGATCTCTTTAATCTACTTAGTGAAACTCATGTGTTCTTGAAGAATTACTTGAGATCAGGTTATCATTCGTTGCGTGTTAGACTTTTAGATATACATCTTACATCCATTCATATATGGTATGGACTATTTGATTATGTGGTTATGTTTTCCAGTCTCATGAATGCTACTATAGTTTTTATGGAACCGATGAACCAAGTCTTCTATGTATACTTGGATTCGTTCATGGTAGTCTTTTTGGATGATATCTTAGTGTACACTCACACACGACAGGTCCATTCTACCCATCAATAAATCATTATGAGTACAATAAGAGGGAATCAATTATCTGCTAAGGTCTCAAAATGACAGTTTTGGATGACCAAATTCAATTCATTGGTCATGTTAGATCAGATAAAGGAGTATCAGCAGACCCAGAAATAGTGAAATCAATATTTTCATGGGTGCAACTGAAGAACATATTTAAGGTACATTGTTTTTTAGGGATGTCTGGTTAAAACAAACGTTTTATACAGGTCTTTTAATTATTAATATAACCACTTGCATGCCTGACTAATTAGGGTGTGAAGTACATGTGGACATATTTTTGTGATTCATCCATTCATGAGCTAAAATGGAGGTAGAATTCAGCATTGATGCACATTTTTCTAGATCCAAGAAAAAGTTAAACTATTTACTATGATTCATCTGATATCAGTCTGGAAGAAGTGATTATGCAGGGGGGAAGGAGTCTTTGCGTATGGATCTCGTTGTTGAGACCACTTGAGAGGAATTACCCAAAACATGTTCTCGAGTTGGCTTTTGTTGTTCATGCTTTATATTGTTGGAGACATGACATTTTGGGAGAGATTTTTGTGGTTTTCACCAACCACAGGTGTATCTAGTACATATTCACTCAGTATGATCTTAATTTGAGACAAGAAATATGGGTTGACTACCTTTAGTCCATTGACATTGAGCCTTCCTATGTGCATAGGAAATTCAATGTAGTGGATGATGCATTGAGTAGTAGGGCACTGAGACTGGTTGTTCATGAGGTTAGTAGTGAGTGGTAGGTCATGTCTTGGTTCTCTAAGATGCATTTAATGTTGCATGATAGAAAGGTGCATATACTTGTTTCTTATGTGGATGTAACCACTACTCTACATGATCGATTTCAAATGAGGAAACTATTTGACTCTGAAGGCCTAGACCTACAAAAGTGTGTGTTAGGAGAGGAACATATGCTTTTATCAACCATAGGTAAGGATGATATCTTGCATTTTTATGGGTGTGTATGCGTGTCATCAGAAATACGCGTGGAGCTGCTGTGGGATTTTCATTCCTCTGATTGTGCAGTTCATCGTAGTGTCTGCAAGATGTACCGGAATGTACAACATTAGTATTGTTGGACAGTATGTAGAAAAATATTCCTGGTTTTTTCATGAGATATTCCACAAATCCATAGTTGACGGTAGAGCATCAACGACCATTAGGGATTTTGAAGTAGTTACCCATTCCCTGTTGAAATTGTAATGATGTCACGATTCACTTCGTGACAGGCTTACTGAGGTCACATCGAGGGAACGATGTAGTTTGGGTTTTCATTGATAAACTCATGAAAGATGAAAACTACTTACCGATCATGGAAACCTCCAGTGTTTATGATCAAGGAAGGTTGTATGTCTTGGAGATTGTACTTTTACCTGGATTCTGACAATCCATTTTTTCATATTGGGATAATGTTTTTCTTCTTGATACTAGAATGAAATACAGAGAGATTTGGGTATAGATGTACTTTTCAGTAGATCATACCATCCCTAGATAGATGACTTGCCCAAGCGTACGATTTAGGAGATGGAAGATATTCTTCAAACATGATTCCTCGATTTTGGATGGTATTAGGAGAAGAACATACCTATTAAAGAGTTTTTCAACAATAACACTTCCCAAGAAACAATTCATATTTCACCTTATGAGGAATTTTATCGTAGGACAATTCAATCACCCCAATTTTAGATTGAAGCAGGATAGGAAACTATGATGGGAGCTCATTTTTCCAAGATACCATCGAGTAGACAGGCTTGATTATGAAGAGGAGGGATAGTGCACAGTCATGGTAGAAGTATTATTCTGATCGATTGAGACGACTTCTATAGATCGAGGTCGGAGATCATTTTATTATACAATTCGCACCAAGGATAAGACAAAAGAGGATTTATAGACAGGGAATTCTTTCTTCGTGATATGTGCGACCATTTGTGGTTTTGGAGATGGTTGGGTCAGTTGCCTATCAGATGTAGCTATATCATAGGTACAAGGATATGCATGACATCATACACATTTCACATCTACATCATTACATCATAGACCCATGTAATGTTTTTCAACCTAAGGAGGTTGAGTTGGAGGTAGACACCTCATTTGTGGAGCATCCTATCTGAATTGTTCATCAAGGTGAAAAGGTTCCCTATGGACAATTTTTTCCACTCATATGGACGCAATGGCAGCATGAGAGAGTACTGGACAAGACATGGGGGAGGGACACCAGTGTACGATTGCAATGGCCAAAGTTGTTCGATGTCTCTTCTTCATCTCCTTCAAAGAGAAATTTAGGGACAAATTTCACTAAGGGGGATGTTTGTAAGAACATGGATCTTGATCATTGGAGTGGATCTTAATTTCTAGAGTTATTGAGAAAAATGGGAGTTTTCGAAAATTTGAAGAGTATATGCCATATACATCGGAGTACACACCGTGTACCCTATTACCACGTACAACCGCATCTTGGGAATGTAATGGCCAAGAATTTGACGTGTTGGGAGATGTGGCAGACCGCTAATATCAATGCCATTTAAGGTGAATACAGGGTGTGTTAATTAATAATACATTTCATGTACTTTTTATGTTATTTCATTAAAAGGAATGAGGTCACGTTTAATTTTCATAAACAACTTCTTCTCATCATGTCTCATCCAAGAGTGATCGAAGAAGACGATTCTTCTCAAATCCCACAATCTTCTGTCTGTGCTTTGAATCAACCACTGTCGATTGTGTTGGAATCATCATGGTGAGTTATTCCTTTTTTATAGATACTTATCTCTTGATTTATCCTCTTTTGAGAGGTATACAATGTATAATGTTTTGGACCTTTTTAGATCTATGGCATTCTAGAATGATTCAAATTGAAGGTTTTACTATATCGATTGTACAATGTCTAGGTAGGAGGTTTGTGACTTTCCGTAGATTGTCAGTGAATTTATATGTGCAAAATGGCCCAATACCCTAGTTTATGGTATTGTGCGTTTAGGTAAATTAACCCATTAATGTCTTCTATGTCATGATTTCTTGAGTTAGGAATCTTGATTGTGAATTGGGATATTTTATATTGCAATGGATGTGTTTTCCCAAGTTGGTTTTCATTGGATGTTGTGGATATATTTTCCATCTAGGCTATTTTTTCCATGCATAGTATTATTAGGATGGAGTTTATTATTATATTTCATGTTTTATAAATGCACTATATCTATTTATCATAGTAGTAATTTGAGGTTTACTTTGGCTGTTAGATATCATTTGTGCATGATTGACTTAAACTAAGCTATGGGAGCCTGGTGTAGATTTACCATAGTGGAAATGGACGGTGAGGGATTTCTGAAAGCGTGTGTTATAATTCTATGTTGTGATATGATAAGGGGGATGGATGTAAGTGATCCCTCAGAGTTTTTGTAGTTCCAAATTATGATACCATAGGGGGAATTTGATGTTGAGTGCTTCCTCATAGAGTCTATAGTTATCATTACAACACTATAGGGGTAATTTAAGGTGAGTGCATCCTATGAGATTCTATGTTAAGCTAAACCAGTGAGGTTAGTCTGTGAAAACATCCCAGAGGTTTTCTTATGATTGTTTTGTTGTTAATTTAATAAATGAATCGGAATGTAGATGAAACTATAAAATTTTCTACTTTTGAGTACTTCCTTTTTTATTAATTAAGTTTTCATATTGATTCCATATATATTTACTGAGTGTTAGGCAAAGATCATAGGGTGGATGCCTATTGGGATTTGTCTCACCCCATGTTTGGGTCATGATTTTGGGCCCAATCTGATTATATTTTTATAGGTATAGAAAAGGGAAAGATACCTTGTACTATAAGTACATGATTGCTGTAGAGATGGAGATAATGTGACCAAGCTGAGGCTTTTGATGTTGTAGGAGTTTTTTATTATTTTTTTCATTGTACTATTGTTTAGTACATTATTCACTAATTGTGACATGTTTGTATGATTTCTTAGATACATGTGTTGTGCATCTTGATTTATATATATGATGTAGTTGATTATTTACTTTCAGTATTACACTATTATATATTATTATTATTCCAATGTGTTACTCTGCCAATGAGATCATAGTTTCCCCACTATCACACCATAGGCCCTCATTGCTAGTTGTCAGCAGCCTCTTGAGTTTAGGGAAATACACAAGAGTTCATGTGACCAACCAGCTATGGTTCACCTTTGGGAGGCACCTGAAACCTGAACATTACAATAAGTTTTTTCATTTCTATGGATTTTTCAATCTTATTTGTGGAATTAAAATGAATTAATATTATTGAAATATTAATCCATAAGGATAAATATATGATAATATACTGATGTATCAGAAACGTTTGTGTTAAGTGGTTTCCATGTAATCACATCACTATCTATATGATGGATTGATGATGTTTCTATTTTACCTAAGAACCATTTTATTAATACCTCAAAAAAGGATATCTGATTATTAAATTGATGTTTACTCTAGTGCATTATGATTGGGGATAATATTGCACACTTGTCGAAATTCTAATAGGTGATATGAATTAGTAATTCATATCATCATTATAAATCATTTCATGGTATTTAAATATTAGGATTTTATAATGCATAATAGAATTTACCTATTTAACCCCTAGAGAACTATATATGATTAAGGATGAAAAAAATGACCATTTTCTAAAATAATGGTATCATAGAGTGAGAATTTTTATGATAAAATTTTATTTCTATATTTATGGTAATTTAATTGTTAGAATAATTAACATGAATAATTTTCAAGTATTATATATTATATAATTAATAGAGATTGAATGAATCATGTTAATAATGTGATTGGTGGATAATAAAAATATTTTCAAATTGAACTACTCAATGGGTTCAGAACTGGATTATAAATCCCAGTGTAAATTCACAGTCAACTATATCAATAAAGTGATAATATAATTATCTTTACAAGGAATCCAAATTCTCCTATAATAGTGTATCTTTTAATTTTTACCCTAATTCTTCAACCTCAAAATTAAAATTGCCTATCTATAAATTTTTTATTACTATGAACATAGTCAATGTGATGTCAAAGATACTTTAAGCATTCCATTTCATAGAATATGAGGTTTCTATATTATCATTTCATATTTAAATGGAGAGGCTAATCATATGTGGTGTCTCATTAATTATATTACCAAATGGAAAAAGTAGTTATTATATATGGGTAAATTCATTAATTTACTCATAATGTAATATTTTTTCCAAAATAACATATCATATATGAATAAGGGATTCATGGTGTTTATAAAAAATTAGTGGATATAATTGGATCATATAAAGTAAATTTCATGGGTCTTATGAGGTATTTCTATTGTTTTTCCTTATATATAGAATGTTAAATTGACCAAATGATAACAAGATTAAATCATAGATATCATCGGGTGTGAGCAATAAGAGGCTAATTATAAAATACAATTCCTTCTCATTTTATAGGGATGATAAAAAATTACTATTCGACTTTTTGTGACATTCCCATGAAACCAATGGTTGTAAATAAATCGTGAGGGCTTCATCAACATTTGAGGTACAACTATCCATTTTTGGAATGAAATAACAAAACAATATAAACATAACCACATAAAAACAATATAATGAATTAAAAAACATAATACAATTCAATGTTACCATACCAATGACAGAACATACTATAGAAAATGTATAATCAAAACCAAATATCAGAGTATAATGTTGAAGAGAAAAAAACTCCAAGACTCCAAATACATCATATCTATAGATCCAAACATACTCTATGATCCAACAGAAAAACATATCCTAAACAATCAGAATACATCAGTAAAGAAATGATATATATTTGCTTCACATTTTTCATGAAAATAAATAGCATAAGATTTAAAAAATATAGAAGAAGGAGGTGAGTAAGTAAACTCAATGTGATTTTACCAAATGAATTCCCAACCCACACCACAAAGATATTACATGTTGTAAAATTTTAATATAAAATATGGATATAAAATATTTAAATTATCGTAATAGTTTTTATCAAATCCAACCTATTCCATACCCAAACAGTTTTCCAAACAAATGAGTTTTCATGGAAAGAAACTAAACAATTATTTAAAAAAATTTATAAAATCCATTTTTAGAATAATCCATTCCATTCCACATATCCACACATCGAACCATTTATAAAACCATTTACCTCCCTATTATAATGTATGGCGGCCCCAATTTTATTACATATATATTACATATCATTTGAAGAATAACAAAAATATAATTCAAATCGATTCCCATGGACTAAATTAGTCAATTTCTATTGGAATCTTGGAAACATAAATTCTATTATATAAATGAGCTATAATGTCTCCCACTAGGTTCTTTATGAATAGAAAACCCTTCATATAAACATAAAAAATAACAAATATATTCATAAATTGTGAGAATGAAACCTAAAAAGGGTTGTTATCAAATTATCATTCATGGTAAATAACGGAGATACAAATACATAATCCTGAGCATAATGGCATGATAACCTGGTCATGAAAATTTATGACAATACACTACAAATCAAAGATAATAAAAATGAATCATGGAATAAATCATGGAAATTAAAGTGATGTGAATTGTAATGAAATATATTCCTAATGACATGAAAAAATAACATATGAATAATACCCGAAATTGCAGTAGACACATGATCGTATAATATGATTTCTATAGTAGTAAGGAAATCGATTCCACAACAATCATAGTGTACAAAGAACTTTTATAAACTAGGTTAATTCTATGTTTCAGCCCTATGTTACTAAAGCATGTTCACTCCACGTTCCATCTTTGTATTACTACAATAATTTCACTCCTTTTTTAAGCCATGTAATACAAAACCAAGTTCATTTCTCATTCCATCCATGTAATTTGGTATCAGGTTTATTTTTTCCACCCATTTATATATCATGAGATACAAATCACTAACCAATGAATTCGAGGGATATATACGTCCCATAAATCTCATATTTAAATAATACATACATGTTTTAAACTATCATTAAAAATCATATCATTACCAATGAAATGAAATGGGTATTATAAACATGTAAACATATCATGAAATATTAAAAATGATACAGGTTTCATTATCATTTCAGGAAAATAATATCCAATAAAAGAGAAAAATACATCAGAAATATATATATTGTGGAAGATAATTGTTTTTCTTAAATATCATGATATTAATAATAACCCATTCAATGAATGAATATGAATGAAACCTTTTGATCACTTCTCTTAAATTCATGAGTGACATAAAATTATGACATTAAATGTTAAATAATTTTGAAATGAATTTAAAAATAACATTTCTTGATGAAAATATCATTTATTCATTTAAAAATGAATTTTAATGTATAAAACCATTTAAAATATTTAATTATTGAGAATTAATTCAATACAAATAAATAATAATTGACATCATTGTGAATAATGTTTTCCATGAAATCATATAGAATATGATTCAAAAAAATATTAAATTTTTTTCATGGTATACATTTTAAAAAAATTAACAAACTGATTGAATACTTTCTTCAAACAGTTTCATTGAATATAATTTTAAATCATATTGATAAATCTTGAAGACCTTTATATAACCATTTCATTGAATATACTCAAAAAATTTATGAGGAAATCATTAAACAATTTTGAAATTTATATAACAGAAAATATATTTGTAAACCATTAAATAATGATTTAAAATGTTTTGAAAAAAATGAAAACGGTTTAAAATAATTTTTCCCTTGAAAATTATCGTCATGGATAATTTGAAATCATTTTTTAAATCATTATTAATTAATAAAATATATTTCATACAGACAAGGGAAATATGATCAGATTTTTTTAAAGAAAATTATAAATTATGTTTAGTACCAATGATTGGAATAATGGTTCTAATACATAGTTATCTGTTGGATTAATATAGGTGGATAAAATTAATTAATTTTATTGATAGATGGATCAAATAATTTCATCAATGGAATAATAAACATAAACACTCTTGATAAGATATTACATTGTATCAATAAACCCTTACCACATGGTAAATTTGAACCATACTATCGATGTATGAAAATGAAATTATACAAAGCTAAAAATATCATTAAAATAATAATATTATTGATAAAACATTTATAAGTAATTATATACTCCTCATTTAAAAATATAGTTGCATATCATGGCATGATTCCTAATTAATATAAAATGAGACCAATTTACTTTTCCTATTTGGTATCATTTTCAACAATAAATTCATGTTATAAAAATAAAAAAATGGATATTTAAATACCCATAAATATTTTAATAACAATTATATAATACATCCATTTGAAGAATACACCCTACATAAAAGGAATTAGTGGTGAGTAAAGGAACTATCTCACAGAAATAAAAAGCTATATGAAATGCGAATACCATGGATATTAAATATCGTTGTACATATACGAAGCTCTTGTTTAAAACTATACGTGTATTGGAAATCTACAGAAAAACATATTCTTGTATGTAAATAAAAATATAGTTTTATTATGACTTTATTTTAGACATTTGTTGAATCACTAATGTTACAGTGTTGCTTTGAGTAATATTCTACTTGTTTTCACATGTGTATTAATTTGGTATATATTTGGTCCAAATAAAAGTATCATGATTTCCATAATGTAAACAATGACATAAATATAATTTTTGTTAAATATATTTTTATTATAATAATTTATACTATTTATAGTTGTATGAAATGTAAAAACCCATTAATGGAGATGGTGGGTCGTGCCTACACTTGAACGATGTATCCATTTTTATTTTCTTATAGAAAGAAAGAAAGAAAATGATATATATATATATATATATATATATATTATTTTTAATTCATTTTTATTTTTCCAATTATATTATATAAATTCACTTAATACATTTTTTAAAAAATCAATTTAATTTTCTAGTGAATCACATCACATTGACTTGCCATTAGTCCACAATCCTCAAACAAAATTATCGTATTTAATTAAAATTCAGTGTATAATGTTATGTTTTTAAAATAAATAAGAAGCTTAAGGACATAATGAATACGTTATAAAACATATATAAACAGTGTTTCTATCATATTTTTTGCCATGATAGTAGGTAAATGAAAAATTAACAATCATTCTTTAATGAGGAAGTAGTTCACCATACACAATAATAGTATATTTTTTACCCATTAGATAGATGTGTGAATAATTTTATTTCCAAACCATATTATTAAAACATACTAGTATTTTTAGGGGACTGAATTTTTTTCACAATAAATTAATAAGAGGATTTGATGTGTTGGAGAAATAAAATAAAATAAAGGATCTTGAGGGAGAGTGTGATTTCTTAATCGGGGAACTCATTTTGTTTTGTGCGAAATGGATTCTTTGGAAGGGTTCTTTCCCAAAGGTAGGATTCATGTTAGAAATTAAGGAATTTTTGGAGATATTTGGGAATATATTTTTCAATCCAAATGGCTGGAGTGTTCTGAGGTAGTGCGAGTAAATGATCCCTTTATATAGTATAGGACGAGTGGTACTCCTGTAAATATTTTAAGAGATATTTCTACCCTAGTTTTTCATGTGGAAAGTGGTTCAAATATTTATCCAACATTGATCAAAGTGATTATATGGTTGAAATATGGTCATTATATTTATTCTGAAAAAAGTACTAGGTTATTTCATCCCTTAATATAATGGTTTACTCTTCAATAAAGCTTAATTTTACCCTAATTGAAGCAATTAATTTTATTTAATTTATATGATTTTTTTATAAAAAACAAAGTTCAAATTTTTAAAAATTTTAATTTACTATTAATCTAATTATAGAATAGAATTTTATAAATTATAGTCATATAAGTAGAATATTCTAATTTAAATATAATTTTTTTCTTAGGTCGACTATGTGGGTTCTTAAAGATAACATGTTCAAAAGTTTGCTATGTATTTAATCAAAATTTCAATGTGAAATTGGCTCTAATGACCAGGATTGGAATAATTAGTAATAATATTATCTTAATAAACTTTGAAATAAATATAAAATTTAATTTAACATTATAATTCAATTATATAGGAAATTAATTTTGAAGAATATTTTTTGTATTCTAATGTATACATTTGAAAAATGAATCCTTACCTAAAATACAAAAAATTAATACTAACCTAATACATATTCAATTATTTAGATATGATGATTATTTTGAAATATTATATAAATATATTTCGAAAATTTATATTTAAAACGTGTTCTCCATTAAATGGCGGAAAACCAACTTCTATAAAAATTGGGGTTTTTACGCATAAAATGGGATTTGTTCGTATAATATGTCAAAAAAATATCTTCTATGAATATAAGAAATATTAAATTAAATATATATAATATATATTACATTATTATACCTCAATAATAGTAATGAATTTAATTTATTATTGTAAAATAGCATTGGGACAATAAAGATTATAATATTTTGGTTTATATTAAATCTGTTTTCATATTCATTTCTATATAATTGGTAAATTATGAATTAATATTAAATTTTTAATCAATATATTTTCCTAAATTGGTTAATAAAATTCATAACCACAAATATAATAGTTATGTTATACTTTATTATGTTAAATAGTAATATTTTGTTCGTTATTTATTTTTTAGAAAATCTTGGTCATGAATTTTATTTATGCAACGGGGGAAAGTCGTTTTTGTGTCTAACACAATATATCCTTGGTTCTCCATGTAGATAAAGCAGAAATTTAGGTTCTTTGTATTGTATTATTAACATATTGTGGTGTATAATGCAATATAAGCATAGTTCATTAAAATAAAATAGTTTATTTTCAGTTTTTTGTGAAATGAAAAATATCAAAACATTTAAATTAATCCAAAAAATTATAGTTCAAAAAATATTGAGGTGTTAGATTATACACCCTTAAAATGCATTTTTTCCTCAAAATTAGTCTAGGGTATCAATTTTTAGTTACATTAATGTTTCATTCATAAAAACACAAGTCTTAAAAATGAATACTATAACCACCCTTAAAAGGGAAATTCTAAACTATAACAATTACCCAATGTAATAGATAAATAAGCTTCCACATATGATAACATTGGTGGGATTTGAAAAAATATTTATAGAAATGAATTATAACTATCTTATTATAATGGGAAGTGATAAATAATATATCCATGAGAATGTCAACATTCAAAAATCCATAAATGTGATATTATCTAATAGACCATTTGATTAATCAAAAAAGAAATTAATTGAAATTTCGATTTGGTTTAAAAATCCTTTTTTCTATAGTTGATTATTTTTTATAAAAATATATAATTTCATGATTTCAAAACAATGTCACCATTTATTTAGCATTTATCCACTTAACCTCGTTCTATTAAAATGTATGTTTCTATTTCATTGCTGATGTACTAATAAATAATGTGATTTGTTTTATCTCATAACATTTTTGAATCATTATCAAAAAAATTATTTTGAACATAATATAAAGTAGGAATAAATCCCCATATAGAGACATAACACTTTAATCATGGTTATTTCATCTTAACATTAAGTTAATTTTTATATAAATGGTCAAAAATATAAACATTCTAAAATACTAAAATTGAACGATTTTGATAGAATTTCATAAAATCATATTAACATTGATACTTGATAAATCATAATGTACAACTTGTTTGTCATATTCTAAAACATGTTAATTCCCTTATTGTATATTCCCTTTAAACATGGTAAAACCATAATTACTGAAAATCATTTTGGAAAACCTGAAATCTTACTTATTTTAATGTTTAGTGTATATATTATTTTATTCTCGATGTTGTTGACTTAATATATGATAAAACAAAACACATTATTAATAATAAGTTCCAGGGTAATATGTATAATCTATTATACATATTCATATATAGTATATCTTTATCTAAACATTGTAATCTCAATATCTTGAATTAATTAAGTGTTTCCCTCTCTTAAAAAACAATACATTTCCATAAAATCATTTTTTATTTCTTCATCACCATTCATCATATCATTTTAAATACTTAATGACAAGTTAAACTGAACATACATATATATTTTATGATTCATATAACATAATATATGAATTTCAAAACATAATAATACATTCTATAAACATTATTCAAAAATCATTATTCATGCTTCATCAAACTATTCCTTTATAAACCATTACTATAATATGAAAAATGAAACATTTTCTTATGGTTCATTACCATTACTATAATCATGCATCTAATTTTTTTGTAAATTATCTTGAAATAAAAGCTCAAACCATTCACATGTCTTCTGTCATATCTTAAACATCACAAATATAACCAATATTCGTACAACCATCCCGATTCTCTTTATGATATTTCCACTCATGAAGTGGATTCTCACAACCCGGATACATTTTTCACCAAATTTATTAATTTTAACCAAGTTATTTTTATTTCTCTCCATTGAATAATACCATAAGTCATAGTCGGATAAACATTTATCATTTTGGGATAATATCTAATAATGTAAAAATACATACAATGTTCCTATATAATGGCTCATACATATTAAATATATGACAACATAGGTTTGTACAAGGTTATTCATACTCATCTAATATTTAAATCCTTCAAGATAGTTCTTAATGAGTTTCCCAATTTGAAATGTATATAACCCTAAGTGTCAAACCTAGTGTATAGAAAAACATGATTTCATGTACCAGAAAACACAGAGTCGGGCAGATGACATCTTTTCAATTTTTTATCAACGATGAATATATTTTTTAGAGAGACATCCAATTATAGTATCCAAATAGGTATTTATTACTAGGAATACAATAACTCAATCTTTTAACAACTTTCTAGGACTTTTTCCTAATCATTAACTCATCCTTATACTTATCATTATATACATCTGTGGAAATATATTTTGAAATATATCTAGGTTTATCACTATATTTCTTTTATAAATGTTTCCAATGTTTAACTAAAGCATTTCTCAAATAAAAACTATATTGAACCTCTATTATTATACATAGTCATTAGAAGAGTTTTTTTTGGAAAAATTGAGACATTATAATAGATAGTTACTCAAGAATGTATTATTCTAGTACTATATCAAAAATAGAATCATAAATACTGGTAAATATATGAGCTATAACATTTGAAACTATGTTATTATGGACTACAACCCATCTCAATGACATCAATTGTAACACATATAATCATAAACTAGGTGAATTAAAGATAAAAAGGGATGATATTAGATGACTAGCAAGGGTAAAAAATGTAGATACGTAAGTATCATTACGAGAATAAGGGTATCAGAACATGATCATAGAAATATACGATCACACCCCACATATAAAAGATCATAAACATGAATTGTGTCATTAATCATGGAAATTTATAAGACATGAATAAATACAATTAAAGAACATAAGCCATGAAAACATAACATATGATTAATACATTGAATTTTGGAAGACACATAAGAAATAACATGATTTCCCCAGTATTGACGGCATCACTGCCAGGGAAATATTTGTAGATAAACTCCCTTTCGGAACCAGGTTCATTCCCTATTTCAGCCACGTATTTTTGTAATGGGATTACTCCAAATTCATGCCATGTATTATTTACCCTATTTCACATCTCGTTAGGGAATTTTAATGTTGAACTATGTTCATTTCTAGTTCTATCCATTTAAAATTTTACTGTGTTCATTTACCATTCCACCCATGTCTAACTTATGAGATATAAATCATAACCCACGGCATTGGATGGATATATGGGTCCTACCCTTCTCATAATGAATTCATACATAAATTTTTCATGATATCGTTTTAAATAATATCATTACCAATTAAATTAAATGGGAGTCATAAACTCATAATCACATCATAACCTATTGAAAAAGATGCAGGTTTTATAATCATTTCATTAAAAGACAATATCATGAAAGAGAAATGGATCTCATAAAAATATATCATATTAATGAGAGAATGGTTTCATAAAGTCCACTGCATTAAGGATTATCCATTAATATAATGTAAATAAATGGATCCTTTGGATTAGTACTTATTAAGGCATTTGTGACATCAATAGATGTCTTCTTAGACTAGGATTATTTATCAAATATCATTTAAAAAATATGAAAATATAGTTTCATCAGTAAATACAATTTTTAACGAATGAAACCAATTTCATAATATTTTCATTAAATATATATTCAATTCTTATAAAAATGAAATAAAATCATTTTGATAACCATTTTAATTGAACACTTTTAGAATAAACATGGAAACATTTTAAAACATTTTTATTTCAATAAACCATTAATTTTTTTATAAAATCATGATTTTTTTGAAAATAATTTCATTGAAAATATATTGAAAAACAATAAATAAATCACTAAAACCTTTTGAAATCATTTTCATTCAAAATACATTGAAATAATATGATGAAATATTTAAAATTCTTGGAAAACTATTTCATTGAAAAATATCATTGAAAACTTGTAACTAAAAAATGAATATGTTCTGAAACCCATAAGAAAAATAACATAATTTTTCCATTGAAAATTATCATCATGAAATATTTAATGACAATTTTTAAAACATGGTTTTTGAATATAACTGAATTATTACAATATAAATAAATACCATCATAATTTCTAAAATTCCTTTTTTTTAATTATCATAAGTATGAAAGAGTGTGAAAATGGTAATAATACACGGATATACCTTGAATAAAAATATTATAAAATTAATAATTTTTTTTTGATATATGGATTATAATATTTCATCAAATTAATAACAAACATAAACAATCTTGAAAAATGATGTGATTATTTCAATAAACTCTTACATGTGGGTAAATTTGATCCATACTGCACATATAAGAATATGAAATTATAGGAGGCATAAAATATAACTAGAATAATAATATTAATTTTGAAACATTAAAAAATTATATACATGTCTGGGAAAAATATAGTGGCATAACATGGAATATGTCCCAAAGAAGGAAAAATGAGATAAAATTAAATTACTTATTTGGTTACATTTAAAATGTAAATACAATGAAAGAAATGTCATAAAATGGATATTTAAAACCCATAAATTTTGTTATATTATCTATATAAAACATCCATTGTTAATATGCATCCCACAGTAAATATATTGAAGTTGAATAAAGCATGTATCTCACAGAAATAAAAGGTGTGATGAAACCCCCTAACATTGTTTCTCGAATTTCATCATAAATGTAGAATCCTATTGGGTAATTAATATAATTTTATTATATATCTATCAAAAAACTTTATTCTTATATTTAATAACATATATGGGTATATTATGTGTTTTTATTGCCTATTTTTAATGCTTTCATGTTAACATAATGCTTCGGGTAATATTTTCATTGTATTTCTGTTATTTATTAATTTGACATATATTTTAAATTTACACATATATCAAAATTCCCACAATTACAAATTGAGATAAATATAATTTATATTAATTATATATTAATTATTATACACTATATTGTATTAGAAGTATGAAGTGGAACAAACTATTCATGGAGACATTAGGCCGTGTGTACGCATGATTGATGTTTCTATTTTTAATTTTGTTATGAAAGAAAGAAATAAAATGAAATATATATATATATATATAATAATTCAATTATATTTATTATTTCATATATATAATATAATTTTACAAAATTAGACCTTTATACATTCCATGCAAGGTGTGAGTGAATCACATAACGTTAAGAGGCAGGTAGTCCACAGTTCCTCAAATGAAATTATCATATTTACATAGAATGGAAAGTATAAATATATGTGTTGGAAAATTATTATATAAGCTTCAAAAAATACTAAATATAACATAGTAAACATATAAATAGAGTTTCCATCATAATTTTCAACAGGAGAGGCAGTAATAAAAAATAAACAATCATCATTCAGTGAGGAGGTAGTTCTCCTTACACATAAATATAATTTTTGTTACCCAATGGATGGATGTTTTTGAAAGTGTTCATCCGGATCCTAGCATAAAATATCTCATAAATATTTAAGAAAGTACAGATTTTATACAATACTATAATTCTATGAATTGAGGTGTTGGTGAAAGGAAATAAATGAAAGGACCTTGAGAGAGGGTGTTACCAATTAATCGGGTAACAACATTAGGTTTGTAAAAACGGTCTTCCATGGAAGGATTTATTTCCAAAGGAAATATTCGAGGATTCATTGATTGAATATGGGGGGATATTAGGGATAACAATTTTTGAGGAAAAGGGCTTCTCAGGTATGATGATGCATGAGGGAGATGATCATGTTTTAATGTGGAGGAGGAGTGACACTCTGGTAAATATTTGAAGAAAGAATTCCACCCATGTTTTTCATGTTGAAATTTTATATAATAATAAAAAAATTATAAAGAAATTTTCATAGGTTTAAAATATGTACATAAAATGGCTTTTGAACAATTTTTTAGGTCACTTGTGAAATTTATTTAATGTTTAATTCTTAGTAAAGTAAATAAATTACCTTAATAAGTGTAATTAATATCAATTATTGTGACTAAGTTTAATGTCAAAAACAATGTTCACCTTTTTAAAAATCATAATTTTTAAAATTCCAAATGTGGAATCCATTTTTTGAAATTTAAATAACATAAGTAGAAGAAATTCAATTAAATATTGTCTCGTAGTAGAGTCCACAATGCTAGTTTTTAATGTAAAAATGTTCAAATGTTTAACTTTCATTGATATCCAATTTCAAGTTGAAAAGGGTTCTAATAACATGAAATGAATTAATTGAAAAAAAAAATTATCTAAATAATATTTTTACTCATTTGGAAATGTAATTTTCCATAAATGATAAATATATAAAATATAAATTTTGAATAATTTTTTTATTTTTAACTACTTATTAAAAAATGGAAATATACATGAAAATAATATAAAATTACCATAGACTAAATTTTTTGCATAATGTTTAAATATGAACATTATATTGATATATTAAATCTATAAAAGTGTGAATATTTTTATTTATAATGGGTTCTCTAATGAATGGTGGAAAAATTACTTTTATAAATATTTTAAATTTTATGCATAAAAATGGGTTTTGTTTATCTTATGTATATAAATGCATTTTTATCAATATAATACAAATTTTACTAAATATGTAAAACATATATTAAAAAATTTTCACATATTTATTATAATTAATTAAATTTATCTGGTTATTATAACATTGTGACCAAAAATATTATAACATTTTCCTTTATGTATTATTGAGTTTCATATTAATATATAATTAATTAGAAAACTATGAATCCATATTATATTTTTATAAATAATTTATTTTTATAAATTAGTTATTTCTATTCATAACTGCTAATTTAACAGTTATGTTATATATTATAAAATTAAATAATAATATATTAATAATATTTTTTTAGGTAAAACATGTTCTTTTGTGTTTATGAAGACATAAATGAAATTCATTATTGTGTCTAATAGAAGATAACCATAGTGTTCCATATAGAGAAATAAATTTTTTTTGTGTAAAATTTATTGGGTGTTGCGTATAATGCAATCCAGACATTTTTTTTAAATATAAACTAAATTATTTTTAGAGTTTGGTATAATCAAAAATATCAAATGTATTATTTAATATAAAATTTTAAAAATTCACAAAATATCAGGGGGTTACATCATTACTGGTAATTCAACCATTCACAAATCCATAACTGGGTAAACCATTCTGATGGGGGAAACATAATACCCTCATTCATCTCACTTTTGATATGGGAGACTCCATACATTTATATGTCTGTAATGAACATGTACACACACAGTCCATAATGCCAAAAACTAATAAAAATGAATCATTTCATGAAATTTCAATAAAATATTATTGATACTGAAAACATCCTCATCAAACCATATTTTGGGATCTAAATAATTTCACATTTTAATATAATGATTTTAAAATCCATAAATAATTATCCTTCCATAAATAAAATTAAATAAAATACATAAAATATCTCTAAAGATGGTTTTTATCATTCTTTTCACATCTATTTATCAATAAATATCATGAAATTCAATAAAAATGAAACTAAAAATTCATTTCATAATAAATGGAGACTGAATTGAAGCCACCAATATTGGAAAAAATGGAAAAAAAATGAAGAATAACACTAGTTCATCAACAAATCATTTTTAAACTCCATAGATCAACCTCAGATATTATTACCTAGCCTAAACACCACCAAATAATATTATTATTTGTATCATATAATTTAGATATTTCATCAATGGATTAAATATATTGATCCAATGGAGAGAAGATGTTGATATTTAATGAAAACCCCATGGATAAATACATTCCACGAAATGTAACCATTATAAAAAATATATTTTCCATTAGATTTCCCACGAATAAACGGGAAGAATATTCACATCCATTAAGTGGATGGAAAACTGAGATAAGGTCCTAATAAACTATGAAATGGGTTATGGGGATAAACTGAGATAGATCCAAAAAAATCAGATAAATCATTTGTTCTTGCATGGTTTTATCACACGATTGAGAAAACCATTCACTAACCATGAATAGTCCTCTTCCTCAAGAATAACATATCTAGTTGGATGGAATTGTTAGACAAATCATGTGAAAACCATGGAAAATCCCTTTACCCCAAATATCATGGTTACTCCTTGGTGGAATCACGTTTTTTTCAATCCAGGTTCCTAATCATTCACTTATCTTGAGATAGAAATATAACATAGAATTTATCTTTGTTATGGTTATATTGTTTGTACAAACCATTCTAAATAAATTCACCTCTATAAAATCCCCCTTTAATTCCAAAATACACCACAACTCTCCAAAACATTAAAAAATACATACATAAAAATAATACATAAAGGGTTATATACATGAAAATATTGGTGGATTATTCTCCTAATTATTGTTATTTACATCATCTGAATGTAATTAATGATCATTTTATTAATAGAGCTTATGAAATTTCCCAATCATTTCAATATCTAGTTTATATATCTCTTCATGAATCTAACCATGTTTCCTCAATAGCCACACTAGAAAAATTATTTTCCCATTTAATAAATTCCATCTTTTATATAAATCCCACAGTGGAATGTTCACTATGTTATAATATGACTAAAGGTTAACTAATCTCATTCCATTACATGGTCAAGATTAGGATGATTATTTTTAATGTGAGATACATGAAACAAATTATGCACTATACTGAACGTTGGTAGAAAATCCAACCAATATGCCACATTTCCAAATCATTAAAGAATAGTAAATGGGAAAATGTATTGTGGAGAGAACAATCACTATATCCCAAAATGAATATACAAAAGCCTTATGTATATTATTGGGAGTAAATGATCAATCAAATAGAATGAAACTGAATATAGATGATGATTCCCATATTATTTATAATGACTCTAAGGTTTCTCTATACTTTTACTACTGAAATAAATATTTTATGTTTTCTCATGAACATAACTCAACCCAACTAGTGAAGTATCACTTGCTTTCACCGAAAAATGTGGACAAAAAATTGATTCCCAAACAATACTTTAAAAGGATGCATATGTTTCAAGGCCTGATAAGGTTTGTTATATGGGAAATCCATTATTTGTATTTGATCCCCCCATTTGACAACCAAATACATTATAGAAGCCCTCAATATTTCATAAAATATATGTATAATCCTTTACATTTTACATCCATCTAATGTTGATATATAATCCATTTATTTAAAATATTTTGAATTAGATTCATGCAAAAATTTATCTATATCAATCAAGTCGTGAAATTAATATAATAAAAATATAACCACATCATTGCATTGTTCCTCACATTCCAAGTGAATGCCTACTATAAAAGACATCAATTGGCACTAATCAAAGGTATATTTTTCAAAATGAGCATATTACATTCAATATAATGAGTCTTTCATTGATTTTACAATACCATGTTTATAAATCATGTTAATGCTGAACAATTGTATATCATTCATCCATCTTCTTTGTGTACGGTTGAAATATCTTTTTGTAGGGAAATTTGTTTCATGTTCTTTGGACTCAGAGGCACAGTAAATTTAGTAAAAAGATGTAATGATGCTAAGTAATCAATGATTGAATTTAAATTTCTTACTAATTATCATATTTTTGTTTGTTCATCCCATGAAACTATAACTACAGTGTACAATAAGAATCATAATAACCACCCTGCCTAGGGTCACATGCCAACACATATCCCGAAGCATATCATGACCCCACATACTCTTGTCCTAGTTATGTAAATATCATGATTGGATATGATGTAAGGTGAAAATCTTTCTCATAAAACAACTTTTTTGTTTCATTATTCCATTTAAATGGAACCATTTTCCTCAAATGTCATTCTTTTCTGATGCTATTCAAGAAATGTTACAAAAAAGCATCTGTAATAACCTTTCATTCCAAGGAATCTACGAATATAAAATAAATTTACCTGAAATTTTTAGATGATGACATCATATATCTTTTAATGATCAAATTAATGAATTTTTATATAGATAATATGTCCATGGAAAATAATCACTGTATCCAAAAATCACACAATTATAATATAGATGATGCATAATGATCAATAATAATTCCAAACATCGTCAGAAAGTGTTGTAGATGATTTACACATGTCTTTGCATAAATAAATATTTCAAACACCACAGGAAAAGAGTCTAGGTAAAAATTAAATTTTAGATTCATCAATTTATTATGACCATTAGTATATTGGAAATAAAATATGGAATAACCACATACTTGTAACTGACATATCTACTCTTGATGCATGTTTTTGGAATATCCTCATTCTGAACCCATAATTGGTGATACCATTAATCGGTAGAAATTTTTTTAGAACTACTGGGATCCCCTCAATTGTTCTATTATATCATAAATATGCAGAATTGGAAACCAATTCATTAACCTAACAGGATTAAACAGATGATAATTCATATAAAACTAAAGTGTTCTATATAATTTTTTTATAATGAATAGTATTTCATCCCAAGAGATATGATTGTATGAATGATCCTTTTGATTTCAAGCTCATAGAACTAAAAGTTAATCATCAATACTTATGTTTGTTATATTTGAAAAGATGGGTGAGATATAGTACTAGTACCAGAGAGGACATAAAAAAAACTCCGCTTCACTAATGTGTGTAAACCCTGATAAATTTTTAAGAAAAACATCCAAATACTGATGAACAACTATGAGAAAAATCATATTCCCAATCTCATCCATCGATTCTGAAATCATAGATAACAACTAATATGAGATAATTACAACTTCCTATTCCAATGATCCTACTTGTCCAATATTTACATTCCATTATGCAAAATAGAAAGGATTGATTCCATCATGAATCATAAAACTAACTACTTATTAATAACGGTTGATATGAGCTATAAACATTGTCATACAGTCTACAATCATGATTTTTTCATAGAAATCCATATAAAGCACATAGAAATCACATATACACTAAGCCCCATTAATTTTTATAAAAAATTATTTTCACAAAAAATGAACAACATACTTTTTGAGCAATAAGTGTTTGATGTTTCAAAAAAGATGGCTTTAACTCACATTGAATACCCATCAAATTAACCATTTGACAAGAAATAAATGAATGTGACTCTGGTGTATCATAAATATATTGGATAAGTGTATAATTCTATTTAATATAACAAATCACCTTTCACTAGCTTTATTGATCACTCATAATCATTTTCTCATCTCCATATAATTTCTTACTCAATGCACTATGTTCATTATTTCATTGTTGAGATTTATTATGTTGAGAAGTCATGGTATTCAATGAATCACCGTATATTTCGAATTTTTTATAATGATATGTATTTTGATTCCCTCATTCCATATGAAGCATATGATGTTTGAGGAATATGATTTGTTTTTTTATCACCTCACATTGGCGAACACCCCAAATAACACTTCTGATTACCCTTCTGGTTAAAATTATTGCACGAGTTACGTGGTGTTGTCAAATCACACATCAAGGGGTCAAATGATCCACATTGAAAATATGCAGGATTGATCTTTTGATTCCGAGGTATATTTACCAATATCGTAATTTAGTGTTGAGTCATTATAGTACCTTGAAAATTGGTATACCTCTTCCACGTGCTCCCACTATTATTTTACCCACTATAACCTATATGTTTCTACATGATTCCCCCTCATGTAATTCTTAATATGTCCATTTCTAACCCCTTCACTGTATTAAACATTATTTTATAATCTTTTATGCAATCCATGACAATATTTAAGACAATCACATACATCAACCCAATTCAAATTCATGATCTCCAAGTATTCAACCACAACAACATTGTGTGGAAGTTAGTACAGATTCATAATTTTATCATAAAAATCATTCTATGACATTTTCACATTCTTTATTTTGAAAAATTCTATAATTATTAAAATGATGAATATACGAGGATATAGTTGTATATGGATCAATTCGTCAAAATACGAACAAGAAATGAATTCGTATAATTTATCATAAACTACTAAATCCCACCACTAGAATGAATGACCCTATATAATCTAGTTTTATAACATTTAATTCATCTATTATGATGTTCCAAGGATATTAATGATTCTATTCATCCAATTCAGAAACAACTCTTCCTTCTCTGATTCTGAATCACCACAAAATGTCGTTGTATTCTAATTCATGAACTAAAATAAATGGACCACATTCGATGGTTCATCCCATGGGTTCATCCTATCTATTGCCAAAAAAGAATAGAGAATGCATTGATATATTTCTGGGATTAATGATGGATCATGTTGAACAAAATCCTCAATATCCCCTTCATGTTGGTTTCTACAACACCAACCGAGTTCCATTTTCTACAAACAAAAAAATCCATTATTCTCACTTTTTTCAATTTGATGGTATAAAAAATACAAATTTACCATATCATAACTATTACAACAAATATTTCTTTGAATTCCGCACATTCTCTTTTTAACCCATTTTTTAAAAGTACACCATTATTTTGAAATAAAATCATTTTTTAAAATATTACTACCATTCATTTTCAAAATGATCATTTAATACCTTTTTAATCATTTTCCAGGAATTAATTTTTTTTTAAAAATTAAATTAAATTTAAAATATACACTTGGGGTCAGAATTCATTTCTATCAATGAAATCCATGCTCTTCTCATTGGCCAAACCCTTGGGAATAATATTGAATCTCCTATAAATGTCTCCAAAACACTTAGGTACCAAACTTTATAGTAATAATATGTTTTTCATAAACATGTTATCTATTCATTTTTATTCAAAATATTTATAGTTCTGAGTATCCTACCTACAGGATATCATTCAAACATATGTACAAAACCAAAATTAATTTACAACTCCATGATCGAAAAAACAAATAAACAGGGAACTAATAAGTTGATACCTCTTGTAACATTCTACCCCTCGTTATTGGTTTGAGATGATTCCAAATTTACACTTTTCAATTAGCAACAGCCCCAATACAATAATAGAATGAAATAAATTATATGGTATTCTTTTATAAATATGGGATGATTTTCACTTTTTACAATAAAATAGATATCCAAGATTAACATAGCCATACAACAACTATATTATTCATAACCGTAACTTATTAAAACACAATGTAACTAAACCAAAAAAACATCACACTACTGTACAATGTGGAATAAAAAAATATCACAGAATAAATCATAAGGAATGCCCAATAAAATAGACCAACTTGAAAAAAAAATTAACTCCACTACTCCTAACATACTCCCTCATCGAGCTTTGCAATAAAACCCAATGTATTCTAATAGATCATTAAATAAATTGGATACTCCTTCATTACCAATTTCAGGAAAGGAATATATGTTATCCCAAAAAATATACCAAATAGTTGTGAGTAATGAATCATAAAATGATTACTTCAAATGACTTTCCAATTCATGCTAATATTAGAGAAATGTTTTCACCATTATAAAAATTTTTACATTAATAAGATATAACTATTTCAACAGTTCATATCAATGCCAAATAGTTCCGTAACAAATAATTTTTCCAAAAAAAACATTTTTCATGAAGGAAAACAAAAAACTCATTAAAAACATTTCTCAAATGCCAATTTGAATAATTTTTACCATTCATCATATCGACACATATAATGATACATTCAACCATTGACCTCAATATAGTCATTAGTGGCGAGTCATAATTTCAATAATCTGTCACATGGTGAATATTTTTTATTTGGTAATTTTTGTACCCTTACACATACATCTATTTAAAAGGGAAACATCATATCCTTATCCCCCCCCCCAAATTAACATAAAAATGCCTAACCATTGTTCCAAAATTATATCCAAAATCAACCATTATAATATATTTCAACAAAACGTTTATTTTATTAGTAATATAATCAAGAATGCAATTACCTGAATCATAAAGATTACAAAATTTAAAACCTTCATATCAATATCCATAAAAAACACTTTCACATCAACCAATTTTTAGTAATCCAGAGGCCATAATTATATATGGTATCTAGAATGCATTTTTATGTCAATTTCACAGTTAATTTCATGAAATGATAAAAAATTAAAACAAGTTTTCAAGATCCAATAATATGAGTCCTGATTGTAGTTTCCTATATCAGAAATAATGGGAAAATGGTGAATGACACTTGTTATTCAACAAAATAGGTTGAAACATGAAAAACCACATTACATATCATTCCTTTTCATCAATATTACCAAATATCATCATTACTGGAATAATCTAAAATTGAACAATCCCCAATAGATAATATATATGAATCAAAGAGAAAGAAGATATATATATCTAAGTAAAACAACCAAGATCATATAATTACTATGAAATTTATAGGTTAGTGAACTAATAGTTTCCAATAGATCACCCTCATATAAATGGGAAGACCCTATATATCCATTAAAATGATAGGAAACATAGATAGGGTATTAATAGAGGAAGAATGAGTGGATAAGGGGATATAATGAGTTAGAACCAAATTTTATGGATCCAAGTTTTCGTCATGCTTGGTTAGCTAACATAGTTATGAAAACGATAGGCTAACACTACACTGGCCTCTACTTGAAGAATCCCCTCATCCAGTTGGACAACATATTTAGAATGACTATGCCCCAACCATACATAAGAAATCAGTATGAAAATATTTTGGTAACACCTATTTGGACACAAGATTTCCCCAAACAATGTGAATAGTTTTTCACCAATCATATATCCACTGCCTCACTATTTGCAGTTTTCTGTTGGAGTTTCACAGTTCTCAATAGTTGTGCTAAAACCATAATCCTCCTGAAAATCCAAAAAAAACATTTTAATAGTCATCAAAACACTGCATATCTTCATTCAAACCCAATATATTTTTTTAAGAAAAAAATATTGGGTTACATACCTATTACTAAGGGTTCTACATTAATTATTCTATAGATAAAAATTCTATGTATGTGTGTGGTGTATATAAAAGGTGGTTTATCCCATTATTCGTGGAAAATGAAAATAATGTAATTTGGTATTATAGGCTATGATGACATGTCAAACAATGGAAATATAATTCATCTACATACTTGTTTGAATTATTTGTTTAAATTCATAACTCTCTCTCTAAAGTGTAATAGGATATGTTTTATGTGTGTAAAAGTGAGGCAAATGATCAACATTACAAATGTCGATCTAATATAATGATTAAAACCATGGAGTATAAGATGGTTCCGTAAAATTATCCAATCATGTTTCAATACATAAAGAAAAATGGTTTTTTTCATTACCCAAATCAATGACTAAATCAAAGATCATGTGAAGAGAATAACCCCTAGAATCCATTTATAACATAATATCAATGGAGAAAATAAAAAATCAATATTGACGAGACAGATCCCAATAATGATTTTTTTAATGTTATCAATATCTAATAACCTTGAGATTCACAAAATTGTGTTAATTTGGTTTTTCATATTCATTATTCTCTTTCACATTTTCAATGAATATTGATTAACTATGACAATATTAGACATTATATATTTTATTAACACAACAACGGATGTCATGACTTCTAGAATGATAAGTAAAACATCTAATATAAAAATGTATGTGATCATAACCACACTATATGTCATTATAAGTTCCAAAATATAGTTTTATGTAATAATGATTAGTTACCAGCTCTATCACCATAAGAACTTATAATTTCATGGGATAATGAAATCTCAGTTAAACCCCAAATATTTAAATTTCCATGTTTCAGTGTGAGGATGATTATGAACTCCATGTGGATAAAATTTATATTAAATGGTTTATGATACATTTAAATTATGAGATATTAGATCAATTCATTGAGGATTATGTCATAATTGATGACATACCTATTGTACATGAGTATAATGATGTATTTTCAAACAAACTGTCTTGTCAGCTTCAAGAAAGTATTGTTTAGAATTAATGGAAACTCATACCTAAATGTACATTAATAATAATTATTCTATATTGAATGGATTTAATTATAATATAGGAAATATATAATTTACTACTAGATAATTTGGGAAATGTATTTATAATCCCTAGTTCATTACCAGGTTGTGTATATATCCTATTTTTTAAAATGGATTTTTGATCAAATCATTTTTTATATTTATTTTTCAGAAACTAGTAAAATAAATTTCAAAGAAAAACATTCATTATAGCTTATAAATGATAATTTTAATATACAGGTATACAAAAATTCATTATAAATGGTATAAAATCATAAAGGATATCATAAATTAAAGAATAAAATGGTTTTCATGTCCACTTTAGCATTACATTCATGTTTGGAAGACTATAAATTTTATGTTATTCACTTACATATTTTGAATTATCCTACTATCAACATATATTTAATTAATATAGTATTCATAAAATACAATGAATAATCATTTGTTTTCATTATTGATTATATTCAGAAAAATAATAAATGATGGTTGAAGATATTGAATATCACTTTTATAACAAATTAAAGACATTGTGAAATTAGAATGTATATTCCACATTTTTAAAATATGGATTATAGCTATAAAAATTATTTTTTATTGTTATTGTGAAAATTTACAAGGGAATATGAGTATATATGTCCGGAAATAATGATATAATGAAATGTATCAGATAGATCACTATAAATGTGATACAATTTTTTTATTAGTTGGATATTAGAAATATTTTGTTAGAAATTTATCATTTTCATTGAATACACTGTCCATGTAAAAAAAATGGACAAATGTTTCATAGGATGATTTAATTTTAATGATTTATACCAAATATAATATGATTTTGTTCACTGATCAGGTAATGACAATACCCAATAATGGGTGATATTTTTAAATAAAAATGGTATCATAAAAAGTAATGGGTTTTATAAACATGCATAATTATATTTTTATTTAAAATGATCAAATCTAATTTGTGAATAATTAAAAATATAACCCATTTCTTTATTTGGGGATGGTAACTGTGATTTTCATAGTATAGATTAAGTGATATTATGACAATTTTTAATACATTATATGTTAATATATATTATATAATAATTTTATAAAATATATAACGATAGATTGAAATAAATATACACCCAAGGAGATGGTGATATATAATTGATGATTATATAAGTTCAATATAATTAATCATAGATATGATAAATATGATGGCTGATGCTCTTGACAAAAAATATCATGCTACCATAAAAATGAAGATGATGGAAAAACCCAATTATTTTTCATTTTGAGATGATGGAATATGATTTGATAATATTAGGTGAGAAATATAGTCATTCCAACCTACATTTTTGACATTAAATCTACATAAAAATTATATAATTTAATAAATATTATGTACAAATGCATAAAAGTTTTTCTAATATTTATATTTTCATCACTGATAAAGAAGTATTTGTATATTTTTTATTAAGAATATATTCTTCATGAAAATAAAAATTGAGGAAGGTGAATTTTCTTGATGCAGAGTTCTCATGCATATCTATTGGCCTAGGATTTAAAATGATATTTTGAAATTTAAAACCAAATATTAGTTTATATAATATGATGGGTTAAAAAAATACATATCTTATTGTTTGGTATGTTATGATGTTTGAGAAGAATGAAAAATGTCATTGGGTATTGTTAAATCATTACACATATCATTATTAAAATTTAAATAAACCATTAAGGATTTTATTTTTAGAAACAAATAAAATGTCAACCCTCCATAATGGTATTTTGGTTGAATTTGTTATCAATATGAGTTAATATGATTTTATAACCATCAATGTTGATTTATTATAATTCACTAGACTCTTACTCGTAAATACAGTTCCAGAGAAACATACTTACATACTAGCATTAACACCATATATAAATTATTGTATATAAATTCCATATAAATAAATGTCATGAGAATATACTTCATTACACTAATTTCGATGTTATTTTCTGTACTGTGATTTAAAAAAATTACCAATGAACTGATACTATAAAAAAATATATTTCTCAAATAATGGTTATTTTTTCTACCAAATATAAAAAAACAATATTACCCATATAATGTGGACATCATCTCATATAATATAATTCAAAAAATAGTATATTATGTGGAATATCATGGGTAATACTTTTATTAATTAAATTTGTAAAATAATATATAATAATGGGTGAACTAAAATGCACTATGAGGGATAACATACAACATTGGAATTCCTGGAATAATTATTTTATAAATATTATGATAGGAATAAATAAAAAATGTCTTGAAATAATATTTTGAAAAAAATACCATGATATATAAATGAAAATAAAATAATGGTTTGATATACTCAATTATGATCTCATACTAATGGAATGGATAATTTTCAACATAAAAAACATGATATAAATGTAGTGTGATATTACATTTACTTATCTTTTATTACTTGGTCAAAAAATATTTCTATATTTATTAGACATATAAAATATACACATACAAGTTTTTATCATTGGGTATGTTGATTATTTAGAGGATACACAATTCTTGGCTAAAACTATCACATAATTTATTCAAATACATTAACAATAATAATCAACAATCCAATTATTTTATTTTATAGTGAACCATTGGAAGAATAGAATCATTGTTTTTTCTAAATAATAAAAAATATATAATACAAATACATTTTCAATATAATTAATTAAATAATAGTTATAATTAATGTAAAAACTATTCTCCAGGTCAATAAATGGGATTACGTGGTCAAAACCTGTTTTGATAATGAAAGTGAATGGTAAAACATCACATAGTAAATATGAAAAAAATCGTC
This sequence comes from Viscum album, assembly GCA_963277665.1. Taxonomy (NCBI): domain Eukaryota; kingdom Viridiplantae; phylum Streptophyta; class Magnoliopsida; order Santalales; family Viscaceae; genus Viscum; species Viscum album. The sequence continues at coordinate 1,453,619,334 of OY728159.1, read as the reverse complement.
AATATTGGAATAATAATATATGGTATGCATATATTTTTCACAATTATAATAAATAAGATAAAATAATCATAACCCAAGTAGTGAATCAAGGTGGGTGATTCGAATAGAACATAAAGTAATAGTGTCAAAGGTATCATTAAAAAATATTTTCAAAGGTGAAAATCATCACTATAATAGAATGATTGATCAATAACACCAATGAATAGATACAAAATTACATTTTTTATTCGCATGAGTCATTTATAAAAAAATTAAATACACTTATTTTGAAATATATATTTAAACATGAAACCTACAATGGTAAATCATTTTTGAAAAATAAAAGTGTAACTGAAGTGCAGACATAAAATAAATCTTATTAAATTTTTTTTACATTATCATAAAATGTGATATTATGAGTCATAACCAAAGAAGTCATTTTCAATATGTGAATGTGAAACTCATTGGAAATCCTTAAATTTTAGTAAATATATAGCAATGGATCCATGAAAATGAAATAATATATTCTATATAAATATATATACAAATCAATTGTACATTAAAAGGGCCATTTTTTGTATATGAAATATCCTTTACTAGAAAAAATCATTGTAAAAAGAGTATTAAAACATTATCTATATTAAGACATCATTTTACAAATTTTTATTTAAAAATTATCTATAATTTTTTGTTGGGAGAACCATACAATGTGTAAAATAAGTTATATATAAGAAATTATATCTTATTGAATGTTAAATTATTTACTAATAATACTTCTATGAGGTGTATTTGATGAATTGAAATAAATTAAACACGGGGTTTATATAATAGTATTATATATCCATAATATTAATATAAAACTGTATAATTAAACACTTATGGAAAGTCTTATAAATGGAAGAAATTTCAAGGCACAATGAAATAATTTATTTGTATAAATACATAGTTCTGTAACCTTGTAAATTTTTATTTAATTAATTACATATATTATTATCTTACATTATAATGAGATATATCAAGCATATAGGTGATCATAATCATTTTCATGAGCTATATCAATAAAATCGCATATGAAAACAAGAAATTTTCAATATAATAGAATGAATTTTCCATCCATTTTTCTATTTACCATTTGATTGAAATTTTGTTCAATGAAAATATATTTCATAAAATCATTACACATCTATATGATGAATTATTATGTCATAATTGAATCATATCCCCAAAGGAAATATTAAAAATCAACTATTGTTGTTAGTGATGGATAAAAAACAATACAAAGATCATGTATAACATTTTTGAACAATATAAACCAATAACAATGTAATTTTATTTTAACAAATATATATTTCTAGAATATTTTATGACACATTTTCATGGAAAATATTCTTGGAATCAATAAATCTATGTGTAAAAAAATCATGATATAAATAAGTCTGTTTAGACATAAATGATAAAAAAAATATTCCTTAAAATATTTTTTAATTAGAGTCGAAATGTATCTCTTTGAAAATGATAAAAATATTGATTTTAATATATTTTAATTATAAATTGAACTGTACTCAATAAAGAAATCACATAATCATTGAACATTAAAAATTGACATTCTAGATTTTTTTTAATCATGGATATACAAGGAAATCATTCAATATCTAAAAGAAGATAAAGGATCAGTGGAAAACAATTATACTTCTATTGTTATTTAATTACTAAATAAGTGAGTAATTATTAATTTATCATATAAACAACATTAAAACCTAGATGAGACGGACACTATTTTTTAGCATGAAATTAATATCATTCAATTTCTATTATAGATTTTTGAACAAAGAAAATAATCATAATATTTAAAGAGATTGTGATAGAAATATTTGTTAGCATTATTAATATTCAAATAAAACTAATTGAAATCATGAATATTATAGAACATTATAAAACAATTTTATTTCATAGTTTAATAAGTAAAAATAAATTATTCACGTAGTAATTATGTTTTCAATGAAATAATGGTGGACAATATGAAACATGACATAAGAAATTGATATTTTTCGATTAAAATCCCTTATAAATGTCATAACCTTGGAATTGATAATTTAAAATGCAATTCAGTATGTGAATATATGTAAATCCACAAAAAAGAGTATGAATATATATTAATAAAATTTAGAGATTTTTAAATCACAATCTTGGAATAACTATTGTGATGACATAGAAAAGAATTCAATATTGTAATAATGAAGTAAATTTCCCTAAGATAGGAAAATTTGAATTTCAATTAAAATCATAGAATATATATATAATTATAGATATAAAATTTTAGTGGTGAATTATATACACTATATGAAAATAATTTATTTTAAAAATAATGAAACGTGCCACCAATAAATGGGAATTGATATAATATCAGTTATCTCGAATCTAATCTATGTTTTTACATTGGTTTACGACCATATAATAATATTATATTAATTATATTATTTTAAAATATCATTTTCAAAATTTAAAATTTATATAATTAATAACTTTTTTCTTTTTTTACAACTATATGTATAATTAATTTTTCCGTGAGCTCTAATTTAGGTGTTATGATGATTTATTATTCCACATTTTAATACGACATTATTATGATGACTATTGTCAAAAAAGTCATCATTCCAAAATCTATGTAATAATAATAAAATAATTAATTAATTTATATATTATTTATACCCTAAAAAATAATGAATTTTTTATAAATGTATTGTTTAACAATCATACTGATGGTAGATCATACATATTCATGAATAATGTTATCATTATACAATGATATTGTGAAAAAGATTATAAGTATCATTTTCTAATTATATAATTTACATTTTTTCATTAATATCCAATTAAAACATTTAATATAGTTATATATACTATATTTTGGATGTGGTGACGAAAAATGAATGGTATATATTCGTGGAGGTGTTAATCCACACATAATCTTGAAAAAAAATATAATATTTTAATCATTGTATTGGTAAGAAAATTGATTATTTATAATCATTTAATTATGAAAAGACTATTTGTAGAGCTGCCGATATGAAACAAACGACATTGATACCTGAGATTGTAGTCTGCCATAAAAAAGAAATATGGATTTATTTTTCATTTCATAGTTAGTTAATTGAACATAATATTTTAAATTAAGAAACTAAAATATCATCATATGAAATATAATAAAATAATTATTAAAAAGAGATAATAAATATTATAATTATGTAGAAGAGGAAATAAAATGAAATCAAACAGTTATAAACTATACCACTTATTTTTTAAACATATTATGTTCATAACTGATGCCTTCTAATGTATATTTCGTTAAAGAACTAGACCTATAAAAAATGATGAGATATTTTAATATGGAATTTGGGTTGGAATGTTCTGAACCAAAATGACCATGAATTGTCAGGAGGACTATAGAAGGGTGTCACGACCTACCTTCACCAAAAAGAGGGAAGGGTCAGCAGATTTCCAGGACCTTCCTTCTTTAAGTTGAAGGAGAGATAATGACCCCCGAGACCCGCCTTCAATAGGTCCCGGAGTGGCGACTAGCACCACGTGTATAGAATTTCACACAAATCGAAGGCATTACCACTTTATGTTTTATAGGATCAGGTGATTGGTGGATGAAACCCAACATCACCATGGTAAAAGAAAAGTAAAGCCAAAAGTAAACCATTCCCACGGGCATGTCCCAAAAGTAAAAGCCACCAAGTACAAAATAAGACTACAAAGTTAAGAACCAAAAGAAGAAAAAAACCAACTACAATTGCCCCAATGGTCCGAGCTAGTATAGTCCTACCCGATCCCCGAATTCCTCCTTGAAACATGAAAGTAGTTTTATATACATAGGTTGAGCAAACACGTAAACTTAGTAGGGAAAACCGAAGACTCTCGTGCACAAGTGGGGGAACGTACTGAAGTCCCGTGAAAAAAGGAGTAAGCCAAACACCTATCAAGGTAAACTATCCACCCAAGCCTCACCATGGAACACTCCCCAAATAACTCAGTCAAGTAATATATATAATAAGAGCACATCAATGATTGGGTTCTCTACGCCACTTTCCTACTGGTTATTGAGACATCCTACGCATTGAACCAATCACGCCATTCTCACCGTAGTCCCACTACCACACCCTCCCGCACACACTTGGTCTACAACCACACGCAGTCCCACTGCCGAATCCCGCCCACAAACACCTATGCCACAACAGTCACACCTAACCACGCCTGCAAACACCTAGGCCTGAACAACCACCACCGCGCGTGAAGACACCTAGGCTAGAAGATCTACTGCCATGCCCAAAGACACATGGGGCTCATCCCGAAGACACTTGGGAAACCACCTGCCACACAAACCTGTCCAATCACCACACTACTCTGCCCGAAGGTTCTTGGGATAATAATGGACCTCAGGCCGTCACAGTCTGCATGAAGATACTTGGGTTATCCGGGAAAGGGATCATAAAAGGAGCTAATAACTAGCCACTAAGAATAGTGTTGGAAAAAACACCCTCCCCCATGAAATGGGGGTGTTCGGCACTAAGTGCTCAACTTGGGTGGTGTGAGAATAAGAAACAAAAAACTACAAGTATATACATAGGTACAAAGCACTCACCCAATGTTAGGTTTTTCTTCAGACAGTCTATAGATCACAACAGCGCTCAAGTCTTAGTCACAACCCTCGCCCACAAAACCCATTTGTCCCATTCTTGTTTTCATGTTCAGTAATAATGTTCAAAAATGTTTATGCACTACTGGGAAACTAGTAAGCATAGGCACAAGTCCAGGAATATAAACGATCAAGCATCATCCATAACACCCACACTCGGTTCTCAACAACAGCGGATCCCACCCCAATTCGTGATATAAACAAGGTAACCATCCGGTCATTAAAAACTTGCAAAAACTGAATACATAACAACAGGGGATCTCATACCCGATTCCACAACCATCGAGAGTATATAAACAGGGGATCCCACCCCCTCTCACATCACCAGAAACCGGCCCATGGAATAAGAACAAACAAACCACTACAATCAAGCGAAACAGGACCATGCTGGAATTTTCAGATTTAAAAGATTTTACACACTCCATGATTTCAATTTTTGTGTATTTTAACCAGGGTTTATCACAGAAGGGTTTTTCCTGGTGCATTCAATTTATTCGGCCGGGTATACGTGATTAACCAATTTACTTTTCACAGAAGGAGGTTATAATTACAAAACAGCCATTTAAAACACTATGAGGGGTTCATTAGTGCACAGACAACGACCACCGATGACCTCGATATTCAGAAGGAGTAATCCATCATAACTCGGAAATATGATCATAATATAAAGCCTCATCAATGATCAAAACCCCCCACTTTCTTTATAGAATCTGTTCATTATCTTTATATAGTTCTTGTTTATCCAATTATACAGAAACAAAAGCATGCCCAGCCCTCATGATACACAAAAGGGATAGATGAAGGAGAAAATTCTCTACTTGTTAATAGACGATCGACACTTATTCCAGGCATGGAACTTTACAGATAACGATTTGGATCACCCGATGCACCAAAATCCGATCGTCTGGACAAAAGTACTCCTGGCCCAGGGTGATTGAGAAAAGATAAACCCACGATGAACCCTTTGGTTATAAGTGTCGGGGGCGGTTGAGATAAAAATGTGAAACCACGTATGGCACGGGGTTGTGGATTGGCCATGGGGCCCTGCACGTCATTAAAGGGGTCAGGTGGCTTAAACCGACGCACACACAATAGGTTAATTCATTAAGTATTTAATTAAAACACTTATGGGAGTTTATGGTCTTTAAAACACTCTCAAACGAGTCATAATAGGTTTTAAAACCCAAATTGCGTAAGAAGGAACACCACTGGAGGGAACCCGCAGGGGTAGGCCAGAGCCACCGGTAGGCTGCAGCTACCGATAGACCGAGCTACCGGTAGGCTGCAGCTACAGGTAGACCGAGCTACCGGTAGGAAGCACATACCGGTAGGCCGAGCTACCCGTAGACAGCAGCTACTAGTAGGTCGAGCTACCGGTAGGCTGCAGCTACCGGTAGGCCGAGATTCCGGTAGGCTGCAGCTACCGGTAGGTCGCGCTACCGGTAGGTCGCGCTACCGGTAGGCTGCATCTACCAGTAGGCTCAACTACCGATAGACCGAGCTACAAGTAGACAGAGCTAACGGTAGGATCAGCTACCGGTAGACCGTGCTACCGGTAGAGATAGCTACCTGTATGCCGAGAAAACGGTAGACAGAGCTACCAGTAGGTCGAGCTACCGGTAGAGAGAGCTACCGGTAGGCTCAACTACTAGTAGACCAAGATACTAGTAGACAGAGCTACCGGTAGGCTCCGCTACCCGTAGACCGAGCTACCGGTAGACAGAGCTACCGATAGGCTTAGCTACCGGAAGACCGAGTTACCGGTAGACCAAGCTACTGGTAGGCCTGCTACTGGTAGGATAAGGCTACTGGTAGGCCTACCATTCCCAAACATCACCGAGATTTCCCAGACCATAAAAACCAACACGATATTTTCACAAAGTAACGGACCCCAAAAACCTAGGTCATTACATCAGATACCTCTTAAAGGATTCTCGTCCTCGAGAATCAAAACAAACCAGAAGGAAAGAGAGGGTCCGAACAACCACCTAGAAAGATACCTTTTAGGAGTGAACACATGCTAACTAAAGACACTTCCCCATCAAGAACCAAGATACATACCATGCCAAACTACCCAGGAATGTGGGTTGGGGAGTCTCCTCTCCCATGTCAAGATATTTTCCACTTTGGGAGACACTGACTCGCCCGCGCGGGTTTAATCTCATCCACCATAATGCGTCTTGATTTGGGGTCAGGTCTCTCCTCCCCCATAGACATAGCCAAGGCTTTTCAAACACATTCAGAAGAAAGGAAACCATTATATTATGTAGCCAAAGAGACAAAATGTTCTATCACAACAGGTAAAACAAGGAACAAAACTCAAAACATCTCTAGGTACTGGGTACGCATCTTTGCTTCCCTCTCCCACATACATTCCTCAAACCCACCATGTATCCACAACACACGAACCAAGGGAATGGCTCTCCCATGAAGCACCTTCCCCTTGTGATCCTCGATCATCACTGGTCTCTCCACAAAAGTCATGTCATCCTCAATGTCCAACTCACCCCAATCAAGGACGTGAGAATCGCTGTGTAGATACCGGCGGAGATGGGACACATGGAAGACATCATGTATCCTCAGTAGTGGCGGTGGTAACGCTAGCTGATAAGCCAATTCGCCGACCGACCGCAACACTTCGAAGGGTATGGTGAACATGGGAGAAAGCTTACTCCCCTTGCCGATCCTCCGATGCCCAGGCCGAGGGGAGACAATCATGAACATGTGGTCTCCAACCTCAAACTCTTAGGGCCTCCTCCTGGTATCAGCATACAACTTCTGTCAGCCCTGAGATGCCTTCATACTTTCCCGTATGAACTAAACCTTCTCTGTCGTGCTCTGCACCACTTCCGGGCCATGGATTCTTGCATCTCCTACTTCGGTCCAACACACAGTTGAACGACAGGGCCTCCCATACAATGATTCAAACGGGGCCATACCGATGGTAGAGTGGTAACTATTACTGTTGGAAAACTCTACCAGAGGCAAGTATCTCACCCATGATCCTCCTGATTCCATAACACATGCCCATAGCTTATCCTTCAAGGTCTGGATGGTGTGCTATGTCTGTCCTTCTGTTTAAGGAGGGAAAGCAGTGCTAAGATGCAGCCGGGTGCCAAAATCATGCTACAATCCTCTCCAGACTCGCGAGGTAAACCGTGCCTCCCTGTCCGAGACTATATACCTCGGAATCCCAAGCAACTGCACCACCTCATACACATATCGTTGTGCCTAATCATCTACTGCACTCGACTCCCTGATCTCTATAAAGTGATCTTATTTCGTCAACCTATCCACTACCACCCAGATGGCATCGTATCCCCCTTGGACCTTGGTTAGCCCTGTGAAGAAATCCATCGATATGTTGTCCCACATCCACTTGGGGACAACTAGAGGCTGCAGTAGGCCGCCTAGAACTTGGTGTTAATCCTTCACTTGCTTACATAATATGCAGTTGGTCACAAACTCTACCACCTCTCGCTTATCTCCGGGCCACCAAAACTACCGCTTCAGTCCCTGGTATATCTTGGAATCTCCTGGGTGTACCGCCAGGGGTGAGTTTTGGAACTCACTGAGAACCTTACCATGAATCGCCTCCATAATGAACAACCTTCCCTGGAAAAGCATCCGGTTTTGACCATCCTATGTCCATCCTTCCAGAGCATTGCCCTGGTCTACTTGGTCACGCATTACTTCTCACTCTAGGTCTCCCCACTGAGACTCCTCCACATGCTGAAATGGAGATGATCGTACTGTCATCTGATATAGGAAACCTATACCACTATCCATCTTCGCATCCAGGTGTAAGGTAGCCAACTACTCCAATTCCTTATATTCGTCTGCTGACTCTTGGACCGCATCCTTCTGCGTCCTCCTGCTCAAGGAATCAGACACTAAAATGCCCTTTCCCTCAGTATAAGAGATCTCTAAGTCGTAATCCTGGAGGAACTCCACCCATCTCCCCTATCGCTAGTTTAGGTCCCACTGGGAGAAGATATACCTCAAGATTTTGGGATCCGTGAAGACCACAAAGAGTTCTCCAATGAGGTAGTGTCACCATAACTTTAGTGCAAAAACGACCACTGCAAGCTCCAGGTCATGGGTGGCGTAATTCCCCTCATGAGGGCGTAGCTTCCTGGACCCATAAGAGATCACCCCTTGTCACTACATCAACACACATCCCAGGCCCTGTCCTGAAGCATCGCAGAACACCTCATATGTCGCACCTTCTACTGGTAATCTCAGCACTGGGGCACTGACCAACTTCTCCACCAGAAAGCTGAAGGCTGACTCACACTGCTCACTCCACAAGAAAACCTGGTCTTCTTGGTCAGATCTGTCAAGGGGGTGGCTACTTGGGAGAAGTTGGGTACGAACCTATGTTAGTAACCCATCAGAACAAGGCAACTACGGACCTCTGCCACATTCTTGGGTGCTACCCAAGAAACAACTGCAACAACTTTTGATGGGTCCACCACTACCCCCTTCTCGGACACCACGTGCCCAAGGGAGTTCACTTCTTGCATCCAGAACAAGCATTTCGAAAACATCCCATAGAGCTGATGATGTCGGAGGATCTCTAGAACCGTCCCATGGTTTTCTGCATGGTCCTCCTCTAATGTAGAGTAGAACAGGATGACATCGATGAACACAACTACGAACCAATCTAGGTACTCCCTGAAGATGGAGTTCATAATCCCCATGAACACAGATAGGGCGTTGGTAACGCCGAAGGGCATAAACACGAATTCGAAGTGTCCATACCTGTATCTGAATGCTATCTTCAGGATGTCTCCCTCATTCACTCTCAGATGGTGATACCCAGACCGCAGGTCGATCTTCGAGAACCATCATGCCCCTTTCAGCTGGTCGAAAAGATCGTATATCCTCGGAATAGGGTAGTGATTCTTGATCGCCACCTGATTCAGCCTTCTGTAGTATACGCACAACCTGAGACCACCATCTTCCTTCTTTTCGAACGAGACTGGAGCACCCAATGGTGACACACTCGGTCGAACATAACCCCTCTTTATCAGATCATCAATTTGGATCTGCAACACTCGCAGCTCTGAAGGTGCCATCCGGTAAGGATCCATCAAGATCAGAAGAGCGTTGGGCGGAAGATCTATACCGAACTCGATATCACGTTGAGGGGGTAGATTTGTCACCTCCACATTGAAGACGTCCATAAACTCACGGATGATCTCTGACACTTCCACCATTTCAGCATCTACTGACCCTACTAACAGCTCAGCTAAAAATGAGAGGAGAGGTTCCTCTCGCCTGTCGCCCTTCTGACTGCTCCGCTCGCCGGTGAAAACAACACACCAGCCACCCAAGTCCGAGAACACGACCCTTCATCGGATGTTATCGATGACGGAACACACTAAGAATAGCTAGTCGATGCCCAAGATGACATCGTAAAGCTGTATCTATAGCAGAAGAATATCCCTAACCGACTGATGTGGCCTTATCATCAGTCTGCATCCCTAACAAACAAACAACAAGTTGGCCAGACCCCCGACTAGTGTGCTCAACACTAGGGGGAACTGGGAGTCTCTCAGAATATAGACCTAAATAACGGGCTAGACACAGAGCTACAAAGGAGTGGGAAGCTCCTGTATCGAACAAGGAATAAGAAAGGGTACTAAACAAAATGATCGTACCTCGAACATCCTCTGGCCCTTCTGGAACTGCTACCTCTGTGGCGTGTAACTTTCCACGCCCAGTTCCACTGCCCCTCGGCTATCGGCCACCTCCCCGACCACTCCTCGGTCGAGTTCGCTGAGGAACGCCCTGAGGTTGGCATCCTACTCCTACATATAACCACGGATGAGCGGGAGCTCACTGTCCCTACTGTTGCTGCTGGAATGACCTGGCTGGAAGCTGATTCTGGGGCGAGTGGTGCGGCTTTCGACCACTGATGTACTGTACACGGTCTGCGTACTGACTCTGGTGATGCCCAGGGCTCGCACAGACAAAGAAACGTGGTCTTGGGCCCGCAGGAAAAGGGCAAGGACTAGGGGATCGAAACTGAAACTGTTGTGGCCTGCTCCCTGCGGGTCGGAACCTAGAGGGTCCTGACACTGGAGGCCTAGTGCTGATGGCCTTCCCCTTCGATGGTCCCAGCTAGATCCCCTCTCGTGACACTCCTCCTAGAGCATGCATCCTATCCACCACTTCGGCCTTCTTCTGGACCTCCAAGTACTTCAGAACGGTAAAGGGCGTAACATCATACTGAAGGGAGGGTCAGAGCACCTCCTCCAAAGGTCTTTCTGGAGACTCGATGTTTGGAATGAGGACCAGAGAAAAATGTAGGATGTCCTTGAACTTGATACCTAGCTCCCTCACGGACATACCCCCTTGCTGGAGGGAGAGTAACTCCTGTGTATTTTCCGCCTTCATCGTCGAAGATAGGAATTCCGCCTGGAACTCCCTCTCGAAATTAGTCCACGCCATCTCAGACTCTATCCTCTCCCCTGTGTAAAGCGTCTAACACAGACGCACTGCTCCTCGCATCGGGATGACATCCAGAGGAACCCAGTACTCGGTCGGGGTCCAAATCAGGCCGAAAGCTATCACTAGCTCCCCTATCCATCCTTCTGTCTTCATGTCAGAGGTGCTGCCCTCATACTTCTTGATGGTCTGTCGCTGGAAGGCACGAATAGTCTTCTACCACTGGTTGTCCTCTTCTTCTCGATCAGCTCTCTACCGATCAGCCAAAATAGTCTGTGGGGCCTCAATCGTCTGTACCACACGCAGTCTACATCCATGTTCCATAGCTGCAAGGTAAAAAAGGAATGCCTAAGCCCAAGTAGTGCAGATTATTGTTTTTAAAACTTCATAAACATTTCATTTATTCTTAATTCCCAAAACACCCCAGAAACACGAGAACACAAGTCATTATGATGCATGTACCTTTCATAGGGTCTCTACCCTACAATCACCATGGCCTCAATTGGTCATTCGGTAGGTCCAGAGTCCTTGCATCGGATCACAGGGGGCCCTAAAATCATGTGTCCTAGCCGGTCGTCCCTAACCTAATTTCACACACCGAGGTCACACAACACTATTGCCTTACCATCACATGAAATCCTCAGTGTGCCTAACTCTGACTACATCCTATCTCTCATCCATCACCTCTGATACAATTCTGTCACGACCCGCCTTCACCAAAAGGAGGGATGGGTTAGCAGATTGCCAAGCCCTTCCTTCGTTAAGGTGGTGGAGAGGTAATGACCCTCGAGACACGCCTTCAATAGGTCCCAGAGTGGCGACTAGAACCAAGGGTATATAATTTCACAAAAATGGAAGGCTTTGGCCCTTTTTGTTTTATAGGATCGGGAGATAAGGGGATGAAACCCAACAAAACCAAGGTAAAAGAAATGTAAATCCAAAAGAAAAACATTCCCACATGCATGCTCCAAATGTAAAAGCCACAAAGTACAAAATATGAACACAAAGGTAAGTACAAAATGATGAAAAACAGAAACTGCAACCGCCGCAATGGTCCTAGCTAGTATGGTCATGTGTGATCCATGATGTCCTCTTGGAAACAGGAAAGCAGTTTTATATACGTAGGGTGATCATACAAGTACACTCAGTAGGTAAAACCAAAGACTCTCGTGCACAAGTGGGGGGATGTACTGAAATCCCATGGGAAAGGGAATAATCCAAACACCTATCAAGGTAAACTATCCACCCAAGCCTCACCAGGGCACACTCCCCAAATAACACAAGACAAGTAAAATATATAATAAGATCACATTGATGTTTGGGTAGCCCGCTCCACTTTCCAACTGGTTATTGAGATATCCTACGCATCAAACCAATCCCGACATTCTCAGCACAGTCCCATTGCCACACCCGGCCGCACACACCTGGGCCACAACCACACACAGTCCCACTATAGAATCCCACCCGCAAACACCTGGGCCAAAACTGTCACATGTAACCACACCTACCAACACCTTGTCCAGAACAACCACCACCACGCCCAAAGAAACCTTGGCTAGAAGATCCACTACCATGCCCAAAGACACCTGGGCCTCATCCCGAAGACACTTTGGAAACTACTTGCCGCACACACCTGGCCAATCACCAAAATAACCCACCCGAAAGTTCGTTGGCTAATAATGAACCTCGGGTCATCACAGCCTGCCTGAAGATACTTGGGCAATCCAGGAAAGGGAGCAGAAAAGGATCTAATAACCATCCACTAAGAATAGTGTTGGGAAAAACTCCCTCCCCCATGAAATGGGGGTGTTAGGCACTAAGTGATCAACTTGGGTTGGGTGTGAATAAGAAACCCAAAACTACAAGTATATACATATGTAGAAAGCACTCACCCAATGTTAGGTTTTTCTTCAGACAACCTATAGATCACAAGAGCGCTCAGGTCTGAGTCACAACTCTCGCCAACAAAACCCATTTGTCCCATTCTTGTTTTCATGTGTAGTAATAATGTTAAAAAATGTATATGCACTACTGGGCAACTAGTAATCATAGACTCAAGTCCAGTAAAGTAAACGGTCAAGCGTCAACCATAACACCAACACCCTATTCTAAACAATATAGGATCCCACCCCAATTCATGATATAAACAAGGTAACCACACTGTCTTAAAAAACTCACAAACACTAAATCCATAACAATAGGGGATCCCATCCCTGATTCCACAACCAACTACAGTATAAAAACAGGGGATCACATCCCCTCCCACACCTCCAGAAACCATCCCATGGATGAAGAAAAAACAAACCACTACCATCGAGGGAAACAGACCCATGTGGGTATTTTCAGAATTAAATGATTTTACACACACAAAGATTTCAATTATCGTGTATTTTAACCGGGGGTTATCACAGAAGGGTTCATCCTGGTGCTTTCAATTTATTCAGTCGGGTATATGTGATTAACCAATTTACTTTTCATAGCAGGAGTTTACAATTACAAAATAGCCTTTTAAAACACTAAGAGGGGTTCATTAGTGCACTGACAACGACCACTAATGGCCACTATTTTCAGAAGGTGTAAGACATCATAACTTAGAAATATGATCATAATATAAAGCATCATCAACGATCAAATCTCCCCTCTTTCTTTATAGAATCCTTTCATTATCTTTATTTAGTTTTGTTTTATCCAATTCTACAGAAACAAAAGCACACCCACCCCGCACGATACAAAAAAGAGAGGGACGAAGGAGAAAATTCCCTACATGTTGATAGACGATCGACGCTTAGGTCGGTCGCGTAACTTTACGAATAATGATGCGGCTCACCCGATGCACCAAAATCCGATCATCGGGATGAATGTACTCAAGGATGAGGGTGATCGAGAAAAGAGAAACCCACGACGAACCCTTTAGTTATACGGGTCAGGGGCGGTTGAGATAAAAATGTGAAACTGCGTAATGCACGAGGTGGTGGGTTGGCCACATGGACCTGCATGTCATTAAAGGGGTGGAGTGGTATAAACCTACACACACACACTAGGTTAATTCATTAAGTATTTAATTAAAACACATATGGGCATTAATGGTCTTTAAAACACGCTTAGACGAGTCAGAATAGGGTTTAAAACACTAACTTCTTAAGAAGGAACGCCACTGGAGTGAACCCGCGGGGGTTGGGTAGAGCCACCAGTAGGCTGGAGCTAGCAGAAGACCGAGCTACCCCTAGGCTCCAGCTACTGGTAGACCGAGCTACCGGTAGGCAGAGCTACCAGTAGACCGAGCTACATGTAGGCAGGAGGTACCGGTAGGCCGAGCTACCGATAGGCAGCAGCTACCGGTTGGCCGAGCTACCGGTAGGGTGCATCTACTGGTAAACTGAGCTACCGGTAGGTTGCAGCTACCGGTAGGTCGAGCTATTGGTATGTTACAGCTTCCGGTAGGCTCAGCTACCGGTAGACCGAGCTACCGGTAGACAGAGCTACCTGTAGGCTCAGCTACTGGTAGACGGAGCTACCGGTAGACAGAGCTACCAGTAGGCCGCACTACCTATAGCCAGAGCTACGGGTTGGCTCAGCTACCTGTAGACCGAGCTACCGGTAGACAGAGCTACTGGTAGGCTCCGCTACCGGTAGACTGAGCTGCCGGTAGGCCTGCTACCGGTAGGCTAAGGCTACTGGTAGGCCTACTGCTCCAAAACTTCACCGAGATTTCCCATACCAGAAAACCCAACACGAGATTTGTACAAAGTAATGGACCCCAAATACTCTGGACATTACAAGGGGGTTCCTCTGTTATGACTGTGATAGAATAAAAATATTATAAATGTCACGAACCAACTCGGGTCGGCCCAGAGACGATCACGCAATTCATTCCACCACAAGGCCTAAGAGGCATTCCCGATCCATTTGGGCTGCTTATAAGTGCCAAGGGAATCAACAGAATGATGATGTGAATGATTTCACCAATATAAAGAAATAGAAATTGTGGAATAATAATAAAGCATCCAAAAAAATAAATAAATAAAATAGGAAAACAATGAATGAACTGAAAAGAAAAACTAACCGAACATATTGACCACTAAACCCCACGTAACACCATGTGTCACTCCCTAATCCCAAGACTCAACATTAACCACATATATCATGATCAAATTGAAACCTACACCTAAGACTAAAAAAAGGAATGAAGTATAGGTTTGATTATTAAAACTCAGTAGGTGTTCCCAAGTAGTCGATTCCCAAATGCATTTCATTAAATAAAGAGACTTTAATTTCAAGCATGAACTAAAATATTTAAAAGCAAGCTTTTAACAAATTTTACTGTATAAAAAAATCATGGTCCATTTGCCTTTTTACCACTAACTTCAATATTCATTACCAAGAAGGAACCATATGCATTCTTTAAAAGAGAGATCAAATTTTAATTATAAAGGGAAGAGTGAGTATAAAAAATTTCCAAAACCTTTTCCTATAACCATTTGAAGAAATTATAAATTTAGCTATAAACCACACATTTCCAAAAGAAATCTTAAAAATCATTCAACACGGGAAATGAGAAATAACACACAATAGTATCTATCCAACGTATCATCAAAACATTTGTGCCAATAGATTTGGGTAAAACCTATGAACTCATGAATAGTCTAGAACATACTATACATATGACTCGTCTCCAAGTCATTCCTACTCTCGATGACATCATACCTCCCAAATGTTCAGTGTTTCCCTACCTCGCCTAACCAAGGGGCCTAGTCCCTAGCAGAGAAAATTATATACTATGGGCCACTAGTAAGTGCACGATCAAAACTATTAAATCAATCATTCACTAAAAATTCACTCATTATGGTAGGTTCTCATGTTCATACTAAAAGGGGGTCAGTTAACAAAGACAAACATGTATCCAGTCATATGTAAATTCCTCATAGAAAGACAAGACACAAAACATTGTCACCCCAAAGAATACTCCCCTCTCCTGTCAACAATTTGATTAAAGGAATGTCTTACCAGACAGACCCCCCATAACATATATGTCAACCAAAGAAAAGGGACCACGTATATGAAGACTTTCCTTGAGATAACTTGTTTTAAAAAAGGTCCAACTGGGCCTCCCATTAATTTTTCATGTCAATACTATTCTTACGAATCATAATCACACCACTATGAAAACGATAAATGAACATACAAACCCATTTATAAAACCTAAACCAGCATTGCAAATATAAAAAATGATCACAAATTCTAAAGGGTCATTTCATCATGTAATTAATGTGAAAACACAACCAATAAATTTATTGAAACATGTTAGAATAATTAAACAACTCCAATTCAAGACAAAAAATTCACCAACAGTTATATATCAATAATTAATATTAGAAATATATGTGAAATGCCAGAAATAAATTATTCTTAAATTAAATGGAAAATGCATAAAAAAACCTACCTCAAAAGGGAGCAGACCAAGAGAAAAAACTCGACACCCAATGCATTTGACAAAGGTTTCCCCATAATTGTACACACATACAGAACTATATATATACCCCTTAATCCAAAACACGTATTCCTGGCTCAATTAGAGAATGTGTGTAAGATGATTTATATATATAGTTATATGTACGTGTGTATGTTTGTACAACCGTTCTAGAAGACACTCAACAATCTAAATAGCCTATAAGAGAATCGAGGATTACCATAAAATCAAAAAATTTGAAACAATAAAAAAATGGGTGGAATAAATCAAGCAGAGCCAGTGGCGAGCCAATTTGTAAAACCCTACATCATCCAAGATAATTTTAATAACATGACATTCACCACCATCTGCAATTTATATTGAAAAATAAAAATCATGTTCACATGATAAATATTTCATTTTCCATTAAAAATTCTTTCTAAAACCATATGAAACATAAGTGCCCTTAAAACAAGGTTCTCATCCACCAGACAAATAGAAAAAATATTCTCCTGAAACCCCAACCCATGAAACTCACACAAAACATAGCCAATTTATAATACACAACCTGAACCCAACACATGAGCCTATCACACCCTTCAAAAACATATTTCACATCACTCAAAAAATATAATAATCCATTTACAGAATTTATAAAACCTATTCCAGAAGAAAAAAAGTTTTTCTCCTAAAATACACACTTTCCCAACCAATTCCCTAGAAATCCCCATTTAACAATTAAACAAATATAAAATTAATATTTAAAAATACACGACAAGGAATACATGCCAACAATACTCCACTCTTCATAAAAAACTCATTTCAAACAAATATGAACCTCAATTGCCTTAGAAAATATTAATCACAATTTGAAAACATGGAATAAAACACTTTTCATGAAACATTACAATAAAATATAAAAAACACAGTAATTTATTTTCCAAGAACTCATTTCCAACCAATTAACATGATAAATCACTACCAATTCACACTTCACACTACCATAATAAAATTTATAACATAATAAAAATATATAAACATTTAAGAGGGTAAAATTTATCATCAAAATATGAAATGGGATGAAATGTAATGGACGGAAATGCTTCACCTTCAGCGGCGTACACTGAAATCTATATGACATAGACCTGCAAGACCAACTGCACACCCTATAAATGGGAGAAATAAACAATACCAGTTCAACCCTAGATATAGGGTTCAACTGAGGAAAAAACAGTCTAATTATAAATACCTATCAAAGGATGTGTCAATGAGTCACTCAAGGAGGAGTGGTCGCTGGAGGGAGAAGGCCGCCGAGAGGGAGGTTCTCCGGGAGGAGGAAGCGAGGTCGAAGGTCCGGGAGGAGCGGGGGTTAGCATCGCCTGACTGGAGGAGGAAGAGAGGGGCTCAGTTTCTTGAGGTTAGGGGGAATGGGGGATGGCCACGATGTGGGGTGGGGGATAAAAGATTATATTAGTAATTTTAATTTAATAAATTATATTTCATTTTTTATTTAAAATTATCAAATTTAAAAAAACAAAACTAGAAAATGAATTAAATTAAAATGTAAAATCAAAAATAAATAAAATAACCTTGAAGTGCCGTGTCGGGGTGTGACTATTCTCCCCACCATGACACTTTCTACCCCTGGAAAGTACCTAGATATGCAGTTGACCAAACCAAAGAAATGATAATTTACAACAAAGGAAAAATATAAATACTCAAAAAACAAATAACAAACACTCGCTTTCATTCAGATCCTGAAACTATGGATTTCACAAAAATAAACTACAAGACCATCCAAAAAAGAAGTCATACATCCAAGGAAGGCATCACAGAGGACTACAAAGCTCAATCCAACAAAAAAGATGATACAAAGAAGAGACTCACTCTTTTCTATTCACAACCCAATAGGTAAAACCCCCGACCACTAACACAAAAACAATATAATAAACTAGTCGTGGATTATTCAGGACCCCTGGAAGCATCCATTACATGATTTAAAGTTCAAGTCAACCAACAACTATAATCGAGATCTGGTGGACAATAGAAAAGAACATGATCCATCAAGAACACCTGAAAGTTGGGTTCATCCTGATTTCATCCTATGTTGGTCTCCCCACAAAATTATGATTCCTGAAAAAGATTGATGTCCCAAACTGGAAGTACTATCGAATCCTAAAAAAACCCAAATAAACCCAATGAAAAGAATCATCAGGCAACAAACACAACAATTCTACATCAGCAACATTAAAAAACCTTCAAATACATTACCATTAAAGCAGTGTTATCAAAGGACCTTAAACATCTTTTTTCGAACCCAATAGAATATAAAACCACAGATTACAATAAATACATCAACAAAATCATTCATAGAAAAAGAATATTTTTATTGAGATAGCACCAGTGCTACATTCATTCTACTAAGATGGGGAGTTCTCCAACGAAGTGGTTTTGGCCCCATATCACTTCCTAGAATGGCCATTGAAAATCCATTGAAAATGAAATAAATAACCACATGTATTACATTTCTGTGGCGCTTTGCAACATGAAAACATTATATTCTCTGGCTTCTCACATTGAAATCCAACCAGTAAAACCTCTCAGATGAATATGGTGAGGCAGAAAAGAATGACATTTTTGTGCCTCTTCTAAACTGGCCAGACAGTGCTAAATCAGCTTCAACATAAACAGCCCACCTCACGACTTCTTCATAATCACAAGGGAATAACATAACAATTGGGAGGAATTCAGATCGAAGTCCCCTCTCAAAGAATCGGGCTTTAAAAAATTCATCCCCGGAAAGGATTGGGAGATATGGTACCATCCTAGAAAATCTCATGGAATACCCCATCATCATTGAATTTCCCTCATCAAGACCTTACAACCAAGAACCCATCAGTATCTTCACATCATCAGGGAAATAGTTATGGATTATCATTTATTTAATGATTTCCCAAGAGTAATTTTTTTGTTGTCTGACATAAGGAATTGATTTACACCATTCCTGAATTAGGCCTTCCAACTTGAAGGTGACATGCTCCAACATGAGATGTTTGTGAGATTAAATCCTAAAGAATTTCTCCACGATGTTTTGTACCCATTACTTAGCTTTACCTTATTCCGGGTCCCTAATAAAATGAAGAGTGTTCGACTATTAGAACCTCTAGATGAACACCTGATATTATGAACCACCAATATCCATATCCAAAATGTATAATCAAAATGTCTAATGCATGGATTGATCAATTGAAAGGCGTGTGGGTAATGAACTACCCACATTTTCTTCTCACAATCCATTAGAACATAGTGTGGGAAAAACTTGAAAATATGGAGCACTGAACCAAATCAAAACATATCATAAATCATAATTCTACATCTCATTTTAAAATCGACAACCAAAATAGAAAAACATAATTTCATTCACACCTCTGACACTCCAAATCCAATGTCCCAAATTGTAAACACAAAAACCAAAAGTGTTACATCACACACTCACACATTTTAAAACATTTAAAACCCCCATTTTGATGAACATTTTCAGAAATCATGACAAGAATTATGAACCAATCACACACTATTTCTATTACATTTAGACTCACATACATAAACTCTTTTGGTAGCTCAAGAACTGACCCTTACATACCAATAACCATGCACTCAACACATTCAGACATCTGTATCAATTTATGTGAGAACTCATCAAAATACCAAGTGTCAGATAAAAAAATCAATGTCACATCCAAAACCAGTTTAAAAATAACTCTACAAATTTTAATAACACATATCATCATCAAAGAACATTTTTTTCAAATTCAACATTATTTGTCCAATTTCAAATTTCTCAAAAACCTCGAGAATCCTGCAAAAAAATTCTAAAAATAACTCCCATTCTCAAATCAACACATATTGAATTCAATAGATTCAATGTTTTGGTTTTGGAAATCACATTTTTTATCAACCAATTATCATTTTGACAAACCAAATGTCATTTTAAAAACTAAATAAGACACCCCAAAACCATCAAATACATCATAAAGTAAAAATGAAAGATACATACCATTCAATAGGTCAAAATATCAAAATATAAAAAGGACCCAAAACAACATACCCAGGGAAACTAGTGTTATAAAGTCCCATGTTTTTGAACATGGTTAAAATACGAATTTTTTCGAATTTTATTTATTTATCAATGGTTCTTTATTTTAAATAAAGAGTTGCAGAATTATTAATGGACCATTTATTATAAAATGGAGGAGTGCGATAATAATAATAATGCCATTGTTATTATTATAGAGTCGTAAATTATTTTGATACTTTGCGATTTTTATTTTTTGTTAATGAAGTGTATCATTTATGAGAATTAAATGTGGCTTTTGAGCTTCTCAAAGAATCATTTAATTAAATGAGGGTTATGGGATGGAGTTTTTATCATATTAATGATATTGTAATAAATTGGGGGTTTTAGTTATTAAATAAATGAATGTTTGAATATTAATAATAATTATTTTATTATTATTTTTGTGGTTATTTTTTTAAATAAATGTTAAAATTATTTAATGATCAATAGAGAGTTATATAATATATTATGTAACATTTATTATGAGAATAATAAATGAAGGATAAAAACGAATTATATAATTAATGTGGATTTAAATGGAGAGGTTGTAAATAATAAAAATGAGCATTTTATTGTTTCTTTTAATACAATTTAATTATGGGGTTTATCAAAGTTCTATTTTTATTTAATTGGATGTAATACTAATGTGAATGTAATGACTTTGTTTGGTAGCTCAAAGACACTCTTAATAAAACAAGACGTTTCTAATTTAATGGAGTAATGTTATTTAATAGGGGTGTGGGGATATATTTATGGTTTGAGAAATAACAATGAAATTTTTATTATTTTGGTTTTATGAGTGTCATAATTATTGAGAATTATGGGAATTATTATTATAAATAATAATAGTGGTGAATTGGGGAGTTTTTCACTTTTTAGATAAGTGTTTAAAGTGTATAATAATAATAAAAAATGATTATTTTTATTATATTTTATTATTACTATTATCACATTAAATGAAGTATTATTATGGGGTTTTAAGAGTTTAATAATAAATATTATTAATGGAAATTAATTTAGGGGTTAGAAAAAGATAATAAAGGGAATCAAATTCCCTTCATCTTCCTCCGTACGCACAAGGTGCCGCACACACGCAGCAGTGCACCCCATGACGCGGCCCCTTCCTCCCTCCTTATTGATCCCTCCTTGGCGTGAGCCCTTTCCCTCAGTGCGACAAAGAGGCACGTGAATCCCCATGTGACCCTTCCTGGAGCAGTGCGACACCCGGGCGGAGCTCATGCAGCGCGCGAGCTCCGGGGTGAGACCCCCCCTCCAAGAAATACCTACAGGCGCACCCCCACCTCTCCCGGACACCACCTTGCGCATGATGATTCCCCCCAGACTCTTCACGAATATTTTCTGCCTCGTTAAGGTTATTATGTTTGTGTAAAACTCGTGATTCACTTCGATCATTTGACTTCTATCTCTCGCCTTGTTTTCTCGGCTAAAACGTGAAGGTTCAGGCTCAATACGATTATTGCATTCCTCTATTTTTTTAGGATATGAGAATGTTGACTTGGGACCCATTTGTCTATAATCCGGCATCTGCCGCCAAGGGCGACGTAGATGGTTTTGAATTGTCTTTCCGTCATTGGTTCTGGTAGTTTTCTAAACCCATTGTTTGGTTTTGCACATTGTATATTAAGGCCTGTTAATTTTTTATGAGTTACCGGTACCATGTTTGGGATTCCTTGTTCATGAAAACTTTGATTTTTGTTATCGGTTTAATATATTGAATTCTTGTTGATCAATGTTGGAAACGCACACAGATATATATATGCGTGTGCGATTACGGACCAGTTGTGGATTGATTTCCACCAAGTACATTAAAGCGTTTTGGATTTCCAAATGGTGCCACCCCAAGGTAGGGTCCCTTCCCATGTATTCAAATTTAATAAATACATTAATAAAATCCTTACAGAGTTTTTGTGGATATTTAATTTGGGAAGTTAAGTATTTATATTTTATTTCATATAAATGTGAATTTAGTATGTTTGATTAAATTTCTAAATGTGATATATTTTATGTTGATACATGACTATTGATGTTATTAAATGATTTAACCCACAAGAGATAAATAGGGACTTGAACTTTTGTTGATTTTAATCATGTTTTTCTAATTTGGTTAAAGTGACATGATTAAACAGTTAAATGATTTGAATGGTCAGAATGTGAAATAGGGTAATTAATTTTAGAATTATTTATCAACTCATGAGTTGGAATAAAGTTGTGGCTTTTATTGATGATTGGTAAATTTGAATGTTTGACATGTTCACAATTATAAATTTGAAATTGGTAATAATTATTGGATGGATTAATTATTAAATGTTAGAATGATAAATGTTTAATTAATTTATCATAGGTTAAATAGATAAGATTTAATTAATTATTTTTTTGAATTAATTAATTCACATGCATTAAAATTAACATTGTGAATTGATTTTTTGTCACGACTGTTGGCCAATGGTTCGTTTTGCTGCATGTTTTATTTCAATGCATTAAGTTTTCTTAGATGGAGTTTTTTTATATTATGATATGATGGGTGAGATGGTTGCTAAATATATGATATTTGTAAAACATGTTTTGTGATGATTATGTTGTGCATATAAATTGTTAATGTCCAAGACGAGTCACTATTTGAGTAAACGTGTTCAGAATTGTTGAAGAATTTGTATAATTAAATGTTGAGTTAATTATTTATTTGTCTTGATAAGAATAATTAATTGTTAATTAATTATTTACTATTGAGATGTCGAATGGTTAATTAAGGGTTTACTTTTGACAGGCGATTTATGTTGTTAATTAGTTTATTAATGAATTAATGGATTGGATTAGTTAATTTATGAAATAATTAATGGATTGTTGTGGGGTGTTAGACATGGAATTCTAGAACAATGATATATATATATTTTTTATTGATAAATGGGTTGTGAGACAGGGAGTGATGCTCCAAAAACTCACGATGTGCTAGACATGGCATAATACACGCAGCTTGCAAGAAAATATTCTTTTATGAGACAAGGGCTGATGCTCCAAATACCCATGGGTTGTGAGACATGGACTGATGCACCGAATACTCACAAGGGTGTTAGACATGGTGTTCTACAGCCATTAATTATCATTGGACTATGGGTCCAATTGTTTGTGTATAAAATGAGTTTAATGGTTATTGATGGTTGTTGTGACAAGATGATTTGTGAATTGATTAAGAAAAATGGTTCAGACTTTTTATGAATTGGGGGATCCACTTTTAGTGGACGAGCATCGACTTAGTATATGAAAGGGTGAATTGAATAACGTATTATGTTTTATCCAAGGCAAAGAATAAGCTAGGAATTGGTCTTTATTTTGATTACATAGATGGTCTTCAGAGACATATGGGTTGAGTGACTTATACGGGAGATGTTGGGAATATACTGAATCTCAAGTCCTTCATAATTTATTAAGATTGGAATAATTAATAAATGATGAATGATTATGTAATGAATATTATGTCTTTATGAAAAATGTATAATGCAGGTTCAGACACCAGCTGAGGGCTGAAGTAGGTACTTGGGTAAATAGTTACATTGTACCGTTTACTTAATTTATGCATGCCTTTACATGTTATAAGTTATTTATTAAATGTATGGTTTGGGGTAGACACCAGTTGTCCGGGCCTTATGAGATTTGTATCTCACATCCTACATGGGCTTCCTTTGCACGGGGTACCCGAGTAGATACTATTTGGTTACAGTACTATGTTGTTTGTATTTACTTTGGACTTAAGAGGACAAGACAGAGCAGAGACTCGGGAAGCTCGAGTAGATCACCCTTGGCTATTTGAGTCATTATCTATATATTTATGCGTTGAAATGTAAAGCATTATGTTTATTTCAATGTTATCTACTTTTGTATCATTAACATGTCATTCATGCATCTGCTGTATAATTTGGCGTTGGCCATTTGTTTTGTACAAGATTTATATAATCTTCATTCTGCTACATATTCTTTTATTATTCCATTTCCGCTATTTATTTCTTTTGTCTATCTTTGAACACTATAATGAGGTTATAGTCTCCCCACTGACAATCCTTAGACCCTTGCTGCTAGTCTGCAGCCTCTGGCATACGGGGAGGCATGCTTGAGGTCATGTGGCGACCGGTCCGGCAACCAGTTTATTGGTGAGTTGGGTCGGGATGTTACAATGTGGAATCAAAGGGTTAGGTTTCTTTATTTTCCTGTGTCTTACTATTTTGGGGTTTGTATAAGGGATAATAGGAATGTGTTGGTGCTTGTATTAATAGCCGTTCTTGGGACTGATCACCTCATGTACGGGAAATGACCAAGTGGCTCGGGATGGAAATTGATGTCTGTACTAATAGATGTTACTATTAATATGATTTCACCTAGAGTGACTGCTCTCTTTTCCCCTATTATTGATTTTGAGAATTTTGAAATAATAATTGTCTTGTCCATGATATGGAAAGGAAGTTTTGTACATGCATCATCTTAGGCACTTAGATATTGATAGGTCTTGCATATAACATGCCATATAGTGGCATTAGTAGGATTCCTGCTAATTTGGATTTTGTTCCTTGGGTGAAATGCCATGTTATGATCTTCTTTGACATGAATCTCTAGATAACATGTTGGGGTTATAGATTTAACATGCTTGAGTGAATATATTATATAGTGCCTTAGTTTTTAGCATGTTTTATTTAACATTCTCTTATGATAGATCAAGTTGTTGTCTTAATTCTTATGCTAACATGCTATTGATGTTTTGATATATGAAAGGGATGATAAAGTTAAAATGTTAATGTGTGTGGATTGTTATAAATTGGAGCCAAATGCCAGTGGTAAAGTTTATGGGCTCCATATAGATTGGTAGATGGCCACCCATGTGTTTGAACCTTATATAACCATAGTGTGTTTGAAAAGGGTTATAAATGTAAAACTGCTGAGTTTTGACTGTAATTATCCATTTTTGGGTTTCTTTTGAAGAACACTGATTAAATAAATGTGACCATTGGAGGTATCCTTTTTTGTAAAAGGAATTTAGATTCCAAATTTCCTGTTTATTTTTGAATAACACTGAATGATAAATGGTTAAAGAAGATGTTTTAGATAACATGCTTATTTTTTTCATAGGGAATTGTTTTAAAAACCAAGTGGATTGTTGTGGATAAAATATTTTTTTGTTTTTTTTGAAATTCATTAAAATGATGAAAGCATGAAATGAATTAATTAAAATGGATAAAATGAACAACGACCTTTTGAATATTGTGTTTTTGGCATTGTGTGACTATGAGAGTGGGTCGACATTATTGATCGTAAGGGGATAACCTATGGTCGTTTGTACCCATATAATGTTGTAGGATATTAAAGTATGTTAGTCACACTGCTCGGAAGGACTTCATGGGACTTAGCTGTCATGGCACGCCGATAAGTTTATATTACAACTTTTATGATCAATGTTTGACATGGTGATCGTGATTCAAAGAATGTCACACGCATGTGTTAAGGCATTCTAAAATACAGCACTAGTTAGCGGCTGATCTTTTCATACGACGTCATGGAAAATAATAAGGTGGGTATTGTTGCATTGTTTTCAATTAACATGTTAGCAAGTGATGTCGATCTTTTAGAACCGAGTTGTCCAGTAATAGTTTGGGTGATCTTATTAATGAACATAGTAGGTTGGTTGTTTTAGTAGTGGTTCCCGATGTCTTCTCAGGGACAAGACTTTATTAAGGTGGGAATATTATAAAGTCCCATGTATTTTATGTGGGTTAAAATACGAATGTTTTAAGAAAAAAATTTGATTTATCAATGGTTCATTATTTTTAAATAATGACTTTCAGAATTATTAAAGGACCGTTTATTATTTAATTGAGGAATGTGCTAATAATAATAACGTCATTGTCTTTATTAGAGAGTCATAAATTATTTTGATAATTTTATATTTTAATTTCAGGTTAAAGAAGTGTATCATTTGTGAGAATTAAATTTGGCTTTTGATCTTCTCAATGAAAAATTTAATTAAATGAGGGGTTATGGGTTGGAGTTTTTAGCATATTAATGATATTGTAATAAATTGGTGGTTTGGATTATTAAATTTATGAAATTTTTAATATTGAAAATGATGATGTTATTATAATTTTTGTGGTAATTTTGTTAAATAAATGTTAAATGAATTTAATGATCAATAGGTGTAGGGTCGAAATAGTGATGTAGATGCTGAATATACAAGAGGGGGGGGGGTGAATTGTATACATTAAAAATTCCTTTGGAAGCTTTCAAGTTAGTTAAAAATAACTATGTTTTCCTTAAGAAAAGTAAAGGTCTATGTTTAACAAAGTTAAACTAAGCAAATTCACAACACCTCTAACACCGAATGCAAACATGGAAAGAGATTCCGAAATAGGTTCCGGAAATATAGTTCTGCAAATTGAAACTTAACAAATGTTACAATATGAGACTCTACCTTAAAGCGTGTAGAATCTAAATGAAACAAAGTACAAGTAATGAAGTATAATAAAGTTATATAATATTCGTGGGGCGGTATTACATCGTACTCACGAATGATGAAATCATATCCCATTTGATGGATGTGCAAATACATATAGGTAATTATATTAACATATTATCATATAATAATATTTTATATAATATATATTATATAATATCATGTTTCCATTAAATTTGAATGATTTGGAAAAGTAAATAAAATAAAAATGACTATTTTAGAATGTTATAGGTTTTTAACAAATTCTTCAAGATAACTTAAAAATGACTATATAAGATTACAATGTGATCCAAAACCATTAGAATACGATTTTAGGGGATTGAAGAAGTAATTTTTTTCATTTATATTCCAAATATATATGTATGTTTTATGATAGTTGGACATGGGTGGCCATTGATATGTTTTGGAGAGGAAACATGTGAAATTTTCCAAAGGAATAAATTACTCCAAAAATCATATCATGGAATATGCCTCCAATATGGGTCTTCATAGAACCTTATTTTTTTCATGGTGGAAATTAATATAATATTTTTAAATTTTTTGTAGAATATTTTAAAAATTATATAATTGTTTTAACACCTCGTTAAATTATTTTTTACCCTATCCCACCAGTAATTAATTTTTAATTATTTTTCAATTAATAATGGAAACATCTAATATTACCTCACTAGAGAATATAAAATTTGTTTATTCGAAATAAAAAATTCATTTTTCCAAATTCATTTCATAGAGGTCGCCAAATAAAATTTAAAATATTCCCATGGAAGTGAAGAGAAACATGGTTTCTATGGGGAAAATGATCAAATGCATGAAATATTTCATATTTAAAATAGTGATAAAAATGATTTCAAATAAATAAATTATGTAAATTATCATATTATTTATCTATATTAAATTTATGTTTTTAATTAAATTAATAATCATTATAAATAATTTGAATAATAAATAATTTTTCAATAAAAATAGTATTTATCAATATTAATAATAAATGTGTTTTTTCAGAAATATACAAAACAAATTAGTTTATGATAACATTGATATGATGTAAAAAAATAATGTTTCTTTTGTTAGATAAATATTAAATAAAATTGAATAATTAATTTTAAATTGTTTTTGAATAGTACTACAACACCTCTCAGGTTACACCCATTTTCTTAGTGTTTCATCCACATTTCCTGATGTTTTATAATGTCCAACTACTTGGTCTCATACCTTTGGGTTTATTTTGTGTCATTTTTTGAAATCTTCATAAATAGGGCTTGATTCGGATTACATGTGGTGCGGTGGTGGTGCAATTGTTTCTTCAAAGAAAATTTTGTTTTTTTAACACAAATGGTATGTGATTACATGTGTAATCATTGTAGGATTAGTTAGTATAGATTTATTTTTATTTCTAGCAATATTCTATTCTTTTTTTATTGGGTTAAAAATTATATTGGTTATCATTTTTTATTCAGTTAGTTTTAAGTGTCCTTTTTTGCAAAACATAATATTTTTTGTGTGTATTCCAATGTGTGAATACTATGGTTATTTTATGATTCATGGAATAGTTTAATAAAATGATGTTATGGCTGTCAATTCTAGTTTAATGTGATGTTGGTATTCTATTTGTCATAAAAGTGTGGGTTTATAAGGTTTTTTAGTTCAAAGCATGGTTACACTCCCTAGAATTTTTTGGAGAAGGTTTTAAATGGTTTCTTGATTTATGTAAGTGGTGAAACTATATTTTCAAACTATTTTGGTAGGAGTTTAATTTTGAAAAGCTCTATTTTTATTTCAATGGCATTTTAAGTGATGATTAATTTTTTATAATGGTTTTTTAAAATTTTTTAAATAATTTGTTGAAGTGTAAAAGACACGTGAAATGTGTTGTTGTCTGTTTTGATGATAGTATGATTTCCAAAATGAATTTTAATGAAAAATGTGATCTTGTGACACGTATGTGGGACATTTTATGAGTGTGTGACTTTTATGTCGTATTTCCATGTGAAATTTTTATTTCATGACTTCTCAATGTTATTTGAGATCAAGTGGAAAAACCCAGGTATCAATGTTGGTAGGCGTGTACTAGTATGCTAGTTATCCTATGGGGATGGACCCATATTTCACATGGAATGTTTGAAGATGAAATAACTATCTATGTTATGACTTTGATGATGTTGGGGGACAACTTGGTAATGGCTAACATTCATATTAGTGCCTCGAGTAGATGAGAGAAAATATTTGTATAGTTACGTTTTCCGAGTACGAGGTACCTAGGACCCACAATGAGCTAGTTCTGATGGTTGTTTTCCCGTTGCTAGTTCTCAATAGATATTTTATAAATAATGTCGACATACAGTATGTTTGGATAGTTATATTCAATAGATATTTATTTATATTTAAATTTTTTGATTTTATTGAATGTAGCCCTCTAGAAACGGATTTTCTTTAATGTTGTATTTTCTGAAGTTTTTTACTAGCATTTATTATTTACAAAACATAAAATATTTTTTTCTTATAATGATTATCACGTTGAATTTTTTTGGAGGCACTCTAATGTGATTCGTCAAACACCCTACTTACACCTTCTAGTGTGTGTAGACTTGGATATCTTTTTCACGGGTTGGGTAAATCTTTTAGTGTCAATAGTCTTTTTTCTAGAGGTCCTTCATGATGTGGTATTTTAGAGAGGTCTTTTTAGAATTTCCCTTTTAATGTGGTCGTTCTGGGGTTTCCATTTTTGTTTTTATTCATTTATAACAATTTTTAAACAATTTTTTTAATTTTTTAACTCAATTATGATATTTTATAAAAGAAATTTTTTCTTTAAATATCTTGATATGTTTCGTTGGATTTGATTGTTTTTATATGTCTATATGCTAGGGTAATTCATTCCCAAATATCAATTTATGATGTTGGGGCTCTGTACTAGCCCATGGGGATCAGGAATTCTCTTTGGGTCTTTCCACAATCCGGGTCGGGTTCCGGTTTTGAAGGTGACCAGATCTAGTTTGTGACATATCAAATTTCATTCAAACCGATTGATTCATTTCATAAATTATATAGAATATAATGTTCCAATTTTTTAAATATCACGGTGTTAGAAAAATTAAATTACACTCAAATGACTGATTATTTACTAATAATTCATCAATACATTCTTCTTATTAATTGATTTTGTTAATTTCCTAATTCAGTTGCTTATATTGAAACACATTGTTATAATGACCATGTTATACAATTAATATTAAAATAATAATATTTCATTGATTATTAATGTTAAATGATTATGATTGTATATGATACAAAAAAATTAACTTATTTTAACATAATATCGTGGTGTTATATTATCTGATTATTATATTTATCATATATCAATAAATTTATATTGAGATAAAAATCATTTTATTCAGGAAGTCACATAATTAACAAATATATGAATAAGGGTGCATGATTTAGTTGTTATATACCATGTAAAAAATAGGTGGGAAAAATAAATCCATCGGTTTTAAATACGCCATAAAATTGAAATATGTTACACAAGATGCATATTATCACAAAAATTATAATTCAGTCTAAAAACAAATTACGACATATAAAATATTAGAATCATTATAGCATGAATCTAAGGGACATAATAGTTATTTGATTTATAATAATTATAGTGATCTGAAAAAAATATTATTTATATAATGTAACTAGATGTAAATTTCTGATCATTTTCTTTGATGTTCAATATTTTTACATGAATGAATTAATGGAAAACATTTCTTGATTATATAGATAATAAGTTCCACAATTTTTCATATGATAATATTAATGATATAATTAAAAAACTAAAATTTCAATTAATACCATCTCCATGACTAGCCCGGTAAGTTAATGAGGAATGAAAAAAATCAAGAAACATTTTTACAATGGATGGGGTTGTCCTCAAATATAGATCATTATGGATTTTTATTTTTATAGAATTAGATTAATGATTAATATGGTTAATTATATAATAATAAAAATGTTGTATAAAATCTTATATTCGTTAAATACGCATTTTAATAAATACTCAATAAGTGGAGAATGAAAAAAAAACATGATGCCTTGAAGAAGTGGTAGTCCTTACATTGCATGAGTGAAAGTTTAAATTTCCATAATATATAAGGGAATAATTTTGAAGTATTTTTCCATTATTATAATAACATTTCTATATAGTAATTATAATGTTTATATTAAATTATGATGTTGTCATATACTGACTACATACCATTTTTCCCATTTTCAAAAAGTCTCTTTAAGGAAAGAGGGAAACCATACAATTAAAAAAATTCTCATTCAATTCAAAATACAACTGTCGAATACCTCATCACCATCTGGGGTCCCATGATCCTCGAGTCGAGCGCCTCGTCAACTCCATCTTAACTGTTTTCACAGCCATCATTCACAGCAGATCCATCCAATAACCAAATCACAATCAGCTAAAGTACATCCAAAGGGGAATACCCAGAATCACCCAACACCAACATAAAAAACCACTGACAGACCATGAACAATGTCACTGAAATCTAATATGGGAGATCTGTTACTAAACCAAAGAAAATCAGACACACCATAGGCAAAATCCTCAACCAGGACACGAAAAAAACCAAACAACGCAGACGAGAACCATCAAACGACACCGTTGTAGTTCCTTAACATCAAACAGAACAACATCACCTATTTCATAAAATCACCAACGGTTACACAAAAATCCAACTCCCAATTTCCATCAACCACAAGACGAATAAATAATCAGAGCCGAAGATCCAGAAATTCAACACCAGATCATAGAAACATCAAGGTGAAACTATCACTGTCGTAGACAGATCTAAACGAACCCACAAATCCAAGCCAAATACCACTGCAAAAAATAGGAAGTCAAAAGATATCACCAGATGTCGGAAGAAAGTCTCGCCTCGAGATCCTATAGCCACCCACCAGTATGCACTCAGATCCCATGACGAGTCGCCCACTGTGAACACATAGAAAAAAAGGGTATACCATATACTCATCAAGGTGAAAATTACTACAAAATTATAGATAAATATCAATGCATTAAAAATTCCAAAACACATCTACAAAAATAAAAAAAATCTATAATTTTTTAATAATGAGTATTCCACAACATCATTTATCTCTTCCATCACCTATGTCCCAGGATAACGTATTCTGATGACATGAATGTGGGAAATTCACTTTTCCTGTGAAAAAAACTATATAAATGACTAAATGCAATGGTATTGTTTGAGAATGTCAGTCCATGTGGATATCACCATGTATTATATAATTACATACATCAGTAAAAAATTAAATATGATTTAAACAAAAAATGAACATTTATCATGGAAAATAAGTATTTATTTTGAGACAAAAAAATATTTTCAAGAATGTTGACTGAACATATATCAATGATGTGATTAAATAGTCTTCTTAGTTAAAACATCATACATGAATATAAATTTTCAATACTAATTTTCATGTAAAAACAATTCAAAAAATAGCATTACACCATATCATAAAACACAGGGTCTTTACTTTTCTTATTTTACGATCCTCAAATTTCTCTATCAATGGTCATGGTTCAATTGTTTACAAGTCCCTCTACTGTTGAAATCAGATCCAACAACACATTAGGGTAATCAATATAAATATTTTTTATATAGTTTTAAATATCATTATATTTCATAGGATTCAATGTCAAAATGTTATTATATTACTTACACACTAACTATCCATGAAAAGTCATTTATAAAAAAACTGATAAATCATGGGAAAATAATTCATTTGTTTTTAACACATTATTTTGATAAAAATTTACCAATTGAAATATTTCAAAATAATCTGCTGATTTCAAATCCAAACCATGCATTTCATAAAATTAAATCCATTAAAAGTAATCTTTCATTTCTTGATTTTTTTAAAGAGTCAATGTTGTACCACATTTAAAATCCATTATTAATTAATTTAATATTAATTAAAAATAATTTAATTTTATCAAATCCAATGAAAAATGGTTTAATTAAAAATGTAATAAAATTTAAAAAAATCATTTTAATTTTTTATTATAAATTAAAATTTATTTAATTCACTAATTAAATCATGGATTCATAATTTTGAAAAACCTTATCGAAACTCTTACCAATTGTCATTTGATCAGAAGATCAAACCATCACTCGCATTTGGTTCCATAAATAGTGTCATTGAAGAGGGATATCATGGAAATGTACTTATCAGAACAATAC
The DNA here is from genome assembly GCA_963277665.1 of Viscum album. Classification (NCBI taxonomy): domain Eukaryota; kingdom Viridiplantae; phylum Streptophyta; class Magnoliopsida; order Santalales; family Viscaceae; genus Viscum; species Viscum album. Next base: position 1,453,585,872 of record OY728159.1, on the reverse strand, counting down.
ATGAAAAATGAAAAAATATTAAAAAACACACGGAATCATCACACTCAATTATAATGGGAGAATGAGAAAGGAAGATTATTAACCAACAGTATTTACACGTACTATATAGGGTTCAATAAAATACTTGAAACTATTATCAGAGAGGAGTTGGGATGGATAAGCCAATGTACTCTCCTATGAAACCAAAAAAAGACAAGGGGTTTGAGTATAGTCTGTTGGTGGAATGTTGGAATAATAAAACCTGAGGACTAAATTATTTTCTTTTAAGAATACAGGACAACAAACCCCCCCCCCATGTCTATTATATAAAATTGAAAAAAATGTCAGACTATGGGGAACTGGGAAAGACCACACTATATAAATCACTAGTCAATCTATCCGCTAAATCTATAGTGTAGAACTCACCCAAATATAATTTACCAATCGAATGTCAATAATGTAGCCCACATACCTTGGGCTTAATACCCCTAAAATTTAAGACACATTAATGATACAACCAAAGACTCTATAACATGCTAGTCTTTCCCACACTAAAGATATACTAATAATGAATTAACCACTCAAACATGGTAACTTGAGCCTCAAAAATGTAGCTAGATATCCACACTATATTAGTTCATAGAATGGTAGAGAAATCAAAACAAGATACATCAAATCCAAACAGTCAATGTGATTACCACCCACTCCACACCACAACCCATGTCCCATTGGTGAATAATTACATCTAAACCCAATATTTCATAAACAATTATATATAATAGCAACCATAAATAGAAAACACATGATTAATATAAGGGGGTTTCTATTACATGAATATTTTAACGAAATGGTAAAAAATCCCAACCAAAATATATTAACTGTCAAAACATCCAATCAATATGATTCTTAATCATGTATATGATGAAACAAAAATCTCATCAGTGATTCACACATCCACATCAAATGAACAAGAATCAAATTTATTGACCTTCCATGATAAACGAACATCTCATAATGAACAATATAATCTAGATAATTATTCCCAGATAAATTATGTTAAACATTAATTTCCACAAAACATAAAACATGGAATGAGTTTGATACATATATATTATTTTTTAATATATTAAAAATTATATGAATTCATGTTGAATTAGGATAGAATTCAATGTTCAATACCCTAATCAAAATAATATCAACAACATCAATTTATCCATAATATTTCAGTGAAATAGTTACAATTTTTTAATGTGACAAGTGACCAAAATTGGGTGAATATCTCATAAAAAACAATTCTCCAAATGAAAATTAAATAGTTTATATATGAAAAATAATAAAATATTAATATCGAATCAATTTCATTAACATTAGTTAATGAATAAAATATATCACTATTATCATTTTTGTAACAATCTACACCCAATCGAGGATGTTTCACAAATATCCCACCATCATCATGAATAATTACAATGGAATCAATAAATTTTCTTCAATGAGTGAAATAAATATGGAAAATTGATAAATATTATTATAGGAAAATTAAAAAATCCAAATTATCTAGCCCATGGTCCTCCACAATCAAGAAAACAATAATAAAATTATGTATTGAAAAAATATTTATATCAATATATATGTCCATATACCATTAGATTATATAAAATTCCCAAACACATCAAAGATGAAAAGTCATCTTAGAAGCCACACAAATAATGATAAGTGAATGTGGGATTTCTTTTTTGAGAATAAAATGGATGGATGAAAATGAATTTTTAATATCTTCTGTATGTACAATCATTCAAAATCTACAAATTTTGTTTTATAAAAAATGGGTATAATTTAATTTTATTTGTTCCAATGATCGATTGTGGTCCATATCAAATTATTCATTCATTTGGTAACTAAAATCATGAGCTTAATTTCCATATCAATGTAATCCCGTTTTCTTATTAGCATAGTAGTGTTTGTTGTGATGTCAATATTTCTTTTCTTATACATAAAATGATAAAATGTATAATAGTAACAAAAAATGTATACAATGATGAATATTATAAATTTCCACCATAAAAATTAAAGAATCTCATTAAAAATCATAGTGGATCTAGTGTGCTTGACCATATGGGAATTAACAAAGTATCCCATAAAAAACATTCCCGTAATAAAGTTTAGGATATTCGTATTTAAAAATCATATAATACCTTAAGTAGTGATTAACCACTCTCTAATGGTATCCCTACTATTATGATAATTTATCCAACAATAGAAATCATCTATATACATCTCCTAATTAATTATCCTGAAAAACTAGGGTGTCAAATAATCAAATTCCTAAACAATATAGGTCATGTACGTCATGATACCCTAATTAATTGGAGTGGATATGCCTAGTATGTTCCACTATTATGATGAATCATCCATAACTTCAGTTCTAAATTTATTTATCAAGGCATCATCAATGAAAATATTCATTATAGAATTACTAGAAATATAAAATTCAAAATACATTCCTTACTCCTATAAATTCCTAGGACATAAATTGATATATTGTTGAGATAACATAAAATAAAAATTTTGTTATCTAAATAGGAATAATTCTTTTTTCAAAAATGGTAATTCATAAATATCATAAGTAAACAATTCATTATTATGTGATCATGATAATTTCTACCATTTATTATCTCATGTGGCTTATTTTATCTGTTACCCTAGCATTCTACGTGAACCCCCTTCAAGTGAATTTAAAACAAAAAAATACTAGTTTCATCACAAATGACCATATAGACCATCCAAATTCTTGATTATTCAATAAGTTACATGATATATAAAGATTTTTAATCTCATTATATGAGTTTCAAAAACATCAATTTCAAAAACTACAGTACTCAATTCCATTTGATAGTGGTAATTTAGAATAGAACATTGATAAATTTTATTGAACGTGTAGAAATACCCCCAACTAAACCAAAGACAAGTCAAATCATGGACATGTTATTTCATTCTAACTATATCATAGCATCCCTCACCTTACCTTGTCCTAAAAAAAATACCACGTATCAAGACCGCATATACCAAGAAAACTACATCTATAAATTTGAAAATAGATTCTGAGAGATTTTCTTATTGTCATTAATATATTAAAATATCTATAACATCGCCCAAATGACACACATGGCCCCCCAAATTCAACATGTAAAAAACATTCATCCCAATATACTACTACTAGTGAGTTATTATTGTTATTGAATTTAACATTCATAAAAAAGATAATAAATATGGAGTTTTGGTTACACTAAAAGTTTTATCATGGTATTAATAATTGCAATTCCTATACTGTAATGTGTTCTTCGCGATGAACTATTCTTTGATTCAACACTGCAGATATCTAAACCGATGAGAAATCAGGGATAAACTCTTCAACCCCTAATAATAATAAAAAAATCATCATTGTGAGGTAAAATATATTTTTTTCTTATCCATATAATTATTAATTATTTAGTAATAAAATAATCATTATGGGTTTCATCATAATTCATTGAAAGAATGAATTCTATAATATGTGACATGATTTGGAGTATGAATCCTTAAAACAAAAAATATCATCTCAAAGAAACACTCACTCAATATGTTCATGTGGTTCATTATATTATATAGGAATTTATATGAGTATTATACCCACAAAAAACACACATGAAATGTAATCCACCAATACTAATTGGAAACCAATAAACATAAATGGAAGTATGAACAGAAACAAAATTACAAAAGTATGTACATACCAACTAAATGATTCAGAGTCCAGATCAAAAGTATACATCAAAAGGGAACCATCAATAAAAATATTCATATCCCCCATAAATCTATTGAATTTTTGTGGAATACACCTCAAAAGGGAACCATCAATGAGATAACATTCATCATGCTGATGGAATGACAATGGAAAGTCCCTATGACCATATGATTCACACTCATTATCAAGAGAAAGAGGAAAAAAAAATTAAATCTCAACACTTGAGACCATACAATTATATTTTAATGAGGTACATACCCAAGAGATTCAATAAGAAAAATATTTTTTCATGAATGGTGAAATAATATGATATATGGCGGAGATTAATGAAACATCCAAAGAATATAAAGAATAATAAATTTTTATATTTATTAATATTGGTGAATTAAATATTAATTTTACTTTAAATGGGCCTCATTGATTGCAGGCTTACCTGATATGCAACAATGGGTTTGTTGGAGATCTTATGTTGCACATTAATAATATATTATTATTATTTTAATTGTAGTTAACGCCTAGCCATTGTATTGGTAGAAATGAATAAAACTAACATGAATATGATTATAACTGTTTTTTAAATGATTTTACAATAATCCAATAATATTTAGGGGATTAAAATTTCAATGAATCTAATTTTATGCATAAACATTCTAATATTCACTAAAAGGTCGATTTATCTCCATTTGACGGAAAACCCTCATAAAATCCAGATTTGGTAATTATTTTATGTTCTATTTGAGAAAATAAAATTCATCTTTAGATTAAGGACATCAAAATTTAATTTGGGTAAATTTTTGGTATTTTTCTGAACAAAATCATTTTTAATGAATAGTGAAAAATAATATATTTTAATTCAAAAGTGCCTTTTAATCAAATTTATTTATATGGTTATATTATCATTTTAATTGGAGTGAAATTGTAATTAGAATATATTTTTCCATTTAAACCAATTTTTTTCATTGTAATTATTTTCACCTTGAAATTGGACGTAAACTAGTATCAGTCTTTTTAATAGTTATTGTTTCTTAAAAACACGCTATTGGTTTTGATAATTGGAATTAATTTTAAAATAATTAATGAAAATTCTATGTAATGAAAATTTTAATATAGACTTTAATTTTGAATTTTGAGTATCAAATATAGCTTTGGCTGATGTTTTGGTATTATTCTCAAAAAAATCAATTTTTGATGAATAGTGAAACCACTTAGTAGTAGTTAAAAACTGTCATTCCCATTTAAATGAAATTTTACCACTTATGTTAATTGAATATTGAAAATTCATCATTCATGGTTGTTTTTATTATGTAAAATGTTGTTCTATAAGATGACAATAATTTATGGTGAATAGTAAATTTTGACTTTTATTTACCGTGGTAAAATGTATATAGGGTAATTCAAGGTAAAAAGAATATTATAGTACACAAAATTACATCAACAATTTTACATACATTATTGGTTAACATATTTACGACCATGAACATCTTTGGGTCTATTTTGGAACCCCATGGAGCCACTTATGAGTGATAATTAATCTTTTTTTTAATTAGCTTAATGTAAAGGAAAAAAGGAAAAAAACAATTATCCTTTAGTAAATCCATTTTTTATGTGGTTATATCAGTTATACATTGGACTATAAATATTCATTGGAACGAAAATGCGATGTCATATATCATGGTATTTTTATATAATTTTAATACCTCAAATAAATTAAAATATTTATGACACAATAATGATTCAGTATTTACCTCATTTGTAAATGATCTAAGTAAATAAGATTATAAATATTAAAAAAAATCAAACGAGTCCAATTCAAATTGGATGATTTTATTTTGACCATTAGTCATCTTATATTCTTCTTTAACTTGTTTTGGACCTTTATAAACTGAATGTAATTATATAATAAAATAATATTTTCCCCTTCCTAAAGAGCCCCTCCCCCCCTTATAAAAATCACTCACTTCTAACTCATTCATCACACCTCTCAAGCCCCGTGTCTCAAACAAATCCTTCCCAAATAAGCTTCCATGATACCTCTACTCCTTTTAAAATACATACCATAGACACAAGGAACTTCCAGAAGTCCTTTTGGTTCAAACCGAAGAGAGTTACCCAAATTAAAGGTAATGGTTCCTCTTAATATGATTTCATTTATTATACCTCTCCAACCCCTAAAATCATTTTATTCCTTCATTTTATAACATCAAATATTTCTTAAATATACAAGGTTGTTCTTATGATAAGGATTCAAACTACACATACACACACCTCCATATAATGAGTAAAGAACAAACTATTTCTGTGGATGGACAACTAACGCCTCATGAACAATGATTGTTCGATTATCTCTAACCACCTCTCATGGAGTCCATTAAAATGCCACTGTATTTATATATGATATATATTATGTTTATTTTTTATTTACTCTTCTGTATTTTACATTTATATCCTACCTCTATGGGTTCCATAATGGGTAAATGCGATAATTTCATTTGAGGAAGTGTGGACTACCACCCTCTCAATGTAATATGAATCGTTAATTCCACATGTAGGAATTATAAAGGAAAAAGTTTATCCCAGTATATTATGATATTATACTGGGATTATAATATATTTATTTATCATTATGTTTTTATTCCATTAAGGTAAAAAATAGAAATGAAAGAAGCGGTCATGGGTAAGAAAGGCTTACCGTCTCCATGAACGGTGCATTTCATTTCATATCGCCAAAATGTTATATTCTATTATAAGTAAAAATATATACTAGATATATATGATAATTATGATATCTAAATCATGAATATAATTCTGGAGATAATGTACTATTGACTTCATGGTCAACAAGTAATTATAATGTGTTCATTTTTTAACTCAAGTACCAAATATATAAAAACCCATTATAAACATAAATGATTACATAATGTTTATAACTTAGTAATTAGTGATTTAAAATGAATAATAAACTTGAAAAATATTCTTATGAAAGTAGAAATAATCATTATTTATTATTAAAAGGATTAAATAACGAACGAGTCATGTCAGACATGAGGTAGGGGACTTGATCTCAAAATCCTTTCATTGAGGAATATTTTGTTTTATACATGACATTTTTATACGGTGTATAATCAGATTTGAATTTTCATTTCATTCATAGGGAATATTTTTATACAAATTATTATAATAAATAAAAAAAGGAATGTTTTTTTAATGTAACTGGTGACAATGACCTTTTTCTGCCACCGCGAGTATTATTTAATCATTGGCTTCCTTAACAAACTGTAGTATTTTTTAAAGGAAAATAAATACCATAAAATTTTTACATATTTTTGAATTGAAAATGGATAGATTAATGGAATTTTGATGTCAATATATTTAAATTATATATTTTGATTTAAATGTGGAAATGACATATTTCCATTATGTTTGTTTAATGTGTTATGAATATGTGTCGGTTCATGGAATAATTTATGTATAGGGGTGGTTCTGTGATAATCCAAGTGCCGGTGAGCTTGAGATAACTCTCCAATGAATTGGGTAACGTGACAGAGGTAAACATGAATGTTTCTCCTTAGTGATTTCGGGAATATATTGTGATGTGTATTCCAACATAACTCCCAATGTAGTTGTGATAGCTACAATGTAAGTATTATATGAATGTCATAGGTACCATTATGATTTGTGATTACTATGTGATATTCATAAATATTATTTTTTCATGAGGTAAGTAAAAGTGTTTATGTTTTGTATGTATTGATGGACTAATGAATTCATTCTTATTTTATAACCTTTACTGGTCATTTTATTTCCATCCCATGTTTCGAAATGATTTTCCCAGGACATAAGGATGAATAGGGTCTATGATGGGATCAAGGAAAATAATTCTTTCTAAAATATGGAACTAGACATGACTCTTATTTTAAAGAGTTTTTTATTTTATGAAAATAATGGATACTATGTTGAATTATCTATATGTAATATTCATGTTGTTATGTAAATTTTATGACCTAATTATCTAAAACTCTAAACCTAAAAAGATCCTCAATGTGAATTACACATTTAATTCAATAATATGTAATGATTATGTTTGGGTCATTATAGTTGGTATCTGAGGTTTGTTTAGGAAACTATATGAGTTAGAATATAGTTAAATTAATATATATAAATTATTTGTTTCTTATGTGATAATTGAAATGATATAGCATTTATATATTACCATGTTTTTTTAGCTAAGATATTTATGTGATCAGAATGGTTTTCTATAGAGGAAACATGGAAACTATGTTGGGACAACGTTAGGAGGAAGACAACCTTACAAATCACTAAACTAAGATGGTCGGAATTGGAACTGAATAGATTGTTGCAATGATGACACAACTGACAAAGACTATAAATGATGATGATATCAATGAAAATGACTAGCCAAATCAACCATATAGAAACATGTCAGTAGTGGAGCATTTCAGGAGGCAACATCCCCCATCATTCAGTGGATCATATAACTTTGTGCTAGAAGAAGTGCATATTAAAGAACTAGAAATGATTTTTGATATTATGAGGTTTTAAAAACATAAAATGGTAAATCTTTCTGTTTATAGTTTTGAAGGTGAATCTGATCAGTGGTGGTTGATTGGGAAAAATATCATGGATAGTGAAGAGATTTCTTCTCTTTATTGGGATGAATTCAAAGGTATGTTTCTTGAGTAACATATTCATAAGGTGGATTGTCTTAGAATGGAAAATAAATTCCTAGAATTGAGGAAAGAGGTTGACTCATTGGTTGCTTATAAGGAAAAATTCACTCGACTGGGAAGGTATTCTCCAATTTCATACAAGATCATCATAGTAAAATAAACAGTTTTTCTTAGTATTAATGGAAAAGTATCAAAGGAAATTAGCATCTTATGAGTTGAAAAGTAATTAAAAACTTGTTCGTTGTGCGTAGGTGGAAAAGGGGTTTTCCGATGACCATGAGTTCTTTGAAAAATAACAGAATAAAAGGTTGAGGTGGTAGGTGAAAGGGTTGAACCCTCCAAAAAAGTCAGATTGTAAGAAAAATAATATTACAGTTTGTGAAAATTGATGTTAAAACAATTTTGGGGAATGTCTTTTGAATTCTTCTCAGTGATGCCTATGTTGTAAAATTGAAATAAGGCTCAAAATTTCACTGAAAAAAATCAGGTTAATGGTAAGAAAAAATCATATTTATAGTCAGTAAAACATTTTAAGTGAAATGATATGGTTCAATATGATATTTAGTGTCCAACAATGTAACGAACTATGGGAAAGAATCAAGAATACAAGTAGAAAGGGGTGGTGAAATCCTTTGCAACTACTTCAGCAAATGTTGGGTCATAAAATGATGTAGTACCGTGTACATTGTTTGTTTGTTCAGATTATGCCAATGTGTTCTTTGATTCATGGCATACACATTTGTTCATTTCTGCAATTTTTTCTAGTAAATTGGGAATTCAATCTCAAGATATCAATCATGAACATATGGTAAAAACCACATGGGGAAATTTTGAGATAAAAAAGAATTATAAGAACCTTTATTTCATTGTGAGCAGGAAGAATCTACATGCAAACCTTGTTGGAAATGAATGTTATCGTCCACATATTGTTGAAAAAAAGGAAGTTTAGAGATTAATGATGTGCCAAGGGTAAATGAATACTTTGATGTTTTTACTTATGAGTTTCATTGTATTATTCCTGATCAGGATTTTGATTTTACTGTTGACTTAGTTCCTGATGCAAAGACAATTTCAGAACCCCCTTACCAAATGTCTCAAACAAAACTTTTAGAGTTAATGAAGCAATTTTAGGAGTTATTAGATAAATGATTAATTTGACCTAGCACATCACCCTGGGTTTCTCATATCTTTTTTGTTAAAAAAATATGTTTCAATGAGACTATTCATTGATTATAGAGAAATAAATAACATCACTGTTTAGAACAAGTATCCTTTTCTTCACATCGATGATTTTTTTTATCAACTACAGGGAGCTCAGTAATTTTCAAAGAATGATTTGTGGTTGGGTTAAAATCAATATAAGTTTAAGGAAGCAGTCATTCCAAAGACCGAATTTTCTACTATATGAACATTATGAATTTGTAGTTATGCCTTTTGGTTTAACCAATGAACCTGCTGTATTCCTAGAACATACAAATAGAATTACTTGTGAGTTCGTGTATATGTGTGTGGTTTTTTTCATTGATTATATTTTTGTTTATTCCAAATCTAAAGAGGAACATTAATGTTATTTATGGTTTGTCATGAAAGCAATAAATAAAACTAAAATTTTTGGGATATTTAGCAAGTGTGAGTTTTGGTTATAACAAATTTCTTTCCTTGGTAACATTAATTTAAAAAATCGAATAGTTATTTATCCCAATAAAAAAGTTGTTTGTTAATGGCCAAGACACAAAAATATAACTGATAACTGTAGTTTTTTTAGTTTAGCAGGTTATTACTAGAGGATTGTTGATAATTTTTCACAGTTATCTAGTCCAATGACTATGTAAGCCCGAAAATCTGTTATGTTCCTTTGGAAAAAAGTATGATTTTATTGTTTTTAGGAATTGAAAAGAAGATTGGTGGATCCTCTAGTTTTGGAACGACCATCTAGAACTGGAAAATTTTTTATTTACTGTGGTACAGCGTTGAAAGGTCTTGGTTGTGTATTTATGAAGAACGATCAGGTAATTGCTTATGTTTCACATCAGTTAAAACCTCATGAGTTAAATTACCCTACACATGATTTGTAATTCGTTGCTGTTGTTTTTGCTTAAAAATTTTGGAGGCATAATTTGTATTGAGTAAAATGTGAAATATATACTGACCCCAAATGTTTGAAATATATATTTACTCAAAATTAATTGAACATGAGACCGAGGAGATGGTTGGAATTAATCAGAGATTATGATTTCATGATTCTTTACCATCCTGGAATGAATAAAATGTGGTTGATTCTTTAATTTGAAAAAGTAATTCTTCATTAACCATGATATGTTTGGAATGAGATCCTATGGATTTTGATTTGATGAACATTGGCATAGAAGTTTTTGGGCAGAAAATTATTCCATTTTGTTTGTGGTGTTAGTGAAATCATCTCTATAATACAGAATAAAGAAAGTGCATAAAGAAGACAATGAGTTGTAGAAATCGGTAGAGTTCGTTCAGAAGGGTATGTTTCGGGATTTTAACATTGATAATGATTGTTTTTTGAGGTTTGGAAAAAGATTATGAGTGCCTTGTGATTCACAGTTAATGAATGAGTTTTTATCTGAAGCTCATAGTTCCCTGTTTTTAGGGTATCCAGGCAATACTAATATGTATAAAGATATTCGGGAGTATTATTGGTGGGATGGAATAAAAAGAGATATTGCCAATTTTACTAGAAAGTGTTTAAGTTGTCAGTAGGTTAAAGCAGAGCGGTAGTTACTGAAAGGGATTTTTTAGTCTTTATCGAGGCTAGAGTGGAAATAAGAAAATATATCCATGGACTTTGTTATGGGATTACTGAAAACTTCTTGGGGGTAACAAAGAATCTTGGGTAATTATAGAACAGTTGTCTAAATCATCTCATTTCCATCATACTCGAGATACTTTGACTCCAGATCAACTTTCTCAGATGTATGTTAATGAGACAGTCTAGTTTCATGGATTTCCCCTCTTTATTGTATATGATAATGATCCTTGGGTTACCTATAAATTTGGAATTTCCTTCAGAATTCATTGGGTAATGAATTAAATTTTAGTACAACTTTTCATCCGTAATCAGATACCAAGTCCGAACGATCAATTCAGACCGTGGAAGATATGTTATGTGCTTGTTAACTAGATTACCAGGGTAGTTGAGACCAGCATATTTCTTTGGTTGAATTTTCTTATAATAACAGTTTTCATTCTAGTATACAGATGGTTCCATTTGAGGCATTATATGGAAAGCATTGTCAAACTAAATCATTTTGGGATGAATTAGGTGAAAGGAAGTTGATGGATCTAGAATTGGTTGAAGAGATGGAAAAAAGGTTTAGATGATTTAGAAGAACATGAGAATAACTCAGAGCAGGAAGAAAAGTTATGCGGATTACTGGAGGAAGGATATCTCTTTAGAGGTAGGTGATCATGTCTATCTCAATGTTCCTCCATGGAAAAGTGTGATGTGTTTTGGAATGAAGGGAAAATTGATTCTGAGGTGCATTGATCCTTATAAAATCTAGGAAAAAGTAGGATCAGTTGCATACAGAGTGGATTTACCTCCATTTTTATCATAGGAACACAATTGTTTTCATGTTTCAATGATGGGAATGTATATGCTAGAGAAATATCCTATTTTTATCCCATGTGTAGTTCAGTATGAAGAGAATCACTTTTATAAAGAACAGCCAGTCCTGATTCTTGACCGTAGAGAGAAAGCATAGAAGAATAATATAATTCACCAGGTAAAGGTTTGTGGAAAACCATATGGTTGAAGAGGCAATGTAGGAATCTAAAAATGATATGAGGGATAAATTCCCTCATTTATTTGATTTGTTAAAAATATTGTGAGGACATAATTCCCAAATGGTGTAAGGAAATGTAAAATCCAAAGTAAATAATGAATAATACATTTTCATATTTATTAATATTTGTGAATTAAATATTAATTTTACATTAAAGTGGTCTCTTTGTTTGATGGCTTACCTGATAAGCAACAACACGTTTCGTGGAAATCATATGTCACACAATAATAATATAATATTATTATTTTAAATGTTTGTTAATGCCTAAAAATTAAATTAAAAAATGAATAGAACTAACTAAAATTATATTATACATGTTTTCTAAATGATTTTACATTTATCCAAACAAAGATATTGGATTAAAATATGAACGAATCAAATTTTATGTATAAATACTCTAATATTCACTAAATGGTCTATTTAATGCCTTTTGATGTTGAACCATCTTTAAATATAGTTTTGTTCATTTTTATATGTTCTATTTGACAAAATAAAATTTTTCTTTAGATTCCGGACATAAAAATTAACTTTGGGTCAATTTTTCATATTTTTCTGAAAAATTTCATTTTTTAATTAATATTAAAAAATACTATATTTTAATTAATATTAATAAATACTATATTTTAATTCAAATGTACCTTTTAATAAAATTTATTTATTTGGTTATATTATCTTATTAATTGGTTTTGAAGTGTAAGTAGAATATATTTTTACGAATTAATACAATGATGGAAATTTTAATTAATTTCACTTTGAAATTGGACATAAACAAGTATCAATCTTTGGATAGTTATCATTTCCTAAAAAAGGAAATTTGTTTTGACAATGGGAATTAATTTTAAAATAATTTATTCGACTTCTATTTTTTAATTTGGTAAAATAGATTAATTTTTAATTCGGAATATCAAATATTTCTTAGGCTGAAATTTTGGTATTTTTCTGAAAAACGTCATTTTTTTAATAATGAAACCACATATTAGTATTTAAAAAACTGACTTTTTCATTTAAATGAAATTTTACCACTCTTGTGAATTAAATTTAGAAAATCCGACATACATGGTTGTTATTTGTAAGTAAAATATGGTTCAATAAGATGAAAATAATTTTAGCGGAATATTAAAATTTTACATTTCTTTACCGCAGTTAAATGTAAATAGTGTAATTCAAGGAAAAAATAACTCTATAATATACAAAAATAAATTCGAACTTGTCCTAAACATATTTAATGAGTCATTTATGACCATTATCATCTTTGAGTCTCTTTTGGGACCCCATGGAGCCCCATATGAGTGATAATGACACTTTATTTTAATTTCTATAATGTAAAGGCAAAAATTACATAAACAAATGTCTTTTAGTATATCAATTTCTATAGGGGGTTATATAAGTAATCCTTTAGACAAAAAAATTTTATTGTAAAGATAAAAATATTTTTTAAATCATGTTATTTTTATATAATATTTAGACATCATATAAATTAAATTATCCTTGACACAATGATGATGTAGTATTTACCTCATTAATAAATGGGTTCAATAAATAATACTATAAATATTAAAAAAAATATCCAAATCCTGTCCATTTCTTATTGTATAATTTTATTTCTATCATGAGTCATCTTATCTTTGACTTTAAATAGTTTTTTACCTTTATAAACTGAATATCATTATATAATAAAATTATATTTTCACACTTTCCTAAAGAGCCCCTCCCCACCCTTATAAAATACCTCATGTATAACTCATTCCTTACACCTCTCAAGTGCCTTGGATTATCCAAAACCTTCCCTAATAAGATTTTAATATTCTTATTCTTCTCCTAAAAGCCTTACCTTAGCCAAAAGGCACTTCAATATGTTCTTTTCGTTCAACCCTAAGGGAGTTACCCAAATTGAAGGTAACATCTCCTCTTAACTTCTTTTCATTTATTTTACTTCTCCAACACCTACTATCTTTTTATTCCATTATTTTATAACAAAACTATAATACTAAATATACTAGGTTCTTTTTTTTGAGAAGTATTGGAACTACACTTACACACTCCTCAATTTAATTGGGGATTGACATAATGTTCATGTGGATGAAAACTAACGCCTCACGAAACGATGATTGTTCGATTATCTCCTACCGCCTCTTAGGGTGGCAATTAAGATGTAACTATATTTATATATGGTATATATTATGTTTATTTATTCTTTATTCTTTGGCATTTTACATTTATATCCAACCTATATGGTTTCCATAACGGGTAAATATGATAATTTCATTAGAAGAAGTGCAAACTACTACCCCTCAAAGTGATATGACTCATTAATTCCATATATGTGACATATAAATTATAGAGTTAATGATATTATATATGATATTGTACTATAATTAAAATATAATTATTTATCATTACATTTTATTTCTATTAATATACTAAATATAATTGAATGTAGTGTTCACACGTACGTACAACTTACCGTCTCCATGAACAATGCCTTTCATTTCTTATCTTAATAATGTTTTGTACTATAATAAGTACATATATATACTGGATATATAAGATTTATATTTTATATAAATCATGAATATCATTTAGGAGATAATGGACTATTTACCACATGGACAACATTAATTATAATTTGTTTATTTTTTACTCTAGTACCAAATATCGACAATCAACCATTTTTAAAATAAATGATAAAATACTGTTTATAGCAAGGTAAGAAGTGATTTAAAAGGAATAATAATCATAAAAAATGTTCTTAAGCAAGTTTTAAAAAAATTAGTTTATTATTAAGGAGATTATAGAATGAAAGAGTCAAGTCAGACATGAGGTAAGGGACTTCATCTCAATATCCTTTCATTGAAGAATATTTTGTTTTGTAGAAGACTTTAATTTATACTGTGTATAGTCCCCTTCGAATTTTCATTTCATTCAAAGGATGTATTTTTATATGAAGTGTCTTACTAAATAAATAAAATGAATTTTTTTAATGTAAGTTGTGACAACAGCCTTTTTCCGCCGATGTGAGTATTATTTGATCTTCTTCTTCATTAACAAGCCATAGTGTTTTTTAAAAGAAAATAAATACCAAATATTTTTTACATATTTTGGTATTGAAAATGGTTTTGATAATTTATTTGTTTTGTCAATATATTTAAATGATATACTGTGATTGAAATGTGTAAATGACATCTTTCCTTTATATTTTTTCTGTGTTATGAATATGTTACAGTTATTTGAATATTTTTACGTATATGGGTGGTTCCATGATAAAACGAGTGCAGTTGAGACCAAGATATCACTCCAATGCATTTAGTAACAATATGTAAGTAAACATGATTGTTTCTCCAACGAAATTTAGGGTATATAATGTGATGGGTATTCCAACTCAACTCCCTATATAGCTATGATAACTACAATGAATGTATGATATGAATGCCATAAGTACCTTTATGATTATTGATTAGTATGTGTTATTCAAAAATCTTATGTTTTTATGAAGTAACTAAAATAGATTATGTTTGGTATATATGATGGACTAATGATTTTCTTCTTATTTTATAATCCTTATTGAGATTTTTATGCTAATCCCATGTTTTGAAATGTTTTTCACTGGACATAAAGATGAATAAGGTCAATGATGGGATTAAAGAAAAGTCTTATTGTCTAAAACATGGAACTAGACATGACTCTTTTTTCAAGATATTTTTATTTTACAAAAAAATGGATACTAAGTAAAATTTTCTACATGAAATATTCATGTTGTTATATAAATGGTTTGACCAAATTCTCTAAATTTGTAAAACTAAAAAAGACCCTCAATTTTAATTATACATTTAATAAAATAATATGTCATATTTAAGGTCGGGTCCTTATAATTAATCATGAGATCCCTATAAAATCTAGCCTAATAGTTTTTTGATATGATTGTATGATTTTAGGTCTTTTCATTAAAAGGAGTCCATTGTATTTGAAACTATGATGAGTTATTTACTCAAGGGGAATAATAATAACCAAGATGAGTTTATTAACTCAATTGTAATTTAATATTTTGTTGAAGATAATTCCTAGGAGTATTCTTGTGTATATATAACCTTTTGGATTAACTCGACTTAAGGTGAATAATGATAAACAGAGGAATATCTTTACTCAATGGTAAATAATGATTTTGAAAGGAATTATATCTAGGAGAATGATCATATTTATGGAATAAATAGGTGCATATAAACTCATGGTGAATAATAATAATCATGATAACCATATTGAATGCATGTTAAATCATTATTCCGTGATGGATTTCAACTTGGCGGATTCCCTTGACTATAAGAACATGATGAATATCTAAATCCATACTGAATAATGATAAAAATGAGGGTTTTCTCATCTCAATATTAATTTATTAATTTTTGGGTCATACACTAAGAAGGATTCAAATGTTATTTGATACAAGATTATTATTATATTACATGGATAATTATTTGAATTCAGATCTGTATGTCAGCTCAATGGTAATTGGTCATTTTTTATTTGATTACACATAAGAGGAATCCCATGATTCCAAAACAAATAAAAATATATCAACCCATGGTGAGCATGGATAACTATAAAAAATAATTCATATTAATGGTATATAAATATTTGATCCAGAAATTCACCTTAGAATATATCCAATGTTAGTTATCCCCACCTGTATCCTAGTGATAATATGGGGATGGGAGACTGTTTAGTTTGGGGATTACAAGTAGTTAGACACCATGATGGTTATGTTTTGGGATTACTACAATTGAGGAAGTCCAATGTTATGTTATATATGGATCATATTATATCATAAGTGTTTCCCTATACACATTCATGAAGGTGGAAATGCACAAAGGATAATCATTTCAAATTTCAAGAGGAATCCCATTTTTTACTTCACATATTGATGGATTCATATAATAGTACACATTGGGATTTTCCATTTGTATTAACAATATATGGTGGGATTTTTTTCATTTATCATACCCTTAGTCATGTTGAATTTAGAACATTTGTTTTGGCCGCATTTAATTTTTCATAGTTTTGGCCTTATTTTATTGAATTCATAATATTCCTTAAGTATTACATGAATTTATATATTCACATATCATTTAAACATTACAAAATTTTGAGGGATTGTGTTTTATATTGTTTAATTTTCTATGTTCCTTCAAATTATTTTATAGAAATTTCCATAAACTTTTTCAACATCCGTAATTTTCCTAGAGTGGTATTGGGGGGAGTGAGTCTAGTACGATCTTAATACATCGTTTATCATGTGTATTCCCATATGGATTTTATAATTGGATGAAATTTTTTATATGAAAAACAAATAATCTATTTCCTGAGTTAGTTGGTAATGTAGAAAAATATACATTACAACATATGGACTTGGTAGAAAATTTCAGTCACATAGATTTATTTCTCTATACAAGATTGAAAATTTAACCACCTAATAACCAAAATAGAATAAATTTATAATAGAATAAGTTTTATTTTCATGGACAACAAATC
The DNA here is from genome assembly GCA_963277665.1 of Viscum album. Lineage (NCBI taxonomy): Eukaryota > Viridiplantae > Streptophyta > Magnoliopsida > Santalales > Viscaceae > Viscum > Viscum album. The sequence goes on along the minus strand of OY728159.1, from coordinate 1,453,568,083 downwards.
TCAAAAGTTTTTGGGTTCTCCGCTTTGAAAACTATTTAAATTGATTCATATATGGAAACATCTTCTATGTTGATAAAAAATTACCACCTCCATGATTTAAATGACAATGTATTCAAAAGATGACATAAGTGATAGGTAGCTATAGAAAAGAACTATGTGGAAGATAAAACCACAACTGCCTTGATGAAAATTAGAGTAGTTAAGAGAATTTATTGATTTTCTATGTGAACCCGTAAATTCTTTATACTCAATTTTGATCAATGTAAATTTTCCTTCTGGAAAATACGAAACTAAATTAGATTTGATAGAACATTTTAACTATATGATCTATGATGTTGAGGTATTTGTTATGTCTATTATTCTATAGTAGTATACACCTATTTACTATGGTGTTTGTTCCATATAATGATATAATCTGATTAAAAAATTTCCTTAGAATAACATGACAAATTGGATTAATTTGATAAAACCTTTTTATCATTAATTGGATAAATCCACGTCAACTAACATTGGGAGGATCTAACCACCACCATACCTAGATGTTAAATGTTTCTAAGTAATATCTATAACTATGTGAGTGATTATTATTCTTGTGGATGGAAGTTGAATTATGTTCTTCTTCTAATATGGATACAAATATCAACTAAAATTCTAAATGTTTTATCTATTTTGTATAATATCATGGTGAACTCAGAAATGTGTGTGGCATGACATTCTTCATTCCAAAAAAATGACGCATCGTAAAATTGTTATTTTATCTATATTAAATTTATATAATTATATTTAAAATTTAATGAAAAATGATTCATTCCAAAATTATTTGATGGAATTATGAGGCAACAGAATAGTTTGAGGGATCCTCCCATATGTAGGATCCCAAATAAGGGATTTTGAATACCGTCAAGAGGGGAATATGGAGTCATGGAGTTTAGTTTTCTCATTTGAATAATTTATGAGAGGCATTCAAATTTCAGATAGATATAACATCCACTCATTGATCATATATCATATATTAGAAATTTAATGGATTATATAATGGAAAAATAATGTGTTACCAATTCTAATTTTCATTTGGATCAATGATAGGAGACACAGATGTCACTTCATATCTTGAGGGAAAAATATTCATTTCACATGTTTTCCATATAAAGGTAATAATATATAGATCATTTTTATATATAGGAGAAATTTAAAAAAATGGTTTTTTAATTAAGAACTATGTTTTGAATGATCATACATTGATTGATCATGTAAACATGAGTATAAATATAAAAACATTACAAATGGTTCATGTGAAGGTACCAGTATTTATGTGGCGATGTTTCATGGATCTAATTCACATGCCAAAAATCCAAGACAGATGGATCATGAAACTATAATCATTTTATGATCAAGATGGTTAAAATACATGTTATTTATTTCTTTAGTAATTAAAATAAGGGGATTATTCCCAAATACAGGTCAAGAAAAGAAAATAATGGCCCTAATATTTTCGTTGGTCAGTGGGCCAAGTGACCATAACTCAATTTTACATAGGATTTATTAGTGTAACCTAAAAGAATATTGGATTTTTTCCTATTCAATTTTACTAATCAAGTAATATAGAGGAATAATAGTCATGAACTTTGAATTCAACCATGTTTCCAATCGTGGTGTTTGAACGAGACATGTATTATGTGTTTTCCTTAGTTTCCAATTCTATTTTTTTTAAATGTTATGTCTATTGAAGGCCTAGTGAGCACGAAATCATATTTTCTCAAAAATACCAATACATGTTTTAATCATGGTGAGTAATAGGACTCCTCATATTGTATGTATAATATCATGTATGATGACCAATATAGGTGATGTTTAGAAATGAACAGCCTTGACAAAATGTAATGAGGTATACATAGTGACACAAGAATAATGGGGATGACCTGAAATTCATGCCCAAAGGAATTATTACATAACACATAAAGTATATTTTAATTAATTTTATTTTCAAAATTCATGGACTATAAGTTTCTTATATTTTAGGTTGATCAACATTGAATACATTATGATTTAGTTTAAAGTTTTATAGCATTAAATGAAAATGTGGTTGAAAATTTCTATAATGAAATTAAAAAAAACATATGTGAATAGAGAGGTTAATGATAATATAGAGGATAATATGGATATGTACAAATTTATTAACTTAACATTCATCTAAATAGATATTTTTATGTATTTTTTTCTAGAATATTTTCTCAAAATATAGGGGATATCTATACATTAAAGAATATAAATACTATTGTGAAAGGGGTCATAACGCTATCAAAAAAACCATTGAAAATCCGAGGAATTGATTTTTTGATTAATGAATTAATAATAGTTAATTGAGTATTTTGGTCACCTGAAATGCTCCATATATAATATAATATTTTATAAATGATTAAGAGGGAATTATGGTCTCTATCAGAAAGGAACAACCATATAGAAATTTCATATAATTATTATATCATAATCATTGTTAATAATTTTGTATGATATATGAATATTTAACATTGACTATACATGAAGATCCATTAATTATTTTATGGAGTTTCCATAACATAACCCACATATGTATGAATTAATTGTAAATGGGTACTAGTTGGAGTATGGTTCCCATTAGTAATGGTGGAAAACTAATGGTACACTCAATCAGTGAAAACATGTGGGTGTAGGATAGTTTTGGACACAAATAATTTAGGGAGAACAAGTGGTATTTATGTATAATATTCATTTGAGGAAAAACAATCTCCTTCAGGTTAATTAATGCGGTCATGGAAAAAAACTTCATTTCACCATGAAATTCATGATTTTAAAAATTATATTACCCCAAAACTACCACCAATGTTAGTATTAATTATAAATACAATAAGTTTATTAAAGTAAATTTTTATTGTTTCCAATAGAATTAATTCAATTGAAGGAATTTGTTTGTTTTGAGTTATAAATTAATAATATAATGTGATATCACAAATACCACGAATATTCATGATGGTTTTGAGCACATCAATGGTTATTCAACAATATGTATAAAAATAATAATGGGGATGGGGAAAAAATGTATAATCATGAGGTCCATATCCCAAAATATTGGGATATCCTCTATGTTTATAGGTAATATTATCAAATAATTATATTTTCTTTTGACAACATGTTATGATCACATTCAATGGGAAACTAAAAGTTGATTTAAATTTTTCCCAGACCATGGCTATAGATATCACATGCAAGATTATGTTATAATCACATACTATAACCCCATGATCATTATGAGATTAATTATTTTCTCTAACTTAATCATTATCCATTAAAATAAATGGATTATTGAGTGGTGAGTTAAATGATTCTCATGTTTCCCACAACATATTTTGAACCAAAAAAACCATTTTGAATATTATGACTCGATTTTTAAAGTAGGGAAATTATGACTATGCCTAGATAATTTGTTTTCATAATGAGTTTACCAAATGTTATATATTTTTATAGCCATATATCTTTTTCCAAATATTAGATGAATGTGTAAAAAATGGCCTATTAAAAAACCCACAATATATTTCATCATAATGGTATCATATATTATATCATAAAGTGACATGTATTGTTTAAGGTAATGGTTATTCGAAATTAATTTTATAGGTAGGCCTAGTTTATGAAATCAAAGTTCCAATAAATATCCCCTTATAAATAGAATCATTCCATATGTATTTATTGAGATGAAACATCCCAAAAATATATAGTAATTAAATATGGTAGAGTTAAATTTTTATGGTTTTGACGTTGACTTGTGATCCTAGCCACCGTACCTATAACATTGGAATGATAATAAAATAATATGTTGTTCATTAAATGTAAATGGATACTCCACTTTCAGAAAGATTCCATAAATGAGAGAACATGTATCAAAATATCATATTTTTATTTATCTTTCACATTGGATGTGTTGAATTAATTCTATCAGACACAACGAGTTTCTATACTTAATACATCAATATAGATAAATTTCTCGTGTTTGGGAGAAATAATATAGTGGATATGGGACAACATGAGTATTATATTGTTATTTGGGATGGATGTCAATCTCTTCGTTTTTTTCATGTAGTGGGGAGTATGTTCTGAATCATTGAAAAAATATATTGATCATACTAATAAGTGATACTCCCTAGGTCCTATATTATCACATGATTCATAATTTATGTGATAATAAAAATAAATTTAGGAAATCATTTGTACCACAATAAAGTTCAAGATATAGAACATGTAGAGGAATTTTATTATAAATGAATGAATGAACCTCTACATGGATTAATATTTCATCGAGGGACATGGTCACATGCAATGTGATTTCATAGTTGGTTTTAAAATAAATTATATATGATACATTATGAATCCAACTATATTGGTAGCAATTCATAAATATTTATTATTTAATGGTTCCATATAATGATATAACCTCAAGAGAATGAAATGGGATAATTTTAGTCAAAGTTTGTATAGAACATGTCCTTATGGTAAACCTATATGGCCATAACCATTGAGTATTTATAAAAATTATAGTGAAACCTATATAGATTACGCACTTATAGATTACGCACTTATATGTAATCCTTGTTTGGTATTGGATTAATATGTATCTCCAAATCCAATACCAAAGATAGAGGAAATATATTCCCATGAAAATAGATTAGTGAACATTACTATTGGGTTATATATAAGGATATTATTCAATTTAACATTAAATGGATATTTACAAAATATATTTAACAGGTCATATAGAAGAACTATGTGTCATGCAGTTTATGGTCATATGATAAGGACTCAGATTATATAAAATTTCTGGATGAGGGATGTGAACCGTGATCTAAAAAACATAACACACCTCAGATGATTGTTACACAATACAACACAATGTAAATCAGAAACTAGACATACAATTTATCATCATGTTGTAGGGAATAATGGTTGTGGTAGTTTAACGATGCATGATATTGACAAATGGTTTTTCTGTTTAATATCTTGTTTTTCTTTCCACTTTTGGTATATCAGTTAATTTTTTCTATTATAATAACTATATTTTATATTATTTATTCTCATTTAACAGGGATCTAATTATGATGAGACTTATAGATAAGGAAATAAACAATGGATATGAATTGATGGTCCTTGGAGGATTTAATTAAATAATAAGAGACAATATAGATGGGGTAGAATATAACGAATGGGGTTGATTAAAGAGTTCAAAAAATAACTATGTATCCCATGAATGATAATAAAATCATAAATAATTATAAAAATTATTATGATTTGATAAAAAACACGAATAAGTGATTCTCTTGGCTTAGTGAAACATCGATATTATTATTTTTTGTAATATAATGTAACAGCCTGAAATTATAGAGTTCATACAATATATTTGATGGAATGTATAAAATTTAAATCCAAGCGTGATAGGGAAAGTAATATCTCAGGAATTATAATATATATTATATTTTAAATAGATCCAATATATTTTTATTTATAAATCCACAAAAACATGATTTTATCGTGGATTTCATGCAATTAGTTTCATCGGTGGATTGTGTTACACGCAATAATAAAATCTTACAAATTGTTTTTTATATATTAATTTAAAAAGAGAATTATCTCTGAGTAACTATATTTAGGTAATTGATAGGATAAAATAACTTTTGAAAATATATAGATGAATTCATTGGATACTAATTAAATTTATATGAATATAAAAACCTAATGAATATAAATGGAATGATTTTATAAGAATAAAATTTTATGCATTAAAAGATTTTTATATTAATAAATTGAAATAAATTATTTTTTGTGAGTTATTTTTATGATATATATATATATATTATAATATTTAATTTTTTAAATTATTCTGTTATATTGGATACGACGAATATAAGAATAAAACTAGTATTATGATTAAAACTAGTATTTAAAGAAAAAGAAATTTTACCCTATTTTAATAGAGTTCATATTTCAAATATAATAAAAGACACTTGTATAAATTTATTACCATAAAATAAAACTCAGTTCATAATTTGAAAAATATTTTTTTTAGAGTTCTAATTTATTTTATTTTTATATGAGGCTTTATTTGTTTATAAATAGTGTGGAATACTAAATTTCAACTCAAAACTACTTTCCAAATTAAATTTTATATGAGGTAAATTTATTTATTAAATTGTTTATAAATTTTAATTATATTATTTTTAGATAAATTAATCTAAATTATTTTATTAGAATAAATATATCAATAATGTTAGATATAATAAAATCCTAATCATTTGGAAATTTTTTCTTTAAAACTCTCCTTTGCCATTAAATTTTTCTTATTAAAATTAATTTAATTTGTATATAATATGTGTTATGAATTAAAAAATTTAAATATTTTTAATAATCCATATTTAACATTTCTAATATTTTGATTTTTTTTGAACAAAATTTATTAGATTAATTAATTAAAATCACATTTCTTAATAGTATATTAAGCTTATCCCGAGACTAATCCTTATTCATTAGAGGAAAAAAGTCCAAGAAACATTTGCAAAAACCTTTTTTTGAAATATTCAGAGCACATCCTCCCTTATATATAATTTCAATCATTACTAGTTCAATGTGAGATTAGGGAGACCTCTCAATAGTGTCTAATATTTTCTATTTACAAGAATACCTACTCTTCAACTATTAAAATTCACTCACCCATACCATTAATTCAAAAAATCCAAGACCTATTTCTCTACCCAAGACTAAAAAATATCTTCTCCCAACATCTGTAAGATCATCCTAGATTCCTCACCTTGGGATGAAATTAAATCAATGTGTTCCTTTGGTGAAAACAAGTTTGAGTTATCTGAGAAAAAGTTAATTTTTTCAATGTGTGTCTATGTTTTATATGATTATCCACCCCTTATTTTAATATTATTACATGTTTATATAAAAAATTGTGTACACTAAATATGTTTAAAACATTTATGCTAGTGGTTTGACCTACACCATCATAGGGTCCACCAGATGGGTATTGAACATACCATTCATGTACGGCGAGCTACCGCCCCATGAAATAATATTGATCGTTTTTCAATTACGAAATTTCATTGTTGGGTACTATGATGGACAAAAATTATATTAATGATAAAAATAGTATTTCTAATTTAGTATTTTTATTTATAATTTTATAAAACAAATACTTTTATATACTCCATTTTTTGGTATACATGATAACATCATTTGTCAACATACGGACTGCAACCTCCTAAAAGTGATATGATTCGTTAACATAGTACAAGGAATGTGTTAGGGATAGTTTTGAAAAACATATTGCACATATATGACATCAATATTATATTATAATTATAATATACATATATATATATATATATCATTTTATTTTATTTATTTTAATATAATAATTATATGTAAGTATCATTCAATCATACATACGACCTACCATCTCCATGAATAGTGCATTTAATTTATCATCTCCAAATATTATGGATTATTATTAATAAATATATAAACAAAATATATATATATATAACATATTTATATCATTGATTAAATTATTTATAGGAAGAAAACATGATATAATTTATAGGAATATAATGTATCATGTCAAAAAGTTCTTGAAATAATGCAATTAAAATCAGAAATAGTGAAAATAATGAATGATTGTTAATAAATAACAGAAAATAAATTATAAGAATATAATGTGTCGAATTAGGTCAATGATTTTGGTTTCGGTATAAGTAATAAAGTATCTTACAACCATTAAATAAGAGGTTAAACCACATTCACAAAAAAGGAAACATAATGTAATGGAATTTTTCTCAATTTAGGTTCCAATGAGACTTATTTTCAATTATGAACCAATTCACTCTAATGTGAGGTATATAAAACCACTTTTTTATTAATATCATTATTGTATAATACATCATGGAATTATAACATTCTTTTTTAGTTATATCACATATGAGGAATGATTTGGATATGTAGTGAATGGTGGGACCTATTAATTATATATACCCTCGATGCATCGATAAGTTCTCTTGAGAAAAACAAATTCGATAAATTAAATATATTTCTTAAAAAATTTATTTTTATTGTGAAAAGTATCCTAGGTATATGTTTCCATGTGCTTATAAATAACATGCAATAATTATGAATTTATATATATATATATATATTATTTATCATTATTTATATCAAAAATATTTTGATACCGAAAAATCTATGGATTTATTTCATTCTTTGTTTATTTAAAAAATTGTATTTGATTTAGTTATTTACATTTAAATAATTATTATTCCCCACATAGTTATTTAAATTTAATATCTTCTCAGTTTTTGACAATTCTATGTGTATTTATTCTTATTGATTGATTATTTCTTATAATTTACTCGCCATTAAGGTGAATATTTTCTCAGTTGTATTTTTATTTTTACTCTATAGGATATGATGTGTAATTCATTAAATGAGTTTTAAGGTTGTTGAGAAATCATATTTGTTGTGCATTAATTATTTTATGAATTTAATATGTTTTTAATGAATGTAATCTGGTTTTCAAAAAAAACAAAATATTTTGCTCACCTGGTAATTTAATGTTTAATTTAGGCAATTTAATGAAGTAATTCATTGACTCTGTTCTTACTATGATCAAGTAACTATAGTTAATATCATAGCATGATTAAATGCATTCATGGAATATAGATTTTGAAAACATATAATAGGAAACATATCAATAATATATTCATTAAGGAAAACTAAAGAAAAATATACTTGTTTTTGGTATGGTATATATTATGGGTGTGATCCTAGTAGAAAATACAAGTCTAGATACTAAACATGGTTGTGTTTATGGTAAAGATGTATGTATGGTTACATCTCTGAAATGTAGTGTCATTCCTGACTAGAGCACAACCTTGTGCATGACAACAATCCTTATTATGCAACTAGACTAAAACTCTTTAGAGATAGACATGAGATAATTCAAATTTGTTATACAGATAATTATGAATGATTTTAATGTAAATATATCCCAAATGAAACCATGTTAATGAATATGATATTATTAATGCATGTATTTTATACACAATATTGATTACAATAGTTCATTCAAAATTATAAAATAATCATACTTTTTTGAACGAATAAATGTAGTTTCATTGTTTATAAAATGAACCTGAACTGATGAATGGTATCAGTACATGTGGTCAATTTAATGGTTTCCCTACAAAAAAATATAATAAATATTTTATTGTATCCATGCAATTTATGGATATATTTTGGAATGATAATTAGGTTATGAGATATAACCATTCATGAAATGAGAAATTTGTTCCACAGAATGATTAATTAATGATGGATTTCATTATGTGATAGATTCCCCCACAATTTATTGGAAATAAAAATCTAATGGAAGATGATCAGTGGATTTTGTACTAAGAGACGATGTTTATGTCATTGGTGTGTGGTGAAAAAGAAAAAAAATACATACAGTGTTTTTTTCAATCATGATAATGTGAAATTGTGGTTTTGGATGCAGAAAACTAGAATGGTAGAGGAAATAAAAAACATGGAATGGAAAATTTTTAAGGAAATATTCATTGAAAAATACATATATCTTGAGAAACAAAACATAAATAAAGAGAGTGTTCATTTGTTTAATGAAGATAGAGGAGTAACATGTTTTTTAGTATGAAGATGCATAAATATGGTAATAAATGTATGTTAAACATTATATATATAACAATTAATACATGATTGTCCATTTAATTGAAGGACATAAGCCATATCTCTTATGCATTATGGTGTCTCATAATTTCTCTTAATATGATGATATTGTTTTTATTCTACACTCGAATGGCCTAAAGTCCTTCTTTTTTATATTATTATTGATAATACTCCTTTTAAGGGTTAAAGGGGAACCCGTACATGACCCGTAGGCCCAGGGCACAGGGCCCGACTGACCATAAATACATGACCCGAAGTCCCAGAGGCTTACCATGCCCAATACATGACCCATAGGACCGACCTACTAGAATCGCCCCTTCCGAGCTTATGTGTCATTGATCACCTATCTCCCCACCTTGCATTGCTAATCGACTAGCCTTTCCACGTACAAAGAGGCATAGTGCCTGGTCTCAATGGCGTATACCATACACTCTCATTCTTTCAATCTTGTTAGCACTGCTTCTGGTGGCTACTACTCTTGTTGTTATGATCCTCTTATGAGGCTCGTTCTATAAATAAAGAGAAATAAAATCAAAGTAATATGACTTCAAAGAGATGAAATGCAATAATATGATGGATGAAAAAATAATTGGTAAAATTAATAAGCAAAAGAAATATTTTCCAATATATGATAAATGTGGAGAGAATCACTATATGAAATTATTTAAAGGATTGGGAGGATGTAATATGTGAATAAATAAGTGTCTCTAGGAAAAAGAATGCAATGTGAAGAAGGAAAATGATTATATTTATCATTACGACTACAATGACATGATGAACTGTCGAAATGTATTATGTATGAATTTATTGAATATTTCATTGAAGAATATAATATATCACAGTCAAGAATATATTGTAGAGATAACCAATGTGTACTGATTGATTAATATTTGTATTTATAACTAATACATATGTCGTAAAATTTTATTATTGATTATTTTCTTATCATATAAATTTTGAAATATATATGGATTGTACTACATCACTTTTTCAAGAATTAGTTGAGATCATATGCTGAATGGTACCATTAAAATAGATTTAGATTAAAGATAATCATCTTTGAAAATACCTGGTTGAGGGAAAAATAAATAAATAATATGTTCCTAATGATGAGACTATGTTGTTTAGATAAATAAATGACTAATTTTAATAAGTTGGAAAATCATTGGAATTGATTAATGATTTGTTGAGAAAATGTTTTATGCTATTAGTATTGGAGTTCACAACACTTTTGGATTTATGTAATATATCTAATAACATGTGTTTTACTAAAGGAATAATGTACAATGTATATTTCAAATAAAATTTTATTGTAATTGATGTTAGAGTCATGATTCAATTGATTATTGTATCAATCCGTAAACATGTTTGGTATGTCCCGACCTTTCCTCGGGGCCCGTGCCATGACTACCCCATGCCCACCTTCTATAGACAGGGGGCTGGCAACTAGCCCCAAGGCATAATTCCCGGTAAAAGGGAAGGAAATGCCTTTGTAAAGTAAACCAACACCACATAGCAAGCATGCAGAAGTAAAGACTAAGTAAAAACTGGTTACAATAGAATGTGCGGTAATGTAAGTGGGCCAGAATACAAACCAAAAAATGAAAGTAAAGTACAACTAAAAAAGAGTACAACAACTGAAAAGTAAAGCCACAGCGTCGAGTCGTCCACTGGTAGTCCCACCTGAAGGGTGGGTAAAGAAATCCTCCACAGCTCCTTGGGTCAATCCATCCGCTCTGAGTGTGCCCCACCCAGTGGTCCACCTCTGGGTACCGACCTGCTCCTCGTGCCTCTACCACGATCAGCATTGTCTGTCGTCTGAAACCAACAGAACGTAGTGCGGGCATAGACAGTGCAGGGGTGATTATAAGCTACTCAGTAGGGACCCTGAGACCCCCGAAGGTCTCCCAGAATGTACAAAGGATAATCCACAAAGGAATGATGAAATCATGAAGTAACATTCGAAACTGCTTAGGTATATGCCCATACATAAACCTAAGTCATCAATTCTCATTCGGCTCCAACATCCGAGCTCAAGTACAACCCAGTCCACACTGGAAAAACACAACCCGATCCACACAGGAAAGCATAACGTAATCCATTCATGATATCAAGTCAATATTATCAGAGATAAGAATCGAAAGTTATGATTCAGCTCACACAGGTATACTTCTTCGTAAGATGATAGAGTTTATCAGATGTAGTCACTGATTCATCTAAGCCGACAGTCCCACATAGGATTGACAGGTACTAACCCCCGCAATGACCCACAATGGATCGATAGGTAACTAACCCCAGCAATGTCCCACAAAGGATCGATAGGTAACTAACCCCCGAAATGACCCACAAAGGATAGATAGGTAACTAACCCCTGCAATGACCCACACTGGATCAGACCCACACATGATCTGTTGGCGCTGGCCCACACAGGACTGCTGAGCGCTGAACCACACTGGATCTGACCCACACAGGATTGGTAGCACTGATCCATGTAGGATCGCTGAGTACTATAGTCGTCGCCACCAAATCCACGAAGTATTTCTGCACAGTCGTCGTCGTCGTCACAGTCGTAGCCAGTTCTAGGGTTCCCGCACACATCAATCTCATTCGGGAGGGTCCGCTCTACGAGCCGAAGGCTGATACATCGACTGACACATAGTCAGGATTTGATGTATCCAAAAGATCCGTAACGTCAACATGAACTCAACGTCACAGATGGCGCTTCAATCGGATGCCCGGTCTGAGAGTTATTGGCTTTTTTGTCCCAGGGGCCCGGTTGGTTTTTAAGTCAAAACCAACCTGACCATACTCCAACAGCGTCCAAACCTCGAGCGGAGTAGGACAAAAGGTCCGTCTCACTTAGAGGAATCCAACAAAGTTGACGGCACGCCAATCAGACGTCCATGGATCAAGTTATAAGTGTTTCCACTCCGAGGGCCCAGTTGGTTTCCTATATGAACCAACCTGGCCTAACCCAAAGTCCTCCGAAACCTATAGTGTGACATACCAATACGACAGTCTCGATCCAAGGATCTCATCACAGTTGACGGTGCGTCAATCGGAGGTCTGCAACCCATGTTATGGGCAAAAGACCGGGAGGGGTCCAGTATTAGGGAGTTCGATCCTGGTCCGACCCGGCCCGGTACCCCCTGGGTCAGACTGACCCGGGTCCGGCCCGCTTTGGCGCGGCCCGGCCCGGCCTGGCAGTCCTGCCTGGGTAGCCATCCCAGCGCGCTGGTGCTAGCCAGGTGGCTCGGTCGTTTCGGCCGAGCTGATGGGGGGGGGGGGGGGGGGGCGCCTGGCCCCTTGTTTCGTAACCGTGGCCCCTATGATGGGGGCTTCTCATGCTGGCCAGCCGGGGGTTGTAACCCCCGGCTCTTCCCCTGTCCGGCCGGCACACTCCGGACGGCTGGCTGTTGCCGCCACGGGACCGGTGCTGGCCGGTCCCCCTGCTCCGATGCCGGCAGCCTGGAACCGGCCGCCTGTCCTTGCTCTGTCGCGGCATATGGCCACGACCTTGGTCCTCCCATCGTGGCGCGATGGCACTGCCCCCGTCCTCCATGGCCCCTCTCCGTCTGTGGTGCCTTCGGAGTTCTCCGGCACGGCACGACGGCACTACGATATTACTCAATTCAACGGCGCGGCGCGACGGCACCACAAATTCCATGCCACATGACCCCGCGTTGTGCGATGGCACCGTGCCTTCCTCGTTCCATTCCACCACAAGGTAGACAAGAGAAAAAGGGGAGGAGGGTCGGTCGTGTTTTTGCGGTCCAGCCCCCTCCTGTTATCTGATAACAAGTGGTCCAATTGTACGAGGAATGATGACGGAACATATTCATGAATAGAAACGCATAAAACCCCTACCTCGTCGAATTCGTTGAGAGAGGGTTCGTTGCGGAAATAACCATTGCAGAAGAAGACGTCACGGAAGGAGAGAGTCGTGTCGCAGAGAAATGATTTGTCGGCGTCACGTCATCGATCTCCGAGGATCCAGCCTTCTTGTCAACATTCGTCGGAGGTCGTCGTTCTTTGCATTCTTCGCATTCTTCGTCGAGAAAGATGAACTTCAAGAGATTTTCCTCTTATCCCAAAGACTTACACAACAAGATTCAACCACATAAAATAAGTACTTCACTTATTTTATAAACACGACTTATGTTTGAAAATTCAAAAGTTGAATTAATCCACTCAATTAATTAACTCAACTTGAATTAATAAATGGATGGTTATAGAAGGTTAGGGAAGATGAAGGGGTGGGTTTTGTGTGGGACCCACACCCTCAAAACCACAGTTGGGATGTTTTTTGGTTTCCCCCAACTTCAAGTCAAAGGTTTTACCAACTTTGAGAAAAAATAAAAATTTATTCTCAATTTTATTTTACCTTACACAATTTTTAACAACTTCTCCCGTGAAAATGCAACTATGGAAAAGGAGTTCCTAAGTTATTATTGGCATTGCGTATCCATCGGTGCCCTCTGAATTCGATTCCGAGCACCAATTCAAATGATTGGAAAACCCACTCGTTCGTTCACTAAACGTACCCGAGCTAAACTTCGGATAGAAATTTCGGGCACACCGGGCCTCAGAATCCAGTGTCGTCAGCAACTGTGTTCTTGTTAAATCCCAAAGAATATTAACAAAAAATTTCCCTTTATTTTTACGAATCTTTACATTTCTCCCACCTCAGGGCATTACGTCCCCGTAATGATACATCAAAAAATAGGGGAACAAAAGTGCGTAATGTGCACGCATCTGAGCCTCCCACTCCCAAGTGCACTCCTTGAGGTGCTTGTGCTGCCATCTGATGCACACTAGAGGAATCCACCATCCACATAGGACCCTCTATTGTCGATCCTCGATCTCCACAGGGACCTCCGCAAAAGTCTCCCCATCATCTATGTCCAGCTCCTCATGGTCAATTATATGCGTCGGGTCGTGCACGTATCTCCTCAACTGGGATAAATGGAAGACATCGTGCACCCAGTGCAACTGAGGTGGTAGAGTTAGGTGATAATCCACCTCGCCAATCCTGCTGAGGACCTGGAATTGTCTGATGAAGCGTGGAGACAACTTTTTGCCTCGTCCAAATCTCTGAAATCAACATCATGGTGAGACCCGCAAGAAGACGTGGTCTCCATCCTCGAACTATAGTGGCATCCGCCTCCCGTCAGCATAAGACTTTTGATGGCTCTGAGCTTTACTCATCCACTCTTAGATGACCTGGACCTTCTCTGTTGTGGCATGGACCATCTCTAGTCCCACAAGTGTGGACTCCCTATGGTCTGTCCAGCATAGAGGAGATCTGCAAGGTCTGCTGTACAATGCCTCATATGGTGTCATCCCGATGGTGGAGTGGTATCTATTGTTGTACGCAAACTCCACCAAGGGTAGGTGGTCCTCCCAGCTACGACCAATGTCGAGGGAACATGCGCGAATCATTTCTTCAAGAGTCTGAATGGTTCTCTCCGTCTAACCATCTTTCTGAGGGTGAAAGGCGGTACTCAGACGTAGCTGTGTCCTGAACGCCTCCTCCAACCCCTTCCAAAGCTGGGAAGTAAAGCAAGCATCTCGATTGAAGATGATAGATGATGGCACACCATGAAGCCGAACAATCTCCTGAACGTAGAGACGTCATAAGCTCTCCACTGAGCCCTGCTCTCTAATGGGTAAGAAGTGATCCGACTTGGTGAGTCGGTCGACAATCAGCCAAATGGAGTCTTGAACTCTGTAAGTGCGTGGAAGTCCAGTCACAAAGTCCATAGATATTCCATCCCACATCCACTCCGAGACCTCCAAGGGCTGCACCAAGGGTGTTGGTACCTGGTTCTCTGCCTTCACCATCTAGTAGGTGAGGAATCAAGAAACGAACTCTGCCATAGGAATAGACTGAAAAGCACTCACCAATCGGATAGTGTCGCCACATCTTCAGAGTGAAGACCACTGCTGCTAACTCCAGGTCATGGGTAGCATAGTTTTGATCATGCTGCCTCAACTGACATGATCTATAGGCAATGATGGCCCACTCCTTCATCAGGACACATCCGAGTCTGGTCCCTGATGCATCACAGCAAACTACGTACCCTACTCTATCCTCCGGTAGCCTCAAGAATGGTGTGATGTTCAATCTCTGTCTCAGCTCTTGGAAGCTCTGCTGACATCTATCTTACCACATGAAGGGTTACAGCTTCATCTTTAACGTTCTACAAAGCTGCAAAGATTTCTCCTTTGCCGAAAAGGTAAATCTGGTCTCATCCCCTGGATGAACCATGTTCCTTGCCTAATATAGTAAATCCCATCATGATTAGTTAAATCATGCCATGTATGAAATCGTAAGGCATCGATGCTGCTACAAAGAGATCCAATTGTTACTCTCACCTCCAAAGGTTGTGTCACACTTTCGGCATCAATGTGTGGTCATTGGGTCTCTTCCAGTAAGAATTTAATAAGTGAGGGTCAAGTCAACAGTTTCTAACCAGTACCTCTTAGTATTAACATATAAAAGAAAATAAAGCCAACACCACCATTGCAAGTGTCTTTTATTACTTCAACTCAAAGTACGAGGACACAAGGTAACACAAAAAAAGATGCTAGAGGCATTATGGTCAAGGATCTCTATGCCTGGAGCTAGTCCCACACTAGTCCACCTGCTTCCGGAGCTCCATGATTGTAAGATTCACCTGCCTGATGCTATGATCTCCCATGTGGTTGGTGTGGACCTCCTGGTGGTGGTGGCGGTAGAGCCTCAAAACGTCACCCACCACCTGCCACTCGGCCAGCTCCTCGTCCTAGTATGCCTGCTCCCTGCGGACCGCCAGGGTCGAAACACTGCATCGTCCTGGGTAGTTCGTCCAGGTCTGCTGCTCCTCTACATGGCGGGTCAGGCAGTCACGAGCCAAGTGGCCCTGCCCACAACAGGCATAACATTGTCTTCTACTCGTAATACTGGCTCTTATGCGTGTGTCTCGCACCTCTGAGCCAGTTTCATGTGGTCATCTGCCCGATGGCCTGGTCCGTTTGGACCTCTGCGACATCTGTCTACTGCCGGCTGTAGAATAATCCACTACGTGACACCCTACGGTAGGTCTCGCTGCAGGTGTAGGCTCATCAAGAAATCTCTCAATGAGAAGGGCTCGCTCCAGTACCCCTGCCTGTGTCAGAATGCTGAGGGAGATCAGCGATGCCCTGATCTCATGCCTCAATCCCTGGTCAATGTTCCAGGCCCGAAATAATGGGTCTCGTACTATGTCTGTCGAGTAGCGTGAGAGATCGGTAAATCTTTCCAAGTACTGGATGACCATCAAGCTTCCCTGCCACAGCTGTAGAAGCTCTTGGATGCAAACCACATAGAGGGTGGCTGGGATGACCACTGAGCGGAAGAGGCTCTCAGAGTCTGTCCAGGGGAGTGATGTCTCATCGTGTACCTGGAGAATTAAGCTCCATCATCTTCCTGCTGTCGCGTGTAGGAGACTCGCTGCGAGGATCACCATGAGGTCTGCTAGTGTCCTCACTAACGTGAAAACTCATAAAACTGCCTCCATCCAATCCTCACCTGCTTGAGGGTCTGTTTCCCCATGGAACCTGGGCAGTAGCTGACGCTGAAACTTGTGTAGTGCACTAAGGCGACGTGAATCATCAGCGACTGGGGCTGAATCATCGGTGGCTCGGCGGGTAGAGGTACTGCTGGTGCCTCTTTTGTCAAAGGGCTCTGTATCGAGGCCTCATCGCTCGGTGGGCTGTCGTCACACACAACGCACGGTACCCTAGCTGGCTACCGTCGTGGGTCCATCCTGAAAAGAATCATGTGCGCCATGGTCAAATAGTATACCTGGTGAGCTGACATAAAGTAATCACAATGAAATAATGAAACACACATGCAATCAATGTTTTTGTGCGTTAAGTCGGAAATCAAATATTGGGGTCCTGGTGTACGGATACGTCAGCCACCTCACCAACAATGTACTCCTTGGACTGATAACCACACTCAATACACTTAACACTATTGCATCACATAGGAAAAGATCAGTATCCTAAGTTCTGTGGTAGAACCTAACTCCTCTGATACCAATTTGCCACGACCTGTCCTCGGGTCCCGTACCATGACACCCCAATCCCGCCTTCCATAGGCCAGGGGTTGGCGACTAGCACCAAGGCATAATTACCAGTAAAAAAGGAAGGAATATCCTTTTTAATGTAAACAAACACCACAAAGCAAGCAAGAAGAAATAAACACTAAGTAAAAATTGGGTAAAATAGAAAGTACAGTAAATTAAGTGGGCCAGAATACAAACTCAAACTGAAAGTAAAGTACAACTGAAAGAGAGTACAACAACTGAAAAGTAAATCCGCATCGTCGATCCGTCCACTAGTAGTCCCACCTGAAGGGTGGGTAAAGATAGCCTCCACAGCTCCTCGGGTCCAGTCGTCCGCTCCGAGTGCGCTCCGCCTAGTGGTCCACCTCTGGGTACCGACCTGATCATCATGCCTCTGCCACGATCAGCGCTGTCCGTCGTCTACAACCAACACAACGTAGTGCAGGCATAGCCCATGCATGGGTTATTATAAGCTACTCAGTAGGGACCTCGAGACCCCCGTAGTTCTCCAAGAATCCACAAAAGATAATCCACAATGGAAAGATACAATCACGATGTAACATCTGACACTGCTTAGGTATATGCCCATACATATACCTAAGTCATAAATTCTCATTCGGCTCCAATAACCGAGCTCAAGTACAACCCAGTCCACACAGGAAAAACACAACCCGATCCACACAGGAAAGCATAACGTAATCCATACAGGATATCAAATCAATCTTATCGATGATAAGAATTGAAAGCTAAAATTCAACTCACACTGGTATACTGCTTCTTAAGACGATAGAGATGATTAGATGTAGTCACTGATTCATCTAAGCCGTTAGACCCACACATGATCGATAGGTACTCACCCCCGCAATGACCCACAAAGGATCGATAGGTAACTATCCCCCGCAATGACCCATAGAAAATCAGACCCACAAAGGATTTGTAGGTGCTTGCCCACATAGGACCATTGAGCACTGACCCACACAGGATCTGACCCACACAGGATTGGTAGCACTGATCCACGTACGATCGCTGAGTGTTGTAGTCATCGCCACTGAATACACGGAGGATTTCTGCACATTCGTCATCATCGTCGCAGTCGCAGCCAGTTCTAGGTTTCCCGCACACAGCAAGCTCGTTCGGGAGGGTCCGCTCCACGAGCCAAAGGGGTGATACATCAACTGACACATAGTTCTAAGTTGATGTATCCAAATGTTCCGTATCGTCAACAGGAACTCAACGTCACAGACGGCCCGTCAATCAGACGCACAGTCTGAGAGTTATAGGCTTTTTCTTCCCATGTGCTCGACATGTTTTTAAGTCAAAACCAACCATACTATACTCCAACTACATCCTAACCTCGAGAGGAGTAAGCGAAAAGGTCCGTCTCACTTATAGAAATTCAACAAAGTTGACTGCACATCAATCAGACGTCCAGAGATCATGTTATAAGCGTTTCCGCTCTGAGGGCCCTGTTGGTTTCGTGTACGAACCAACCCGGCCAAACCCAAAGTCCTCAGAAATCATGAGTGCGTTATACCGAAATGACCGTCTCAATCCAAGGACCGTATCACAGCTGATGGTGTGTCAATCGGAGGTACGCATCCCATGTTATGGGAAAAAGACGGTCAGGGGTCCGGTAATAGGGGGTTCGGGCCCAGTCCGACCCGGGTCTGGGTCTCGCCCGCTTGGGTGCAGCCCGACAAGGTTGGCGCGGCCCGGCCCGACCTGGGCGCGGCCCGACGCGCAGGCGCTAGCCAGGTGGCTCGGCCGTTTCGACCGAGTGGATGGGGGGGGGGGGGGGCTGCCCCCCTGTTTCATAACCACTGCCCCCATGATGGGGGCAGCTCATGCTGGCCAGCAGGGGGTCGTAACCCCCTACTCTTCCCATGTTCGGTCGGCCCGCTCTGACAATCCGGCTGTTGCCGCCATGGGACCGGCGATGGCCGGTCCCCCTGCACTGATGTCGGCGGCCCGGAACCGACGCCGGTCCCCGCTCCGCTGCGGCATGATGGTGCCCCGCCCCTTAGTCGCAGCCTCGCTCTGTCCGCGGTGCCTTCGGGGTTCTCCGGCGCGGCGCTACGGCGCCCCGATCTTGCTCGACTCAACGGTGCGGCGCGATGGCGCCGCACATTCTTTGCCGCATGACCTCGCGTGGTGTGAGGGCACCACGCCTTCCTCATTCCATTCCACCACAAGGTAGACAAGAGAAAACGGGGAGGAGGGTCGCCCGTGTTTGTGTGGTCTGGCCCCCTCCCGTTATCTGATAACAAGTTGTCCAATTGTAAGAGGATTGATGACAGAATAAATTGACAAATAGAAATGTATAAAACCCCTACCTCGTCGAATTCGTTGACAGAGGGTTCATCGTAGAAATAACCGTCGTGGAAGAAGACGTCGCGGAAGGAGAGAGTCGCGTCGCGGAGGAATGATTCGTCGGCATCGCTTCGTCGATCTCCAAGGATCTGGCGTTCTTATCGACCTTCATCGGAGGTCGGCTTTCATCGCATTTTTCGCGTTCTTCGTCGAGGAAGAAGAACTTCAAGAGATTTTCCTATTCTCTCAAAGACTCTCACAACAAGATTCAACCATATAAAATAAGTAATTCACTTAATTTATTAACATGACTTAAGTTTGAAAATTAAAAAGTTGAATTAATGCACTCAATTAATTAACTCAACATTACTTGATTAATGGAGGGTTATGGAAGGTTAGGGAAGATGAAGGGGTGGGGTTCGTGTGGGCCCCACCACCCTCATAACCACACATGTGAAGTTGGGTGGTTTCCCCCAACTTCCGCTCAAAGGTTTTAACCACTTAGAAAAAAATTAAAAATTGATGCTCGATTTTATTTTACCTTCCACAATTTTTAACAACTTCTCCCGTGAAAACGCAACTCCGGAAAAGGTGTTCCTAATCAATTATCGGCGCTATGATTCCGCCGGTGCCCTCAGAATTTGATTCCGAGCACCGGTTCAAAAGTAAGGAAAACCCGCTCATTCGTTCACTGAACGTACCTGAGCTAAACTTCATATATAAATTCCGGGCACACCGGGCCTCAGAATCAAGTGCCGTTAGAAACCGCGTTCTTGTAAAATCCCAATGAAAATTAAGAAAAAATTTCCCTTGAATTTTACATGTCTTTACATAGTATTTTATTATTAAATATATACTTCATGAATATTTAATTATAATTATATGTTAATTTTAGAAATTCAGTGACATTATTTACAATGTATATGATCATAATCTTTTGAATAGTTCACCATTTGCAATATGGTTTAATTTGATCATTGGATGCGGTTTATTAGTTAATGTAATACTCCGTGGTATAATGAATCATGTTGTAGGAAATTATGTTTATAATTATACAAGGAACAACAAAAAGATATGATTATGCTTCGAAAATATTAACATATAATGTAATTATATTTCATTATATTAATAAATATTTTAATAAATCATCAACTCGATGAAAATGGTAATTAAATTAAAATATTGTCTTATTAAAATAATTTTTTATGATATCAATGACCTATTCCCACAACACAAGTTCATGGATTTGTGTTAAAAAAACATTCTCATGGGAATGTTCCTTATTACCCTCCATCATTACGTGATAGTAATATTTATCTTCCAAATCCATGTTTCCAACACAGTTCTCTTATTTGAATGCAAGGGTTTGTAGTAACCTTAACAATTTATTTTCCCTCTTATTAATAAAATCTATTATTAAACAAATTAATGATTTGGGATTTCAACAATAGTATCTTAAAATATTCAATCCATTATAATTAGAACCATGTTTAACATGAAAGGACATGAATTTTTTATGGTGGGGATAATATAACACACTAAAATTCTAAAATAAGGACATTTTATTAGATAAAATATATTACATGAAACACCAAGAATGTAAGGGAAAATATCATACCAAGAGATACATTATATTTTCTATTTAATATATTATTAATACATTATATATATTACAATTCATGAAACATGGATTTTAGAATTTTTTTACATAATGAGTTTCATCGATGGATTGTGTTACACCCAATACCGAATATTACAAAATACTATTACTATGGATATATAAAATGAAAATTACATACTAGTACTTCAATTGAGGTTATAAATAGGTTAACATATATTAGGGAAATATATACTTGAATTGATTAGTTACTAGTTAATTATAAATTAATATAGAAACTAAATGAAAATAAATAGAATGAATTTATAAAAATAACATTTTTATGTTCCCAAGGAGTTTTAGATTGGAAAATTAAATTTAAATAGTATTAGTTAATTATATTAAATAAATATATAAATTATAAATTCAGTCATATATTTTTTGTATTCATTTAATAGATTTGTTAGTCGTAAGATAGTAATAAATTTAATTTTAAGCTAAAAATTCAATGTATTTTAAAGAGGATACATTACCACAATTTAATTGAGGAGCTATTTAAAACATGAATTTTAAAATGTTTATAAATATAACTTCAGAATATAAAATTAATTTTTAATATTTCCCCTGAAAAATTACTTTATAGTAATTTTTTCACAATGAGGATTCATTTTTTTGACCAGTAAAAACACTAAATATTAATTTAGAACAACTTCTTCATCAGATTAATTTATGAGGATAAATTATATATTTATTTTTTAAGTATAATTACAAAAATTATACAAAATATAATCCAATTTAGGACATTTAAAACCATTTCTCATTAATATTGAATATAAACACATCTCAATCTTGCGAAACCATTTACATTAAAAATATGATTTCTCTTCCTATCTATGGGACTAAATAAAAATTAATTCCTACTAGTTATATGATTTACCTTTCAAAAAAATATATTTAATATTTAGAATCAATATAATTTATAAATTATAATATTTGTGATTTGTGATCAACCAGAATGATTGATGAAAATAATTAAAATAAATTACAACTATTTAGAGAATAATTAGCTTAACATGGGAATAAACATTAATCTTATTCGAAAAAATACCTCGAAAATTTTTCAAAATCAATTTGATTTCATATTTACATCATAATTTCAGATTTTTTAATTTTTGAATGTTATTGGTTAAAAAAATTTTATGTTAGACCCCTCTATATTGTTAATAACTTTTTATTAACCAGAATGTCACTCGTCCTCCACTATAAAAAGGAAATGACATATACTATTTATTCACACCAATGAATACATTTTAATCAACCATCCTCTAACAAAATAATGACTCTACATAACTCCTCTCATTATAGTAGCTTTACGTTGGGCATAATGTAATCCAAGGATTCTATTATGTGCAAACCAAAGGTAGTTACATTAATTATTGGAATCATTTTTCATTCTGCATTTATGTTATATATGATTATCTAGCCATTAATTTATTATTATTTCAAACAAATAAAATATCATAAATATCCAATATATTTAGTAATATTTTTATGATAATTTCCCATCTTATTCATATACAATCATCCATCACATATTTAATGAACTTAGTGTTCGTGTATGAAAAATTACCACCTCGGGAACCAATATCGTTTGTTTTTCAATTGCCAGCAGTCATGGTTGAGAATTATCTTTGAAAAATTTGTTCTATATGATATGAATATAATTTATAATGTGTTTATGATATTTTATTTTTATTATAAAATAATATTTTATTTAATCCATTTTTGAGAACATGATAACATCATTTGTGGAGTTGTGGAGTACCCCCTGCTCAAAGTTATGTGATTCATTCATGTTATAAATGTATGGTATTGGAGATATTTTTAATGAAAATACATGACATATGTGACATTAATATTATAATTTAAATTATATATATATATGATTTATTTATCATTCTATAAATAAAAATATATATATAAATAGTGTTGATGTGTACGTACAACCTACTGTATTTATGAACGATGCATTTCATTTTTTTATTGAGAAATTTTATTGATAATTATAAAATTAAATATAATGGATATATATAATAATTACATGTTGTTTACATTTTTAAGATGATGAAATAAATATCTAATTAATATGAACAAAACATTAAGAGTCATAGCATACAGAAAAATTTATTCAATTAAAACTAGAAATTGTTAAAATAATGTAATAGTGTAAATAAATGGGTAATAATATATTATAAGAAGAAAAAATAGGATATAATAAATAATATTATGGCTCTATTATAATTTATTAACATAGATAAAACCACTCTAATATAGGATAAATGTTGATAACTATAAATTAATTAGTAGTTAAGGGATTTCATCCCAATTTACATTCCATCGAGGCTTGTTTGTTGTTATTCACTACTTATCTTAAATTTACTTTATATAATTTCACATTTTAGTTTAATATCATTATAATATCTTACTTCATGGTCTTATATGATTCACATTGAATTATTTAACCGAAGGCATTTAACTTGAAAATTACCATATAGTAAAATTTATCTTTGAACTATCACATTCTTTTACCAATGATAAATTTTAGGTATCACATTATTTGAAAAAAATATTTTTAGTAAATTTAATAAAATAACCAATTTTTGGGTGATTTATATTATTTTCTCCTAAATCATATACATTTTTTACATATGCTGAATGCAATGAGAGTTATTTGACATTCTGGGGAAACATTAATAAATATGAATCTTTATTGAAAACATATATTTTATACTAATTGTTTATTAACTAAATTTTATTTACATCACATAATGATTCATTTGGATAGATATTTAGTGGTGGGTGCTGAAATTTATATACCCCTAGATGCGTTTTCATGTAATCATGAGACAAATATAATGAAAAACATTAATGTGTTTCATCCAATAGATGTGAAAAATCTTCTGAAAGGTCTTCAAAATAAAGGTTTTCTTGTTACTCAGACACAACATCCAATAATTAAGCACTTCCAACATAGATAAACAAATTATCATTTTTATTTTAAACTATGTTTCTTTATGATAAATTATATGGATTCATATCATTCGTAATTTATTAGACAAATGGAATGTGATTCAATTTTTTATCATTGGATCATATTCATCCATTTCCATCTATTTGAATAGTATATGTTCTTAGATTATTCACCTTCTCTTGTTTATTTGTACTTATTGATTAAATATTTATTTTGTTGTACACACCATTCCTATGAAATTTATTTTATCCTTATTTATTTTTCAATTCCAAAGGTTATGAAGATGAATCCTTTGAATGAAATTCAAGGGTTTTGAGAATGTATTTTTATTATGTTTTATTTATTTTCACAATGTAATTTAGGTATCATGTATGTTATTGTTTTTACAATACTACTAAACTATTTAGTACCTTGGGTTTTTAATCATGGATATATTAAAAAACAATTATGTAATGAACTCGCTCTCGGATTACTGGGGGTTGTTCACAATAATGTATACATACAATGAAAATTTAGTTTAACATCATATGACGTGGATATTAAACAAGAATATTAATTTTATATTGGGAGGATAAATTAATTTAATGTTGGAAATATTTTGACTAGTACAGGGTTAACAAAAATGAATATTATATAATGAATATTTAAAGAAACTATTCACTGTCTTTGAGTGATTTCATAATAAGAAAACTATAATGACAACTTATGAATATGGATGAATGACCATATGAATAGTGATATGTGGTAGTTATAACTACTACCAATTGTAATAATTCATCATGGACTAAACCATTCTTCATTAATTATCTTAATGTAGTTTAGAATCATTTATTACACAATTAATGATCCCACAAGTTTTAGGTTTCTTAATATAAAATAATAATTATCATGTAACATAACACATAAACAATATTTTTCAGTATGCTAATTGGAAATTGGATAAATTAAATAGTGTATTTTAATATATCAATTACTGACTGGACACTCGTGGGAGTATAATAACCATTTACAATGGTGGAAAATACTAAAGCCACCCCCATTCGATGGAAAATTATTGGAGTTTGTTTGTATTTACTGTAGTCATGTAGTGATATCTCATGTGGTGTAGGTGGACCACTATTATATGATAAATCATAACCTATGTATATTTTAATAGATCATTAGAAAAATTTACAATTCATAGTTTAATCATAGAGGTGTCCCTTCAAATCAATCAATACCTTCTACCTATATTTTGTTGAATGTGGGATCCACGTAGCTTATTTAAAAAAATAATTTATTTGATTAAGACATAAAATTTATGATGTAGATTGGGTGGATGAATGTTCATTAATTTTAATAGGGAATTTCATAAGATGTTCCACTACATGAATAAAATTTTATTTGGGTAGTGGGAATGAAATATAAATGATTAGAAGTTCTATTTGAATCTCAAAACAAAAATGTATCTACAACTAAAAATGTGATGGGGGAATATTAGTTATTTCTTATGATCCTATTAGATCGACTTCTTGAAGATATTTATGGTCCTTCCAGCTAGGTCATGTACCAAATGGGTTAATGGTAACTAGGATAGACATAATATCATTAATGTAAACATCTTTTCATGAGTAAACTTAGTTAACACTATAGTTTAATAACATATGGCAAGGATGTGTTCTACACAGTTTAATGTCATATGTTGAGAGAGAAATATTTATTTAGTTTATTGTTGAGTAAAATTGAAAAATAATGAGGATTTTATTGAATTGAAACTACGTCTGATAGTGATGGTGATACATCATTTATAGCCAATAATAATAAACCCTACATGAATATAGGTGTATAGAGATGAATACTTGTGAAGAAAAGATCATCAGGGGGATGCTTCATTAATTTTTCATATGTTATAGTGTCAAAGAATCACTTGATAAGAATATATAGGAATTTCATAACATGGGAAATGATGAGTGATCGTTTATAGAGAGAGATCTACTCTGTCAAGGGAAAATAATCACAATGTTTTACATCATTGAAAAGTGATGTGAAATGTTTTTATTAATGTACTGTTGAAAAGATGTTTCCTTATTTTTTAACATCATTTGACCTAGATGAGTTCTAGGATGATAAATGTATTTTATCTCTGACTATTGTGTCTTATTAGTTATGGACATATTACTTTTTCCAATATGTGATAATTCATTGAACATGGAGTTCTTATGGTGGAGTGATAATAAATCACATGAATGCAAAATCAGTATTAGGGTTCTCCAACATTATCTATCAATCATATACATTCCTCTAAATCCAATATACAATGTATAATAATTCATCAAATAAGTTTACAAATATTCTATAGTATGGAAAACAATTATTATGATCGTTCATGAAATACATTATGGGCCACATGACCCTCAACATCTTGAAAATATTTTCATCTTGTAAATATGATAATTATACGACACATCATCATTAATAAAGAAATAGACCTAACATTTCCTATCTCTATGTGATGGGATGAAATTTGTATTTTTTAAAAATTTTGTTTTTTTTCAAATAAGTCTTCATGGAGGAATCGAAATGTTCTGTAATGTTCTCCCATCATCATTGTAATTGAGAGAGGTGGAGATATTACTTGGATTTATGTAACATCCCCTTTTAAACAAATTATGGGATAAAATGATATTGGAATCATAAACAGTTTTGGGATACTTTTTACTTAGAAAATTTTCCCACACCAACCAATTTAATAATAAGTAAACATATACTAAATGATTCAGGAGTACAATGTAACACAACTCAAATTATAACCCAATGTCAATAAATCCATATTATAACACAAAACATATTTGATAAAAAAGTGTAAACTAAAACCAAAAACTAAAATAAAAGAAAATATATAAACATCATTTCTCACAATGAGATCAAAGATCCAACTCCACAATCACTGATCAATTTCTCATGATGAATCACCAGATAAATTTAATAAATTTCAATTACATGTGTCTCAATATAAAATATCTAAATATTCCCCAATATTTCTGTAATTGGAGTGAGTATAAAAACCAAATTTTTTCCAAAATAACAATCCCACACAAGAAACTATGATAAAACAAATTAAAAGAAATAATTTTTAAAAAAATATCATAAAATTTTAACTAATTCCAGAAAAAAAAAATCCCAATTTTTTTTACAACGAATGACACTAATAAAATCCATAAAAACCATTTCAAAAATTTATTTCGAATATAAATTCCGTTCCACAAATCTACACATCCGCAAATTCATTTTTTGGTGATAGATACATACTCATGATAAGTCACTCAATGATCTAACAATTCATCCCATGGTAACCCTGTCTCAGGTGACTCAATGAAACACAACCCTTCTATTGGTTCATGTCACTCTACTGAAATGAAATAGGCCCCTTATCTAGGGTCACATCAACGAAATGAACACATGCCAACCATATAATCTATATACTATTGCACAAAAATAGAGCCTAATAATTTAAATAAAACAATCCATTTATGGATTAATTTATCCAAATTAATTTCAATTCATTAAATCAAAAAAAATAAAAAAAAAATTATGTAGTTGAACATTCCACCAAAATGATCAATTTTTATAATTCCACTAACCATCATGAAAGATGGTTTTTCATCCGGTAAT
The DNA here is from genome assembly GCA_963277665.1 of Viscum album. Taxonomy (NCBI): domain Eukaryota; kingdom Viridiplantae; phylum Streptophyta; class Magnoliopsida; order Santalales; family Viscaceae; genus Viscum; species Viscum album. The sequence continues at coordinate 1,453,539,639 of OY728159.1, read as the reverse complement.
GAATGAAAAATTTATATTAAAATTCAATACAATGATATTAATCATGAACCTACATATATACCACTGTCTCAAGTTGCATGGTTCCTTGGAGCTGTTTCATGTCTTCTACATAACCTTCAAAATCCATGCACAACCAGGAAATCATGAAATCAATTCAAAAACTCATAAACTTATTATATTAATAAACAAAATACCATATATAAAAAAACTATTTAAAGTAAGTATTATTTATCAAAAATTGTGGGTTCTACAATATCCCCACCAATGTTACTTATTCACAATTTCATTTACCATTCCCTTGATTATTACTAAATCCTACCATGGTTCTATAAAACATTAACTAGATTGATGAAATACAACATCATATTTTCTCTTCGCTATTAAAAATATTTCATCAGATGAACCAAAGAAGCTTCCAACATTAGGTCTACATAATCCCATAAAAACACATCATATAGATATGCTTTTTAGTTACTCAACTACGATACAAAAAACACAATTTCCATAAAACTAGACCATTTTAGAACATACAACACATATACCACCTCACCATACCATTCATGAATCATTAATGGGACAATGTATTAATTATATTAAATTATCTACTACACAATATGACAATTATAAAATCTTGAATATATTTTCATGAACAAATGACCACTCACCACGAATGACAATGTCTATCGATGAAGATTTATATACAATTTGTGATGATTCGGTTACGTCTCTATCCACTTTTATATGAAATTAATATTCACTTTTGTCTCATTTAAAATGATTTATCCAAACATTGGAGTATCAATAGATTCAACCAAATAAACTATTAAAAAAAGGGATCAAATAAAATTCATTAAAATAAGTTTTATATATTGAGGCATCTTAACATTTCTTATATGAGAACACCAATAATGTTATGTGCTCCACCAATGAGACCAAAATAAATTACATATGCGTGAAGCATATTTTAAAAGGTTTGTATCACCCTGTTGGATATTATATCTTATATGAGGATGATATGATCTACTCATATTCAACTGAATCCCTTATTGTATTCTCTTATTAATAAAAATTAATAAAAATTTACTATAAAACACTCAATGGCCGCAGGTACTCTATCATAACCTGTTGATAGGTGAGTCACCTAATAAAAAAATAAAAACAATTATTTTCAATGATACCCACCATTTTGTGATTTAAATGCCTTCTACATTTTCAATTTTCTAGGATGACCAACTAATATAAAATTGTTGTATGTATGATGATGTTGTTCCTGACTAGCTATAGGTACAACCATCCAATCTAAAAAACACAACACAAATCTTCTCTCATGATTTGATCACGTAATGATCTCCCCAAAATTGAGTTATGATCTCATAACAATAGATTTTTTATTATATATCTATGCATAATTAACAATATCACCCAAACTAGCAACAATTGAAACCAAAAAAATTCAACATAACTCCGATCATCAAAATCCTAATGCTTATTGGCTATCCCCAAAATCAACTGCCACTCCACTGATGACTAAATTTTTAAGGCAACATATTAAATTTATCTTAATTCCCCTTGACTATAATTTCATTTTCCCCGTGAAAACTATGATGAATTGAACCCAGATGTCACATAATGGGTGCCCGGAGCCTAGTGGGAAACATGTCCCCATAACATCTGTAATCACCTGGAAATTACTTGTAATTTATTTTAATATATGGTAATTTTACGAGTTTGCGAAAATTGATGTCGCATGATTCTGAGGCCTGGTGTGCCAAGAATGAATTTCTGAACATTTTTTCGGGTATGTTCAGTTAACATACGAGAGGGATTTTTTAACATTTGATCTGGTGCTCGGAATTGAAATCTAAGTAAACTGTTGAACTCACACTGCTTGTATTCGCTTAATAGGACCTTCACCTCAACCACAATAGGTCGAGGTTGAAAGATACTTTTGGGGATTTTTTGTGGGAATGAAACATGAAATAAAATAAACTTTTAATTTTTATAATAAACATCCCATGTGAGGGATATGGAGGTGGGGACCATGAGGGGTTAAAACCTCCAAACTTGAATTTTTGGTATTGGGGACCACCAGAGCTATTAAAACCCCAAATTCAATGTTCGGTGGTGGGGACCACCTGAACCCCTCATTATGGGATAAATCCCACTAAACACCATACTTTAATTATGCCAAATATCCATTAAATAATTATGCCAAACTATTTTTTACCAATATTATATTAAACAATATATTCTATTATGTTGGATACTTTCATTTTGGTGGATTCGGGAGAGGAGAAACTTTTGGAGGATTACTCTTTCCAATGAAGAACATGTTCTCCAACGAAGAATGCGCTCCCCAGCAAAGAATGTGCACGCCAACAAGGAACCTCTCAGACATCAACTAAATGACGATAGGGGAAACACTAACAACAGAGACTTCACCGCTTCCAACGTCAATGAGAAATCTAGTATGGGATTAATTCTACATGATTAATATTTCCCATGTTCTTCCCTTCTATACATATATTTCAGATCAACTCCTTAGAACTAGTTGATTTGCATATCTTTTCTTTAGAGGGATTAGGAATAGTGATTAACATAGGTTGTGGGGTTTGATGTTTTAAATATCATCCATACATGTTCTTGATTCAAAATTTGTGAACCACTTGCTACTTCTCTAACATGGAGAGTGCAGGATAAACAACTGTTGCCTGACCCCACTGCATTTTCTGGTGTTTATTTGTTGCGTTATTCAAGATGAAGGTGACGGCGTGATCACGCCGCCTGAAGGAAGAGAATCGTGGCTTGTTACTATAATGGTGAAGGATGGACGGCCGGCTGAACATGCCACCAGCGAATGTCCAACACTCACCCATGCTACACGGCCAGCCCCGACAGACCACCGCCTCGCGTCCCTGTCATGCCTCCACATAGCTCCTCCGCCCCATGGCCATGTCGCGCAGATGCGCCATCACGTCGCCCCACGACCCTACCGCTCATGGCCTAGTGTCATCTGTGGTCCCACCACGCAGCCCCACATCTTCGCCACACTCGCGGCCCCACGACCTCCACGCCGCTCTGCACCGCCCAGGTCGGGCCTCCCGGCTGGGCCGGACCTCGCGGACCAGACCACCCAGCGGGCAGGACCATCTAGGGGGTTGGGCCGCACCATGGGATGGGCCGAACCCAGCGGGTTAGGCCAGGTCCTCAAAAATTGGGTCATCCCAAACTAGTGTTGGACCGGGTAGGTCCGATAGGGTATGACCGAAACCCGACACACTACGACCCATTTATGCTCTATTGCCTATAACTTTGGCACTGCACATCCATTAGAAAAGTCATCAACAGTGATGGAAACATTGGAGTGATATAATCTCTTTGAGTATACCCCGCTGGAGATTTGGGTAAATTTAGGGTACGAATGGCTTGGATCAAGCATGAATCCAACAGGGCCCTCGGGACATAAATGAGATTAACATACATATCGGGAATTCGATTGATGCTATGTCTGTTCTATTGAGATAGCTATGACATGGCGGACCTTTTAGTTACTTCTTTGTGGGAATCGGGGCAGTAGGATTATCGACCAGTTTCTTGTGGGGAAGACCCTCCTAGAAACAAGCGTCTATAGTATGAGAACATAGTAGCTAGTTGTGACTTGAAAAATTAATAGTGATCCCATGTGGATCAGCAGCTAGTAATCCAGTGTGGGTCAGCACCAAGTGATCTTGTGCGGGTCAGCACCAAGATATCATGTGTGGGTCAGCACCAAGCGATCTTCTGTGGGTCAGCACCAAGAGATCCAGTGAGGGTCAGCAGGAGAGCCTTTTAAGAAATTAAGATGATTCAGTAGTTAGATAAAATCATCTCTACTATTATACCAAAGTTATACCTGTTGTGATCTGATTTTGTACATTATGGTACCATTCCATGTTAGTAATAGCATATTCTTATTCTTCTATGTGGCATACCTGTGTGGTACTTACACTTGTGGTATTTCTTCCTTTGTGGAATAGTTTAGCTTTGGGATTTTGGGTTAGACCCTATGTTTCCTCTGGATTGAGATGGGTATACTTGATAACTTAGATATATGTATTGGAATATATCTATTTAGGGATGACAGTTGACCTCATGCTTTGTGGTTTATCCTTTGTATATTTTGTGAGATATTGAGGGTCTCAGGGTCACTACTGAGTATCGTTATACTAGCCCCATCCCGGGCTTTTCCCACACCATATTGTGTTTAGTGCAAACAACAAACAGTGTTGATTGAGGCTGAGGGTTCCAGGACTAGGCGGGGCCCGGAGGTGGACCATACAAGATGTCGGTACACAGAGGTGATGGGAAGATGTGGAGTGCTAAGGAGGCGACGTATCCATAGACCATGACTCTGACTGTTGATTTGTGACCCAGTGCATGAAAACACTGATTGCATGGGTTTTTCAAGAGTCTTTTTTTGTAAAAACAGAGATTTATATCACCGGGTAGAACTTATTGATTGTGGAACACATGTTTCTTTTTAGGATTCCTCCAAAAAGATAGCTAGTTAGGGTTCTGAGATTAGTACGCACTGATATCCCACCAAGCGATGAGGCCTTGGTGTAGGACCATCTTCCAGTAGAGGAAATATTAGAGGTACTGGTGGTACCATTACCCATTTGGACTCCAATGCAACCAGCCCTATCAACATATGTTGGACACCACTTGAGAGTGTTGCATGTGTTCCAGCACCGGTGGCCACCTAGGATCAGGGGAGAGACGGACCCACGGGGAGAAGAGGATTAACTAGAGGTTGTTGTGAGAATTTTCCAACAAGCAGGGACACCAGCTGGTCTCATGATGATCCTTGTCACCAGAATTCTACATGTAGTACTAGAAAGATGGTGGAGCATGACTCTCCAAGTTCACGACTAGGTGACACTTATCTGGGAAGAATTTGAGAGCCTGTTTTAAGTAGAGATTGTTCTAGTGACTCTTCGCGTAGTGCAAATTCAAGAGTTACTTCATCTACAATAGGGAAAAATTACTATGGCTCAGTACTCAGTGAGGTTCACTGACCTCTCCCGCTACACCACCGATATGGTTCAGGACCCTTTCTTCAGTGCCCAGACTTTTGATCAAGGAATGATTTTGTAGTTCAGGGCTTCGATGATCTCACTCTGCATCTTGACACAGGCATGAGTGTTAGAGAGTGCCCTCTTAGTTTAGTGTTTCCCTGTTGATCAGTCATCAGTAGCGAGACCCACTACCAGTCTTCACGTAGCAGAGTCTTATCCATCTGGAGACTAACAAATGACGTAGAGGTCCAAGAGGACTAGACCTATAGGTGGAAGACCACAAGATTTAGGGTTGGTTGGGTGAGACACCTGAGGCAGAGCCAGTCATGACAGGAGTGGGAAATGTTATGATTGTTGCGGATAGAGTCACATTGCTCCTGACTGTCCGACCTTCCACACTGTGGATCAGAAGATGGTTGAAGGAATTCCAGAAAAAGACAATGGTTTGATCGAGGTGGTCCATAGGGTGAAACCGAACGTGGAAGTGGATCTGGTCATGCAGCTGGCAGTGGGTGACGATTCGACATGTTACCGACACCACCACCTGGTGGTCCACCCAGACAATAGGAAGCTGGAGGACATTGGTGAGCTCAGCTCCATGCAGGTGAGGATTTTGACCATTGCGATCCAGAGATGATATAATGTACTATCTATGTCTACTGCACCTTAGTTTCAGAACTTATAGACACAGGTGTGAGTCATTTTTTTTATTTCTATTACCCTTGTTCGGAGCTCAAATATTTTGAAGGATTCGTTGGCTCAATCCTTATAACTAGAGACTCATATGGGAGCAGATTCGATGATTACACGCTAGTGTCGGTAGTGTGAGCTTACTTTAGGAGGTGAGAGCTTTGGCTGGAATCTCCAAGTAGAAGAGTTGAGGCCTTTCGATGTCATCTTGGGTATAGACTGGTTATCTACAGTACATGCTCAGATTTCCTATATTAGATGCAATGTGTGGTTTTTTCGCACGAATGGGACCAGGTATACCTTAACCAACAAGAAGGGAGCCTTTGCTGCATAAGATAGACTTATCTGGAGATGAGTGCAGCCAGTCACTCATTAGTTGGCGTGCCTAACCCTCAGAACGATTGATGTGGAGATTTCGAGTTATCCTGTAGTGGTGGACCAGTATTCGGATGTCTTCCTTGATAATGTTCTAGGTCTACCATCTTGAAGATAGGTGGAAATTTACATTGACATGTACCCCATGACAACACCGGTATCAACACCCTCATTTTGGATGGCTTCGGCAAAGCTTCATGAGCTGCGTGTACAACTAGAAGATATGCAGGGGAAGGGATTCATTCGGCCCAATGTTTCTCCTTGGGAATCCCCTATTTTTATTGTTACAAAGGTTGATAAGATCTTGAGGATTTTCTCTAACTATCGACACTAGTACTAGGTGACAGTGATGAACAAGTACCCACTCTCATGGATTGATGTCCTCATTGATTAGCTGAAAGGAGTAATGTGGTTCTCAAAGATAGACCTTAGATCAGGCTATCCCCATCTCACAGTACAAGATTAGAATGTGAAGATGGCAACTTTCAGGATATGGACATTACGAGTTCTTGGTTATGACATTCAGAATAACAAATGCTCTTGCAGTTTTTATGGGGCTCATGAATATGATATTTCTTCCATTCTTTGATCTCTTTGTAGTAGTCGGCATCGACGTCATTTTTATCTACTCGACTATTGAATAGGATAACGCTTATCATTTGTAGGTAGTATTGGACACACTATGAGAGAACTAGCTTTATGGAAATCTCTTGAAGTGCTAGTTCTGGTTTCGAGAGGATCGCTTTCTGGGACATGTCATATCGAAGGCAGGAGATGCACTAGACCAAGTGAAGATTGAGTCGATACATTTTTAGGGGCCACCCAGAAGTGTGACTGAGGTATGACGATTCATCGGTTTGGCCAGATACTACCGGATATTTGTACAATATTTCTCCAGAGATGCATCAGCACTATCAGCATTGACAAAGAAGTGGAAACCCTTTGTGTGGTTGGAGGGATTCTATCATAGTTTTAAGTAGGTGAGTTATATGCTAACTATTTCAACCATCGTGAGGTTTCCAGAGGAAGTCGTAGGGTACGTAGTCTACTGCGACACGTCGAGGATCGGGCTCAGATGTGTCTGGATGCAGAAGTGAGAAGGGATCACATATGGTTCTCCACAGCTAAAATAGCAGGAGAAGAACTGTGCAACCCATGACTTAGAGTTAGAATGAGTTGTCTTTGCCTTGATGATGTGGCAACATTACTTGATGGGTGAGCATATTACAATGTACTCTGATCACAAGAGTCTCATGTATATCTTCTCTCAGAGGGACCTCAACCTGAGACAACGATGTTCGATTCACTTCCTCCAGTGAAATGACATCATGATAGTCTATACTCCTAGGAAGGGTAATGTTATAGCATATTCAATTAGTAATATATATGGTATACAACACCTTGGTGAGGCGATAAAGCAGCTGTCTGCATTGAAGATATCCTTTGAGGATCGAGATGGGGCAGCTTTTCTTTAGTCTCTTATTGTCACTCCCCCACTACTTCAGCGATTTAGGGAGGCATAACATGTGGACACTGACTATGAGGCATGACGTGCTCAGATATCCACAGGACATGCCCCTAAGGGATTTTCTGAAGGTAGGGAGCACATCATCCTTTTTAGAAGACGTACCATGGTACCAGTTTCACTTTAGGAGGATGTTTTGAGAGATGTTCCACACATCCCCTCTACTGATACATCCAGGAGTGGTAAAGATGTAAATGGATATTCGACGATAGAACTGGTGGCAGGGAATGATGAATGTAGTAGCAGTGTTTGTGTCTCGGTGCCTCACATGCCAGCAAGTGATAGAGGAGCATCATGTACCAGCAGGCGTGGTTCACACATTAGAGTTCACATAGTGGAAGTGGTATGGTATATAAATGGACTTCATGACATGAAATATACATACATCTAGATGACATGATTCTAACTAGGTAATCCTTGACTGACACACCAAGTCATCCCACTTCCTATCGATCAGAGAATAGGTTTCAGTAAAGAGATTATGATGCCTCTATGTTCAGTAGATTGTGTGGCTACATGGAGCACCCTCAAGGATTGAATAGGATCGTGATACATGATTAACATACCGGATATAGAAGGGGTTACAGGAGGCTTTCGTTACACAACAGCGTTTGAGCGCTGCCTTCCATCCATAGATGGATGGCCAGATTGAGCAGACTATTCAGACCCTCGAGGACATGTTGCATGCTTGAGTCCTCGAATTTGGTCATATCTTGGAAGATCACTTTACTTTGGTGGAGTTTCCATACAATAATAGAAATCACCCCACAATTTGGATGGCACATTTCGAGGAGTTATACATGCAACCTTGTAGATTACATTGGTGCTAGACTGGCTGAGGAGAGTCAGCACTTGTGGGACAGAGATGGTTCGAACTACCACAGAAATGGTGTAGATCATCCAGGTGTAGATGAAGACTACACAAAGTAGGAAGAAGTCATATGCCAACAGGATACGAAGACCTATGGGGTTCGGGGATGGTGACCATGTCTTTCTATGGGTATCAACTCGACGAGGATTATAGGGATTTGGCCGATGCAGAAAGTAATCTCTGAGGTTCATTCGACCTTTCCAGGTCCTCAACAGAGTGGGAGAGGAGCCTTACTGGTTAGCTCTTCCACCTCAGTTGCACCGGGTTTATGACATCGTCCATGTATCCCAGTTGAGGATATATGTGCACAACCCTTCTATCATCATCGACCACGGTGAGCTGGATGTCGATGATGGGATGAATTTTTCGGAGGTTCTATTGGAGATTGAGGATAGATAGGAGCAAGTCCATTGTGGTTAGTCGATACCTATATTTCACGTTCATTGGTCGCACAAGAACCTCTATGAGATCACATGGGATCGTGAGGCACATGTACGTGATCAGTATCCCCAATTGTTCCCGTTAATTGATTTGTGGATTATAGGGATGAAAATCCACAAGGTGGATAGAATATAAATCCCCGTAAATTCCATGTAATGTTTTTTAATATATAATAATTTTATGAGTCCTCGAAAACTGGCGGCGCATGATTATGAGGCCCAGTGTGCCCGGAAGGAATTTTTTAACGTTTTTTCGGTATGTCTAGTTAACGTACAAGAGATTTTGAAACATTTTTATAGGTGCTCGAAATTGCTATCTGAGGACACCGGTGAACATGCATGGCCAGCAATCACTTATGGAGACCTTCACCTCGACTATAGTAGGATGAGGTATAAGGATTGTTTTTGGGGGTTTTCATGGGAATGAAAAATAAAATAAAACATTATTTTATTTTATTTCTAATAAACCTCTCTTGTGAAGAATATGGAGGTGGGGACCATGATGCGGTTAGGACCTCCCAACCAGAATGGTTGGTTGTGGGGACAACCCAATCTAGTAAAACCCCCAATTCAAAACATGGTGGTGGGGGCCTTTCGAACCCCTCGTTATTGGAGGAAAAACTCTCAACTCCCTACTTTAATTATACCAACTCTCCATTTATTAATTAATCCAACCTATTTTGTGCCAATATTAAATAAAACAACATTTTCTATTATGATGGATACTTTTCATTTTTTTGATTTGGGAGAGGAGAACCTTTCTGATGATTACACTCTCCATCTAAGAACGAGTTCTCCAATGAAGAACAAACTTCCCAACGAAGAACACTAATGATGACGAGGAACGACATTGAAAACACCAAAATGAAGATCGGGGAAATGCCAACATCACTGAATTCACCCCTTCCTACATCAACGAGCATTCATTTATGGGTTTAATACTATGTGATTAATATTTCACGTGTTCTTCCCTTCTAAACAAAGAACATTGATCAACTCACTCTAACTAGTTGATCTGCAGATGTTTTCTTTTGTGGGATTAGGATTAGTGATTGAGGGAGGATGTGGGGTTTTATTTTTTAAATATATTCCATACACATTCTTTATTCAAAATTTGGGAACCACTTGCTACTGATCTAACGCAGAGAGTGTGGGCCAAACAAACATTGCATGACCTCTCCATATTTTTTGGTGGTTATTTGTTGCATTCTTTGCGACGAAGGCGACGGTGCAATCGCACCGCCCAAAAAAAGAGAAAAGTGCCTTGTTTCTGCTATGTAGAATGATGGACGGCTGACCGAATGGGCTACTAGCGATGGTCGGTGTGTGACCATGCCGCAAAGCCGTCCCTGGCAGACCATCGCACTGCGGTTCCCTCTGCCGCCCCGCCATCCCGCCGTGCCACCTCGTGGCTACGCCACACCACCCCACGACCCCACCGTTGTGCTCCATAACCTCTGTCGCCCTGCGGCCCTTCCATGCCGCACATGACCCATAAGTTCCATCGTGCGGCATCGTCCTTTTTCCACATAGCCTCTGCCCCACCGCGACCCCATCGTCCCCCCCCCCACAACTATGTTGCCCACCGCACGACTCAGTCCCATAACCCCGCTGCCCTGCGGTTCCACCGCACCACAGCCCCGCCGCGTTTCTGGCAGCCCCACAACACTCAGCCTCACGCTGTTTGTGGTCTCTTCGTTCCACCCCACTGATTTCCCACCCTCGCGGCACCGCGACCTCTGTGCTGCCCCGTGCTGCCCAGGCCGGGCTGCTAGGCGGGGCTGGTCCCCACATACTAGACCACCCAGCGGGTTGGGCCGGGTAGACCAAAACTGGATCGGCCCAGGCTGGGTAGGGCCAGGTCAGACCAGACCATGACACAATATGACCCATTTACGCCCTTTTGGCCCTAACATTGGAACCTGACGTCTGTTTGATGAATCGTCAGTGGAGCTGGAAACAATGATGCGAGGCGGTCACTTTGAGAATACCCCACCTGAGATTTGGGTAATGTATAAGTACATTCAGGTTGAATCGATAACGAATCCAACCGGGTTCTAGAGACAAAAAGGATAATAACTTACAGACTGTCTGTCTGATTAATGCCCCATCTATTCCGTTGAGACCCCTAGGATGTGGTGGTCCTTTGAGATAATTATTAGTGGCAATTCGTGGCAGTTGGAGTATCAACTAGTGGATTGTGGAGAGGACCCTCCAGGAAAAAAGTGAGTGTAGTGACGGATCCCAGTAGGTAGCTGTAACGTGATGAATTAATAGCAATCTTGTGTTGGCCTCCTCCTAGAAATCATGTGTCGGTATGAAAATAGCGATCTTATGTGGGTAAGCACGAAGCGATCCAGTGTGGGTCAACAACGACTGATCCTACGTGGGTCAGCACCATGCAATCTTGTGTGGGTCAGAACCGAGTGATCCTATGTGGGTATGCACCGAGCGATCTTGTGTGGGTCAGCTCCGAGCGATATAATGTAGGTTAGAAACGAGTGATAATTTTTGAGTCAGCAACAACGACTCTTAAAAGAATAATAATATTCCGTAGTTGCATCTAATCATCTCTACAATTGTACATTTATTATACTCGTTGCGAGCTGAGTCAGTACCTTATTGTACTTTTCATTCTCGGTAATACCTTGGTGGAATTATTCTATGTGGCATACCTATGTGGTACATACCTTCATGGTATTATTTCCTTTGTGGAACAGTTGATCATGGGTATTTTGGGTTGGTCTCTGTGCGACTTCTTTATTAAGATGGGTATACATGATAACATTGGTATATGTATGGGAATATAACTAAGTAGGGTTGATAGTTGACTTCATGATTTGTGGTATATCCTTTTTGGTATTTGTGAAAACTTTTGGTTCTCGGAGTCCCAACTGAGTATCGTTATACTCACCCCTGCACGGGCTATGCCCGCACCTTGTTGTGATTAGTGAGAATGATGGACAACACTAATCAAGGCTGAGGGTACCAGGACTAGACAGGGCCCGGGGGTGGACCATATGGTGTGTCGGTACACAGAGTAGACGAGTGGACGTGGAGTGGTGAGGAGGTGATCTATACCCACCATCATGAAGGAACCTCGGAGGATGACCCAATAACTACTTTCCTTTTTCTTCAATTTTATTTTTTTTCAGTTGTACTTGTACCTTTACTATTGGGCTTGTATTCCAGCACCTTTTTAATTTCAAAAAACGTTTTTCTATATAGTTTACAGGTTATAAATGAAATGCCTTCCCAGTTTTAGTGAATATGCCTTCCGTTTCTAGTCACCATCCCATGGCCTATGGAAGACAGACATGGGGTAGTGACAACACGGGCCCTGGGGGATGGGTCCTGACAACATCTTCCTAACATCCAGAGGCTACCAACAAGAAGTGACAGACTTGTGTGTGTCCATGGGAAGACTATCCACACATTAGCAGAGTGTTTTACACCGATGGAATATAAATTAATTTTAAATAACTGATGCAATATAAATAAATAGCGAATGAAAATTGATGTAATAGATAAAAAACGATAATAATTACTGTATCAACTGGAAATATAATGATGTGATGTCATGGAACTAGGAAAACTAGAAATCATGGTAATAAATAATAGACATAACATGTTCAACAATGTAAAGAAAATCATAGACTAATCTAGGAATCCTGAGATCTAACTCAGTCATCTGCTATCATGCTCTATCCTATCAGCACAAAATTAGGTGTTGGAAGTTGTATGCTTCCAATTGTCAGTACCTGCAACCATGTAATCTACATCTGGTCCTGAATGATTCCTAGATTGTGTGTGAGATAAATAACGATGGACCACCACCTATAGTTTCTAAAGCCTCCATCCCGTGTATTGGAATAAAAAAGTGTGTAGCCCTTCATATATAAAGTAATGCAAGCAATACAAAATACCTCAATACCCAAGTACCTAATTCATCCCTTGCATGGGGTATGAACATGTAAAAATTTCATTAATTATGAAATTAACATTTAATTTTAATAGTTCATGTGATGCATAGACAACACTGATAGCACCTTTTTTGTATAAGTAGTGAATGTCCCAAGACATAACAAGGAAACCTGATAATGATATGCGGTGAGGGAGTTCCATGGTAAAATCCAAGTTAACATCAACTCATAAAACACTAACTCAGTTGTATCTTATTATAGATAAGGGAAAAAATTGTAATTCAAGGAGTGTACTCTATGGAATTCCATAATAAGGTGCCCACATAGTCCAAGGAGTTAATCCATTGTAAAAAGGGGCTAAAAAGGATTGGGTCCACAGAGTGTATCCAAGGAACCTACTTGTCAAATATAGATTGATGGACCATATGTATGTCATCCTACAATAAAAAAAGGGACCCTATAGTAGTATACCATCCAGCCATCAAAAAAGAAAGAACCATAGTCTAGGAGGATATTAACCTAAGAAAAATGTCTACATGTATCAGAATATGGTTCCCATGACCCAAGGTATACTCCTCTCAGAATCCAAGTCCAAATAAAGACTGTCCATTCATATTTGATATTTTAAACATGTAGTAATTTATTTGGTTCATGCCTTTCCATCAATTAGTGTGGTTATGTCATTTTATGTTTAGAAATTTTTTATTGGTCAATGATTTTTCTTCAATTGTGTGGATTGGATGTGTAAAATTGCACCCATTTAATTAATTCTTAGATAGAATTTAAGGAATATTCAATTATTGAGGTTTAATCCACTACCTTCAATGACAATTGAAGGGGTGCTACATACATGTATCCTTTACTCAATATATTTAAATAAGGCCATGTTATTTACTTAGTTTGTCTTTCATTCAACATTTCACATTTAATAATTATTTGATGCACTTACCTTAGGCAAGTCAAGGGGTGATCATAAATGGTACAAGTCATTATGAAATCCTATTTACCAATTATTATAGGATGGATCACCCTTAGGAAGTTCTTGTAAGGGAAGACCTGAACGGTGTCTGAAATGTTTCAAAACACTAAAATCCCTATTATATCATTACTTTCAACATGTGGTAGATTTAATTGTGGTTGTAACCACTAACAACTAATCACATATTAGGAAACAGCATAACCATATGATTATAACAAGAATAATCATGGAATGTAGTCTTAAGAATCATTCTCTAATGGAATAGGTGGGACATACATTAATATCCCAAAATCAACAAATCATTAGTGACGAGTTATAGACCATCCGCTTTAGTGTTGTGTGATCCTTCTCCCTCGGTATAAGCCTTTGATTTTACTTGGATCAATGTAGATCAATGAAAAGGTGAAAAAACACTCACATAGGGATACATAAGTCCAAAATGAATGGGAAGAAGAATAGATAATGAGGACTTGAGTACATAACATTTCAAATCCAATGTGATGAATGACTTCTCAATCAGATGCAGAATGATAAAGATATCTTGATTCCTAGATTTGGCATTCAAAAATAAATAAGTAGTATAAAATGGCTGAAAATACAAATGGATTACGTGTTGGGAGGATGGATGGAGATTAATTGATCAATAAGGGAAAACATGGAAATTTTCCCAAATATTTACCCTATACATGGTTTGTCGAAAATATTTTTCATGCCATGCACAAACTGTGCAAGATTCATCCTCCTAAAATCACATCCTCAGAACAGTTTGATAAAACTGTGCGCAGGACATGCTTGTGAATCTAGGAAAAAAGGGTTCTGGAAATGGTAGGACACATGGTCGTGCGCCATCTCTGAGTGATAGATCTATCCTAAAAAACATCATCTACACAGTTTATAAAATCATTCTCCCTTCGACATGGTTTACTCTAAACCGTGTGAAGAGTCTATTTTCTCTAAAAAGATGGGTTTTTTGCTCCAAAAAATCCTCGTACACCCTCGAAACCTCCAATAACTCATTTGGTATCTATATTCAGTTTAAAATAATGATTCAGAAAAAATATTAAAGGATTCATACCTAATTGAAAATCAGGTTCTTACAGTATTCCAACCATAAAAGTACTCCCCCCCCTGAGTTCTCCTTCCAAGGGTAATGAAAAACTATCTTAAAACAACTCAGTCCACTGAGCACGTACATCATCTTGCCACTCCCATGTCTTGTCTTATACTCGGCCGTGTTTTCGTACCACCCATATGAGAGGAATAGACTTTCCTCAGGGAGCCTTAACGTGTCGATCAATGATGTGTACATGATACTCCTCAATGGTATCATCATCATCTAACTCAAAATCCTTCGGAGCAGTGGTATGATTGGGTCCAACATGATATTGGTGAAGCTGTGAAACAACAAAGGCATCGTTCATGGCACGGTTCCCCTAAGGTAGTAGTAACCGATAGGCTATCAGCCCGACCCTCTATTGAATTTCATACAGTTCTACATAACTAGGTGATCAGTTTTCCTACTTCAATAACCATCTATGCCCAATCATGGGAAATACACAAAGGAAAACATGTTCCCAAAAATCGAACTCAAGATGTTCTCAATGGCTATCAGCATAAGATTATTGACTAGATTGAGTAGTTTTCATGCACTTCCAGGTCATCTAAACCTATTCTGACGTCTTTGAAACGAGATGAGGACCTAGTAGGATTGCCTCACCTACCTTTTTCCAACTTGAGTTTGAACCTCATGGCCTACCATATAAGTCCTCAAAATGATCCATATGAATTTTATCCTAAAAACTATTATTATATGAAATATAGACGAGTGGGAGATGCCTCTCCCAAGAAATGTCAAAAAAAAAGTATCATGCTTGGAGCATATCCTCTTGACCCTCTATTGAACATTCTGATTTTCCATCAGTATGAGGTTGAAAAAAATTTCATTAATGCACCTGAGTCCCCAAAAATTTCTACAAACCCTACCAGAACTGTGAAGTGAAACAAGCATCCCTATCTGAAACGATTGTACACGGAACCCCATGTACTCGTATGATCTCATTGACATATAGTATTCCTAATTCATCAAAATATAAACTATTCCATATAGGAATAATTTTGGGAAATTTTGTTAGTTGGTCAATGACTACCTAGATAGCATCGCTACCCCTTGGCGACCGTGGTAAGAAAACCACCATGTACATAGAAACATCTTCCCATTTCCATTCTACGACATGAAGTGGATGTAAAAAGCCTATATTTCCTTGGTTCCACATCTTCACCTACTGATAGTTGGAACACCTAGTGATGAAACCTATAATTTGATGTTTCATTCCAGGCCACTGATACTGGTGCCACATATCTCGATACGTATTCGAGATTAATCATTGAACTACCCACAGAAAAGCTTGGTACACTTTCATTCACTCCTCTATCATATATGCAGGAACCAAAATACCTTCATATAGACACAAGATGTCATCTCTTTCCATAGACCAATCTTGAGGTGGGTTATCATCTGATATAATCTCTTGGAGAACAAAACCGTTAGGATTTGAAAACATATTACTCTTAACCTTCTCATGGAAAGAAGAGATAACTATTAAGGGTGGGAGGTATGATTTTTTGTGGAATTCATGACACTCTAGATGAATCTCAAAAAAGAAGTCCATTTACATCCATTTATCACTGGATTCATATATGTCATGTGCTTGAGTTTTCTGACTCAATGCATCCGTATCTACATTTACCTTTACAAGATATAGGCAAGCACAAAATACAATGATTTCATATATTTGACGCATCTCCATAGTCTGGGGTTCAGATTAAAATGATAAAATATATAATTGGGGCTATTGTGGTCTGTATACACATCAAAGCACTCACCCAGCTAGTAATATCTCCAGAAATTTATGGCATGAACTACTGCTAGTAGCTTAAGGTCATGGGTCTGGTAATCACTATCGTGAGCCCTCAAATGCCTAGATATGTAAGAAATGACTTTGGCTTCCTACGTCAACACAAATCCTAGGCCAATGCCTGATGCATTTTAGAAGATGATATATCCTTTTACATTGTCTAGAAGAATAAAATTCATTGTTGAGACAAGCCTCCCTTTCAGATCCTGAAAGGCATTATTGGATTCTGACTAGAATAAACTTAACACCCTTCTTTGTTAGTCCAGTAAGAGGTGAAGCAAGACATGAGAAGTACTATATGAAATTCGTGTAATACCTAGCCACCCAAAAGAAACATCATATATCAAACACATTCTTAGGATGATCATAGGAAACTAATGCACTAAACTTATCTGGATCAACAGAGACTCCTGATTCTAAAATAATACAACCCATGAAATGGAAATCTTCACTGAAAAATTTTCATTTAGAATGATTTTCATAAATCTAAGGCTCTCTCAGTGTACTAATATTGAAAGCATGGCTTTTATGGTCATTATGTGTGCGAGAATACACCAAGATGTCATCTACAAAGACCATGACAAAAGAGTCCAAATAGTGCTGGAAGACCTTAATAATCAAAGACATGAAAAGGACAGGAGCGTTCATAAGACCTAATGGTATAAAAAGATACTCATAAACGACATACCTACTATGGAATGTTGTACGATGTATGTTTGACGTTCTTAATTTCACATAATGATAACTGGATCTTAGGTAGATATTAATAAATAATTTTGCTCCTCAAAGCTGGTCAAAGAGATAATCTATTCCAGGAAGTGGTTACAGGTTCTTGCCTGTGTGCTTTTTCAACCTTCTTTAATCCATGCATTAATTTAATGTTTCTTCCATCCTATTAGAAAAAATCACAGGTGAACCCCCAAGCGGATGTATTAGGATATATTGTTGCTTTGTCTTCTAGGTCCTTTATCTACCACTTGTTCTCCTAATGCTCCATAGGTTCTATCCTGTAAGGAGGAATGAACACAAGAGATGCTACTAGATGAATCAATATTGTAAACACTCCCTCAATATTTGGAGGTAATCTAGAAAATATATCACTAAAGACTTATTTAAAAAAATGAACTACTGGAGGGAAATAAGTTTAAACAAATCCCTGATCCTCTTCAAAATATTCAAAATCTGGGTGCTCAATCCACCTAGCCCATTATTCTTTGGTTTAGCTCTCCTAACATAGACATACCACTCACCATTGAAAAGATAACTTCTTCTATATAGTGATGTATAATAAATATTTTGGATATAGCGGTCTAAAATTGTGTGATAGTGGACAAACAAGTCCATCATCAGAATGAAATTGAAGCACGTCATCTCGAGAATAAAGATATTCCATAACAAATAGTTACGACCTACGACAAGGGGAGAGTCCTTGCACTGTCATTTGCCCTCCATCCTTATTCCTAATAGTGTATTGAGGGTCATTACACCATAATTATAATGTATCTTTATCCCAAAACATTCGACAATATATATATAAATAAAATAATTTGTTGCACTTGTATCAACCAAAGAAAAGACAATGTTGTAGGATTCTAGAATAGTAAATCATTCTATAGATGGTAACAAAACCTTATCCTCATGTGTCTATAGTATAGAGTGCAACTGACCTAATCCATGACTTAATTAAATAGATAGACTACCACATTCATGAATACTTTGCTGGTACTACTGGTGATCTAGGTTTGAACAACCCTTGACCGACCTCCTACTCAGCCAAACCTATCGGCGCTATTCCATCTCCTCTCCTGTCTGGGAGTCAAAAAAACTAACTCAGGATGTTGGAGCTCGAATAGATATTTTTCAACTTGAAGATGGTTAAATGGTCGAAAAATGTTCTGATGATCCCCATACGACTTCAAACTCAGAACTCTGTAGGGTCTCTATCACATTGAGGATTCCTATGCCATGGTTTTTCAAAATGATTGTAGACCACCAGGCAGTCGAAGGGGACAATATGGCTACCAAAACAAT